>JALGPY010000007.1:41097947-42347947 GCA_023055425.1 Linanthus parryae
TATGTTATATTTTGCACAAATATGTGAATTTGACTATTTCTAAGCCTAAGAGTGAAAAGTTGTGTTTCTAGCTTATTTGTGCATGTTTTCTCTCATATTTGCTATGATAATTGCACGGGTAGTATTTTGTTGTGTATCTCAGGTAAAAGAGGTGCAATGGAGCTTATGAGATGCTTGGATATGCTTGGAATGGAGCTAGATGAAGAGGAGAAAAGGAGACGCAAAAACGAAGCAAAGTTGGAAAAGTCACACAGGACCAGCCTGCACTCTTTTCGATGCTCAGGGAAATCTACAAAGAATTTTGGAGCAAGACCTGCGGCATTGGAAAGTAGACATCCGTAGCTTTCCAACGATATATGGTAGGCCCGAAGACGAGTCCGTATGAGGGAGATACAGCCCGCGCAAGATCAGCAAATAATTTTGTCCGGGAATTACAAATTGGAGGGGCTGAAGTGCAATTTCGGCCATATTTCATTAAAAAGCGTGCCCAGGCCTTAGGGAACGCATTCTTAGACCTAAAACACAGGAGAATCTGCTGGGGAACGATAGAGGGAGGCTAGGGAGCACGAGGATCATGGAGAACAACGCCGGAGTTGCCGGAACGCAAATTTCGTCACGAGTTTGACTATCTCTCCTATCTTTTCTATCGTTTCTCTATACTATGAACTTGTTAGCTCATATTTTCAGATTATTTGAGTAGTTTTATTTGCTAGGCTCTATGGAGAGCCTAGGGTTTTGTTAGACACGTTCCGGATTTGTTTGTTTGATTCATGCTTATGGATTCATGTGATGGATTGATTTTATCTCGTTTGATGGATTATTGAACTTGCACTATTGACACGTGCTTGGTAGGATATGAATGATCATATGAGATGTTTCAATACATAAGCCGGCGGCTTTCTTCGTCTCGCCCCGAAACCCAGCCCCACCGCCTCTCTCTCTCTCGATTGACCACCGAAGCCCTCTCTGTCCTCCACCGCCGTTCAACAATCAGACCTCACCCACAAACCCGAGAACTCGCCGGCAAGAACCCAGAGCTCCTACACTCTCTGTAATCCAACCCGACCAGTCCTCTCTTCCCCCCTTCAGCATGAATCCGCCCAGTACACACCCTGATTCCAACAAGAAAACCAGAAATCAAGCGACCCAGCTTCCCAATTGGCAGTAACTAGACACGAAACCCACCCTCGATTTGTCTATCTATCCTCCGATTGAACATGAATCTGTGCTCTTTGGATTGTGGTTTTGTTTGTCTGCTGATTTCTGTGGTGATTGATGACATTTATAAACATTGAGGATGAGTAGATTGGTCCCTTGCTAAGATCAGTTCATGTATGCGAAGAATGGGTTAAAAGGCACCCCATCAAACAGTTGGCCTAAGTCAGTTGACACATAGAGGACAAAGAAAGAATATTATTATGCAGCAGCTGATACGGATTAGTCTAAGTTTGGAATTTGATGATAAGTTTGACGAAGACATCGACCCCGGTGTGCTACTGCGCACTCGACCGTTCTGGGAGCTCAAATATGAGCTCGGGGATTCTTCGTTTCTCTTTTCGTCAGCAGCAACTGATCAATCGACCCCGGTGTGTTTCACACACTCGACCGCAAGGGAGCTTGCATTTGTGCGCACAATGTTTGCTTGGGGATTGTTCTTTGCTATCTCAGTCAGCACCTCTCGGATTTCGTCCCCGACCTTGTGTCGGTTGTGAGTTTCTTTTCTCTCTCTTTACTTACCGTTTAGGCACATCGTACTTGCTCTAGGGTTTTATTTTGACAACTTGGTCACGGTGCATAGTCGCCGCTTGGATTAGCTGTTAGAATTCTAGGGAATACTTGAGTACTTGCTTAATTTCGGTAGACACAACTTGTCACGTGCACGTAGTTCGTTTTAGCTCTATATTTGTTGAACTACCTTCTTGTGCCGTGACTTTGATCCCGAGTAGAATCACCGCCCCTTCGCATTTGAATGCCGAGTCCTCTGTTTTATCTCTAAATTCGTTGAGGACAACGAAGCGCTCAAGTGTGGGGGGATTTTTAGCTATTTGCTAGCCAGTCAGTGTCTGCATCGCCATGTCTGCATATAGTTGGTGCGTGTCGTATTGTGTCTATTTATGTGGTCCGTGTCGTGATATTGTGATAGTATATCGTATTGTGATATGTTAGTCGTGTAGTGTATATACTTGTTTGAGTTTGTGTTTAATATTGCACGTTTTCTTATTTGAGTCTACCTACCCTGTCGAATGTCTTGTGTAGTTTCGTTCGTGTCGGCTTGCATGTAGTGTAGGAATTATATAAAAAAAAAATCAAAAATTCAAAAATTCAAAAAAAAAAAAAAAAAAAAAAAAAATATTAAAAAGAGGAAATTTTGAGAAAAGGGCAATCAAAAGAGGCTAAAGTTTGATAAATCGCGAAGTGTGAGGATTTTAGGCGTAGAGCATGATTTGCGACCGAGAGTGACAACGTGAGTCCCCCCTAGTAGGTATAGAGAGACTTTCTTTACGGGAGTGCCTACCTATTTTTAACACTTGCGTGATTTTCAAAGCCAAAGTGTGTGCCTATTTTCTTACAAGAGCTGAGCTAGGTGTGAGCTAAACAAGCCGAACATCCATGTGTACGTCTTAGGTAGTCGCCAACCCGCCTCGTAGTGGCACACGAAACAGCTGTGCGAGGACGTGTATTAGAGCACTCACTGCTTTTAGAACTCACCTTGTAGGAGCATTAGACGCCCCAATTTGAACCTTGGATTCTTTGCTAGCCTTCGGACTTAGGGTGACGATTCTTGGCCTTCATCACAAATTGATTAGAATCACCACTTTAGTGCGTCACGAGGGGGTTGTGTAGTTGAGGGGGTTCGATGAGGGAGTGATTATACAATTCGTTGAGTTCTACATCTCGCTTGCACTTCATTGATTATCTACGAGGGGATGCGAGGGTGAGTGAGTAGGCTTGCGCACTTCGGTGTGGCGGTGTTCCATGCCATTACATCATGGATACAGTTGTGGAGAGCCGTGAGTGCGTGAATCTAATACGCACGAAATTGGGTTGGGAGAACTTAATTGGTGGATCGTGCTAGGTAACGGTTTCGATTAATTTGGTGTAGGAGGATCGGTTGAATTAGGCACGAGATACATTCATCTTCGGGACTACTTGAGAGGGGATATGGTTACATTCGAGTGTGGGGGTGTCGACTTTTGACTCCGGACATTGAGAGTGAGCTTGCGACGACTCCACTCCCACACATGTACTTCATTGATTTTGCGGCTTGGACTTGACTTGGACTTTGATTGAGTTAGGAGGAGATGATATTCTTTATGTGATATTCATTCATCGATTTACATGTTTCCTTCTCCTAGCATATTGGATTGTTATTTGAAGACCACTCGGATATTATTGTTGCATTGTGATGGTATTTTGAGAGAATTGAAAAAAAAAGGAGAAAGAAAAAGAAAGAAAAGAAAAAAACAAACAAAAAAAAAAGAAAATGAGAGAAAAAGAAAAAGAAGAGATTAAATAAAGTTTGAGTTGGAATTGAATTGGAACGAGTGGTGGAGCTACTTTGACGACGACGGTTCATGTTTCATGCACGACGAACGACGATGGCCACGGAGATCACTATTGTACCGGGGTTTGAGGGAATTGAGGGCCGGAGGTGGTGAGCTTCGGGTTCGGTTTCTATCATCGTGGTGAGGGTGTGTGAGATGTGGGATTTGATGTGAGAATGTGACGCTTAGGACTTGATTTCGACGAGATTATCCATATGTCCCTAAGCCTCATCATGCGAAAACCGTTAGCGGATTAAGAGCTCGGACCTTGGATGTGGCTTTGCCTAGCGTAGTCTCTTATTTCGTGGCACACGCGAAGAGGTAGCGTACTCTTGTACTTAGTAAAGTTAGGTTTTCTATACTAACTAGGGGAGAGTCTCGTTGTCGAGTTTAGTTTCAACTCATGCTTTGTTCCTAGGATTCTCATCACTTCATGATAATCGATTTAAGCCAATGGAGATTGCCCGATCTCAACCAAAAAAGATAAAAAGTGTGTTTTGTGTATATATGTGTTTGTGTAGGATCGAGTCGTAGTTTGCATTTTCATCATATTGTTGCATTATCGAGTCTTGTGTCGTTTGCGTCTTGAGTCGGCTAGTAAATAGTGGTTTTACTCGAGACGAGCAAAAGGTAAGTGTGGGGGTATTTGATAACTCTCTTTTAGGAGTTATTTTTATACTTCCATATTACTTGTATTAGGCTTATTTCACATGATTTATATGTTATATTTTGCACAAATATGTGAATTTGACTATTTCTAAGCCTAAGAGTGAAAAGTTGTGTTTCTAGCTTATTTGTGCATGTTTTCTCTCATATTTGCTATGATAATTGCACGGGTAGTATTTTGTTGTGTATCTCAGGTAAAAGAGGTGCAATGGAGCTTATGAGATGCTTGGATATGCTTGGAATGGAGCTAGATGAAGAGGAGAAAAGGAGACGCAAAAACGAAGCAAAGTTGGAAAAGTCACACAGGACCAGCCTGCACTCTTTTCGATGCTCAGGGAAATCTACAAAGAATTTTGGAGTAAGACCTGCGGCATTGGAAAGTAGACATCCGTAGCTTTCCAACGATATATGGTAGGCCCGAAGACGAGTCCGTATGAGGGAGATACAGCCCGCGCAAGATCAGCAAATAATTTTGTCCGGGAATTACAAATTGGAGGGGCTGAAGTGCAATTTCGGCCATATTTCATTAAAAAGCGTGCCCAGGCCTTAGGGAACGCATTCTTAGACCTAAAACACAGGAGAATCTGCTGGGGAACGATAGAGGGAGGCTAGGGAGCACGAGGATCATGGAGAACAACGCCGGAGTTGCCGGAACGCAAATTTCGTCACGAGTTTGACTATCTCTCCTATCTTTTCTATCGTTTCTCTATACTATGAACTTGTTAGCTCATATTTTCAGATTATTTGAGTAGTTTTATTTGCTAGGCTCTATGGAGAGCCTAGGGTTTTGTTAGACACGTTCCGGATTTGTTTGTTTGATTCATGCTTATGGATTCATGTGATGGATTGATTTTATCTCGTTTGATGGATTATTGAACTTGCACTATTGACACGTGCTTGGTAGGATATGAATGATCATATGAGATGTTTCAATACATAACGTGTATCTTAGCTTAAAGTAATAGTGAATTTGCTTCTTCTAGCAATCTTGTTCTTAATTTTATGCTACCTTAGAGTCATGAACTAGGGTATCTACTTGGTGAAAGATTGATGGACTGACAGGTGAAGATTGATTAGCTTATGAATCTAGGATTGCTAGCAACCCCGTATCATGATGGACTGAAAGGCGAAGTGTTAGGGTTTGGATCAAAACGTAGGATTAATCTTAGTGCTTGTTAGGTGATGTAGTTTATGGATCGACAGATGACGATTACAGAACTTAGCATAGGCTTACATGAGACCGAGAGGAGATTGTAAGTAGTTAGACGTGATCAAGAGCATATTCAATATTACATGTTTCAAAGCAATATCCGGAATTGTCTACTGCCCTAGGTGATCCATAGATCGCCTAGTCTTTATTCTTAGTTAATCAAACCTTGTTTAATTATAAAAATCCAAAAATATTGTCTGTTAGTTAGTTTAATATAGTCACTTGATTGGGGGTGACAACTTCTCAAATCAACAACTTTCCTCCTGTTATTTCAATTACACTCTTTAGATTTAATCTCTAATTAACAATAAACCTATCTGTCCTCGTGGGATTCGATAACTTGGGGTTGAAATACACTCCACTATATTACTTGACCGTGCACTTGCGCATACACGTAAGAAATCGTGTCACCTATTCCCCTAATCCTCTACAGCATCATGTTGGGGCGTGGGAATAGCCAACTGCCTTACTATTTCTCTCCATCACATAGCTATTGCTAAGATAGATACTCGCAGTCTTATTCTGGCCAAGGACATATCCCTTTGTCCAGACGGTTCTCTACCTTTTGTAGAGACCTGCCTGACGCACCCTTGTGCCTCAGACTTATGTGGCCCAAGCACACATAGTTGAGACCCGGACAATCATCTACGAATGTGATGGAATAGTAAGCACCATGTCTTAGCTTTAACACTTTAATGGAACACAACAACAGAATGAATAAGATATAAAGACTTAGTAGTCTTTAACGCTATACCGGATGATTTGCGCTTTGCCTTTCATGTCCGGAAAGAACCACACACAGGTAAGGGTAACTTGGGCAAAATCCAAGCAGGCCTGCCCTAGCTAGCCTGAACATCCTTTCCTGCCATCGTGTGTCTTAATCTAGCGCGCCACATATCATAATCTTAAGTCATACTCTTATTTTGACATCTAAGGATTCTGAGGCGTCACTTATGCTAGAATCTTAAGAACGCAAACACCATGATATAACCATATCCAAAGTTAAAACTGTGACCAAAACAACTTTTGGTGGCTACTTCCTCAAAGATAATCATACGGATCCTTAGACGAGAAGTTATTTGCCAGGTCTGGCCTTTTCTCTTGTCTTAGGAAAACTCCTTTGCTCCTTTTTGTGTTTGCTAGTCTTGGGTAAAATCGGTCTTATACCAATATTTCCCCTAAATTCCCTTATCCTTGCCCACCTGTTGCCTTGGTCCTAATACCGGGCTAGGGGCTATATCTGCCTATCATACTTCACTAAGTATGATCATACTTCTCTAACAGTCTTTAGCAATCATTTATCACTTAGACATCCGAAGTATGCTGGACTAGTATTCTTAGCAAACTCCTTTTGCTTAGATCCTAGAACAGAGTGATGTTTTGGTCTTATCCAAACATCCTGACACGTGTAAAGTGTGTCATAGAACGTTTCATGAAACGTGGCAGAGATTGAAACAAATTGCAAATCGGATAGCTTGTACCTGACAACCTTTAACTTTCTGATTGTAAATGGCATCAATCTCAGACGTTACAGTCGAGTGCTCAATATTATGACATGAGCCATAACTCATAGTAAAGGCATGATTATTATGAGTCATTACTCACAATTTATGTACGCGAATGGCTAGGCTGGATCCAAGATTCTTCTTTGGCCAATTCCTACAATTTTAAAAGTGGTCTTGAACATGCTGATGAGGTCATTTCCCCACCTTTTCATAGCATGCTCTATGACATTATCTTGACTGCTGCCTCCCACTATTGGTGAGCCTAAAGATAATGTCCATGTGCTGCTGTAACAACTTATTCATCACAAGTTCGACCATGTTTGTAGGTGGCTGACAACCCATGTCCAACGGATGGTTACATAGTACGACGGCTTATCATGTCGTCGTTGTCACTATTTAGCCTTTACAATTTCGATTTGGACACGATTGATAGAGACATCGTAGAAGTTAATCACTAGCATTTACTTAGCTCCAAAATAACATGTGACATCGATTAAACTTAATAGTTCCTCACAAGGACTCCACCAAAACCTAGCGTATATCCTAAGAATCAAATCTCATCACTTGTGATTTCCTATCAATTTTGATCATGTTATCATGTGAGCTCTTTTGTTTTAGTTCTTTAGCATGCGAGGTTACACATATATATCCAATCACACGCGGTTATAACATAAAACAAGCATAAGCATAAATAAATATGCAATGGATGTGGCCCCTAAGGTGAAATCCCACTATTAGGAATACTTCTTGAGCAAGTCTTGAACTCCATCTCATGCCATCTCGCCTAACTTGAGGACTCCAAGCTTGAGGCTCCTTTAGACAATCTATTTGCTTCTTGCACCTTGCGCCATAGCTTTTGGTTTGGCCACCTCTCTTGAAGCTTCTATCTTCAATCTCTACTAATTATCTTATTTCTAATAAGAAGTAACCTCATAGAGGCGATTGGATGAGAAGAGAAGACACTAGAGTATATAGAGAGGCACGACATGCAGGCCGTATTTTGATTACATATTCAAAACCAAAACCAAAACCAAAACCAAATATAAAACATCTATGCCACATCCATGCACCAAACACATCCATTCAACCCACAACAGCATGTATAATAATATAATAAACATACTGGAACTTTCTGGAAATTTCCAGAATTAATCTCTAATTACTGGAAATTAATAAGCAATAATCTAATCAACTAAAAAGATCGAAAATTGCTCCCTACCACTTATGGTCTCACCACCTATGGCAAAACATAGGGAAAAATGACCTAAGTGAAAAAATTTGGGCTCAAAACAGTATGTTTAAGGTCGTCAAACTGCCTCGGGAAGTGTGGTAAACACTAATTAATTAATTTGGAATTAATAAAATTTTCCGTCGCTCCAAAAATTATGAAAAAATATCAAAAAATAGGAAATACAATTTGGAGTACCTAGGAAAAAACCAGACGAAAAATGACGGCGGGAGGAGGCCGCACGCGCCCTCAGGCACCGCCTCGCGTGGGCGCGTCCGCCTCCGTCACGCGCCGTCGTCGGCCAAGTGCCACGTCATCATGCCACGTGGCACTCCACGTCAGCACCTATCCTGACGTCAGTTGCCACATCATCCCGCCATGTCAGCTGACACGTCATTTGTCACATCATCGCCATGTCAGCCTTTTGCTGACGTGGCACCGCCACGTCATCTGCCACGTCAGCAGCCGCCGCCGGCCCTTCGGCGCGTGCGACGCGTGGCCGCGCGTGGAGGCGGCCTTGGTGGCGCGTGAAGCCCACGCGCCGCCTTTCCGTGCTCCGTTCCCGACGAAATTAATTTTTCTGGGTTCGTCTTTTCGTCCTGATCCCGATTATGTGTTCGAAATCCAATTTTAACAAATTTTGAAAAACGTGTTCTACTGATTGGATCTAGCAGTCAAGATTAATACAGCTCCGAATCTTAAAATATTCATAACTAATTCGTTGTTCGTCCAAAAATTACAAAATTCATATTTCTGGAATCCTCGTGAAAAACCCTACCTAACCATATAGGTTTCGTCTACTGGTTATGAAATTTCATAAACTCGATTTTCTAAACAGATTCGGGTACGCATAACGAGGCACGATAAACAAACCTGGCTCTGATACCAATGAAGGGCAGGACGGATCTATCACATACAGATCTACAACATGAATTATAGCGGAAGATTTATGTGTTTACCATGTCTTCCTTAGATCCTTAATGCAGCGGATGATCGTAGATTGCTTGCTTTCACGCGCCTTCTTCTTGATCTTGCTCCCACCAATCTAGTGTGAATCTCGAGGGCGAACACTATGATCCACCCCACGTTCCACCTCCTTGGATGTAGTTGGAGAGAGACTAGGGTTCTCCACAACTTGAGTGAATCTGGACAGAGTAACTTTACTATGCGGAATAGCAATATGGCACTACATAATGTGTAGGAGGCTACCTCTTTATATAGGCAAAACTTCTCCTAGGTTTACACATAAACCCCTAGGGTTTGAGCCTTAGCTACTAACCCCTCTAGGTTTGTGTATTAGTGCAAGTAACCCCATAAGGTTATGATAATCGCATTGGGCACCCCACATGGGCGTACCAATTGCTAACATTAACAGATTAGGACAGTATGGATTCTCATGTTTCTAAAATGTCTTTTGATCCTGTATCAAATGAATTTGAATCATTGGATGTGTTGGATTTGACTTGAATTAACTTGGTAATTACTTTTAGTCCACACTATCAAAGTATTAAGGAAATAAATTGGTAAGAAAGTCAAATCCAATCTTGGAAATAAGTTTGAGGTGGTGTGGGTTTGGTAACCACCGCCCCATAGTTGTATATAATGGGGTTCATGTATTTGATACAAATACACACACAGAGGGACGGGTTAAGAGTAGTGACTTTGAGAGTCTTGTGTGTGCCGGGTGGGTTTTGTTTCGGGTGGCGGCCGTGGCCGTTTTGGCCACGACGTGCATTGAAATCGGGTTCTCTTCTCAATAAAATATCAGGTTCTGGCCGTGGAGGTAGCTAGCGGGTTCGTTACGAATTCGTTAGTGAACCACGTTAAATTTTTGTCTCGTTCTTGATTTGCTTTCGTCGTTCTTGCTCAAATACTCTCCGGTTATAACAAACTGGTGACAGAGCTCTGAAATGGGAGTTCTGTTACAACAAGATGCAACATTCTCAATGAAACTTTTTCAAAAAACCATCTCTCTTTATCAGTTTTGTAATAATTTGTTCACCCCCACTTAGAAGCTGGGGTTTAGGAAATTGGGTAATGTAATCCCTACGTCTCTCCTAACTTGTTTATTATGTCATTCTCACTTTTTTTACTTTAACTAGGGATTGCCCATGCCCGAGGGCACTACCTTAAAAAACACTAAGAACGAATAGCTGACAACAATAGTAGAATCTTGAGAAATGTTTTTGCGAAAAGTTTTTAGTAACGCCTAAATCTGGAATTAAGAAGATATGTAAGTTGAATTTAGCAAAAAATTAAGATTAAAGAGAGAATTTCTCATTCAAGAGGTGGCTCTATAATGTTAAGATACAACATGTAGTGGAAGAGAGAGAACGATAAAAAAAATTCCACCAGCCACAACTACCCATTATCTTCCCATTTCAAGAGAGAGAAAGTAGGAGAAAGAGATGAGGAAGATGAAGGGTGATTTTGGGGAATTGTTGAATAAACCACTACTCATTATCCTCTCCATTATCTCCAAACTTTTGGGAATTATAACCATAAGTGGGTGAGATCTAAGGGTTGGGGTTAGTTCAATTTAATGGCCTAAAATACATTTTAAATTCAACCGTCCTCTTTTATAATATAGATATTGTGAGTCACCGAAAAGTAAAGTGGACAAATAATTTGAGAAACTAAAATATTGCGACGGGAGGGAGTAAAAATGTAACATTTTAGAGATTAAAAAAATAAATTTCACTACTTTATAGTTTGCAACCATCCCAGCTATTGTATCGACTTTTTTACCAATTATTTTTATTTGTGATAGCTTAAGAAGACAGATTAATATTCGCGTGCAAAACTTATGTCATAGTTTAGGTAGTTCCTTTAAGGGCACAGGTAATTTTTTGGTATTAAATGAAATGTTTAGGTGGTAATATAACTTGCTACTATCTCCGTTCCGCAAAGACGGTCCATTTTTGAACTATAACTTTTTTTTCTTACAGTAACAAATACATCACACAACAAGTTTTGACATTTAATGTTCACTATTCTAATTGATTTTATTTTCTACAAGACTAAGTGCATTGAATATGAATGATTAGTATCGGAACTTCACTATATTTTTAACCTTAAGGGCAGTAGCGTCGGGCCTGTTCTTGTTGCTGCTACCGGTGTTGATGCTGATGTGTCTGCTGGTACCGAAAGGGAGACAGGGGGAGTGAGGTGGAGGTAGTGGTGTGTGGTGATTGTGTTGTTTTGGTGGTGTTGGTGGTGGTGATTCCGACTAGACTATGGTGGTGGTGGTTAGGGGAAAAACATAGGGAGAGACGAGCGGGGCGATGGAGGTGGGTTTGTGGATTTGTGTACTGGTGTTGGTGAAGAAGAAAAGCGGGGGAGGGGTTATATAAAAAGAGTAGGGTAGAATAGTAACGGGAATAGAGAGAAAATGGTGAGGCAAGACAGTGATGGATTGATGTGTTGATTGGAAGTGAGGATAAATCTTACCACTGCGTCCCATCTCTTCCTCCTCAATTTATTCATTGGGACGTCCCACCTCTTCCTCCATATTTCCTTATTTAGTAACCTTAAACAGTTGAAATGACCAGAGTACCCTCACAATAATACACCCACCTACTTTTTTCCCATCTCTACCCTACCCCATTTCACTCCATTTACCTACTAACACTTATCCTCTCTCAGCCTCTCAGACCATCCACAGACGTTGGCGATTGGGAGGTCGCCCGACTGATTAACAACTGCAACAAGTTGGGGTGTTGGGAAATTTTATTTCCTTGTGGGCCAAAATAGAATTATTAATAGTTATATTTGGGCTATCAAATAAACGGGTCATTAAGGTGATCTACTTAATATTTGGACCCGTAGGAACATAAGGTGGTGTAGGCTTTGTAATGTGTAGTAGCCCGTTACTAGGTGATTAGGGTTATGGGAGCCTAATCAAATTAGTATAGAAAGACTAGGCTTTGATCCCCAACACATTCGAAACAGTAGTCTCACTCTTCCCATTGAGAGAGGTCATCGAAGCTGATCGAGTTGTGGTTGGAAGATCCTGCCCATCAAGATCTTCAAGAAGACTCACTACTAGCTATGGATCAAGGTTAGTTCCTTAAAGTTTATGTTCATACATTCTTGATGATTCTAGATGATAGTTCTTGTATTGTAGATTAAGAATTCTGCCTTTGATAATCTACATGAGTTTATGTGTGATCTAACAACTGGTATCAGAGCCACTATCATGCTAGGATTGTTAAGAACATGTGATTATGTGTTAATCCCGAATTAAGGTTTGCTGCCTCATTTTCTGGGTTTAAGTCGGATCTGAGTTTTCTTCATATGGTTTCAAAGATCTCGAAATAAGCTTTCCAACGATATATTATAAGCTTAATTCTGATTAACGGTTTATAAGTTATGATAGTTTAAACTTTCTGGCCTTGATGTTGATACAGCCAAACACAGCCTTATTTTTTGATCAGTCCGTTCCTCTCCTCTTTCGTTATTGGAATAATTACATTTATTAAATGTTGATTCAATGTTTGAAGATGCTTCACATATTTAATTGTGAGGAGTGATTATTCCAAATAAAATAAATGTAAAAGAGGAACTTTCAAAATTCCTTTCTCTCAGTGCCGCACATGGGTGGGTAGTGCTTATGGGAGCTTTTTGTGTGTGACTGATGTACCATGGCTGGGTTGCGTTCTTATATCTAATGGCTTGTATTGTTTTAGTTATTTCGGGAGATCTAAATGTCCGATTTGGGCGATTCAATAGTCAAACCCTAGGTTTTTGGGTCTTCTGAATCCATCCATACGGTCAGATTTTTCAGATTCATAATATTTTTCAGAGCATAATTAACAGTTTTGTGTCTAAACATGCTTTTGCATATATAAGCTTATTGTCACCATGTTTCGGCTTTAGCGATTATGCTCTCATGATAGTACTATGTTTATATCATGCCTATGAATCGATTCATGGATAAAGAATGCGAAATAATAATTTTTTTGTAAATCTAAGGTGTATCTTTGGTATCGTACGCCAATAAACTTGTTTATAGATTTTGATGTTTCACACAAGTAATTTGTCTTGTATTATAGAATAAATTGGTTGAAATAATATGTCGCCAAAGTGACCTCTATTGTGTAAAACTGGTTTATTTTAGAATATGAAGATGTGTGGGTTTATTGTTTATGCAAATAATGAATTGGCCCAAAGGAAGATTTTTAGTTGGCCAAATAATAAACACACATGTGACAATAAATATGTGATAGTTATCAAGTTTTTACATGTGGACATGTAGTCGGCCCAAAGGAAGGCTTATTGTTTGACCGGATTTACTATCAATGTTTGATTGTTGCGTGGAGAGTACCACTTACAAGTCGGTGTTTCTGTCCAAAGACTAAACAACGATGTTGTGCTAGGTATCTTGTAAGGAACCCCATTAATTGTATAGTTCATTTGTCTTACATGAATGTTGATATTTACAAATCGTGCTTATACATAATGTTTATATTATGAGCTTATGTTGTTTTATTTGTTCTCTATTTTAGTTAATGCATCTGCTGCCACTATTAGTGCCAACGTGAACTCAATTCCCGTGCTTAATGGCACAAACTTTAAGGCTTGGAAAGAGAACATTGAAATTGTTCTCGACCTCACGGATCTAGACCTTGCACAAAGGAAAGATGCGCCTCCCCCTCCTTCGGATGAAAGTTCCACTACAGTTAAATTGGAACATGAGAAGTGGGAGCGCTCTAATCGCATGATTCTTATGATGATGAAACGCAGCATTTCAGAAGCATTAAGGGGCGCTATGTCCAATGAGGATAATGCTAAAGAGTTCCTTAAGCAAATTGAGAATCAATTTGAAAAGAACGAGAAGGCCGAAACAAGCAACTTTTTGGACAATCTTGCTTCAATGAAGTATAAAGGCAAACGGAACATAAGGGAGTACATTATTGAAATGTCTAACATCGCTTCAAAGCTTAAGGCACTAAATTTAGACCTCTCTGAAGACTTGCTTGTGCATTTGGTGCTTATTTCTCTTCCTTCACAGTACATACAGTTTAAAGTGAGTTCTAATACTCAGAAGAACAAATGGACTCTTAGTGAGCTCATCTCTCACTGTGTGCAAGAAGAGGATAGACTTAAGCGAGAACAGACAAAAAGTGCTCACTTTGCATCTACCTCTAAGGGCTTGAAACGAAAGAGGAATTAAGTCAAGAAAGCTGCAGTTCAACCATCACAACCCAAGGTGCCAAAGAAACAAGATCAGGGTTTCCCTTGTTTCTTTTTAAAGAAGGACGGGCATGTGAAGAAGGATTGTACCAAATATGCCGCTTGGCGTGTTAAGAAAGGTACACTTCTTGGTTTGGTTTGTTCTGAAGTTAATTTAGCCTCTGTACCTAGCCATACTTGGTGGGTAGATTCTGGTGCTACTACTCACATAAGTGTGTCTATGCAGGGTTGCCTGTGGAGCCGACAGCCAAATGATGCTGAAAGATTCATCAATGTGGGCGATGGCAAAGCAGTTGCAGTTGAAGCAATAGGAACCTTCATATTATCATTTAAGACTGGCTGTTTAGTGGATTTGGAAGAGACATTTGTTGTTCCGTCGTTTAGACGGAATTTAATTTCAGTTTCTGCTTTGGACAAATTCGGTTATTCTTGTTCGTTTGGAAACAATAAGTTTAGTCTTTTTCGAAATCCATGTGAAGTTGCAACTGGTTCTTTGGTTGATAATCTATATTTGTTGGATACAATTGCTTCATATAATGAAACCTTGCAAAATACTAATCGCGGTACAAAACGAAAATTAACAAACGAGAATTCAGCTGTATTATGGCACAAGCGCTTAGGCCACATCTCCCAAAGGAGAATCGAAAGGCTTGTATCTGAAGGAATTCTCGATTCCCTTGATTTCACAAACTTCAAAGTTTGTGTTGAATGTGTAAATGGAAAATAGACAAACATAAGGAGATTGAATGCCAATCGAAGTAATGATGTCTTAGAACTAATACATAAAGATATTTTTGGTCCATTCCCTACGGCTTCTTGGAATGGACAACAATAATTCATCACGTTCATAGACGATTACTCTCGCTATGGGTACATTTATCAACTACACGAGAAGTCCCAATCATTGGACGTTTTTAAGGCTTTCAAAGCTGGAGTTGAGAATCAACTTAGCAAGAAAATTAAGGTTGTCAAATCTGATCGTGGTGGTGAATACTACGGTAGATATGATGGATCAAGTGAAAAACGGCCAGGGCCATTTGCTAAATACCTAGAGGAATGTGGAATCGTGCCGCAATACACAATGCCAAGTACTCCTAGCATGAATGGTGTTGCGGAAAGACGAAATCGGACTCTGAAGGATAGGGTAAGGAGTATGATTGGTCATTCTCCCTTACCGTAGTCGCTCTGGGGTGAAGCAGTAAAGACCGCGGCTTACATTTTGAACAGGGTACCAAGCAAAGCAGTAGCTAAGACCCCGTATAAGTTATGGTTGGGCAAAAGGCCCAGCGTAAATCACTTACATATATGGGGATGTCCAGCTGAGGCTAGGCTTTATAGGCCAAATGAAAAGAAATTGGATTCAAGAACAATTAGCTGCTACTTTGTGGGATACGCTGAACGGTCAAGGGGTTTCAAGTTTTATGACCCTTCAACTAAATCCTTTTTCGAAACAGGGAATGCGAGATTTCTTGAGGATGTTGAGCTTGAGAGGGGAGATAAGGTTATAAGGGACATTGTTTTTGAATAGGAATTTATTTCCATTCCAGAAAACATTGTCGTTGATGACCCCCCAACTCAAAATCAAGATTTTGTTCATGAAGAACAAGCTCAACAACCTCAAGCGCAAGTGCCACTAAGGCGATCCACTAGCGTAAGGAGAAGTGCCATTTCAGATGACTATGTGTTTCTCCAAGAGCATGAATTTGACATAGGGATCATGGAAGATGATCCAGTCAACTTCCAACAAGTCAAACAAAGCTCAAATCCCCAAAACTGGATTGATGCCATGAATGATGAGATGAAATCCATGAAGGATAACGACGTTTGGGATCTAGTAGAATTGCCAGGGCTAAACCTATTGGTTGTAAATGGATATTGAAAACCAAGAGGGATGCAAAGGGCAATATCAAAAGATATAAGGCTCGTCTTGTAGCTAAGGTATACACTCAAAAGGAAGGAATTTATTATAATGAGAATTTCTCTCCAGTTTCTTCGAAAGACTCTTTCAGGATCATAATGGCACTTGTAGCTCATTTTGAATTAGAGCTACATCAGATGGACGTAAAGACTGCGTTTCTCAATGGTGACATTGATGAAACAATATATATGAGGCAACCAGAAAACTTTGTTTTAGGTGACTCAAAGTCTATGGTTTGCAAATTAAATAAGTCCATCTATGGTCTCAAAAAAGCTTCCCGCCAATGGTATCACAAATTCAACCAAATTATAGTCTCATTCGGTTTTGAGATAAATACGGTTAATGATTGTGTGTATCACAAGTTCAGTGGGAGTAAATTCATATTCCTATTGTTGTATGTTGATGACATACTTTTGGCTAGCAACGATATAGGCATGTTTCACGAAACCAAGAGATTTCTTACTAAGGTACTTGAGACCGTTCTTGAGGTATCCTTGGGTTATCACAAAAGAGCTATATCGATAAGGTACTTGCTAGATTTGGCATGAAAGATTGCTCACTAGGAGATACTCCTGTTGCTAAAGGAGACAAGTTTAGCCTTGCTCAATTCCCTAAGAATGATCTGGAAAAGGAGGAGATGCAGAGAATTCCTTACGTTTCGGTTGTGGGGAGTTATGTACGCTCAATTATGTACACGTCCAGACTTGGCATTTATTTTTGGCATGTTAGGCAGATACTTGCATAACCCTGGGGTGTTCACTGGAAAGCAGCAAAACGGGTTATGTGGTACTTAAGGAGAACAAAGGACTATATGCTCACATATCGGAGATCAGAAAATTTGGAGATCATTGGGTATTCTGATTCTGATTTTTCAGGTTGCCAAGACACTAAGAGATCCACTTCAGGCTATGTATACTCACTTGCGAGTGGTGCCATTTCTTGAAAAAGTGCTAAGCAAACGCTTATAGCTTCATCCACCATGGAGGTTGAGTTCATAGCATGTTATGAGGCAACAAATCATGCAATATGGATGCGAAATTTTGTCACGGAGCTGCGAGTTTTGGATGGCATTGAAAGGCCACTTAATAAATATGTGACAACAAATCTGCGGTCTTATATTCAAACAACAATAGAAGCTCTGTGAAATCAAGACATATTGATCGCAAGTTTCTAATTGTTAAAGAAAGAGTTCAGAATGGTATAGTATCCATAGAACATATTGGAACGAACTCCATGATTGCGGATCCGCTTACTAAGGGATTGCAACCGAAGGTATTCCATGAGCATACTGCTCGCATGGGGTTGGCACTAGTTGAGGATATGCTGGTTTAGTGTGAGTTTTCATTTCTGTGTAATGTTCTTATGTTGGACACTATTTGTTTTTCTGCAGAATAAAGTTGAAGTTTTATTTTATTTGTTCTGAACTATTGTTATCAGGAATTTCCAACTGCAGTTTAGCATAACGATGGAAATTATAAGGTTTGATCTCACTTTTAGGATCAGTGGAAATAGGCATGTTTAAGATCACATTGCATGTAATTTCCCGCTGCACATCCACACTTGATCTATGTCATTGAATATATTGGTTTGGTGATCTTTGATGGGTCTTTGTTACGACTATATCTAAATGTAGCAAAGGTCGCTTTGGTCTCACACTGGTATGGACAATGGACCAGATTTTTATAAGGAATGTTCTACGGTTGATAGCACTTTTGCTAGCACTTCAGATTATAAAATATAACTATATCCAGTTTTTCATGTTTGGCCCAAGTGGGAGATTGTTGGGAAATTTTATTTCCTTGTGGGCCAAAATAGTATTATTAATTTTTATATTTGGGCTATCAAATAAACACGTCATTAAGGTGATCTACTTAATATTTGGACTCGTAGGAACATAAGGTGGTGTGGGCTTTGTAATGTGTAATAGCCCATTACTAAGTGATTAGGGTTATGGGAGCCTAATCAAATTAGTATATAAAGACTAGGTTGTGATCCCCAACACATTCGAAACACTAGTCTCACTCTTCCCATTGAGAGAGGTCATCGAAGCTGATCAAGTTGTGGTTGGAAGATCCTGCCCATCAAGATCTTCAAGAAGACGAGTCACTACTAGCTATGGATCAAGGTTAGTTCCTTAAAGTTTATGTTCATACATTCTTGATGATTCTAGATGATAGTTCTTGTATTGTAGATTAAGAATTCCGCCTTTGATAATCTACATGAGTTTATGTGTGATGTAACAGGGCGAGGTATGGAGGTCGGCACTAATCCAGAGCTCGTGGGCTTGGTGGCGGACTCATAGGAGAGCGTGGGCGAGGTCGAGCTTGGTGGCGACAAAGTAGTTGCTGAATATATTTGTTTATTTTCTTTTATTTACTTGGTGAATAGGTGGGGAGAATAGTGTAGTTAAAATAATATATATTTGAGGGGGAGGAATAGTATTTTGATTGCTGTAGCTACTATGGTAGAATTATAAATATTAAGAAGATAAATAGTGGGGTATGGTGGGGACATGTGGGGGAGGGGGAGCTCACCACTGTGGATAGTCTCAACTTCCCCATCTCACACACACCACTACACCAGACCACAATACAGAGAGAGAGAGAGAGAAAAGGATACGAGAGAGAGTGAGAGAGAGAGAGAGAGAGAGAGGCGGAGAGAACGACGAGAAGAGGAGTTGACCTAACTACCGTATTTGCTCCGATCTGACTGAGGAAGACGAGGGCAACTTCCAGTGGTGGTGGCTGCTCCATTTTGCGGCGGCGGTTACATATCGGCTCCGGTGGTCATAGATTGGCTCCGGTAGCGGTGGCAGTGGCAAAAATGGTGGTAGCGACCTCTGTACTTCACCTCCTCCTTCATCCCGTTTAGAATAGGTTTTGATTTGGGTTTAATTTTTTTTTACCTAAAAGTGTCAAAAATGCTCGTTTCTTAATTACTTTTCCCTTCCTCAACGGGGAAGAAGAGGCAGGACAGAGTGGTACTGAAGAGGGAGGAGGAGTGGAGGGATAGGGGCGGCAAGTAGCGGGAAAACATAGGGAGGAGGAGAAAGGAGAAAAAAGATTTGTTGTGGCAAGTGCACCGGGTGGCAGCGACTTAGCGTGCGGCGGATGATTAAATACGAGACGAATGATTAATACGAGACACGTATTTTGACACATGCCTAAAATTTGATACGCGACAAAAATTTGATGCGCGATAAACAATTAACACGAGAACAAATAAATAAGACGATTCTGGACTAAAAAAATTAAGGGTTCCTGATCAAAGATTTTTTTTGTTGGCTGATCAATACAAAAAGTGACCGATAAGAATAAAATCGAATGATAAATAAAATTTTGAACGTTAAAACGAAATTCAACTGATAAAAATAAATTAGACTGATAAATAAAGATTTGACTGACAAACAAAACCCGACTGAAAAAATTAAGTTCGACAGATAAAATGAAATTTGAGTGTTAAACGGAGATCGAGTGATAAAAATAAATTTGATGGATAAAAATTAATTTTGACTAATAAAATAAAATGCGGCTGTTAAAAAGACTTTGACTGATATTTTTAAAAGAAATTCGAACGTTAACTTTTGAGAACTTGTAGCAGAGAATATTCGTTAATCTAAAGTAATAAAAAATAGAAAATTTAGTAATGTTTTATATTATAAAATTATCTAGAACATTTAATTGAAATTTATGTCAAACGTATTACTTAGAATAAAAGAATATGGCTTAATTACTTAATAAATACCCCCATTATAGCGAAACTAACACATTACAACCTCCACTTCTACAATAAGCTTATTGCATCCCCCAATTTTAATAAATCATACTAATTGCAACTGGTACAAATTATTTGACAGAATACTTTATTTGTTGACAAACATGTCCAATTTATTGAGGGGTAAAACTGTCAACCCATTAAAAATATGAACACCACTGGAACATTTACCATCTCCGCCACTCGCCCAGATTCCGGCGAATCAATTCGCCACCGCCGCTAGCTGGCTCCTTGAATCTGACGAGCTCAACCTCCACCTGCAGCCACAACTTGCCAATTCTTGTAAACCTCCGTCATCGCATCAAACCCCCTTTACCAAACCATCCGCTGCAGTCACATAAATACCCCTTAGCCAATCTCGAAATTGAAGAAAACACGAAGCTATTGAAGCCCATAGCAGGTACTAACCTCTGCCCAAGATTGGGCGAACCAAAACAGAGCCTCACTCGAAAAAACCAACAACCCATTAACATTCCCTCTCTTCACTGCCAACCTTAATCGGAAAAAGCAACAACCCAATCGACATTCCCATCTTCCTTCAATCAAAGCTTCAAATTAGAGAGAAGGGGGAGATGGTCGAGAGAATGCGGAGATGGTCGAGAGGGGAGAAGGTTGAGAAGGGGGAGACCATCTTTATGGCTTCCATGTCTCGTATCTCAAATCACGAGAGAGAGACAACAGAAAGGATAGAGAGAGACTTTCAGTTGTTCTTCATTCTTATCTTCTTCCTTTTTCTTTTTCTTTTTTTATTTCCCTTTATTAGGTATTTGTGTATTGCCACATTTACCCTCGACATATAGATGTGTTGGGATTAATTTTTTACTAGTTGCAATAAGTATGATTTATTAAAACTGGGGGATGAAATAAGCCTATTCTAGAAGTGGGGGTTGCAATGTGTTAGTTTCACTATAATGGGGGTATGCATTAAGTAATTAAGCCAAAGAATATTATTTAGAACTTCTAAGACAATAAATACAAGTAGTTAATGACTACGCTATCACACATTATTACTAATAATAATTATAATATTGAACTAATATGTATTCGCATTCTTTAAAGTCTCTACGACGTGTCAAATTACTAAAATACCCCTAGTATAAAATACGGGTTATTAAATCTTTCCCCCATTTGACTAAGCTTCGCCCTCAAAGCTTGAATTAGGTACTAGGTCTTATGGGTATCTATTTGAGTCACAACTAGTGAATCAACAATTAGCGGGCAAATTAAATGCAAGGACAAGATGGGGTCGTGACATTTTTCGCCACTTAGGACTGAGCTTTGTCCTCGAAGCTCGAAAAAGTTTCTAAAAGTCTATACGAATTTCTAATATGAAATGAAATGCATGTGATAGTGGATAGGAAGCGTACATGTCGCCCTGTTATTTGTCAATTCCGCCTCTACTTGGTTCATCATAAAGATCTGGCCACATGGCCTTCGGTTGTTTCCCTGAGCTGTGTTGGAATTGTGCCATAGAGGCAATCTATTTCTTGTGACATTTATGGATTTAAGATTCATTATGTTATCGGTATGGAGATATGATAACATGAATGAAGTCCTTAGAATATAAGTGTTTTATTCTTAAATATCCCTAGTCGATTATAATGATTAATAGGACAATCATCTATTGACTATTATGGGATTGGATTGATATGGAGATATCACGATCCAACACATGGGTATGTATTAGGAGTAATGACATATCGGATTGACCCAAATCCGAGAAGGCTACATACAAGTTATGTAAAGTCACAAGCGCGTCTCGCGGTGATAGGATATTATCATCCTTAGACTTGAAGTCACTAGATCCTCTAGTTGTGGAATATTGTGCTTTGACAACGTTAAACGCTACTCCGTAACTGGGTAGTTATAAAAGCGCATGTTGGGCACAATAGGAAGCAAGCTTAGAGATGGTGAGTGATGTAGATAGGATTTGTCCCTCCCACATAACGGGAGCAAATTTCCGAGGCCACTCGAGGGATGGCGCCTATGGAATGTCTGGCCAAACTCATATGAATCAATATGAGGATATTGATGTCATATGCATGGATAGGGCTATTCCCAGGATCGAGAAACATGGATTGGATATACGAGTGTGACTTGTATGTCTCGTGTCCAATCCGGATAATGAGACAAAGGGATGCGATAATAAGATCACAAGGTTTGTCAAGATGACTATTTCTATTAATTTGGTGGCATGTATGTGTTGCTAGACACCGCTCCATGTTTGTAAATAGTTACTACCAATTAAGTAGAAACCTATGGGGTCACACGCCGTATGGATATAATTGGACAAGAGACTTAATTAATAAGGATTTATTAAAAGGATCATATTGCAACAAGTTGCTAACTTAGTAGGACTAGTTAGCAAATAATACTAATCCATATATGGATATGATTAGTATTGGGCCCTTTATGGAAACAACTAGGAGTAGTTGGACTATATAAAGGAAATCCTTCCTTCCCTCTCAATACATGTTATTCATGACACATATTAAGTGGAGAGAAAAGAGTTGAGAGAAAGCAAGTAAGAGGCCGCCGCCCCTTACCCGTCGCCCCAAACCCGTCGGCCACACAAGGAGGCCAAACTCCTCCTTGTGGCTTCATTGTGTGATTCCGTAGTCTCCTTCCTCCGTTCTAGCTAGCACAAGAAGGTTGGGAGGTCCAATTCTCTATCCTAGGCGTGGATCAACCGTAGAGAACGTGACATTATTCGCGTTTGAAGTCATCAAATGAGAACCCATATTAATCCTTTACTATCGTTATGTGTTCTTCACTTGTGATCCTTGGAGGGATTTGAACGGAATAATTATCTTCTTCCGCTGCGATTCCATGTTCAAAACCCTACAAGCTGCATTCCCTCCATTGTTGTTTCAATTCTTTTCAGCTTCATTGGTGCCTTTGTTACCATTGGTAGTCACATTCCTGTTTTCCCCTCCATTCTCCTTATCATTTCCAGTGTAGTTTCCTTGTTGGCCCACTACACCATTATTTTATCTTTTCACAGGCAACGAAAGATTATTTTCAAATAAAGAAGATTACAATAATCAGGGGCATACCCCTAAGAACGACATGACAGAAAAAAAAACAAACAAATGAAAACAACCATGACCTGGACCAAATCTTATTACAACAGTACAACAAAATGGGAAATGAGCTCAAAGGCCCCCATAAACTACCCAAAGCAGAGAAAACCAACCCAGTAAAATCCAAGAGCCTCTAAATACCTCTAAGAAATGCCACCAAGATAGCAGCCCAAAGCTGATTTGACAAGCCCAGAGCAGGCCAGTGGCCCTTCAGGAACCCTTACTAAATTGTCATGCTGCAATACGCGAGGGACGGACGGTGGCCTCCAAAATAGCCTCTAGAAACGGCATCGTCACCGGAATCCAGGCTGGTGACAGAGACCTTTGGGATTCCTTTTCATCATTCAACCAGTGAGTGGAGGGAAGCTCCTAGTAGTGTTGGTGGGTGTTGAAGGGACTGTTCGGTGAGGCTCTTGGAGATTGGGAAATTACGTCTGGTCGAGAGGGAGGGGGATGGAGAAGCCCCACAATTGGGGGAGGCATTCACCAGGGGCAGATCCACAAAACTGGGGGGAGGGGGTGATTTCAGGAGACGTACCACATGGGATCTCTTGAGGCCAAAGATGGGGGGATGAGAAGGCCGATGCAGAGGCATGGGAGGTGACGGTGGAGGGGCGGAGAAGGAGCAGTGGCGGCGGCGTTGGTGAAGGGGAAAACGGGCATAGCAGAGGCGACAGAGCGTCGGCGACAGCGGTTAATAGGATGGGGAAAAACAAAGAGGATCCAGGGTATTTTAATATGTAAACTGGAGCCCCTGGATCTCTGGAGAGAAGAGGGACTGGCGGAGAGGGGGTTCCTGACTCCGGTACCGGCGAGGCCGGTGGTGTCTGGATCTGCTGCAAAACGGCGAGGTAAAGAAACCGGAGAGCGCCGATGGGAGCGAACAATACTGTTAGGAAAGGCTTCGGCGGGTGGAAACTCCAAGATCGCATCATTTTTAGAGGGTGAAGCCCAGCGGCAGCCCCATGGAGGAGCCGCCGTCGGAGTAGGATGAAGGAAGTTTTAGGGTTTTTCTAGAGAGAAAAGTAGAGAGAGAGAGCCGAGTTTTCCGATGGTTCCAATCACTACGCTATTCTTGAATTTTGTTATTGTTGCAAAACTAGTTTCCGCATTCTGATTGTTCTGCTCGACGTCGTTCCCATTCTGGTTCTGACGATTTCCCATGTAGTTTTTTCCATTTCCATCGCCCACGTAATTTTGTCCATTTCCATGATAATTTTTGTCGTTCCCATTCTAATTATCTGCTCGAAGCCATCATAATGGGTCGTGGGTCGTCCATACGCCCACGTGTCTCCCATTAGTTTCCCTAGCCAGACTAGTATAAATATGACATTCCTTTTCGGCCATTATGTAAATTATTCTCTATAGTGATTATTCTATACTCAATAGCCGAATTGCTGCCAACAAACTTTCTCTCCCCTTCAGCAGTACAGTACTGCTTATTTACACCCCTTTCTCTATCTCTATTTGGCCCCCGATTCATCTGAGTACTTGGTATAAGGATGTTAGCTCCGATTTGCTACAATCCGGACACTATCTGTTAGTCTACGACAGTACCCTCTCATTTTCCATGTAAATAAATTTCTTTTATTGAAAAATGTCAAACTACAACGTCTCATTTCTCATTAATTCATCGATTTTTTTTTACGGGTGAGAACTTGAACTAATCTCATACTTTCTTAATTTTCGAGTATGAGTTCGTTAGTGTGAGTTCTCAAGTGAGCACTCTCGAAACTGGGTTGAAATTCGGGTCAAAAACTATATTTTCTAACACTTCCTTTTCTTCAAAATCACCCACATCATTCAATTTTATATTTTTAACTAATCGCTTGGGTACTAACTCTAGTAAATGGAAAATTATGAGTTAATACTTTTTTTTTGAGAAAATTATGTGTTAATACTCACTACACCTAAACTGAGATTTCTTTAAGTGATTACATATAGTTGAAAACAGACTCTGATAGTTTCAGAGATCCGTGAAGGCAACTTAGGGTTTTGACGAGGGTGTTCGACTGCGAGTTCTCCAGGCGGATTCACGGATTTCTTCTGTAGCAACCCTCATATTTACGTTACATGTTTGACTTTAAGTGATGTTACTATAATCTTAATGAGTGTGTTAAGATAAATGTCATGTTAATTATGCTAGAGTTTAGTTAAGTAAAAGTTATGCAAGTTATAGTAGAAATCAAGTTGCATGTTGTTTCATTTAGACACTATAATGTCTTTTAGATAAAGTTTAAGGTCTTTTGTGCAATATTTGTATGAGAAATAAAATATAGTATTATATTTTAGTTAAATGTTTTGGTTACACTAAGTAATTGCATCAATATGAAATAGATAGTGTGCATTATGTGATTTGAAACTCACTTGTTTTCACTCATTTTGCTGTGACCATCACACTCTATTATTTTGGGGACTATATAAGGCACTAGTTGTATCGTCCCCATCATTTTCCTCAATATTTTTCTCTCTCTATGGAGTTCCACAAGTTCTAATTTCTCTCCTCATAGCCCCAAACTCGGTTTTGTTTCTCACCCACCAAAAACATGACCCAAACATCAAAATTTTGAGGTTCCAAGTGAAGAAAGCTCATCTTGGGTGTTAGTATATCAAGTGGGTAGCATGTTTTGAGCATCTTCATCAAGATTGAAGGTTCTAGGAGTCATCTTTCGTCACATCTCCATAACTCACATCAAGAACACCATGAAAGTATGAGTAAGTTCTACATCTTTTGCATGTACATCATAATTTTGTTCATTCACTCCTCATTCTTGTGATTCTATGACAAATCTTTAGTTGCATGTTAGTGGATCATCATTTTTAAGATTCAATCTTAGCATTGACCATCTCATTTGTATGTTAGCATGGTGGATTTGTGATTGCATGTTCTAGATTCATTATCATCTTCATGATTTTCACACATGCAAGTATAAAATTAAGTTTGTTGGGTATATATGTATATCCTTCAGATATTTTGACTGTCCAATTTCAGATCTTGTAAGAAAATTTCTTGCTTGCAACAAGTTTTGAACTATACAAAACCATCAAACTCGTGTTTTGAGCTGATTTTCACAAAATTTAGAAAAATACTTAAGTATTTCAGTCAATTACGAAAAATTCATGTTTTGTGTGTTTTCATATGATGTTTCTACAATAAAAATTTCAGAGCCATTGGACTTCTATTTAATTTTTAATCGACCAAAAAGTTGGGCTATTTTACAATCTGTCCAACCCAGACCAGAGAAGATTTTTATCAATTTCATGTAATTATTGTATTCCAATGGTTACCAAATTTGGTTATGTTGTTTCCAGGGGTGTTATTTACTTCTAGTTAAAATTTCATAATATTTGGAATTTCTATGAATATTTTATGAACTTACTCCCAAGACCGCTTTTCAGCCCCTGTTTATACCTAAACAGTTCTGAAAGATAATGTTTAAAAATACTTAAAATTTTTCATAATTTTTGATATTTTTATATGTTATCAGTAAACTCTTTATATATGTTATGTAAAAATTTGAGGTCCCAAATAATTATTTTGAGTCACCTATGAATTTTTTTACTAGCGATAGTTACGCTTTGCTAATAAGCATAATTTAGAAGTTTATAAAATTTTCTTAAAGCTAGTGTATGTATCTTATGTGTTAGTTCATTATATGTCATATTTCATTCATGTTCCGCCTTAGACATCTCATATGCATCTATAATATGTTTAAGGCTCTAAAGTATATGGTATCATAGAATTTAGCTCATCTTGCATTGATAAGATTAGTACATTTTAGCTTATAAGCGATTAAGTGCTATGTTTTGAGTGATTATGTGCTAAGTGATTATGTGCTATGTTTGGATTGAGCTCGTGCTAAGTGATTATATGTGTTATTTGTAGCACTCTTTGCTATCTATATGAAGTTGGAGTTAATGCTCATGCGCTTAACTTGGTCGAATTTGGACTAAGAAATATAAAATGAATGGCTTAAGCTCGCTAGGTGAGTTACTCTACTTCCCGAAGTTTGTACCTACTCTCAAGTTTCTTACAAGCTTATGTATGTTGATGTCGTCCCTACTATTATGTATGTATGTTTTCTTTACGCAAGTAAATGTTTATGCCTCCATGGATGCTAAAAAAAAATGAAATCTTCATGAGATAAAATACGGTTTTCAGAAAGGACACGGTTACCGGAGTGAAAGACCCTGTCGGGTATAGGCAGGCTACGGCCCTTTTGCCGGGGCAGTATAAGCAGGCAACGCGTCGCCTCACGATTCGTCGCGATGGACATGTCCCTACGTTATGTTATGTTATGTTAAGTCACGAAGGTTACACGGGCCATAAGATAAGAAAATAAGCAAGCATGTTCAAGTACGTTATGGTCTCCACGTGAGACAAAGCAAGGTTCCTACTTGGAACAATACGATTTCACACGATACAAGTTAATCTTTACATTACGCTTTCTTTACGATAGAAGTTACGCTTTATGAATGTCATGATCTTTCAAGTGTCACAAGTATATGTATGTATGTATGACTATGATTTATGTTCACGACGCTCCATGGGAAAGTTAGCTATTTTTGGTTTTCCAAACCTACGGAGGGGCGTAGATGTAACTCACTGAGCTAGTTGAGCTCACCCTTTCACGTTACCCTTTTTCAGGTTTTAAGAACACGTAAGAAGTAAGAAGTAGCAAGGCGTTAAGTTCTTATGTGATTACGTTCTTGATGATGCTTATGTGCTTATATGTTGCAAATGTGTTAGGCGACTTGGAGAAATTGTACAATACATATTCTTAATTTGTTGTAAGAATATAAAATTTATGTAATTATGTATACACGACCTTGTAAGAGCTGTTGTCACTACAGAAATTTCTGTAAAAAACAACAGGGACAAACCGCCATTAAAATCTCAAAAACCGCCGTTAAAAGTATAAACGGCGGCCAAAACGACGGTTTTCAGCCCGCCGTTAATCTCGGCGTCGGGAAAGGTAAACGACGGTTACAACCGCCGTTATATTTAACGGCCTTTGGTAGAAACCGCCGTTATCTTAACGACAATTTATTAAAAACCGTCGTATATTTTATTTAATTATTCAATTAATAATTTTTTTATTTTAATTTCAAATAATTTTTTGTAATGCAAATAATAGTTTTTATTACTATTCTGTTGATTTTTCATAACACAAATTGTGGTTTTTTCTCTAAAATTTTGAAATTATGTTCCAGAACATGAACTCGTCTTCTGTTCTTCGTGAACCCAGATACACAAACCCATACATCAATAAATCTGAGTTCATCGTTCAAACAATAGCAACAAATGAACCCATAACCACCCCTCAACTTCACTGCCACCTGAAACAATCACCCACGAACTTCACCACAACAATCAAAGTACCCACACCATAGTACCCAGAAACACAGTACACCACCGAACCACCTCCAAGCACATCAACCCCTCACCGATTCAGACCCATACAACCCAGAAGAAAGCCCAAGTGAAAACCACCAAACCAAATTGAACATCCAGATCGATGGAGAAAGAGAGAATGGGTGGTCCGATCAAGGGAAGAAGACAAAGTCAGATCGAGTTTAGGGCACATCGATGAGAGATGGAGAAAGCCAGATCGATGAGAGAAAGAGAAAAGACAGAGTTCGATTGAGGAAGAGAGAAAGGGGGAAGAGAGAAAGGGGGAAGAGAGTTTGATGGAGGAAGAGAGAGTTCGGTCGAAGACATACCACGTCGCCATGGAGGAAGCAGATAACGGCGCAGGCCACGTCGCTGAATTGAGACGATGAGAGAGCGAGAGAGGGAGGCGGAGAAGGAGAGGCTCTCAACTGAGAGGATGAGAGAGGTTGGGGAAGTTATAAGGGATAGGGTTTACAATGTACGGCTGAGATTAAATCAGAGTCAACGGCTGAGATTGGATCTGAATACTCACCGTTTTCATTTACTTTTTTTTTAATAATTATTTATATATACGGCGGTTGTCCAAAAACCGCCGTTTATAAGGTATCTAATACGACGGCTGGGTTAGGCGTCGTTCTTTATAACTCTAATACGACGGTTTGTTTCAACCGTTGTTTTTAACATATCTAATACGACGGTTTTTTACTAACCGTCGTTCTTTTGTCTCTAATACGGCGGTTTATCATCATCCGTCGTTCATGATGAAATTTACGACGGATTTTTCTTAACCGTCGTTTTAGGTAACTTTAAACGGCGGTTTTTTAGCAAGTTTTATAAAAACCGCCGGGAAAGGACAAATTCCTAGTAGTGTGTATGATACTTTAACAATTCCCGACTTATGCTCTGTTTACGTTATGAGTCGAGAGGGCTAAATGTAAATAATCTCCAAGTTATAACTTTTTCTTTCCATATATTTTCATTTATGTTACAAGTCGATATGTTTTTCATGACGACCCCAAGTGAATTCTTCAATTACGCTTCCGCAAAGCTTTTCGAATAATCACGAGTTTTAAAATCAATGTGTTTAGCCTCTCGACGAGTCAAGGTCTCACCGGCATGCCGCGCCCTCCTCCCGTTAACACAGAGTTTTATTAATCGCCAATCGGGGTCGGCAGGAGGGGGATGTGACATTTGTGGTATCAGAGCATTAGGTTATAGATACGTAAGATTAGTAAACCTTAAGAACCCATTCTTTCTCTGTAACGTTGACGATTGCAAGAGGGGGACAGTGGATATTCTATGCTAATATCCTCGCTATAAAGTCGTGGATTGCAGGGGTAAGAATTGATCTTGCTGTTTTCTGTGAGCTTGATGTGTGGGTCCAGATTAAGAATTTGCCGCTATTTCTCTGTAACGTCGATGATTGCAAGAAAGAAATCGCTAATATGGGTGACATTCTTGAGGTTGATAAAAAGAATCTATTCAAGTTGCAGAGGAGACTATATGAGAGCTAGAGTGAGGTTGGATATCACCAAACCTTTGCGAAGGGGAGGAAACATCCAAGTACTCGATAGCAAACTTTGGTTGGACTATGTTTATGAGCGGATCCCTTGTCTTTGTGGGTGGTGCGGCCGAATCACTCATTTTACGGAGCGATGTAATTAGAAGACGGATGAAGAAACAATGGCACAGGATCAGGGATATGGGGACTGGCTTTTTTTCAAGCCATCGCCGAAGAAGAAGCCGTCTAAGACAAGTAGTCAGGTACGTCTCAAGCTAGGGAAAACTTTTCTGATCCGGACAGTGGGCACTTACCGGCGAACTCTGAAAAAAGGGGGGAACCGGCTGGGCATGGCATGGGGAAGGACGGAAATAAGGAAGCGGCCGGTAGAAGGGGAAAGCCAAAGGATAAGGGCCGCCTATGGGTTGGCCGTCTTCAAGCCTGGACTCGAACACCTCAGCAGATCTCGATGGTGATGAAACCATGGCAGTCCAAAGATGTATACGAATCTTCTTCCAGGGGTACGGACAGATAACTCAGTTCTCAAAGGAATCAAAGGTAAAGGATCTAGACCAGCTTCCCCTTATGGAAGCATTGCTTTGATGAGTTCCATGCAGAAGGACGGTCAACAGGGCCATAGTTCCAAATGCAAGACCGGTCAAATCATCCTAAGCCCTAATCGAAGGAGAAAATAGCCGACCGTAGACTGAGCTCTGCAAGGTTTCGCGTTAACAAAGATGGGCTTGGGGATGTGATTGTTTCAGATAATTTTTTTTTTATGGGAACGGGTCGACCCTTAAGATCCCAACCTCTCCAATGGTGGCGGCTGCGATGCAGCCCCGCCAATCGCAATGAATGCTATCAGCTGGAACATACACGGGCTTGGGAACCTCCGTAATGTTCTAGAGCTACATAACCTCGTTCGAGGGAAGTCCCCCCATCTTGTCTTCTTCATGGAGACACGGCTTAATGCGGAAGAACTTGAGCGTGTGCAAGCGCGTCTTGGATTCACTTTTATGGTTTTCGTGTTCCTAGTGAAGGTCGGAGTGGAGGCCTAGCACTTCTTTGGCGGATTTAACATGGAGGTGGCTCTTATCAACATGTCAAAGCTTTTATTAATCTTCTTATTTTTTTATCCTGGACTGCAGATTCACTGGCAGTTTACCGGGTTCTATGGCGATCCTAATAGTAGCTAACATAGGAACTCATGGGAGCTGTTGGGGAGACTTTGGAATCCCAACGGAATCCCTTGGTGTGTTATGGGCGATTTCAACGCCTATGTTTCAGCTGATGAGAAGCAGGGGGCAGACCTGCGGACATTTAGCTTGTGGAGGACTTCAGGAAGGCTCTTTCTGATAATGATTAATTTGATCTGGGTTTCAGTGGAAACAAGTTTACTTGGATCAGCAATCCGAGGAATGGTAGAAGAATCTGCGAGAGGATTGACAGGGTAGTGGCGAACCCTGCCTGGCTTGACCTCTTTGGAGGAGCCGCAGAAGTATCCGACCATGTTCCTCTTGAACTGTGTTGGGTCCCTTTGAAGAAGAAAACACCTCATTTCCACTTTGAGGCAATTTGGTTGTCGAGGAGTGTAAGATCTTCATTCACAAGAATTGGGAAGAGTTTAATAACTTTGAGCTCAGCCAGAAGCTTACAGCTACAGGTAAACGCTTAAAACAGTGGAATCGCAGTATCTTTGGTAACGTGAAGAGGAAAATTGCCTACATTCGCAACAGGATTCAGGAATTACAAGGTCGGGATAATATTAATATTGTTGCACATGATATCTCCATTCTGAAGACAAAGCTGAATGCTCTCCTTGCTAATGATGAAACTATGTGGCTTCAACGCTCTAGAGTTTTATGGCTGAAAGTGGGCGGCCGTGACACTTGCTTCTTCACCGAAAGGCTTCTCCTCGAAAAGCTGACAATCACACCGGGGGTCTTGAAGACCCGAGTAGCAACTGGCACACTTCATCGGATAGTATTGTCTCCATTTTGGATGCTCATTTTCGTTCAATCTTCACCTCGCAGGGGCCTTCGTCCGATGACATGGAGCCGAAACCCGAAACCTCGTGCAGAGGCTTCTAGCACTAAGTAAAAATTAACTATATCAAAAAGTTAAATGTGAGTTTTGCATTATTGTCGGTCATGTTGCACTATAGTGAGAATAAATCGGGGGTTAACATAGTAGTAGAGAGTTTTATTTTTTTGCAACACAAAAAAGTTTGAACTCTCTCTTAGACATAATTTATGATTTACTTCTATATGTAACAAAAAATGATATTTAATTCCTCTAACAAGATTAAAGTGAGAAAGTGGAGAAACGCCTACTTATAGCTCATGAATCTCGTAGTAGCATTTCCATAGCAGAGAAAATCGCAATTTTCTCAACACCCCTTTACTCTGTCTCACAATTTTCTTCAATTTTCCTCTCAGAGCCCAGCACAGAGACTTCTCATCAATGGCGACCCAAAACGACTCACCCAGATCCGGATCAACCCCCGCCGCCGACACCAACGGCGTCGCCGCCCACAAGAAGGCCCTCATCACCGGGATCACCGGCCAAGACGGTTCCTACCTGACCGAATTCCTCCTCACCAAAGGCTACGAAGTCCACGGCCTGATCCGCCGATCCTCCAACTTCAACACCCAGCGCATCAACCACATCTACATCGACCCCCACAACACCCACAAAGCCAAAATGAAGCTCCACTACGCCGATCTCACCGACGCCTCCTCTCTCCGCCGTTGGATCGACACCATCTCCCCCGACGAGGTCTACAACCTCGCCGCCCAGTCCCACGTCGCCGTCTCCTTCGAGATCCCCGACTACACCGCCGACGTCGTCGCCACCGGCACCCTCCGCCTCCTCGAAGCCATCCGGTCCCACATCGCCACCACCGGAAAGCAAATCAAGTACTACCAAGCCGGATCCTCCGAAATGTTCGGATCCACAAACCCTCCCCAGTCGGAAACGTCGCCGTTTCACCCCAGATCTCCGTACGCCGCTTCCAAATGCGCGGCCCATTGGTACACGGTCAACTACCGTGAAGCCTACGGGATCTACGCTTGTAATGGTATACTATTCAACCATGAGTCCCCCCGCAGGGGGGAGAATTTCGTCACTAGGAAGATCACCAGAGCTGTGGGGAGAATCAAAGTAGGCCTCCAGAGCAAACTCTTCCTCGGTAATCTAACGGCGTCGAGGGACTGGGGGTTTGCGGGGGACTACGTGGAGGCGATGTGGATGATGCTACAGCAGGAGAAGCCGGACGATTATGTGGTCGCGACGGAGGAGTCGCACACGGTGGAGGAGTTTCTGGAGGCTGCGTTTGGGAGTGTGGGGTTGAAGTGGAAGGAGCATGTGGAGATTGATAAGAGGTATTTTAGGCCTTCGGAGGTGGATAATTTGCAAGGGGATGCTTCTAAAGCGAAGAGGGTTCTTGGGTGGAAGCCTAAGGTTGGGTTTGGGGAGTTGGTGAAGATGATGGTTGATGAGGATGTGGAGTTGGCTAAGAGGGAAAAGGTTCTTGTTGATGCTGGTTACATGGATGCTCAGCAACAGCCTTGATCATATATGTGATCATCATCATGATTCAATTCCACTGTTTGAGTTTTTTCAGATTTGTTTTTTTATTTTATTGGATTTTCTAGTGTTTTCGAAATCTAGTAGATCTTATAGCTGATATAGATCGGATACTACTAATAAGGGTAATGCTGTTTCTTTCGTTCTTTGTGTTTGAATTTTGTTTCGATCCCCAGTTCAGTTTATTCATCCGATTTCCCTTTGAATTTTGTTATTTGATCAGATGCAGTATTGAGTTTTCGTCTTACGGATTGGTGAATTTTGTTGAACTTGTTATGGACTTTGATGTGCCAATGGAGATCTAATTTGATCAATGCAATGTGTGCAAGTGGTTTGCTCATCAGCTACGATTCACTGCATAATGCATATTACTACTAGAACTCTGATTCACTGCATAATGCATATTACTACTAGAACTCTCGGAGTGACAAGACCTCCTGATTTAAAATGTTAATCTCATTTGGCTTGTCTATGTGAAAGTGAGATTAAGGTTCGTTTTGAGGTTAAAATTATCATACATTTGCTGATGCTCTCATATCATGCAGACTATTAGTTTCTATGAAACAATTTTGAGAATATTTCCAGCTATATTAGATTTTCAACTACTTTTTTCACTTACATTATTTAAGCGAGATTTTTTAGATTTTCAGCTGGTACTAAACAGTTTTCAGCTAATCAGATTTTTTTGTTTTGGTTAGGTAAGAACTCTGTTCCATGCTATTGGTATGGTGGAGGCTCAAACTCGAGACCTTAACTAACTGCCTTAAATGTCCTAACCACTTAGCTGAACGGCGAGTGTTCTAAATCAAATTTTAAACTAGCTTTTTCACTTATTTAAAAGAGATTTTTTAGATTTCCAGCTGGTATTAAACACTTCTCACCAAAATTAGCTTTTTAACTAGCTTTTTCACTTAAATTATTTAAAAGAGAATTTCTAGATTTTCAGCTGGAGCTGGTACTAGACAGGCTCTGAACGTGTAAAGATTACGACCTCAGATGAGATATATAACAATGAATTGATCGTTCCCATCATCAAAAGCAAATTACATGGCCACAGCCCACACCTGAACTTTTACAATGAGGCACATGAAAACAAATCCCTCGGAACATTCAGAGAAAACCCTATCATTCTACTATCTATACATAGAAGACACCTTGTGTAAACAGAAGATGTAAAGTAAACAACTTGGTTAACTTCAAGTTCCCTCCAAAGCATCAAACGAACCATCTCATGAATTGACCTAGTTTTTACTCACGGAGCTTCATTGTGATCTGCAAGTTAAAAGGGAAGAATCTAGCCACCGGACCCTGATCACACTGCTGATTTTACAAAATGGAAGTGATATTGTATTCCCCTATCATGAAATCATCCCAATGTTCTTCACAATGGCAAAGAGTAGAGGAATGCCGATCAATGTGAAATGGCATTCATGGTGATTGGACCTTTGTTCACCACTCTTTCTGAAGACTGCGCAGCATTTTCCAGGGGCAGAGAAAATGGTTTGACCGACGTTCTTAAGGACTCCGGTCCCTCTGTCGTGATTCTCTTGCACAATGCATCACAGTTACTTATCACCTCAGTCAACCTTCCCTTCAGTGCCCCGAGTTCCACCTGCAGCGCATGAACTGCACAAAAAGTTGTCATCAGATTTTCCCAGTATGTTCCACTCAAACTTGGTCATAGATAAGCAAAGAACATTAGTTGTCACCTTCTGAAAGATGACCGGAAGCGGCCTTCATGGTTGAGACTGAATAATTACAACGTTGAAGAAGTTTAACTGTCAAAGCATCCGCTACTTCTATCTTATTTTCTATCTCTTCCTGTTAGAAGAAGAAACAAAGCCATTTATGCATTTTATACCACATCTAATGCGATGGAATAAAAAAACTGGTCAAATTGACCCTCCAGCACTAAGAGCAAGCCAAACTCTTCATCACAGAGTTCTCAAACGAAAATATAAATCATCATAAATCAAAAAACTCTATCACTCTACTTCTGCACTTACTATCACTGGTGGATCATGAGTCATGACATTACCTAGATAACGAATAAACAGCGCAAGATTCGGAATACTGAAAAGGGCAGTAAATTTAAGTTCACTATCAGTCACCGTGTGCAATAGAAGAATAACATGAAATTACGCAACTATCTTCCTGAAGTTGTCGAGATATACCGTTCAATGTACCAAAAAAGGTGCTTTAGTTTTTCTAATATTCATTAAAGGTTGCTCCTACAAGACCTGTGTTTTACTTCTGACTTTATCATTGTTTCCCTATGGTTTCTTTTACTTCAGTACTGCTTCGAGGAGAGTATGAAAAGCAGCCTAAATCAAACCCATACCAGAAAGAAATAGGAAGAGCTCAGGGGAGAAAGCCTTCAATGTGGCTAGAGCGTTACAAGATTTATATGTCCTAGACCCCTAGCTGAGGGACATGAGGGTATATAAGATGATTAAGATCCATTATAAAGCCAAAGCAGATGTTGATTTAGTTTTAAGTTAGTTTGTAACTCAAAATGGAATATCTTGACTGTATATACAAAATAATGGCATACCTGCTTTACAGAAATCTTCTGCAATTTTGCGTCCTGCCAATCACGGTAAATCGTGAAAAGCTCGAGCAAAACCTTTGGATCTACTGCAGCAGCTGCACCATAATCATACACAACAACCAGAAAGAAACATTAAACCATCATCACTTTCTTCACAAGTAGAAAATTAGAAGTTAAGCAAATGAAGCAACATTAGAGAAATAGACAACCAACTCTATCGAGCAAGTAAAAGACACTAAGAATCACAACCTTTGCTCTGGAAGAAATCAAGTCGGTTTTATATGTTGGTATGCTGAAAAGACCTTGTGAATACCTACTCTTAGTTTTAACACAGATACTCAACCAATCTGTAACAATACAAAGCATGAACTCAACTCACTTTGTTGTGTTTGGATTAAGATAGTTTTGTTAGATACATGGAGGCAGGTTCAAGCCAATTGAACAAGACTAGTGGGACGGATTTTATCAAGGTTGGGTGCGGACTAATAGTGGGAAGCAGTAGAACTCCAAGAACTCCCAATGCTTTGACAATAATGAACACAATTTACATCAATCTGAAGAATGCATTTCCGACAAGTGAAGAATTAATTGGAAACTTCTAATAACACAAACAAGACAAGCCTGATTGTTACGACATTGTTACTCTCTACACCAGCAAAAGTAATTATCTTTAAGTGATGATAAGTGGTTAATGATTAAAGCAGTCCTTACATATTTTATGTGGCAGGAAAAAGTAGCTAAAGTAGTTGCATTACTAGGAGAAAAATATAAAAGTGCCCTTAAGAACTGCGGGAAATCCACTTCTCCATAAAACCTCTGTTACACAGTTAACAAGGGGCTAACCCTGTAAACCACAACTTTCAGTGGCTCACTTCACGCGACCCATCTCACCTCCCACGCTCACTTCGCAATCAATTCCTCGTTTAAGGATAGTTGAACAACAGCAGCTCTATCATAGAAAGAAAACTAATCCCTGAACAAACGTACAACGAAATTGAATCCATTCCATTGTCTGTAAACATGTTATTGCATAGGTGTGTTTGGTTATTGGCATCATGAAACCACTGAAGTTGCCTGATGATCAAAGTATGCTCTTGGCATGCAACAGCATAGTGATTTCAGGTGCTTGGCATGAGAAACAACGAAGGTATACTCTAAATGAAATCAGAAGTATGTTCTTTTAGTTTCGTCGACATATGCAGATTCAACTAAAGTCGACCAATCCTCACAAGAAACCGAAATGAGTTCCAAAACACCACAAATTCCGCACATCTCCACGAGTTTACGACTAAACCGAAACAAAATTGTGAGTTCACTGTTTGATAGTGGTGGGTGATAATAATAAAAAATAAATCCCTAATTACTGAGAACCGAAACATAGGTGGGGAAAAAATTATCACCTGAAGCAGAAGACGAAGGCTTCCTAACCAATATGTCCGTTAAGCTAGTCTCCGCCGGCGGTGTCACCAGTAACGGAGTCGCCTGCATCAACATTTTCCAGATGAAAAGAATCAAACAAATTCAGGAAGATGCGATATATAAGTACTAGCAGTAATAACAGTAAACCCTAGAAATCGGGGGTATAGTATACCAATTTTAGGGATTTGAGCCTCTCTAAGATGGGATCTACGCCTTGTACTCGCTCGGAGACTGTTGTGATCTGGTCATCGCCCATCCTCTTGAATTGAACCAATTGAAAGTTTCAGAACAATTGGAATTAACTGTATGTTAACCGAATTGAGAAGAAGAGGTTGGTTGGTTACCTGAGAGCTTGAGAGGAGGGTTGATTCCGCAGAACCCATTTGACGGTTGGTTGAAATCGCCGACGGTGGTTTGAGCTGCTCTCGGCAGTTCCGATCAACAAACGAATCTCTCCGATTCTCACCTGCCGGAGGAAATTTCACCGTTCGAGTTTCGTTTCCGTGTGTAACTTTGGTTAATTACTCTGAGAGTCGGGAGTTTTTGCTGAATGTCGCTTTGAACCATCTCATTTTTTTACGAATGACCATTGACCACAGGGGTCATCGAGCCGAGTTTGAGGTCAGAGGTTAGCATAACGTGTAGTAACACCGTTAGTTATGCGTATGTAAGTACATCTCGTGATTTAAGTCATCCACCTTAGAGCATCTCCAACAACAAAACGTTCTTTGGACTAAATTTGTTCCTGCCCTAAATTTTACTCATATACTTTTTGAGTTGTTGTTCCAGCAGTAGGCCTAAATATAAGTCACCATCACTTTTTTTATTACTTTTTAGTTGCCAATTTGCCACCATCAAAAAATCAGTGAGTCCAGATTAAACTTGAATCTTTTAATGTTTTCCACCAGTGAATAGTAGTCTTTAGTTTTGTCCAAAATAGGCTGGTGTAAATTTAGGTCAGCTTTTACACCAGTTGTTGGAGCTGGTTTTTGGACAAAACTGGCATAAATATAGTCCAAAGAACGTTTTTCTCCATCTGTTGAAGATGCTCTTATGCAAGATAGAAGAGTAGATGATGATCAGAATTTGAGTTCAACGTTTAGATTATTGAGTTGATTTTTGAACTCACCGGTGAAAAGATGGGAGCGGCTAATACCACAACTCAGTCTATCGTATTGTCGTAAAATTTTGTCCACCTTCCTATATTTGAATTTGAATACCGTGGATTTTTTTTGTCTTAAAAATTACTGATGACATTAATGAAAAGAAAAAAGATGTACATATATACGAAGTCACATAAAGCGATGCCAGAATCGGGGTGCTGTTTTTGTTTCGGACAGAAAATAATCATAAAGAATAGCCGGTCACCGACTACAATTGAACCGGTCACCGCAACATTAAAACCATTACATTCAAGCATCTCCATTTATTCTAAAACTGCAAAATCTTCTGTTGCCGTTTGGGAGGCCGGGTTTAGAAAACCTGGACGAAAAGAAACATTTTTGGAATACCATAGAATCCGGTGGCTGGCTAGATGTTCAAGCGCTCTACCATTGAGGTAGCACCTATTTGCTTAGCCTAGTTGGTTTTGTTTGTTTGCTTTATTATTTTTTTTATTTTTCTTTCCTCTTACAAAGACATCCCAAAATAATATGGGGCCGGTGACCTATTTTGCACCGGTGCTCATGTGTTACCATATAGACAAAATAATGTAAAAAAAATACACGGTAACTGGCTACAAGTGTCCCGTTCACCGGAGAAAATATTAAAAACCTTCTTATTCAGACATCGCACAAGTTTGTTTCTCTAAACCACAAAGCCCCATCTCCGAAACAAGCCCTCCATCCAAACAACCAACAAACACGATCTAGTACTCGTAATAGACAAAGGTAAATCCACCCAATACATACAATTCCTTCAGATTGATTGACAAACATGTGCATGAACTGCCAAAACATCTACGTCTATGTTGACCTACGAACGGATTCTTTCTTTGCAATTTCTAATATATATATATATATATATATATATATATATATATATATATATATATTTGAGAAATTCTAATATATTATCATGATAAGAAATGTGGTCTTTCTATGAATACTTACTCTTGTGCAAGTTTAGCTCCCGATTTCCTTAATTGCTATTGTTTTAAAATTGTTTTCTACAAGACGAGCCATGAACTCCGTGATGATTCGTCAACAAACACAGTAATAGGCAATGATTTTATTTATATGCCACCGGCATTTCGTGTTGTCTACATACCGTGAATCTATTAACTCAAGATCGATACTACTGCAAATTGTTCTGTTATCTCAAGACAAGAGCTGCGATCGTGCAAGTTTTTTTAGCTAATCTATCTATTCTAGGTGATTCTCCCCACAATTTTTTTGTATTATGGCTCCAACAACCCTGTATGATTGCTAGAGATGTAACCAAGTTGGTACACATAAAGAGAATACATACATTACCACCAGGTACAACATGAGTAGGCATCACGATTGTTAAGAATCGCCATTTGTCACACATTCGGGCATCATAATTATTATGAATTGAAGTATGTCACATATCAGGTCTCCATCTATTCCGCGTTTGCTAAATCAGATACTTTGGTTACTCCCTTACTACTATCAATTAGTTTTGACATAAAACTCTATTGGCAAGTTGACTTTTCGGACTAATCAGACTGAATAAGATTAGATTGGATTAGTTGAATTACAATTAATAATGTGTTTGCTTTTATGTGTTATTAAACTCGGTATTAAACTCTAAAAAAGCTCGGTATTAAAGAATACTCCCTCCGTCCCAGCCAATTCTTAAAAACAGTAATTGGGTATTATACGGGCCTAACAATTTGATTAGCAAAAGAAAGTAAGAATCTGATAATTTGTGCATGGTCTTGTAGTGTAAACTTTACACTACAAGACCATGTAAAAATTATCAAATTCTTATCTTATTTTGCTAATCTTTTTTTTTGTCAACCAGAATTTTATTAAGAAACTCGACCACCAATACAACCATCTTTAAACAAAATTTGAGCAAAATCTAAACTGCTTAAAACCTCACTACCATCATAACTGCTACTACAATGAAGCTTCCTAGCTAGCATATCAGCACAAGCATTAGCTTGTCTTCTAACCCAACTAACAATAGTTACCTCTTCTTTCAAATTCTGGAGAATATCAGTAACCACTGCTGCAATCTTCCAATTTGCTGGAACTTTTTTCATCAACATATCAGTGAGAGATTTGCAGTCACCTTCATAAATCAGCTTCTGACTTGAATCTCTATTGTGGAACACTGCTTCCCTCCAAGCTTTTGCTTCAGCCATTAGTGCAGAAGTAGCAAGATCTTTGAGCCAACCAGAATCTTTTATCACTCGTTTTTCATCTCTTATGATCCAACTTGCAGTCATTTTCAGGGATTTCTTATCCCAGCATGCATCAATATTACACTTCCACCACCCAGAAACAGGAGGACTCCAACTGCTATTCTCAGAAAGTCTTTTGTTGGTTGAGTGGATCTCCTTCCTGGGATTATAAAAAGCTTCTGCATAAATAGAAATATAATGCTTCACCAAAGCAATAACATCAATAGGGTTAACTGGTTTATGCTAAAAAATATAGGCATTCCTAGCTTTCCAAATAAACCAGCAAGTGATGACCATCTGTTCAAATAACAAGTTGTCATTTTTATCCTTTGATAGCATTTCCCACATACTGAATTGCCATTTCTGAAAAGAGGAAGCATGATGAGTAGAAGCACCAGTGTAGAACCCCAGGCTGAACCAAATAGATCTTGTCCAGTTGCAACCCAGAAACAGATGATTCTCATCTTCTTTAGCTTTGAAGCAAATCTGACATACATCAAGAGGGGCACAGTTCCTGATATGCAAATTCTCTTGAGTAGCAATAGCTTTAGAACTCAATCTCCACCAAAACATTTTGATCTTAGGAGGAACTTTCAAATGCCAACAATTAAACCAATATTCTTTAGAAAAATTAAAAGAAGAAGAAGGATGAATCTTCTTATACTCTGCAATACCTTTCTTCCCCTGAGCAGCAGCTCTCTCAAATAATTACTTAGCCAATTTAGTACCATATTTGACTGAGTATTGACCAATAGAAGTGGCTGGCCAGACCAAAGAGTCTTCACTCCTATTCCAAGAAAGGGGTATAGAAATAATAGCATCAGCAATATGGGGTTCAAAGCTGTTTTAGATCAAACTCAGTTTCCAGCTCCTAGAATTTACATAAATTAAACCCTCAACTCTAGCAAGACTGTCATTTTGAAGATTGCTATGATTAATTCTTCCATTTAACAAAGGAATCCACTTGTCTTCAAAAATTTTGATCTCCCTGCCATCACCTACCCTCCAAATAGCCCCTTCTTTAATAATGTTCAACCCTGCAACAATACTTTTCCAAGTCCAAGATGGGGAATTTCCAGCTTTGGCATGCAAGATTGAACTGTTAGCAAAATATTTGGCCTTCAACAATTTTGCACATAAAGAATCTGGGTTTTGCATAAACCTCCAAACACTCTTAGCTAGCATTGCCATATTAAAAGCTTTCAAATCTCTAAAAGCTAATCCTCCTTCTGATTTTGGAGCACTTAACTTTTGCCAACCAACCCAGCACAAGTTATTTTTTGATGGATTTCCTCCCCACCAAAACCTTCTCATCACAGCCACCATTTTAGAACATAATGATTTAGGAAATAATGAACAACTCATAATGTAACTTGGCATAGCCATAGCCACAACTTTTATAATAAGCTCCCTGCCTGCATAAGAGAGGGTGCTCAACTTCCACCCTTGCAGAATAGCTTCAATTCTCTCAATAATATATCTCACACATTGAGATTTTAATATTCCCCAGAACATAGGAATTCCCAGATATTTTGAGCTTTTTTCAATCTCAGGTGATGTTACACATATCTGCAATATCACTCACACATTCAGCTGGGGTATTAGGAGAAAACAGAATACTTGATTTGTTAATATTGATCTCCATCCCTGAGCATCTGCAGAACTCTTGAAGAATAAGTAAGAAGGAGTGCATCTACTCATGTGAAGCTTCCAAGAAGATAATGGCATCATCTGCAAACAGTAAACGATTGATAGCCATTGCATTTCTGCAAATCTTTATTCCCTTTATAATTCCATTTCTAGCAGCAAAACTCAGATTCCTAGACAGAACCTCCATCACTAGCACAAAAAGATAAGGTGAAATAGGATCTCCCTGTCTGATTCCTTTCTTGGGTTGAAAATAATCCCCATACTCTCCATTTAACTTAACAGTCATAGTAACAGTGCTAATACATTGCTGGATGAGGTTGATAAACTTGCTGCAGAAACCAAATCTTCTCAAGATCTCTAACCAAAACTGCCATTGGACCTTATCATAAGCTTTCTGCAAATCTAATTTCAAATCCATCACCCCTGCTCTTCCTTGCTTCTTTGACTTTATATGATGTAACACCTCTTGTGTGATAAAATGTTGTCCTGAATAACCCTCCCTGGAACAAAAGCTGATTGCTCTTGGGCTATAAGTCTAGGAAACACTACCTTCAATCTATTTGCTAAAATTTTAGCTATAACTTTATAAGTGAAAGTGCACAAGGCTATAGGTCTAAACTCACTTAATCTCTGAGGACTTCTTATCTTAGGGATCAGAGAAATGATAGTTTTGTTGAAGCTCTTGGGTAACATTTGAGAAGAGAAGAACTTCTTAATAGTCTTGCAGAAATCCAGCTTAATAACTTCCCATTGAGAGTGGAAGAACACAACAGTAAAACCATCAAAACCTGGAGCTTTATTGGGATTAATGGAGAAAACCACATTTTCAATCTCATCATCAGTAGGGACTGCACTCAAGCTTTCATTTTCTTCAGAACTGATCTCAGGAAGAATGGCATCCAAACAATTACCATATGCCTCTTCTGAGCTTGTATTGAACATATTTGCAAAATAATCCAATGCCATCTGTTCCAAGGCCTCCATATCTTCAACCCATAAGCCCTGATCATCCATAAGCTTGTTGATTCTGTTAATGTTTCTCTTCCTTAGAGTAGAAAGGAAAAATAACTTTGAATTAGAATCACCTACTTTCAAGAATTGAATTCTTGATTTTTCCCTCCAAAACTGTTCTTCCTTATCCCAGTGGTCACTGATTTACCTCTTCAACTCCTTCTGTAAATTATCATTGTCAGGAGACCAGCTAGCATTTTGCACTAACATTAATTGCTGTTCTAGCTGCTTAATAATAGTGATGTTATTTATGCACTTCTGTTTACTCCACTCTTTAAGACCCTTCCTGCAACTTACTAGTTTTGAAGTAAAGTTGGAATACTCCTCATCTTTGTCTTTGGCCTTCCAAATCTTATCAATGGTTTTGACTACAAGAGACATCCTTCAGCCAAGAGCTGCTGAAATGAAAATGATGTTTGAAGTTAGCTTGTCTCCAATCAGTATTCAGAATCAAGGGAGTGTGATCAGATCCCAGCAGGAACTCTCTATTTAACTTGGCTCTGTGATTCTTCATTCCCCAGCTGCTGTTAAAGAAGATTCTATCTAAAAATTCTCTCACATTTCCCACACTTCTGTTGTTAGTCCAACTATTCAGTCATTGAGCATACAACTCCAGCAATCTGCAATTGTTAATGAACTCCCTAAAGAAATTGCATCTCCAAGCTCTACTCAAATTGCCACCTTGCTTTTCACTTTCTAGGAGATAATAATTACAATATCCTATAAGAATCCAAGGTACAGATAATGTTTGCACCACACCTTCCAATTCTTTCCAAAATATCCTTCTATCTCTCTCAACAGCAGGAGCATATATAAAGAACCATATTTCAACTGCACCATTACCATCCATAACTTCTGCTTGAATCATATTGGAAGAGAACCACACAATAGTTAAATCCACATCTTCTTCCCACCATAAAGCCAATCCCCCTGCACGACCCTGAGGAGCCACATACTCAGCTCTAGAAAATTGGAGTTTCCTCCTTATTCGATCTATTTTTGGAGTTTTGTTTTTTGTTTCAGACAAAAACACAATATTAGGACGATGGTCTCTAACAAGACCTCGTAATCTCTGGACTGCCAAGGTACGCCCCAAACCCTAACAGTTCCAGCTTAGGCTCAGCATTTGTCTTGTGGCTGTTGAAGGTCAGCCACCACCACCTTATCACTCGCAAAAACCCTTTATTTATTGAGCAAACCCATCTCAATTTCAAATTCCTCCAAATAATTAGCAAATAAAGTATCATCTGCTTCTGAACTTTTAGAAATAAAGCTAACCTTGTGTTCAATTTTCTGTTCCATACACACCGAGAATGAAGAATTTGCAGAACGCGAAGTTTGAGAGACACATGCCAATTTGATATATTGCTGTTCATCCTCCGTAAGGTTAAAATCCTTCTCCGAATTCTTCAATTCACTCCGATCAACTCTAGCACACTGCCTCTTGTTAGCAATCAGATCTTCTGCACCATCTTCATTTCTCCTCATCAATACTGATAATCGTTTGAAAACCCTAGACAATGCTACGTCTGTGATAGGATTAGATTGAAGTTGAGAATTAGGATCGTCACGTTTCCCAGACTGCTCTTCACTTTGATCACAAAATGACCCTTCTGCCCTTGTTCTACTTAACCTCTTAAAACGCCGGGCTTGGTACATTGGGTCTGGGATTGAGCGATGGGCTGACTTGATGAGCCCACCCCATCGTTTGTAGGCCCAATAGATGGTCCTCTAATTGCAGGGTTAAACTCCGAACCCATTAACCTACCCGGTTCTAAATTTGCAGCCAGGTCCTTCCTCATATCTGGCTTTCGATTATCACCAGCCCTTCTGATAGCAAAAATTGCATCCACCTCCTCCCCTGTTTCCGATTCCGTATCTGGATCATAAATTACAGCCGTAATGTTTTCGTTGCAATCTTTAATTTGAACTTTGTTGTCATTATTCGCCTCAAGCTTATCGACAACCACTGTCTCCGGATCAGTGAAGGACAGAGAGCGAGCCAGGTGTCGTAAAATCGCACCGCTGGATCGCTTTTCTGTTAGAGGTCGCTCCACGATTGGAGTACTAGGATTCTCCTGCTGACATATTCGATTCTCGTCCTTGCTCGTGCTCTCCACCTCACGCGCCTCTTGTTGCTCTTGCTCACTCTCCGGCGAGGCCTCCTCCAGCTCAAACTCTGGCGAACCCCAAATTTTCAGAAACTTTTCTGCCTCCGGCATTACCCACGCCGGTTTGGGACCTCTGTGTTTCTTCGCATCACATCTAAGAAACATACCATAATCTTGACATCCTCTTTTAGCCTTAGGAAGAAATCGACAATCTCGATCTCTATGCCCTAACCTTCCGCAATCATAGCAGTAATCGCCAATATTTTCATAGTTAAGACCTTGCCTGATTCTTCTTTCGCCATTGTTGTAGAAGAAAGCTTGAGCAAGCGGTTTGTCTACCTCAACTGAGACTTGAATTCTCAAATAGGGGTATCTCTGGTTTTCTCTGATCGTGTCCTCGTCAATGTCTAACAGCGTGCCTGCTATTTTACCAATCTTCTTCGCATTTAACTCCGTCATGAAAGCTGGTGGAACCCCAATCTGTATCCAGAAAGGGCTTGTAGAAAGATCAATCTCTTTTAGAGCTTTCTTCGCCGGCCATTACTTAAACACTAGTAAATCATTACCCAAATTCCATGGCACTCTGCTCATCACCTTCTTACAATCAGCCTCGTTTTGAAACCGAATCACAAATTTATTGTGTTCCCACGCCTCAACTCTGATTTCGCCTCTTAACCCCCATATCCATTTAGCCATCTTAGCCACTGTGTTTGCTGAAAGGGATCTCTGAGATAGTAATCGACCCACTAGAACTTGCTGAGAAACTTGATTTGCAACTTCTATATCTTCCTTCAAATCCAGAGTGATAATCTTCGGGTTTGTATTCGCCGTCGTCATACTTCACCGGAAAGAATCGATGAACACAAAGGACTGAAATAAAAAGCGGAAATGAATCTACAAAGCAAATATTCACCACCCTAAGAAAGAAAAGGAAAGGCGCCGCACACAACTCTCACACCAAATTGTGATGTAATCGACAAAACCTAGACTGAGCAAGGACAATGGGTATGAAAACCCAGAATTTTCATCCCCAATTTTGCAGAGCAAAAGTTACAGATAGAAACATCCCCTATTCGGTAAACATGGCACAACCCTTATTTTGCTAATCAAATCGCTAGGCCCATATGATATCCAATTACAATTTTCAAGAATTGGCTGGGACGGAGTAGTAAGTAAGGTTAACTGAATAAGATTAGATTGGATTAGCTCAATTACAATTAATATGTGTTTGTTGTTATGAAATATATTATTGATATTGTGAATATTTATAACATATTGTATTACCATATTTGGTTGATATTGATTGACCCTACACTCTATATAAAGGGTGGTTTGGTGGAGAATAATACACACTTGATATTCTTACATATATTGTCCTCTCTTATCTACTCTTTAGTTTATAACACGTTGTCAGCACGCTCGCTCTAACAACAAGAAGATCTACTAAAGAAAATGTATGAATTTTTTTTTTGTCATTATTACTGTTGAGAAAAAGGATAATCAAACGAAACATTTAATTTTCGATTTTGATTGTTCTTGTCTCTTACATAACTTGAACTTGATTGAAATCAAGCAAGTCAAACTATAGTGATTATAAGAAAAATGTGTACCTTGGGTTCAAATCAAACCAAGAAAAATAATCCAACAGAAAGATGCGCAGAAATAAAAAGAAAAATTGCTGCTGAATTTTTTTTTTTTACAGTTTGCGCTTGCAGCTTGTGGGAGCAGAGCCTATACGATGGCGTTTTGCCATCTGACCTGTTGTTTAGCTTTGAAACTGACATGGCGTTTAATTTACATGATAGGAATTCCAACAGCTGAAAAAAAAATAGAGGTTACTTTCGAATTTGGAACCTAAATACAGAACCTCCGTGTTAGAGAATTGCCGCATGAAATAGCTTGTTTACTCGCATGTGCATTATATTCTTTGCTGTTTTAATTGGTCCAGCAATGGAGAAGAATACAAAAAGCAGTTGTCGTAGCTAACAAAAAAAATTACTGCTCTTGAAAGAGTAGCCGGCATAGTTAGCCGAAAAGAAAAAATATTACTATGGTTTGTATGAAACTCAATGTCAGTGGAGTTTGATTTGTATCGAACTCTTGGCCATAGCATTAATTCTTCCTCTTCTCAAATCTTAGTGCCATTCCATCTCTAATATTTTTTTGATATTAAATTTTACATTCCTCAAAAAAAAATAATAATAACAATAAAAAAGTTGCGGCCAGGGTTTGAGTCCACGGCAAGCAACTTTACTGGCAAGGCCCAACATTGTCTATCTAGTGCCATTGGAACCAACATTGTCTATCTATTTAATGTAAGCAATTTTTTGTATTTTCATAATATTTCTACGAGCACTAGAAAAAAAAACGCAAAAGTCAATTTTTGCCTCTGCTGGGTCATGAACCTAAGGAATAGTGTTGCCTGAACGCCTCTAATCACATGCGAGTAACCCACTGATCCGCCACAGTTTTGGTGTCTTTATGTCCCATTTATTTATATTTTAGAGTGCAGTCACAGTAGAAAAAAGAAAAAAAATAGCGTTGCTGGAGATTTAAACTCCCGATCATTGGTACAACGGCAATCACCTTGCCAGTGAACTACTCATAGCACCAAAAAGATGGAGAGACTGAGGTATTGATCCCGTGATCCCAAAAAGTGGAGCTATAACGCTAGACCAACTCTACTTATTTTTTAGTCAATTTACCACTAGATCGTCTTCGTTACAAATCGAATGTATTTGAATTTTGTCCGTTCTTATCATTCTTTCAAAGAAAAATAAATGAAATAAGATTATGTCACTAGAGTTATGTACTCGTTGAAATACCTCGTTATTGAGAAATGGCTACTTTCAGGTAATATTAAGGGTTAATATGTTAAAACGGGTATTTTATAATAATATTGGGTAATGATGTGATATCAGTATAAGTTGGGTACTAGTTGTTATTATTTAAAACTTAATGTTAATGTTATAAACGACCTAGGTGCTTTTATGTATTTATTATAACTTACAAAGTGTCTTTTAACTAAACTTGGGGGTAGTATGTGACTTAAGACTAAAGTAGTGGGGGTGAAAGTTTCTTTTACCAAGAATCATCATCTTCTTCATCTCCTGGTATGAACAGGAAAGTTTCCTCCGACTCCATCGCCGCCAACGCCACCACCGCCTCCAATCACTGCCTAACTCTCTAAATTATGTCCCGATTCGATGTAAACTCATCAAAGCCCGATATTTTAGCTTCAAGCAAACTAATTTCGTCCAAAACCCAACCCGATTCGAAATCAAAAACTTCGCGGTGGGTCTCCTTCCACTCGCCGAATTCTTCAATTGGAAGCCTATAAATACCCACATCGAAATCAGAATTCTTCTCACAAACACCCAAAGCCCTCAATCTCTCGCTCTGCCTCTCTCTCTCTCGCTGCCCTGTTTCGCCGGAAAACCCAGCCGACGAACGAACGAGCCAGCGCCGCCACCGCGCCGCTGCCGCTCCTAGCCGGCCTTCCCCCTGAGCGACTCCGCCACCGTCCGCCTCCTCGCCGGTCGCCGTCGCCATCCGCGCCATCATCTTCTCCATCACCATCGTCCTCTTCTCCTTCTTCGGGTAACTCAAACCCATCTCTCTCTCCCTTCATTATTTGTTTCACTGTTTGTTTTATTTTGTTTGTTTTATTAATTATTATTATAAGTTAGTTAAAATTAATAGTTGGGAAGAATGTCAACAAACTTGCAGTTGGCCTAGTGGTCAAATGTTAACACTTAAGAGCGTAGGTAGTTCGAAGTTCGAATCTCACAAGAAGCAATTCTTTTATACAAGTTTAAAGTAATACTACATCCGTTTCTTCTCTATCACACTGGTTTGACTTTTTGACTCGTATTTGGGTCACTTTGACCGGGTGATTTGGATAGCAAAACGATGAGATTTTTTTATAATATTTTCACCGTGTTATAGAGCAACTTTTAATCTACAACACCATGAAAAAATTATCAAAAAATTGTATCGTTTTGCTACACAAATCACCGGGTCAAAGTGACCCAGTGAATAGTGACAAAAGTCAAACCGGTGTGATAGAGAAGAAACGGAGGTGTACTCATCTTTAGTCCAAAATACAAGTGTAGAATAAGGATGATAAAAGTATATTTTTTTATTTATTTATATAAGTTTGTAGCATATTAGAATGTTATTTTCTATAAATAAATTTGTTATTTCTTTTAAATAAAAGTTAGTTAGTTTATAACATATATTCTCTACTAAGGCTTGTTTGTTGGGAGAAACTACTATTTGAATCAAAAGTGTTTTTGGGGTAAAATAATATGCTTCTCTACCCTAAATAATAAAAATAATAGTTTATCTAATCTTATAAGTTATATTTATTTAATTATAACTTAGTATGTTTTTACAAATAATAAACGTTAACTCTATAAAGTGTATTTTACTATAAAAGAGGTTGTTCGCCTTAGTAAAGGTTGGGGAGAGTTAGTAAGGGATTGATTTCATTTACCTATAAGACATCGTGTGCAATGTGTTGATTATGATATTATAAAATTTGTAGGCGACAAACTTCGTTGACGAATGATACGTCGAGTATTACTAGGAAGTGATTTGCTTTGCTTGAGATTCAAGGTAAGTAAACATGTCAGGCCTAGCGCCCATACCTTCTTTCGTGTCTAAACTGTTTTTATGATTTATTGTCTCAAAATTTGAATATCTACTTGAACTATTTATTTGAGAAAGTTTACTGATTTTGTAAAGGTGATTCTATCACAACTATCACATGATAAATTAATAAGACGTAAAGACGTAAAGTGGAATAGTTGTACCGGGGACCAATATTTTGAGCTTTGGTCGATGTGGACTACGTCTCTCGACCCCTTTATTTTATTTTGCTCGGCCGCAACCGTCCCGAGTTCGCTCCAGTACTTACCTCTCTGGCCGCAAGAAGTCTTAGGGGGGTGTCGACACGTCTGGTAGCCAGTTATTAGTAGATCTTCCCCGTGTCAACATGATAAAAAATGAATTTCCAAGAATGGACATTTATTGTTTAAATTTGAATGTCCCGATTGGACAAATGGAGAAAGATGTGGGAATGTTTCACCACAAGTGAAGTGATAAAAGGAAAAGATTGGTGAATTCTTATTTCATACTTATACTCCAACTCGAATTCTTTGCTCTTCAAACTTATGTGTCTTTTATAAACTGCTTCATAATCTGTTTACATGTCTGGGTGTTGCTTACTCAGTATTTTCCGCTGAGTTTGGAAATTGTGGTGTTTCTTTTTATTTCTGCACCACAGGTTTAGGTGGAAGCTTGGAGTAACGGGAGCGCGACGACATACATAGGAAAAGTATATTAGATCACATTTATTTACTTTAGAACTTCAGTTAGACTTAGAGAAACTCTAGATTGGAATAATGCCCATGTTTGCGGCGAGACAAGTTTCAAAGTTTTAATTATTTATTTTAAGGATTTGGTTTGGATTTTCTGTTATAAAACCTCCTTGTATCCGAGTTCAATCTCGGGTACGGAGTGACATCCCCGGGCTTCCGGCTTGGTCGTTTTGTGGGTGTTACACTCGTGACCTCAAGACGTGAAAAAAAAAACATAAGTCACTAGAGTGTTTTAAACTCGTGACGTTGAGGACGCACAATTGACGCAATTACGCAAAAGATCTTATTGAATTTTTAAGCAGGTGTAGATAGTGCTTTCTGAGCTGACAGATCTTGGCCACGTGGCAACCATCCAGCACACCATATTGTGCTCCACACACACTGGATCACCAGCCGAGCTGATCCATGTGGGGGCTGCGAGACAGAGCCCTCGCATACCACTGCACGGGACTTGTAGGGACTTAGTGGTTTGGAGGCTAGAGTAAGCCCTGTCGCGTGCGAGCCAAGCCCGCACGCGACCTTTAGTAACTGCTTTGAGAGATTTGTGGCACGAGCTCCATAAACCCGGTCAATCCGGTCAAACCCGGTCAACCTCGTAACGGTTCCGGTATTCGCGCACAACGTGCTGTAACGGTCCCTATATACTCGGACGAACGTGCCGTTATGGTTAAGCTAATTAAGCCGCCATTAATGGGCGCATTAACCACACTACAACGGTCACGTTCTCCTCTATATATAGGCCGTTACCCTTTCCATACAAAGAAGGACACACCTGCCATACGCGGAAGCTCTGCCGAACCTCTGTCTCTCTCTCAGACATTACTACTGCCTTACTCTCTCCCTACACACAACCCAACTCTTCCTGTGCGATCTCTGATCCTCTACATACGGTGTACACGGAGGTCTCCCTGCCGGAATCTCTTGTGCACATTTTGGTGAACCCGACGTGAACTTACCAGCAAAAGCAACCATGTCTCAGGAGGATGATGTTAGCAACAGATCACCTTCCGCCGAAACTGCCTCGGGAGAGGAGACCCGCCGTACTCCTGCGACCCCCAGCGAGGCACCGACGTTAGAATCCTTGGATGCCACCGTCCAAGGTCAGGCGAAAGCTCTTAAAGCTCAATCTGCGCAGCTAGAAGGGATCTTGGCCGTTCTGGGCACCCTTGCACCAAATCCTTCAACAGCCACCACCGTCTCTCAAGGAGGAGGAGGCCCTACCGCTCCAGGATTGGGAGTGTCCACCACACCTCCCAACCCTAACCTGCAGACTCCGCCGGCGACTACGCAGCTGCCTTCGATTCAGGGGACAACAGCTCAGATGTTGCCTCTCACTGCTCACACTCCTCAACCTTCGGCTTTGGCATCCAACCCGGCTCTGCAGTACCCCTTGCCTCCTCCAACGGCGATCTGGGGCAATACGGGCAGCCAATATGTCCCCAATCCTTCGGCGGCATACGTGTCGCCTCCGCCTGCGGCAACCCCTCCTTCTGCTACTGAGGGAAGCATTCCAGAATGTATGACGTCTCTGCAGAAGCGCATGGACACTATTCTGGCTCACCAGTCATTCGCGGATACCATTATCCCAAAGCTAGACAATGATCCACCCATCCCACGGGAGATCTATCTCATGCCTAACCCGGCGGGGTATAAGGCACCTAAATGGGACAAGTTCGAGGATGTCAACGGGAACGCCCATGAGCATATCATGCGTTTCATCGATGTCATGGGGCCATACGGAGCTGATCCCAAACTGCTGATGCGAGAGTTCCCAAAATCTTTGGGGAATGTAGCGTACAAGTGGTACCGAACGTTGGAAGCCGGATCCGTGAAGACTTGGGACGACATGGTCCAGAAGTTCTACACCAAGTTCTTCCAGATGGAAGAAAAGGTGACAATGATCCATCTCTCGCGGATGTATCAGAAGCGCGAGGAGGATGGGATCACTTTCATCAAGAAATTCAGGGCAAAGTCCTTGGAGTGCAAAGATCCAATGCTCGAAAGCCGGCTCGTAGAGATATGCCTGCAGTGCATGCGAGACGAATACAAAGGTATGCTCATCAATTTGCAAACACCTACGTTTTCAAAGCTGATTGAATGCACGAAGAACATCGAGCCTATAGTCGAGAGGCAGAAAAAGAAGAACGCTCCGGAGCGACCTTCGAGCGGCACCACCTACAAGATCGGGAGATTCAGTTACAAGAGGGGACGCGAAGCTGAGGTCAATACAGTTTCACCCCAGAAGCAAGCGAAGGTTGTGAACTTCGACGTACCACCTCTGCCATGCTCGGTAGAGGAGGCAAGCGACCTCTGCAGGCAGTGGCGCAAGGACGGTGTCCTACCGCCGCTCGAGAAGATACCCTCCAAGGAGATGGTGAGGGACCCTAAGTGGTGCGAGTACCACGGCAAGGTCATGCACCCCACAGCGGAATGTAAGAAGCTCAGGTTTACATTCGACCAGAAGATGAAGAATGGTGAGCTGATCGTCAGCGATCACAGGAAGGATGTGCGCAACAATCCGCTTCCTGCCCATGCGGAGCAAGACTCAAAAGGCAAAGAGGTTGCCATGATCTCGATCGTCGACTTGGAAGAAGTCGCAGAGGATGGTCTACCCATCATCGCCGAGGTCCATGATGACGAGGACTACAGTATGGACACAGAAGACGAACGTGCCGATCGGATGAAGGGGTCGCACGGCTTTAGCAGATTCTTCGACGAGATGAACTTCTCCGAGAAGTGCCGGACAGATATGACGAAAGCAATCTTGAGGATAGCAGAGGACTATGAGGAAGATCTTGTAGTTTCCAACGGGAAAGTCATCAGGACGTCTCGCTCTACAGAAAAGATTATGACCTTTTCTGCCAGCGACAAGAAGACAGATGCGAGCCACCAGAGGCCCCTGTACGTGACGGCCATCATCAATGGCGTCGAGTTCAAACGAGCATTCGTCGATTGAGGAGCAGCGGTCAACGTCGTTTCGCTCCACACACTGAAGCTAGCAGGAATCCCCGAGCACAAGATCGTCAGGCGTCCATCCCCGCTGATGGGATTCGGAAGCGACTCTAGAATGACGATCGGATGGATCCGCCTGGGCGTTCAGATTGGCAAAATCAAGTGCTCAGCAAAGTTCTATGTCATAGACGCAAACACCACGTATCACATGATCATAGGTCGAGCCTGGATTCATCGCTTCGATGCGGTTCCTTCAACGGCTCACCAGGTTATGAAAGCTATCTGGAACGACAGAGTAGTCGAGATACCGGCTTCAACGAATCCATTCAACTTGGATGAAGCACATCTTAGCGAGGCAGTATGGTTCACCGAGATGGCGGACGAGCAAACACCGAGACCATTCAACCCTACTCCTTTGCCTCTCTGGAAGGACATCAAGGACCAGTCACCTGCGGGAGTAATGGTGACAAGAGAAGATACCAAAGAAAAGCCGCCTACACGCGAAGAGGCGCCGCGTATCATATACCATCGAAAGAATGTGTACACTCTGAAGAGAATCGCAAAGCATGACCCCGAAGGCAAGGAGATAGAAAGCTTCTACGCCAATGGGAAGAAATGCTATCGCATATGAAGGTGCGCGGGGATGTCCTCACACGGGCATGGGGATATCCCTGGGCAAATCAATCAAATCGAGCAAATTGCGCTGACGGAAAAGCCAATCCAGGGCGCTCCGGACGAGAAACTCAAAGAAGCACCTGAATGCATGGAAGATAGGCCCAGACCACAAAGCAAGAGCTAAAGGAAGTGTTCCTCAGCCCGAACGAGGAAAAGAAAAGGCCAGCCTTTCTAAGTGCGGACCTCACAAGCGAGGAGGAGCAAGGACTGCTACAGCTCCTAACTGAATACAAGGATGTGTTCGCGTGGGAGTATGATGAGATGCCGGGACTGGATACAAGCATCACTATGCACCGCTTAGACATCATTCCAGGGTCTAAGCCGGTAAAGCAGAGCACAAGAAGCTTCAGGCCGGAGCTTAACGTGAAAATCAAGCAGGAGATTGTCAAACTCCTGGATGCCAAATTCATAGAGCCGAATCATCATCCCACATGGCTGGCAAACATCGTGCCAGTGGTGAAGAAGAACGGACAGCTTCGCATCTGCGTGGACTTCCGAGATCTCAATCGCTTCTGCCCCAAGGACGATTTTCCACTGCCCAACATCGATTTGCTTATCGATTCAACAGCGGGCCACCGCATGTTCAGCTTCATAATCAAGCAGGAGATTGTCAAACTCCTGGATGCCAAATTCATAGAGCCGAATCATCATCCCACATGGCTGGCCAACATCGTGCCAGTGGTGAAGAAGAACGGACAGCTTCGCATCAGCGTGGACTTCCGAGATCTCAATCGCTTCTGCCCCAAGGACGATTTTCCACTGCCCAACATCGATTTGCTTATCGATTCAACAGCGGGCCACCGCATGTTCAGCTTCATGGACGGCTTCAGCGGGTACAACCAGATCAAGATGGACCCCGAAGACGCGCGGAAAACTGCATTCATCACTCCGGTGGGGGTGTTCAACTACACAGTGATGCCGTTCGGTCTCAAAAACGCGGGTGCAAGGCCATGATGGCCCTGTTCCACGACATGATGCATAAAGAAGTGGAATTCTATGTGGATGACCTGGTGGTTAAATCCAAGCACGAAGCAGATCACCTCGCAGATCTACGGAAGGTGTTCAATAGATGTAGACGCTTTCAACTAAAGATGAATCCTATGAAATGCGCATTTGGGGTAACATCAGGGAAGTTCTTGGGATGCGTAGTTCATCGCCAAGGAATCGAGCCTGACCCTGCGAAAGTATCAGCCATAACCGGCATGACGCCGCCCCATAACCAGAGTGCCTTGAAGACATTTTTAGGAAAGCTATCCTATCTGCGGAGATTCATCCCGGCGATTGCTGAAATCACTTGCTGTTTTAGTGCCCTTCTCAAGAAAGATGTCGTATACAGCTGGGCTCCGGAGCACGAAGCTGCATTCGAAAAGCTGAAGGATCTGCTGACGTCCTCAAAAATAATGATCGCACCTCAACTGGGATCACCACTTCTGCTATATCTGACGTCAACAAGGAGGTCCATAGGAGCACTCTTGGCTCAGGAGTACGAAGGCCAGGAAAGGCCTATCTACTACATCTCTCGCATCGTGCAGCCTGCTGAATCAAGGTACACAGACATCGAACGTCATTGCCTTGCTTTGTTCTTCGTAATAGAGAAATTGAAACACTACTTTGCGTCACACAAAGTGGTAGTGGTCACAAAGAGTGATCCCATACGATATCTGCTAACCCACACCACTCCTGGCGGGAGATTGGCGAAATGGTACATGACCATCTCTCAATATGATATCACATGCGTGAGACCGTGAGCGATCAAGTCGCAGGCGGTAGCGGATCTGTTGGCACAGTTCCCCGACAACAGCCACGAGCCCGTGATCGAAGAAGAGCTCGAAGGACCTGAAATTTATGCAATCGATGTACCCTATTGGACACTCCATTTCGACGGTTCGTCAACAAGAAAATGCGGAGGTATTGGGATAGTCTTGACCAAGCCAGATGGGGAGGTCATACAGATGTCCGCAAAGCTCGACTTTGCAGTCACCAACAACGAGGCAGAATATGAAGCCCTCATAGCGGGACTGCGCGCAGCAAAGGCTTTGGAAGTAAGCAATCTAACAGTCATGGGAGACTCCAAGTTGATCGTCAAGCAAGCCTCGGGCGAGTACGGTCTGAAGGAGATTAACCTTCTGTCTTACCGGACTCTAGTACAAAAGTTGGTACAGCAATTCTGCGATGTGAGGTACGAGCACAAGCCCCGAGCAGACAACAGGCATGCAGATGCTTTGGGAACCTTGGGGTCTAAGGTCAGTACAGACAAATGTCCCGCAAGGATCTCCATCGAAGTGCGAACGTCGTCGGCATTGACAGAAGATGCGTGCGACAACGAGCACATGGAGGACAAGGACTGGAGAAAAGCGGTCCTACGAGCTATTGCAGAAGGCACAAGCAGTGAAAGCTGGGCACTCACAAAAGGGTACTCCATACATGACAACACCCTCTACTACAAGGGTCCCGGCGGAATACTAATGCGATGCGTTTCCGAGCAAGAGGGACAATTGCTGCTGGAGAAGATTCACCAACATGCTTGCGGAGAAAGCGAGGTGTCAATCTATCAAAAGGCTCAGAGATATGGCATTCATTGGCCGGATATGTCGACAGCTGCTGCCCTGATACAAGGGAAGTGCGAAAGTTGCGCACTAATCAAAGATTCTCTACTCATCGCTCTAACTGATGATGACGCGGATTGGAGGAAGCCACTCTTTGATTTTCTCACCCAGGGCACCGTGCCTGAATCGAGAAAAGAAGCCGAGAAATTGAAGAGGAAAGCATCTCGATACGTAGTACAGGAAAACCTGCTTTGGCGAAGAGGTCATGAGGGCAACTTGCTGCGATGTCTAGACGGCAGAGAAGCACAAGAAGTCATGGACCTTTCTCATCAGGTGGAACACCAAGGAGGTGCGAAATTATGCAGGCAGCTCCTCTCAATTGGATATTTCTGGCCCACGATGGAGGTTGATTGCCGCACCAAAGTGCGACGCTGCCAGGAGTGCCAATTCAAAGGAAACCTAGTGCACGCTCCCGCCGTGGATCTACATGCATTAGGGACGCCATGGCCATTTCACACATGGGCTCTGGACTTCATTGGTCCCATCCGACCATCGTCACACGGAAATCATTTTATTCTCACTGCAACTGAGCTATTCACCAAATGGGTGGAGGCAATACCACTGAAGACGGCAAATGCGCTAGCTGTGGTCAACTTCATTCAAGAAAACATCATATGCAGGTTCGGAATCCCAAACACCATTCTTTCAGATAACGGTACTCCCTTTGTTAATCGCCAGGTAGCTGCGAAGTTAGCGGAGTACAATATCAGGCAAATATGTTCCACTCCCTACTATCCGAAGGGGAACGGGCAAGCCGAAGCGACCAACAAAACGTTGTTGAGGATTTTGAGCAAGATGGTCGCAGATGACCACAAGAAGTGGGCCGACTCTCTAAGCATAGCTCTGTGGGCTTACCGAACTTCTCCAAGGACACCCACGGGGGCCTCACCATTCCTACTATGTTATGGGGCCGAGGTCGTGGTACCTGCGGAGGTGAGAGTCAATTCGGCAAGGCTAGCCTTCCACGCACTCTACGAAAACCAACGTGATCATGACTTGGTCTTGCTGGAGGAAAAGCGAGAACAAGCGAAGAGGACCAATAAGCGGTATCAAGAAAGGATCGCTCGCGCTTACAATAAGACGGTCCAGCGAAGAGATTTCGCAGTTGGAGACTTGGTCCTGCGCGCATCTGATCACTGTATGCGAGAAGCGACTCACCCAAAGTTCGCAGCCAATTGGGAAGGACCCTTCGAAGTCACAGAAGTCTTCGACAGTGGCTACTGCAGCATACGAAGGTTGCACGGAACAACCTCAACCCCGAGTTCTGTCAACATGCGCTGGATTAAGAAGTACTATCCCTGACTTCTCTCGTTTCATGCGTTTTATTATAACGTCGCTTAATGTCTTGTATGGCTACGATTTACACAATCTCCTCTCCCATATGAGAGGATTGTAATCTCATCTCTCCCATATGAGAGCGTTATAATAAGAGAATTCTCCCAAATGAGAACTTCATATTTCTGCATTGTCAATTTTGCTTTGTTATAACTGTTAACAGTGGGTTATCCGCTACAATAGCAGCCCATGCGAAATGCGATCTTAATTGATCATCTAAGCCTATCTGTTACGATAGCAGCCTATGAAAATGTGATCTTAATTGATCATCTAAGCCTATCTGTCACGATAGTAGTCCATGCGAAATGCGATCTTAATTGATCATCTAAGCCTATCTGTCACGATAGCAGCCTATGCAAATGCGATCTTAATTGATCATCTAAGCCTATCTGTCACGATAGCAGCCCATGCGAAATGTGATCTTAATTGATCATCTAAGCCTATCTGTCACGATAGCAGCCCATGCGAAATGCGATCTTAATTGATCATCTAAGCCTATCTGTCACGATAGCAGCCTATGCAAATGCGATCTTAATTGATCATCTAAGCCTATCTGTCATGATAGCAGCCCATGCGAAATGCGATCTTAATTGATCATCTAAGCCTATCTGTTACGATAGCAGCCTATGCAAATGCGATCTTAATTGATCATCTAAGCCTATCTGTCACGATAGCAGCTCATGCGAAATGCGATCTTAATTGGTCATCTAAGCCTATCTGTTACGATAGCAGCCTATGCAAATGCGATCTTGATTGATCCTCTAAGCCTATCTGTCACGATAGCAGCCTATGCAAAATGATCTTAATTGATCTTCTAAAGCCTATCTGCTACGATAGCAACTCATGCGAAAAACGATCTTAATTGATCTTTTAAAGCCAATCTACTACGATAGCAACTCATGCGAAAAATGATCTTAATTGATCTTCCAAGCCTATCTGCGGTGATAGCAGCATTGCACAAATGTGATAGCAATATTGTGCAAAACGATCTTAAGTGATCTACAAAGGTCTATCTGATATGATATCATTTGAATCTGAAAGCAAATCACAAGACCATCTGCCAGGATGGCACAACTGCGCAAATACGATCTCGAACGATCTAATAAAACATCTGCGAATTTATATGGCAGATAGCAAATGCGAAACATGTATATAGCATTGTGCAAGGCGAGATATGCCGATACGTATGCGAAGTTGTATTTTGTTGCAACAGCACAGCGAATAATACAAAAGCTATTTATCATTATGAGTCGAAAAGACTTAGAATTTATCTGTCTAGATAGCAGCTTACAAGCGAAAAAGCTCAAATCTAACTACACAGCCAACATGGCTTACAATACATTCGAAAAGTAGCTGACAAGCCAGCAGAGACACAACACGGGAATCCTAGGTGAAAAGGATGAGCCCAACGGTCCTAACACCGTCCGTGCGATACACAGATCTGCGATCAAACATCTGTCGCAAGTGGGATCTTGCTCCAAAGAGCCACATGAAGCCATATGTTCAAGATCCCAGTATTTGACAAGGCCCTTGTCAGGTCAACATCCCATGAGATGTGCCTAAGGAACCACCGGTTCCGGCGATCAACAGGCAAGCAGAAGCTCCAAAGGGCAAGGGCTCCTTGTAGACGGGGATGAACGCAGCGGTTCGCCACCCTGAGCTCACGAACATGGGGGCAATAAGTTCTCATCCAGGGAGGCTGGAGAAGAATTCCGCCGCTCATTACGAGACGGTAGCACGGTCACTTCGGCGCTGCACCTCACTGGGAGGCGGCCGGAAACATGACCTGCAAACATAATACACGAAGAAAATTCTTCGAATACACATGAGATATCATCTCCATCTTCTTTATGATGGTTATAAAGAGCAATAAGCCTCATAAAGTGGATCTTGGAAACTATTTCTACAGCACAAAGCGCAAACTCAGGATTCACAACTTGAAGTTGCCATGAATCAACGAAAAACAAGCGTTGAAGCCAGCAGTCGTAAGGACTCACGGCAAAGCACATTTTTGGGATGAAGAACCCAAATAGCAAAGACAGGGTTTATATAGACCTTGTGGAGACTCTTCAGTTGCTAAGATGAGTCAGCAGAATTCGAAAAGAGGGTAAGGTCAATCACTTACGCCTTGAAAAGCGGTAACGATCAATTACCCTACTAAAGGCTACGACGATTCAGTTGTGTATCCTAATAAATGACGGATAGTCATGATTCGGATGGACTTCCCAACGAAAGCGTGCTTATCTTCCGATAAATTAGCGCGAAAATCAAGCAGAGTATCAATTGCTGATGTCATAATTGGATATGCACAGAGATATCCTATCAAATCCCGGAAAGGGCAAAACGGGCAAGTTGATTCTTGTTGTTAAAAAAAAGAGGGGGAGAAACCCTAGCAGCATTACATCAATGTTTCAAACATTACATTAATGTTCCAGCTATTCCCTTGCTATTGTTTCAAACATTACATTAATGTTCCAGCTATTCCCTTGCTATTTTTCAAATTCCAAAAAAAGTCAAAGCAAATTCTTGATCAAGGAGTCATGGGACGCGAACTGATGGCTCAGCTTCTCTACCTGCTCCACTTCTTGCTTCAATTGCTCGCACTTGGCATTCATCTCATGATAGAGCTTCGTAGCTTCTTCAGCCTTTTGCTTCTGCTGCTCCACCTTCTGCTTTTCAGCTGCGAGGTTCCGGTGGCCGAGCTTCAAAGTCACGGCTGCGCGAATCAGAGTAACTCTTTTCATAAGAAATCTGAAACCTAGTCTGCCTTGAACTTTGGTAAGAAGATTTTGGCACATGCCACAAAGCAATTCGGCACTCTGGACAGAAATGGTCGCAGGCGTGGCCGCAGATAGCTGCTCCAAAATCCAAATGGCTTCGGTAAGAAACAGCCTCCTGTCAAAGGGTCCTATCTCCAGAGATCTTGCAAATGATCGGGGGTAGGTGAGGCGCATTCGAACTAGCCAGTCCACATCAGTTTGCTTCAAACCTAAAGCAATGTCAAAGCTAAGTTATGCTATCAAATTCGCAAACGAATAATGCGAGATGCAAACAGCGAATCACTACTTACCAGTTCCTTCAAGAATCTCACGAAGAGAAGGAATGCGCATTGCTGGAGTAGTTGAAGACTGCCCTTGCTCCATGGCTCTCCTGTCAACTGCGAGCTCTAACCCCTCATAGTTAGGAGGAAGAGTATAAGCCGCACCAGCTGCGACTGCATTCCCAACCTGCGAGCCCCAAAAGCTCCACGCAGGAAGAGGTGCCGCCGACTCAGTCATCGCCGGAGGCGAAGTGACAATCGAAGATGCTTGGCGTGGGACACTCTCAGATGCGGAAGCATCAGCAGCACTTGTTCTTACTTCCTCAGCGCCAGTATGGGCACCTTCCTCCATTAGCACAGCATCAGCTTCAGCATCATCAGAAAGTTCGATGATGTCCTCAAGAGGATCTCCTGCGTATTCAGCAGCTGCGACGGGCTTCTCAGTATGGGAACTCGGAATCGGAACATAGGACGCAGAAGGCTGACTTCTTTGCTCCAGCGTAGGTCCCTCAGCATTGCCTGCGATATTAAGTGCGATAGTATGAGGTAACTCGTATTATAAGTTATTTTGCTATCTTTACTAAAGCTAAGAGCAAGCACCTCCACGCGAAGGTGGGATTGAAGTATCTTCGTCATACACTAAAGACGTGGAACCATGCCCTATTAGTGTGTCCTCATTAAGCAAGTCCTTAAAATGAGCGTGACCTGGGACGCGAAGAAACCAGTCATGGTTCTGTTTCAAGTTGCTAAGGTCTAGTACATGCATATCGCTCAAATGATTACCTGAAGGTTCTCCGCACTTGCCTACTAGCCAACGGCGAATGTCAGCCTTTGACACACCATGCTTTAACGCACCCACAATAACATCTCTATAATTTACTGCGAGATTGAAGATCTCACCTTTATCGCCGCCCGCGATTTCTTCAAAGTCCGCTTGGGCTTGCTCCAGGGCTGCTGCATCCTCTTCGGGAACCGCATCCTCCTCCTCCGCCTGAGGAGTCACTACTTCGGGAAGCACATCTTCCTCGTCAACTGGACGCACTAAGTCGTCAACGTGTTGCTCTTCGAGGCTCCGCTGTCTCACACGCTCGAGCTCCTCCTCTTCCCGCTGCCTTCTCCTTTCAGCAGCTTCCGCGGCTGTCTTCCTGGACTCAGCAAGAACGTCCTCGCTTATGGGATCGTCTGGAATGCCAGAATGGGTGTCTCTCTTTTGTCTCTTGGCCAAAAGGCCACCGAAGATCTCATCATCATCATCATCTGCGAAGATATGATTGGTTTAAGAAAGAATTGCAAAAGAATTACGATAATGAGAAGGGAAACGCGACGGAGGTACCTCCTGATTCTTCCTCATGCATCACAACTGTTCTTTCTTCTTCTTCTTCATCACTTTCTCTGTGCTCCTGCCTCTCTCCTTCTTCCTCCTGGTTGAATGGAACGAAAGTCTCAACTGCGAGCTCTTTCCGCACTTTGCTGGGCATGCGACCTTTGCCTTTATCCTTGACAGAAAGGGACCTCGCCGGAGGAGAAGTTGGAGCACTTCTAGGGGAATAAATTGTAATTCCCTTTTGCCTGGGTCTCTTCGCTCTCGGCGCCGCAGTCGCTGGAGGGGACGGATCATCTCTGGGAGGAGATGAGGCCGGAGCATTGTCTATCAGCGAGTCAGCAAAAGCGTTCATGACTGCGCGAATCCTGGTTTCGACCTCAGGGTCCATCCTCCATGCTAGCAGGAACGACTGTTTTTGCCTTCTAGTGGCAACAATGGTGTTGACCAATGACTTGGAACGATCACCAGATGCGAATCTCCGCACATGACACTACAGCAAACAGTACAGAATAAAGGCGTCAGCATAGGGAAATCAAGAAGCCTAACGCACGCGGAAAAATTGCTTACCTTAGCAAAAGCCTCGCTATATCTGACGACATGCGTATCGCCCTTCTTAACTGCGGCGATCTTTTCCTTCAGAATGACGTCAGGGCACAAATGGTTCTCATGATCCAACAATGAGTAGCAACCATACTCAGACTCGCCCAGACTGCAACTGGGGCGAAACGGAAAAGAATTTCTCTTGATCAAGGGAGCTCTACTTGGCTGCGCGGCCGACTGCGTCTCAATCCTCGTTTGCTGGGCGACCCAGTATGCGAGCCAGTTCTGGGAACAACCGCCCTCGCGGGTACCTGCAGGCTGCTCAAAGGGTAGATTGTTCATAAAGACTGTCTTGCACTCCTTTGTTAGCAAGCGCTTATAGCAACCTCTGATAATGGACTGGGGCCAGATTGATGGCGCCACTGCATCAAAGCCGAACTGGGGAGAAACTCGAGTGGGGTCAACATCCACGGTAATCCTCTCATACCTTGGCGCAAGCTCACGAATATGCTCTGCGAGGGCAGGAAGGGAACCTCGTAGACACCAGCAAAAGAACTCGCGATAGCGCTCATGGAAATGTGATCCCTCTTCGAAGAGGAGCTCTTTTGAGAAGACAACACCCTTAGAGGGGTACAGCTTTGGAAACCATCGCACGTTCTCAATGCGTGTGGTATAGGGCCTGGCAGTAAACTCTTTTCGTTTGTCGCATATCAAGCTCCAAACGCACTTGGTGTTGTTCGCTCCGAACCACCTCGCAGCCCTGCCGCTGTTGCGCTCCTCCGTCTCGCCTGGGGGACACCACTTGTCGGGTTTAAGAGCAGTTGGAGCATACGATGGCCATCGCTCGAAGACCCACATCGTCAAGAAGGAAATGTTGACGAAAGTCAGTATATCGAGGCGGCCACGCGACTCTTTCATGGCCAGAACCAGCTGATCAAGCCTATAGTACAGCGTGCCCAAGACCAAGGGTCCGAGTGCGACTCTCTAGCCAAGGGCGAGCCTCACAGCAAGCGGCAAAACATGGTAGAAGACCCCATCATGCGGGTGACCGTCAATTAAGTACCTCGACAACCAGGCACAGAGGAAAGCACAAAGGGTCAGGTGATAGCCTTTACCCTCCACGTAATTCTTGGCCTCTGGGTCCTCACTCAGAAGCTTCTTAGTGATGCTGATGTTCGCATAGTCTCGAAAGAAGTACTGCAACCATTTGTTCCAGGTGTTCTTCGCAGACGTATCAACCAACTGCCAGTTTGGAAGGGCTTTGGTAGTAGTCCACCGGGTGGAGATTTTCTTTACCTCTGCTAAGCATTCCTCCATCTGCGTGTACAAAGCCATCTCCGCAGTCTTCCTCAAAGGACTCAAAGGGTCCACCTCGCCCATGGGAGAAAGATCGTACAGCATATGCACGTCCTCGAGTGTGGAGGCAGCCTCGAACTCAGCAAAGTGGAATGTGTGAGTTGTAGGCGAGTAGCGGGAAAGAAGGTCTAGAAGCATGGACTGATCCAGCTTCACGGCAGCACCCTTCATAGCACGAACAGCGAAGTATACGCCGGCTTCATCAAGAGTCGCAGCATGATTGGTCAACACGTGGTCAATCCACTCATCCATGTAGTCCAATTTCTGGACAAAAGTTTGGGTAGAAATCGCAGTGTAGGGGAAGTACCCATTTTCGATTCCCAATCGAACCACATCCTCGGAGCCAATTAACTCGAGCAAGGCTGAGTTAACCAGGGGAGTCAGTGTCAGCAATCTCTCATTCGGGACAGGAGCAGGCATTTTCTTCGCCTTAACCCTCGCATGATAGAAATCTTTGCCACCCAGATAGGGGGCTTTTCGCCACAAAGCCTGCGGAAGATCGGGTATCTCTTCGTCCTCGTTGGTGGGTTTGGTTCCTTTTGTCTTGGCCATTCCTGCGGAAGAGCAAGAAAAAGGGGGGAGAAATATGCTACTTCAGTTTGAATTTCGAGATTCAAGATCTATGAAAAGAAAGATGAACAGTTTCTGGTATCAATTTCAGAAATTAGAGGGTTGCATTATCAGGGATTTCAAAACCCTATCCAAGGTCCTTATTATTGAAGGATTAAGCCGCAATTGGGTCCAAAGCTTGAAGCTTCTTCACAAGTTCCAACAGATTATATGGGTTTACAGATTCAACGCAGTTCAAGGCATACACTGGTATTTTAAATCGAAATTGAACAAGGCCAACCTTGTTTTCGCAAAGCTTGCTTGGATATGCACAGTTGAAGAAGACGATTTGCAGTTCTGAACTGATGATTGATTATCTGAATCTGCTCTCGAAGATCTCCGGGTACCATTCACTTTAAGAGAAAGAAGTGATGCTTTGCAACAATGGAGGATACAAAGTATTTATCAAAAAACAATGAAGGGTCGCGTCCTTTCAGTAGTCGAATCGCAACCGTCACCGTAGAATCGCGCAATCACAGGACAAGCTGACGTCACGCCTAAAACCCTAAAGGCCAGACGGCACGACTCTAGGGGTTTTAGGTCATAATGGCACGCACGGGGGCTGAACTTACCCGTATTTGAATTGGTGCGTGGCGGCGACGCGTATGTTGGTTTCCGCGCATGGAAGTCTATACAGCTATGAGTCTTCACGCGCAGAAAGGGGGCTAATGTAGATAGTGCTTTCTGAGCTGACAGATCTTGGCCACGTGGCAACCATCCAGCACACCATATTGTGCTCCACACACACTGGATCACCAGCCGAGCTGATCCATGTGGGGGCTGCGAGACAGAGCCCTCGCATACCACTGCACGGGACTTGTAGGGACTTAGTGGTTTGGAGGCTAGAGTAAGCCCTGTCGCGTGCGAGCCAAGCCCGCACGCGACCTTTAGTAACTGCTTTGAGAGATTTGTGGCACGAGCTCCATAAACCCGGTCAATCCGGTCAAACCCGGTCAATCCGGTCAAACCCGGTCAACCTCGTAACGGTTCTGGTATTCGCGCACAACGTGCTGTAACGGTCCCTATATACTCGGACGAACGTGCCGTTATGGTTAAGCTAATTAAGCCGCCATTAATGGGCGCATTAACCACACTACAACGGTCACGTTCTCCTCTATATATAGGCCGTTACCCTTTCCATACAAAGAAGGACACACCTGCCATACGCGGAAGCTCTGCCGAACCTCTGTCTCTCTCTCAGACATTACTACTGCCTTACTCTCTCCCTACACACAACCCAACTCTTCCTGTGCGATCTCTGATCCTCTACATACGGTGTACACGGAGGTCTCCCCGCCGGAATCTCTTGTGCACAGCAGGTCACCAGCGTTCTGAACTCGTGACTTAAAGGACGCGTAAAAAAAATAAGAAAACAAAAAATCACTAGAGTTTCATACTCGTGACCATACCGCAGAGCTCTAGCTCTTGCGAGTTTCTTATTTTATTTATTCAATCTTCTTATTTGAAAAAGAAATTTAGAAATAAAAGTTCACTAGAGTTTCAAACTCTTGAAAATACCGCTAGACTCTAGCGAGTTTCTTGATAAACAATCTCACTATAAGAAGTGCATTTTTTTTAGTTATTCTCTACATATGAAAAAAAAATCAAGGCTGTTAAGCCCCATAGTTGTATTTTTCTTCTATATAAAAGAAGACTAAATGCAAAGGCTTCAGCCTAGCTCCGCAGATTATTCGTGATGGAGTTTTCTTTGTCATTATTTCTCTTATGACTTTGTCTAAAATTATATTCCGCTGTTTCACATACTAGAAACCTATTGCGGGAAAAGAGGGAACTCCATTGGAAGTTAAATCCCCTTGTCATAAAATGCTCCTAAGCTATTTATATTCTTAGTTAAACCATGTTCTTATACATGAAGTTATAGAGAAAATAACGACTATCTATAACTGAGAGTTATAGTAGATATATACATTTTTCTGTCTAGAGTGAGAATTACATAATCAAATTAGACGTTTTGTTTTAAATCTTCTCCTCTTGATTGCAATTTTTTAGCACTTTGAAAAAAAAATCATCGGAATATTATCATTGACGGATATGGACATCATCAAAGCAATTATTATTGTTGATTGTTGCACAATACAAGTTTGCCCATAACCTGGAGTTATGGAAGATGAAGAAAAAAATATATGCGATGTTACTTCGTAAAAAAAATGACTAGTTTGACCCATTCCCAAGAGTGAATGGTAGCTGATCTCAGGAGAGGATTTTTTATTATATTCCTTTGTGTGAATATGGATGCATTCCCTGAAGTAAATTCTATAAATTTATCTGGTCAAAATAATATGCACGGTCTTTGACTTAGTTGCAATAGTTATATCGTATTTCTCAATATATATATATATATATATATATATATATATATATATATATATATATATCGTCATGGTACCATGAGGATTCAAGATTGTTTGTCTAAGACCACATGAAAACAGGGGGAGAGCGACAAAAAATGCAACGATAGTTGCAAATATTGCCCCCTAGTGAGTAGTCATGGTTGCATACTTGTAATACGTCACATTTCTTTATTGATCTCTATGAGAATATTGTTGGTTGAGTGATTTAATATCCTCCCACTATCTATTCAAGTGTTTTGTTGAGTGATTCAAAATCCCCCTAACTCAATGGCAATTTCATTGATATATATATGTGAATTTTTGGTCGAGTGACTCATGATCCTCCCAACTCAAGTGACATTTTACATTACACTTCTCCACCTCAAATTTTTAAGCTACATTATCTTTGAGATTATAATTTATGAATTAACTATTCTAAAACAAAATTCGTGATATTTTTTTAGAATATGATTTTCAAATGAAGATTTCTTTATACACAAGTATTTCACATATTCCTTTTACAGATATATAATCTTGTGACATGAGAAAGTGCATTCTTCATATATCCTCACATTTTATTTCTTTCTCTACATTTTGACATGTGATATATTCTTGATTGCTATGAGCATCTTTTTGTTTATAGCTCACACAAAAAAGAAGAAGATAATTGCAGAAAATGCATAAGCACCCTAAGTGTGCTTATTGACTCATGTTATGAAATATTTGAGTCTATCAAAAAGGTACCCTACCAGAGTAACCTACAATTTTTCGAACTAGAAGATCTGACGATTGAAAAAAAAAACTCTATTCAAGGATGTACATGAGACCTTTTAAGGCTACTAATTGTAGCTGTTTAGCACATTTATGTTCATCTTTGACACGAGAATTTCCCTAGAATATTGAGATTTAATAGTCAAATTTAGACGTTCTCCGTGGAGATTTTTGGATTGATGCATTTCGGGTGAGTTTGAGAATGCTTCTGCTGCAAGCACAGCTGCTTTCCGACAGCAGAAGCAGTTTTAGTGTGTTTGGTAATAATAAAATTTCTGCTTTTCCGGACAGTTTCTGCTGTCCCACAACAGTTTTCAGGAAGCAAAGGGGGAGATGCTTTTCCAGAAAGTGCTTTTGATTAATTTATCTACAACCGATTTTGATCTTACAATTTTTTAAAATATCAATAATTATCTTTTCATAAATGACACGTGTCATATATTTTTGTCATTTTACCCTCTCACAGCAACTTCACAGTTGATTTTACCAAACACAAAATTACTATATCAATATTTCACAGCAGCTTCTACGTAATATTTACCAAACAACATTTTATCAAAAATTCACAGCAGCTTTCTACAGTGTTTTCACACAGCAGCTTTCTACCACCGCCACAACATTCCTCAACTAGCCCTTCATCGCCCATACAACGTAGATAATTTTGTCATGGCTTGATGCATTGCATCGTCCAACCGACGCCTAGTTTATGGGTTGTGATTCCATATCAAATCTCATACAACATCCGAAAATTTCTTATTCAGCTCGTAGAGTGGCTTGGATGTTGTCAATCTCACATTTGAAAAATGTGCATATCTTATATCGAGCACCTAGAAGACATATCGTCTCTAAAAGAGATCAATGATTTTTGACATGAACTCGTCCAGAAATTTTAAGATTGAGTTCGTCACAGTTGGCATCACTAAAAGTGATTGGTTGCTTAAATAATTGATTTAAGACTTCAAATAGTCTTCAAGATTTTTTTTTTTAGATTGACTATATATGCACTTCTTAGGAGTTGTGCAATATTATCCACTCGGGTGAATATTTATATCTGCATGCTCTATCTCATTAACTATCCCATTTGAACCCCTTTAAAGGAGGAGCATAGGATTATTGTATTCTCATAAGTGAAACTCCTATCCCAAAGATGATAGTATTTTAGAGATCCTGAGGAATACAAGTTTGATTATGACAAATTGTATCTCCTAGTAGATACATTCTCGCCTTTTTTTTTGGCTTGAGTATCTAAATATGCCTAAAGCGTATTTTTGTGACATTGATCATACGTTTCATGTCATGAGGGAGAGGAAATACCGTATTACAAGACAAGACTTTTAATTTAAATGCCTTATTCAAACTTGATCCAAACGATCTTATAAATTATGAGATTTATGAAAGCATGTAAACATTGCTTATGCAACTACAAATATTCTCTATAAGGATCATCATCTTGTTAGTTCCAAATTCGATAGAAATTGAGAACACGAGATAATCATCAATAAATGATGAAACCAATGCCCCTGAAAGGGCAACAACTCATGTAGAAGAAGAGCTACCTACATTTAAGTCTATATGTGATCATTAATGATATTTACTTTGAAAAACGCTTGAAATCATATAATTTCCTTAAACCACTACAAGTGAAATCGTGTTGACTACATATTGGCCAAATTCAAAGTCAACACTCGTGTGTACAAATTTACACGAGCTCTGCAATTAAGAATGCATCGAGCATATATATGAGGCTATTGAAAGAGAAATATACTATATTGCAAGCAATGCTTATATGTTTCTCATGGTTATAATTATAACCCAAAAATCCTCATAAGAGTGATTATGATATTTCGTCTAGTCAAGAAGACTACGAATATAAAAGTAACTAGTTACACAAAATGATCGTACGAATCACTATATGTGAAATCCGTGGAGGCTATTGCCCATGAGATATACTTCTTTGCTAAAGCAAATCGAAGATACACACTCGCGAGTAGTTTAGGTGCATATGCATATTATTTAGTATAACAATTGTCATGAGTATGTAATATGTCATACTTATAGTTTTTATTACTATTTCGAATGATCATGTAGCGTCATACTATGCTCCACATTATGTATTTCCCATAAGTTCACTTTTCAGGTATGAAGTGTGGCATCAAGATGTTGCAAAGAGGGGGAGACTAAATTACAAGGCGATGTACTCTTTTTCCTTAGCTGAGGTTTTTATCCCACGGGATTTTTCCAAGTAAGGTTTTAACAATACATGCAGCCAAGGATGAGTTCAAGATTGAACCAAGCTCCCGCTCATAAGATGTACTCTTTTTCTTTCGTCAGAGTTTTTGTCTTAACGGGTTTTTCTCTACAAGGTTTTAACGAGGCATCATGTTAGTGTTACTGAATATTCAAGGGGGAGTGTTATGAAATATATTATCGATATTGTGAATATTCATAACATATTGTATTACCATATTTTGTCAATAGTGATTGACCACCACACCCTATATAAATGGTGGTTTGGTGGAGAACAATACAGACTTGATATTCCTACGTATATTGTTCTCTCTTCTCTACTCTTTAGTTTATAAGATTTGCTTTTATTTAACTCGGTATTAAACTCTAAAAAAACTCGGTATTAAAGTATGTCCAATCCAACAAATCTCATCATGTAAGAAAGGATTAATTAGAATATTAGACACCATCTCTTCACTATTCGGTACTGGTATTATATTTAGTCCAAAACAAGTAAATACAATATAACCTGCTTAATACCTAATACATGTACTCTATTTGGAAAACATAACCTGTAATTACCATTGACTATGATCACTTTGGTCAGCCCTGTCAGATCCTATTATCAAAGAACTAAACCTGGCGTATGGCCAGAATCAAGAAACTTGGATTTTGACAAATCGGCTTCCAACACTTCTTCCCAGTAGCTCAGAGAAACCAAGTTTCTCAGGTCTGCTCAGCCACTGCCAAAATCATGCAAGATCCGAAAAATTGCAGATCGACATAGTCTCATGCAGATTTAAGAGGGGATAGGCACTCTAAATCTAATTTCTTTTTAAGCAACAGATACAGATAAAGGCACATCCACAACATAGTTCTACAAACAACAGAAAGATGCTCATGAAGACGCAAAGCCAGCAAATGTAGCCTTAATGTGTTGCTTCAAATATTTCATCATCTATCGAGAGCCATATAAGTTAAACAGAAGTTTTAATCTCATGTCCTACTTTAGACTCCGCATACCTCAGTTCTCGCCAAAAGCTATTTCAAGGTGCTGTAGCGGTTAGTGCCATGTTTGGCCCAATAATCCTTGAGATCCAGCGGTGCATAGAGGTCAACACCCTCGGCAGCAAGTCGGTTCAGCAGCTTCGAGAAGACGGTCCCACTCATCTTCCTACCTCCAACTCTCGTGTGGCGTTTGTTGGACATCTGCGGCAATGGATACATCGACATGGTCGTGGTGCAACACGCCGACTGCCACCCACCATTCCCCCACTTGTAGCAAGGCTGTGGTATCCCAGTACAGGAGCAAACAGGCACTGGCATGGTTGTTTCATCAAAGTTCACCTGGTTCAGCCCTAAATTATCCTTCCACATCATCATCTGCCCGTCTATGCCATCATCTCCATCATGGCCGAATTCCAAGTCATTCTCTTGATCATCAGATGAAGCCCCTGTAACCGGAGTGAACTCTTGATGCACCACCTTTTTACCCTTTGTTGACGATTTAGGCTTCTTTGTCGATGATCCTTTGGTTTCCTTTGTTTGCTTGGCTTTCTTGGGTTTGACAGTCTCGTCAAAAGGGATTTCTGTTGTGTTCTGGTAGGGATTGCTTGTTCCAGTTCCGATTTCTCTTGGATCATACCCGGATTCAACCATGTGAGGCATGTAATGATGCATTTGCTGCTGCTGCTGATGGTGATGGTGGTGGTGGTGGTACATGTGTTGTTTTTCGCCATGTGGTATTATTCCATGTTCGGGTGATTCAGGGGATATGTTATTCTCGTTCATTGAACTCTCGCGGTATTGAAGAGCGGAGAGGGCTTTGTCTCTTTCCTCCATGGCGCTGTTACGCTCTGACATTGCTGCGTCTCGCTGCAACATAGCCATGTCTCGCTCGGCAAAGGCTCTTCTCCTCTCCTCTAGTGCCATGTTTCTTTCTCTAATAGCAGCATCTCTCTCGGCCATGATGGCCATGTATGTCTTTATCGTCAAATTATTCTCCTTCAGTGAACAATCCATTAGTTTAATTAAGAAGACTACACATCAATTTAACAGCAATACATCACTTGCGTCGGCAAAGGACAAACCAAATATCTCAAGTACAAATCACACAGTTTCAACCATATGGGAGGCCAGCCTACCTACTCCGGTTTTCCTCTTCAACAAGTCTACTCCATTTCATCATACTCACAAAAAATCCCATTTTGTTTTATTTAGACCCACTAGAATAGATTCAGGATAAGAGAGGACAAAGAAGAGAGCTTGAGATTTTGAAAAAGGTCTGTTGTCTAAAAAACGGTTAAACAAAATTTGTGCGTGTATTGACGATATGAGAAGCAAAACAAATAGCAGCAGGAATAAAAGTTTCATTACTACATATGAAGTCAGGATCTTACCATTGCTAGGTGCAGGTCAGCTCTAAAATCTCATTCGCCTTGCCTGGTTCTGCAAAACAGACCCTTACTAGTAAATCTGAATGCAACAATTAAGACCTTCCAAACAAGTACATGTATTAAACTAGAACTTTACAGGGAACTAAAGAAAACTTCCTTTGTTCTTTCTGCAAAAATCATAGAGAACTTTCTCATACATGCCATTGACTCTTTCTCAGCTTAAGTAGGCGAACAATATAGGTTTTCAGGGTTTGAACCGCTGGAATGGCCAAGCAAGGGGATAAAGTCCTAATACTAGCAATTACCAGGGGCTATTGCTCTTGCTTGACCCAACAAAAACAAGCAAGTACAATTTCATAACAAAGTCAACAACCATGATTCCTATATATCCAAGTAATGCCAACACCTAGCAAATTGGAAAGTATGTTGCCATGTACCATCTTGAATCAGTAAATGGCACGTAAAACAGTTGTTTTGCAAAAATACATACATAGTCTACGTCAAATGCTTATTTACGCAGAACTAAACAATTATATGGGGTACTAGTTTACCATCATGCAACTAAATCTAGCTTTTAATTCCTGAACAAATAATGATATCTATACAACCTAAATTTCTACTTCTACTGCCGAATCATCCACTTGTGGGCACGCCACCTAGTAATGATAACCCGCTGATGTGTAGTGACTCGTGACATGTTCTTGAATTTTTAATATTATGGTCGTAAAACCAAAACTGGGATGCTTTTTCATTCAATTAAGGGAGAATGGTCATGGAAAATCGGAGAGAACAGAGTCAGCAGACTGATGTGGCAATAAGTTGTGATAATTCTAAGGTACATAAAATGATGAAGAAGCTGAATGAGTTTCCTATGGTAGTAGACAGAAGTAAAGTAGGTAATTTGGGGTTTCTTTGGTCTTAGTGTGTGGTATTTCATACGAATTTTATTCCCTTCAAATACCTAGTATCAACACGAAAGGGAGTTCAGAACCATAAAAACTGAATTTACCAGTCTTTTTATGGTTACCTTGATAAAATATACTGTCTGGATAAGTGTGCTATTGATCGCAGAACTTCAACCCATTGATTTGTTGAAGCAAGATTACAGCATTCATACTTTTTTTTTGGGAATTAAGCATTCACACATTTGGTTTATTTGAAGTATTAATAGATATTTTAATCGCTAGTATATAAAAACGATGCATCCAAGGCTTACCCATTTTATTCTTTTTCATACCATCAAATCATCAATGTCTCAGCAAGCTTCTACAAACCTAGACTTATATCACAGGTCCGAAAGGTAACAGCCCATCCCTAGTCCTGATATACGAACTGGGCGGTGTAGCTTAAAGGGAGCGTACTGTTGACATTAAGGTCTTTGCCACTAGTTTATCAAATAAGGTTTGTGTTGATGACAGTGCTTTGATTCATAAATCAAAACTTAAAAGAAATTAATGAGGATTAATAAACTTGAGAAAGAAATACCGGCAACTACAACACGAAAACAGTTGGCTATGACAAGGCTAGTTGGTCTGACCTAGTTGAGAATATCAGATTCATTATATGGTGTGCTGAATGTTTTCAATGCCATATTCACGTATTAAATTTGGAGCATTCAACCGATGCTATGGACTTGAAGCACAACTTGTCAAAATGACCAGGACAGGAGACAATATTCAGATGAAATGGCTCATAACTAAGGGAGATGATAATTACAGCACAAAAAACACTAATTACAGCACAAGTAATGTTACATAGACCAAACTGCCCTTCATTTTCAATCACTCATCTCTCTCCCCCTCACGTGAGAGTTATAACTCTTCCCCACAAATTCACCACCGTCCGGCCGCATGATACGCTTCCTTTGAAGCCAGACTACAATCACAGTCTCTCACACCACCCTTTTCAACCCCTTCGAAGACCTTAATCTCAACTACTCTGATTAAAACATCCAATTTTCAATGTTTTGTGTCGTCCCCCCTCTCACCGACAACCAGCGGTGTTTCATCGGAGAAGCTTTTCTATCTCTGCAAGCACAAATACAAGGTTGTGAATCCTAAAGAAGCACCGCTATATCCGTTTTCCCTACCAATACCCCCAACTACCTATTCGAACCAATATTGCCCAATCTCCAACCCCCAAACCCCAATTGAATGCCTTTCAATAGGGTTTAATAACACTGATTTTCAAGTCAGCCCATGACACATGGCTCGGGTAAGGGTTTTATACACGCAGGTGTATGTTGCTGGTTTGAGTAGTCTGGGTTGTGGGTGCATACCGCAACGCATTCACCTGTTTGGTGAATTGAAATTGGAATAATTCTTGGTGAATAGGTGATGTTTTTCCACTGTGAGACACTGTGATGTCGATGTCGGCTAATTTGAGGAAAGAAATGGGGGTGTTTCGGAAATAACAAGGGATCTGTGTTAGAGAGATGATCGGGATTGGGACGCAGGGAGCAAACACAGATGGAGTGAACTTGTGCTGTGGAAAAAACTGGTAAGTTAAAAGCCAGAACTCTGAAGTGTGGACAGAGATGGATGGGTGAGTATGAGGGGCAGTTTGGTCCTTGTAGTATTATTTGTGCTTTAATTATTACTTTGTGTGCTGTAAGTATCAGCTTCCCATAACTAAATATCTGAACATTTCCAAATCATAGTTCAATATTACAATTATCTTTATCGGACTTGAATTGGCTAGGGAGTTAGGAAAGTAAAACATCTAGATGTCCCACGACTTTCAAACCCATGTACACAATTATAAATAGAGGGCCGCTATGCGTCACCCTTTTTTCTTCACCCTTCAAGTTCACCTCATACGTGTCAAGATATGATTGTTGGTCACTATTTATTTTAAGATATTTCTATAATCACATCACCACAAAAAAAAAAAAAAAAAAAAAAAAAAAAAAACGGTGAACTTGAAGGGTGAAGAAAAAAGGGTGACGTCTAGTATTTTGTATTGTCATCTAGTTTGAATTCAATTGAAACAAGAAAAAATAAACAAAACGCAAGTTAGCGGGTGAACAGGTACCAGCTACAGAGTCATATTTCTATTCCAGGAAACTTGATCGTCCTGATTTGTGGAATCGGAATGGAAACGCAACACGATACTCTATGAATTTCGGTATGACATGGGCTTCACTTGGTCTGGTAGGAGAATGATATTTTCTTTGAGATTCAACGACAAATCAAGGAGTTTATATATGCATATTAAGCCAAACCTTAAGATTCCACCCATTGTCTTATAGATTTAAATTTTAGTTTCTCTTTCGCAGAAACATAAAGGAATAAATACTGAAGAGTCTTCAGATCTCAAGTTCAGTGTTCCAAAGTGCTAGTGTCCATGTTTGGACTCATGATTCCAATTCTTGTGTGAGAAAATTGTGACAAAACAGCTATAAACACACGGCCTAGTTAATCTGAACTTGATTGAGAACAAAACGGTGTCACAAAGTAACCAACAAGAAGAGGAGTTGATGCATAAAACCAAACCCTGGCAATGGGGTGAAAAGCTAGTTGTTGAGTTCTACTTTTATATGTAGAGTACACAGCACTTAAATTAGTACTACTTTGAATTAGAGAAATATTCAAGAACAGAAAGAATATCTGCTAGAATTTTGGTGGTGTAGAACCACAGAGCACGATGTGTATGTGTGTGTGTGTGAGAGAGAGAGAGAGCACTTCAGAGGAATGCACTGAGAGAAACATTTTTGGTAGATCGAACTTGAGATGGCAAAGAGAGCCCTAAAATTAACTTTGATCAAGTAGAATAGTGGGATTGAGTTCGGTTCAGATTAACGAAGCGAGATTTACTTATGGGGTGTGTTTGGATGAGCGGAAGTAAGTGATCGGTTTGGCTAAAGATCTACCTTTACCTGGAGCGTTTGGATAAGGCAGCTAAACGTAGATTAATTTAACTTTGTAGTAAAACTAATAATATAATACTTAAGAAATGGTGATTTATTGCCAAAATGGGAAACCCGGATTCCTCCATGAAATCCAGAAATCTGGTTGTGTCATGGATAACAAGAGAATCTTTGTTGCTTTTTTGAGATAATTGACCGGGAGGTCCAATTAAATTATGACACATGTATGGGGGATGACAAAATTGCCGGGTAAAGGGGAAGAATTTCCGGAACCCTTTGATAAACCCAAACAATTCCGGATTAATGCCTGATTTTCCGGAATTCCGGGAAGCAAAATTCCGGAGCCCTCTTGTTTTTCGGAATTCCGGATTTAATGCAGAATTTTGACCCAGTTTTTCAGATTGTTGACTATTTAGTTCCTCCCTAAGTCACCTAGAGCGGGAGCGAGAGCGGGAGCGAAAGCGGGAGCGTGAGCGCGAAAGCGACAAATTCTAAAAAAGTCATATTTGAGAGCGGCTTAGAGAGCGCCTATATAAATTATATATTTAATATAATATTAGATATAAACATATTACATATTGAATTTTCGTATAATCCAGATTTTGTGGAAATAGATAGAAATCTCCTGTATAAAATTATAACCTCGTATACTGACAAATGTAATGGATGTTCAGCTTGAGTGAGTGTTAGTCGTGAGATTGACATACGATAAGGCATGAGGCTACCTCAATAAGAGGTTGACAATGTCATTGTAATTGAAATTATAATTTGACTTACTTTCAAATGGGCTTGATAACTTAGTAGTGAGATCCATTACTGAGAAAGTACAGAGCGTTGGTGAAAACGCGCTCTAGAATTTTGGGAGCGAGGATTATCGGCGAATTCGAGCTGAAAGCGCCAGAGCGAGGATTGGGAGCGGGAGCGGAGCCCCTCCAGGAGGTTTTAGGTGATCTAGGTTCCTCCCTACTTCCTCTGATCCAAAACACACCCATGGTTTATGTGCATCCTTGGTGTTACCCGAAACTCACACCCAATGTTAGGTAAGAAAAGTGGAATTATATATCGTTTATCTGCATTTTTACGTTACCCAAAACCCTTACAATAAAACACTCACGTGCCAAGATATTGCTCCAACGTATCACTGAAAATTGAAACACTCATTCAGTTACTTGATCTACCTTGTGCTGACATCGCCAACAATTTACCTTTGTATTAATGATTGTTCCACCACCAAAAAACATTTCGGAATTGAGTGTAGAATCAGGTGTGCTTGCCATCGGACAGTCTTAATACATTCTCTCTTCTACCGGTTATAAGTGAGATCATTCATTTATGCAACTCCAGTGCCGTACCTATTGCTCTCAACATATAGTTTAATTAGTTAACTTGGAAGCCCGGACCTAACCAAAACATACTGGGTCTACGTATTAACAAATCAATAAGATGGTTTTAGATTTTGATAATTACTCTTAACCAAATCTGTCCACAACTTCTCATCAACTGGGTTTCTGCTCACACTTAGCCCCTTATACTGGGTGTCAACACCAAAAAATCATTCAACAAACTTGCTTAGCGCGATCTAGCGGCACTAAGCACATGACCGGAGGTTTTAAAAATGCATCTCTCTACTTGTAATTGAGTCTACTGCACTTTGGAGCAAAACAACCCACCTTAAGGACATGCAATGACACTAAATGCAACTCTTTAAGAGCAGTTACTAGTTGAAGGCACCATCACTCATCAAACCAAAATAGGCAAGATTTAAAGTGAAAATCCATTTCCTTTTGATTACTCCCCAATTTGACACCAACAACAGTGGCTTCATGATGATAGCAGTTACTCAGCTAAAACAGTAATTCAACCAACAAATCGACACAGGCAACATCAAGAGTTAGGTTTACGAACTCTAATCGACGAGATCGAGCACCGAAATGCGAAAGATCGAACAAAAAGAGAAAGCTAGGTCAAAACTAAAACCTCGCTTACCAGAGCGAATCGCCGAGAAATGAAGCAAATTGGAGCTCTCCTCCGTCTACTGAAGATCAGAAAGCAGAAAAGTGTACTAATTTGGGTCGATTGCTGAGAGAGAAGTCCACTGGAGCAGAGGAAGAAGATGCTCTGACTAGTCCATTTTGCTCTTCTGGGGTGGTGAGGAGTGAATATAATAGGGAAGCAGATCGGGAGCAGACGACGGCGTTTTGTTTGGGGTGACGAGTGGGTGACAACGACCAACCACCGTGTTTAGACCAGCCCACCACCGCCGCGAGTCTTCGCCGGTCAGCGTTCTTCTGGAGAAGGAAGAGCAATTAATAGTATGAGCATTTAATCTGCTGCGAGAATGGTAAGTATAGCAAAGTGAAGTAGTAGTTGTAGTGGTAATTAATAAGAGCTGCTAACACTTGTCAGAAATTGCACTTGAACACCCCACCAACATACATCGTAGTCGTACTTACCCTGATTTTGTTACACTTTCAAACCAATGGCATAGTTTGGCAAAGATAGATTATTAGATAGATTATTGGATGTGTGGTTGAGATGAAGTGGTTGAGTCTCTCTCTCCTCATCTCAACCACTCATTCAATAATCTATCTAATAATATATCTTTGCCAAACTAGGCCAATATTTTCAATTATGGCATCGACAGTACCACATTTTGAAATTGTTGCACTATTGGTACATTTCATTAGTGCAGCTTTTTCTAACGGTTAATGTGGGTATTTTGGTCATTTATATAAACACGTTTGCACACAAAAAAATCCACATTTACGACTTTATTACAATTTATATCTAACTTTTAAAATTTAGCATTGTTAATATTCTGAACTCCATTGCAATTAGCACTCTCAACTGTCAAAATGACCGTAATACCTTTGATTTCTATCTAGGGTGTTGCTGTCAAAAGGGTTGAAATTTCATTAACTTAAAACTGAATTACAAGCATCTAGAGACACAAGTCTCACAAATTTGGGTACTCTAACACAAGACTAGTAGAACAACATTCCTTTTGGTCCAACTGACTTTTTGCATTAGACTCTTGCACCAACATTCTGATGAATTCTATAATTTCCTTCACATCCCAAGTGCTAGAACAAATCCTAATGATTTCCATGTTCTTGACTCTCAAGTCGTGACATGAGAATTTGATCGAATTTGTAGGAGCCACATCTTGTTCATTCTTTGGTCATTTGAGCTGTTGTTTTCTCACCTGTATAGTTGAATATGTGAACCTCAATTTCGTGTCTGGAGTGTCTCAAAACTCTCTTTCAATCTCCATCAAAGTGGCCTGCAAAGTGCAGCACCAAAAGTCGATGAACTTGAAAACTCTCAAAATATTTCTGAGTGTCACGAACTCCTTATTAAGTGACTGCTTTCAGTTAATCATAACTTCTTGAATACTCTTAATTATTGATATGCTTTCTCATAATGAAAATTGGTACTAAATGCTTCAAAACAATCATTTTAGAAATTTTCCGAATTCCTAACATATCTCCCATAAATCAAGTTCAAAGTAGTTGTTTTGAACATATGGCAACTCTTGAAGAATTTCTAAGTGTTGGACAATGTTTTTCATTCAACTTTGACTAATCATATCTCTTTGAGTTCTTTGAGTTCTTTGAATTTTTAGGAATTCAAATAAGTTTTGGAAATCTTGAGCAACAACCTTCAAAACTCTGTTTCTAAATTCTCAAAATTATCTCTCAATACCAGATTTTTGCTGTAAAGTTGAGCATGTGAACCACTTTCACAACTAACAGTGACTTTTCTGGATTGAGCTGTCAGATGTCCTAATTAACCAAAATGCCCTTCTCGAACGTTGGTATGAATAACATTTTACGTCTAAGGGTCAAGTTTCACGAAGCCCGACTTTCTGAAAACCCTACTTTAACTAAGTTGTATATGAGGGGCAAACCAAAACCTGAATTGGAAATTCGAATCATAACTCTGGGTATGACTCCATACCTCTATATCATTTTCATGATGTTTGGAGATAGTATATACCTATCTGAGTTGAAATTGACTAAATTCACGTGTAGGGGATTTTATGTAATTATAATGAACTACAGGGACTCGGATGCAATTAAGGAAAATTTGTAGATTTTAATACTGAGTGTACCAGGAAGGGATATGGATCATGTTGCATATTAATATACTTGTATGAGCATGATTGGAGGGCTCAGGAAGAGTCAGGGGTTGTACTAAAGAAACGCAATTATCATGGGAAAAATAGTAAATTTAGTTGGGCATTCAACATGGCATCTCCACAGTGCATTCTACCTCAACTAGAGGACATGTGTAGAGAATATTTATATATACTTGAATGGTGTATTGATTGTTGGAGTATGGAATCAACTCCGCTAATCAAGAGTTCTTAGCTCTCTGTAGGTAAGCATATGTATGCTTATTCTATTACATCTCCATTTTATGAATGTCGTACCGACACCTATATGAGTTCTATGGAATCATGAGAAATTGTGGTGATACTATAACTTGTATTATGGGTGGTCTTCATCATGATCTGGACACGGGATTTGAGGGCAGAGTCTCTTCAGGTCTCCTCAGTCCCACTCTATGAGCTTGATTACTTAATTGTAACCAGTTATAGGCAACTAGTACTACTATGTGTACTGGCGATTCAGTAGAGGAGTCGACACTTAAGGTATAGTTTGTCTTGGTGGATTAATTAAGCCATCCTTTTCGGCAGGGAATCTCGTATGCACAACCCTCTCGCTAGTAGCATACAAAATTCTTTGTATAAGGCTGGTGAGGTCGTGGACCCTCTAAGTTATGTGTATATCAGTTAACTCTGCTTTATCTATTGGTATGATATTATATCAAGGTAATTGCTGGAGGCTTGTAAGTACTATGATAAACTTTTCAGAACACTATATGACATATCTTCTTTATAAGTTATACAACTACTTCAACTATTTATGACAATCTCTATTGTCCATATGTTCTATAACTCTGTAGGTGAATACATGAAAAACCGTAAAGCCGAGTCAAAAACCTAGCTTCCAGTATCACATATCTATCGTAAATACTTAAAAGTACAGTTGTATGTTTTCACTTTCATTTTCTTTAACTTTTTCTCGTAACGGAGTCGTTAATATTCTACTCCTTGGTGGGGCATTTATGTGCCTTAGCAATAGACACTCCCGTGAGTCTAGAGGTCTTCTGGTATATTTCTCAACTCTTTGGATGGTGGTGTTACAAGTCAAGCACTTTTTCATTGGCACCGTTATCTGATACTCAAGAAGTTTTTATTATATCATAGCATGTGTTGGAATAGATGCCCTAGAGGCAATCGTATATTTAGTATGAACATTGTTTTGGATAGAATATTCATTTATTATATATTGTGATATTTAATATAATGAAGTCCTTAGATACAATGTGTTGTTTATCTTAAATATCCCTAGTCCACTATATTGATTAATAGGACGATCAAATGTAGACTAGTATGTGGGTAGATTGATATGGAGATATCAAGTCTAACACATGGGTATGCATTAGGAATAATGAAATACTGGATTGACCCACAATGAGAAGGATACATTAGATTATGTCAAGTCACAATCGCTTCTCGTAGTGATAAAATAATTGTAATCCTTAGATTTGAAGTCACTAGATACTCTAGTTGTAAAATATTGTGCTTTGAAGTTATCAAACGTTACACAGTAATTGGGTAATTATAAAGATAGCTATCGGGCATGATAGGAAGCAAGCTTAGAGATTGTAGTGATGTAGATAGGATTTGTCCCTCCCACATACTGGGAGTAAATATCACGGCCACTCGAGGGATGAGGCTTATTGAATGTCTGGCCAGACTCAGATAAATCAATATGGATATATTGATGTTATCTGCTAGCATAAGCATATTCCTAGGATCGAGGAACTATGGATTGAATATACGAGTGTGACTATTTATGTCTCGTGTCCAATCCGGATATGAAGACAAAGGGAAAGTGCAATATAAGAATATTGGGCACAAGAGGTTTGTTGGGATCACTGACTATTTCTATTAGTTGGGTGGCATGGATGTGTTGCTAGACACCGCTCTATGTTTGTAATAGTTACTACCAACTAAGTAGAAACCTATGGGGTCACACGTCAAATAGAGTAGAGCTAGCTTTGAGATTAATTAATATGATTAATTAATGAGAATGATCATTGTGCAACACCTTGCAAACTTAGTAGGACTAATTTGCAAGGAAGGGACTAATCCAAGTTCATGGAGAACTAGGAGGGACCTTTATGGAAACAATAAGGAGTTTTTGGAGTATATAAAGGAGGCTCTAGCTTCCTTCCCACTAATTGTGATTTGTTATTAGACACTACACAAAGAGAGTGGGAGATAAGAAAAGAGAGAGAGCAAGACAAGACCTAGAGGCTGAACGCCCCTAGGCCCGTCCCCCCCCCACTTCCCGTCGGCACAAAGAGGAGGCTGAACCCTCCTCTTGTCCTTGTTGCTTTGATTCCTCTTCCCTCTTCCTCCGGTTCAAGCTAGCACTTGTTGAAGGAAGAATCTAGATCTCACCTCTAGACGTGGATCAACCGTAGAGACGAGGACATCATTCTTCGTGTGATCTCACAAATCAAAAAGGTACACAATACTATGTCCTTTGATCATGTTATGATATCTCCTCCTGACGATCAGTGGTGGGCTTTGAAGTATGATTAATTTTTTGTATTCCGCTGCGTTACCTACGTCAAAACCCAACAGTGGTATCAGAGCCACAGGTCGTAGATCATAACACGATCTTATGTGTTACGATTTCAGTTTATACACCGTATTATTGTTATTACGCGAAAACTGAAAATAATTGGCATAGTAGATGCAAATTGAATTTGATTCAATATAAACAAGATCCAATTTAACATTTGATGTTAGAATTAGTGAGTTTAATCACATAGGATGTGAATAATTGGGTTCTTAAAAAAATTAGGGTTCATGGGCACATAATTGAAAAGGGGTTTTCAATATTGGAAACAAATTTATGGAAACAAATCCATAAGGAAACAACCTTGCTTGGGCAACAAGGAAGAGGGAAGGAGGCTAGGGCCGAAAACCTAGCCGTCCGCCCCCTCCTTGCGCGCCAAGCAAAGGCCGCTGGCCACAATGGGGCGGCCGGCCTTGGGCCGGGCCTAGTGACGGGTGGCGGTCCTCCTAGGGGTTTGGGCCGTTGTTGGCTTGAACTCCTTGGACCGTTGTAACCCTAATTACCCAATTCAATTAAAATTGAACAAGCGCGTTAAAATTGGTTTTAACTGTATTATGTGCTTTGTTGCATGGTGGATGAATATGGCCTAGGATTGTGGATGATTATTGCTTTGTGGTTTGGTTTACGGCCTGCGAGCTTATCAAATTAATGTAATAATTAATTAGATTTTACGGCCTGCGAGTCGTCTTTTCTCCTCGACATGTGAGGCTTTTATTATTTATTTATTCTAGATGTTAGGTTAGAATTAGAAATATTTAGATGATAGCCAAGAGTATGGAGAAGAAGACCGAAGAACCAAAGGAGCCAAAAGAGAAAGAAGACGTCCCCTAGGCGTGCGGCTATGGTGGAGCACATGGATATGAGCTTGTCACTTTAGGGCAATTGGATATTATCATTGGCTTGATAATATCATTAGTCTAGGGGCCATATTCATGCCACGGTTTTTATTTATTTTGTGGATGTTTATTATTTATGTCTTGTTATTTAATTTTGTGTGTATGGCGATACTAGCAAAACGTTAACAAGATAATAATAAACAAGGTTGGTCTTTTTATTGTGGATTGCCCAATCCAAATAAGTAGACCATGTTGATTTGATCAACCAAACAATTAAAGAAAATTAAATCCCTCAATTAAATATTGCGTTTTGCCTTCTTGCCAAAACACCCTTCATGATCAGGGTTCATTAAAATTCGGGCTTGCCAAAGCAAGGCGATTTTAATTTACCATGGTGTGTTGCGGACGACACAAGCTAGTAATGTGTGTATGTTGAAGCAAGAGGTTGGACGCAACTAGGCAAGATTCAATTGGATTGATGAGCCTACATGCATGACAATTAGGTGTTATCCATGGGATAAAGAATAAAGAGTTGTTAACCTATTTGGACCAAGAGTTGCATGGGATGCAATTGGAATGGTTCCTACCTAAATAGCCTATTCTTGGGTGACTTGCCAAAGCAAGCTCAAGAAGAAGTGAAAAAGAGATCTTGGACCTACTAGAAAATATAATGATATTTTCCGCATTAATGGTGAGGGCCATTAATCCGAGAAAAATAGTGGGAGCTATATTTGATGATCTAGCCATTGTTGAATATTGTTAGATTGTTCAAAATACTAAAATTGCACATTTCTCGTTTTGTAGAATTCCAAATGGCAAACAACAACGCATCGACTTCATCCCTACAATCTGTCCTTGAGAAGGATAAACTGTCTGGAACGAATTTCCTTAACTGGTGCAGAAACTTAAGGATTGTCCTTGAGCAAGAAAAGAAGTTGTATGTCTTGGAAACTCCAATTCCAGAACCACAACAAGATGAGTATGTTCTAGCGGAATTAAGGGCACGTCAGAAACATATTGATGATTCTAATGACGTGACTTGCCTCATGCTTTGTACCATGACTCCTGAGCTTCAGAAGCAGCATCAGAATATGGAAGTCTGTGATATGATCATACACTTGAAACAATTGATTCAGGAACAGGCTAGGCATGAGCGCTATGAGGTGTCTAAAGCATTATTCAAGAGTAGTCTTGCAGAGGGAAATCCAGTAGGACCTAACGTAATCCGAATGATCGGGTACATTGAGAACCTTGAGAGACTGGGATTCCCACTGGGCCAAGATTTGGCTACTGATCTTGTCTTGCAATCGTTGCCTGACAGTTATAATCAGTTCATCATGAACTACAATATGAACGAGATCAGTAAAACTCTGCTTGACCTATTGAACATGCTAAAGACAGCGGAACAAAGCATTAACAAAGGCAAGGGCACGACCATAATGATGGTGCATAAGAAGAAGTGCAAATCAGTTGCCTCTACTTCCAAAGGAAAGCGCAAGAAAATTGCGAAATTCAAGGAAGCCCTAAAGCCTAGTGGACGCGTGGCTAAATGTGAGTGTCACTACTGTAGCCAGTCGGGTCACTGGAGGAGGAATTGCCCTAAATATCTGGAGGATAATAAGCTTGGAATAGTGATTCCACCACCACCAGGTATTTATGTTATAGACGTCAATCTTTCTATTTCTTCATCTTGGGTATTGGATACTGGATGTGGTTCTCACATTTGTCGTAATGTGCAGGATTTGAAAAGAAGTAGAAGATTGAGTAAATGGGAGATAGATCTGCGCGTCGGGAATGGAGCAAGAGTTGATGCATTAGCTGTAGGCGTTTATGAGCTATCTTTGCCTTCTGGACTTATTTTAGAATTAGACAATTGCTTTTATGTGCCTGCTATGAGCAGAAACATTATTTCCATTTCTTGTTTGGACGAGAAGGGTTTTTCTATTTCAATAAAGGACAAATGTTACTCCATTTATTTTGATAGTATGCACTATTGTAGTGCGCATCTTTCTAATGGTTTATATATCCTTGATCAAAATAGTCCAATCTATAACATAAATACTGAAAGGATTAAAACTAACGATTTAAATCCTACATATCTATGGCACTGTCGTTTAGGTCATATAAATGAGAAACGCATATTTAGACTCCATAAGGATGGACTTCTAGACTCATTATTTGGAATCATATGAGACATGTGAATCTTTTTTATTAGGAAAAATTACAAAGTTCCCTCTCAATAAGAAAGGTGAAAGGACTAGTGAGTTATTGGCACTCATACATACTGATGTATGTGGACCATTCCCCACGCCTGTCAGAGGTGGTTATACCTACTTCATCACATTCACTGATGATTTCAGTAGATATGGATTTGTATACCTTATGAAGGCCAAATCTGAGTCCTTTAAATTGTTCAAAGAATTCAAGAATGAAGTAGAGAAGCAACTTGGTAAAAGTATTAAGGCTCTACGATCGGATCGTGGAGGAAAATACTTAAGCCAAGAGTTTGATGAATATCTTAGAGAGTGTAGGATAGTATCCCATCTCACTCCACCCGGAACGCCACAATGGAATGGCGTGTCCGAGAGGACGAATCGCACGCTATTAGATATGGTGCGATCTATGATGTCTCAAACAGATCTTCCGATATCATTTTGGGGACATGCTCTAATGACGGTAGCTTTTACCATTAACCGCGTTCCATCCAAATCGGTCATGAAGACACCATATGAGATATGGACTGGGAAGCGTCTCATAGTGTCGTTTATGAGGATTTGGGGCTGCAATGTCTATGTAAAACGTTTACAAACAGACAAGCTCGGGCCCAAAGGGGATAAGTGTAAATTTGTGGGATATCCTAAGGAAACTAAAGGATATTATTTCTACAATCCCATCGAGAACAAAGTGTTTGTTTGCTCGGACCGGCGTGTTTCTAAAAAGAGAGTTTGTCTCTAAAGAAGCAAGTGGGAGGGCTGTAGAACTTGAAGAAATTCAAGAGCCACAAATCACTGAACCGATGATGGAACATGAAGAGGAATCACAAGTAGTTGTGGAGGAAACTGTTCAGGTAACATAGGAACTCCGTAGATCAGAAAGGTATGCGTAGGGTTTTGATTCATGGATGCGCAACGGAAACACAAACAATCATAAACCATGCAAAACCCTCCAAGTATCACAAGTCAAGATACATAACGATGGTAAAGGAAGAAATCAATAACACACCTTAGGGTTCTCCTTTGATGACTTCAAACGCGAATTATGTCACGTTCTCTATGGTTGATCCACGCCTAGAGTTGATCCTAGAATCTCCCAAGTCCTTGGTGCTATCCCGGAAGAGGAAGAAGAATCACGCAAAACGAGACCCAAAAGGAGGGTCTCGGCCTCCTTTGTGGCCGACGGGACGGGCGGCGGCAAGAGGGGCGGTCGGCTCCTCTTGTTGCTTGCTCTCTCTCCTTTTTGTTCTCTCCCACTCTTGTTATGTTCAATAATGAGCATAAGTTATTGGAAGGAAGGAAGGAAGGTCTTTTATAAAGTCCAACAACTTCTTGCCAATTACCTAAAGGACTTATTCTAGTCCTACTAGAATTCAATTTAGTCCCTTCCTTGCAAATTAGTCCCTACTAACTTTGCAAGGTTTTGCAAAGTGATCCTTCTAATTAATTAATCCAATTAATTAATTCCCAAATCTAGTTCAACTCTATATAGCGTGTGACCCCATAGGTTCTATCTAGTTGGTAGCAATGCTAATATGGAGCGGTTTCTAGCAAAACATCCATTCTAGCCAACTAATAGAATAGTCATCTTGACAACATTTGTACAAGTAATTGTCTCATCCCTTTGTCTCTATATCCGGATTGGACACGAGACATACAAGTCCCACTCGTATATCCAATCTATAGTTTCTCGATCCATGGGAATAGCGTTATTCGTGCAAATAACATCAATATCCCATATTGATTTATTTGAGTCTGGCCAGACATTCTATAAGCACTATCCCTCGAGTGGCCTAGGATATTTGCTCCCGTTATGTGGGAGGGACAAATTCTATCTACGTCCACTACGATCTCTAAGCTTGCTTCTTATTGTATCCAGTACACGCCTTTATAACTACCCAGTTACGGTGTAGCGTTTAACGCTACCAAAATCACAATAATCCACAACTAGAATATCTAGTGACTTCAAGTCTAAGGATGACAATACCATTGTACCGCGAGAAGCGCTTGTGACTCAACATAACGTGTATGTAGCCTTCTCGGAGATGGGTCAATCCAGTGCAACATTACCCCTAATGCACCTATGTGTTGGATCGTGATATCTCCATATCAATTCAACCCCATACTAGTCTATAGATGATTGTCCCATTAATCATTAAACTGGACTAGAGATATTTAAGATAAACAATACAATTGTAAATCTAAGGAATTCATTATATTAAATATCCAATAAATAATAAATGAATTTCCTACACAAATAATTCATACTAAACTAGATTGCCTCTAGGGCATCTATTCCAACAGTCTCCCACTTGCACTAGAGCCAATCTGGCGCATCTCGTATGCCCATACTCCTAGTGTGCCCTTCATGCTTCCACTGCGTGAGCGGCTTTGTAAGCGGGTCTGACAGATTCTCATCTGTAGGAATCTTGCATATTCGAACGTCTCCTCTATCGATAATATCTCGAATCAGATGAAAGTTCATGAGCACGTGCTTGGACTTCTGGTGCGATCTTGGTTCCTTTGATTGCGCGATCGCCCCAGTGTTGTCACAGAACAACTCGACTGGATCCGCAATGCTAGGGACCACACCAAGTTCAGAAACAAACTTTCTGATCCAACCAGCTTCCTTTGCTGCGCCATTTGCAGCAATGTACTCAGCCTCTGTTGTAGAATGAGCCACCGTCTCTTGCTTGGAACTCTTCCAGCTCACCGCTGCTCCATTCAGGCAAAACACATATCCCGACTGTGATCTAAAGTCATCTCTGTCGGTTTGGAAGCTTGCATCAGTGTAACCCCTTACACGCAACTCTTCCTCACCGCCAAATATCAATAAAGCATCCTTAGTTCTTCTCAAGTACTTTAGGATGTTCTTGACTGCAATCCAGTGACTCTCACCCGGATTGGATTGGTATCTGCTTGTCATACTCAAGGCATATGACACATCTGGTCTAGTACATAACATGGCGTACATGATAGATCCTATGGCCGAGGCATAGGGAATTCTATTCATGCGTTCCTTCTCAATCTCATTGGAAGGACAACCACTCTTCGAAAGAGTGATTCCATGTGACATGGGCAAGAATCCCTTCTTGGAATCTTGCATGTTGAACCGTTTCAACACCTTGTCAATATATGTACTTTGACTTAGGCCTAGCAACCTCTTATATCTATCTCTATAGATCTTATACCGAGTATATAGGCTGCTTCCTCTAAGTCCTTCATTGAGAAACACTTCCCTAGCCAATCTTTAACAGATTGTAGCATGGGAACGTCGTTTCCAATGAGTAGTATGTCATCCACATACAAGACCAGAAAATCTACAGAGCTCCCACTAAACTTCTTGTAGACACAAGACTCATCTTCGTTTCTGATGAAGCCAAACTCTTTGACCACTTCATCAAAACGTCGATTCCAACTCCTAGAAGCTCGCTTCAATCCATAAATGGATCGTTGCAACTTACAGACTTTGTTGGCTTGCTTTGGATCCTCAAAACCCTCCGTCTGTATCATATACACGTCCTCGAGGAGATTCCCATAAAGGAATGCTGTTTTGACATCCATCTGCCAAATCTCATAGACTTGGTATGCTGCAATTGCAAGTAGGATTCGGATGGATTTGGTCATAGCGACTGGTGAAAAGGTTTCATCATAGTCAATACCATGAATCTGTCTGAATCCTTTAGCCACCAATTGGCCCTTATAGGTAATCACATTACCATCCATGTCGATCTTCTTCTTGAAGACCCACTTGCACCCTATAGGCCGCGCCCCATCGGGTGGTTCCACCAAAGTCCATACTTTATTGGTGTACATGGATTCCATCTCGGATCTCATGGCTTCTAGCCACTTCTGAGATTCTGGGCCATTCATGGCCTCCTCATAGGTAGTAGGCTCATCATCTATGAGCATCGTGTCACCGGAATCGGTCACGAGAAGTCCATACCTCTCGGGTTCGTGGCGCACTCTACTAGATCTACGAAGCTCTTGTGTTACCTGAACAGGTTTCTCCACAACTGCATGTGGTTCCTGTTCATGTTCCATAATCGGTTCAGTGATTTGTGGTTCTTGAACCTCTTCAAGTTCTACATTCCTCCCACTTGCTTCTTTAGAGACAAACTCTCTTTCTAGAAACACGCTGGTCCGAGCAACAAACACTTTGTTCTCGTTTGATTGTAGAAGTAGTATCCCTTAGTTTCCTTAGGGTACCCCACAAATTTACACTTATCCGATTTAGGCCCTAGCTTGTCTGATTGTAAACGTTTTACATAGACATCGCAGCCCCAAATCCTCATGAACGACAGTGTGGGACGCCTCCCACTCCGCATCTCATATGGTGTCTTCATGACTGATTTAGATGGAACACGGTTAATGGTGAAAGCTGCACTTAATAGAGCGTAGCCCCAAAATGATAATGGAAGATCGGTTTGACACGTCATAGATCGAACCATATCCAATAGGGTTCGATTCCTCCTCTCGGATACGCCATTCCATTGTGGCGTTCCGGGTGGAGTGAGTTGGGACACGATCCCACACTCTCTAAGATAGTCGTCAAACTCTTGGCTTAAGTATTCTCCTCCACGATCCGGTCGTAGAGCCTTGATACTTTTGCCAAGTTGCTTCTCTACTTCATTCTTGAATTCTTTGAACACTTCAAAGGATTCGGATTTTTCCCTCATAAGGTACACAAATCCATATCTACTGTAATCATCAGTAAATGTAATGAAGTAGACATAACCACCCCTGGCAGGCGTGGAATATGGCCCACATACATCAGTATGTATGAGCGCCAATTGCTCACTAGTCCTCTCACATTTCTTATTGAAAGGGGACTTAGTCATTTTTCCCAATAAACAAGCCTCACATGTCTCATATGATTCAAAATCAAATGAGTCTAGTAATCCATCCTTATGGAGTCTAGATACACGTTTCTCATTTATGTGGCCTAAACGACAGTTCCATAAATAAGCAGGATTTAAATCATTTATTTTAATCCGCTTGGTATTAATGTTGTAGACAGGATTACTTAGATCAAGGACATAAAGTCCATTAAATAATTGCGCACTAAAATAGTGAATATTATTTAAATAAAAGGAACAACAATTGTTCTTTATTGAAATAATAAAACCATCCTTTTTCAAACAAGAAATAGAAATAATGTTTCTGCTCATAGCAGGCACAAAATAGCAATTATTTAATTCTAAAACTAATCCTGAAGGCAGAGATAGCTCGCACACGCCTATGGCCAACGCAGCAACCTTTGCTCCATTCCCAACGCGCAGATCTACCTCTCCTTTAGCCAATCTTCTACTTCTCTTTAGATCCTGCATATTTCGACAAATATGAGATCCACATCCAGTATCTAATACCCATGATGTAGAGATAGTTAAATTGACATCTACAACAAAAATACCTGGTGGTGGTGGAATCACTATTCCAAGCCTCTTGTCCTCCAGATATTTTGGACAGTTCCTCCTCCAGTGTCCAGGCTGACTGCAGTAGTGACACTCACCTTAAGTCACACCTTTGGCAATGCCACCAACAGGCTTAAGGGCAGGTTCCTTGGACTTGGCAACTGACTTGCCTTTGCCCTTGGAGGAAGAGGCAAACCTTTTGCCCTTTCCTTTCTGTACCATCATAATGGCCTTGCCCTTACCCTTGTTGATGCTCTGTTCAGCCTTCCTCAACATATTGAGTAAATCTGGCAGTTTTTCACGATCTCGTTCATGTTATAGTTCATGATGAACTGTCCATAACTCTCGGGCAACGATTGCAACACGAGATCGGTTGCCAACTCTTGGCCGACCGGGAACCCTAGTCGGGCGAGATTCTCCAATTACCCGATCATACGGAGTACATGGGGTCCCACCGGTTTCCCTTCTGCCAGATGACACTTGAACATTGCCTTAGAGACCTCATACCTCTCTACCCTTGCCTGCTCTTGGAAGAGCTGCTTCAGATGCTCGATCATATCGACAACATTCATGTTTTCGTGTTGCTTCTGAAGCTCAGAAGTCATGGTGCATAGCATAAGGCAGGCCGCATCATTAGCGTCATCAACACGCTTTTGATACGCCTTTAGGGCAGCAGGTGTTTGGTTCTCTGGACCTTCTGGAACATGCTCCTCTATTGAGTACAGTTTCTTCTCTTGCTTGAGAATAATTCTCAAGTTTCTGTACCAATCAAGAAAGTTGGTTCCAGAAAGCTTGTCCTTCTCAAGGACAGATCGTAGGGAATGTTGTGAACTCGATGAGTTGTTTGCCATTTGGAATTCTACAAAAAGGAAAATACGCATGTTTTAGTATTTGTGAATTTTTGACTATATTCAATAATGGCTAGTTTATCAAATATAGCTCCCACTATTTTTCTACGGATTAATAATCCTCAAGATATTAATGCGGAAAATATCCTTATATTTTCTAGTGGGCCGAGATCCATCTTTCATCTCCTTATGAGCCTGATTTGGCAAGTCACCCATAATTTTGACTACTTTAGGTAGGAACAATTGCAATTGCATCTCATATGCAACTCTTGGTTCAATTGGGCAAATAACTCCTTATTTATCCATCCATATGGATAATCCCAATTGATTGCCTCTAGGTTTCTTAATCAAATTAATAGCCCAGTTGTGTTCAACATCTTATCTAAACAATTGCACATTGTTACGTGCCATCGCATTCCATCATTATGAACCAAATCGCCATGCTTTGGCATGCACGAACTTGATAAATAATGATGATAATGAGTGTTTAAATAACGAGAAGGCAAGAACACAATATTTGAATTTTAAGGGATTTTGAATTCAATTTTAATTGTTTTTTTATCAATATCAACTAATCTATCTATTTCCAAGGGTGTTGTTGCACGAAAACATTGGTTGCTGAATTGTATTCCTAGAATTGTAATTCTAGATAGAAATGCACGCCTGTATGAGTAGTATTCTCTAAAAAAACTCCAAATAATAGATCCGAGTTGTCTAATTATCTTATTATCCTAATTGCATGCATCATCCATACACCAACCACACAATAATAAGACAATAAAATAAACAACCACAAAACAGAAATTAAACGTGATGTGGATATGGCCTTTTCTAGACTAAGATAATTCCAAGCCAATGGAATTATCTATGAACCCTAAAACAAACACATCTCCATGCGTCTTGATCTTTTGGTCCATCCTTCATAGTCATGCTCCATGCTCCATGCTCCATGCTCCATCTTTTGTGGCTTCTTTGGCTTTGGGCTTCTTTTCTTCAATCTTGGCTAACAATCTACTTTATCTAGCACCACAAGTTGAGAAAAAAAATGGCACGCAGGCCATAAAACCCTAATTAATTATTACAATTAATTGATCAGCTCGCAGGCCGTAAAACCAAACCACAAAATTAAACATCCACATCAAACCACATCCTAAGGCCATATCCAATCACCATGCGATTTGCACATAAACAGTTAAAATCCAATTTTAACGCGCTTGGTCAATTTTAATTGATTTTAGGATTTCTAGGGTTAAAACGGTCCATGGGCCTAACAATCAAATTGCCCGGGCCCAAAAAGATGAACCACAAGGCCCTAGGGCCGGCTCGGCCCAAAACCCACACGCCTAGGCCGCGGGTTAGGGCCGCCCGGCCCCTAGGGCGGCCAAGCTTGGGCGGCAAGCAAGAGGGGGCGGTCCCCTAGGGGGGCCGAACCTCCTTGAAGGAGTTGTTTCCAAAACAACTCCCTTGCTTGGTGCCCAAGTTTGGTAGTTTCTTTGTTTTGGAAGAACTCCTTCTTCCCCAAGGATGCCCAAACCCTAGATCTAAGATCCTAAAATTTCTTAAACTCACCAATTCATGCATCCAATGCAAAAATTAGATCTTGTTATGATTAATTATTGACAAATTGCATCTCATGCTTGATTTGTCTTGTTTTACGCGATAAACAATCAAATTAAGGTGTAAAACAACTAAAACGTAACACATAAACCACGTTTATGCTCTACGACCTGTGGCTCTGATACCACTGTAGGGTTTTTATTCATGGACGCGCAACGGAAATACAAACAATCATAAACCATGCAAAACCCTCCAAGGATCACAAGTCAAGAGATATAACGATGGTAAAGGAAGAAATCAATAACCCTCCTTAGGGTTCTCCTTTGATGACTTCAAACGCGAATTATGTCACGTTATATATGGTTGATCCACGCCTAGAGTTGATCCTAGAATCTCCCAAGTCCTTGGTGCTAGCCCGGAAGAGGAAGAGGAAGAAGAATCATGCAAAACGAGACCCAAAAGGAGGGTCTCGGCCTCCTTTGTGGCCGACGGGACGGGCGGCGGCAAGAGGGGCGGTCGGCTCCTCTTGTTGCTTGCTCTCTCTCCTTTTTGTTCTCTCCCACTCTTGTTATGTTCAATAATGAGCATAAGTTATTGGAAGGAAGGAAGGAAGGTCCTTTATATAGTCCAACAACTCCTTGCCAACTACCTAAAGGACTTATTCTAGTCCTACTAGAATTCAATTTAGTCCCTTCCTTGCAAATTAGTCCCTACTAAGTTTGCAAGGTTTTGCAAAGTGATCCTTTTAATTAATTAATCCAATTAATTAATTCCCAAATCTAGTTCAACTGTATATAGCGTGTGACCCCATAGGTTCTATCTAGTTGGTAGCAATGCTAATATGGAGCGGTTTCTAGCAAAACATCCATTCTAGCCAACTAATAGAATAGTCATCTTGACAACCTTTGTACAAGTAATTGTCTCATCCTTTTCTCTCTATATCCGGATTGGAAACGAGACATACAAGTCACACTCGTATATCCAATCCATAGTTTCTCGATCCATGGGAATAGCCTTATTCGTGCAAATAACATCAATATCCCATATTGATTTATTTGAGTCTGGCCAGACATTCTATAGCACTATCCCTCGAGTGGCCTAGGATATTTGCTCCCGTTATGTGGGAGGGACAAATTCTATCTACGTCCACTACGATCTCTAAGCTTGCTTCTTATTGTATCCAGTACACGCCTTTATAACTACCCAGTTACGGTGTAGCGTTTAACGCTACCAAAATCACAATAATCCACAACTAGAATATCTAGTGACTTCAAGTCTAAGGATGACAATACCATTGTACCGCGAGAAGCGCTTGTGACTCAACATAACGTGTATGTAGCCTTCTCGGAGATGGGTCAATCCAGTGCAACATTACCCCTAATGCACACCTATGTGTTGGATCGTGATATCTCCATATCAATCAAACCCCATACTAGTCTATAGATGATTGTCCCATTAATCATTATACTGGACTAGGGATACTTGAGATAAACAACACAATTGTAAATATAAGGACTTCATTATATTAAATATCCAATAAATAATAAATGAATTTCTAGCCACAAATAATTCATACTAAACTAGATTGCCTCTAGGGCATCTATTCCAACAGTATGGACTTCTTGTGACTGAGCCCGATGACGTACCACTCATGGATGATGAGCCTGCAAACTACGGAGAGGCCATGAAATGCCCATACTCTAAGAAGTGGCTAGAAGCTATGAGATCCGAAATGGATTCCATGTATACCAACAAAGTATGGACTCTGGTGGATCCACCCGAAGGGGCTCGGCCCATAGGGTGCAAGTGGGTCTTCAAGAAGAATACCGACATGGATGGCAAGGTAGTTTCCTATAAGGGACGATTGGTAGCCAAATGGTATAGACAAATTCATGGTATTGACTATGAAGAGACCTTTTCAACAGTCGCCATGACTAAATCCATTCGAATCCTACTTGCTATTGCAGCATACTACGACTATGAGATTTGGCAAATGAATGTCAAAACAGCGTTCCTCTATGGGAACCTCCTCGAGAATGTGTACATGACACAACCTGAGGGTTTTGAAGATCCAGAGAATGCCAATAAAGTCTGTAAGCTGCAAAGATCCATTTATGGATTAAAGCAAGCTTCTAGGAGTTGGAATCGACATTTTGATGACGCATTCAAAGAGTTTGGCTTCATCAAAAACGAAGATGAACTTTGTGTTTGCAAGAAGGTTAGTGGGAGCTCTATAATATTTCTGGTCTTGTATGTGGATGACATACTAATCATTGGAACCGACATTCCTACTTTGCAATCTGTTAAAGATTGTCTAAGAAAGTGCTTTGCAATGAAGGACTTAGGAGACGCAGCCTATATACTTGGTATAAAGATCTATAGAGATAGATCTAGAAGGTTGCTCGGCCTAAGTCAAAGTACATATATAGAAAAGGTGTTGAAGAGGTTCAACATGCAAGATTCCAAGAAGGGATTCTTGCCCATGTCGCATGGAGTCACTCTTTCTAAGAATGACTGTCCCTCCAATGATATTGAGAAGGAACGCATGAGTAGGATACCCTATGCTTCGGCCATAGGATCCATCATGTACGCCATGTTATGTACTAGACCAGACGTATCATACGCGTTGAGTATGGTGAGCAGATATCAGTCCAATCCGGGTGAGAGTCACTGGATTGTTGTCAAGAACATCCTAAAGTACTTGAGAAGAACTAAGGATGTGCTCTTGATATTTGGAGGTAAGGAAGAGCTGAGTGTAAAGGTTTACACTGATGCAAGCTTCCAAACCGACAAAGATGACTACCGATCGCAGTCTGGATACGTGTTTTGCCTGAATGGAGGAGCTGTGAGCTGGAAGAGTTCCAAGAAAGGGACAGTTGCTGATTCTACAACAGAAGCTGAGTACATTGCTGCTGCGGAAGCAGCAAAAGAGGCAGTTTGGATAAAGAAGTTTATCACTGAGCTCGGTGTGGTCCCTAGCATCGTGGATCCCATAGAGTTGTACTGTGACAACTCCGGGGCAATCGCACAAGCCAAGGAACCAAGATCACACCATAAATCAAAGCATGCACTTAAGAGATTCCATCTTATTCGTGATATGAACAATCGAGGAGATGTGAAGATGTGCAAGATTCCAACGGATGACAATGTTTCAGATCCGCTCACAAAACCTCTTGCGCAGCGAAAGCATGAAGGGCACGCCAGATCTATAGGCATACGAGATGCGCCAGATTGGCTCTAGTGCAAGTTGGAGACTGTTGGAATAAATGCCCTAGAGGCAATCTTATATTTAGTATGAACATTGTTTTGGCTTGAATATTCATTTATTATATATTGTGATATTTAATATAATGAAGTCCTTAGATACAATGTGTTGTTTATCTTAAATATCCATAGTCCACTATATTGATTAATAGGACGATCAAATATAGACTAGTATGTGCGTAGATTGATATGGAGATATCAAGTCTAACACATGGGTATGCATTAGGGGTAATGGCATACTGGATTGACCCACAACGAGAAGGATACATTAGATTATGTCAAGTCACAATCGCTTCTCGTAGTGCTAATATAATTGCAATCCTTAGACTTGAAGTCACTAGATACTCTAGTTGTGAAATATTGTGGTTTGATGTTATCAAACATTACACCGTAACTGGGTAATTATAAAGATAGCTATCGGGCATGATAGGAAGCAAGCTTAGAGATCGTAGTGATGTAGATAGGATTTGTCCCTCCCACATAATGGGAGTAAATATCCACGACCACTCGAGGTATGAGGCTTATTGAATGTCTGGCCAGATTTAGATAAATCAATATGGAGATATTGATATTATCTGCTAGCATAAGCATATTCCCAGGATCGAGGAACTATGGATTGGATATACGAGTGTGAATATTTATGTCTCGTGTCCAAACCGGATATGGAGACAAAGGGAAAGTGCAATATAAGAATATTGGGCACAAGAGGTTTGTCGGGATCACTGACTATTTCTATTAGTTGGGTGGCATGGATGTGTTGCTAGACACCGCTCTATGTTAGTAATAGTTACTACCAACTAAGTAGAAACATATGGGATCATACGTCAAATAGAGTAGAGCTAGATTTGGGATTAATTAATATGATTAATTAATGAGAAGGATCATTGTGCAACACCTTGCAAACTTAGTAGGACTAATTTGCAAGGAAGGGACTAATCCAAGTTCTTGGAGAACTAGGAGGGACCTTTATGGAAACAACAAGGAGTTGTTGGAGTATATAAAGGAGGCTCTAGCTTCCTTCCCACTAATTGTGATTTGTTATTAGACACTACACAAAGAAAGTGGGAGAGAAGAAAAGAGAGAACAAGACAAGACCTAGAGGCCGAACGCCCCTAGGCCCGTCGGCCCCCCTTCCCATCGGCACAAAGAGGAGGCCAAACCCTCCTCTTGTCCTTGTCCCTCTTCCTCCGGTTCAAGCTAGCACTTGTTGAAGGAAGAATCTAGATCTCACCTCTAGACGTGGATCAACCGTAGAGACGAGGACATCATTCTTCGTGTGATCTCACAAATCAAAAAGGTACACAATACTATGTCCTTTATCATGTTATGATATCTCCTCCTGACGATCCGTGGTGGGCTTTGAAGTAGGATTAATTTTTTGTTATTCCGCTGCGTTACCTACGTCAAAACCCAACAACATGAGGCTCTCAAATACATCAATTCCCAAAGAAGCTCAACCATCGTCACTGTAAATGAGTTTCCTTCTCATTACAAGATGGCTACCTTAGTAGGGACAGTCTCCTTTATTTGCCTCACACTTTCTTGAGTGATAAAGTGTTTGGGAGTTACATTCAAGAGGGATATTCGGGAATTTTGGGAGAGATAAGACTACAGCGATGGTGGAGGATCAATTGTATTGGCCATGTTTGAAATGAGATGTTACCACCATCATCGGTCAGTGTCAAACTTGTCTACTTTCTAAGGGAAGAGACATAATACATTGTTATATACAACACTTCCAGTACCGTACGAGCCATGGCAAGATTTTTGAAGTATAGATTTTGTTCTTAGTTTGCCTAAATAATTCGAGGTCATAATATCGTTTCAGTTTTGGTTGATCAATTTTTTTCAAATATGGCTCATTTTATTCTTTGTATGAATACTCTATGCATTGTTCACATTTCACTATCTTCTTTGAGGAAGTTGTGCGCCTCAATGGAATCTCGTTGTCCATAGTGTCTAATTGTGATGTGCAAAAATCACTAGCTATTTCTGGTGAAATTTGTCGAAATTGTTGAATACTAAATTTAAGTTTTCATCTTCGTTCACCCACAATCAATGGTCAAACAGAGGTTATCAACTGTGGTTTTGGGGATAGTCTCCGCTGCCTTATTGGCGTCCGCACAACTAATTAGGACCTAGATCTTCCTATAGTTGAATTCTCTCATAATATATCAGTTAATAGGACAATTGGACGCAACCCATTTGAGATTGAGACATGTTCACAGCTACGCAAACCACTATCCTTGGTTGTTTTACCCTTTCAGGTCGTCCTAGTTCCAAATCTGAAACTTTTGGTACGCACATACTTGATTGATATTTATGAAGAGGTGCGACGAAAGATTTTCTTGAGTGACGAGAACTACAAGTCACCAGATCTGAGAAGGAGATTCGCTAAATTTAGGGAATGTGTTATAGTGATAGTGCGGACTCGACCAGAATGGTACCCGAAAGCTAAAATATACAAGAAGCTTCATGCGATAGATGTTGGTCCATTCAGTTCTCAAGAAAATTAGCTCCAACCCTTATGTTCTCGATTTATCACAAGACATTGGCATTAGTAATGTCTTAAGCAGTGAGGATTTGACTTCCTAAACCAGTTAATTTGATACTTCTCACAAGATACTACAGTCCTACGTCATCCACTGGTGCCTCACGTGAAGGACGTTATAGAAGATATTGTCAATAATGGGTTAGTTTCAACTCAATGAAGGGGGTGGGGGACACCATAGGTTCATTGTCAAATGAAAATGACATCCTCATTCATAATGTTCGTGAATAATATATGAGGAATTTGACAAGTTAGATCATGATGTTGAGTTCTTTCAAGTCGGGGAGAGATGATTGAGAATGGAGACAAGCATTGAAAGTTTATGGGAAATGCAAGAAGACGTGTTCTAAGGTTCAAGCCTTAATATGACACGTCATATATGATAAGGCACCCACTTCAGAATGAGATTGAGTTAGTTTGCGTAAGTTACTGTCATATTATTAGTTCACACAATTATTTATCGGGTAGAAAGCACTGACCACCCTTGACCCTTGGATTAAATTCTCCCCGCTACCATGACTTTTGGAAAAAGACACTTTGCACCCATTTAACGGAATATTTCGTGGACACTTAGCACCCTTCTGTTATGTTCCGTTAGAAAAGTAGGTTATTAAACTTTTTTGGTCGATATTGCCCTTGTGTTTTTCTAGACTTGTTTGTCCATGTTTATCATCAAGAAGTCCAAGAACATCAAGAACACCACCAAGCCAAGAACATCAAGAACACCAACCCAAGAACACTAAAAAATCACAATAAATCCAAAAACTATCAACACCAATTTTGACTCTTTAAATCTGAAACATGAACACCAACTCCACTCTTTGAATCCAAAACATCAACACCAATAACAAACCACAATTGATTTTCACATTTTGTGTCATGTTTTTTGTGTTGATGTTCTTCATGTTCTTGGTGTTCATGGTTCAAGAACACGAAGAACACCTAGAAGACCTTCAAAGAGATGCATCAAACCCAAACAAACAGACACAAAAATCCAGATTTAATCCAAATTTGATTCATTCTTCTTCAACCCAATTAAAAATAATGATTCGTTCTCCAGCAAATACATACACTCTGATTTTTTTTTTTACCTATACCCAGTTCTCTCTCTTCACCCTTGTTGTCTCCCATATTCTTATTCCACAGTGAGGTGTGCCACGTCATCCTTGAGCAGTGAGTGTTTCCTCTTCCAGTATGAAGAAGTATTCACTTTTTCCGGCAAGTCAACTAATGATCCTCCTTCCTGCTTCAATACCCCATACAAAAAGAGCAATATGAGCACGAAGCCAGATCAGGCCAAAACACGTTTACCCAGATTATTGAACATTACCCATTCCACATTATTGAACAATTCAAGTATCATGTGATTATCGGAAAAGGGCCAAAATCCAAAAAGCAATTAACTCGAGGCAATTCTTGATACACCCATATATCAAATCCAAATTCAATACCAGATAGCTTTGTCATAGCAACATATCATAGCAGCAACAACAACAAAAATCTAAGTAAACCAGGTTAAATCCATCACTTGTACTGAAGAAAGATCCTCACTTGTACTCAAAATGTAGGTGGAGCAGGTGAATCAAAGCTCTCCAATACCTCAGTCTCCACACCATTGATCTCTTTTGTCTCATCTTTTTTGCCACAAAAAAACCCACCAAACCGTGAAAAAGAGCTAGACGAAGTTGAATCAGAAGGGTGAGGAACCTGATTCGGGAGCTGAAAACCAACCATACCACCGATTTTGGCACAGACACCAGCCATATTAGGCATGTCTTAATCGATCATGATGGGAATCTTATGTACTCAACACATACGAGTTGATGGAGGACCAGATCCACGACGGAAGCTGCAGAGTCCTCCTTGTTGTGGAAAAAACGAAAAATATGCAGAAAGAAAGAATCAAAACACACAGATTTACGTGGTTCGGCAAAACAGCCTACTCCACGGAGTTGCAGAGATTTCACTAAAACAGACGAATCGTCTCAGAGAGAATTACAAGCGAAATCAGAACGCTCAACATAACATGCTACGAACCCTAAGAACTCTATAAATAGACAACCTATCAAACCGGGCCGGATCCAAGCCCAAACGGGTAAAAACGGGTCAAAATATTTTTTTCGGGGGCGCTGCCCCCGAACTCCCGGGATTCGTGATCGCTACGGCTTGGGCCTACCGGCCCAAGCCTTCGCTCCACGAATTATGTCTCCCTTTTCGGGTCGTAGTAAAACATGAACCGGGTCGATTCATAAAACGGGTCGCCCATGAACCAGGGCTCCACCCCAACAATTCTCCCACTTGGATACTGGTTGAACATCATGTACCAGAACCACACCCCTAACATAATCAAGCTCCATCCCTGCAACTCAACTCATCTTCTTCAAGAAAGAAGACCCACTGAAGCTGCGCACAGCTTCAGTTTCTCAACAGTAACAACCTTTGTGAACATGTCTGCTGGATTCTCACTTCCACAAATCTTCTCAAGCTGAACCTGACCATCATCAAGTAACTCACGGATGAAATGATACTTTGTATCAATATGCTTGGTCTTAGAATGGAACGCTGGATTTTTAGCAAGAAAAATAGCACTCTGGCTCTCACTGTGAAGCGTGCCATTCTCCTGTATCTTCCCCAACTCTCCTAAGAACCTCTGCAACCATACCATCTCCTTTGTAGCTTCCGTGATAGCAATATACTCAGCTTCCGTTGTTGAAAGAGCAACAACCTTCTGTAAGTTAGAACCCCACGACACTGTCGTACCACCCAAGGTGAACACATACCCTGTAGTACTCTTCCTCTTATCCAGATCACCAGCAAGATCAGCATCAACAAAACCCTTAAGTTTCAAAGCACCTCCACCGAAACATAAGCACGTGTCTGAAGAACCTCTCAAGTATCTTAAGATCCATTTAACTCCCTCCCAATGTTGCTTTCCTGGATTATTCATGTACCTGCTCACAACTCCCACTGCATGGGAAATATCTGGCCTAGTACAAACCATAGCATACATCAACGAACCAATAGCTGAGGCATATGGAGTCTTACCCATGTGTTCCCGTTCTTCAACTGTCTTTGGTGAATCATCTTTACTCAATCTAAAATGACCCCCCCAACGGAGTGTTCACAGGATTAGCCTGATCCATGCTGAATCTGCTTAGTACCTTCTTCACATACTCTGTCTGGGACAAATACAGAGTACCTCTGGCTCTATCTCTGACTATCCTCATACCAAGAATCTGACTTGCAGGACCCAAGTCCTTCATGGCAAACTGTGTAGACAATTTCTTCTTCAAGTTGTTAATCTCATCCAAACTAGATCCTGCGATCAGCATATCATCAACGTATAAAAACAAGATAATGTAGGAGCCATCAAACTGTCTAACATAGCAACAATGGTCTGCATGACATCTCGTGTACTTTAAGCTGCACATAAAACTATCAAATTTCTTGTTCCACTGCCGAGGAGCTTGTTTCAGACCATACAAGCTCTTCTTCAACCTGCACACAAGATTCTCATTTCCCTGTACCTTGAAACCCTCTGGCTGATGCATATACAATTCGTCCTCCAAGTCACCATGAAGGAATGCAGTCTTTACATCTAACTGCTCAAGATGTAAGTCTTCTTGAGCAACCATACTCAGCACCAACCTGATAGTTGTAAGCTTCACCACAGGTGAAAATATCTCAGAATAATCAATTCCCAGCTTCTGCTGGTACCCCTTCACAACAAGTCTTGCCTTATACCGTTTACTTCCATCAGATTCATTCTTCACACGATATACCCACCTGTTATGAAGTGCCCTCTTCCCTGTTGGAAGTTCAGTTAATTCCCATGTCTGATTCCGAAGTAAAGAATCCATCTCATCATTCATTGCTGACTCCCACTTGCTAGAGTGAACATCCTGTAAAGTCTCTGCATAAGTCTCAGGCTCACCAGCATCAGTCAACAATATATAATTAAGACTAGGGGAGTAACGCTCTGGGACCTTTCTGTTCCTAGTCCCCACCCGAGTTCTAACATAGGTCTTCAGAGGAGTGTTCTTGTCCTTTGCAACTGGCTGTGACTCAGTAGTGTCAGGCACACTAGACTGATCCTGCGGAACATCATTACTAGGAGTGACATCCTCAAGAATATCAGGACAAACATACGAAGGAGTAGCTGGGACTTTATCCTCTGTATCAATAGCAACACTCGCCCTATCCTTATACAACATCTTCTCATTGAAGATCACATCTCTGCTTCTTATAATATTCCTGTTCTCAGCATCCCAGAATCTGTAACCAAATTGTGCATCTCCATAGCCAATAAAGAAACAAATCTTGGACTTTGCATCTAGCTTACTACGTCTAGCAGCATCAATATGAACATAAGAAACACAACCGAAAACTTTCAAATGATCAAAACTAACCTCTTTTCCGCTCCATACTTCTTCAGGCAATCTGAATTCCAACGGAACTGAAGGTCCACGATTTATGCAATAAACCGCTGTGCTAACTGCATCTGCCCAGAAAGTCTTCGGTAACCCAGAACAAAGCCTCATGCTTCTAGCTCTCTCATTGATGGTCCTATTCATGCGCTCAGCCACACCATTCTGTTGTGGTGTCCTGGGAAGAGTATTTTCGAGTCTAACTCCATGCGTAGCACAATAATCCTTAAGTCCACCATCAATGTATTCTCCACCATTATCAGATCTCAAACACTTCAATTTCAAACCCGTTTCAGTCTCAACCATGGCTTTCCACTTTTTAAAAGTTTCAAATAAATCAGATTTATTTTTCATAAAATAAACCCATACTTTCCTACTGAAATCATCAATGAAAGTGACATAGTATTGAGATCCTCCTAGCGACGCTACTGGTGAAGGACCCCACACATCTGTGTGCACGAGATCCAGCTTGCTTGATCTCAAGGCACGACTGCCTTTCAAGAAACTGACTCTCTTCTGCTTTCCCATAATACAGCTCTCACAAATACCCAGATCAACAGACTTCAGCTTTGAGAGCTTACCTTGGGACTGCAATATCTTTATACCTCTATGACTCATATGACCAAGTCTGCGATGCCACAAATCAGCGTCTTGCTCAGCTTCAACAATAGCTACTGTATCACTTGGTCCCGAAGTCATGTACAAAGTTCCCGTTTTATTACCACGAGCAAGTATCATGGAACCTTTCAAAACCTTCCATGCACCACTTGAGAAGACCACAGAGTTACCGTCATCATCAAGCTGTCCCACCGATATCAAATTCTTCTTCAGTTCAGGAACATGTCTCACCTTCCGCCAAGTCCATACAGAACCACTTGCAAGCTTGACATCAATATCACCCTGACCAACAATATTCAGCGGCTCCCCATCTGCCAAGTACACCTTTCCGAAATCCTCAGCAGTATAGTTCTGCATAATTTCACGGTGCGAGGTAGTATGGAAAGAAGCACCCGAATCTAATATCCAATCATCAACGGGACTATACACAGCAAGAAGTAAAGCATCTTGAATTTCATCACAAACTGCATTCACCGAATTCCCAGACTTTCCTCTGTTTTTCTTCGGTGCCTTACAATCACTCTTAAAGTGACCTAATTTACCACAGTTCCAGCAATTAACCGTGCTTCCATCCCTTGTCTGCGATTTTCCACGATTGGTACCTCCATGCTTAGATTTTGATCTTCCCCGATTATTATTATCATTCCTTTCGTTGCTTCTGCCACGATTATCAACATTATAGGCTGAACCCGAAGGTTCACCAGAATCTTTACGATGCACTTCCTCAGCCAGAATTAAATCACGTATGTTATCATACTTCAACTTTTCTTTTCCAGCAGAATTACTAACAGCAGTTCGCATAGATTCCCAACTATTAGGTAATGACGCTAATAGTATCAAAGCCCTAACCTCATCATCAAAGTCAATTTCAACAGCAGACAATTGATTCGTAATTGTATTGAAATCAGTAAGATGTTGAGCAACCAACATACCTTCTGTCATCTTCAGATTGAACATACGCTTCATCAAGTACACCTTGTTATTAGCAGACGGAGTCTCGTACATTCCTGACAACGCCTTTATCAGCGAAGCTGTAGTAGTCTCCTTAATAACGTTGTGCGCAACCGACCTTGACAGCGTCAACCGAATAATGCCCAGAACCTGTCGATCCATAACCTTCCAGTCTTCCTCCTTCATGGCTTCAGGCTTTACCCCCTCCAGTGGAGCGTGCAGTTTCTTCCCATACAGATAGTCCTCTATCTGCATCTTCCAGTACGCATAATCTGTGCCGTTGAACTTTTCAATTCCAGAACCTTTCATCTCATCTGCCATCGTTTTTCCCAAACCCTAGCGAACCAGGCTCTGATACCAGTTGTTGTGGAAAAAACAAAAAATATGCAGAAAGAAAGAATCAAAACACACAGATTTACGTGGTTCGGCAAAACAGCCTACTCCACGGAGTTGCAGAGATTTCACTAAAACAGACGAATCGTCTCAGAGAGAATTACAAGCGAAATCAGAACGCTCAACATAACATGCTACGAACCCTAAGAACTCTATAAATAGACAACCTATCAAACCGGGCCGGATCCAAGCCCAAACGGGTCAAAACGGGTCAAAATATTTTTTTCGGGGGCGCTGCCCCCGAACTCCCGGGATTCGTGATCGCTACGGCTTGGGCCTACCGGCCCAAGCCTTCGCTCCACGAATTATGTCTCCCTTTTCGGGTCGTAGTAAAACATGAACCGGGTCGATTCATAAAACGGGTCGCCCATGAACCAGGGCTCCACCCCAACACTCCTCCATCTTCCCGTTCCTTCTTCAGCTCGAGTTGACTCAGAGAGAGAGAGAGAGAGAGAGAGAGAGATACCTATTAAGGTTTGATAAGAGAGGAGGATAGGAGAGTTTGGGGACATTCCCATCGCCACCTGGAGCTGCTACTGCTTCAGATCGAGAGAGAGAGATAGAAAGAGAGAGAGACAGAAAGAGAGAGAGAGAGAGAGAGGAGAAGTGGAAGAAAATGAAAGAGAAGAAGGAAAAAAAGGGGTGGCTGATTTCACGGTAAGGGGGGAAGAGAGAAAGATGGGAAGGGAGAAGATTAGGGTAGAAATGAATGAGGGAGAGAGAGGTCAGGGTAATATATATAGGAGGTAATTTTGATAACAATTCAGAGGTAAAATAGTATTTTTTTCCATGCTATGAGTCAACCGTTAGCCTCCATCCAGAAAGGTGCAAACTGTCTTTTTCCAAAAGTCAAGGGTGATCAGTTTCTTTTATTCTTATTTATTTTATTTAGGTTATTTGTTATTTGGATAATCTAGGAGGCCAAGATTTAATTAGATAAGTAAGTAGGTTTATATAAGAATTGTAAACTCTTAATTATAATATACTTTTTTTTGGAGAATGAATAAGCTTTACAGCAGTTCTGGGATTGTGTGATGCAATCCTAACCCTTGGTGCGATTCCAAGGTAATTCTAGGAGTTTCTTTGTTATCCAGCTCTATACAAACTACAAACCCTAGTTACTGTTCACAACACCTTCCACATCATTCTCACAAGGGAGCAAGGTAATTATTGCCATTCTCAGTTGTGTCTTCTCTTAATGCTTCATATCATTTTTCCTGACTAGTGTTGGAAAAGAACACTTAAATTATCACTTTAAATATATAGGAGAACATGCAAATGGGGGTACTAGATCAGTGGTAGAGGTTTGAAGCCCCTCCTTGAAGGTCCCTTGTTCGAGCCCGGCTTTATGATGTAATTCTCAAAAAAAATACATAACTTAAATATAATTTGGATATCTATATACTAAGATAAAAATGGTTTTTACTATTCACAAATGTAATGTTGGACAAATCTCAAAAATTGGATTGGGAAGAAATCAATGGCTAAAAAATTGGGTGGGGAAATCAGTCATGTACTATTTACACTCCTTTTCTTTTATCTGGTGGTAAATTGGTAATAGTCCATTTAGGAACTGGGTATTATCTAGTTACTGATATTAGAGATGCTCTCGCTTGTGTCACGAAATACAATTTAGGACTTGGATTTCCTATGGAGGAATCATAGGAACTCCTATAGATGAATGACGAGTCGAAATTTGATTGGATGAGATGGAGAAAAGAAATTCAAAAATTTGTAACTATTTTGAAGGCTACTTAACGAAAATCCATGATGAATGGACGGAGAAAGTTGACTTTTTTCTACGGCCGGACATCGTTATATTTTCTTTTTTTATAATCATCATTATCTTTTTATTCCTTAATTAATACATAATTAAAATTGTAATCTATTATATGGTTAATTACTATTCTTAATAGGAAACTAGAATATTATGAAAAAAATACTAAAAGCTTAAAAATTGTCACACTACGGTACCGAAGAACTCATCCGAAGTTGCTAAAGCTGAAACATTCGATGTTTCACTTATCTTTTAACTCTCTCTGAAACAATGTCACAAAAGCAAGGGAAGTTAAGCACGTTGATATGTCTTGAACCAATTAAAACAGCTGATAAAACCCATTTAATGATTTTAACCCCAAACACTGATAAAACCCAACAATATGATAAATTTTGTTTCAAATTTAGTTAATGTTTTGAAGCTTTGAAATTGCGATGGGAATAGTTCATGAGATACTGAGGGAAGAGTCGATGCTGAAACGAGCTCCAATGATTTGATGTTTGTAATTCAAATAAATAACGTTAGTTTCCACGAAATAGGACTGTATTGTTTTTATTAACTTCCATTTTGAGACCCGAATGTACTTCGATTATCAGAGATAGATTTGACGGCTTAAACTAGAGGTGGGTCACCGGGTCTTCCATTTTAAACACTGATATGAAGATATTATTGAAAGATAGAGGAAAAACTTAGTGTGTTGGCTATTAAAGAGCCTCGTAGTAATAGCTCCATTCTCATAATCAAGCAACAACATAGTACTTTGTACCTTGAAAATCAGAGCATTAGATTCTCTCATCTTCATGTCCAATAAAATACAAGCAACTTCTGGAAGCTTCACAACCCATAGCTTCCCTTGGTGCAAAGTCAATTATTAATCAAAATATTTGATTTCCAGAGAGGTAGAGGAGACAACGGGTATAGTACACAAAAGTTTTCTATAAGGTGAAACCTGGGAGATTATATTTGAGAAGAATAAATGTTGATCTAAAGTGATCAAGTACTAATATGAGCTTGAAACTAATCTGAAAAACTTCCAATGCGCACACAAAATTATATACACAAAGCGAACATTAAAAAGTTCTAATAAAGCATCCCAAATATCTATGACGGTCGCCAAATTTCTAACAAATTTACAGTAATATATAAGATAGTCCGTTCGGATTGGTGTTGGTTTCTCCAATATCATGTCACCATCACCTGCAGATCCCATCAACCAATGCAAAAAAGGCTCGAAATTACTATGAATATAATTTTGAAAAATGTGTAATGATACGTAAACATGTAGTGGCGGAGGTTGATGTTTTACCTGAAGTAAATTTATGAATATCATTTGCCGATGAGACCAATAATTGTTAGTTTGAATACTACAATTAAATGCTGATGGAGATTATTGACTACTTATAGGACATGTATCAACATGTAGGCATGGTATAAATACTTAGTGGATACATAATTCTTAGAATTGGAATGAGTTCACTCAAAATTAAAAACAAACCTGATTGGGAATGTTCAGTTTATGACTCTTAACTACACTGTTGGTATTGTGCGGTAAGTTCCTTTGTGACTTTTGTAACTCTCCATCCATTGCGGATGACACCTGAAAATATTAGCATATTGTTAACTAACTATTTTTATCTTATAAATTGTATATGATGAATGTGTACCTTTAAGTTTCTAGCTCGTAGCTTGATCCTTTTGGTATCTCCAATGGATCTTTGAGCCTTTTTTCGGGGACGTTCGACTGTAGCCTTTGTCTTTTCCCCACAAATAGATTGCACAAAAATATAATTGTTGATGTTAGAACCCTTAGTCGTTTGTGCCTCACTAATATGTACGCTTTGACTTCCCTAGTTTGTTACAACTACCAATTCATCAAAACAAAAATGCTTCTTCGTTTCTTGTAGTTCTTTCAACAATTTGGACAACGAATCGCGAGCATGCGCGCACATATTTTGTAACACCTCTATTTTTCAAACCAGCTCTAGGTGCAATATCAAGACTTTGGGGGCGAATTTATAAATAGTATGTCACGGCTTTATAGTTGGAATTTTAGAGTCTTGGCAATATTTGAAAGTTATTAGAATGATTTCGAAGCTCTGGCAATGTTCGGGATGGTAGAGGAATTCTATAAAGTTGTAGAACATCTAATTATAGTCCCCACCCGAACTTTGAAGAAATTTCAATTTCCTCCTCTAGTGCATGAACACCACATGTCAATGCCCTTTGACAAGTTTGCCACATGCCCTTGAGGTAGTAAAACCTCACCAACTCTCACTTCCTTCCATTTTCAGCAAACTCTCCTCTCATCTCTCATCTCCTTCCCTTGTTTTCTCATCCAACAACCAAGAACACCAATGAATCACCACCACCACCAAGCTTCAAACCCATCACCACCGCCACTCTTCAAGATCTGCTACCGCTGGTAGTATCCCTCAATTCAGGGATCAAAACGCCCAAAACAGTTCGGGGTTTCATCAAGAACCGAGAGATAAAACCCGATTCTAAGGTATGAACCCTAGCACGGTTTATTATCGATTTCTCCCTTCTCGTTGCATTTCAATTCTATTAACCCACATATCTTGCTCCTGAGATCAAGGCGAGTCCGGGAAGTACAAACATGGCCCCCAATTCGACGATTTTTGCTCCGGCCACCATGCATGCCGAACCCCGCCGCCGCCAAACCTCCATAACCACCGGAGCTTGGTAAGCTCTAATTTCTTGTTCGTTTTTGATAGGTATTGCATCAAAATGATCCTTAGGACTCCATTAAACCTTTTAGCACCCCCTAATCTGTCCAGAATTAATTTGAGTTGGGTTTGGTATGGTTCTTCTCGGGTTTTTTTTTTTTTTTTTTTTTTTTTTCGTTTTTCCGGCATGCAAGCAGCCCTGTTCACGGGCTTGTATCTCTCTCGTTACTCACTCAAATCATGCAAGCCTTAGCTTTATGGAATCTTAAGATGATTTTCTTCAACTTTCGTGTTTCAAATTTTGATAAATTCGGTCTCTAAACCACCCAAAAATTGAGTTGAAGCCGCTGCATTCGTGTTGTTGAATCTGTCCAGAATAGAAATTTTTCTAAGTGTGGGGTTTTGGGTTGAAACACTCATTTTCAAACGATCATAACTTACACAATTCTTTATGAAATCTTGTTTTTATTTATCCCGTGTGTAGCTGGTACACAATACTTCATTTCATCTTCTCTGGGTCATGTTCAAATTCGTAACGAATTTCTCACAAATTGAGTCCAAACTTGCTAATTTGAACTTATAAGAGACACTTGAATTTTCCAAAGTGTTGAATCATTATTTGACCCAACTTTGAACAAGCATAGTTCTTTGTGTATTTTGAATTATTAAAGGTTCAAATATGTTATGGAATCCTTGAACTACCATCTTCAAAACCATATTCTTATATTTCCAAGTATCCCACTCAGTTGATCACAAATCAGCTCTAAAGTTGACTAGTTGAGATGATTTTGCCTTATCTTTGACTTTCAATTTTAGCATTCTAAATGACATTTTTGGCCTCAGCATTCTTTATGAAACTTGTTTGCATTCATCTTCTGAGTATAAATATCAAGTTTGACTTTTCGAAAACCTTAGTTTGAATTATCTAGATAGGAGGGGAAAAAATAGTAATTTCAATTAAGCTTTGAATTCAGAGTAGTTTAATAACTTGGAGTTTTTCAGCTTGCCTTCTATGCTTATTTGGAGTACTCGTATGTCATTCTCATCTAGGATTGACCAAGTGAACAGTTGAGGCCTTTTTGCAGTTTTACTAAACTTTAGGGGCCTAAGTGTAATTTATTGACAATTATAGTTTTCGTCGCTAAGTTCAAATGGGAGAGCCAGAAGTCTTTCTTGCTTAGTGTTGGGCTAGTATGAGTGTAATTTAAGGTCCATGCACAGTCAGGGACAATAATGGACAGTTTTAGAGTATTAGGGGCGTTTTGGTCATTTATCTTACACGACCCGCATTCCATTGCATTCTTAAATGCAATCCCATATATAGGATAAATTCTAATATACTGTATACTTGACTTGTTTATATCCAGCCTTTGTTCTCGTTCCAAGTAGACGTATTTATTGGTGCTGCTGCATTTACTGTGAGACCCGAATTCATATGAGATGAGCGTTATAGCCGGAGTGCTAGCTTTGCTTTTCGTCGTTCTTGGCGCGTTGGTAAGTACATATGTGTGACCCTTAATTATAAAAATGTGCGTATGCGTATGGATTTTTGAATGAACGCTCGTTATATGAAAAAGTATGAGAATGCATGTTTTCCACTCGAAAGTTGTTAAACTGTTTTATTCATCTCCTTTGAGAACTCCCGGAAATTACTTGTGAAATGTTGATATTCTGATTCTGGTTATATGTAATAGAAGAAATAAAATACCTCTAATAGACTTAGGACGATGTATTGAGTACTGTTATTAATGGAAGGCGCCAAGCGATCCTCCATTTTCTTATGGCTAAGACCATTGAAGCAATGCTTCTTATTATTCGATAGAACTTAATTGTTCACAAATCCGCCCTCGACGAGCCAAAATGTACCAAGGTATTGCGGCCAAGGGTTTGTTAGGGCTATAGAGTGCTACTTATACTTGTAAGGGTCACTATGGTATAGGGGTGTCGACATTTAATGACTTTTAGCTAATGTTTTGAGCGGGGATTCACGTATGGGATCCCTTAACGCTCGGGTGAAATTGGGTTCGATAGACCCTATAAGGAACCCTTTTTGATTACTTCGTGATCCCTCTGTCTACATCGATCCTGCTGGTGGCTCTGGATATGCCTCAGCTAAACTTCATTGTTACTTAAAGTTGAAAGAAAGTTGCTTACTCCCAATTATATGAAATTGAAAGGAATTTGATACTCGTGAATTATTACACTTTCACTGAAACATCATTTGCTCTCGTGAAATTTTACTAGTTTAGGAATATTTCGAATGCTCGTGCTCTATTAACGTTTTAAAGTTTGGACGTTCTTGCTACACTATTACTTATACTTGTTCATAAACTCCAACAATTTTACTTATTAATGTTTCAAATCTCTTTATTTATTTCAACTCATGTTTGTGTGCCACTCGTTGCTTTACATGTCGTAGTGTGTATTTATTCTGTTTTTACTGATCATTTTCTTTAAAACTGCGTCGGCTTCTGCCATTTTAAAATCGCAGGTCACCAGTCAAGGTGGGGATGGGAACGCGGATCGAGACAAAGACGTTTAACTTAAATTATATCACTTAGTCTATCTCATAGCATATTTCAAATCACATTACATTTGTAAACTTATCTTCTCAAGATTGTTCTATTTATTAGATGAAATGTCATTTTAATAGTTAATATTCTACTTTTGGTTATCGATTGTCTCTTTAACCCTGAACCGAGATTTTGGGTTGTTTCAGCTGGTATCAGAGCATCGGCTCTCCGGTTAAAGTGACTTTTCAACTTCAATTAGTAGAGAATAAGAAAGATAAAACGTTTTCGAAATTTTAAATTGACTAGAATAACTCAATATGGGAATAAATGAAGTAAACAAGCCGTCGGTGAGTCTGGGTACTTAAGTGTTGTGAAACTTGATTTGTACCGTATTTGTTGATTAAATGTTAGCGTCTCATTGAGACGTTATTTGTGAAAAATTACTTGCCTATTTACATGTGCAGTTCTTTTGTAACACACTTATTTATATCGAAATGCTTGCTTTAGTTGTGTAATGCGTATCTATGACTATGTATGTTTTTATATTACTTTTTCGGCATGAGAGTATCAACCCTAAGACCCCTCCTTTCTCACCTACGAGTGACGAACCTTAAAACATTGGTTGGACTTTGATTTATTGGAGTTAAATTTGACATGGTTCTTTCCAAAATTAGATAGTTTTGACAATAAAGTATTTTTTATTTAAAAAGTTTCTGAAAATTGTTGCTTTGTCGGGCTACCAAATGCCAAGTGATATGGACCACTTTGTTGACCAGTCTGCTGACGTGACTCTTAGTATGACGGTACTATGAGTTGTACCCGCTGTGTAGACTAAGTTGGAAAATTAGAAACACATCCGAGTTGTGATGGAGAGACACGTTGTGTGACGACACATAGTGTTCTTTCCCCCTCGTATGCATAAAACAATTGAGGTAATTGGTTTATCTCATCCTGTAATAAGACAAAATTTTCATGCTAATAAGCCAAGCAAAATGACATGTTATTTTCGATCAAAGTATTTCTCTAAAAGTTTCGGGACTTGTTTAAATGCTAAAAAATAGTTCGAATTGCTTTGTAAACGTGAGAATTGCATTTTGGTCTAACTTTTCAAAATTCAGTGCGACCTTTTACTTTAGCTAATTTTATATGAAACTCTAATGTGATGCGAGTCTAGGCTAGATAGTAGTATAGACCCATAATAGACCCCGTTCTACGGAGAGTGAGAATGAGAAATTTACTGCAGTTAAGGTGTTTCTAGCTGACCATCTGAGGAAGCCATCTATTTGGACCAGAACATCCGACGGAAGCCCTTTATGTACCTGTATCATTAAGTTAAATACACTGAGTCATTGTGATACATTTCGTATGTATTTCATGTATTTGGTTAAGTATATGATAGATCTTCGGGGATGAAGATTCTTTTAAGGTGGGTAGACTTTAACACCCCTAGTTTTCAAACCAGCTCTAGGTGCAATATCAAGACTTTGGGGGAGAATTTGTAAATAGTATCTTTATAGCTGGCATTTCAGAGTATTGACAATATTTGAACGTCATTAGAATGATTTTGAAGCTCTAGTAATTTTCGGGGTCGTAGAGGAATTCTCTAAAGTTGTAGAACATCTAATTGTAGTTTGTACCCTAACTTTGAAGAAATTTCAATTTCCTCCTCTAGTGCATGAACACCACATGTCAATGCCCTTGGAAAAGTTTTGACATGCCCTTGAGGTAGTAAAACATCACCAACTCTCACTTCCTTCCATTTTCAGCAAACTCTCATCTCATCTCTCATCTCCTTCCCTTGTTTTCTCCTCCAACAACCAAGAACACCAATGAAGCACCACCACCACAAAGCTTCAAACTCATCACCACCACCTCGCTTCAAGATCTGCTACCGCTGGTAGTAGCCCTCAATTCAGGGATCAAAACGCCTCAAAAAGTTCGGGGTTTCATCAAGAACCGAAAGAGTAAACCCGATTCTAAGGTATGAACCCTAGCACGGTTTATTGTCGATTTCTCAATCCTAGTTGCATTTCAATTCGATTAACCCACTTATTCTTCGTCCTGAGATCAAGGCGAGTTCGAGAAGTACAAGCATGGCCCCCAATTTGACGATTTTTGCTCCGGCCACCATGCATGCCGAACCCTGCCGCCGCGAAACCTCCATAGCAACCAGAGCTTGGTAAGCTCTAATTTATTGTTCTTTTTCGACGGGTATTGCATCAAAATGACCCTTAGGACTCGATTAAACCTTTTAGCAACCCCTAATCTGTCCAGAATTGGATTTGAGTTGGGTTTGGTATGGTTTTGTTCGGTTTTTTTTCGTTTTTCCGGCATTCAAAGCAGCCCTATTCACAGACTTGTATCTCTCTCGTTACTCACTCAAATCATGCAAGCATTAGCTTTCTGGAATCCTCAGATGATTCTCTACAACTTTTTTGTTTCAAATTTTGATAAATTCGGTCTCTAAACCACCCAAAAATTGAGTTGAAGTCGCTGCATTCGTGTTGTTGAATCTGTTCAGAATAGAAATTTTTCTGAGTGGGGGGTTTTGGGTTGAAACGATCATTTTCAAACGATCGTAACTTCCTCAATTCCTTATGAAATCTAGTTTTTATGTCTCCTATGTGTAGCTGGTTTACAATACTTCATTTCATCCTCTCTGGGTCATGTTCAAATTCGTAACAGATTTCTTACAAATTGAGTCCAAAATTGCTACTTAGAACTTATAAGAAACACTTAAATTTTTCTAAGTGTTGAATCATTATTTGACCCAACTTTGAAAAAGCATAACTCTTTGTGTATTTTGAATTATTGGAGGTTCAAATATGCTCTGGAATCCTTGAACTACCATCTTCAAAACCATATTCTTTTATTTCCAAGTATACCACTCAATTGATCACAAATCAACTCTAAAGTTGACTAGTTGAGATGATTTTGCTCTATCTTTGACTTTCAATTTTAGCATTCTAAATGACATTTTTGGCCTCATCATTCTTCATGAAACTTGTTCGTATTCATCTTCTGAGTATAAATATCAAGTTTTCAAAATAGTAATTTTATTTAAGCTTTGAATTGAGAATAGTTTAGTAACATGGAGTTTTTCATGCTGTTGGGCCAGTATGAGTGTAATTTTGGGTCCATGCACAATCAGGGACAGTAATGGACAGTTTTTGAGTATTAGTGGCGTTTTGGTCATTTATCTTACACGACCCGCATTCCATTGCATTCTTGCATGCAACCCCATATAGAGGATAAATTATAATAGACTGTATACTTGACTTGTTTATATCCTGCATTTGTTCTCGTTCCAAATAAACGTATATATTCGTGCTGCTGCATTAACTGTGAGACCCGAATTCATATGAGATGAGCGTTATAGCCGGAGTGCTAGCTTTGCTTTTCTCCGTTTTTGGCGCGTTGGTAAGTACATATGTGTGACCCTTAATTATAAAAATGTGCGTATGCGTATGAAGTTTTGGGTGAACGCTTCGTTATATGAAAAAGTATGAGAATGCATGTTTTCCACTCGAAAGTTTTTAAACTATTTTATTCATCTCCTTTGAGAACTCTCGGAAATTACTTGTGAAATATTGATATTCTGATTCTGTTTATGTGAAAGAGAAGAAATAAAATACCTCTAATAGACTTAGGACAATGTAATGAGTAGTGTTATTAATGGGAGGCGCCAAGCGATCCTCCATTTTCTTATGGATAAGACCATTGAAGCAATGCTTCTTATTATTGGATAGAACTTAATTGTACATAAATCCGCCCTCGATTAGCCAAAATGTACTGAGGTATTCCGGCCAAGGGTTTGTTAGAGCTATAGAGTGCTACTTATACTTGTAAGGGTCACTACGGTATAGGGGTGTCGACACTTAAGGCCTTTTAGCTAATGTTGTGAGCGGGAATTCTTGTGTGGGATACCTTAATGCTCGGGTGAAATAGGGTTCGATAGACCCTAGAAGGAACCCTTTTGTGATTACTCCGTGATCCCTCTGTCTACATCGATCCTGCTGGTGGCTCTCGATATGCCTCAGCTAAACTTCACTGTTACTTGAAGTTGAAAGAAAGTTGCTTACTCCGAATTATATGAAATTGAAAGAAATTTGGTACTCGTGAATTATTACAATTTCACTGAAACATAATTTTCTCTCGTGAAATTTTACTGGTTTAGGAATATTTCGAATGCTCGTGCTCTATAAAGGTTTTAAAGTTTGGACGTTCTTGCTACGCGATTACTTATACTTGTTCATAAACTCCCAACAATTTTACTTATTAATGTTTCAAATCTCTTTATTTATTTCAACTCATGCTTGTGTGCCACTCGTTGCTTTTCATGTCGTAGTGTGTATTTATTCAAATTTTACTGATCATTTTCTTCAAAACTGCGTCGGCTTTTGCCATTTTAAAACCGCAGGTCACCAGTCAAGGTGGGGGATGGGAACGCGGATCGAGACAAAGACGTTCAGCTTAAATTAGATCACTTAGTAGATCACATAGCATATTTCAAATCACATTACATTTGTAAACTTATCTTCTCAAGATTGTTCAATTTATTAGATGAAATGTAATCTTAATAGTTAATATTTTGCTTTTGGATATCGATTGTCTCTTTAACCCTGAACCGAGATTTCGAGTTGTTACATATTTTTCTCTTCGGCAGGAAGTGTTGCAATTTCACGGTAATCCTGACTCAAATAGACATATCGTCTTGCCATCAATTCTTCAATATTCTCTTGAATTTCTTTTCCATGATTATCCTCAATCCCAGTACCCTTAGCATCCTTAGTCCACCACTTTAGAATATAGCATTCAGGAATATGTTTTTTCTTATCAAGTACTTTTAAATCATGACAACTTAGAATACCAACAAAAGTAAATTTTATGCAACGACATCTCACAAATCTAGTAGATGTGTCAGATTTGGCAGCATGCTCTCGATGGCTAGTCCCATATGAAGCTTTTTTACTTTGTTATACCATCTTGCTTTCATTTTTGTGATTAACACAATCCCGAACTTTTATTAGTTCATCTTGAAACATTTTAAAGGCCTCAAGAGTGTAGATTTGCATAACATGTCTTAGCATTTTAGCATTAGCAATTAAAACACTACTCGTTTGACTCATACTGAATGATGCATGGATTCTATATACCTACGACCCTCCAACAACCTCGTGTATGCTAACTTTTTTGAAGAAAGCTGTATTTTGAATCCAAGTTTTTTTTAAGTACATTATTCATAGACTCACTATGTTGCGTGCTGTTCATATCAGTAGTGAACATATGTCTACCATATACCATAGCCTACTTGTGTCTTTCTTGACAAATATTTTGAAGCCATTTATTATCAGCAAGATCATAACGTTGAAGTATATCTTCACATGCATATAACAAATCATCTACTTCTTCATAGTCATAAGTACAAGAACTGAAATCACTTGCGAATTGTTTTGCTGCATGGAATGCACGACTTGAAGCATTTTGATATATATGCCAAACACACAAACAATTGTTTGATTAAGAAATACCTCTTCTATTGCGTTTGCCATTGCTGCTGATTAATCAGCGATTATTGTCCTGAGTTGATTTTGTGACATTGCACTAAGAAATGTCTTGAAAAGCCACTCGAAAGACTCTGTAGTTCCAACATAGAGTAATGATCCACCATAAATAATTGTTTACTTGTAGTGGTTGACACCTACAAATGGAGAAAATGGGCACCCATAATCATTAGTTCGATACGTCGTGTCAAAGCTCCTGAATAACCATATTCAACAATTGATCATGAATTTGCGTAACAAATATTTGTTATATGATCATCATCATCGTCTAATGGTATTGCATAGAAGAAATAATGATCGTTCACCTTCATCCGTGGAAAATAATGCAACATAGCTACAACATCTCCTTTTTTCATTTCCATCGTGCTCTTTGAATAAATATAATTCTTATAATCAACTTTCAAAAATCCCAAATTTTAACGACCACCTGCTTGAATACTCATCAAATTAATTGTATTCTTTTTAGACAAGCATGCCTTCAACGCAGAATCTGCTTGAGCTTTTTTAGATGCAGTAATTTTTCTAGACGACTGCAACATGTGTTTTACTGGAGAATGAACAAACTTGTGATTATGAACTTTTTTTAAAAATAAATTTACTCTATATTTTCTGTTTGGTTAAAGTGAACAGGTCAATTGTGCCTTACAATCGACTCTTGCTATGGGATCCTGGTACAAAATTTGTTTACGTCTTTTATCAATGTCGCGCTTCCCTTAAATTTTGTAGCAAAAATTTCTTCTTATCACTATGGATTTGTCTGCAGATTCCGTGACCCAATGTTTTCTGGCACTGAAACAAATTTTAGTGTGCATATTTACAATATAAGATATATACACTATTCTCAATGTTAAACTCCCTTCAAACTTTTGGTTCAACAATGGATCGATTCAAATAAACTTCAAGAGTATAGATATTTTCGGACTCATTGTCTACATCTTTGCGTAGATTTTCACTTGACTCTGGCAGTATATGACCTCCTCAACTCATCATGATCCTCATAACATGTTGAAGAATGTTGCTGGTTGTTCTTCCCGATAAATTGATAAAAACAAATTAGAACAGATTTTAAAGAAAACATAAGTATAGTCAATATATGTAATAGTTTTCGACAAAATAATTGACGAATTCTCCTTTTTTTTAAAGTGATGAATTCTCCCTTACTTGTGTTATCGTTTTTCTGTACGTGAGATAGTATTGATGTATTATTCGAATGAGTTACTATGTACCGTAGTTTAACAATTTTTAAGCTTTTAGTATTTTTTTCTTCATAATATTCTAATTTCCAATTAGGAATAATACTTATAGGATTGTTTAACCATATAATAGATTGCAATTTTTAATTGTGTACTAGTTTTTACACCAGGCGGGTTGCCCGTGGGGTAGCTTTTCCTACTTGTCTCGATAATAGGTGGCTGTAAAACGATGAATAAAAAGCATAATTATTTCCAATGCAATGCAAAAGATATACTGTAAGGATAATAAAGTGATTTAACAATTGAGGTTCGATTTCAATGACCAACGATAAAGCTTGATAGATATTCATTTTGAAACACACTCACTACAATGGTTATGATATAGTGGACAAAATTGCGTTTCCAAGTCGTCGAACCATTTCAATGAAAATAAAAGCTGCTTATACTCGTTACAAATCGTCGTTGTTCACCTCCATCTATAGAATTTGTTGGGTCTCCTATGAAGAGAAGAAAGAAGTACGTTCGGTGAATCAATCACATGTTGCAGATTTTTTTTTTTTCGAATTTCATTTTTTTTCCTGATCGCAAATTTTAGAGTCCAACTTGCAGGAGTTCCCAATGCATCATCTAGAGTATCTAATCTAACATCTTTCCCATCCTTTCCAGCCTTAGATCTGTCAACTGAAAATGCATGCCAATAGAAACTATGAAAGGATGTAAAACATGAAAAGAACACATGTGTTACTTCAATTACAATAAGATGCATCTTGAAGAAGGAAGATGCATCTTGAAGAAGGAAGACCCAAGATTCACTTTATTATAAACAAAAATATACGTGTTAATTCACACTGAGGACATGATGAAGAAATATTTTAAGGATAAGCGTTCTAATCTCAGAGTTTGCAAGTTTCTTACTGTACTCATTCTTAGCCATTTCTTTCAGTCATGCGATTTCATCATCTAAGTTTGTATTCTTCTGAGATTTTACTTCATCGCAAGAAATACTTCCAACATGTACGTCGCTCGCATACATATATTTCTGAAACAAATGCAGAAAAAATAAAATGAAATTGAGAGAAGAGAAGGGCCTAGACCTATAGTTCCAGACGGGTGCTTGCTGCAACTCATGATTTTCATCTACACCTATGCTTCAAGGAGCCTCTAAATCTGCTCATCTATTCCCTCCAATAAGTTAAAGTATTGCCTACACCTCGCTACAGATTTCATATGGGTGGTATGATGGTTTTTTTTCAACATTACTCTACATAAAAGGTCGGTTCAAAGTCTTGTCAATAAAGTAATTACAAGTTGATATCACCAAGATACCCTCATACCTTGAATGTTGGTTGTAATGCTTCCGAAATGTCATTCATATTATTAGAAGTACGTTCCTGAATATTAATTCTAAAGTCTTCTCTGTATTTTTTTTCACGGTGCACTGAAATATCCGAACTTCCTTTCGGGTAAGCAACTGTTCGAACTACGCAATCCAAGTTAGCTTCCTTCAGAACTCCTCTTTCCTGTGAAGATAATTGATTATATTAATAAAAAAAATCAAAAAAATCGACGAAGTTGAAAAGCTAATTATACATCTTTCCTTAGCCTGAAAGGTCCATGACCGTTGGTTTTGGTTATCTATATTCCATATTGTTCTTGAAATTTTGTTTCCTATTTCAAATAAGCTTACATGGTGTTCAAAGTAGAGAATTATTAAGTAAGACATCCATATGCTGATAAAGTTAATATAGAAAACCTAAGAGAAGGAAACTACTGAACCTTTTGAGCTTTTACCTTTTTTTTAGCTCCAACGAAGAGGACTTTAATTGATCAGGGGAGAATTACAAGTAGAGTAGTCGAGAAAACAGCAGCCAACCTAAACAACAAGCCGAGCACACTCCTACTGTGCTCCTACTTCAACAAGCTTACACTTCCATCAAACCAAATCAAGAGAAAATAAAACAAAAGACGAGACAGGAGTGTTCAAAAGACATAGAAGGATATCGAAATGCAGACAATAACACGAAGTAGGGCAATGGATTTCAGACTGATTTTCTCTTCTTTGAACCTGATTTTTCCTTGAGAAAGTTGATCAAGGACTCTGCATTTGGATCCACCATTTTCCATCAACCAAGATGAAACCTTGCGACTTTGCCTTGTACATTGCTGCCAGCTCCTCCATCCTCTTCATCTCCTCCTCAACTTTGATCTTCATTTGTTCTTCATTTTTGATCTTATCTTCCACCTTTTGAGTGGTTGGTATATTTCTACAGCAAATATTTCTACCATGCCGAAAATCTCTGCGATGTCGACCTTTCAGAGAGTAAAACAACTATCTTGCCATGTTAAAAAACAGGATATCACACCAGGATATAACCAACAGCGACCCTAGACTTTTCGGGACCTAAAGCAAGTAAAAAAATTTGCAGCCTTGAGTTGAAGAAAACTCGTCTTTTATCTTTTATTCGAAAAATATAAAATTAAAACAACATTTCCAAGCGTTCAGTCGAGTCACATTATGGAAAAAATATTAACTAAACCAAACTAACATTAATATTATTCTAAAATGTAACTATTATCGGCTCGGATGCTTGAAGAGGCTGGACACCCATGCCTCCCTCTTGGGCCGACCCTGGGGAAATAATAACTTTCAAAGTAGGAATTTTCTTCCAAGCACATTCAAAGTAGGGATTTTCTTTCATTTTTTGTTGGATAAATAATTTCTTGACTTAATAGAGAAACAAATAAAACATAAATCTTTATTGAGTCGTAGGAAGATACATCCTCAATGTATCCCTCACTTTCATTTTCCACCGGCAGGTGGGGCACTTGCCTTGTGCTGCTAGTGCTTTACGAATACATTCTTTGCAAAAGATGTGTCCGCACTTGGTTGTTGTTTATTCAACAAACGGACCCGTGCAAACCACGCAACTGAAGGTCGGTGGCGTTGGCGGATTTTGTGAAGGAACATTTTGCAATAACACCAAAGCCTCGGCAACATTGTTACTCTGCCCGACACAGAGAGCAAGGCTTAAGTTCAATTTGTATTCTCTTTCTAGTAACTTCAATTTGATTCTATTCCTAGGTTTCCTAAGTTCTAGTTAACGATCCAACAACATATAACATAAGTGAAAGCCTAATTTCCTAGGTTCCGAAGAACTATTCCTAGGTTCCTAAGCTTCTAGTAAACGATCCAACAACAGATAACTATATTGACAATGTGATAATGCCATTTGACTTGAACCAGTTTAGTAATGGATTAGAGTTCTGAATTTTCATCAACATGTTGTATATTAAATCACATACAGAATTAGCTACAAAACAGCAGATTGATCAAATGTTTGGTAAAATCCACTATGAGATGCAGTGAGATAGCAAAATGAAGATAATCTAGTATCTAAAATGTTATTTTAAGGAGAATTTCCGAAAATCTTACATATAAAAACGATAAAATGGGTTGTTTAAAAAAATTTAAGGTAAGATTTCGGTACAAAACATACGTTGTTCTACAGCTTTACTCCGATGAGTTTCGTCTTACACAATTTTTCATTTTTTTCGTAAGATTGTCCCAAAATCTACATAATAAGTTACTATGGGGAATAAGCTATCCCCAAAATGTGACATGTGGAATATCTTATCCCCACCATATCCCAAGAATTAAATACTTTAAAATAAGACAATCTTAGTCATTCAAATTTAAGATATTATCATAACTTTTTTGTCGTCGTGCCCTCGGGCACGAGATATGCCCTAGTACCAAATAATATAAGAGATTTTACTACTCATATAAGAAGTAAATAAAGACTGGGGCCTGTATTCAAACACTTTGAAACTTTGGGTCAGCTTAAGACCAAATTAAAAAGGAAAAAAAACATGTTGTAAACATCAATTGTCTTATGCTCATGGATCAACTTCCCCGGTTGATTGTTTTCATACATAAATGGCCATTTAAAAGACTAATTAAGTCACAATCCATTCTCCCAAATCACTAAGCATGTTATAACTGAAGGAAATAGAAAATATTACTGCATTACAATAAAAAGGGGGAAATTCAAAGCATAATAAAAGGAGGATAATTAACTTCCACGACCAGTTGCATTAAGAGAAACCCTCCTAAGGTTGTTGGGGTTGTTAGAAAACCAGGACCTCATCGAGACTGCTGCAAGGTAGATGGCGGCATAAATATGTTTCTGAAGATTCTAAAATTTACAATTAAATAAGAAAAAAGTCATTTCATAAAGCCAAATACATGTAGGAAGGATCATATTGGAATTGAACATTACAAAACACCATTTTAAATATGGAAATCAAGATCCAAATGGGTTTTTGTAGTCACACAACCAAACATTTAGTAAATACTATGACATGAGCAAGATTTTTTTTTTTTTATTTATTTATTTATGCGGAAGCATTATCCATAAAATGGTAGAAGTCTCAAATAATATCTTTTAAAAACTATTTCTCTGGTATTGTAACATAAACTGCATACATCAATATTTTCCATCATCAATCTCCTAATAAAAAACTCACAATAATCGCAACCAAATAAGAAGGTCTTTATTCATAAAAAAGTGTATTCTGCCACGTAAAATTTCATAAATCGAACAAGTGCAAAGAAAGAACTAACAAGCAAAAAAAATTTGTTAAGAGATCGCGATGCTACATTACCATTTTCGAAATCACTTTCAGCATAAAAAAATTCAATTATCTCGCGGTTCCTTCTAGCTTTCTGCCTTGCATGAAACAAGTGCAAAATGAAATCATCAACTTCGCAATAACAAGAATGCAACGTATCTCAAATACAATAATCCTGTACTTGATACCTCGGCAAAGCTTCTTGGAGAAATTATGACAACATTGTCATCACTAGTAGACTCTTGACCTGCGTTTGTTTGTCTTTGTCCATTTCCCCTTGGTAGCCCCAACCGAAGACTAACATCAACACCTGCCAGAATCACCACATCAACATGTGCAGACATGTTATTAAGATCCACATCGAGAACCATTTCTGCCAACTCTTTATCCCTGCACGCTTAGAAACAAAACGGGAGAATAATTTCATTTTCTTGCAACAAAAGGTTACGCATCATCGACTCAAGTGTATATGGTTATCTTTGTGAGAGAACATCACATGAAGTAAACAAAACAAACGCAAACTCTGGTTGTTCACTTCTAGAGTAGATTTAAGGAAATTTAGAAAATGTTTTTGAATAATTCAATTAAAAAAGTACCCAGCTTCAAATTCTGCCTCATTCGTACCAGAAGACATGAGCTTTCACGACTATTTGGGGCTTATGGGTGAGAAATTGGATTTACCACACTTCTAGGCACAAGAATAAATTAAAATGAAAGAAAACCCACTGAAATAAACCAAAAATTATTCGTTTCTCCAGCTTTACTTTTTCAAAAAGCAAAAATAATAACCAAAATGCATTGCATTGTTAGTAAAAATCGAATTTTGACCCCAAAAAAATACGGGAGCAGCAAAATTTCAAGTCTACAATACTCATCCACAATATTTAACAAGTTCTCCGAAATCAAAAATCAAATTTTTGGAAGAAAAACACAAAAAAGACAAACCCTTGAACAATCACTAAGCAATGATCGGCATACAAACAACTCTTTTAGGTGAAAGGACGAGTACCCATAACTGATTTCACATGAAATGTCACACCCAATTCAAGAATTGGAAATTCAGCTCAATAATTTCATTCGAAAACGACCCTTATCACAAAAAAATCAAGGAATCGACAGAGGCGAAGATCATAAAACCATAATTCATCTCCTCCAACGTTAGACGAAGCCTATAAGAGAGTGAGGAGATATGCGTACCTTGAAAGCATCAATGAGGCACCACCACATTTTTCTCCTCTCTATGAGTACAGGCCTAAGTCTGCTTGAACTGCGGTGATTCAATTACGATGCAAACAACGACGAGAGAGAGGGGGAAAGACCTATCAGAAAACAAACTTCAGCAATCGGAGAGAGAGAGAGAGAGAGAGAGAGAGAGAGAGAGAGAGAGAGAGAGAGAGAGAGAGAGAGAGAGAGAGCTTACCACATGACGTTGTTGAGGAAATTGTTAGGTTTAGAGGGGAAATTCCCAAAATACTGGAAGAAGTGGTAGATTCACAACGAAAAAAATAGCCTGTGACATTTTTTTCGTTCGACTACAACCTCTCTTTCGTGGCGGTCGACCTACAACCTCCTCGCACCGTTCGTCAGCCTACCCACCGCCTCACTCGCATCTTTGAATAGAGCGGCAACCCTAGCATCTCTCATCCCAAAGCAAAGAAAGAGGGGAGAAGGTACGCACAAAGCTTTACCAGAGCCGGTGCCGCGTAGTGAGGAGTGTTTCCTCTCAACTGGTACATACAAAAACTACACACCTTAACCCTCTTCCTACCAGTGTAAGTGAAAAACAAGAACCTCAGGGACAGAAATATAATTGACCCAACGTACCCATGAGCTGATGTGTTACTCAGTGAATGGGCCAGCTGTGCAAAGGGTGCCACGCTGTAAGAGGCTTAGCCTCTTTATTATAAGGCTATAAGATTAATTAGGGAATAAAAAGATAATAATTATTTTTAAAAATAAATAAAAGATAATGATGTCAAGCCGTAACAAAAATCAACTTTCTCCGTTCATTCAAAGATTTCCGCAGAGCAAATATGGGAAAGAGTTAAGGAGAGAGAAGAGCATGGCTAAACGAGAAACATCCACACACATGACATGCATCGGTGGAAAAATCCGAACTGGCCGTGGGTGAAAATCAACTTTGATGGTGGATGGAACGGGGAATCAGGCAAAGCCAAGCAGGTTCTGTGGTTAGAAGTTCCATTGGCAAAATCATCTTGGCGGCCTCAAAGACTTTAGACTGGTGTCTATCGGCTAAACACGCAGAAGCTCAGACTGTACTTCTCGGGGCTGAACTTGCGCTCAAAACATGTGCTACCCATCTTCATTTTAAAGGAGACGCAAAGATTCTGGTGGATGAGATCAATAGAAGAAAAGTTGGGCTTCAACCTTTGGATATTTCGGAGATCCAAGAAGAGATTGAAACTCTCCTTGTCACTGTAAGTTCTGCTGAAGACTGGATTGTTTCCCACATTCGGAGGGTCGACAATGTGATGGCGCACAATTTAGCTCAAAACCATAGGAAAGAGCTCTTGCATTACAATGAATGGGCTGATGATCCCCCTAAATGGCTCTACTTTGTATGTCAGAATGATGTACTAGACAGTTCTTAGCCTCCTTGAGTTTTTCTTAATAGCCTATAGGAGTTCCTACAATTCCTTCCTACAGGAAATCCAAGTGCTACAATTTATAAATTTCGCCACCTCTGATGGGCCAAATTTCAATTTATAAATTTTTCCACCTCTGATGGGCCAAATTTAAACCTCACTAGTCCAATAGTGAGACCCCAAATCATCTATTCTAAAAGAAAAAGACACAAGACCAAGTTAATTAAGCATTTGACAGTGAAACGATCCAAATTCCAGAGTGGCCTACTCAGAAATTTCCTCTTCAATACGTGGTGTAGAACGTGTGATCCACATCTCAAACTCGCTTCTCCTCATCTCTTCCTCCGACGACCACACCGATCGGTCGATCTCTTCAATCACTCACATTCGGAACTTCAACGAGACCTCACCGAAGATGTCTACCTTCAGCGGCGATGAAACTGCTCCTTTCTTGGGATTCCTCGGTGCTGCTGCTGCTCTCGTCTTCTCCTGTAAGCCAAAACCCTAACCCTAACCCTAATCTCCGATTTCTCAATGTAAATGTTTGATTTGGTGTCTGTTTCAGGTATGGGAGCTGCCTATGGCATGGCGAAGAGCGGTGTGGGAGTGGCTTCGATGGGTGTGATGAGACCTGAGCTGGTGATGAAGTCAATCGTGCCCGTGGTTATGGCTGGAGTGTTGTGTATCTATGGTTTGATCATCGCTGTGATTATCAGTACCGGAATTAACCCAAAGGTGAATCCGTACTATGTCTTTGATGGGTATGCTCACTTGTCGTCTGGTTTAGCTTGTGGACTTGCTGGGCTTTCTGCTGGTATGGCTATTGGGATTGTTAGTGATGCTGGTGTCAGGTAATGATCTCTATGTTGATCTGCTGGGAGAGATTAGTCTTACCTGCTAGTTTTTCAATTTAAGTTTGTGGATCACAGATTTTAATGATCTCGGTGGGATGCAGAAATATGGCAAAATCATTTCTGAAAGCTGTCAGTTGGGTTTCGAGATTCCGCGAAGAACGATGTCTGGTTTGGCAATCAAGATCGATCTGTTCGTGAGAGAGAAGCAAGTACACCCACCATCTGAAGTCCCTTGGAGGGGCCTTTCCGGGCTCCTGTCGGAGCAATCTGGCGCACATCTTATTAGGCGTGCAAAGGGATCTGGAAAATCCAGCACACATTCAGTACTCGCGCGAATCTGGCGGTTCACGCGCATCCGGCGTTATGGCGACTGACGTTCAGGCGCAATCCGGCTCCCGGCGTGGAGGATCTGGCGTGTGAATTGAATCTGGTTCTGGCTCATGCGTTGCAGGAACTCGTTAGAGTTGGAGCAACGACATGGAGCATCTGGCGCGTGAGATTTCTGGCACGCGCATCTAATTCTGGTTCTGGCGCACATTATGCACGAGTTTGTTCTGGCGTGCATCAGGTTTTGCAGCGTGTACCATGACACACACTGAGCTCACATATGACGCGATCTGTTTCTGGCGAGCATCTGGCGCATCTGAGGCATACGGGGCGCATCGGGCATGACAATTTGGGCACTCGCCATCGGTGCATTTGGTATGGATGACATATGGGCATTCTGTCATGGTGCATCTGTCTGGCGCAATTGGGCGCATCTGAAATACATTTGGTCCTACTTTCTCAGTGAATGTATTCGAGTCTTGTTCTGGGTGGAGCACTTGTTTCTGTTTCTGGAAGTGCAACCACATCGGGCGCATTCGTCGCAGGAACGCATGGTAGTTGGAGCAACGATTTGGCGATTCGGGTTTCGCATACAGCTGCGAAAAATCTATTTGAGAAGGCGTGCTCGTTTCTGGTTCAGGGAGACGCATCTGGTTCAGGTTTGAGAAGAGAAGCATCAGGTTCCAATTTCGGGTTGCTGAGATGATTCAAGTCAAGGTGGAGATTTGTTAGGAATGTTGCCTTGAATCAAAGTCGGCATATTTGTGAGGATGTCAACTTTGTTTTTGGTATTGTTTGGACATGGAAACTTTCCATGTAATTTTGAGGAGGTGGTTCTTTGCTTTGTGCCCAAGTCACTTTTGGCCACACATGAGTATATAAATTAAAGTGGGCTGGCACTAACAGTACACACACACGCATAACACACGGGTTTAAGAGTAAATAGCTTTGAGAGTTTTGGTGTGTGTCCGGGTGGGTTTTTCGGGTCGCCGCCGTGGCCGTTGTGGCCGCGGCGTGCATTATAATCGGGTTCTCTTCTGAATAAAATATCTAGTTCTGGTCGTGGATTAGCTAGCGGGTTCGTTACGAATTCGTTAGTGAACTACGTTAAATACCTGTCTCGTTCTGGTTTTGCTTTCGTCGTTCTTGCTCGAATACCCCCAGGTTACAACAAACTGGCAACAGAGCTCTGAAACAGGAGTTCTGTTACAACATAAGTTTTGCTAAAGACAGGATTGTTTCCCACATTTAGAGGGACGACAATGTGATGGCGCACTGTTTAGCTCAAAACCGGAGGAATGAGCTCTTGCATTACTATGAATGGGCAGATGAAGGAATGAGCTCTTGCATTGGTACAATGAATGGCCAGATGATCCCCCTAACTGGCTCTACTCTATATTTCAGAATGATGTAATAGATAGTTTTGAACCCCTTTGAGTTTTTCTTAACAATTGATTCTAAAAAGAAAAAAAGTTAGTCTTCAAAATAGTTACAAACTTTTCGTGTTTTTGTCTCCATCTCGTCTAATCAAATTTCGACACATCATTCACCTATTAGGATATGAAATCCAAGTCCTACCATTTATAAATGTTGCCACCTCTGATGGGCCAAATTTAAACCTTAGAGCATCTCCAACAGTTGAATTGTCCTTGGACTATATTTGTACCTGCCCTAAATTTTACACCTGCACTTTTTGAGTTCCTGTTCCAGCAGCTGGCCTAAATATAGGTCACCAGCATTATTTTATTATTTTATAATTTTCATTATTAAATAATTATGTTTCTATATATAATAATTATCACACTTTATTAAATTAATATCGAATTAATTATACTATTGAAGCGAGATTAAGGTTAATTTTTTAATATTTTTGTATTTTTCACTTCAATCGTTGACAAGAATTATTAATTTACCCTTGCAACGGTGCATACGAACGTTTGAGGAGCAGTGGATGATTATGAGGAGGATCAGAGGAGGAGCGGAGTAATAAATCAGAGTTTTTTATTTTTTACACCAGCTTCAAATTGTCCTCACTTTAGGCCAGAACTGGTCCAATTATAGGCCTGGCTCAAATTTAGGCCAGATTTTGCACCAGCTGTTGGAGCTGGTTTTTGAGCAAAACTGGCCTAAATTTGTGCCAAAGACAACTTATAGGCCATCTCTTGGAGATGCTCTTACTAGTCCAATAGTGAGACCCAAATCTCAGCCCATATTTTGGCGTATTTGGCAGTGAAACAACGATCCAGAGTGTCCTTCTCAGAAATTTCCTCTTCAATACGTGGTGTAGAACGTGTGATCCACATCTCAAACCTCGCTTCTCCTTCTCCTCCTCCGACGACCACACCGATCGGTCGATCTCTTCAATCATCCACAGTCGCAACTTCGACCAGACCTCACCGAAGATGTCTACCTTCAGCGGCGATGAAACTGCTCCTTTCTTCGGCTTCCTCGGCGCTGCTGCTGCTCTCGTCTTCTCCTGTAAGCACAAAACCCTAACCCTAACCCTAATCTCCGATTTCTCAATGTAAATGTCCGATTCGGTGTCTGTTTCAGGTATGGGAGCTGCCTATGGCACAGCGAAGAGCGGTGTGGGAGTGGCTTCGATGGGTGTGATGAGACCTGAGCTGGTGATGAAGTCAATCGTGCCCGTGGTTATGGCTGGAGTGTTGGGTATCTATGGTTTGATCATCGCTGTGATTATCAGTACTGGGATTAACCCAAAGGCGAAGCCGTACTATCTGTTCGATGGGTATGCTCACTTGTCGTCTGGTTTAGCTTGTGGACTTGCTGGGCTTTCTGCTGGTATGGCTATTGGGATTGTTGGTGATGCTGGTGTCAGGTAAATGATTTGATCTGCTGGGAAAGATTAGTTTTAGCTGCTAGTTTTTTCAATTTATGTTTGTGAATCACAGATTTTAATGATCTGGGTGGGATGAAGAAATATGGAAAAACCATTTCTGAAAGCTGTCAGTAATTGAGATTGGATGTGATCTGAGGATAGATTCAGTTTGGTTATGAAGATTCCCAAATTGAGCTCATGATTAGTATTAGTTCAACTTCCTCAATAGATAATAATGATCACAGATAGAAAACAGATTAAATGAGGGATAAAAGATCTGGGCTCAGGGATTGAATCCTCTGTTGTAAGAGTTGAATGGCTGTCTCTGCAGTTGGAGAATAGCATCTGGCACAATTTTCTTGAATTGAGCAACAGTAGTCCTTTACTTAGGGAGGATCTGTGGATCAGGAATTGTAATGCACCGGGTGGGTTGAAAGTAATATGTAAAAGCTATTTCTGAAAGGTGTCAGTAATAGATACTTTTTGTGATCTGAGGATAGATTCAATTTGGTTACGAAGATTCCCAAATTGAACTCATGATATTATGTGTTGAACCACCTCAGTAAATAAAAAGTAATGATCACAGACAGAAAATAGATTAAATGAGGGAAAAAAGATATGGGCTCAGGGATAGAATTATGTTGTCTCTGCAGTTGGAGAATAGCATCCGGCACAATTTTTGTAAATTCAAGCAACAGTACTCCTTTACATAGTGAAGGATCGGTCAACAGCAAAGAAGGGTTGTTTTGATTCACTCACAACCCATCTTACTAATACCTTCCCGGGGTGTGGAAATAATGATAGGATTCGCTAATCATGTGAGGTGTAACCGTGAAGAAAATGTTGAATGACTTGAATTCTCTTGTATCCTGTAAAATTATTCATTAGAGCCTAGTACCTTCTCGTAAGTAGGAGAACCTTGTACAGTGACTTGCCTCATAAGTCATAACTAGGACTTTCAATTTCTAGTATGACTACCATTACTTGTCATCCAATATGCATGTGCACTCCTCCTTGTATCCTGCTGCATCACCTTATGATCTTTGTGCTCTGCTTCCTACATGATTTGATCTGCTGGGGGAGATTAGTCTTACCTGCTAGTTTTTCAATTTAAATTTTTGGATCACAGATTTTAATGATCTGGGTGGGATGAAGAAATATGGCAAAACCATTTTCTGAAAGCTGTCAGTAATTGATACTGGGTGTGATCTGAGGATAGATTCAGGTTGGTTATGAAGATTCCCAAATTGAACTCATGATTAGTACTAGTTGAACTTCCTCAATAGATAATTATGGTCACAGATAGAAAACAGATTAAATGATGGATAAAAGATCTGGGCTCAGGGATAGAATTATGTTGTCTCTGCAGTTGAAGAATAGCATCTGGCACAATTTTCTTAAATTGAGCAACAGTACTCCTTTAGATAGGGAGGATTGGTGATAGGTCAACAGCAAAGAAGAGTTGGTTTGATTCACTCACAACGCATCTGACTAAAACCCTCCTGGGGTGTGGAAATAATTATAGGATTCGCAAATCATGTGAGGTGTAACTGTGAAGAAAATGTTCAATGACTTGAATTCTCTTGTATCCAGTAAAATTATTCCATTAGAGCCTAATACCTTCTCGTCAGTAGGAATCCTTGTACAGTGACTTGCCTCATAAGTCATAACTAGGACTTTCAATTTCTAGTATGACTATCATTACTTGTCATCCAATACGTATGTGCACTCCTCCTTGTATCCTGCCGCATCACCTTATGTAGACTTTTAGGATGTCAGGCTTTCTGTCTTTACTTCAGGAAATAATCCTCATCATTGATAGGTGGATGTCCTTGGATTTTCTGATAGTTGTTTAGACCCATTGAACTCCACTCTACTTTGGATTTAGATTCAAATATGCATCAAAAAAAAAAAAAAAAAGAAGTGATCAGAAAACAGTACCAATCTTTCTTGGTTGGAATTTGGATTTAGATTCGCAGAGATAGGTCTCTGAGAGGGAGGGAGGGAGTAAAATGATCAGTGTATCTATTGGTACTATTAACTTTTAGTTGGCCTTTACTTCAACTTGAGAAGCTATTCATGTGATTTACTTACTTCTCAGTTCCCTCCAGATGCCCAATTAACATGGGACTTTAATGAAGTAAAAAAGTTTGATGTGTCATCATTGCTTGAATTAGGGCTCGTGTAATTAATTTGGTTTTCAGAATATCAATTTCATCGCTGGACCTGATGGTTTGAATGAGGTATGGCTGTATGGACTTGCCTTTGTGAATGTTGGTACAATAATTACTTGCATCGCAGTTGGTTTTAAATACATATTTAGATAATTTTGTTGAGTTTAGTGTTCTTTTCACCTCTGCATAAATGTTTGTTTTGATTAATGAGTAGAATTTAGTTTAATGATGCATGTTCACTGCCTAGTAAGTTAGGCTGTCATCGGATATTATGTGATTGATGTGTGGATTTTTCATACAGCATCTCCACTGAGTTCTTTTGCATTTCTACCCATTCACATTGGTTTTGATTCATGACCGTTACTGTAATTTACCAAAAAGCAAAAAGTTTCAAATTTTGTTGTGTTGATGTGTGGCTCAACTAGTTATTGGGTCTTCCTTACCCTGGTTCAAATATTTTTTCCTTGAATGTACTGTAAAAGCAGCTGTTATCTATCACACAATTGTAGTCTGCTGAAGTGAGTTCTTTAGTTACTAAAAACACAATTGTAGTCCTTATAAGCTATTATCGCCTACCGTCTAGATGTTTTTTTTACTGCAGATAGCTAAATGGGTAGAATATTGGTAGCGAATTTAACTGGCAAAATCTCTAAGGAACACCTTGATAAGTATATTCCCTCAGATCCTGACATGTGACTCTTTTGCAGGGCCAATGCTCAACAGCCCAAGCTTTTTGTTGGAATGATCCTAATCCTCATCTTTGCCGAGGCTCTTGCTCTATATGGTCTCATTGTTGGTATCATCCTTTCTTCCCGTGCTGGTCAATCCAGAGCAGAGTGAAGAAAATCTGTCTGCACTACCTATTTTGTCACGTGGATATTTGCCGCCACATTCATTCTCTGGCTGGTGACGCCGTTTTGAGGATTTCATTTTCGTTTCTAGCTTCTTATTGTTATTATGATTGTGTGAGTTTAAATTCTTTAATCATATGTACTCATTTTGTGCTTTGAGCTTTACTACTGGGAGCAATTCATTCCCCTTAAATAAAGTTGTGGGATACTTGTTTGTATCTTCAGCAGTATCCATTCCCATGAAATAAAGTTGTGGGATACTTGTTTGTATCTTCAGCACTATCATCTTTGTTGTTGTTGGAGTTCTAAGCAATTCATTGTACTATGCCCTCAATGCTTTGTCTCTGAACTATAGATTCCCTGTTAAATGTTAATGCTCTAATTTGGGAGCAAAAGGTGGAGACACCCTAGCTGCCCTCTGGCACCGCCCCAAAGAGGGGTAAATCAGGTACAGGTACACGACGACTTCTTATTGGGGGAGGGTAGTGCATGGTGCCCTCAAGGAGCCCACCTCTTAAGGGTGGAACTCTCACACTGCGGCTACCATGAGTCGAACCTTGCACCTTGGAGCAATTCTGCCACACGGACTAACAATTGTGTTGCGCCTTAGGGGCTTAATGCTCTAATTTTTCAAGTACTCGAAGTACCGGCAGTTTTGCTGGTCCATTCTACTAGTATTGTTTAATTTTTTGAACTTGGTAGAGCTCGGCTTGGGCTCTTGGCTCTTCGATAGTAAGAATCAGATCCAAAAGGGCTCTTGGCTCTTCGATAGTAAGAATCAGATCCAAAAATCGACAGGGTCGATACCTCGTATGGCTCTACCTATACCAAGGATGGTTCCATTCGGAATCTTCTTAACTAAATGAGTCGTCACGGGTTGAGCTCACATCCTCTAGTTCCGTTCTTTCGACACACAAGTCGAGTTTTAACTGAACTGGTTCTTGAGCAACTCGGCTTCTTTGTAACCCTAATTAGAAAATTTTGACTTCTATTGATCACACCACAATATTGTTGATAAAGTATTGCATTTTGTCGAATTGATGTTTACCGAGTAGTAACAAAGATTGATTACAGTCGATATAAAAGTTCTTGACCATAAAAACAAGAAAATTCACAACAATCATCAAGGATCGACATTCAAAATCTTGACTTCTATTGATCACAACACGATATTGTTGATAAAATATTGCATATTGTCGAATTGATGTTTACAAAGTAGTAACAACGATTGATTACAGTGGATATAGAAGTTCTTGACCATAAAACTAGAAAATTCACAACAATCATCATCATCATAAAGAATGGTTAAACTTGGTCCAAGATTGCTTCGGCTCGCTTTTCCTCTTCTGTAGTTGGCGGCTGCAATTTGGGGATTGCAGCTTCTTCTGTAGTTGGCGGCTGCAATTTGGATATTGCAACCTCTTCCGGAGCTCTAACTTGTTTGAACGTCTTCCACCAATTTTGCCCAGTGTGGACGACCAAAACGACGGCAATAGTGACGAAAATTACAGAGAACACGATGCCTAGGGCTCGCAAGTACGTCTGAAGCTGAGGATCATTCCAATGCGTGAAGCTCTTTGAAGAAAATCTCCAAGTTAGGTATATTAACACGGATATGGCGACAGCATTCCACAAGGTACGCAAGACGCAGAAGAAGAGTGCATGAAGAGTAGTCTGCTTCACCATCTAGTTACAAGAAGAACCTTCTCAAACCCCTGTTGAGATAGGGAGGGAGAGATGTATTGCTTCAATGTTATGTTATTGCATGACCCACTCTTTGATTTGCTTTTGTGATTGGTGTTTATGTATTTGTGGTTTGATCAGTTGCGGAATTTTGTTAGTGCTTTTGTTTGGGGAAAGTCCGCCTTTTATTGGTTTAAGATTTGTGAGGTATGGTCACTATAACCGGCCTAAAGGAGGATTACGCAAATATGACGGTATGGACCCTGCTTTTTGATTTGGGTTTAGGGTCGGTCGTTGCCAAGGGAGTAGTTTGGGAAAGAACTTTTGCTTGGCAAACAAGAATATAGCAACAATATATTATTACTTGGCAAACAAGAATATAGTAGTAATAAATGAAAACTTATTTATTCGAAAGATAATAATCACTACCGCTGTATTATTCACAAGTTGATAACTCTGAAAATTAATTCATGTGGAACTATGAGCTCTGCGATGTAACTTACGAAGCAGTGGCAAAGAATTTGGTCTCTAAATTGAGGGTAATGTTGAAAGGTCTCATTGCTCTTAATCAAATTAGTTTTGTGATATCGGGATACGTATCGAAAGTGACGATTTGTGAAAAATCGACAAAACTCCCATGTAACTAACGAGAAAATATTCGGTATCACGGGAATTCGGTGACATGGTATCACAGAACATTCTAATTGGTAGGTCATGTTAATTCTACCATATTTACTCTATCAACGTATGGAAATAATCACATAATCAACCAATTAGAGTGTTCCGTGATACCACATCACCAAAATCCCCGTGATACTGAACATTTTCTCATAACTTAGAGGCTACGGACCTGTTTCTAACAAACTAGGGGTTGACCAAATGAAAATACTCTCCTATTCATTCGATGAAAGTCACAAATGACTACTGTTATAATCTAGAGAGGAAGCAAATAAACGTAGTATTCAACTTGACTAAAGCAATGTACATAGGGTCCTATTTATAGACTATACAATTAAGTAGAATAAATGAAATGTACGATGTGGGACAAACACATTATACATATATCATAACAGCCCCCCTCAAGCTGAAGCTGTAGTGATAAGCGGAAGTTTGGAGACCAAGTTACGAAAACGTCCAGGTGGATGAGACTTCTTATGAATATCGGCAGTTTGCTCTGACGAAGATACAGAATTCAGATGAACCGTGCCAGCACGAAGATGATGGCGGGTAAAGTGACAATCTATCTCAATGTGTTTCGTCCACTCATGAAAAACATCATTGTGGGAAATCTGGATGGCACTACGATTGTCACAACATATAGTAGTAGCAGATGACTGAGGGATCCCCATATCTGCTAATAACCAACGAAGCCAGATGAGCTCCTGTGTAGCGTCACCTAGAGCACAGTACTCTGCCTCAGTGCTGGGTCATGAAACTACAGTTTGTTTCTTGCTGCACCAGGATATAAGCGAGTCACCCAAGAAGAAACAGTACCCAGTGGTGGAGCGTCTATCAGTAGGATCACCAGCCCAATCAGCATCAAAAAATCTATGTAGGACTGGTGTAGACCGTGCAGAGAAATGAATACCGCGAAACAAAGTACCTTTGACGTAGCGAAGAATTCGAAGAACAACAGCATAGTGTGTGGACCGTGGAGTAGTGAGAAACTGACTGACCTGATGAACACCGTATTGTAAGTCAGGACGAGTGACTGTGAGATAAACCATACTACCAACAATCTGTCGATATCGAGTAGGATCAGAGAGAGGTTCACCATCTAAGGGAGTGAGCTTCAGGTTGGGCTCCAATGGCGTGGAGGCAACCTTAGGATCGGTCAGTCCGGCACGGGCAAGAATATCAGAAGCATACTTGGTCTGAGACAAAGAGTAACCGTCAGCATTAGAAGTAACCTCGAGACCCAAGAAATAGCTGAGAGGTCCCAAGTCTTTCATCTCAAAATGGCGGTTCAAGTACTTCTTTAGCTCATGAATACCAAGGAGATCATCCCCAGTAATGATCATATCATCAACATATATTAGGAATAGAATAACTCCACGATTCGTATGACGAATGAAAAGAGCTGAGTCATAAGCACTTGAGGAGAACCCAAGCTGGAGCATAGTAGAACTGAACTTATCAAACCAAGCCCGAGGGGCTTGCTTCAGACCATATAATGCACGATGTAGGAGACATACTTGTGAGGGGTGAACATCGAGACCAGGGGGAGGCTTCATGTAAACTTCCTCAGTTAGATCACCTTTAAGAAATGCATTCTTAACATCCATCTGGAACAAGGTCCAACGTCTAATAGCACCTACAGCAATCAGAGTGCGAACCGAGGTAAGTCGAGCAACGGGAGCAAAGGTATCCTCATAGTCAATGCCATACTCCTGTGTGAAACCTCTAGCTACTAGCCGAGCCTTATATCTCTCAATGGAACCATCAGACCTAGTCTTGATCTTATACACCCACCTGCACCCACCTGCAGTCTTACCAGAAGGTAATGAAACCAAGTCCCAAGTATGAGTTCGTGCGAGAGCATCCAACTCATCTTGCATTGCTTTTTGCCACATAGGATCAGAGTTGGCTTCCCGATAGGATTGTGGTTCATGATGTTGAACAATAGCAGAAGTGACGTAATCATGAAGCCGAACAGGTGGTCTACGTTCTCTGGTGGACCGACGAACTGTAGAAGAAGTAGAACCGTCTATGTCATGCTCAGGATCAGAGGATGCATCATCTTCAGAATCAGAAACCAAAGTTGGAGCTTGTGGAGCCGAATTTAAAGCCGAATCTGGAGTAGGAAGAGTAACAGGAGCGTGTGAACCTGGAATATGACCATGTGTAACTTGAGGAGGAACAGTAACAGGAGCATGCGAAGTAGGAACATCGTCATGTATAACCGGAGCAGGAGCAGGAACATGGGAGATAACTTCATCAACAAACAAATTCGAAGGAGGAGTCTGTGATGAAAATGAACTGTCCACTAAAGAATCCTAGAAGAATGGATCAAAGGATGGATCTGTAAGACGGGGATGGTCAACAGTGGTGGAAGCATCGAAGGACGAAACTGTAGAGAACATCTTATGTTCCATAAAGACCACGTGGCGAGAGAGTCGAAAACGCTTCGAAACTGGATCCCAACATCGATATCCTTTATGTTCAATACCATATCCAAGAAAACAACACATTCTTCGAGGTTCCAACTTATTATGCTCGTGAGGCTGAAGCAGAACAAAACAGACACATCCAAAGACCCGAAGAGAAGAATAATCAGGGACGTACCATATAATGTTTCATATGGAGTCGTGTTCTTAAGAACATATGTAGGAACCCGATTAATTGTATACACAGCAGTTAAAGCAGCTTCCCCCCAAAAGCGCTCTGGACATGAAGAAGAAAATAGGAGAGCACGCGTCGTATCAAGAATATGGCGATGCTTGCGTTCTGCACGGCCATTCTGCTGAGATGTCCCGGGACAAGATCTCTGGAGAAGTGTCCCATGCTTGCGAATGGTAGCCAAGAACTCAGAAGACTTATCTGTCCGGAAAACTTTGATCGGGCACGAGAACTGTGTCTGAACCATAGCTGCAAAGTCAAAATAGATTTGAGCCAACTCTGAACGATTCTTCATCAGAAATATCCAAGTATATCGAGAAAAATCATCGAAAAATATAACAAAATATCTTGATCCCCCCATTGTGGCGTGAGGGGAAGGCCCCCAAACATCTGAATGAACCAGGTCAAAAGGTGCCGAGGAAGATGTCACACTGTGAGAAAAAGGCAAAGCAGGCTGCTTGGCTAACTGACAAGGCACACAGTTGTAGATAGTGCTTTCTGAGCTGACAGATCTTGGCCACGTGGCAACCATCCAGCACACCATATTGTGCTCCACACACACTGGATCACCACCCGCGCTGATCCATGTGGGGGCTGCGAGACAGGGCCCTCGCATACCACTGCACGGGACTTGTAGGGACTTAGTGGTTTGGAGGCTAGAGTAAGTCCTGTCGCGTGCGAGCCAAGCCCGCACGCGACCTTTAGTAACTGCTTTTGAGAGATTTATGGCACGAGCTCCATTAACCCGGTCAATCCGGTCAAACCCGGTCAACCTCATAACGGTTCCGGTATTCGCGCATAACGTGCTGTAACGGTCCCTATATAGGCGGACGAACGTGCCGTTGTGGTTAAGCTAATTAAGACGCCATTAATGGGCGCATTAACCACACTGCAACGGTCACATTCTCCGTTATATATAGGACGTTAACCTTTCCATACAAAGAGAACACACTAGCCATACGCGGAAGCTCTGCCAAACCTCTGTCTCTCTCTCAGACATTACTACTGCCTTACTCTCTCCCTACACACAACCCAACTCTTCCTGTGCTATCTCTGATCCTCTACTTACGGTGTACACGGAGGTCTCCCTGTGCACATTTTGGTGAACCTGACGTGAACTTACCAGCAAAAGCAACCATGTCTCAGGAGGATGATGTCAGCAACAGATCGCCTTCCACCGAAGCCGCCTCGGGAGAGGAGACCCGCCGCACTCCTACGACCCCCGGTGAGGCACCGACGCTAGAATCCTTGGACGCCACCATCCAAGGTCAGGCGAAAGCCCTCAAAGCTCAATCTGCGCAGCTAGAACGGATCATGGCTGTCTTGGGGACTCTTGCACCGAACCCTGCGCAAGCCACCGCTGTCTCTCAGGGAGGAGGAGCCTCTACCGCTCAAGGATTGGGAGTGTCAACCACACCCCCCAACCCTAATCTGCAGACTCCACCAGCAACTACGCAGCTACCCTCGATTCAAGGGTCGACAGCTCAAATGTTGCCCCTCACGGCCCACACCCCTCAGCCTCCGGCTTTGGTACTGATAACTCCATAATTGGAGTTATATTCTATTGTGATTACTTGTCGTTTTGCGTACTTTCGATGCATTTATGTGTGTTTTAGGCCGAGTTTTGATAGTTTTGAGCATACTTGAGTATTTGGACTTCATGGTGTAATCCGGGCGTTTTATGCATGTTTTATGCTTTATTTGTCGCATTTGATCTTCCGGTATTTGTTCGTGTTGTGAATTTCAGGAACCGGAAGCGTGGAGTGCGGATTTTGGAGCGGAAGCGAACTTCGGAAAGAAAGAAACTCAAGGAATGCATGAGCGAATAGAAGAAGAGTGAAAAGAAGCAAACTCACATGGAAGATCATTGTGATCCTACAAAGGTGATCCTATGATCACAAGATCAAAGTGCAAGATCACATAGAAGAGTAACGTGACTCTACAACTACAAAGTTGATCCTAGGATCACAAATTGTGATCCCAAGATCACATTAGTAGATCTGACGTGATTAGAAAAGGGGTAAAAAGTGTAATTTTTATAAACTTGAAAGAAGTGACGTGATTTAACAAGGAGAACGACCTAGGGCTTGGGGGATTCATCATTCTACGCCATTGGAGAGCTTGGAGCATTCTTGGGAGCTTGGAGACCATCGTTTGATTCTCTATCTTCTTCCCCTCTCTAGTTTTTGTTTATGATCATTGAAACTTTGTACTTTGATCATGTGTTTTAGTAGCTAAACTCTCTATTCGGGATATCTCATAGGGAACTAGGGTTTTGAACACCATATTTTGGTGATTTATGGATTATGGTTCATGCTTATTAGCTTAATTGGATGTTTATGCTTAGTTATGCTTGATTCATGTGCGTAATACTATCTTTCATATTGTTTGACGTCACAATAAGATTGATCTAGGTGATAATTATTAGAGGAATCAATAGTTATTGCTTGAACTTGAATCTTGCACTAGTCGAATCTAGGGTTGAGGAATCTTGCTAGTTAACTAGAACTAAGAGTTGATATCAAGATCATAATGCATATTTAAACTTAAGTAGGCTAGAGGAATCAGGCACAAGAGTTTAAATATAGACTTTGGTTGAGGAATCTTCAAAGTGAAATTGCACGTTTGGCTAAGTAGAAAATATCCGTGTCGCATGAACATAAATCCTAAGTGGTGTGAATTCCCTAGTGAACCCGTAGAGATATCCTGACTTGTCCACTTATTAGGTAACTTTCGTAATCATTCTTTGTTAATCGTGAGATTATTCAACCGATTAATTGAGACAGTTGTCTTTTATTTTTAGTAGAATTAGAAAACAAACAACGCGATTTGCCCACATAAGGTTTAGAATAAGTAATTAATTTATAAGAAGTCCTTTGGGTTCGACAAACCCGGATTTACCGGATATTATTACACACGACGACTGTGCACTTGCAGTTGGAACGTGTCAAGTTTTTGGCGCCGTTGCCGGGGATTTCGGCTAAATTAGTTATAATTCCTAGCCTTAGGGATTTATTTTATTGTTTATATCTATTACTCACCTACTTTCTGTGTGTAATCTATGTTTTCAGGTTGAACTTCACGGTGCATGTCCCGTTCTCGAGACGAGCCTTTGCACCCAACACTTGAGGACCCGAAAACTTTGTTACGTGCACAACGTAGAGACAAGAGGAAGACAAGCTCAGTTGCTATGGATGACGAAACTAGAGCTGAGTTTGAGAGGATCCGCAAAGGTATGAAGGATGCGGAGGCAGCTAGAGCAGCAGCTGTAGAGGATGCAGCCAGTAAAGCACGAGAAACTGAGGAGCTGAGGGCTCAAATGGCTGAGATGCAGACAATGATGGATCGCTTGGCTCCCCCAAATCCACAACCACGTCCTGGTGTGGGGGCACAAGTGGCGAACATCGGTGGGAACAATAATGGGAATAATGGGGGAAACAACAGGCAGAACGCCGAGGCACCGATTAACAATGCCGATATTGAAGAACGTCCTATGGTGGATTATTTCAGGACTACTCCAGCGTGTTATCAACCTACCATTGTCAGGCCGCAGATCAATGCCCAACACTTCGAGTTGCGCCAACATATGATCAATATGGTTCGTGATGAGTGCGCATTCAACGGAGCTCCAGGAGATGATCCCAATCACCATCTACTGGTATTTGAGCAAATCACATCAACCCTGCACGACCAACGAGTTCCAGATGAAACAGTTAAGCTATTACTGTTTCCCTTCTCCTTATCTGGAAAAGCCAAGAAGTGGCTTATGGAGCTGCTAGCTGGGAGCATAGTGACATGGGCAGATTGTTGTCATGAGTTTCTGAGGAAGTATTTGCCACCATCTAGAGTCGCTCAGCAGATGGCTGAGATTGCAAATTTCACTCAGGAAGAAGACAGCTCATTGGGAGATGCTTGGAGGAAGTTCAGCCAAATTCTCCGTAGATGTCCGAATCATGGGGAGCCATGGCACAAGCTTCTCCATTATTTCTACACTGCATTAGACAAGGAGACAGCTTACTAGTTAGATATGCTAGCTGGAGGTAATTTTATGGGGCTTGGGGCACAACGAGCTCAAGATCTGCTGAATAACGTGTCGAAGAGGGAGACTACACGAGCTGAAACTCGTAGGTACTCCAAACCGGGGGATGCAGCCTTAGTCAACAAGATTGAGTCTATGGAGCAAAAGCTAGAATCCATGACCTCAGCATTTCACAGCATGCAACCTCCATCACAAGTGAAGCCCATGGGTGAGTTACTCGCGGATGAGAATCAGGGATATGGTTCCATTGAAGATGTGAATTACATGGGTCCACCACGACAGCAGCAGTGGACTAACACTTACCATCCCAACAACCGCAATCACGCCAACCCTAACAGTGGGTTATATGCGCCCGGACAGCAGCCGAATTCTCAATATCAAGCTCAAGGGAAATTTCAACAGCAACAGGCTCAGAAACCAGAAGAGCAAGAGACAAATGCTTTATTGAGAAAGTTACTAGCTAATCAAGACAGGATGGAGAGCACGATTATCTCAATACAAGCAACAATAAAGAGCCACGAGACTCAGATTGGGCAGATTGCCAATCAGAATGTTAAATTTCCGCCAGGTATGCTTCCTTCCAATACCATTCTTCCTACTGAGCAGCTCAAAGCTATTACTACTCGTAGTGGTGTGACTACTCAGGATCCTCCATATCCTAGTCATGCGAGAGCTGAAACTACAAAAGCTACAGAAAAGGTGTTGGATGAGATTCCCGTGCCTACCGTGAGTCCCCAATCAAAGGACACGGTGAGGAAGTCGGATGAGAAGCAGAAGCCAAAGGAAGAATATAGTGTGCGTGTGCCATACCCAGCGGTAATAAAGAGGAATGATGAGGAACACTTTGGGAGATTTATGGATATATTCAAACAATTGCATATCAACATTCCTCTTGTAGAAGCACTTGCTCAGATGCCCAGGTATAAGAAGTTCTTGAAGGAAATCCTATGGGGGAAGAAGAGCATAGAACCCTATGCCACGGTAAAGCTGACAGAGACGTGTAGCACTGTCATACAAAGAGACATTCCCAAGATGAGAGATCCAGGCAGTGTCATCTTAGGCTGCACTCTTGGGGGTGGATATCATACACATGGTCTCTGAGATTTGGGCGCAAGTATTAATCTAATGCCATTGTCTCTATTTGAGAGATTAGGCATTGGTGCGCCAACCCTTGTGAAGATGGGTCTGCAATTGGCAGACAATTCTATAGTTACGGCAAATGGGGTGATTGAGAACTTGCTCGTCAAAGTGGGTGCATTTGTCTTTCCAGCTGACTTCGTGATCGTGGATATCAAGGAGGATCGCGATGTTCCGCTCATCTTTGGAAGACCGTTGTTGAAGACAATGCGCGCAAATGTGAATCTAGAGACTGAGGAATCGACTATCAAGGCTCTAGACTCATCACTCGTGTTCAAGGCATTTGTTCCGAGCAAGGGGAAGAATAAATTGGCCATGATCAAGTTTAGAGAAGATCGTGTGGATCCTTCTCTTGGGTTGCCTACAGTTTTGCATCCCGATCCACCAGAATCGCAGAAACAGCCAAATGTGGTGAGCACATGATGTGGTGCAGAAAATCAAGAGCAAGAAATTGAAGGAGGAGGCACGTCGTGCTAGACCTCCATAACATCTTTTGAGGTAAATGGGTCGGGCCGTCGACCGTAAATAATAAGCGCTTGTTGGGAGGCAACCCAACGTATTTTTATGCTTTAGTGTAGAGTGTGTGTTTAAATATTGTTGTGTGCGTTTTTCAATACAGTTTTCTTATCTGATGGGTGAGAGAGTGAGAATCTGACATTTGAATTGAGTCGTTTCAGGAGTACAGGTTGGAGACGCGGTCCGGACTCCCCGTCTTGATGCATGTGGAAGAAACGCACAAAAATCGAGAAAGCGACGTAATAGTCACGGAATTTGAGGTCATAAATTCTGAAGTTTACTCCGGTAATTTTAGAGTAACACAAGAAAAAGGAGAAAGAGGGCGAAACGAGCTTTCTGACGGTATATTATACGCGTGCATCGGAGTCCGGGAGCGTAAAATAGTAGAACGAGAAGAAAGACGAAGAAGAAGAAGAAAAAAAAAAAAGGGGCAGCCGGTACTTAGAAAAAAATTGACCACGCTTCTCTCTGGTAACCCACTGCTTTTGCAAGATCACAATGGGTGATCGTGTGATCAAAAATGTGATCCCAAGATCACATTTATGCTCTTACACGCTGCTTTCATTAAAAGGGGGCAAATTCGTCTTTGGCGTTTAAGTGAAAAAAAAAACAAAAAAAAAAACAAAAAAAAACACACGCTGAAAAAAAAGGGGCAACTTTTGGTTTTGTTCGCCGCACCCACGCAGAAGAGTCCACGGAGAGCTCTCACGAACAGAAGCCGACGGGAAACTCGCCGTAAATCACCGGCGTTTGGTGGGTTCCGCTCGGCACAGCGGCGGCTCAGCGGCGGCTCAGCAGCGCCGACAAACACCGGCGAGTTCCGGCGATTTGTTTTCCGATCAAAGGGTCTGCAAGAAAAAATCCGGTAAATCCGGTCAATCTTAGGCGACCTTCAAGAGCACTACATCTCGGAAATTCGCCGGAGATTGACGGGACGTGGTGGGTTTTGCTCGACTGATAGCGCCGGCGACATAGGGCGGTTCTTGTTCAGACCCCCACGGCCAATCTCTCGACGAACAGAGCATCAATCTCACAACCGCTGCCAACCAAAAATCGCCGGATTTTAACGGCGTCTGGTGGCGTTCTGCTCGGCACAACATTATCAACGACCCCCAGCGTCGGAGTTCTTCACCTGACCCACGCAACAGAGCTCTAAGAATGCAGCGCGCCTCCGGATCTCTACTGGTCGGAAAAATTGCCGGCTTTCGACGGCGTTTGGTGGGTTTTGGTCGGCTCAACAGCGCCGACGAGTTTTGGGATTGTAATTTTGAAGAATCAACGAGAGTGGTGTGGTGGAACCAGGTGAAATATAGGGTTTTTGTCACGATAAATCTGCAATTCATTCTGAACCGGTGTGAATTAGAGCAAACCGTTTGCGGGGTTGTGACGGGAACAACGAGGAGAAGATATTGAGCTAAAAATCTCACATCGCGAAAAGTATCGTAAAATCAGTCGACTGTACGGTCATTCTTGACTGATTTTGTCGATTAAGCCCCGTCAGAATGGAACTCCAGTGCTTCAGGTATCACTAACCTTTCTCTTTCGCAATTTAATTTAATCGAGTCTAGGCACATTGAGTAAAAGCCCAAATTTTTATTGTTGTCGCTTAGTTGCGACGTTTGGGGGCGATTGACTAGTGTCCTAGGACGTATCTGTTAATTGCGTACTTTCTTGCTTTGATTCAGTACACACTCCTTGTCACGTGCACGTAGCGAAGATAATCTCTAAGTTTGAACAGCTACTTTCTTGTGAAATGAAACCGTTTAGAAGTAAGAAGAGTAAGGCGCACGAATTTGAATGTAGGAAGACAAAAGGTAGTTGAGGAAGAGGGTGATGATGGCCCTGAGTAGATACACCGCACCTCGCACTAGAATTGCCGAGTCCTCTTGATTGATCTCTAAATTCGTTGAGGACAACGAAGCATTCAAGTGTGGGGAGGATTCTTAATTTTGACTAGCCAGTCCGTGTCGGCATTAACCTGTCACATATAGATTGTTAGGGTGTATTGTGTCGTCTTCGTGGTCCGTGTCGTGTTTTGTTTTAGTGTCGTAATGTGTATGTTAGTTATATATATGTGTTAGTGTTAGATTCTTGCACGTTTATTTAATTGAGACTACCTACCCAAACTGAGTCAGTTTCGAGTCTTCTTTCGCGTCTGGCCTTGCATGTAGAGTTAGAATAAATAAAGTAAAAATACAAAAAAAAAAAAATAATTAAAAATTTAAAAAATAAAGAACAAAAATTTGAGAAAGGGCAATCAAAAGAAGCTTAAAATTTGGTAGAATCGAGGAGTGTGGGAATTTTAGGCGTAGGGCGTGACTTGTGACCGAGAAGGACAAATTGAGTTCCCCCTAGTACGTATAGAGAGACTTCCTTTACGGGAATGTCTACCTATTTTGTTACACTTACTTGATTTGCAAATTTAAAGTGTGTGTCGTTTGTTTTTACAAGAGTTGAGCTAGGTGTGAGCTAAACAAGCCGAACGTTCATGTGTACGTCTTAGGTAGTCGCCAGCCCGCCTCGTAGTGGCACACAGAACAGCTGTGCGAGGATGCGTATTAGAGCACTCACTGCTTGATAGATCTCACCTTGTAGGACCATTAGAAAGCCCAATTTGAACCTTGGTTTTATTCATAACCTCTTGACCTAGGGTGACGATTCTTGGCCTTCATCATAAATCTTTTAGAATCACCACTTTAGTGCGTCACGAGGGGGTCGTAGTTGAGGGGGTTCGATGAGGGAGAGATGTACTGCATATACTTGTGAGTTCTACATGATCGTTTGCGTATTATTACATATCTTCGAGGGGATGCGAGGGTGAGTGAGTAGGCTTGCACACTTCGGTGTGGCGGTGTTCCATGTCACTACACCATGGACACAGTTGTGGAGAGCCGTGAGTGCGTGACGTCTAATCCGCACAACAATGGGGTGGTTGATCTTAATTGGTGGATCGTGCTAGGTATCGTTTCTTTTCATCATCACGGTGTAGGAGGATCGGTTGGATTAGGCACGAGACTTACATACATTTGATTACTTGAGAGAGGGCATGTTTACATTCTAGTGTGGGGATGTCGACTTTTGACTACGGACATCGAGATTGAGCTTCTGACGACTACATCCCTACACACGCGCTTTGACTATTTAGCGGCTTTGTTTGGTGACACCGTGTACTTCATTGAGTTAGGGGGAGATGAATTTTACTTGTGATATACATTCATTGGATCGTCTATTTCCTCCCCTTAACATGTTTGCTTTGCTTGATTCTTGGAAGACCACTCGGATACTTTTACGACATTTTGTTATATTGAGAGATGAAAGAATGAGAAAAAAAAAGAAAAAAAAAACAAAGAGAGAAAAAAAGGAGAGATGGAATAAAGGAATAAATTTGAGCTTATTGGAAATTGAGTGGTGGAAAATTACTAGTTCGTTGACGACAGTTTGCATTTCGTGCATGTATCGCCATGGTGGCCACGGAGATCGTTATTGTACCGGGGTTTGAGGGGATCGAGGGCCGGAGACGGTGAGTTTCGGGTTGCGGTTTCTATCATCGTGGTGAGGGTGTGTGAGATGTGGGGTTTAATGTGAGAATGTGACGCTTAGGACTTGTTACTACATAATTATCCTTTTGTCCCTAAGCCTCAACATTCTAAACCGTTAGCGGAATAGGAGCTCGGACCTTGAACGTGGCTTAGCCTAGCGTAGCCTCTTATTTTTGTCGACACATGCGAAGAGGTAGGTATTCCTTTACATAGTAACGCTAGGCTCTCTATACTAACTAGGGGAAATTCTCGTTGTCGAGTTTAGTTGCAATTCACGTCTTGTTCCTAGATTGATCATCATTCCATGAGAACCGGTTTGAGCTAATTGAGATTGCCCAATCTCGCAAAATAAAGAAGAAAAAAAATGTGTTTTTTTTTGTTATGTGCATTGTATATATTGCATTTTCATATTGTTGTATAGTCGAGTCATGTATTGAGTCGTGTTTATGTCGAGTCGGCTAGTCTTGGTTTGTATGCAAGTGGTGTTTCGAAAAGTATGCAATTAGTTAGACTCGTACCATGATTCGTTTGGGAGAAAGTTTGGAGATGATGGCCGGTTTTGATAGATTGCTCGGGACGCGCAAATGGTAAGTGTGGGGATATTTGATAACTCCATAATTGGAGTTATATTCTATTGTGATTACTTGTCGTTTTGCTTACTTTCGATGCATTTATGTGTGTTTTAGGCCGAGTTTTGATAGTTTTGAGCATACTTGAGTATTTGGACTTCATGGTGTAATCCGGGCGTTTTATGCATGTTTTATGCTTTATTTGTCGCATTTGATCTTTCGGTATTTGTTCGTGTTGTGAATTTCAGGAACCGGAAGCGTGGAGTGCGGATTTTGGAGCGGAAGCGAACTTCGGAAAGAAAGAAACTCAAGGAATGCATGAGAGAATAGAAGAAGAGTGAAAAGAAGCAAACTCACATGGAAGATCATTGTGATCCTACAAAGGTGATCCTATGATCACAAGATCAAAGTGCAAGATCACATAGAAGAGTAACGTGACTCTACAACTACAAAGGTGATCCTAGGATCACAAATTGTGATCCCAAGATCACATTAGTAGATCTGACGTGATTAGAAAAGGGGTAAAAAGTGTAATTTTTATAAACTTGAAAGAAGTGACGTGATTTAACAAGGAGAACGACCTAGGGCTTGGGAGATTCATCATTCTACGCCATTGGAGAGCTTGGAGCATTCTTGGGAGCTTGGAGACCATCGTTTGATTCTCTATCTTCTTCCCCTCTCTAGTTTTTGTTTATGATCATTGAAACTTTGTACTTTGATCATGTGTTTTAGTAGCTAAACTCTCTATTCGGGATATCTCATAGGGAACTAGGGTTTTGAACACCATATTTTGGTGATTTATGGATTATGCTTCATGCTTATTAGCTTAATTGGATGTTTATGCTTAGTTATGCTTGATTTATGTGCATAATCCTATCTTTCATATTGTTTGACGTCACAATAAGATTGATCTAGGTGATAATTATTAGAGGAATCAATAGTTATTGCTTGAACTTGAATCTTGCACTAGTCGAATCTAGGGTTGAGGAATCTTGCTAGTTAACTAGAACTAAGAGTTGATATCAAGATCATAATGCATATTTAAACTTAAGTAGGCTAGAGGAATCAGGTACAAGAGTTTAAATATAGACTTTGGTTGAGGAATCTTCAAAGTGAAATTGCTCGTTTGGCTAAGTAGAAAATATCCGTGTCGCATGAACATAAATCTTAAGTGGTGTGAATTCCCTAGTGAACCCGTAGAGATATCCTGACTTGTCCACTTATTAGGTAACTTTCGTAATCATTCTTTGTTAATCGTGAGATTATTCAACCGATTAATTGAGACAGTTGTCTTTTATTTTTAGTAGAATTAGAAAACAAACAACGCGATTTGCCCACATAAGGTTTAGAATAAGTAATTAATTTATAAGAAGTCCTTTGGGTTCGACAAACCCGGATTTACCAGATATTATTACACACGACGACTGTGCACTTGCAGTTGGAACGTGTCAGGTACCTAATCCGGCCTCGCAATATCCCTTGCCTCCTCCAACGGCAATCTGGGGTAACGCGAGCACTCAATTCACTCCCAATCCTCCCGCGGCATATGTGTCGCCTCCGCCTTCGGCGATCCCTCCACCTGCTACCGAGGGAAACACCCCAGAGTGTATGACGTCTCTACAGAAGCACATAGACACCATTCTGGCTCACCAATCATTCGCGGATACCATCATCCCAAAGCTAGACAACGATCCACCCATCCCACGGGAGATCTATCTCATGCCTAACCCGGTTGGGTACAAGACCCCCAAATGGGACAAGTTCGAAGATGTCAATGGAAACGCTCATGAGCATGTCATGCGTTTCATCGATGTCATGGGGCCGTATGGAGCTGATCCCAAGCTACTGATGCGAGAGTTCCCGAAGTCTTTGGGAAACGTGGCGTACAAGTGGTACAGGACGTTGGAAGATGGGTCCGTCAAGACTTGGGACGACATGGTCCAAAAGTTCTACACCAAGTTCTTCCAGATGGAGGAGAAGGTGACGATGATCCACCTCTCGCGGATGTATCAGAAGCGCGAAGAAGACGGGATAACCTTCATCAAGAAGTTCAGGGCGAAGTCCTTGTAATGCAAAGATCCGATGCTCGAATGTCGGCTTGTAGAGATTTGCCTGCAGTTCATGCGAGATGAATACAAAGGTATGCTCATCAACCTGCAAACGCCCACGTTTTCAAAGCTAATCGAATGCACGAAGAACATCGAGCCTATAGTTGAGAGGCAGAAAAAGAAAAACGCTCCGGAGCAATCCTCGAGCGGTACTGATAACTCTCTATTAGAGTTATATTTCTTGCACGTTTTATATCGTTTTGCGTACTTTCCGGGTTGATAATCTTAGTTTAACACTATTATTAGAGAGAAAACGTAGAATCTTAGCTCTAGACATTATATTGTTAATCCAGGCGTTTCTCGCAATATTTTATGTATTTTTTTTGTCACGTTTGATCACACGGGTTGTGTTTCGTGTTGTTTTGGCAGGAAACGGAGCTTGGGAGATGAAGCGGAAAGTAGAAACAAGCTTTGGAAATTTTTCGGGAGCTTAAACGAAGAAGAAATCGTGAAGAAACATTAAAAATACATGAAGAGGGGAGGCATATGCAATTTAATGAAGTTTCTGTAATGACACTTTAGCCCCCTAGATGAAAAATGGCCAAACACTTGGTGAAAATTTGAGTGTATGACGTCTCTACAGAAGCGCATAGACACCATTCTGGCTCACCAATCATTCGCGGATACCATCATCCCAAAGCTAGACAACGATCCACCCATCCCACGGGAGATCTATCTCATGCCTAACCCGGTTGGGTACAAGACCCCCAAATGGGACAAGTTCGAAGATGTCAATGGAAACGCTCATGAGCATGTCATGCGTTTCATCGATGTCATGGGGCCGTATGGAGCTGATCCCAAGCTACTGATGCGAGAGTTCCCGAAGTCTTTGGGAAACGTGGCGTACAAGTGGTACAGGACGTTGGAAGCTGGGTCCGTCAAGACTTGGGACGACATGGTCCAAAAGTTCTACACCAAGTTCTCCCAGATGGAGGAGAAGGTGACGATGATCCACCTCTCGCGGATGTATCAGAAGCGCGAAGAGGACGGGATAACCTTCATCAAGAAGTTTAGGGCGAAGTCCTTGGAATGCAAAGATCCGATGCTCGGAAGTCGGCTTGTAGAGATATGCCTGCAGTGCATGCGAGATGAATACAAAGGTATGCTCATCAACCTGCAAACGACCACGTTTTCAAAGCTAATCGAATGCACGAAGAACATCGAGCCTATAGTTGAGAGGCAGAAAAAGAAAAACGCTCCGGAGCGATCCTCGAGCGGTACTGATAACTCTCTATTAGAGTTATATTTCTTGCACGTTTTATATCGTTTTGCGTACTTTCCGGGTTGATAATCTTAGTTTAACACTATTATTAGAGAGAAAACGTAGAATCTTAGCTCTAGACATTATATTGTTAATCCAGGCGTTTCTCGCAATATTTTATGTATTTTTTTTGTCACGTTTGATCACACGGGTTGTGTTTCGTGTTGTTTTGGCAGGAAACGGAGCTTGGGAGATGAAGCGGAAAGTAGAAACAAGCTTTGGAAATTTTTCGGGAGCTTAAACGAAGAAGAAATCGTGAAGAAACATTAAAAATACATGAAGAGGGGAGGCATATGCAATTTAATGAAGTTTCTATAATGACACTTTAGCCCCCTAGATGAAAAATGGCCAAACACTTGGTGAAAATTTGAGTGTATGACGTCTCTACAGAAGCGCATAGACACCATTCTGGCTCACCAATCATTCGCGGATACCATCATCCCAAAGCTAGACAACGATCCACCCATCCCACGGGAGATCTATCTCATGCCTAACCCGGTTGGGTACAAGACCCCCAAATGGGACAAGTTCGAAGATGTCAATGGAAACGCTCATGAGCATGTCATGCGTTTCATCGATGTCATGGGGCCGTATGGAGCTGATCCCAAGCTACTGATGCGAGAGTTCCCGAAGTCTTTGGGAAACGTGGCGTACAAGTGGTACAGGACGTTGGAAGCTGGGTCCGTCAAGACTTGGGACGACATGGTCCAAAAGTTCTACACCAAGTTCTTCCAGATGGAGGAGAAGGTGACGATGATCCACCTCTCGCGGATGTATCAGAAGCGCGAAGAGGACGGGATAACCTTCATCAAGAAGTTCAGGGCGAAGTCCTTGGAATGCAAAGATCCGATGCTCGAAAGTCGGCTTGTAGAGATATGCCTGCAGTGCATGCGAGATGAATACAAAGGTATGCTCATCAACCTGCAAACGCCCACGTTTTCAAAGCTAATCGAATGCACGAAGAACATCGAGCCTATAGTTGAGAGGCAGAAAAAGAAAAACGCTTCGGAGCGATCCTCGAGCGGTACTGATAACTCTCTATTAGAGTTATATTTCTTGCACGTTTTATATCGTTTTGCGTACTTTCCGGGTTGATAATCTTAGTTTAACACTATTATTAGAGAGAAAACGTAGAATCTTAGCTCTAGACATTATATTGTTAATCCAGGCGTTTCTCGCAATATTTTATGTATTTTTTTTGTCACGTTTGATTGCACGGGTTGTGTTTCGTGTTGTTTTGGCAGGAAACGGAGCTTGGGAGATGAAGCGGAAAGTAGAAACAAGCTTTGGAAATTTTTCGGGAGCTTAAACGAAGAAGAAATCGTGAAGAAACATTAAAAATACATGAAGAGGGGAGGCATATGCAATTTAATGAAGTTTCTGTAATGACACTTTAGCCCCCTAGATGAAAAATGGCCAAACACTTGGTGAAAATTTGGTGGACAACGTGAGAGCAACTCACTGGAAGTGTAGGATCAAAAAAGGTGATCCTATGATCACAAGATCACCCGCAAGACCACAATGTGATCCTAGGATCAAAAAAGGTGATCACAAGATCAAGTGTAAGACCAGATCTAGGATCGAACGTGATCCTACAACCAAAATGTGATCCTATGATCACAAAAATAGAAGCGCGAAGAGGACGGGATAACCTTCATCAAGAAGTTCAGGGCGAAGTCCTTGGAATGCAAAGATCCGATGCTCGAAAGTCGGCTTGTAGAGATATGCCTGCAGTGCATGCGAGATGAATACAAAGGTATGCTCATCAACCTGCAAACGCCCACGTTTTCAAAGCTAATCGAATGCACGAAGAAAATCGAGCCTATAGTTGAGAGGCAGAAAAAGAAAAACGCTCCGGAGCGATCCTCGAGCGGTACCACCTACAAGATCGGGAGATTCAGTTACAAGAGGGGACGCGAAGCTGAGGTCAATACAGTTTCACCCCAGAAGCAGGCGAAGATTGTGAACTTCGATGTACCACCTCTGCCATGTTCGGTGGAAGAGGCAAGCGACCTCTGCAGGCAGTGGCGCAAGGACGGTGTCCTACCGCCGCTCGAGAAGGCACCCTCCAAGGAGATGGTAAGGGACCCGAAGTGGTGCGAGTACCACGGCAAGGTCATGCATCCCACCGCGGACTGTAAGAAGATCAGGATTGTATTCAACCAGAAGATGAAGAATGGTGAGCTGATCGTCAGCGATCACAGGAAGGATGTGCGCAACAATCCACTTCCTGCCCATGCGGAGCAAGACTCGAAAGGTAAAGAGGTCGCCATGATCTCGATTGTGGATTTGGAAGAAGTCGCAGAGGATGGTCTACCCATCATTGCAGAAGTCCATAATGACGAGGACTACAGCGTAGGCACGGAGGACAAACGTGCCGACCGGATGAAGGGGTCGCACGGCTTTAGCAGATTCTTCGACGAGATGAACTTCTCCGAGAAGTGCCGGACAGAAATGACGAAAGCAATCTTGAGGATAGCAGAGGACTACGAGGAGGATCTTGTAGTCTCCAATGGGAAGGTCTTCAGAGCGTCTCGCTCTACAGAAAAGATTATGACCTTCTCCGCCAGCGACAAAAAGACAGATGCGAGCCACCAGAGGCCCCTGTACGTGACGACCATCATCAATGGCGTCGAGTTCAAAAGAGCATTCGTCGATGGAGGAGCAGCGGTCAACGTCGTTTCGCTCCACACACTGAAGCTAGCAGGGATCCCCGAGTACAAGATTGTCAGGCGTCCATCTCCGCTGATGGGATTTGGAAGCGACTCTAGAATGACGATTGGATGGATCCGCCTGGGCGTTCAGATCGGCAAAATCAAGTGCTCAGCGAAGTTCTATGTCATAGATGCGAACACTACGTATCACATGATCATAGGTTGAGCCTGGATTCATCGCTTTGACGCGGTCCCTTCAACAGCTCACCAAGTCATGAAAGCTATCTGGAACGACAGAATAGTCGAGATACCGGCTTCAACGAATCCATTCAACATGGATGAAGCACATCTCAGCGAGGCGGTGTGGTTCACCGAGATGGCGGACGAGCAAACACCAGGACCATTCAACCCTACTCCTTTACCCCTATGGGAAGATATCAAGGATCAGTCACCTGCGGGCGTGATGGTGACAAGGGAGGATGCCAAGGAAAAGCCGCCCACGCGGGAAGAGGCGCCGCGAATCGCTTACCAGCGAAAGAACGTATATACTCTGAAGAGAATAGCAAAGCATGACCCTGAAGGCAAAGAGATAGAGAGTTTCTACGCCAACGGGAAGAAATGCTATCGCATATGAAGGTGCGCGGGGATGTCCCCACCCGGGCATGAGGATATCCCTGGGCTAATCAACCAAATCGAGCAGATTGCGGTAACAGAAAAGCCAATGCAGAGCACTCCAGATGAGAAGCTCAAAGAAGCACCCGAATGCATGGAAGACAGACCCAGACCACAGAAGCAAGAGCTAAAGGAAGTGTTCCTCAGACTGCAGCTCCTGACTGAGTACAAAGACGTGTTCGCATGGGAGTATGATGAGATGCCCGGACTGGACACAAGCATCACCATGCACCGTTTAGACATCATCCCGGGCTCTAAGCCGATAAAGCAGAGCACAAGAAGCTTCAGGCCGGAGCTTAATGTGAAGATCAAACAGGAGATTGTCAAACTCCTGGACGCCAGGTTCATAGAACCGAATCACCATCCCACATGGCTGGCCAATATTGTGCCGGTGGTAAAGAAGAACGGACAACTTCGTATCTGCGTGGACTTCCGAGATCTCAATCGCTTCTGCCCCAAGGACGATTTTCCGCTCCCCAACATCGATTTGCTCATCGATTCGACAGCGGGTCATCGCATGTTCAGTTTCATGGACGGCTTCAGCGGGTACAACCAGATCAAGATGGACCCTGAAGATGCACGGAAAACCGCATTCATCACCCCAGTGGGAGTGTTCAACTACACGGTGATGCCCTTTGGTCTAAAAAACGCAGGTGCAACCTACCAGCGGGCCATGATGGCCCTATTCCACGACATGATGCACAAAGAAGTGGAGTTTTATGTAGATGACCTCGTGGTTAAATCCAAGCAAGAGGCAGATCACCTGGCAGATTTGCGGAAGGTGTTCAACAGATGCAGACGCTTTCAGCTGAAGATGAACCCTATGAAATGCGCATTCGGGGTAACGTCAGGGAAATTCTTGGGATGCGTGGTACATCGCCAAGGAATCGAGCCTGACCCTGCGAAGGTTTTATCCATCATCAGCATGACTCCGCCGCATGACCAGAGTGCCTTGAAGACATTCTTGGGGAAGCTATCGTATCTGCGAAGATTCATCCCAGCGATTGCCGAGATTACTTTCTGCTTCAGTAATCTTCTCAAAAACGATGCCGCATACAACTGGACCCCGGAGCACGAAGCTGCGTTCGGGAAGCTGAAAGAACTACTGACGTCTTCAAAAATAATGATCGCACCTCAGTTGGGGTCACCGCTTTTACTGTATCTGACGTCAACCAGGAAATCCATAGGAGCACTTTTGGCTCAGGAGTACGAAGGTCAAGAAAGGCCCATCTACTACATCTCTCGCATTGTGCAGCCCGCAGAATCAAGGTATACGGACATTGAGCGTCATTGCCTTGCCCTATTCTTCATAATAGAGAAGTTGAGACACTACTTCGCGTCGCACAAAGTGGTGGTGGTTACAAAAAGTGATCCCATACGATACCTGCTAACTCACACTACTCCTGGAGGAAGATTGGGAAAATGGTATATGACCATTTCCCAGTTTGATATCACATGCGTTCGGCCGCGGGCGATTAAGTCGCAGGCGGTGGCAGATTTGTTGGCACAATTCCCCGACAACAGTCATGAGCCTGTAGTCGAAGAAGAACTCGAAGGACCTGAAATCTATGCAATCGATGTACCCTATTGGACGCTCCATTTCGACGGTTCGTCAACGAGGAAATGCGGAGGCATTGGGATAGTCTTGACCAAACCAGATGGAGAGGTCATACAGATGTCCGCCAAACTCGACTTCGCAGTTACTAACAACGAAGCGGAATATGAAGCCCTCATAGCGGGACTTCGTGCAGCAAAAGCTTTGGAAGTAAGCAATCTGACGGTCATGGGAGACTCCAAGCTGATCGTCAAGCAAGCCTCGGGCGAGTACGGTTTGAAGGAGATTAATCTTCTGTCCTACCGGACTTTGGTACAAAAGCTGGTGCAGCAATTCTGCGACGTTAGGTACGAGCACAAACCCCGAGCGGACAACAGACATGCAGACGCTTTGGCAACCTTGGGATCCAAGGTTAGTACAGACAAATGTCCCGCAAGAATCTCGATCGAAGTACGAATATCGTCGGCGTTAACAGAAGACGCGTGCGACGATGAACGCATAGACGATGCGGACTGGAGAAAGGCAATCTTACGAGCCATCGCAGAAGGCACAAGCAGCGAAAGCTGGGCACTCACAAAGGGGTATTGCATACATGACAACACCCTTTACTACAAGGGCCCTGGCGGAATACTCATGCGATGTGTTTCCGAGCAAGAGGGACAATTGCTGCTAGAGAAGATTCACCAGCATGCGTGCGGAGAAAGTGAAGTTTCAATCTATCAAAAGGCTCAGAGATATGGCATTCACTGGCCAGACATGTCAACAGCCGCAGCCCTAATACAGGGAAAGTGCGAGAGTTGCGCACTGATCAAGGATTCTTTACTCATCGCTCTAACCGACGATGATGCGGATTGGAGGAAACCACTCTTCGATTTTCTCACCCAGGGCACCGTACCCGAATCGAGAAAAGAAGCTGAGAAGTTGAAGAGGAAAGCATCCCGATACGTGGTACAAGAGAACCTACTTTGGCGAAGAGGTCATGAGGGCAACTTGCTGCGATGTCTAGACGGCAGGGAAGCACAAGAAGTCATGGACCTTTCTCATCAGGTGGAACACCAAGGAGGTGCGAAATTATGCAGGCATCTCCTCTCAATTGGATATTTCTGGCCCACGATGGAGGCTGATTGCCGCAACAAAGTACGACGCTGCCAGGAGTGTCAATTCAAAGGAAACCTAGTACACGCTCCTGCAATGGATCTACATGCATTGGGAACGCCATGGCCATTTCACACATGGGCGTTGGATTTCATTGGTCCCATCCGACCAACTTCGCATGGGAATCAGTTTATTCTCACCGCAACTGAGCTGTTCACCAAATGGGTGGAAGCGATACCACTGAAGACAGCAAATGCACTGGCTGTGGTCCATTTTTATATGCAGGTTCGGAATACCCAACACCATCCTTTCAGATAATGGTACTTCTTTTGTTAATCGCCAGGTGGCTGCGAAGCTAGCAGAATACAACATCAGGCAGATATGCTCCACCCCCTACTACCCGAAGGGGAATGGTCAAGCAGAAGCGACCAACAAGACGCTGTTGAGGATCTTAAGCAAGATTGTCGCAGATGACCACAAAAAGTGGGCTGACTCTCTAAGCATAGCCCTGTGGGCCTACCGGACTTCTCCAAGGACACCCACAGGGGTCTCACCATTCCTCCTATGCTATGGGGCTGAGGCTGTGGTACCTGCGGAGGTGAAAGTTAATTCGGCAAGATTGGCCTTCCACGCATTTTACGACAATCAACGCGATCATGACTTAGTCTTGCTGGAAGAAAAGCGAGAATAAGCTAAAAGGACCAACAAGCGATATCAAGAAAGGATCGCTCGTGCGTACAACAAAACAGTCCAACGTAGAGATTTCGCAATTGGAGATTTGGTCCTGCGCGCATCCAACCATTGCATGCGAGAAGCGGCTCACCCAAAGTTCGCAGCCAATTGGGAAGGACCCTTTGAGGTCACAGAAGTCTTTGACAGTGGCTACTGCAGCATACGGAGGTTGCACGGAACGACCTCAACCCCAAGCTCAGTCAACATGCGTTGGATTAAGAAGTACTATCCTTGACTTCTCTCATTTTATGCGTTTTATTACAACGTTGTCTTATGCCTTGTATAGCTATGATTCGCGCAATCTTCTCTCCCATATGAGAGAATTGTAATCTCATCTCTCCCATATGAGAGTACTATAATAAAAGGCTTCTTCCAAATGAGAAGAATTTCATACTTCTGGCTTTTTTATAGTGCTTTATTTTGTTTATTATTACTATTAGCAAAAGCCTATCCGCCGCGGTAGCAACCTACTCGAATGCGATCTTAATCGATCTTCTAAGCCTATCTGTTACGATAGCAGCCTACGCAAATGCGATCTTAATTGATCTTTTAAGCCTATCTGTTACGATAACAGCCCATGAAAATGCGATCTTAATTGATCTTCAAAGCCTATCTGTCACGATAGCAGCCTATGCAAATGCGATCTTAATTGATCTTTTAAGCCTATCTGTTACGATAGCAGCCTATGCAAATGCGATCTTAATTGATCTTCAAAGCCTATCTGTTACGATAGCAGCCTATGCAAATGCGATCTTAATTGATCTTCAAAGCCTATCTGGTACGATAGCAGCCTATGCAAATACGATCTTAATTGATCTTCTAAGCCTATCTGTTACGATAGCAGCCTATGCGAAAATGATTTTAATTGATCTCCTAAGCCTATCTGCCACGATAGCAGCTCATGTGAAAACGATCTTAAGTGATCTTTCAAGCCTATCTTCTGCGATAGCAGCCCATGCGAACATGATCTTGAATGATCTTTCCAGCCTATCTGCCGCGATAACAAAGCTATACAAATGCGATTTTAAATCCGTTCCTAAGTCTATCTGCCATGATAGCAGCATTGTGCAAAGCGATCCCAAGTGGTCTACAATAGCTTATCTGATAAGATAGCACTTGCATCCAAAACACAAGCCTAGCTGCACAAGTAGAACAGCTGCGCAAACACGATCTCGAACTATCTAGCATATCCAAACGACAATGCAAAGTGTGTAAATAGCGCTCCAAAGGCAAAATCTGCTAATACGCATGCGAAATTGTACTTTGTTGTAACAAGGCAGCAGATTATACAAAAGCGATTTGTCATTATGAGTCAAAAAGACTTACAATTTATCTGTCTAGAAAACAGCTTACAAGCGAAAAATCTTAAATCAAGCTAACTACGCAGCCAACATGGCTTACAATGCATTCGAAAAGTAACTTAAAAGCACGAAGTTACACATCGTGGGAATCCTGACTTAAAAGGGATGAACCTAACGGTCCTAACACCAGCTATGCGATGCACAGATCTGCGGCCAAAGATCTGTAGCAAGTAGGATGCTTCTGCGAAGAGATCAACTCGCCATTCGCTACGTCCCTAGCAGCAAGATCTGGGTGATGCTACGTCCAAGATCTCAGGATCTGACAAGGCCCCTGTCTGATCAAGATATGTACCAGAGGAACCACCTGTTCCGGCGTATGCAGTTGTGCAAAACAGGGGAAGCAGTCATTCCTCTGGTACTGGGCTCCTTGTCCTGATAGACAAGGGCATTGGCTAGCCTCCTGAGTTCAAGAACGAAGAGGCAAGAAATCCTCCTCCAGGGATGCTGGAGGAGAATCCCGCTGTTCATTACGAGTTGGTAGCAAGGTCACTACGGCGCTGCACCTCACCGGGAGGCGGCCGGAAACATGACCTGCAAACATAATAGACGAAGAAAATTCTTCGAACACACATGAGATATCATCTCCATCTTCTTTATGGAGGTTACAAAAATCAGTAAGCCTCATAAAGCAGATCTTGGAAACTATTTCTATAGCACAAAGCGCAAACTCAGGTTTCATGACTTGAAGTTGCCATGAATCAACGAAAAATAAGCGTCGAAGCCAGCAGTCGTAAGGACTCACGGCAAAGCACATTTTTGGAATGAAGAACCCAAATAGCAAAAGGCAGGGTTTATATAGACCTTGTGGCGACTCTTCAGTTGCCAAGATGAGTCAGCAGAATTTGAAAAGAGGGTAAGGTCAATCACTTACGCCTTGAAAAGCGGTAACGATCAATTACCCTACTAAAGGCTACGACGATTCAGTTGCGTATCCTAATTAATGACGGATGGTCATGATTCGGATGGACTTCCCAAGGAAAGCGTGCTTATCTAATGAGCAATTAGCGCGAAAATCAAGGCAGAGTATCAATTGCTGATGTCATAATTGGATATGCATAGAAATATTCCATCAAATCCCGAAAAGGGCAAAACGGGCACTTTGATTCTTTTGTTAAAAAAAGGGGGGAGAAACCCTAGCAACATTACATCAATGTTTCAGCTATCTATTTGCTGCTTTTCAAATTTCAAAAATCAAAGTAAACCCTTGATCAAGGAGTCATGAGGGGTGAACTGACGGCTCAGATTCTCTACCTGCTCCACTTCCTGCTTCAACTGCTCGCACTTGACATTCATCTCATGATAGAGCTTCATAGCCTCTTCAACCTTTTGCTTTTGCTGCTCTACCTTCTGCTTCTCAGCTGCGAGGTTTTGGTGGCCGAGTTTCAAAGTTACGGCTGCGCGAATCAGGGTAACTCTTTTCATAAGGAACGCCTGCCTTGAACTTTGGCGAGAAGATTTTGGCACATGCCAAAAAGCAATTCAGCACTCTGAGGAGAAATGGTCGCAGGCGTGGCCGCAGACAGCTGCTCCAAAATCCAAATGGCTTCGGTAAGGAACAGCCTCCTATCAAAGGGCCCTATCTCCAAAGATCTCGCAAATGATTGGGGGTAGGCAAGGCGCAACTGAACTAGCCAGTCCACATCGGCTTGCTTCAAACCTGAATCAATATCAAAAGCTAAGTCATGCTATCAAACTCGCAAATGAAGAATGCGAAATACAAACAGCAAACCACGACTTACCAGTTCCTTCAAGGATATCATGAATAGAAGGAGTGCGCATTGCTGGAGTGATCGAAGATTGTCCCCGTTCCATAGCCCTTCTATCAGCTGCGAGCTCTAACTCCTCATAATTTGGGGGAAGAGTATAAGCCGCACCATGTGTGATCGCAGCCCCGACCTGCGAGCCCCAAAAGCTCCACGCAGGAGGAGGTGCCACCGATTCAGTCATTGCTGGAGGCGTGGTGGCAGCAGAAGTCGCTTGGCGAGAGACACTCCCAGATGCGGTAGCATCAACAACACTTGTTCTCATTTCCTCAGCACTAGCATGGACATCCTCCTCCATTAGCACAGTGTCAGCCTCGGCATCATCAAAAAGTTCGATGACGTCCTCAAAAGGCTCTCCTGCGTATTCAGCAGCTGCGACAGGTTTCTCGGTATGGGAAATCGGCACCGGGACATAGGACGCAGAAGGTTGACTCCTTTGCTCCGGCACGGGTTCATCAGCATTGCCTGCGATACAAAATGCGATGGTATGAGGTAACTCGTATTGTACGTTATTTTACTATCTTTGCTAAAGCTAAGAGCAAGCACCTCCACGCGAAGGTGGGATTGCAGTATCTTCGTCATACACTAAAGACGTGGAACCATGCCCTATTAGTGTGTCCTCATTAAGCATGTATTTAAAATGAGCGTGACCTGGGGCGCGAAGAAACTAGTCATGATTAGGCTTTGAGTTGCTAATCTTAGTTCACGCTTATCGATCAAGTGATTACCTGAGGGTTCACCGTACTTGCCTACTAGCCAACGGCAAATGTCAGTTTTTGACACACCATGCTTTAATGCACCCACAATCACATATCGATAAGTTACTGCGAGATTAAAAATCTCACCTTTATTGCCGCCTGCGATTTCTTCAAAATCTGCCTGGGCTTGCTCCAAAGCTCCTGCATCCTCTTCTAGAGCCGCATCCTCCTCCTCAACTTGAGGAGCCACCTCTTCGGGAAGCGCATCTTCCTCATCAGCTGGACGCACTAAGTCGTCAACATGTTGCTCTTCGAGGCTCCGCTGCCTCACACGCTCGAGCTCCTTCTCTTCTCGCTGCCTTCTCCTTTCAGCAGCTTCCGCGGCTGTCTTCCTGGACTCGGCGAGAACGTCCTCGCTTATGGGTTCGTCCGAAATGCCAGAATGAGCATCCCTCTTCTGTCTCTTGGCCAAAAGGCCACCGATGGTCTCATCATCATCATCATCTGCGAAGAAACTATTGGTTCAAGATCGAGTTGCAAAAGAATTACGATAATGAGAAGGGAAACGCGATGGAGGTACCTCCTGATTCTTCCTCATGTATCATATTTGCTCTTTCTTCTTCTTCTTCATCTCCTTCTCTTGGCTCCCGCCTCTCCTCTTCTTCCTCCTGGCCGAATGGAACGAAGGTCTCCACTGCGAGCTCCTTCCGCGTTTTACTGGTCATGCGACCTTTGCCTTTGTCCTTAGCAGAAAGGGACCTCGCAGGAGGAGAACTTGGAGCGCTTCTAGGGGAAGAAATTGTAATTCCTCTTTGCCTGGGTCTCTTCGCTCTTGGCGCGGCAGTCGCCGGAGGAGACGAATTATCTCTAGGGGGAGACAAGGCCGGAGCATTGTCTATCAGCGAGTCAGCAAAAGCATTCATGACCTCGCGAATCCTGGTTTCGACCTCAGGGTCCATCCTCGATGCTAGCAGGAACGACTGTCCTTGTCTTCTTGTGGTAACAATGGTGTTAACCAGCGATTTGGAACGATCGCCAGATGCGAACCTCCGCACATGGCACTACAGCAAGCAGTGTAGAATGAAGATGTCAATATGTGAAAATAAAGAAGCTTAACGCATGCAAAAGAAGTTGCTTACCTTAGCAAAAGTCTCGCTATATCTGATGACATGCGAGTCGCCTTTCTTAACTGCGGCGATCTTTTCATCCAGAATGACGGCAGGGCACAAATGGTTCTCATGATCCAACAATGAGTAGCAACCATATTCAGATTCGTCCAGATTGCAATTGGGACGAAACGGAAAAGAGTTTCTTTTGATCAAAGGAGCTCTGCTTGGCTGAGGGGTTGACTGCGTCTCAAACCTTGTCTGCTGGGCATGCCAGTCTCCGAGCCAGTTCTTAGAACAACCACCTTCGCGGTTACCCGCAGGTTGCTCAAAGGGAAGGTTGCTCATGAAGACTGTTTTGCACTCCTTTGTCAGCAAGCGCTTATAGCAGCCTCTGATAATGGACTGTGGCCAGATTGAGGGTGCCACTGCATCAAAGCCGAACTGGGGAGAAACTTGAGTAGGGTCAACATCCACAGTAATCCTTTCGTACCTCGGCGCGAGCTCACGAATATGCTCTGCGAGAGCAGGTAGGGAACCTCGCAGGCACCAGCAAAAGAATTCGCGGTAGCGTTCATGGAAATGCGATCCCTCTTCAAAGAGGAGCTCTTCTGAGAAGACAACACCCTTAGAAGGGTACAGCTTTGGAAACCATCGCACGTTCTCAATACGCACGGCATAGGGCCTGGCAATGAACTCTCGCTGGTTGTCGCATATCAGGCTCCAAACGCACTTGGTATTGTTCGCTCCGAACCACCTCGCAGCTCTGCCGCTGTTACGCTCCTCCATCGCGCCTGGGGGACACCACTTGTTGGGCTTAGAAGCAGTTGGGGCATATGAAGGCCATCGCTCAAAGACCCACATCGTCAAGAAGGCAATGTTGACGAAGGTCAGTATGTCGAGGCGGCCACGCGACTCTTTCATGGCCACAACCAGCTGATCCAGTCTATAGTACAGCGTGCCCAAGACCAAGGGTCCAAGTGCGACTTTCTGGCCAAGGGCCAGTTTCACAGCAAGCGGCAGAACGTGGTAGAAGACCCCATCGTGGGGGTGACCATCAATTAAGTACCTCGACAGCCAGGCACAGAGGAAAGCACAAAGGGTCAAGTGATAGCCTTTACCCTCCACGTAATTCTTGGCCTCTGGGTCTTGCCTCTGAAGCTTCTTGGTGATTCTGCTGTTCGCGTTGTCACGGAAGAAGTACTGCACCCATTTGTTCCAAGTATTCTTTGCAGACGTGTCAACCAGCTGCCAGTCAGGAAGGGCTTTGGTAGTGGTCCACCGGGTGGAGATTTTCTTTACCTCTGACAAGCACTCCTCCATCTGCGTGTACAAAGCAATCTCCGCATCCGTCCTCAAGGGACTCAAAGGGTCCACCTCGCCCATTGGTGACAGATCATACAGCATATGCACGTCCTCGAGCGTGGGAGCAGCCTCGAACTCAGCAAAGTGAAAAGTGTGAGTCGCAGGCGAGTAGCGGGAAAGAAGGTTTAGAAGCATGGACTGGTCCAGCTTCACGGCAGCACCCTTCATAGCACGAACGGCGAAGTATACGCCGGCCTCGTTGAGAGTCACAGCAAGATTGGTCAGCACATGGTCGATCCACTCGTCCATGTAGTCCAATTTCTGAACAAAAGCTTGGGTGGAAATCGCAGCATACGGGAAGTACCCATTTTCGATTCCCAATCGAACCACGTCCTCGGAGCCAATCAAATCAAGCAAGGCTGAGTTAACTGGAGGAGTTAATGTTAGCAATCCCTCATTGGGGACAGAAGCAGGTAGTTTCTTTGCCTTAACTCTCGCATGGTAGAAGTCCTTGCCACCCAGGTAGGGGGCTTTTCGCCAAAGAGCTTGTGGAAGATCAGGTATTTCTTCGTCCTCGTTGGTGGGTCTAGTTCCTCTTGTCTTTGCCATTCCGGCGGAAAAGCAAGAATAAAAGGGGGGAGAAATATGCCACACTTCAGTTCGAATTCTGAGATTCAAGATCTATGGGAAGAAAGATGAACAGTTTCTGGTATCAATTTCAGAAATTAGAGGTTGGAAATTGTTTGCATTATCAGGAATTTCAAAACCCTACATCCAAGGTCCTTATCATCGAAGGATTAAATCAAAATTGGGACCAAAGATTGGAGCTTCTTCACAAGTTTCAACAGATAAATGTCATGGGTTTGCAGATCCAAACACAGTTCAAAGCGTACATCGGTATGTTAAACAAAATTAAACAAGGCCAACCTTGTTTTGGTAAAGCTTGCTTGGATGCGCACAGTTGAAGAAGACGATTGACAAGAGTGAACTGGTGATTGATTATTTGAATCTGCTCTCGAAGACTTCCAGGTATCATTCACTTTAAGAGAAAGAAGTGATGCTTTGCAACAATGGAGAGTACAGAGTATTTATCCAAAAACAATGAAGGGTTGCGTCCTTTCAGTAGTCGAATCGCAACTGTCACCGTCGAATCGCGCAATCACAGGACAAACTGACGTCACGCCTAAAACCCTAAAGGCCAGACGGCACGACTCTAGGGGTTTTAGGTCATAATGGCACGCACGGGGGCTGAATTTGTTCATGTTTGAATTGGTGCGTGGCGGCGACGCGTATGTTGGTTTCCGCGCATGGAAGTCTATACAGCTATGAGTCTTCACGCGCAGAAAGGGGGCTAATGTAGATAGTGCTTTCTGAGCTGACAGATCTTGGCCACGTGGAAACCATCCAGCACACCATATTGTGCTCCACACACACTGGATCACCACCCGCGCTGATCCATGTGGGGGCTGCGAGATAGGGCCCTCGCATACCACTGCACGGGACTTGTAGGGACTTAGTGGTTTGGAGGCTAGAGTAAGTCCTGTCGCGTGCGAGCCAAACGCGCACGCGACCTTTAGTAACTGCTTTTGAGAGATTTATGGCACGAGCTCCATTAACCCGGTCAATCCGGTCAAACCCGATCAACCTCATAACGGTTCCGGTATACGCGCATAACGTGCTGTAACGGTCCCTATATAGGCGGACGAACGTGCCGTTGTGGTTAAGCTAATTAAGCCGCCATTAATGGGCGCATTAACCACACTGCAACGGTCACATTCTCCGTTATATATAGGACGTTAACCTTTCCATACAAAGAGAACACACTAGCCATACGCGGAAGCTCTGCCAAACCTCTGTCTCTCTCTCAGACATTACTACTGCCTTACTCTCTCCCTACACACAACCCAACTCTTCCTGTGCTATCTCTGATCCTCTACTTACGGTGTACACGGAGGTCTCCCTGCCGGAATCTCTTGTGCACAACAGTCACGATGCTCATCCTCAACAGTGCCTAATTTACCAGTAGAGACAAGGGAACGAACACGGCCAATAGAGGCATGACCCAACCGTGAATGCCACAAGTGAAGAGAAGATGATACCGAAGATGCGGCTGCAGCAACTGAACATGCCGATGGGAGATTGAGGCTTGTGAGTTGGAATAATCGTCCAACTTTACGACCAAAGCCAAGTGTCTTTCCACTTTCAGGGTCCTGCACACGACACCCACTGGAGGAAAATATAACATCCAAGCCAAGTTCACATATTTTTCCAACATATATAAGATTTAGAGCAAGATCTGGGACTAAAAATGTATCAGGAAGTGATAGATTATCTTGTGAGATATCCCCAGTATGAGTAACGCGCATACGAGAACCATCAGCAGTATGAACAGTCGGAGTAATAGAATTATTAAGCTGAGAACTAAATATTTACGGATTAGAAGTCATGTGATTGCAACATCCTGAGTCAAAATACCAAGAATTGTCACCTGAGGTGGCAGACAGAGAAGTAGATTGAGTCTTCTCGCGAGCTGTATCAAGGATGCCCTTAAGAAAATTGGCCAATCTAGAGAGCGACGAAGCATCAAGAGGCGATGAAGGAGAACCCTGGTTCATTGAAGGACTAGGCTTGGACTGAAATCTTGGATTCTCAGGACATTCAGACAAGTAGTGGCCATGCTGCTTCTGCCCACAAAATCGACAGTGACGAACTGGAAGTAGAGGAGTTTATGCCCATTTGCATGACAATATGAGCAATAATCCTCTAAGATATCCAATTTAGGCTGATAAGCATCCAACTTATTCATTTTGATAAGTCAACAACCCAATAATGCGAGAGAAATCCACTAAAACGGGTCCAATAACCCTAAAATACCAAGAAGCACTGAGAAGCAATCCAAGTATCGCAAAACGGAGTCCGCAAACAGATTCAGAAGATCAAAGAACCTTGGGAACCTATATTATATGGCTCAAATCCGAAGAAAAAATAGCTGAAACGGACGCTCAAAGGCGCGGAACGGTTGAATCGGCGCGGAACAGCGCGAAACGGCGCGGAGCAGAAGGAACGGCGCGGAGCAGAGCCGCTGGCTCGGACGGAAGCCGTTAGAAACCGGCTTGAAGATCGGCTCGGACGGAAGCCGTTTAGAAACCGGCTTGAAGATCGGCTGACACGGAAGCCGCTGGCTTACGCGTGAGCTGACGGCTTGCTGTCGGCTTGAGCGGAGCCGCGTGAGACGGGCGGCGCGTCGATGTGCGTGGTGGCGATGGCGGAACGGCAGGAACTTCTAGCGGCGCGTGGGAGCGCGTGCATTCTCTGATTGGACTGAAATTTTCGGGTCTGGCTCGGAATTGAATTCCGAGTCTACTAGAGGTATAGGTGTCGTTGTTCAACGATCGTTAGACTGTCAAACAAGAGGCAAACTGAGAGTGGTAACTCGGTCAATTTAACAAACCAAAAAAAAAATTAAAACCCTAGAACCGTATAGGCTCTGATACCATGTTATAATCTAGAGAGGAAGCAAATAAACGTAGTATTCAACTTGACTAAAGCAATGTACAGAGGGTCCTATTTATAGACTATACAAATAAGTAGAATAAATGAAATGTACGATGTGGGACAAACCCATTATACATATATCATAACAACTACAAATGTTTAAATACTGAATACCTAGACCTATGTGGTTTACTCCCATGGACCAGGAAAGAACTGCAAAGAAAACCTAACCCGTTAACTACTAAACATAATTAAATAAATATATAATTACTAATAATAATACGACGACTTATATTTATTAAGCTGCTTTATTTTTTCACGGAAGTTGTCGGTATACTCCAGCTAGTAATTGTATCGCGGAGTCGTGTGCGAAGACGGGTGTGTTCTGTGGCAGGTCCGCCGGTGGCGGCGATGTCTTGTTCAAATTATGAAAACTTCTTAACATCGATGTCTTGTTCCAAGTTTTTTCTTCTTACCCCTACTAGGAAAGTCAATGAGTTTGTTTGGATGGGCTTATTTCAAATCAAATTATATCAACTTATTAAAATGAGTGGCTGAGGTGAGGTGAGAGACAGGCTCTCTCCTCACCTCAACCACACATTTCAAAAAACTGATATAATTTCATCCGACTTAAACTCATCCAAACAAGCCCAATACCCTTACTCAACAGTAGTCCTGAGTACCATTCGGCCACAAGGTCATTAACGTGCTCATTTGGCCACAAGGTCATTGTATCACGATTCATCATTCATCTTCAAAGACTAAGTAAATGTCCCATGTGGCAGCAAGCACATGTACTAATTCATGAATATTTTCTTTCCACAAAATTGGATATGAGAGCCCAAACCTCCATTTCAACAACCTGTCCGGACCGACTGATGTTGAAGACTCAGCGGATGAGTTGTGGTTAGGGGTGAAATGCCACTAGAACCCTTTGAAATTGCCCGTTTCTTGAAAAATACCACAATTCATCTATTACAGTCAACATCCAAAAGCTAACTATGTAACTTTACAAGACTAAAAGTGAAATTAAAAAAATTGCCTGAGAAAGAAATGTCAAAAACTCCAAAACAGAAGGCCTTCCCGGACTCGAGGTTGTAAGAAATAAAACTATTGCAACCGCTTTCAAAGTTGCGAAAGATCACCACTTCGCCACTATTAACGCATGCCTCAGGGAAAATGGGATTTGATCCAAACAGGAGATTAACGTTATAACGGTTTTTGGGGTAAGAAACAATGCCACGCAAGTCAATATTGTAGAGTTTTCGCCATTGGAAGTCAGAAGTGACTTGCCAAAAGTCCAAAATTGTCCTTGGTTCAATCGAAACCAATAAAGCTAGTGACTTCCCTGCTACCATAAAATGGCGTGCATTATATTCTTTCTTAACCAGTAGTGGGAAAGGGAACTGATGAAGCACTTCAGTGTCCACATCTAAAGCAAATATGATAGATCCTTCCCGCACGATCCAGTAAATAGTTCCATCAATAACTAATGTCTCCAACACCCTCGTCTTCATGTCACTGTAATGTAAAGCTAAAGCATCCTGACATGTCATTGGTGTCCAGACATGATCTTTGTTCAAATTGAGTGAAACAATCTCCAATGACGACTCCTTGGGTGTGTGGAAATAAGAGAGTACCACTTTGTAACAATTCATTGTGCGAGAACGTACCAAAGAGAAAGAGTAGTTATGTGGCACGGGGTCTCTGATCGGAGGAAGAGTTATGGCGTTCCTTGTAAGAACATTGACAACATGATATACCTTCATGCAACGAGTCATAATTGCCAATCCATCACAGGTAGCATAAATATTGAAATCAGGCGGAAGACTTGTCTTGATTATGTTGGCACTTGATTCCCCTAATTTGGCCAAGTAGGAAAACCTATTGCATCTGAATTTGAATAAAAAGTCGGAAGAAGAACGATGGAGCTGTTCCTCAATGAACAAAGGCGAGTTGATGATGGCATGCCATTGTCGACAAACAAACCTCGTACAATCATACAGAACATCTGCCGGAAGCCAAATTAGGATATTGAATATTATCTCTTCTGGAAAGTGAGGTATGTTGCCCCTTTTGCAGCCAGAACAAGAAGCAATAGTTTTGCACCTTTGTAACTCCCTCATCTTTCGTGCTGCGACTGTAGCACAATAAAGATAAAGCAAAGGGTGAGTCTCTATATTTGCAGTGGTAATGAAATAAAATAACTTAGTGCCAGGTCTACTAGCCTGACGGTATCGGTGAATTCTATAAACAACACACCCAAAGTTGGGCTCCTGAGAACTCTTCCCCAAAAATATATGTATATAAAAGGAAAAGGGGGAAACCCAATTCTCCGGGCTCTTCTTTGTTCTCCATTAGTCGTAGTGCTTACATCAGAAGAATAGTATGTTGTCTACTCAGGTTGCTCATCTCGTGCTTGTAGACACTCCAATTCCTCCTACAACTTGCTTTTGACTAGGAAAGTTAATCTAACTTGTAGTTTAGTTTGTCATAAAAATACCAAAATTTATAAATGGTTATCTTAACGTCAAATAATTTCACTTTGACACTCTTCCAAGCTCAAGCCATCTTTTTCTTCTTAATTATATCATTTCACGCTCTTTTTTCTTACTGAAATTTCAGAATTTTGTTTATATCGACTGTTTTAAACAAAAGCTTTGAATTGTTCTATAGATTCTAAGACAGATGCACTCTTATAAGGGTTCAGTACAATTCAACGAAAAAAGCTTCACTTTTTTCTCTTATTTTTCTTCTCTTTATTGCTACAGGTTTTGGCTAAGCGATTTCCCCTAATTGGTGATTGGTTGATTGATTGAAGATGTTGAGTAGTTAGAGAAAATTTACCATCTCATCATGTTTCTGTTAGTTATAATTGAGTAGTTCAAATACTTTGGTTGAACTGAAGAATAGGAATTATCCAACCCAAAGCTCCTTAATCTCTCTGTCAAATATGGAGCTCCCTTCCTTGCTGCCGCGACTACAAATATACTCCCTCGAAAAAACCATACTCATCCCCTTACCAAAGTTCCCAAATCAGAGAGCTACGAAACTGTTTCCTCAATTATTTAATCTTTCGATGCACGCTTACTGCCACATGTCTAGAAGTGTAGTAGGGTTTCTAAACTGTTTTTATTTTGTTGTCTGTTGTTGGCAGATACTTCTGCTCTATTACTGCTGAATGCAAGGGTTTTGAGAGGACTGCTCAGGGTCACCACTTGACAGCAAAAGAAAATTTAAGTGCAATAGCAGTAGTATCAGTACAAGAATGATAACAAGATTTTTATAATCTTGAAGTATCTTTCCTGAGTTGATTTATTAACATTTAGTTAGATTTCATATTGTGTTCAAGATACACCTTTCTCTACAGCATATTGGAACTCTACATTGTTTTGTTATAACTGATTACATTCTTGATCCCCAGATTCCGGACCTTATTGTTGATTAAGTTATCTGCGATAGTCTTGGGTGAACAAAGTTGTTAATTAAGTTAAGTTCAAACCGGCCAAAAGTACAAACCGAATCGAGCTGAAACAAAACCGAAATAAACAGAACCAACCCAAACCGTACAAAACATAAATTACACTAAACCAAACCGGTAAAACCGAAACAAACTGACATGCATATTAGTCATGCACCAAAAACAATAATATACTGAAAACATAATCTGACTATGTCTCAATAAAACAGTATAAGATTTGTTCATATTTTTGTCGTTTGTGTTTTGCATAAAAGAGTCTTTCAAAATAAAATATCAAGAAAACGGTGGTAGATTTCATTGTGTCAAACTTATACTTTTGGTTTTCTTCTACATAATTTTACTTTTTTTAACATTATTATATCTAATTTTAGTAAGATGTGAGTTCATAGGTCACATACAACCAGACACCGACAAAGAACCAGACCTAAGATCAACCAAACAACTGAGGTTTGGATTTTTTCGGCTCCAACCAAAACGTTTTTCTAAGTGCAATTTTTATTTGGTTAGCAAAACGATGCATGAATTTGGTTTTTTCAGGCTGATTTACTTTCTCTAGTGTGGTTTGCAGGCTATTGCAACAGAGCAGAGTTTACCCAATGCGCGCCCGAAAAATATTGACGGTGGGTTCCCACGTCAAAAAAAAACAATGGCATAGATTATACTTCCTCCTTCCACCTCTCTGTTCTCAGTTAACTTTTGGGAGTCACTTTGACCAGGTCATCTGGTCGGATGTAAAAATTTAGTAATAGTATTACTTAGAGTTTCAAACTGGCTAACAACACATTCAAATTGGAAACCGAATTCCAAGGTAAAAAGCAGATAATATACATAAAGAAGATTCAAAATTGAAGAATGGGAAAGTCTTTACCGGTCAAATTCCGCGTCTTTTGGTGGCCGTAGAAAGGAGAACACGGCCAGCTTTGTGGGTGGTCCGGCGATCTGACTGATTGGAGAGGCCAACGATGGGTCAGATACAGGCCAAGTTGGTGTGGGTCAGATTGGATCGAGAGAGAAGAGTCGACGACAGTTGAGAGGAAAGAAACGGCACTCACGTCGGTGCGGAGAATTTTTGTACAGGGCAAAATTGCGTTTTTAGTACCCGTAGATCGGATTTTGTGTAAATTTAGTATATATACTTTTTTAGGGGAAGTTTTTATAATTTCAGTGGACGCAATTCGGTACCCAAAAGTGTTATGGTTTGCAACTAGCTACAAAAATCGTTTTGCACCTCCTCGCCCCCATTAAAGTCTTTAAAAATTAGAACTTCAAATCTCCAACTCACATCTCTCTCTCAATCCCGCTCTTGCTCTAAATGAGTGAGGTTTTAACGAATCGTACATATTGTTTATAAGGAAGTAGAATGTAATGACACTAAAATAAGTATCGTGTTGATGAGATCAACCAAACAAATTAAGTAATGATACTAAAATTCATCGAAGGAAGAATTACGTTTTGGCCTTCTCTCATTTTGACACCCTTCATGATTAGGGTTTATTAATCTTGGGGTTGCAGCGATTTTAATTTACCATGATGTGATGCGGCGACACAAGCAAGTAATTTGTGGTTGTTAAAATAAGAGGTTAAACATAACTAAGTAGTTTCAATTGGATTGATGACTTAGAGGCATGACAATTGGGATTATCTATGAGATAGATAAATAATGAGTTATTTTCCCAGTTGCACCAAGAGTTACATAAGGATACATTTGGAAGGATTTTCCTACCTAAATAACTAATTCTTTGATGACTTGCCAAAAGCAAGCTCAAGAAGAAGTGAAATATGGATCTTTGACCCATTAGAAATATATGATATTTTCCGCATTAATGGTAATGGCTATTAATCCGAGAAAAATGGTGTGAGCTATATTTGATAATCTAGCAATTATTGAATGTAGTTAATTGTTCAAAATAATAATATTGCATATTTCTCATTTGTAGAATTCCAATGGCAAACCACAATCAAACATCGACACCATCCATGCGTTCTGTCCTTGAGAAGGACAAGTTGTCAGGGAACAACTTCCTAGACTGGTACAAAAACTTGAGGATTGTCCTTAAGCAAGAAAAGAAGTTGTACATCTTAGATGCACCTGTTCCAGCGCTACCAGCTAACGGTGATGTTCTCGCTGTCATAAGGGCACACCAAAATATTGTAGATGACAATAATGATGTGACATGTCTCATGCTGTGCACCATGAGCTATGAGCTTCATAAGCAACATGAGAACATGGAGGCATGCGATATGATCGTACATTTGAGGCAGCTCCTCCAATAGCAGGCCCAGCATGAGAGGTACGAAGTATCTAAAGCACTGTTCAAGTGTAGTCTCGCAGAGGGGAACCCAGTCGGGCTTCATGTACTCTGCATGATCGGATACATAGAGAATCTCGAAAGGTTAGGCTTCCCGTTTGGCCAAGAGTTGACCACCGATCTCATCCTGCAATCGTTTCCGGATAGTTATAGTCAGTTCATCATGAAATATAACATGAATGATATCAACAAGACTCTGCCAGACCTGCTCAATATGTTGAGGACCGCTGAACAGAGTATTAACAAGGGTAAAGGCAATGCCATAATGATGGTTAACAAGAGGAAGAGCAAATCGATTGCTTTAACCTCCAAAGGAAATAGCAAGAAAGTTGCAAAATCCAAAAAAACTGCCTTGAAGTCCGGTGGAGGCGTGACTAATGGTGATTGTCACTATCGTAGTCAGCCTGGACACTGGAAGAGGAATTGCCCCAAGTATCTGGAGGACAAAATGCTTGGAATAGTGATTCCACCACCACCAGGTATTTTCGGTTATAGATGTCAATCTTTTTATTTCTTCATCTGAGGTATTGGATACTGGATGTCGATCTCACATTTTTCGAAATGTGCAAGATTTGAAAAGAAGTACAATATTGGCTAAAGGGGAGATAGACTTGTGCGTCGGGAATGGAGCAAGAGTTGCTGCACTATCTATAGGCGTGTATGAGTTATCTCTGCCTTCAGGGCTTATTTTAGAATTAGACTATTGTTATTATGTGTCTGCTATGAGCAGGAACATTATTTCTATTTCTTGTTCTGACGAGAAAGTTTTTACTATTTTAATAAAGAACAATAGTGTTCCATTTATTTTGATAGTATCCACTGTTGTAGTGGGAATTTGTCTAATGGATTGTATATCCTTGATTTAAGTAATCCCATCTATAACATTAATACTAAGAGGATTAAAATTAATGAATTAAATCCTACATATCTATGGCATTATCGTTTAGGCCATATAAATGAGAAACACATATCTAGACTCCATAAGGATAGATTACTAGACTCATTTGATTATGAATCATATGAGACATGTGAAACTTGTTTGATGGAAAAAATGACAAAGTCCCCTTTCAATAAGAAAGATGAGAGGACTACTGAATTATTGGCACTCATACATACTGATGTATGTGAATCGTTTCCCACGCCTGTCAGAGGAGGTTACGTCCACTTCATTACATTTACTAATGATTTCAGTAGATATGGATTTGTGTACCTTATGAAGGCCAAATTTGAATCATTTGAATTGTTCAAGGAATTCAAGAATGAAGTTGAGAAGCAACTTGGCAAAAATATCAAGGCTCTACGATCAGATCGTGGAGGAGAATACTTAAGCCAAGAGTTTGACGACTATCTTAGAGTGTGGATCTTTTCCCAACTCACTCCACCCAGAACGCCACAATGGAATAGCGTGTCCGAGAGGAGGAATCGCACCTTGTTGAACATGGTGCGGTCTATGATGTGTCAAACAGATCTTCTGATATCGTTTTGGGAACATGCTCTAATGATAGCTGCTTTTACCATTAACCGTGTACCATCTAAATCGGTCATGAAGACACCATATGAGATATGGACTGGGAGGCGTCCCATAGTGTCGTTTATGAAGATTTGGGGTTGCGACGTCTATGTAAAGTGTCTACATAGTGACAAGTTTGGACCCAAGTCAGACAAGTGTAAATTTGTGGGATATCCTAAGGAAACTAAAGGATATTACTTCTACAACCCAACCGAGAACAAAGTGTTTGTTGCTCGGAATGACATGTTCCTAGAAGGAGAGTTCATCTCTAAAGAAGCCAGTGGAAGGACTATAGAACTTGAAGAAATTCAAGAACCACAAAGAACTGACTTGACAATGGAACATGAACAGGAACCACAAACGGTTGTGGAGCAACATGTTCAAGTAACTCAAGAACTCTATAGGTCTAGTAGGGTACGTCATGATCCAGAGAGGTATGGACTTCTCGATACTGAGCCCGGTGACGTATTACTCATAAGAGATGAGCATACTACTTATGGGGAGGCCATGAAAGGGCCAGACTCAAAGAAGCGGCTTGAGGCCATGAGATCCGAAATGGAATCCATGTATTCCAACCAAGTATGGACTTTGGTGGAACCACCCGATGAGGTTCGGCCCATAGGGTGCAAGTGGGTCTTCATGAAGAAGGCTGACATGGATGGCAATGTAGTTTCCTATAAGGGCCGACTGGTTGCTAAAGGATTCAGAAGAATTCATGGTATTGACTATGATGAAACCTTTTCCTCAGTCACGATGACCAAGTCCATTCAAATCCTACTTGCGATTGCAGCATACTACGACTATGAGATTTGACAGATGGATGTCAAAATAGCGTTTTTGTATGGAAACCTCCTCGGGGATGTGTATATGACACAACCTGAGGGTTTTGAGGATCCAGAGTATGCAAATAAGGTATGTAAGCTACAACGATCCATTTATGGATTGAAGCAAGCTTCTAGGAGTTGGAATCAACGTTTTGATGACGCGGTCAAAGTGTTTCGCTTCATCAAGAACGAAGATGAGCTTTGTGTTTAGAAGAAAATTAGTGGGAGTTGTGTTGTGTGTTTGTTCTTGTATCTGGATGAGATACTACTCATTACAAACAATATTCCCATGTTGCAATCTACAATTGAAGCTGAGTACATTGCTGCTTCAGGCGCAGCAAAGGAGGCTGTTTGGATAAAGAAGTTTATCATTGAGCTTGGGATGGTTCCTAGCTGTAAGGTCACATGTTTGATGGACTTGAAATACTTAGTTATTTCAAGGCCTTGAACCAGTTTTCAAAGCCTTGAATCAGGTTTCACAGACTTGAAATAGCAGAGCTCTTTCAAGGCCTTGAACCAGGATTCAAAGCCTTGAAACTGTCTGACATGTATGCATGTTCTAAGGGGGAGTTTTTCTCAACTTTTCTGATCTAATTTTATCTCTATCACCCCTGTGCTTGATGTGTTATTATTTGATGATGAAATACAAACTGTTTCTGATATATCTAACATGTTTTAGTCTATGAATTTGACTTAGTTTTGCAGGGAAATTTTATTTCCTAAATATGCAGGATTTGTTTCCTAATCTGGCTTTTGCAGGGAAGGAAATAATAAGAGATGATGATTCTGTGATCAATCAATGACAACTTCTCAGATTGTTTAAATGACAAGATCACAACAATATCTCTGAATATTGTGATCAACTATCCGTTGGAGAAGGCTGTTAAGAGAGTCAAAGTTTGTTACCTACAAAATACGAAGTTGTTGCTGAAAATATGGGAAGATTTGCAGAGCTTCAAACAGTATAAATGGAGCTCATTTTAAAACAGCAAAACACAACATTCAACGGGAAAAAGAGGGAAATATTTATGGATTGACAAGCATCAAATAAGTTCAGCATTCTCACAATCCAACTCACAGAAGATCACTGCATACTTCACTGCAGTTCTACACTTTAGTGTTTTTATGTATTGTGATTTATTTTTAGATCATTCTTGTAATACATCTCCATTTCATTCTCAAGGATTGTTCAAGGTGAACAATAGAGAATTATTAGTTAATCAGTTAGCTAGAGCAGGTACTAGATAGGTTAGAGAGAACCACAAGTTGTAACAGAGTAAGGCTACTCTCTGTGCTTGAGATCTAGGGCTTAGCTTTTTATTAATAATAATTGAGTTGAAAATCCTGCAGGGAGAAGATCTCTGAGGTAGAGACGTACTTCCAAGTGGACTAAACTCTATAAATCACTTGTCTCTTGCATTTATAGTTCATTACTGAGTTTTTACAGCATTCAAACTAGTCTGTTATCAAGGGTTTGAAAATCTTTTCAAGGTCTTGAAAAAAAACTTGTATGTTTTATTTCAAACTATATTTCACTTGAAAGGCTTGAAACTGTTTTCAAGGCCATGAACTTCACTGCTCTTCAAAGAATTTCTTCTCCTACACAAAGTTTTGCAAAAAGTTGACATACTCTATTCAACCCCCCCCCCCCTTTTAGAGTATATGTGCTGCATATCTATCTGCATACTCCCCTTTCAATTGGTATCAGAGCTTGTATCACTGTATAAGATTTAACCATCTTGTGATCATGTGTACTGCGGGTGATGGTGGTTTCTCACAAGGAAGAGCTGCTAATAGACCCCCTATATTTTGTGGAGACAACTTTTCTCACTGGAAAGCCCTGAATAATTTTCATCACTGATCAAGACATTGAGCTTTAGACCATTATTTAGAATGGACCTCACACTTTCTTTACAGATAAAGATGGGATCAAAACTCCCAAATTTGAAGACTCGATCTCCTCTTCTGAATTAGAACAATTTTCTAAGAATTACAAAGCTATTAACATATTGTATTGTGCTTTGAGTACAAATGAATTTAATAGGATCTCAGGCTGCAAGACTGCCAAAGAGATCTAAGATAAGCTTGTGGTGACATTTGAAGGAACCAGTCAAGTCAAGCAAACCAAAATCAACATCTATCTCAGACAATATGAGTTGTTCAAGATGAATGCAGATGAGTCAATCAAAGAGATGTTCAAGAGGTTCACAGACATTGTCAACAACCTTGATTCACTGGGAAAGCATATTTCCAGTGAAGAAAAGGTGAGGAAGATACTGAGAAGTCTTCCAAAGGCTAAATGGAAACCAAAGACAACATCCATTAAAGAAGCTCAAGATCTCTCATCATTACAACTTGATGATCTACAAGGTAAGCTCCTAACACATGAAATAACCATGAATGAGGCTGATGGAGAGCTACCTGAAGGTGTCAAGAACTTAGCACTCAAGGCCAAAGAGAATGAGAAAGTTCAAAGCCTTGAAACAGAAGATGATGATGAAGATCCATTTGCATTGATTTCCAAAGCCTTGACCAGAATCTTCAAGATGAAGAAGAACTTTGGAAACAAGGACTTCAACAGTGAATGACACATATCATCCAGTAGCAAGGACTACAAAGTTAAGTCTTCTTCACAGAATAAATCCAAAGTCATACACTGCTTTAAGTGTGGTGATGCAGGACATTTGATAAGAGACTGTCCACACAAGAAAAGCAAGAACTTTCAGAAGAAAGACCATGACAGAAGAAAGAAAGCTATGATAGCTTCATGGAGTGATTCAAATAGCTCAAGTGAATCTGAATCTTAAAAAGAACATGCCAACCTATGGTTTATGGCCAAGCATGATGAAAGTTCTGAGAAGAACATAGAGGTAATGGTAAACTATTTGATTTCAAAACCAAAAGAAGCTCTTTAAGATTATCTTAAAACAATGTGTTTAAATGGAGAAGATTATCTGAATGAGATTAGAGTTTTGAAAGAAAATGTTCATGAGCAAGAAAAAGAGGATTTACAACTTGTTTGTCTGAATCAGAATCTTGAAATCTCTCAGAAAAAAACAGACAGTGATTTCAAGGCTTTGAAAACCAGTTTCAAAGCCTTGAAAACACAAGTCAAGGAAGTAGTCACTGAGAACTCTTTACTGAGTAACAACCTTGTTAATCTGAGACATCAAGTTGATGAATTAGATAAACAAAAGACTAATCTTACTGAGAAACTTCAAGAATCTGAATTAGTCAAAGTCAAGCTTGCAGGCTCAGAACACAAGTTAAACCTGATTCTTGGAGAAAGCTCAAAGTCAATTCACAAAATTGGTATTGGATACAATCCAAACTTTCCAAGAAAGAACAATACCAGATTTGTGAAAGATGGAAACAAAACTTCTCATAAGTCTCATTTTTTGTAACAAGATTGGTCATATGAAGATGACTTGTCCTTTCAGAAGAAGAGACCCTCACATAATAAGGAACACATTCTCATTTCAGATTTTTGGGTTATGTCTCTGAATTTTCAAAGATTTGTAGAGAACTTCAAAACTTGAAAGACCTACCCATTGCATCAATCATAAGTGATAATGGTAGAGAGCTTGATCAATTAGATTTTGATTTATTTTGTATTAAACATGGTATCTCTCTCAATTTCTCTGCTCCTAGAATTCCTCAACAGAATGGAGTTGTTGAAAGAAAGAACAAGACTCTTGAAGATATGTCAAGAACGATGCTTCTAGAAAACAAGATGCCAAAACATTATTGGGAAGAAGCTGTGAATACAGCAAATTATATTTTGAACAGGTGCTTGATCATACTCATCTTGAAGAAAACCCCCTATGAACTCTTCAAAGGGAGGAAGCCAAACATTTCATACTTCAGACCCTTTGGTTTCACATGCTATGTCCACAACAATGGTAAGGACAACTTGGTTAAGTTTGATGCAAGAAGTGATGAAGGTATGTTTATTGGCTCTCTTACTAGCAAAGCTTATAGAATTTATAAAAAAAAAAGAACCAAGCTGGTTGAAGAAAGTATTCATGTTATTTTTGATGAAAGCTATGATGGTTCTTTGAGTGAAAGTTTTGCAGACTTGAATCTGAACAAGCATGAATCAGAAGAAGAAGAAGCTGAGAACTCACTTGGTTCAAGAAAGGTTCAGAAAGAAACAAAATCCATTTTCAAGACCTTGAAAACAAGACTCATGGCCTGAAAACAAAGATCAAAGTCTTGACAAAAATGATCAGAAAGATAAGTGATCAGGCTACAACTTCAAGACCAGAGAAGCAATATGGAGAGCCTGAACCATGATCTCCAAGAAAGAGATTCAAATATATTTCATCTCATCCAGCTGACAATATCATCTCTGACCCAACCACTGGTACACAAACAAGTTCACAATTGAAGAATCTTTGTGTTGTTAATGCTTTCATTTCTCTTGTAGAACCCGAAACTGTGAAGGAAGCATTACAAGAAGCAGACTGGATTATAGCTATGCAAAGTGAACTCAATGAGTTTGAAAGAAACAAGGTGTGGAACCTAGTTCCTCCTCCAACAAACCAGTCTGTCATTGGTACCAGATGGGTGTTCAGAAACAAACTAGATGAGAATGGCAAGGTGATCAGAAACAAAGCAAGGTTAGTTGCTCAAGGTTACAATCAAGAAGAAGTTATTGATTATGAGGAAACTTTTGCTCCAGTTTCCAGGTTAGAAGCAATTAGAACTTTACTTGCATTTGCATCCTACAAAAACATGAAACTATTTCAAATGGATGTGAAATATGCCTTTTTGAATGGCTACTTGCAAGAGGAATTTTATGTTGCACAACCCCTGGTTTTGAAAGTGATAAGTTTCCAGACCATGTTTACAAACTTGACAAAGCTCTTTATGGTTTGAAACAAGCTCCAAGAGCTTGGTATGAAAGATTGTCAAAATTTCTGCTTGAAAATGATTTCAAAAGAGGATTGGTAGACAAACCCCTTTTTATAAAGACTCATGAGAAATATTTACTTGTAGTTCAGATTTATGTTGATGATATTCTGTTTGGAGCTACTAATTATCTTCTATGCAAAGAATTATCAAGTCTTATGAGCAGATAATTCGAAATGAGTATGATGGGAGAGCTGAACTTCTTCCTTGGACTTCAAATAAATCAGCTGAAGAAGGACATCTTTCTACATCAAATCAAGTACAATAGGGACTTGTAAAACAAGTACAACATGTCTCAATACAAAGAGATCAAGAATCCCATGAGTTCTACACTGTCTTCAGATAAAGATGAATCTGGTAAGAGTTTCAATGTCAAAGAGTATAGAGGTATGATTGGATCATTACGTTATCTCACTGCTAGTAGACCAGATATCATGTTCAGTGTATGTATGTGTGCAAGATTTCAAGATGATCCAAAGGAATCACACTTAAGTGTTGTGAAGAGAATATTCAGATATCTCAATGGTACAAAAGACTTAGGGCTTTGGTATCCAAGACATTCTAACTTCTCGTTGCATGGATTTTCATATGCTGACTTTGCAGGTTACAAAGCTGACAGGAAAAGCACTTCCGGAACTTGCCAATTTATTGGATCATCTCTGATCAGTTGGCATTCCAAGAAACAAAACTCAATTGCTTTATCAACAGCTGAAGCTCAATATATATATGCTGGAGCATGTTGTTCACAAGTATTATGGATTTCTCAACAATTGAGGGACCATGGATTTGATTTAGAAGTATTTCCATAAAATGTGACAATACCAGTGCAATATCTATTACAAAGAATCCAGTTCAGCATTCAAGAATCAAGCATATTGATGTCAGACAAATTGCAGATATCTTCACTAAATCATTGCCAGATTAAAGATTTTCAACTCTAAGACTGGAATTAGGCATGCTAAATAAAGATGCATTGGTTTAGGGGGAGCATCAGGTAAGGAAGGTAAGTTATTATGTGTTTCAAAGGTTTGAACTGATTTTCAAATCCTTGCAAATCTGCTCAAAGTTTTGATCTTATGTGTTTCAGCTTAACATCTTTTCAAGACCTTGAAAATATTTTCAAAGCCTTGAAAATAAGTCTGATAACTGGTTAGTGAATAATTCTTGGATCATTCAGTATTGGGTGCTATCTTTGTAGATATTTGCTCAATATTTCCCCTACCTTTTTTAAACTTCTTTTTTAGCCAAATATAGTATAAAATTATTTATTTTCAACGGCATCAAAGATTTGAATCTTTGTTGATTATTACAGATCTTTTAAGATCAGAAAAATATTGCAGTTTTCTTTTCAAATAAAAACTCTCTTAGTATTTATCTTCTTCTCTTCTCCTTCACTCTGTATCAAATCTACCTCTCTTTATTTTTCTCCCAAACCCTAATGAGCACTAGAAGAGCCTCAGAAAGAATCAAGATGGCTGGAGGTTCAAAACAGAGTACAGAGAAGAAGAGAAAGGCAGCAGTGGATGAAGTTCAATAGATTAGTGGAGACTCTAGTTCTAGAACTCCTAGTGCAGAGGCAGTTGCAGAGCTTCCTCCACCCAAGAAGAAAGTCAAGAAGGATGCAACTCCCTCCTCAGACAAGAAGAAGAAGAAGAAGAAGAAGAAGAAGAAGAAGAAGAAGAAGAAGAAGAAGAAGAAGAAGAAGAAGAAGAAGAAAGAGAAGGCTGCTGTAGAGAAGCAACCAGAAACAGAGGTCTCTAGCCCCAAGAAGTTGAAGAAAAAGAAGAATTCTTTCTACCCAATGTTCCTGTCTCATCCAAACAGTTAACACACTCTATGTTAAATTTTGAATCTAAAGTTTTATTTACTATCTTGATGAGATGCATCTTTCCAAGGGAACATTCAAAGGAGTTAGTCACTTAGAGGGTGTTGTACATTATGTACTTGATTATGCATGGCTATGACATTGATCTGCAGAAGCATGTAATGGAACACATGCTATTAAGCCAAAAAAATCAAAGAAAGCATCCTTTGCCTTATGCAAACTTGCGCACTCTGTTCTTCCAACATCTTGAGATTCCTACTGCTGGTGAAGAGTCTATCACTTCAGGGATTGGTATGCTGAATGACAAAGCTTTTAAGAAGATTGGGGTATTTAAGACCAAAGAGAAGATTTGGAAGTTGTATTCAGATTTGACTGAAGAAGTGCTGAATGCGAAGAAATTTGTTAAGCCCAAGGCCTTGACCCCTACTTCAATCCAGACCTCTTGGCCTCATAAATTGTTTTCAATCCTTTAGAGAATTGATGGTCTAGAGATGGACAATAGTGAGATCAAAGAGAATCCGCATGGGTTTGAGACTGATCTCTCACAGGTCAAATACATGGTGGAAACCATCTTTAGAAACATGATTGTGCTTGATGTCCTTGAGGATGAAGAAGGTGCCTAGAAAGATGGCTCTGATAAAAACCTGCCAAGTGAACATTCTAACCAGGAAGAGGCTGCTCCAGTCAAAGATAAAGGAAAGCAGGTGGTAGTTGAACAAGCTGCTCAGGAAGGAGATGAAGTAGACAGTCACGACTCAGATGATTTGTTGATAACTCTGAAGAATAAGAAGAAATCTCCTGCTACTAAGGACAACACTGAAGAAGAGACTACTGGTGAGATGAAGAGGAACAAGGAGAACATGATAAGACTGATGAAGACAGTGAGGAAGAAGGGGGAGATCAGGATGGATATTCTAAGGGGGAGTTATTTCAAGGCCTTGAAACAGGATTCAAAGCTTTGAATGTCTGACCTATATGCATATTCTAAGGGGGAGTTATTCTGAATACTTCTGATCTTATTCTAACTCTCTCAACCCTATATGTGATTTGTTATTACTTGATGATAAAAAACAAAAGCTTGTGATTCATATAGACCTCATTTTTTCAACATGTTTGACTTAACTTTGCAGGGAAATTCTATTTCCTAGTTTGCAGGATTGGTTTCCTAATCTGGATTTTACAGGAATGGAAACATGGAGAGAATGTGATTATGGGATCAATCAGACACTCTTGAAAGCTTCTCAATCTGTTTAAAGACAAGATCAGAACAATATCTCTGAAGATTATGATCAACTATCCGTTGGAGAAGGCTGTTAAAAGAGTCAAAGCTGTTGCCTACAAAACATGAAGTTTATTGCTGAAAATCAGGGAAGATTTGCAGAGCATCTGAGCTGTATAAATAGAGCTCATTTTGAAGCAACAAGATACTACACTCAACGGGAAAAAAGAGAGACACATTTCAGGATTAACAAGCATCAAAGAAGCACATCATTCTCAAAATCCATCTCATAGAAGATCACTGCATTCTTCACTGCAGTTTTACACTTCCAGTGTTCTTCTGACTTGTACTCAATTTGTATATCATTCTTATACTACTACTAGCTCTCATTCTCAAGGATTGTTCAAACTGAACAATAGAGAATTCTTAGTTAATTAGTTAGCTAGAGAAGGTATTAGATAGGTTAGAGAGAATCACAAGCTGTAACAGAGTAAGGCATATCTCTGTGCTTAAAATCTAGGGCTTAGCTTTTGATTATTAAGAATTGTGTTGAAAATCCTGCAGGGAGAAGATCCCTGAGGTAGAGACGTAGGTCCAAGTGGAGTAAACTATATAAATCATGTGTCTCTTGCATTTACATTTTCATTCTCATAGTTTTTTCAGCATTCAAACTAGTCTGTTTTCAAGGGTTTGAAACTCTTTCAAGGCCTTGAAAAAGACATGTCTGTTTTCACTTAAGTGTTTTTCTTTCCATAGGCTTTAATGTGTTTTCAATGCTTTGAACTTCACTGCTCTTCACAAAAATCTCATATTTGCAAGTTTTTACAAAAAGTTGGCATACTCTATTCAACCCCCTGTAGAGTATCTGTGCTGCATTTCTACCTGCTTACTCCTCTTTCAGTGAGGATAAGGATCGATGTATCCGAGTCTGAACTCAAATCAAAACTTATGAACTAGTTAGGAGACGTGCTAATGTGGTCATGGAAGATGGTGAAAATCTCTGGGTTGATCTCAATTACGAGCGGATACTTGTTATCTGTTCGTGGTATGGAAGACTAGATCATTCTGCAGATGAATGTAAGGAAAGATCTAAAGCTATAGAACATAATTTATTTCTAGGTCATGGTAACTAGATTCTCCATAAAATAGGCCATAAGCGGAAGGCTGGAAATGGTGATCGCGGCGGTGTGAACCAAGGGGAGAAGACGGAGGAGCGGCGGTCTAACAATTTTCTGGCAAAGAGGGGTGAGAAATGTTCCTAAATCCGGGGACCAATCAAGAAAAAAACTTCATTCTGTGAAAATCACGATACCTTCTACGAAAGGAAAATGTATTCTTGAAGATTTACCGAGTCTTGGGGAAGCCAGCAAAATCCAAAATGATAAGCATGAATCCCTAATTTCTGGGGATCTCTCCTATCTGGAGAGATCACTGATCAACCAAATATCTCTTCTATAAACTTCGGCGTGTTGAAGGGGGTACGGAAAAGGGAAAATTTGAAAATCAGTGCGAGGACAAAGGCGAGTATGGGGAGGCAAAGAAAATGAAGTCAGTCAAGGAAAGAGAAAATCAAATGGCCTCCCTTTAATTGCGCCAACTAAAGGTGGACTAATCAGCGGAGGTGGTAAAAGAAATATCATGCCAGGGAACATGATTGAGCCAGCACCAGTTGATTTGGAGATGACTTACTCCAGTCGAGATGAAGCGAAAGTCTCAACAGTGTTGTCAGATGTCATAAACCAACTTGAAATGGCGGAGGCTGCTGAGCAGCCCTACCGGTAGCAATGAAAACCTTAAGTTGGAACGTACGGGGGCTTTGAAACCCCCGTAGCGTTACCGTCATTTACAACATTGTGAAGGAAAAACATCCCAATTTGGTTTTTCTCATGGAAACCAAGTTGTATTCACATGATATGGTGAATATTCAAAGGAGAATTAAGTTCGACCATAGCGAGATTTTTGACTGTGATGACAAAAAGGGGGGTTTAGTGATGCTATGGGATGATGAATGTACTGTCAGAGTGATTTTGTTGGCAAGATACTACATCCATTGTTGGATCACTAGGAAGGAAGACAATACAAGTTGGTTCCTCACCGGTTTTATGGAGACTCGGTGAAGGATGAGAGACACAATTAATGGGCCCTCCTTAGAAGACTCAAACCAGATGGAGATGCTCATGGTGTGTCTTTGGAGATTTTAATCAAGTTACATATCAATCAGAAAAAGAAGGAGGAAGACTGGTGACACTATCCCAATCGGTGCCTTCCAGGAAGCACTCCAATCTTGTGATTTGACTGAATCTAGGGTCTATTAGATTGCCTTTCACTTGGAAAAATAACCAAGAAGATGAAGAAAATATTAAGGAAAGGATTGACACAGTAGTAGCTAATCTTCCATGGATATTACTATATGGGAATGCTTGTGTGGAACACCTTATAGCTTCAATCTCCGATCACAAACCAGTTCAGTTGGTGTTTGGTAGGGAGGATCAAAGAAGTTTAATCGAGGGCCCAAAAAGGTTCTATTTCAAATCAAACGGGTTTCAACACAAGGACTGTGAGAAGACGGTTATGGAAAAGTGGAACGATATGGGAATGGACTGTTCAATCAAGGCGAAGTTGGAGGAAAATGCAGAAAATTTGAAGATGTGGGGGCAGAAAACCTTTGGCAATCTTCAAAAGAAGATTCGGGAAGGAAAGAAGGAAGCCAAACGCCTTGAAAGAAAAAAGCAGACGATGGACATAGTAAGAAAGCTTAGAGAGGTCAAAGATAAAATCAATACACTTCTACATCAAGAGGAAGTGTACTGGAAAAAAGATCGAGAGTACTCTGTCTTAAAGATGGTGATAAAAACGAGTTATTTTTATCGAAAGGCAAGCTCCCGAAAAGCTTATAACACTATTAGAGGATTAGAGGATGAAGCTGGAAATTGGCATACTGATGATTCAGAGGTAATCGGATTACTGTCGAATTACTTTAATGATATTTTTCACTCATCTAACCTGAGTGAGGAGTTTCGCAACTCCATAGTCGGAGAAGTTGGTACTGGTATCTCGCAGGCACAAATGGATACGATGAAAGGCCCCTTTTCCCTCAAGGAGTTAAATGAGAGCCTCTACAAAATGGCTCAATTAAAGGCCCTGGGTATAGACAGTTTTCCAGTAGCTTTTTTTTCAAAAATATTGGGACCAGATTGGGGAGGAGGTTGGAAATTGTGTTCTGCAAATCCTTAATGGTGAAAAAGTGTGAGAGACTACAACCATACTTTGCTAACCCTAATCCAGAATGTTAAGCAAGTGAGAAAGGCAGCATAGATTATCTTTGTGCTGTTATATACAAACTAGTTTCGAAGACGATGGAAACCGTTTTAAGAAGATTCTACCAACTATTATTTCTCAAAGCCAAAGCACTTTCGTACCTGGAAGACTCATCACGGACAATGTGATAGTTACTTTTGAACTATTACATACGATGAAGCACCGAAACAGTGGAAAAGATGGTTATCTAGCCTTGAAGATGGACATAATCAAAGCTTACGACCGGGTGGAGTGGAGTTTCATCACAAAGATGCTCCAAAAACTGGGCTTTGTCCCAAAGTGGATTAGCTAGGTGAGTGATTGTATATATACTATTACATTCTCTTTTAATTACAAAGGGCATATTGTGGGTTCGATTACGCCCGAGCGCGAACTTCGTCAAGGATTCCCCATCACTCCGTATTTATTCCTTTTATGCGGTGAGTTACTCTCTCGTTCTCTCACGTAGGCTATGACTATAAAATCTATTACAGGCCTAGCTGCGTCTAGAGGGGGTTCAAAGATCTCCCACCGCTTTTTCGCAAACGATAGCCTTTTTTTTATGAAGGCTACTATAGAGGAGATTACTTGCCTAGCTGAGTTATTACAAGACTATGAAAAAATCACAGGGCAGAAGATCAATTTGGAAAAGTCGGCGGCTGTTTATTTGAGTAATGTCCTGAATGATAGAAGAGATGTGCTTAGTGCGTTACTGGGTGCGAAAATGGAGGAGCTCCACGAAAAGTACCTCGGATTGCCTACAGAGATTGGAACAAAAAACATGACAAAATTTCAGCACATTGTCCAACTGATTATAGAGAAGCTAAAAAGTTGGAAGGAAAAATTTCTAACCTTTGCAGGGAAAGAGATTTTAGTGAAGGCGGTGATACAAGCTATTCTGACATTCACCATGAGCTGCTTCTCTCTTCCGGATGGTCTGTTAACAAAAATTGAATCAGTTATTGCCATGTTTTGGTGAGGAGGAGATTAAGAAAAAATGAAAATTCACTGGTTGTCCAGGAAAAAGCTTACCAGATGCAAATCTGATGGAGGTTTGGGTTTTAGGAACCTAAAAACATTCAACAAGGCTATGTTAGCTAAACATTTTTGGCGTCTTCTAATAAACCCACACTGCCTACATGCCAGAGTATTACAAGGAAAATATTATGCAAAAACAGGGCTTATTCAGTCAGAATTAAATTCTCGAAGCTCTTACCTCTGGAAGAGTAATGCCTCAACAAGAGATGATGTCATCAAAGGATGTCGTTGGAGAGTTGGTAACCAACATCTAAACGCTTTATCCGACCCGTGGCTACTCCGGCCACACACTTTCCGACCGATTACCCCTGCAAATGAAAACCACAATATTAAGGTCTCAGATCTATTTATAGATGATCGGCAATGAGATCTTTACAAGCTACATCAACTTTTTTGGGAGGAAGATATAGCCGAAATCCTACGAATCCAAATCCCTAGTGTGGATCTCCCAAATAGACTAATCTGGAATTTTGTAGACAATTGCCACTACTCAGTAAAAAGTGGTTACAAAATCTTTGAGGAACTTGAGGAAAGGAAAAACGTAAAGCAGCATGGTGAAGCATCTTCACGGGATCACAACATCTGGGACAAATTATGGAAAAGTAAAAGTCCCAAAAAAACAGATTTTCTTGTTCTGGAGGTGTCTCCATAAGATCTTACCAGTGAGAGCAAGGCTCGGAAGAAGATGTATTGTCACAAACACAAATTGCAGCTTTTTCCAATTTTATCAAGAAACTGAAGAGCATCTATTCATTCATTGCCCGTATGCAAAGAAAATTTGGGCTCAGCTCCTCTTTCACTATCGCCCGGAAGGCTATGGGGGGATTTTTCAGTCTGGACTTCAGATCTATTGAAGAGAGAAAACACAGAAGACAGAAAAAATCGTTATCGGGACATGCATCACATGGAACCACAAAAGACAGGTGGATCTTTGAAAACAAAAGCTCAGATCCGAAAGAAGATGTAAAAGAATGTTTGAGTAACTTAGCTTTATACAAAGCTATGCAACAGAATGAAGTGGATGCAGTTCCGGCTCAGACCTATTTTACCCCTACCCCTCAACGGAGTAGGCCACCGGAGGGGTGGACGGTAATGAGTATCGATGCGGCATGGATCCACAGAGGAGGAGAGGAGCGGTGGGCATTGTTGTCACCAATTAGAGGGGTGTCTTCATCGCCGACAAGTCGCAAGTGACTCCGTTCCGATCATCGGCCATGGAGTCAAAAGCGGAAGCAATGAAATTGGGTATCTTGTGTGCCCAACATCACAATCAAAACAAGATTTGGATCGAGACTGGTTCTTCCTCTTTGGTCAAGGAAATGAATAGGCTTCTCCATAACGGTGAAGAGAATGGTTTATAATCAAAAAGTGGAAAAGTTCTCGAAGAGATTAAATGCCTCCTCAAAAGGGCAACGGTGGTATTCACGCCACGTGCATTTACCAGTTGTGCATATCACATGGCACAACAGGCGGTGGATAATCAGATAAATGAGTATTGGGTGGGCTCTCCCTTCTCGTGGGCTGCTATTTTAATTCAGAATGATGTATCGGGCTCTTCTATTAGCCCAACTTTTAGTGGTTCTTAATAAAATGCCACTTTTCTCAAAAAAAAAGAGAGAGAAAGAAAGACTGTGAATGTCATGTACATTTATTTCAGCCCTTAGAACATCACCAAGGACGAGGAGAAACTATTTGTACTTTTGGATCAAATTTGGTCCTGCGCCAAAATTTGGTCCTCCACTTCAGAGTTTTTGCTCCAACAATGAGGACCAAATTTGTTTCTCCACAAATATTTTGTTAGTTTTGTTTATCTATCATTAACAAACAACTTTATATTTAAAATATATATTATTATTTTATGTATATATATATATTTTATTCATCTACGTAATAACATCTGAGTAGATAAATTATTATTGAAATATTAAAATATTTTTCTTTTAAATTTTCCTTTTGTTAAAGTGCCGGAGGTGGGGAAGAATCCGAAGATTGACGGTGATTTTTGTGATGCTACTTAACCTATGTTAGTTTATTTACATAGAAAATCTTATTTTTTTACCGTTTAAAAATTTATTGTATGAACAGTGCATATGAATGTTGGGGTTTCAGATTGCACATAATATTGCAGAGATCCTTTGAATTCATTGAACTTCAATTTTAAACATTGGTCCAGCTACAGGACCGTCTCCAAATTGGTCATCTCTTTCTTGCAGGACTAATTTTGCTCCAATAATTGGACCACCGTTGGAGCACCATTTTTTTACGTTTTGGACAAAATTTGGTCCAAGACAGTGATTTGGTCCCTCCGTCATCTCTAATCTCCAAGGGATGGACAATATTCCACTTTTGGACCAAATTTAATTCAAAACAATAAAAATGGACATTCAACGATGGACCAAATTTCAGCGCAAAATGGGTCCAAAAATAAAGGTAGGACCAATTTGAATGTTGTACTATTCACAAGACCAAATGTTAAAGAATTCTGATTTATTCATTTGTGTTGATTTTTGTTGTCTTGTAAGGACTTTTTATTAATAGTTAGCTTGAATTATTCTAATGTTCATTATGTTTAACTGTATAATTTTGCACTAGCCCTTAATTAGATAAAATGAGTCAAAATTATATCATTTTAACTTTCTAAATCATTTGTATTATTAGTATTATATAACTAATTCATCGTTTTGTTTTTTAATTTGTATAAAATCTATTTACTTTAGTATAAAGATTATTTATAATATTATTATTCGGTAAATAAATATAACTAATAAAATATTGATAAAGGAGCAAAATTGGTCCTCATTGTTGGAACAAAAACCGTAAAATGGAGGATCAAATTATGTTCCAGGCAAAGTTTTGTCCAAAATTACAAAAAGATGGTCTTTATGCATTGAGATGCTCTGAGCATATGTAAGAGTATGTCAGAGACTCCCTCAAGACCATTGACTGCTTTGTTTGTGTGTGAGCGCGTTGTTTGTGTGCGAGTGGACTGTACACGTGTACACTTTGATATGTTGGTAAAAAAGGCTCTCACTGCATCGATATGGAGCCAAAACTAATTCACATTTTTTGTGACAGATGGATGCAGTTTATGTGTAGATTGTTCTGAACATGCTTCTTGAATGTTATTTTCTTCTTCTTGAATGTGTTCTAACAAGCTTCAATAACGTTTATGGTACAAAGGAACTCAAACGTTCGAAACTATGAATCTAACTACCTAATATGAAAAAAATCATGGGTTGGAAGTGTTCACGTGCTAAAAGACAGTTCTGCCCCTCGCCTCCATGTTTGTGTGGTGTGGGTTGGTGAGATTTAGGGGTATTTTGGTCACCTTTGCTGTTGGGTGTTCCAGAAATGACTTCGTTGTCCCTCGCGTCAATGTTTCTATGTTGATGTGACGTGAGATTTAAGGGTATTGTGGTCATTTTCCAGTAAGAACTGAATGGATTTATGGTTGTTCGGAAATTACACATTTGTCCCTTTTCTCTGAGCCCAGTTGAGTGCGTGAATGAGTGATGGGTGGGAAGGGTATTGTGGTCATTATGTGGCAACAAGTCTATGGATTTATGTCGTGTTGAAATTACTGTATTGCCCCTCTTGTGCCTGAGGGTATTTCCTTCTTTTGTTGTGTGGTGTGTGTGTGGTGTGCGGTTACTTTTTGTGGATTCATTATTGTGCCCATGATTGTAGTTTCCATTTACACCTGACAGTGTTTGGTATTTTCGTTATTTTTGTGATGGGGAAAGGTATTTCAATAGTTGGTGGACGCTGATGGGAAAATCAGGAATGCATCCCTCTTTATGTTTGGTATTTACAGCTATGTGGGTTTGGTAGATTTGTGATTAACGTGGTGGGGAATGGCATTTACATCTTGCTTATTAATGTTCACTGGTTTCCTCCAGAAAGGACAACGCTGCCTGTGGCGTTCATACGTGACTATTGGGCGGTATAAGGGTGGTTTGGTAATTGGGCAGTCGTAAGCTGATGGAGTGATGGTTGTGACGTAATTACTCTTCGTCCTGTATTCCCTATCTCTGTTTGGTGAGGGTTCCGGTGTGGTAGGTGTGTTTGGTCGTTTTTCCTTTGTTTCAACTGAGGTAATGGTAATTGAGAATGTGGGATGATCTTTTCTCGGATTGACATGTGTGTGTGGTAGTGGGGTGACGTGGAAGCTGAGACTCGTATCAAGTGGCTGTTGCTGGTCGTAGCTATAAAGATGTTTTGGTTTCAATTTGCATTCTATGAGGTTTGGTTTATGTTTGGGCGGGTTTGGTTCTTCCTAATTCTCTCTCTCTTGTGTGAGTCCACTTCTTCAATTACTGGGTTTTTTCAAAGGTGTTTGTACGATTTTTATGAATTCTGGGTGTGTGTTGTGTTAATTTACTGTTGTTTTGTGGTTTTTGGCTGGTCTTGCATCAATTCGTTGCATGGTTGTTTGATGGACAATTTAGCAACAATTTTGGGTTTATGTAGTTGGTTTAGGGTTTCGTTTCCTGATCGGGGTTTTTGAAATTATGTGCATGTGTTGGGTATTGGCTGATTGGGCATGTGTCATTTATGGTTGTATGCAAGAAACTATTCTTGGGTACAGATTGAATGGTAGTGTTTGGTTGGTTTATCTGCATGTGATGTTGTTGTGGGTACAAATTAATTGATTAATTAGTTTGGCCTGATTTTTGGTTCAATTGATTTTTGGCCTGGTGGAGCTACTATAGCTGTTTCGATTATGCTCTGTTAAATTGATATTATATATTGGATGGTTCGTCCCTTATGATTATATTCGTGTATTCAGATGTGGTTACTATGTTGTTTTGCGTTACGCACAAATTTGTTAACGAATGCCTTTCTGGTTGTGCTGTTTTGTAGGTGCTTGCGTACTTCCGCCTCGTCCTGTGTTCTTGTCGTGCTCTTCGGTTCGAATTCCTGGTGCGTACTGTGTATGGGTGTATTAAGTTTGGTTTGTTGCTGTCTGATGTATTGATGTTGTTGGTATATATTGTTAGCGGTGCTTCCGATTTCGTGGTTTGTTTGTTGTCATTGTTGTCATATAGTGTCATGCAATGCTGCGATGATATGGTTGCATGTTCCTTATTCGGGTGTTATTTATTGTGTGTTATTTGTTTTGTATATTCGCACAATCACAGTTATGTGATAATCATTGAAACATGGATTTTGCGAGTTCATTCTCCCTTGTGAAATTCTACAGAGGCAGTAGCATGGACATAATGGAAGAGTCATTTTATGTTCATGTTAATCTTTTTTTTGGCGTCATTAGCTAAATAGACCCTGCTTTTGTTATATTATGTTACATGTTGTTTTTAGTTTGGCAATGTCTTCTGGTATTCCTGCGAAACGTCCAAGACGTCGTGGTGCGTCGTCGTTAGTGGTACATGGTCCGGTGTGGAATCCCTTTTTCAGAGAGGAGGTTGCACGTTTGGTTGGGGTGGCATCGTTTGATTCTTCTTTGGGTTCTGCCGCTGCTGTGACTTTGACATCCGCTTACAGTATTCGGGTAACTAGATTTGTGTCTACTTCGCCAGATTCTGATTTACACTGTGGGATGGTTCCTGCAGTTACAACTACTGGTGTCATTAGGAACTCTGATGCTTCTGGTTCTTCTGAACCGGTGAATATTACGCCAACATCAGCCAAACGTCGAAGATGTAGTGGTGCGTCGTCGTTAGGGGGACTTCCTCAAGTGTGGAATCCCTTTTTCAGAGAGGAGGTTGCTCGTTTAGATGGGGTGGCATCGTCTGATTCTTGGGTGGGGTTCTGTTCCTGCGGTCACTTCGACATCTGCTCACACTAGGAAGGCAACTAGACCTGTGCCTATTCTTTCGGGTTCTGATTTGCCAAGTGGGATGGTCCCTGCAGTTACGACTGCTGGTGTCAACAGGAGCTTTGATGGTTCTGCTTCTTCTGAACCGGTGAATATTACGACAGCATCAGCGGCAGTGCAAACTCAGCTTCGTTGTGTTAATAATCGTTATACAACTTTGGATGCGTATAATTGTGCGCAGGTTAATGCATTCGATTATCCTGCTTCTGGCTCGTCAGTTGTGCGAAATCTGAACCCAGGGAGTTGTAATAGCATTGTGGGCACGTCAGCATCCTCCACCGTCGATGAGTTTACGAGTCGTGGTACTGGCGTCCTCGCACCGGCCAGACGACCTCATAAGTGCTTTGGTTGCTCTTGTGCGTTGCTATTATCAGAGTATGTCATACTATTTGTTGAGTTATAATGTTAATCCATTTGTGATGTAGGTCAAAGGCGAACCTGTGGTGTATCGCCCTTAGGGGTTGGACAATCAGACGGAGTACCGTTGGTTGATTTGTCATTGGATTCTACATCCCTGCAACCTCCACAAATGTGTTCTAATGCAATATCTGTTTCATGTGAGAATTCTCAACCAGGTACTTGTAACAGTAATGTGGCCACTATATCAGCTACTAATGTTGGCTCGTCTAGCAGTCGTGGTGATGGTGTTTCATTGCCGTCCAAACCATCGCGTAGGTGATCGTGCTTAGTTAATGTTCGTTTCTTTCTTAATGTATATCTTATTTTTTCACTTGGTAATATCATTCCTTTTGTCATGTAGGCCTGACGCGAATCGGTGGTGCGTTGTCGTCAGGACCACCTGGTGGTGTCCGAAATCCGTTTTTTAGAGAACAGGTTGCGCGATCGGCTGGGGCGCCGTCGTCTGAACGTCCTGTGAGTGGTGTTGCAGTGACAACTTCAAGCTCGGGTTGCAATCGACCGGGTACATCATCGGGTACTAATGCTGATGAGTCTAGCATCCGTTGTAACAGTTACCTGCCTGCACCGAAACCACCTGGTATGTTTTAACCGTGCTCTAATGTTGTCTCTTTGTCAGTGCACCTTAGACTATTGGTTGGTTGATAATGTCATTCCATCTGTGGAGTAGGTAACAAGAGGACGAAGAGGTGGGAGCGAGATCCTCCGCCTCCTCCCTCTGAGCCAAGTATTCTTCCTCCAATGAGAAGAAGCCGATATTGTAACGCGAAGTTGTTTGCGCATGAACCAAATGGATTGTGTTGTAGTGAAGGCTGTATTGTGCTCTATCACATGAAATCCCATCTTCATTAGCAAGGTTATTGTTGTCGAAAGATGTAACTGGTAAAGAATTTAGAACCAGTTTACGCGCCTACAATTCTTTGTTCTCATTTACTTCAATGGGGGTGAAGGCAGATCCAAAGACAAAGAATAAGAGCAAAGGGATCTATACGTTCCGTGTTCAAGGTCAAGTGTACCACTACATTAATGATCTTGATCCTGGTGAATAGCCTCCAAGGTATTTGCAATTGTACTTCTATGGTCCTGCTTATCAGTTGCACTGTCGATCTCATACTTTTGATAACCTTGATCCAGCAATCATTGCCTACTTGACTGAGATATTAGCTGAAAAACCATATCAAAAGTATTTCAAGTCAATGCATGAATTTCCCGAGCTCCAAGATTGTGATGTTCTCATAAAGGGTGATCTGGGCCTTGATCAGCGGACACATAACTTGCCTACCTCTTATCAGGTTGCCGGTATTTGGATTGATGATGAATCTCACGCTGGTAAATTTACAAGAGATATTTTAGTACATCGCAAGGGTGGTGGAGTAAAGCAGGTTAAGTATCATTTGGGCTGTTACGACCCGCTTCAGTACCCAATCATTTTCCCTTGGGCCAGCCAGGATGGCATACTAATATTAAGAGGAAACCTCCCAAGCGGCGACGTCGATCAGGTAAATCCCATATATAATTTCAGCTGTGTTTTAGTTCTTCTTTGGTTTCCTTAATATATATGTATATAATTTTTTTTGTTATGTCGTTTTTGATCCAGTGTAGACTCGGAATCTGGAGATGACATTTTCAGCTGTCGTGAATACTATTGTTATAGGTTGCAAATAGGAAGCATGCGTGAATCATCGTTGCTCCTATTTAGCCGTCTACTTCAGCAGTATATCGTTGATATGTACATCAAGCTTGAAACGGCTCTGTTGGATTACTTCCGACAGAATCTACATGATATAAGAGCGGAATTATTTCGGGGAACACTGGATAGTGTCGCTATGGGTGAAATGAATGCCAGTAATATTGAGCGTCATGTAGTGCTGCCTCCATCATTTGTTGGAGGGCCTCAAGATATGAAACGTCGTTATCAGAATGCGATGACCTTAGTGAGAAAATTTAGTAAGTCGAATTATTTTGTGACTATGACATGCAATCCTAGGTGGGCTGAGATCCAGGGGGAACTGTTACCGCATGAGGAGGCACATAATCGACCAGATTTAATAGCTCGGATTTTCCGTGCCAAAGTTGTTGAATTGAAGCGTGACTTGATTGACCGAGAGATTCTGGGCCCCGTGGTCGCGTTTACCTATGTGGTAGAATATTAGAAGTGTGGGTTGCCGCATGTTCATTTTTTGGTGATATTGAAGAGATTTGCCAAGTTGATGAGCCCAGAACAAATTGACATGTATATACCTGCTGAAATCCCTGATCCAAAAGTGAATCCTCATCTCCATAGTGTTGTTATGAGGCATATGATGCATGGGCCTTGTAGGCACTATAATCGCAAGAGTCCATGTATGCGGCCTAATAGAGGATGTAAAAACAAGTATTCCAGAGAATTCTCCAGTGTTACGAAGTCTGGTGAAGATTCATTTCAAATATACCGTTGAGAGGACAATAAACGGACAGTCACATCTAGAGGAGCAACGCTAAAAAACAGATGGGTTGTACCATACAATCCGTATTTGCTTGCGAAGTATGATTGCCACTTAAATGTTGAGGTTTGCTCAACTATAAAGGCTGTTAAATATTTGTATAAGTACATATACAAAGGTCATGATAAGGTTGTGTTCCAAGTACTTTCCGGTCAGACTTCTGGTTATGACGAAATTGCAGCTTATCAATCTGCTAGGTGGGTTTCCCCGCCGGAAGCTGCTTGGCGTATATTCATGTTTCCAATGAATGAGATGTATCCTTATGTAATTCCCCTCTAGCTTCATCTTTCAGGGATGCAATCTATCTCATTCAATCAGTACATGAACCTCCCATACATTGCAGCTGATAAGAAGAATGCTAAAACAAAGTTGACGGAGTATTTTGAAACACACAAACGTGGTGCCAGTGCAAAGCGGTTGCTTTACAGCGAGTTCCCGCAACATTACACTTGGAATGCATCGCGCTTACAGTGGGAGCCACGAAAAAAGGGTCACAGTATCGGTCGCATTGTTGCTGCTAATCCTGCTGCAGGAGAACGTTTCTTTCTCAGAGTTTTGTTGATGCATGTCAGGGGTGCACAATCATTTCAGGACCTGCGCACTGTGAACAATTATGTGTGTGCTATATTTCACGAAGCTTGCGAGAAACTAGGTTTATTGGAAAAGGATACAACATTAGAAGATTGCTTAGAAGAGTCTATCACTTTCCACATGCCAGCTACATTGCGACTTCTATTTGCCACCATACTTGTATTCTGCCAGCCTATCAATCCACGATTGCTGTGGGATCGGTTTTACCCGAACCTTTCTGAGGACTTCCGTCATGGTGGAGTTAATGGGGAGACTCAAGTACTTTCGAGAAATTTAAGAGCAGTTAGTGCTTTCCTTGAATCAATGGGTAAACAGCTCAGTGATTTCAATTTACAGGCTTATCAGGACTCGATTGATATCGGAACAACAACGAATCGTGAGATTTATGAAGAGTTAGCGGTCCCTGTCCTCCCAGAAGATATTACTGCAGTGAAGCATCTAAATCGAGGTCAAAATAGGGCATACAATATCATTATTGATCGATTGACAAGTAATAAGAGTGGGTGTTTTTCGTTGGTGGGTCTGGTGGCACTGGAAAAACGTTTTTGTACAAACCTATGTTGGCTTATGTGCGTTGTCGTGGGAATATCGGTTTAGCAACTGCCAGTACTGACATCGCGCCATCAAATTTTCCTGGTGGCCGAACTGCACACTCTCGGTTTAAACTGCCGTTGGACACAACAGAAAAGAACACCTGTAATATTGTGAAGCAGAATGGACTTGCACGCCTCATACGCGAAGCAAAGATTATCATTTGGGATGAAGTGACGATGACAAGGAAGCAAAACATTGAAGCTCTCGAATGTATGCTTCGTGATATCTGCTCCAGTGAGGATGCCTTTGGAGGTAAGGTTGTTGTGTTTGGTGGAGATTTCAGACAAGTTCTCCCAGTAACAGTACGTGCCACCAAGGAGGAAAGTATATCAAATAGTATTGTCGATTCACAATTGTGACCAACTATGCAGATTCTGCGATTGACAGAAAATATGAGGGCTATTGTGAGTTTCTACTGTCAGTGGGTGATGGTAGTATGCAGGACAGTGACAAAGCAATGATACAACTCCCACTGTCGATGGTTGTGCCGTTCGTCGATGAAAGTGCATCGGTCGAAGCTTTCATAAATGTTGTTTATCCAAATTTTGAAACAGAATGCCTCAAGCCTGAATATCTTATCCATCGCGCTATTCTAACTCCAAAGAATGATTTTGTTGATGTGTTAAATGAAATGTTGTTGGCTAGGTTTCCTAATAAAGCACACACATACACTAGCTTCGACAATAGCCTTCCTGATAGTCGAGAGAATTATCCATTAGAATACTTGCATACCCTCACTCCAAATGGGATGCCTCCCCATGAATTGATTCTCAAGTGTGGTTTTCCTATAATGCTACTTCGAAATCTAGATCCGTCGGTAGGTCTTTTCTAATGGCGTTAAATTAATTTGTAAAGATTTACTCCCTAATATCATACATGCTGAAATAGATGTAGGCCATAATAAAGAAAAATCTGTTTTCATTCCAAGGATACCCCTTAGGCCATCAAACTGATAATTATTCATTTGAGTTTGAGAGGAAACAGTTCCCCGTGCGTCCTTGCTTTGCCATGACAATAAACAAGTCACAAGGTCAAACATTGCAAAACATAGGTGTATATCTTCCTCAACCTGTGTTCTCACACGACTAATTTCTTACCTTATTTTGCTAATCAATTTGCTAGGCCCAAATAATATCGGATTGTCATTTTAAAGAATTGGCTGTGACGGAGGGAGCATATCATAGTCAGGGGTGCAGATGTTCGAAAATTTGGAACACAGAAGGAGTGAAAGTATCATTTCCCAAACAAGAAGAGGTGAAAGTGTCTTCTCATCAAATTTAAGGGGATAAAAGTGTCTTTGTGACTGATTGTTACATTTGTGGACTTGTGTAAGTTGTGTTCACTTTGCGACTGCTTGTTACATTTGTGGACTACCTTGTGTAAGTTGTGTTCACTTTGCGACTGCTTCTTCCGTTGTCTCGCCAGCGGCGACCAGAAAAGATGTGCACGTTAGAAAAGCGAAACAATGTCTTCATCTTAACAATCACCGGCGACCACGAGCACCGCCTGAACCCTCCCTTCATCGATTCCATCAGATCCGCTCTAAATCAAGTCAGATCCGAATCCTCCGGCAAATCCACCGCTCTCATCACCACCGCTCACGGCAAATTCTTCTCCAACGGCTACGATCTCGCTTGGGCCACCACCACCGCAACGCCACCAAACACCGCCACCGACCGCGTCCGATTAATGTCCTCCAAGCTCCGCTCACTCGTCACCGACCTCCTCTCCCTCCCGCTCCCCACCATCGCCGCCGTCACCGGCCACGCCGCCGCCGCCGGCTTCGTCCTCGCTCTGAGCCACGACTACGTCCTCATGAGGAAGGACCGGGGGTTCCTCTACATGAGCGAGCTCGACATAAAATTGCCGGTGCCGGCGTGGATGAAGGAGGTCCTGAAGACGAAGATCGGATCGCCGAGGGATCTCCGGGATGTTTTGATGGGCGGAGTGAAGCTCACGGCGGAGGAGGCGGCGGCGAAGGGGGTGATCGATTCGGCGCACGATAGCGCGGAGGAGACGGTTAGGGCTGCGGTGGAGTTGGGGGAGAAGTTGATTGGGAGGAAATGGGATGGACACGTGTACGGTCAGATACGGAGGGTTGTGTTTGCTGATGTGTTGGCTGCCGTTGGATCCGACGAGACTACGGAGAACGCGAACCTAGTCTCGCGAATTTGAAGCCAGTGGCATTTTAGGTATAATTAATGTAGAGTTTCGTGTAATGTACCACTACCTCTTTTTTAGTCTACTTCACTTTTTGTCAACTTTGATCCGGTAATTTAATTACCAAAACGATATAAGAATTTGATAATCTTGAAAAAATTGCAAAAAAATTATATTGTTTTGCTGTCTAAATTACCGAGTCAGAGTGACACAGTTACGGGTTGAAAAGTCAAAGTAGGATTATCCAGAAGAAACGGAGGTAGTATTTCACAATTGTGCTCTGGTCATTTGGGGTTTTAAGTGTTTGTATTGTCTGACTGTCTGTTTCAGATCAATGTACGCCGTTGTTCGCGGTTAGAATAAGATGTGTTGCAGCTACTGACAGGTTCGGTGTCCAGCATTTGAGTCATTTTGTTTTGATCCTGTTTATATTTGGTTTTGTATTCAGCATTTCATAAGATCAGATACCGCTAATAGGAAGATCCGAGGGAGCTCAAAAATTTGCTTTATTTGGAATGTGAGATAGCAATTGATGCAACCACTGTCTTTGAAACATTATAGTCCAATCTGAAACCCTAAATGGAGTATACTCGAATTTTGTACTAGACTGAGAACACTAAAATCGTTGGTGAGAAGCTGAATAAGGACTAGTTTGGGAATACTGTGGCGGTGCTAGAAGGTCTTGTGTGAGAATCACTGTAGAAGAGCTGCTGTGAATTTTAGTTAAAATATTGTTTGGTAAATATTATGTGAAAGCTACTGTAAGATATTGACAGTAATTTCGTGTTTCATAAAATCAACTGTGAACCTGATGTGAGAAGGTAAAATGACAAATTTATTACATGTATTTTTGTAAAGGTGAATACTGAGATTTTTCAAATTTGTTAAAATTGGTAGTAGATAAATTAATCAAATTCACTTTCTGGCAAAGCATCTCCCCCATTGCTTCCTGAAAGCTGCTGTGAGACGGCAGAAACTGACAGAAAAGTCGGAAAAAATATTTTTACTAAACGGGCCAAAACTGTTTCTGCTGTCAGAAAACAGATGTGCTGGGAGCAGAAGAATTCCCAAACTGGCCTAAGTCAAAATTGTAAGTAAGATCAAGTGGAAGATCATGACCAAGGAGCCAGAGTGTCTGTTATAGAATGGAGAATTATGAGCAGGTGAAGTAAGAAAGGTGCGGGCAAGCACCCTGAGGCATTTGTAACCAAGCATGCGGAGCCGGCACGAGCCGAGCGAAATCTACAGATCATGGGATTGTAGGTTCAAGTAAAGGTTTGTGTAAAAATGCAGTGTTGCTTTGAACTGGCACAGAGGCCAGTGATAATGAGCTCAATCACTTTGCTAAGGGTATCTTGGTTATTGGAACCTGCATAGCTTTGTATTTGGCTACAGATATTCCATGCCGGTTTGAATATCCACTTCTAGGTGTGTTGATGAATAGCCCACAATTCTTCCGCATAGCTTCATGCCACTTTGAATCAGACTTGGTTGAATCAGTAGTACTGTAGTATTAACTAGTACTATAAGAACTAAGATATCAATTTTCTGCTTAGAATCCCCAGTCTTAGCTCGAGTAATCATATGATGCATATTGGGTGTTTTTCAGGTCCGGAAGAACACAGATAGTCTTGGAAACATAGGAAGAAAACATATGTAGATAGTAGATAGCGGAAAAAGAACTTGAAGTGGACTAGAAATAAGATTTCAGGAATTACACTTGGGAAATCAAACAAGTGAGTCAGGATAGGCGAGGAAGACGTATATTTTAGTTGAAGAGGAGCCAGCTTGCGCATCTAAATTTGGATTATAGTAGCAGATTGCTGGGGGAAATACAAGATATAATTGCTTGTTGGATGCTTGGAGCTTGACATGTTTAGAAATATAATTTATGTTACTCGTACGAGTGTATCTCGGCACCTTTAACTGCACAGAATATTGTATGATAACAAGTAACGCGACTGTGGATACCTTTACGCTTTAGAGATGATTTGAAAATGGTACCACACCAGTGAGCTCCCACAAAAGTTGGATCTGTTGAGTAGTTATGTGTTTTTTTGTAGTAGTTTCCTTTAGATCATGATGGGTTGTATGGGATTTGCTCGTTGATTGGTACAGCTAAAGGATATCTTCTGCATATATTGAGATGACAATCAAATTATATCCATCAATGTGGGAAAACTTAGATCTGTAGGAAAACTATCTTTTGCATCTTTTTTGGCGGATTAGAATATGAAAGGTTGTGATGGTTAGCCTTATTATCCAATGACCCGCTTGTCAATGAGCATAACTTATGCAGGCAACCACAAGGAAACTATGAAGGAACAAAACTAGCTGTGTTTCTCCAATTTCTCTCCCTCCTTCTAGGTGTTTAAAGAGAGAACGAAATGGGAACCGGTGATTCCCATTGTCTTCATTTCTCCTAATCTCTTGTTTGTTAGTAGCTCCAACTAATAGGAAGAAGAAACAAACACAAGTTCTTAGATAACTTTACAAGGCCAAATTAATGAAAAGTAATTCTTCGTTTATAGATACAAGCCATTTTAAGGCAATTGAGAGGTAGAAGCATCTCAAAAAGTTGTTGCCGGATAGGAAGGGCTTAAAGAGAGAGATAGAGTTCTGAGATTGCCTGGACAACAGCGTGAAGGATTCAATCAGTATGGTGGGTGTTTGACTGAATGAAAAAGCAGGTCAGGCTCTTTATTACTACTTTGCTGAAGCACCCAGGTCTAAGAATAAGCACAATATCCCTCTGCTTCTTTGGCTTAATGAAGGTTCGTATCGTCAGTTCCGTTCTTATTATGCATTTCTCATCATCTGTCAATTATCTGTCAATCTGAACCTATGCTGCACCGACACTCCAAATATTTTCCGGTTCGCGTTTCAGACTCTCCGACACGTGGAAACGTCTCCGACACGTCGCTAAACGTCTCAGACATGCCAGGTGGCGTTTCGGTTTGAAAAATAGAAAAAAATGGCCATACACAACGTCCGACAAGAGGGAGACACGCGTCTCTTAAAATGGAGACACACGTGTCTGGATTTTTTTAAAATTTCTCGGGATTCGTTTTGTGATATTCTAAAAATTAGAGGGACTGTTATGAAATTATCAAGTATCATCTTCTCAATACATAGACCCTTAACCCTAGCCGCACCCCATCTCAAAGACTCATATCGGGGTTACGAAACAAAGAGAAAAATGCGAAGAGGCGAAGACGAAAGAAGAGAAGAATCAAAGACCTCCCTGTAGTGTCTAAACTTACTTATGATTTAGAAAAACGCTAAGAGTCCAAGACGAAAGAAGAGAAGAATCAAAGACCTACCTGTAGTGTCTAAACTTATTTATGCTTTGATCGATTTGTATTTGGTAGTTACTAAACTTGTTATTCGGCATTTCTCGATTTTTCAAAAATTGGCGTGTCGGCATCCCCGTGTCTTGCCGTACCCGTTTCCCGTGCAACGTACATCTGAACCATGTCAAGATTAGGAACGGTGTGAGGGTTGTTTGTATTTTGTTGGTAGTATTAGCAGGATGATATTTAAGTGTCAGCATTGTGTTTAATTCTCGCTTATTCCCCAATCCAATTCTAATAATTCATAGAACTACTTTGGTAATTGGTACTTACTAGTCTTCTCAATGACCCCAAAGAGAAACAAACGGATCTTTATTCCCATCCTAGTTAGGGTTCTTCTCATCATCATCAGTTACACAACCACCATAACTATGTGCTCTCGCCTTCATTTCAGAAAATTACAAATATTGCACTTCAATGGGATTGTTTTAATTAAGCTTGCACGATTCTGCTAGTTAATTATGACTCGTTATTTTACTAACGTTTTCCTTTAATAAATAAATGATGAATCTAGACATGTAACATGAGACATGATGAAACGAAAAAGATGATTGGCAGGAATGGGCATACATGCAGATGAGACAACTTCAGGAGGGTGATTGAAGTTGGTAGGTGCCTTTCTGCTTTGTCCATATACACTGAATATATCACACAATTTAAGCATTGTATTCTGGAATTTTGAAGGAAACTGTAACCAATAAACAAACTATTACAGTATTACTATAAATATCTTTTTAATGTAGCACCAATGATCAGGCAATTGGGTATTTTCAACATTTGATTCCTCGCACACCAACTTCAGCAAAAAAGATGCACTCTGCTTTTATAATGGAAAAATAGAAAGAAAGGGCAAATAGAGAAAGTACAACCTTTTGTTCTGGCGAACTTGTGTTTTCTAACCTAACAGTTGTATTGACGGATTCATTCTCAATGGTGGTCCTCTACTGATTAATCATCGCAAGAACTGTTACTGAGTGTTATATTTTGTTTCATGACTTGTTAGGCCCAGGTCACTCTTCTTTGTGATTTGGAGTACTGCAATAGCTTGGAGCCTTGGACCATTCTGTTTAGCTCAGAATCTGCTATTGCTGAAAACATGGTTGAAAACCAGACTTAAGGTTTTGTGTTTTGTGATTTTAACATGAGAGTCAAGTCTCCACTTCTTACGGTTGGTAAGAGTTCAACCAGAATCTAGGTTTCTCAGTTCCTTCCAGAGAGTTTGCGCATTGTCAACTGATAAACTTATCTGCTTTGGTGTTCTCAGCTGCAAGTGTCTTGTTCTTGGAGTCACCAGCTGGTGTAGGCTTTTCATACTCAAATACATCAGCAGATTATGCAAGAGGTGATGATAAGACAGCAGCTGTAGAACCGTATAAGTTTTGTTGCTAAATTTTAGATGGTTCGGGAAAACTTGGCCGAAAAAACTGCTTAATATTAGCTGGTGTCATTTGCCTACAAAAGTTTTGCTTTCGCAAATGGAAAATCTTAGCAAAAGAAATAGAGTTCCCTGATAACCCTTTGAAATCTGGATCTTTTGGTGATGAAAATCCAGAGGAAGTTCTAGCAATCTTAAACATGCTACTTGACAACTGAGCTCATCAGTAGCTAGCCTCTTAAAGAGGAAAAAGGCATCATGTTCATCCTGGCAATGTGTTTTTTAAGAATAGGAGCACAATTGCACAAAGCGACATTCTTAAAAGTTCGTTATCTACACTACTAATTAGAGTGTGCTGACATTGTTCTATATGTAATAATGCAGGATGCAGGTTTTGGATTTTGACCCCTGTAGCTATAGCTCAATGTTATTATGGATTCATGCCAATGTCACCGAACTTCACTCTGTCTAGGAATCATGCAGGTAAATTTTAGTTTCTTCACTCTTACTTTCGAATACGGAAAACAAGTATACCGAAACCAATAGTGTCTTCACTCTTCCTCCTCGTAATTGCTTCCATCATCATAGTTTAAGTTTCTTAACAATTATTGAACATGGAGTCGAAATTATTGACCCCCAATCAACAATGCTAGATCCAATTTTTCTTTAAGACTTCTCTGCTCGGCCGTCCAGAAACATATTTGGATCATTCTTCCACATTAGTTGTGTTTACCAACTGAACTTGCACTGCAAATGTGTTTATATTAAGATATAGGTGTGCTTGTTATTGCTGTCATGTCAACCAAGGCAGTCCCTCGGAAAGATTCATACACTCGTGCCCGTGTCCGGGACATTATTGTCGTTGATGAATCCTGAGACTGCTCATATATGTCGAGCTCTTTTAAGTTATATTTATTCGTAGGATTAACTGTTATTAAGATTCAGTTTGAACTGTGATTACCCGCTTCAATGTGCAGTCTTCGTTGTGTTTATCCGCATGGGATGATGTAGCTGGAGCTGACGCTGATAAATTAGAGAAGCTTGCAAGTATTGAACGAGTGGACGTAGTGACTAATGTTTCGGCGACTAAATACGAAGTTGCACTATATAAATGCCTAAAGTGGTGTCCTGTAAAATGAGAATTAGCTATTTAGTGACACTTTTGCATATTCAAGAAATTTTTACGCTGCTTACAGAATGTTCGTTGAAGACAACAGTTTCTACTATGTTTCTACATGATATTGACGATGCACGAGTAAAGAAATTAAGTGATTGGTATGTTAAAATATATTCTTCCCTTCATGTGTCACTTATAAAAGATTTGATCTCATTAGAAGCATCGTTCAACAGGCGAGATGCCAACTACGAAAAAATTGACAAGCTCAAGACTCCCGAAATATTGTTGTGCACACAATTTACCAAAGATCCGAAGCCAGATTTCAAGCTGTCCAAGATTGCTGATTTGCCCAAAGTCTTGATATCTTTGCAATATTTGTACTAGCATATTTAGATATTAGCATAACAAACTTTGTCTATTTTCCGCTAACGTAACTATTCTATTAGTGATAAGCCGTCTCTGTTTTTTCCCAAGTCTGGAAGTCCCGAAGTGTGGGTGAAAGTTTCCGTTTTAGCATCACCAGCTAATCAACGACCGTGGTATCATTTCTGCAGTCTTTGCAATCGCGCGACAAGCCACTTAATAGGGAACGTCTTTGATTGCTCCTACTGCAGTAACAATGGTTGCACGTCTATACCGTGGTGCGATTTTCATACCTACTGAATATTAAGTCGTATTCATCTCCTCAATATTTATTTATCAATACATAACTACCACCGGTAATTAATGGCCAGGATGTATTCACTGCAGGGGTCGTCTTGCTGTTGTCATTGGAGATGGAAGTGGGGAGCTTGAAGTGATGATATTTGGCTATGCTGTTGAAACAGTGCTGAAAAGAAGTCTGGTCGTGTTGTCTGCACTGTCGGAAACGGTAATCTGTTCAATCTACAACTATTATTACCCTGCATAATTTTTTTTTGTATCTTGCAACAGAATTGTTAGAAACATCGATAACAATTTATCCGTTTTATTTATGTAATTATTTGTTTCCAGTGATATATATATATATATATATATATATATATATCATATATATATATATTCATCGCATGAACAAAATGATGTGATCAGCAAAGCAAATGAAGCAAGTGTGAAACAGAGATACTACTTTTGTCTGACTCCATCCAGCAGCAAAAATCCTCGCTGGGCGAGTAAGTGGAGTGTCCGCCAGGTTGAGGAAGCATAAGATCACCACTGATGTGTCGTGGGAAAATCCTTGAGTTTGTGTGAGTTATTTTGAATATATATAGGAATGTCATAATCAGGTGTTGTTTTGTTTTATCTCTTTATTTTTTGATGGAGAAAGCGTGTAGATATTGGTGCCATTCGAGGCAGGAATTATCTCTACGCTTTTTCTGTGCTACTAGATTGGTATATTTCATGGAAGTCACATCTGACTAAGTTTATGTGTCACTCCTTTGTTTATATGGTTCTGGTTGTTGTTTTTTGAACGGTGTGTGTGCCCAATAACTGGTAATATGATGTTAGATCGCTCTGTCTACGCCGTCTATGCAGTTGTGAACTTCAGCTGTATCTATAATATGCGTATATTTTGTATATATAGCGTGATTATTTTGTTATGTGTCCTGCCCATTTGCACAGGATATATGAAACTATTACGATTATGTTAGATCCTATATATCGCAGAAAGTAGTTCCGCAGAATTGTTGCGTTGCTAATAATTTTGGATACATTTCATACTTTGTTGTGTACACTTTCACAACGAGACCCCTGTGTGGTGTGGGTGGAGGCTCCTGCCGGGTGGTAGCATTGCATACACTACACACTCAGCATGCATTGGACTTATCAAATTCATCTTGCCGCGAAGTGAATGAAGTTGTAAGTATTATGTAATTTTCATGCCAATCTTTAAATCAGAGATCATGCATACTGAGACCCCTGCATGGTGTGGGTGGAGGCTCCTGCCAGGTGGAAGCTTTGCATACACTACGAATATTGTGTCTTCGGACATTCACTTATGAGCAGTGTTTACTGTTTAATGTTTTACACAATTAAACTTCCCAGGTAACTAATGGCAACCCGGTTGGCTTCATCGTATGCTTTCGTCTGATAAGTTTCTACTTTCCTGCCTCCTTGATCAAATTCAGTGTCTGCTAAATTGCAGCTGGTGATACATGGATATATGTGGTAACATATATGATAATACAATGCCACATTTTATACAGCTGATGTACATCGGGATAAAAGCTGCAGTTATGTTCCCAAGCGTATCAAGTGGTGCGCCTATATCATTTGAAACATCATTGAATTAAACAGATTGGAATTTAATTTTGGATAATAACATTGTTTCATGATGGCACCAACACACACAAATGTTTACATTCATTGATATCATTGTGGTAGTTAGCTAATATGAGTCACTGGATGACACCAAACGAGTACATGCTTCTAATTTGTCTTCTACGATTAAATCTTGGATAATCTCCGGAGCCTCGTACAATAGCTTGCATTGGTCCATTTGTTGTGTTCCCATACTTGCAAGCCTCTTGGGAACATTGTTGTCAACAGGATCAATATGATTCAAAGCTATCTTCATTTGTCGGAGCAATGTGTAGCCATTATTAATTTCACTTTTCATAGAAGGTGGTCCAGTTCTGAATAGATGAAAGATTTTGACTGCTTCATAATAAGAAGTTTGCAACTCAATTTCCTTTCATTCGTTGTCGACAGCCAGATGAATGCTGTCATAACCCACAAAAAACATTGTCTAGCAAATACACCCCCTTTACTTCATATTAGTTTTCCTTTTCCTAATGAGTAAGTGACAGTATTAACCTTAATGGTGGTGAAATTGCAAATGGTAGGGAAAATTTGGGCCGCATACTAAATTTTAACCTCATTATATACATTAAATTTCAAATCCAACAAACATGAAATGTATAATTAAAAGATAATAGGGTAGAAGATCAATTTCCTAAAACCAGGGGGATCTGATAAACTACTTCATGAAAATAACTGCAGAATATTAATTGCAGTCCTAAATACCCCGACACATGCACATAGCACTAAATCATGCGTACCCCGGAGATAACACTGTTGCAAAAAAGCTTACTAGCATGGGTTCACAACAAATGGACCAGTTCAACATATTGTATTATGCCCATGAAATAATACAATATTTGATACTAGAGGACAAGTTGGAAGCTTGTGGTGTTTAGTAATAAGTATTAGATTTTCATCAGGATAAACTTGAATTTAGATTGTTTGTTGTTGAAGGCTTGCTTCGTAAAGGTTCTGATTCAAATTGAAGATAATACCAAGGCGTTATCTTACAATGTTATTGCACTTGCAATTACTTTATCAGAATTTCCATGAATAGAAGCATTAATGTTAAATATGCTGCTTCGGTTATTAGGAGTGATGATATATTCTCGCAATCAATTAAATTACTTTCAATCGTCACCTTCAGCGTATACAAATACCTTTTTAAATTCTACAGTCAACGAAATTATATAATATTGGTTTCGCTATTTTAATTTGCATATTTGAATGGCAGATGACAAAATTTATTACTTAACTTTTTATGATCATGTAAGATAAAAGTTATTACACAACAATACGAACAAGTTATGTAGAGATTATAAAATTTTCCTATCTTAATTAGAAAGGAAAAGTAACACTGTGAATAGTGTTTAAGACCCAAATAATGTAAAAGATTTGGGCTGAGATAGTAAATCTTACATATTATATAATCATCAAATTTACAAATAAAAAATAATAGGATAGAAGAGCAATTACCTACAACTTCAGGAATTCGAATAAATATTCCATGTAAACAAGTGTAGAATATTAATTACACCATACCTAATCACCTCAATACAATCTATAAGATATCCCCAAAACCCTTGACGTTTCAGGTAACCCTCCACATCGTCTCCCAGCTTTCTCTATCAATAGTTGTATCTACAGTTTGCTGTGTTCGCTCCGTGGTGCTAACTTTCCAAAGTTGGACTTCCACGACTGTTTCATTGTTCATAATCAGATCTCTGGTATGTGTTGTTTAACTGCTTCTTCCTCACACAGCAACAATACGTGGTTGCATTCTTTGGATTTCAATTCCCTGTAAACTGTACATACCTACAATGCAACAATTTCTTACTTTGTACTATGCTATTTCGATATTCTTATGCTGGAATGTTAATGATTGTATAATATAATGACCTACATCCATATCCATCACCCTAATTTAGGCCAATTGCGTTGGATCAATTGGGCAAAGGATTTATTGATTGAAATTTATCTGTGTTTACACATGACGGTTGAGATAGTAGTCCGAGACTTCCAACAGTCTGGGTTGATTTAAGGTTACGCTTGAGGTCTGGTCTGGGTTCCATTGACAGTTTGGGATAGGGCTTAGTGTTGGTATTTCGTAGTACTAGGGATGGAAACGGATCGGATTCAGATCAAATACACCTATATCCATATCCGAATCCGATCAAAATAAGTGGATCCATATTCGATCCGAATCCAATCGGATCTGAAACGGATTCGGATCAAATTTGGACCGGATTTATTTTGCAATATCCGTATTCGATCCAACAATTCGAATCACCATAAACGGATCTGATTCGGATCCATATTCAGATCTTAAGCAACTTTTTTTACTTCTCATAAAAAATACTCGGAAAATTCATAAAAATACATAAAAAGCCACCACACAAAATAAAAACCTACCTAAAAGGTAAAATTATGCTCAGAATATTTTAGCAATATGAAAAACGTAAATCAACCAAGAAATATAAGAAATCAATTCAGAATCTATTCAGAATATAATCTTTAAGTTAAGGCACCAATATTGTCTAAAATTGTCTACAATTCAATCAAAACAACCACCAAAATTGTCCATAACTATAGTGGAATATATTCTTTAGGCCTGAAAACATAATGTGTAGTGAATTATGTAATGTTGTTATATATATATATATATGTATATATATATATGTGTGTGTGTGTGTAGGTAATAACATAAATTTTTACAACTGTAAGGGTATTTTTGTAAAATTATGTGTGTTCGGATCCTTTCGAGTCGGATATCCATCGGATATCCTAATATATTCGGATCGAATCCGGATACGGGTCGGATTTTGATTTTAACTATCCATATCTGATTCATTTTAAAATGGATCGGATTCGGACTTGATTCATTCGGTTTGAATCACTCGGATTTCGGATCGGATCGAACCGCATTGCCATCCCTACGTAGTACCAATAGTGTGACTCTGGTGATGATAGTTGTAGGTTTGGATTGCATCTCTTGGACACACATAGTAATGGCTTATACTTTTATTTCCTCTGCATATTATATCTTCTGTAAAGAGTGTGAAAACTGTGAAGGGGTAGAGCTGGTACCCATTTTCAGTTGTCTCTCACTGGTCCCCTGCTTGTCTGCATTGCATGTGTGGTTGGTACTGCTAACAAGTTATCACACCCATGATTTAAGGTTCACTGCTTCAATATTGCAGTGTATTGCTGGTATTCATGAGTTTGCCTGTGTCATTGTCACGTGTCTGAATGGATAGCTGTGACAAAATTGGCCATTTCTGTTACCAAGCTTTTGATGTTATGCACTGCTTGGCAAGCACCTCCAAATTGATAAGGAAACTAATCTGACCAGATTGAGTATATAATCCAACGGTAAGGAAAGTTGTGTGCATTATTAGCCAATTATGTCGCGCAACGATGCGTCATTGCATTATATGTGGTAAGCCGGTGCTGTGATTTCTTAGTTTGCTATACAATCACCGAAGATTAGGCTATGATAATCTCTATGTGGACACCATCGGGGAACTGGTGATACTTTTGTCTACTAAATACATCAAAGTGGAGATGATTTATGGTTTTCAACACTTGCGTAATGTTATTTCCAGTATAGTTCAATATTCTGTGTTGTGATACAAATTAGTGTATCAAAATTATTGAACTTGGTACACGGAATATAACATTACATTATTACAATATATTATTCGTGCCTATTTTTCTAACTAAGCTGCAGCTTACTTCGTAATTTAATGTCAAATGCAGATAATGCATTTCTTCAAAGTCGTTCTTACCAGAAGCGTCAGAAAACTATACATTGGTAAGAAAATCTCGCGAACTACTACAATGAAAATATAGTATATATATACCGATAGACTAAAGCGTTGAGTTCGATATAGTACTCTCACTATATAAAATTTACTCTCACAAAAATTACACTTGCACAGATGCTCCCAACACAGTTTATTCTCGAGAACGGACAAGAATTGGGTGACATTATCCACGTGAAGGACCCAAATGGGCGAACATGGCATGTTCGTCTCTCCAGGTTAAACAGATATTTTTACCTGGGTCATGGTTGGAAAAACTTTGTAAGCTACTACTGGATATACGCATGATATTTCCTCTATTTCAAATATCATGGCAACAACACTTTGACTATCATGATATTAGATAGTAGTACCACATAAATTAAGTACCACCAATACGATCCTCAAGTTTCAGATGTAAAACAGGAAGCCACCACTGCAATAAACACTCCACATATAATATCATCACATTTCTTCAGCATCAATGATCCGTGTTGTACTGGAAATAATGTGGTAACCACACTTTCTAGCTTATCCATTCGAATTCACTTCTACGTGTACACTGAAATTATGCACTGTCGTGCAATGTCAATTCCTCAAACACAGTGCCTTCCACAAAGATTTGTCCGTGAACACTGGCAGGACATCAGAAACAACATTCAGCTGAGAATTCCTGGTGGGCCAAGACACCTAATCAAAATCACTCTCTCCAATGGAAAGCTGTACTTTGGTCGTGAAAGGAAAAATTTCCAGAAAAACAATTCAGTTGGTCCCAATATTTCCTGCTGTTCAAACTTGAGGGCAATTCAAAATTCAAGGTGCAGATAATGGATCTGAGTGCAACAGAGATCATTTACAGCTATAATCCACATACACTGTCACCCATTAGACCACGAGAAACTGCTATGGCCCAGGCTGATGCATGTAGAACTGCAAATCCGTGTTTCCGTGTTCGCATCATTGCTTCACACATAATTCCAAATTGTGGAGTGGTAACAACCTATTTATATAAACTTTACGTTTCTTTCTAAGTCTAAACAGTTGATATTACATTGCACTTACTGCAAATACAACAGAATGTCCCTGCTTATTTCTCAAGAAAATACACGGCGAACACTCCAAGACATGTTGAGCTACAAACCAGTGAACGAGGTGAAATGACTTGGCGAGTCCGCTGCAGTTTCCCTTCCCCACATAATAAAGTGAAACGACGTATCTGCTGGACTGATTTCATCAAGCATACTGGAGTCACGCTGAATGGCGCATGTGTCGTAGTACTCGTTGATCCAGAAATACAAAAATTCAAGATCACCGTTATCAGGGCTTAGAATGCGATACACATTTTGAAAAAGATGCATGGATACTTCAAGTATTAGATGAATCTAACAGCTCTGTGAAGCTTTATTTTGATAACTATTTCTGAAAATGTATGAATGTTTATTGTCATCTGCCAACAATATTCTGTGATTACCATCACTGGATCGTTGTATTATGAGCTTCAAAGTCATTGTACATGTTTGGATGCTACTTTCAGTTTTGTGATTTCGGAAATGAGTTCATTGACTGCTACATTGAAATCTTCAATTGGTACAATTAAATGATGCTATATTTCGATGCACTGCACGACTGCATTATACTAAATCTTCACAAATCTGACTATCTGTACACAAATCACACATATTAGATTTGTACTTAATAGCTTTTTTTTAAATGTCGAAACAAAACTCCAAGTAAGGAAGACCATCTGACAATTGCAATATGTGTTTGATCAACTTGAGATATGATTTACGGATTACTGCGCCAGCACTTATTATTTGCGGGACTCCGCATAATTGGGCTATGGAAAAGAAGTAGTAACACCTTAAATGATGCGTTAGATGTTTAAATCAATTACCTAATACAACAAAAATAGTACCGGACATTATAGTACAAGTAAGGGCAGTAGTATTCGAAGCTTAGATTTGTAATTTCTTCCATCAAAACAAGTGAGCATCTGATTTTGTATTATCCCTAACAATTGTGTCTGGAGACAACAACAACACATTTTCTTTCGTACCATGAAAAATATCTATATATTTTTTGGTATCACATTCCCAGGTGATACTGCTAAACCTAACTACTCATCTCCTGCTACATTATCATCACTAGGATCGTCAGTATTGTCTTCTTTCCGTACTTCCACTGCTTGTTATCACTAACTTCTCTTTTCAATTTCTTAGATGTCCTACTCTCTACTCTTCACCATGTTTGAACACATACTGTTTTCGGAAAATAATTACCCATCCTACTATGAAACAGAAAAAGAATAAAGAAAACAAAGACACACATAAACCTATACATATTCCTCAATTTTGGATACATTCCCTCTAACGAGTAAATGCTAAAATTGAAACTGTCCATATCTCCGCTTTCAATACGAGCGTCCGAAATTCGTAGCTTAGGCATTGCATTAGCTATAATTTGATATTTGAATCACATTGAACTTACTAGCTCAGGCTATTCATAAGAAGTAGTGAAACAATCAAATTTCCTCATGTTGGATGCATTCATTTTGAAGATAATATGTCCGCATTTTTTGGGCAAAAATATTCACAGTGGAATGTTACTAACATGTACTAGCATCTATTATAAATAGCATGTTGCTTTTCAAATTCAAAGATATAATGTGTTTCATAATAATTACTTTGTAGTGAGAGGGCATACATTGCAGTTCCAATTAAAAGTTCATAAAATACTGCACCAATAGCTTTCTTCGATATAACCAAGATCAGTTCTCTACCCAATCCTTCGCTTTTTCGGTTGACTGTTCTCCATCATCGCTTTGGAACTAATTATGCTTCAGGTACGTGTTGTTTTCTCTCGGCTTCCTCTTCCAGTATATGTATGTATCCATTTCAAAAATTGCTTATCTTTAATGTGATTGCTCTGACATCGGATGCTAGGGTTAGTTCACCGTTTTAAAAACACAACTTCGATATGTTTCCTTCGTTTCCTCCTAATTTGCAAAGCTTTAATTGAATCGCAATGATTCACCCCTTTTGATGTTGTTCAATCTATCTCATGAATATACATTCTGGATTTACTTTCAGTAGTATTGTTATTTAAAGAAATTATGGATTTGCGTGTTTGATTCTGTGAATTGGATATAAACTGGTTCTAATATATTATTGTCGCAGATAAATCTGTCATGCTTCTGATTTTAACTTTCAATATGTGTATTCTTGATGTGGTGGTATTGCATTTTTTTGTGGCACTACCAAAATATGTACGCTTTTTAATCTACATCAAAGTAAAATTGTTGTGTACCAAGATTTCCGCCATCCAATCTCAAGATAAACGTTGACATTACTGTCCCCTTCTAGTTGCTTTGAATGTCGATAATATTTGATTCGTATCCGTACCTCATCATCTAAATATGTTTATAACTTTTATGATCTGAACTTCACATAATATTGCTGCTAATCTGTTTCCTTCATTTCGAGTTCGGCATATTCAGATATGGTACCTAACACTCTTTAACATGGTAATTTTGTAAACTACTCCTACTTAAAATGTTTACACTTTCATATGTTTTTGTCCATTGGTTTACATCACTGAAGTATGTTTTACATCCCACTGTCGGCTTATATCATATTAATGATAGATATGCTCTTGTATGTGTTTAACTTTTAAGTATATGTAGCACTATAATTATTATAACTTACCAGAGCTTGATTTGTTAAAGGATGTGTAGTCTGTTGATTATTTGTGCTGCATAGTTTAGCTGAGTATTTTTGGCTACATATTGATTTGAATATTGCTGAATATTGACTTTGGTGACATTATTTATGTAGGACTACATAACGACACTCAATGGACAGTGTACCAAGTTTCTACAAGATCCATGATCCTGTATCATTTGCAACCCACAGGCTGGTAAGTCCCCCATACGTATAATTTCTGTTTCTGGTAATATATATCAGAATTATTCTATGCTAGAGGACACATACAAAGCGAGCCTAAAATGTAATATGTCCATACATGATGAATTATTTACATGCGCATATGTTCACCATAGTTGATACTTGTAAATGTAGAGGCTGCCACCGAAATTTGTCCGGTGCTATGGGCATGAATTGATGCAGATTGCTCGACTTGAAGTTGTAAATGTTGATGTCTGGGGAATTGAACTCCTGTGTTCAAACAATAATGTTTATTTTTCTAATGGTTGGCAACATTTCGTCAACCACTAACATTGGTCTGTGGTACTTTATGCTCTTTAAACACCAAGGAAACAGAAGCTTTGAAGTGATAATAACAAATTTAGGTTGTGTAGAAATTCCCTACAATGTTGGTTCTCCACCAGATGCTCCAAATATTCCACATGATGAAAATGATGTTATATATATTTCTGACGATGAAATGGATGCTATGAGTGAGGCAATGGGATTTGCAACAGCGAACCTGTCATTTTGTGTGAACATAAATAGGTCTCATTTGAACCCATGCTGCGGACTGGTAACAATTACAAAAATATTAACTTATAAATATTCTACATTGTGAAGAATACAAAGCTCCTAATTTTTTGTATTTGGTTGTTTCCCACAGAACATACCCGCTGCATTCACATGAGAGCATATTTACGAAGTCATGCACAAAGTCCAAGTTGAAGATGAGACTGGACAAATGAGCTGGAACTTCCAATGCAAATTCCCTGTTCGAGCTGATCAAACTAGGGTGCGTGTTGGATGGTCTGATTTCGTCGTATACACTGGGATCACCGTCGGGGATGCTTGCGTTGTCGAGCTCACTGATCCAACTATATCCAAGTTCAAAATCCATGTCTTCAGAAAATAAGCTTCCAAATGAATGTCTAACACCGTCAGATTATCTGTTCTGTTCACTGCACGCTTAACTAGCTACCCCTGAATTAGTGTTAGCTGTATCATGTGCTTCCATGTTGTTCTGAGCAATGTATTTATTCTGCACAATTAATTTGATCTTATGAACGAATTGGATCCTCCAATGTCAATTATCTCAAGTCTGATAGCATGATGGATAGAATTTTTAACATAGCGCACCTTCAGTAGATTGTTCAGCTTATAGCAACATCAACTGTGATATAACAAGGAGACATAATTCATGAATATGTCATGTAAGTAAACTAATAGTGAACAGTTTCACACGCGGAGGAGGTTAATGTGTGCCATCAATCTAGCCGATGAGGCCAAAACACAAATCCAATTTCAAAGGTAGTTGGAGTGCGTGCCAAGTTCAAATGTTTTCCACACAACCAAGTAGTTCAGATAACATTCACGAGCCTTACAGTGTACACACTAGCTATATAAACCACCAGTGATTCAATGAAAATCAACATAAAAAACCACTCATCCAACCAACAACTTAATTTCCTGTTACACCAGCACGAAGAAGACCCAGAAGAGCAAACAATGACACCATCGACAATTGCAGAACTTCGTTCATCACTGGTAATGTGATCTCACAATACACTTGTTTAATTATCACACAATTATTACAGCACATAATGTACCACAGCTAAACGTGCATCGCACAATAGTCATAACTTATGTACATTGCTTAAGATGTCTAAATTTTTTCGCTCATGCAACCTATGCATGGCGAAGCTTGGGTAAAAGTATCAATCACTGATGTGCGTACAAACCAATGCCTCTCGTTTGATGCTTTTCAAACATGCAATCGTGAGCGATTACACTCCCGCTGCTCTGAATGGCGTTGCCCGCAATCTAACATCAACCCCAGGTTACATACTAGATTACATATATTTAACAAAAATAAGCGTTCCATTTGTCTTACTACGAACCAAGATACATGTACAAATAATATACATGCAAAATACATCCTTCTAGAGCCCGTCTCATGGCTACGCAGGAGGATGACACAGGAATCATGGAAGCAGTGATGTTCGGCAAAGTAGTTGAGACTATGCTAAAAGAGTTTGCATTAGCATTGGCGACAATGAATGAACAGGTATAATACAACATAACACACTAATTACCCGTTTACATTGCATCAACATTAACAGTGCTTATTCATCTACTTCTGTATCTCAATTCTAGGAACACCAGATTCTACTCACTAATGTCAATACGAAAAGCACGACAACCAAGTTCTACGTGTGTGTCCTCAAATGTACACGACGAAACAACCATCGAATAAATCGATGGGCTGTCTGCCAAGTTGAGGATGCCCCATGTGATACAACTTAGTGCCAGCACACTTCGCCAAGATCCAGTCACCGATCACCAATCAACAATAAGACTTTTGTGAATGTTTGTTTGTCTAGATTTCGTTATCTTATGTCCTGATATTATCCTACTGTGTATCTAAAGTACTGGTGTACAGTATATTTGTTTATGCAATGAATAAAATATACAACAACTCGCTTGACATCTGTGTCACCAAGTTGTTGAAGGAGAGTAAATTCTTATGATGATCCCAACAGATTTGCAATGTTTTTCAAGATCAACAGAGCATGAATGGTAGGAAAAGCTGAAGCTATCAAACGAAATCGGATTATCTTCCCAAAGATAGATGCTTCCAACAAATAAACGATAACTGAAGAAAAAAAAAAACAACATATCACATCAATAGATAACAAAGCGGTATAATCTTCCACATATTATATAAACTCCTATTCTCCACGAAATAATACCATGTATAATCAACTACAACAGTGAATCTCTTCAGCGATACTGTAAGATAATTTCTCTTCAATTTGTTTCCTATTTGTACTTGAATTCGTATTTCTTGTACCACAAGTTGTATTATACTAAATCTATTTATCTCTTACAATGCACGTGTTCCTTCAAATGGGTGACATTCTTGTTGCTATGCATGAGCTCCGCTTTCTACCCATAGCAATATGCATGAGTGATGACGATGAAACACCTATATTTATAAGGATCAAATGGAAAATCGAACAAATCACGATCTACATCAGCTTAGGTCGTTCTGAATTCACTGAATTCGAAATACATGATGTCATTGTGTCTTCCACGAAGTCCCCTACGACTAATAATGCAATCGTGCGTGATATACTGCAGTGGGACGTCAACACAGTGGTACCTCTTTTCTCCGATTCTCCGTCTATGTCTATACTCATCTGGAATTCGCAACCTAATGTCACAGATAATTTTGAGACCAAGCTGACAACTTTGGTCAACCTTTACAATCCAGATATCCTTGTTCTCCTTCAAAACAGAATTTCGCTTCTCCAATCAGGTCAAAGGCATTTTTTGTAAAATCTAGGGTTCTCTGGCATCCGAGATGTAGAACCAAATGGCGACGAAGGCGGGATTTGGTTTGGTTTTAAAACAACCAAAATAAACGTCATCATCCAACCTCCAATTGCACAAACACTTGAACTCGTTGCTACTAGAAAATGATATGATGATTGGTTCTATACAGCTATCTACGGTCATGGTCGCTAGAATTGCTACTATTCAATGTAATATTATCAGTAATGCTACCAGCAGTTTCATTATCGTTAATATCTACGTGTTTCTACTACTTTGTAAGAAATTGATTATTGCAAAGTATATCCACTCCTCTTCTTATTTTATTCTCATTACTTGCTTCGATTCGCTAAATTTGTGAATCAAGAATAAAAACCTAAACATTACGCCGCAATAAAATCCTCCCGAGAACACATTTTTCCAGCATCAGTATCCCAAATACGCGTAATGTCAACTGCCATCAGTCTGTAGATTATTTCACTGCATTATTATTGCAACTATTCTTCTTTGTCCGTGATAAACATATTCATATGCATACGATCACATTAAAATTACACTGAATTTCAATATCCGCAATAACATCATGCTAAAATACTACACAACATATTACCTGAAAAAATATTACATATGTTTTTAGTTACTCATTTCACGTATCACGATTTTATTGGACATTTCCATACACATTTTTCACTTGCAATTACAGATCACATCTCTACATTTACATCAACTTCAATGAGTTTTACTGCGTTAAATCTTCCAGCTTACAGTTAAACAGTAAATAGATGCACCCAATATATCTACAGAATACTCCATAAAGGAAATCCCTCACTATAAACAGCAACAGTTGTGCTCCAAACTCCACTCTTGACCACATCCACATTTCACATTTTGAATCACTGCTTACAATTCCCTCAGAGTTTTTTTTTTTTTTTTTTTTTTTTTTTTTTTTTTTTTTTTATCTCATACTACTTGCAATTTTCAGTAGCTTTCCATTCCTCACCTCGTGATGTTACATGATCACCCTAACAATATTGAAATAAGTTCCAATAGCTACAAGTCATGAATATTGAAGAAAGTTGAAGAGAGTACTTGTCTCTTACTGCTTGCAGTTTTCAGCTTCTTCCAATTCCTCAACCCGTGATGTTAGATGATTACCCCAACAAGATTGAAATGTGCACAAATAGTAACAGTTCATCAATATTAAGAAAAGATGGAACACACAAATAAACTGAAATAGTCTTCCCCAAAGTAAATGCTTCCAAAAAAATAAAGGCTAGGGAAGACAACACACTATAATCTTACAACTATCATATATACTACAATGAAACAGTTAGTGTAAAAAAAACAGATAAAGAAACAAATCGTCTGACTTGTTAATTTACCAATGATATTGCAATGTGTGCCAACGATATCCAACATCTAACCTCATAACTATTGCCACCAACCGAAAACAAGCAAATATACCATTCACATGATCAGCAATACCAATGTCGACGTATAAAACATCAGTATCCGATGAAGAAGTCACCAGCAATCTCAAAACTGGAAGCTCTTCCGGGAAAGCTCCATCATGCCCAGATTTTCTGAGTGCAGCAACTTTACCCGGTGAAACACCACCTCAACCAATTTCCACCACACGGAGTAAGTATCTCTCAGTATCATTATCTTCTTTTTGATTGATGCTTCCAGCAACACATGTATCCCAATATTTATAAATAAAACACATACTTAATTAATCAATTTCATAACTGAAATTTGCTTATGAAAGGAGTGTCGAGAATAAGTGTCCATAGGTTCGCCTCTGTTACCACTAACAGCGGTGGAATTGGGGGCGTGTGTCGTGATGACAGAGACAACTGGCAGCTCGGTTTCATTGGGAGACTTGATGGGGTAAACTGTTTTGAAAGCAAACTGTGGGCAAGTTATCACAGCATTCATCTGGCTTTCGACAAAAGTTGGGAAGAAATAGAGTTGCAGACTTCGTGTTATGAAGCAACCAAAATCTTTCATCTATTGAAAACTATTCCGCCTTCTATGAAAATCGAAATCCGTAATGGACATACACTGCTACGAAAAATGTGAATAGCTCTAAATTCTATCGATACCATGGACAACAGTGTTGCGAAGAGTCTTGCAAGCATGGGGACACAACAAATGGATCAATGCAAGATATTATACGATGCCCCGGAGATTATCCAGGATTTAATCGTGGAAGACAAATTAGAAGGTTGCACTCGTTTGGTATCATCAAGCGACACAGATTAGCTACCTTCAATTACCTTTATGTTGTAACAATTACATCAATGAATGTAAACATCTATGTTTGTTGGTGCAGTGATGCGGGAAAAAATAATAACAATAATAACTCACTTCAAATTAGGTCCATTTTGGATTCCTATGACAAATACGATCCCTTCAAATATGTTCTATATTCTTAAGGAAACAACTTACTGATTCATAGACTTGGAAACGAGACTATCTATGGAGGATATTCTAATCTCAGAAACAACAACCTGTAATCATTAATTTTGATAAGAACATCAACATAGAAATTTGAAAAGGTACGAAAATACACAAAATATCGACCGTTTCATTATCGTCAACAGTGAGACTATACGAGAAAAATTATAATAATTACAACTTCGGTTTTTTCTTAGTTGTTTTAGTCTCATTTTTGTCTCCTAACCTTTTTCTTCTCGCAGCACCTGTACCAGGAAGTAAAGGTGAGTATAGCATCTGATTTCGTGAATAAGAAGATGTTGTGTCAGAACCCCAAACATCATCTTCTTCTTCTTCATCCGTATATATTGTCGTCTCAGAATCTTTTCCCACTACATATCCATGTTGATGCCAACTCTCTATTTCTGATTCACCATCTTCCTCATCTTCCGTTTCATCCTAATCATCTACTTCTTTACTGTACTATTTTTCTCTTTCCTCCAGTTCATCTTTCCTTATTTTTTCCTCAGGCTCCTTACTGTACTGTTTACCCGTTTCCTCCAATTGATCTTCACTTATTTTCCCCTCAGGCTCCAAACGTGGACTACCTTTGACCATTTTCTGATGAGATGGTTTCCTTCCAGGACACCCTACATGGTTTTATACATGCAGACATAGTGTAAAATGTGAATAGACAGAGACAATGAAACATTTAGCGTAGTTGAAAAGGCACTAAAATTGCTTTAGATTCAATTGTTGCATTTCTTTAGATACATTAGGAACGGAATGAATCTAAATTTGCATTCAAGGTGCATTAAATATGAATACCACATACATGAACCATCTAAATGAACTTACCATTTCGTAAGACAAGAAAGAAACTTATTTGATTACACTGACATTCCATTCAGATACACAAAAAAATTTAAAACAAGCAAGGCTGAGAAACAGCAAAAACTTTGTTGTGATAATGCTCGCACTCTCCTCGGCTTCAACTGTCACTACTTTTTCCTCCTTGCATCACGAACCAGCACTGAAAGTAGCTATGGTGTCTTGCACACTGAAGGTGAACTGGTTGTCTCAAACCCCCAGCCATCAACTTCTTCTTCTTCATCTGAATATATTGTAGTCTCTGAACCCTTTCCCACGACATATCCACTTTCATCAGTACCTTCTTCTTTAGATACATCCCTCTCCTCACTGAGCTATGCCTTATCAGTTTCACTCACCTCAGTTTCCTCCTCATCTTTTTCTCTACCCTCCTTTTTATCTACACCTGATTCCTCCTCAACCTCCATGACTGGCTTTTTATCATCCATGTTCCCCCAACAGACTTTCACAAGATCTCATTTCATACCTCTTTATAGGTGTGGCCATGCTGACACACACAAAAGTTGAAATCTGTGCCTACAATCAGATGAAATCAACAAGTGTGTTCCACAGCATCACGAAAATGCTAAACTATGACACAATACTAAATATATATAAAACATCGGGGAACAACGACCCTAATCGAATTTGGGAGTAACTACTGAGTTCAACACATAAATCAAAGTGAAACATCGTAACCCTAGCTTCGTTATGGATCAAGTTCTCCATCTCAGTTGTTAATTCGTAGATTTGACCAATGTATTGTTCAACAATTTTACATAATCAACAACAGTACATAATCATGTCTACTTTAAGTTCACATAAGCTGCGTGTTTAATTTCAATTCATCATCATAATACTATCTCTTACGGCATTATAGTATGAATAACTATCACTAATATAATAACTGAAACAAACACTGGCAGGTTAGAATATGTGAAATCAGTCTAACCCTTGAAAGCAAAGTAATACACAAGAATTGATTCCCAATTCATACAAACAAAGTGAACAATAGAACAAGTGATTCAACATCCAAACAAACACTATCGACAACACACGAAAGAACTGAAACAAGAACATAAAGGAAAAATCAACGATACCTGGTAAAAGATGAAACCAACTGGAAGGTAACAATTCAACTACTCGATTAAGAAGATGATATATCACCCAACATTTATTCTGCAAAATTTCACAGAAAATACAACCGTAAAACACGAAGCCGATAACGTAATCAGCAAATACACCACAAACACAAATATTAACAATAAATGATGCTCAACACCCAGCTTCCTTCACCGCCACACAGCGCACAACTCGCGCGCGGAGGACCTAGTATTTCTAATAACTAATAACTGTGAGAAAGAATTGATCAAATCAACAAAAAGAGGCACATTCTATCAATTGGAACACTTCGTGTGGTTTTTTCGCACACGTCATTTGTTGTTATCATATGGTGGGTTGAATTCTGGCACAATTTTCAATCCACTACAGAAGATGGATTGTGCATAGTTGAAGAGGGACATCCTGAAAATAGTGATTACCCAAACTAGTCATTACCTATCTATTCTTGTTAACATTTCTTTTCCATACTCTCTAAATTCACACACTCCCATCTCTTTTTTACTTTTCTTATTCTTCCTTTTTCTTACTCTTACTACATCTGTTTCTAGGGGTGCAAATTGGCCGGGTTGAACCCGACCAACCCGAGCCCAACCCGAACTTAAATAGGGCCCGAACACAAAGTTTTGGTAATTTGGACGGGCTTGGACAAAAATTTCCAGCCGAATTACAATTATGGTCGGGCTTGGGCACAAATATCGAACGACGGACTAACCCGAATTGCCCGATTTGCATGACCACTACATATCAATATTATATTTTAAAAGAATTATGCATATCTAACACGGATATGCTACCTTTCTTTTGATTATTAAAGATGTTTTTAATCATTGTTTTGTTCTTGAACTAGTTGATTTGTTTTTTCACCAACAATTTATTATTCTTTTGTGTTTTTTTTTTAAATATATTAACTTTATTGTACTAGCCCGAATTCAACCAGAACCCGAATCGTATACAAATTTGGGCTCGGACGAGTTGAGAATGCTTTTAAACCGGGTCGGGTTGGGCTTGGACAGCCTCGACAGAACTCGAGCTCGGGCTTGGACAGGGGTGCCAACCCGTCCAGCCCCCCCAAGTTGCATTCCTATATGTTTCTTCTCTTTCAGCCGATTTCATTTTTTGTTACCATTCAGCAAAACGATACAAGATTTTGGTTAACCTTGCATAGTCTTGTAGAGTAAAGTTTACTCTACAATACCATGGAAAACTTTCCAAAAAATTATTTAATTTTGCTATCTGAATCACGAAGTCGAAGTTATCCAGTTACCGGTTGAAAAGTCAAACGAAGACATTCAGAAGCAACAAATGAAGTACAAGAGAAGGTCGATCACATTTGGTAACTGATATTTCATGAAGTAATTTGTTTAAGATTAGCAAATTATTCCAAGTAACAATGTCCCATGTGGCAGCAGATATATGTATAACCTATGACTCTTTTCATCCCACACACATCTGAGTATGTATCCCTTTTAGATGCTTCTTCAAAAGTTCATCTATCGCAAATGGCGCATATTAAATTCTTTACGATTCAGTGCAGGGAAAGGGAACTGATGAAGAACTTCAGTGTCTGACATCTAAAGCAAATATGATAGATCCTTCCCTCACAATCCAGTAAATAGTTCCATCAATAACTAATGTCTCCAACACCCTCGTCTTCATGTCACTATAGTATGAAGCTAAAATATCCTGACAAGCCGTTGGTTTCCAGATATAATTTTTCTTGAATGTGAGTGAAACAATCTCTAATGAAGATTTATGTGTGAGAAAATAGGACAGTACCACTTTGTAACAATTCATTGCACAAGAACGTACCAAAGAGAAAGTGTGGTAACATGGCATCCGATCCCGTATCGGAGGAAGAGTTATGACGTGCTTTGTAAGTGTTGGAAAAAATAGTATTTTGACGATATTAATTGACCCGACGTTTGAGTACGGTTTTGACCCGACTCGCTTAAGAGTTGATGACACCGAACACACAGTTGTAAAATAGGTACATTGGTGATCGTTTCATGAACTCACTCGTCAAAAACTATGAAGTAATGAATGATCAAATTAAGCGCTCAAAATGAGTCGTTGATCATTGGGTTGAGAGAGAGTATACACATCATTGATGAGGAAGAAACTTGGGCAAAGGTCGAACCACCACAGTGGGCTTTAACTTGTTCGGCCAAATACTAACTAAATATTAGTATGTTATTTAGACGGATTGTTAAAAGACGCAACTGTTCCAACAGTTGCAACTGATCAGTTCAAATTGAACAGACACAACCGTTCCCAACAGTCACTTCTTCTCCTATAAAAGGACTGTCATCTTCCTCATTTGGGATATATAAAAAACATAAAATATCTCTCTCACCACCTTCCATCAGAAATTCTCTTTTCGTAGTCTTAGTTCGTTGTGTGCGAGTGTTGTACCGTGCTTTCTAACACCGCACAGGGAAGCTTTTATCCTGGGAAGTAGACGTCCAAATTCTCCACGACAAGCACGAAGTGTGGGGGACGAATCTGCTTTAAGGAGCCTCGTATTATATACGAAACTGTCTTCCAAAACTGTAGATGCGTTCGGATTCAAATCATATGTAAGTCGTTACAATTTTATCTTTCTGTTCGGACTGTAAACACATATTCGGGTCAATGGTGTGCTACAATCTTAAAGCAGATTAGATCATATGTTTTCGAGTTCGAACAGTTCCTTAAATTGTTATTCTGTCAGTATTTTTTATGTCACATTATCATTCGATAATTTTTGCGCCATCCAGAAAATTAATATTTTTATTAACTTTCATCCCTCATGCTCTTATATGGGTCGTTGTGTTTGGTTGTTTTCATGTCAATTTGGAACTGAAAACTTGGAGGGCGATCAAGTTCGAGCGGTTCGAGTTTTGAAGTGTCATGGTTACTCACTTATGATCGGATCTTCAGTGGATGTCTGAAGAACTGCGTCACCATTACGATAAAACAGGTCTGGAGGTTAAAGACAATGGCGTTGTTTTCTCAGTAAACTATCTGTCCGAGTATTTAGAATCTGGTACACATATTCCTTTCCTGAAGTTATCTTGATCGTATGTTCGCGAATTTTAAATCCATATACTGCAATCAAGTTGGAACTTGTTTTCATAGTATGAAAACGGGCTATTTTGTGACTCTGTATTCGATTTCAATTAAATTGGTACTGGAAGTCGAAAGAGGGTTGACACAGCCTGTTGAATCATCCGAAACAGAAGTGAAGAGGTCAAGTTGGGACTGACTCTGCAACAGAGTTCATTTCTGTCGCCGGTTAACTTGACTGGAGGTTCGGGACGACTCCAGGGGCCTGTTTGTAGTGACTGTTCCATGGGCTTGTCACCAAGTTTTCTTGATAAGATCAACGAAGGCATCGTCGGACTACAACACAGTATACCAAAGGACGATCCTTTTTCTGGCCAATTTGGTGCTTTGAGAGAAATCACAGTTTAGAAAGGATCAGGCCGGTTCCTTCGTCCTTCCTTAATGGAAGTTCCCAGTGGCTATCGCTTGAAGAAAACGTATCAGGCGGCTACACCTCTCCGATTACAGCCCTGGTTGAATTAAATAGGCAAAACACGAACAGACATGTTCGTTTCGCTCCCTACGAACACGTGAGTTCAGAATTTTGTAAACTTGTTGTTCTAATTGGCGAGTGGATGCTCGTAATTCTCGTCGGAAATGTGAGTTCAGGAGTCTGTTTCATCAGAGATGCTCCTCAGTGCTTCTTTGTTGTTTTTCGGTGGTGTTTTTGAATACAATTGCTTTTATGAGGAAAAGCAATTATGAGGAAAATCACTGTTGTTGGAAATGTAGTATTTCGGAGGAAAATCTTCATTATCTTTTCCTCAACTGTGCTAGATTAAAGGACAGTTGGAGGAAGTTTGAATTCCTCAGCCCCTGGACCAATAATGTCAAACATGACAATTTGGTTTCTAAGGATAAAATACCAACCTAACTTCACATTTTTTTTTTGTTCTCTGGTTCATTATTGTTTTTCTCAATATATGTCTTCTCCTGATGCTAAACTTTTGATGAACCCAAAAGTTTGGTGAACCTTTCAAGGTCAGGTCATTCGGTGAACCAAGTCCACACATTGGCTCAACAATGGTGCGAGATATATTAATTCATTTGACGCTCGTCGCTAGGCACTCGCCTTGGTGCAGTGCGCTGCCATTGTTGGCAGCAGCGTAGACGGATTTCTGGTTATATTTGGGCTGCTTGATAGAGTCAGAACTTCGCAAGATTAGACCTGACTTCGGAAGTGGTGATCATCATTGTTTCGCTGTCTGGTTTGCTGCTGGTTATGCACCATTGAATGCTATTGTTCGCTGCCAAGTTTGCTACCAAATTTGGGTTGAATGTGCAGCATTTAGGCCGCTGCTTGATGGCCGTTTTGTTGCCAGTATATCGCTGCTCGTAGGTGATTTCGCTGGGTTAGAAATATGGTGGAACGAGGGCAAGTTTGCTGCCAAGGTTCACCCCAAAAACCTGCTGCAACGTGCTAAATTATTCGCGGGAATTAGCACCAAACCTGGAGCGTTTCTGCTGGTTGTTACAAAATCATTTTGTCTTGTCTCGTTAGCCAAATGGAGCCTCGGTCTTATTGGATTATTGGCTGCATATTGGGATAGTTTTGGAGACGGTTAGCGGTAGTTTTCGGAGGTTATTTGTGTAGAAAACTGAATGTAACCGCCTTGTAAAGCTGACCATCAAAGCCACTGTATTTCAGTATTTGGAGAACGGACTAGACGGAGGCATTGTTAAGCCTTAGAGAGGAAATCAGAGGGTAGATTTATGTAAGGATTAGGGATTTGGTTATGTACATGATATTTCCTTTTATACGTGAATAAAAGTTGGATTGGATTCCATAAAATATCATTGTCCATGTTCCTAAGCCCTTCAAACAACACAAAAACATATAAGAGATGGCTGAACCAAGTAAGAGACTTGGTGCCGTACGGTGCATTGATTTTTGCCCGTAAATTGACCCCGTAAGACTTACCTAGAGGACATACGCCAATTTCTTTCTCTGTAGATTTCATAATGATCAACTCATTCGGAATGATCGAAGGAGGAAAAGATGGTTTTCCTTTCTATGCTCTCAAGTACAAGCGTACAATAATCATTCAAGACCATCGATTGAAGTTGAAATTCGCCGTGTGCCTTGTGAAAGGTTACCATTAATAAGTTTGATATTGTCGTTGTAATTGGGTTTCAATAACACAATTCCAAGAGTTTTAAAGCACTCGTGGATATTCAAGAGTTTTCAAGTACTCATGGATATGTGATTTTAGCGCAAATCAGGAGTTTAATAGTACTTATGATTTGCTTACTAAAGTGCAGCATATTTTGAACAACATAAAACTTACAAGACTATGATCGTATTAGGCACATAAAGTAGCAAAATTTGAGTAAACTCAAATATTTCGTTGGAATGATTATTGGATGAAAGTCTCATGAATGGAGGCACTTTATCTCACAGAGATAAAGAAATCAAAGTAAGCAGGAAATGAGTAATTGGTTTGAACCGTTTGGTTGCCGGAAAAATAATTAGTTGACTACCATACAAGTTAAGTCGGTAGAAATATTTATATCTACAAAGACTTGTGAATTGTGATTATGAAAACGCAAGTATGCGGAAAAAGGGAGTAGTGCTTCCCTATTCAAGCCATGGAAACGACTTAAATTGTGGGTATCTCACAAGGAGAAGTATACTCAAAACGTCTAGTATGATATGTTATAACGTTATGAAGCAATTATATAGTCGCAGTCACCGACTAGAATGTGCTTACAACGAAAAGTCTTGTTAGTATTTATAAAAGATTGGTATCAACTTTGAAAGAATGGAAAAGTTCTTGCAAGAATGCAATATGTATTTATGGTTGGATGCATTCTAGACCAATCCTTATAAGTGTAAGTTATATCGAAATAATTGGAAGCCTCATGTACATCATGAATTGCACAAGGCCGGACATCGCACAAGTTGTCGGGAAATTGAGTCGCTTTACCAGTAACCCTGGAAAGGATCATTGGACAGCCTTGATTCGAGTGCTGAGGTATCTTCGTTATACCAAGGATATGAGTCTACAATACTCGAACTATCCAGTTGTCTTAGAAGGATATTGCGATGCCAATTGGATCTCTAACTCAAGAGACTCCAAGTCCACAAGTGGATATATATTCACAATTGGTGGAGCGGCAATATGTTGGAAATCTTCAAAGCAGACGTGCATTGCAAGGTCTACTATGAAAGCACAATTCATAGCGTTAAACAAGGCAGGGGAAGAAGCAGAATGGCTTCGTCATTTCCTCGAAGATATTCCAACATGACCAAAACCAGTGCCTCCTATCTGCATTCATTGCGACAGCCAATCAGCAATAAGTAGAGCACAAAGTAGTATGTATAATGGTAAGTCTAGACATATACGTCGGAGACATAATACCATTAGGCAACTTCTCTCAATAGGAATAATATCGATCAATTATGTAAAGTCAAAAGAAAATATAGCGGATCCGTTGACTATAGGTTTATCGAGAGAACTAGTTGCAAGTTCGTCAAGGGGAATGGGATTAAAGCCAATCTCGTAAGAGTTGCACGTAGCGGCAAACCCAACCTAGGTGACTGGAGATCCCAAGAACTAGGTTCAAAAGGGACAACCCAACTACCAGTGCAAATAAATAAATCACTCACTCGAAAATTAAGTTTCCAAACTCATTCCTAGGACGAACACCGAGTGATGGGACAGGGTAAGCAAGAAGGCTTTTAATGAGACCATATCTTAAGGGTTTAAGAAGAGTATGAAGGATACTCGTTATGTGTCTCACCTATGTGAGTAGGAACGGGCCGGTTCTAGGAGGATGACGTGGCTATACTCCTCTAAGTCTACTCATGAAACCAGGAAAGTGTTTCAAGGCCGAAATGAACACAACCATGAGAACGGACTACGTTCAGGTTGTTAATTGTGTGATTATTACCGACTAGGTATACAATTGCGGCAAGCAGTTCAAGACGTTTCGTTCACTGTCAAGCCAGTATACCCTGTAGTATTTCACTAATGGAAAGGTTCAAAGTCTATGGCTACCTTTCTTTATGCAATTAACTAACGCCTAAGAGATTTCACCCACACTTCGACAATATTCCAGCTTTAAACGCTAATTTGTCATTCATGTGGGGGATTGTTGGAAAAAATAGTATTTTGACGATATTAATTGACCCGACGTTTGAGTACGGTTTTGACCCGACTCGCTTAAGAGTTGATGACACCGAACACACAGTTGTAAAATAGGAACATTGGTGATCGTTTCATGAACTCACTCGTCAAAAACTATGAAGTAATGAATGATCAAATTAAGCGCTCAAAATGAGTCGTTGATCATTGGGTTGAGAGAGAGTATACACATCATTGATGAGGAAGAAACTTGGGCAAAGGTCGAACCACCACAGTGGGCTTTAACTTGTTCGGCCAAATACTAACTAAATATTAGTATGTTATTTAGACGGATTGTTAAAAGACGCAACTGTTCCAACAGTTGCAACTGATCAGTTCAAATTGAACAGACACAACCGTTCCCAACAGTCACTTCTTCTCCTATAAAAGGACTGTCATCTTCCTCATTTGGGATATATAAAAAACATAAAATATCTCTCTCACCACCTTCCATCAGAAATTCTCTTTTCGTAGTCTTAGTTCGTTGTGTGCGAGTGTTGTACCGTGCTTTCTAACACCGCACAGGGAAGCCTTTATCCTGGGAAGTAGACGTCCAAATTCTCCACGACAAGCACGAAGTGTGGGGGACGAATCTGCTTTAAGGAGCCTCGTATTATATACGAAACTGTCTTCCAAAATTGTAGATGCGTTCGGATTCAAATCATCTGTAAGTCGTTACAATTTTATCTTCTTCTTTATTTTCTGTTCGGATTGTAAACACATATTCGGGTCAATGGTGTGCTACAGTAAGAACATTCACAACATGATGTACCATCCCGCAACCCATCACAATTGCCAATCCATCACAAGCAGCAATGATATGGCTATTAGGCGGGAAACTTGTTTTGATTAGGTTGGCGCTTAATTCCCCTAATTTGGTCAAGTGGGAAACTCTATCGAATGTGAATTTGAATAAAAAGTCGGAAGAAGAACGTTGGAGGTGCTCCTCAATGAACAAAGGAGAGTTGATGATGGCTGCCATTGTCGACTAACAAACCTCGTGCAATCATATAGAACATCTGCAGGAAGGCAAATGAGGATATTGAATATTATCTCTTCTGGAAAAAGAGGTATTTTGCCCCTTTTGTTGCTAGAACAAGAATCAATAGTTCTACACCTTTGAAACTCTCTCATCTTTCGTATTGACTGTTGAAAAATAAAGAGAAAGCAAATGTGAGTTTATATAACTCAAGCTACAAAGAAAGAAATAAGACAACCCAAAATTGGGTTCGGGAGAACTCTTCCCAAAAATATATCTATAAAGGTAAAAGGGGAAACCCACCCAATTCTTTGGTAAATCTTTTTCCAGGTACTCTTCCGTACTCCATTAGTCGTAGTGTTTACATCACTGTGCATCTTCATTCGGAACTTATTTCCTTTACGGTACATATTTTTAGTCCACAGGTTCCGCACCTTATTGTTGTATGTGATAATCTTCAGTGAACGAAGTTTTAATACATTTTTTATCTGGGTTTTGTAAGTGAAATCGGTTTGTTTTGTTCATATGGTTCAAAGTCTCTCTTAACATTTTGATATTTGAAAAAGAAAGCAATTCATTTTGTGGAAGAGAGTAATTACTTTTGTGTACAGAAAAGATAATGTTTCTACTTAATTGTTCAATTATGTTCTGGTACAGTTGATTACTAACGCCCGTACCCAGGAGCACTCATGTCCATGCTTTCTTCAAGGTAGTGCCCGAGGGTTATGCTTGTTTTGCTGTGGCCAGAGCTTCAAGAGAGCCTCTGCTGGATGAAGCAGAATGGTTCTTCCACCTATGCTTCTTTTGGCATATTATTTTACCCAGTGAATTGATTTTTTATATAATGATCAGCTATTTGGACATAAATCATCAACTCAAACAACATAAATTGTTTAAATTCCTTCAACCTAGAGTTCTTGACATCAATTTACAAATTATTTCGTGGATAGGTTTTTATACGATTCATATATTTTGGTAATATATTATTGAACCACCGATCTAACTAATGAACCACTGGCCCAATTAAATTGTTTGACTCCGCTCATATTTTAAACTTTTAAGTGATATGGAGGATTAAATCCGGTCTCATTATAAAAATGTGGCATAGATTCTAAGGATGCAAGTTCAAATTGGAAAAACTGCAAACCGGATCGTACCGGCTCAACTGAATCGGAATAAACCGAACCGAGCCCGAACGATACAAAACATAAAATCGTACTAAGTCGGTTAAACCGGAAAAATCCCATTTAAAACGATATGCATATAAGTCGTGTACCCAAAACATAATATAAACTAGACGACATCCCGCGCATCCGCGCGGGCGGCTTTGGTATATCATACGCCCAATTGAACATATTAATATCAAACAACAAATATTCTTCAGGCATATCAAAAGATGAAGTCTAAAAGTTTGGATTCCCATTGCAAAACTTCAGCATATAAGTGCTTATTTCCTAACAATGAAAACATGATTTCACTTTTGCAACACATAATCTGGTCGAGTGTATTTTATCATCTTTTTTTCTCTTATTACTCAAAAATAAAAATAAAAATAAAGACATGGGAATACCCTGTGATTGTATTCAAAAATAGTACCAGTCATGTGATTGATCTAATAGAGATGTGGTTGAAATATGAATCATCTATGTATTTGTAGACTCATGAGGTAATGAAATCACGGGCTTCCAATTTCTGGATTACATATTGACCTCACTTTGTAATGAGCATCAAAGATCACTTATCTCACATATTGATAAATATAAAACTTTTGATGACTGATCTCTACAATGATGCTAGAGTAACAATGGGCGCATCATTCCATGCTTGGCCTTCCGATTTAACTGTTTCTTTTTAAGCCTTTCAGCGAGAGTTGCTCGTCAATAGTCTTGCGGTCAACCACAATTGACTTTATTTTTTCTTTTCTGTGCAATGTAAATCAACCAAGAGTGAAGTAAATATACAATTAAATGCAAGCTTGTTGCCAACAGTTAGTAAAATAATGAGAGTGTGCATGCACGTAAGGACGTCATCTCTCTGGACTTTAGTTGCAAGATGTTTTTTTCGTCTCGCCATTTTTTAGCCCTGACATTGGGTAGGGAGCTCAACAAAGCTACATATTGATCTTGCATTTTAAAGTATCAATAGAAATATTTCAATCATAGATAACAATTTATTAGAATTGAACAAAACTATACTAATAGTTTCAGATATCATGTTCGCATCACACACAGCTACCTTACTCTTTGTATTTAATGTTCGTTTCATTTTTGTTTGGTCATAACTTCTATGAGGCTACCCAACAAAGTATCATCCTAATCGTGCATATAGATTTAGCCATGAGAACCTTTCAAATTGACAATGTAGCGCAATCGATTCATGAATTAAAAGCGAAAGTATACCAACACTGATTGATATTTCGTTGACATCCATCGTAGCTACCTTGTCTTTCAACTTAATCTTTGTTTCCTTTGTGTGTTTTAGGTTAGAGCTTCGGGGAGGCTCCCAATTAGAACAACATCATGATCCTGCATGAAAATGTACCAAAAGTAATCTTTCAAGTTGAGCAATGAAAATGAAATTAAAACACAACTATACCCAAAGTTTAGGTATCTCATTTACAATTTTTGCAACTTATCCCTTCACCTTTGAATCTGATGTTCGTTCCTTTTTCGTGTTTTTGGTCACCACCTCAAAGAGTCTGCCCACAAAATAACATCCCGATCCTTAGTATAAACTTAATAAAAGAAAGCTTTGAAACTGGAAATTATAAGGAAATGATTGATGGATTTTTTGCGAAGCTATATTGACACTATCATGTATCTTCTTTTCATCCTTCCATGTTGCCTTTGTTTTTATGATTGTGTATTTCCATTGCTTGTTTGTGGTATACCTATGAAGAAGCTCTCCGTCAAAGCAAAATCTTTAGCCTGCATAAAATAAATCAATATAAATCTTCCACCGTAGGCTATATGATTCACGGGATAGAAAAAATTCAAATACAATGTTTGTTTTTTATTGCTTTTGAAATTATTGTTCGTTTCCTTTTCTTGTATTTAGTCAACACTTCGCGGAGGCTTCCGGACAAAGAAACAACATGAGCATGCATCTGGATGTCACAATAGAAATTTTTAAAAGCTAACAATCTAGGGATGAGCTAATTTTTCTTTACCAAACACAGTCTTCCTTTGTTAGGTCGCAAGAATTCTTGCAACAATAATTTTTAACTGGATATTCTATGTTACTAAAGTTCTCTCGTGAAAATTGGACGTGAGAAAGTTGAATTGTTAAGTCAAGTATGGAAGTGACGGGGATGCAATTAAACAATTGAAGCTTATCATAGCACACCTTTTAGCCTTTAAGTCAATGCATGAAATGATTTAGCACCTACAGAGAAGAGATACAAAGTAAACCATGATCATCTAAACTGAAAAAATAAAAACAGTTTCTCTTGAAGGGAGAAACAAATTTCAGTTTACCGAACAATTGAGGCTTACCATAGCATACCTTTAAGCCTGTAAGGGAATGGATGAATTGATTTGCTTCTTCATATAAGAGATATGAAATTAATCATGATCATCTAAACTGAAAAAGTGAATAAAAACAGTTTCACCTGAAAGGAGAAACAAATTCAATCGACCGATAACAATTGAGGCTTACCATAGCATACCTTTAAGCCTTTATGAGAATGGATGAAATGATTTGGCACCTGCAGGGATACGAAATAAATCATGATCATCTAAACTGAAAAAAGTGAATAAAAACAGTTTCACTTGAAGGGAGAAACAAATTTCAATGGACCGATAAATAGTTGAGGCTTACCATAGCATACATTTAAGCCTTTAAGGGAATGGATGAAATGATTTGGCACCTGCAGAGAAGACATACAAAATAAATCATGATCATCTAAACTGAAAAAAGTGAATAAAAACAGTTTCACCTGAAGGGAGAAACAAATTTCAATCGACCAATATTGGTACCTCCAAAGAAGAGAAAAATTATTCTACAGCAAAATGCTCGATCTCGATAATCTTGAAAGAAATAACACATGGAAAGTTTGGAGTGCCGCAGAGTGGGAGAAGAGCAAGCAATTTGAGATAGAGCACGTGGATGAGCTACAACAACAATCATCTATTGCTCGAGTAAATTGGGATATAGGACCTTGAGTAGATTGGTTCACCTTGAAACGTTTGGTTTGTTCTAATTGAATATTTAATTTCCTTTTGAAAGAGAAATCATCTAGTCTTCTCGTCAGTGATAGTCTGCTCTTTTGATTTCCGAATTCTTTGGGAGTTGGATTTGAGACGAAAAAGAGAAGCTGCTTATGGTGACTTTTTTTGGCAATTTTTTTTGTATGAAATCAAATCAAAATTATGTGAGAAGTATAAGTGTTTTGGGGTTTTGACTCCGCACCCATTGTACACTCTATCATGCATGAACAGTTCCAACCTTTTTTTTATTGTCAGCATTAATTATTTTTTACGTTTCAGTTGCAACTTTTTTCATTTATTCCACACCTATTTGTGACTATTTATAACTAATTTTACGTTACACACCTATTTGTGACTATTTATAATTTAAAAAAGACTTAATGCTACTGTTTATTTGAATTTTATTACTGCTTATTGAAAAAAAATTCTTTCCTTTTAGGGCGTCAATGTCAGTCTATAAAACTTATGATTTTGTGAAAATTCTTTTATAATTTTTTTTATATTCAAATTGAAAATTCTTTTATAATATTTTTTTAAATTACCATGTTTTTATATTTAATTTCCAATTTGATTATTTAATCCAAACTTAATACTTTTTCTCAAAAAAGTAATACTACAATAAACTGAATACTACTGTTTGTTTGAATTTATTACAGCTCATTTATTTATTTCTTCTTAGAATGCCAATGCCAATGCCAATGCATGAAACTTACAGTTTTGCGAAAGTTAACAAAAGTCTAAAGTTGAAATCTTCATAATAATTTTTGAAACGGTTGTAGCTTTTAATGAAAATAAATAAGGAGTAATCAAGCAATTATTAATTTGGAAGTTATGTGATGATTAATATGCCATGTTGTAAATTTATTTATGTAGAATGACATTTGGATCGTTATTATTGGTCTAAGACTCCAAATAAGCGATTACATGTCTTTACATGAGGAAATAGGAGTTGACAAATGGCGTTCTGAGGTTCATCCTGAGCACTTGTCTGCTTTTATATATATATAGATATTCTCTTTTACTTTCTCCGTTCTACCTCTCTCTTCCCAATTGACTTTTGAGAGGTCACTTTCAACAAGTGATTTGAATAACAAAATAAAGCAAGAATTTAGTAATCTTTTTATGGTGGTGCAGAGCATGCCGAGAGTGAGGATGTTTTTTTTTTTGACAGTAAAATGGAATATGATTTTTTTTACCAAAATATGCACATTATATTACATAAAAAAACGATATGAAAGGTTGTAGCCTCGAGTTACAGTATATCGGTGGAGAACCAAAGAGAGGAATTACAGCTGACCGGTAGTTTATATCCACAAAACAAAACATTACTACTTAGATGATCAAAACAAGTGAACTTGAGGGATCTTGCAGATTATGTAGTACATTATCAACGGTGCTAAACTTCATAATGGATGCTGTTAAACAAAGGGACTTTAAAGCATACTATGAGGAAATCCCATTAATATATTCAAACTGGCTGGCTATCAATTGAGCTAACAAATTGGAGATCAAATTTCAACGCGCCAAGCAGATAAATGAACAGAGAAAGATTCTAATTGAAGAATGAGAAACTTCTTTTTACCTGTCAATTAACGGAGATAGGATAATACAACCGCTCTGTGTGGTGGTCCGGCGATGCAGCAAATCCCTGATATCGAATCTTAAGGAGTGTTGGTCCGGCAAGATAAATCGGATGGAGGGAAAGGAGAGTCGACACGCTCGAGAGAGTTCGAGGCGACACTCAAGCCAGTCACTATGACGACGATATGTATGAGACTATTTATTTAAGGTAAAAGACAAATTCCATCCCCTGAGTTTGGATTAAATACAATTTCACAGCTCATGTTTGGATAATGACGAATACCCCCCTGTCAGATACAAAAAGTCCATTGTCAGTGGATGGAGGTTAGACGAATACCACCCTTCTGTTACAATTACTTCGTATGGGGTGCAGTCTGACTTTTTATGACCATTTTGCCCTTATTTGTATTTTTGTATATATTGTGTTCATGTTCTGATGTTATTGACCATCACCACCACCACAACCACCTCCACCTCCACCACAACTGAATCCCCACCAGCTGCTCACCACCAACACAGCAATAACAAAACAAACGCAACTAAAACATATAACAAATTTAACAACAGCCTCAGATCTTTACGTGAAAAGAAGCAAAAAAAATATTGTACCTACCATGGCTGCAAAACTAATTGCCCCCCTAAAAAAGTAGCAATTTCTCAACACCTAAATTTCAACATATCAAATTCATCATCACCTAAGAAATGGGAAAAAATCATGAAACACAAACAAATTAAAGCGTTGTGATTCTTCATAGTTCATAGTCTAGTACCACTGCTCATGGAAAAACAGAAAGCATTTGTTCACAACTTGAAAAGCATATTCACACCGGTTATTAAGTGTTGACCCAAATTTGTTATGTTTAGAAGAAAGCAGTAAGTAAATTAAAGAACAAACTTACGGATCGAAAATTTGTTGAATACAGTCAGAAGATGTTGAAGAACAGCCTCGTACATAGACGATCTCCGTAAGACAATATTCGCCGCCCACTGTATGTGCTTTCGGGTTCCTGCTGTGGCGAACTGTTCCCCATGATAGAAGTTCTTCCTGTGTCATAAATTAGCACGGGACTGCAACACACGGCGAACGGGACTTGCTGACGAGAAGGGATAAACTGTGAAGGGAGAGTTTGAATGCTCTAGAATTCGGAATGACCAATTGGGAAGGAGAGGCTGCCCAAGCACACGCCACGACCCGGCCGGCGGCGCGCTTGGTGGTTCGGACCATGGCTATGTCCTCCCTCCTGCACAAAATGTGCTTTGCCCTAAGGGCCTACCCTTAAAGTCTGAGGTTGAAATATATAAACACTTCAATCCCTCTCTTCCTCATGACGTGGGATGATTTCTTTTGGGAACATAAACTCAAACACAAACCGCCAACTTTGACGGCGTATTGAGCATTCATTTTTCAATGGTTTTCGAAGAATGAGTTATCGAAACGACAACCAAGTTACCCAGTATACGATGGTGCATTGGTGTTGTTAACTCTCAAACGAGCCGGGTTAAAACCGAGCTCCCAGAAGAGTAAAAATCGATATATCGAAAACCATTTTTCCAACAACACCTTCATAAAATTGCCAGCATGGTGCCCACAAGGTGCCCGCCTGTTAAGGGTGGAACTTTCACACTATGGTTGCTATGACTAGACCTTATCTTAGAGTAAGTTTGTCCCACTGAGTACCACTATATAGTGGGGCTTAATGCTCTAATTTTGCTAGTACTCGAAGTACTAGCAGTTTGCAGGTCCGTTCTACTAGTCTTTTTTTGTGTCATGTTTAGGGAACTGGATCTCATATTATTCATTTGGTTCAACCTGTGAATTATTTATTTTTTAACTTGTTCGAGCTCGACTTGGCTCTTGGCTCTTCGATGGTAAGAATCAGATCCAAAAATTGCAAGGGTCGACACCTGCTTATCGTATGACTTTACCTAGTACTAAGGATGGTTCCATTCAATATCTTCTTAACTAAATGAGTCGTCATGGGTTGAGCTCACATCCTCAAGTTCTGTTCTTTTGACACACAAGTCGAGTTTTCACCGAACTAATCGTTGAGCAACTCGGCTTGTTTGCAGTCCTAATTAGAAACTTAGACTTCTATTGATCACAACGCGATATTTGTTAGTCATCTGCGTCGAAATACACAATATGAAATCAAAACATTAGTCTTGTTAGAGATACTATAAACAATAAAACAATAATAAATCAACATAATGTAAATTGGATTTGCTGGCCTGGGTGTGAGAGGCACGTTATGTAGGACATTGTCCTACAACGTAGATCCTCCCCACGTGAGGGTGCTACCGGTATGATACGAAGTAGGATTCAACCCACACTCGAGCCAGCTCCTACAAACGTCACGCCGGTTGTAGGACTTGTGAACCGTCACGAACCGTAGTTGCCCAAAATCACGTATCATACTAGAATACTTAAAAATATATTTCATATGTAGTAGTGAGCTCTCATCACATATTCTCTCCATCCATCTCCCATACAAATGATATTCACATATATATAGCCATACAAAATCAAATAGTAACTCCTAGTAATTATATGGAATTATGGCTATAATAAACACCACCAACTAATACACATTTATACCTAATATTTCATATTGAATACCCCAATAATGTGGGAGTTACAAATAGAAAAATATTAACATCTCAATTATGATTAAAATGTAAATATAATTATAAATAATAATAAAGTTTTGGAATTTTCCCTAACAGTCCCCCACAAATTTCAAAACTTAAGAATGACCTCAATAAGCCCGATAAAAAATAATAATATCATAATAGAGTAAAATATAGACGATTATATAATGGGCAACTTTCATACCGTGCAATAGGTGAGGTGTCTTCCGACTTGAACCTCACTTAGTGATAGCAATCTTACTTGGAAAGATCATAGGGGACTAAGCCTTGAACTAGATCCTTTGTGTCCAAGTTCAACCGCAACACACACAATATCGGTATTGGACATAGTTCGCGAGTTAGTGCGTTCCGGCCATGCACTCGAATCAAGTCATGAGAGCCTCTAGGGAAATAGCCCAATCCCATAGCCCCGGCCTCAAGGCGACTCTCACTTAGGTGAATCCTCCAAGGGTATGTGTGACCTATACCTTGCGACAAATTACTCGCCTTGGATCCATTAAGGGTTAAAACCCAACCTTAACGTCACAATTTTTTTTTATCACAGCACAATGCCATAGGGATGGGAGGAGAGTCTTAGACTTCTCCTATAAATAAGTGCTGGAATCTCAGTCACTCATCGTGGATTGTTTCTACCCATTGAATCTCTTTCATGGGATCTCCAGTCACAGAGATTGGGTTACCTCCAGTGGTGACTATATTTTGGGCTTAGCCCATCCCCCTCGACATATCTAGGAATTCAACTCCTAGTGTTTAGACCCTCAACGGTCATTTATTTTATTTCAACCATATGCATATTGGTCAACCAATAATTTTCCGTTTATCAACGGTGGAATCCATCAGGAGTTTACAAACCCCATCCCAAGATTTAGGGACTATGGAACCAGTACAATTTTATTTGTAATTTTTTTCCCGTGTCACTTTTCTTGCATCCTCTTTATCACATCACATTTTCCTTTTCATATGATATACACCAATCATTGAACCTGTAAAACACAACATTTTGCACTAGATGCAATATTAGTAATTTTAGGGGTTAGAAATATAAGTATCATAAAAGCTTATCACGTCATGAGCAACAACACTACTGAAATCACATAATTAACATCATGTTTAGAATGTATCATCTTATAACCACACATTATCTCGTATTTATTGAGACCGATAATTGCACTTAATGAAAAATAATTTTGTCAAATAGACATGTTTAGCGGCGACACTAAATGATGACATTTTTCTTCCCCTAAATATATATATATATATATATATATATATATATATATATATACTAAAGGATGACTATAGAATCCACAAAATCATAGCATGTTATATCTCCATAAACATTGCTATTAGTTAAGTCAAATGTGCATAAGATCATGATAAACAATTTTCATATACAACCCCCACATTTTTCCTTGTCCATGGAATCACATAAATTGCACTTAATCTAAATTCAAAAAATAATGAAAAATATGTTAGGAATGACAATATAAGTTTTAAGAAACAACAACAATATTTTAGTTGACCATAATATTATTTCTATAAAGTGGTATACGTATGTTACACTATCAAAATAAACCAACATTTAATTCATGCGTGCACATAAAATTATATTATATACATTTTCTCATGTAACCTCCACATATCAAATACCCATAAAAATATAATTAATTGTAATCAAGTAACCCCCACATTTAAAACCTCACCATGGAAATATATATATTTAAAGCAATGATACTAAAAAAGGAAAATAAGCACAATTTTGTCAACTTATAGAAATATATTCCATCATCGAATAAATCATTTCTAACTTGTGAAATTTCATTACGAACCATTTGGTGAATTTCAATTTTATGTCAACCCCAACTTTTTATTATCACTTCCGAAAGTTATATTATAACTTCTCATGAAATAAAATATATCAACATAATTTTTCATTGACGTTGAGCAATATTTTCTCACAACAAGATTATTATAGAATGCTACACGAAAAGAATAGAAATAAATATTTAGAGGAAAGAGTTTAAGAAACCGAGCCTGTCAAATTACGTCCACGTAATTTTCATCTTCTTTGAAAATATAGAAGTTCTTCATTATGAGAATATTATGGAGTTCCTCGAAAATTGATAAGAAGCTCGTACATGAAAGACATATAAGAATATCCATGGGCGCCATAGTAAACAACGTATTCCAAATGCTTTGTCTTCAAAAAATAAATATCTTCCATTTGCTCCAAGAAATAATGGCTCCATAACATATGTACTCCATAAGCTACCAAGATTAAGCAATATATAACTCTTCTTGGAGATCACTTTCGCCAAAAAATATAGAATGTCTCGTCATATGAGAATAATAAATCCAATAAAATCGATGATTTCCAACTATCATCCATCAATAGCAATGAAGTCCCAATAGCTTAAAAACTCCATGAAGATCCCTGGAAAAGTAGGCTATAAGAAATATCAATCTAATTAATTTTGAAACAAAGAAGAAAATTACATGTACTGGAATTGAAAACTAAACTCTAGTGCTCCAAGCAACACATTTCCAAATAGACATCAATCCCGAGTGGCCATACTATTTGGAAGAAACCCCAATTTCAACTAACATCAAAATTATTGTAAGAGATCAATTATGTAATACTCTATATGCAATTATCTTCTTAAAAGAATATTTACATGCTCTAGACATAGTGTTTGACTTGTTATCTCTCAAAATAGAATGATGGGTATATTAATTTATGAATGTGTTTCTACGTTCAACTATTAGAATAAGAAATAAAAAATTCATTAGTACGCAACAAAAAAAACAAAAAAGTCTTGATTATAAACACATCAAAGTTAACATAATATATGTGTAGGCATGTCTGACTTGGAAATGAAAATAAGCTTCTTTACCTCAATGGTTGATAGGAAATCTAACAAGACCCCAACATTTCCTATGCATAAACATTTTATAATCACTTTTTGTACTTTAAACTAGTCACCACCGCAAAAGTCCCATATTGGTAATGTGATCGAAAGATGATGCATTTCACATAATCTTGTTGTTATATAAGAAAAAAAGATAACTGAATTAATAATTAACATAGAATATGTATATGATCAAGCCTGCAAAAGATCTCAAAAATTTCTATATAAAATATCGTAGCACTCCTTTGATCGATATCTCTTCATAGCAACTCCAACTGTAAATACATATTGTTAAATCATCTACGTTGTAGGGAAAATTCCAAAACTTTATTATTATTTATAATTATATTTACATTTTAATCATAATTGAGATGTTAATATTTTTCTATTTGTAACTCCCACATTATTGGGGTATTCAATATGAAATATTAGGTATAAATGTGTATTAGTTGGTGGTGTTTATTATAGCCATAATTCCATATAATTACTAGGAGTTACTATTTGATTTTGTATGGCTATATATATGTGAATATCATTTGTATGGGAGATGGATGGAGAGAATATGTGATGAGAGCTCACTACTACATATGAAATTTATTTTTAAGTATTCTAGTATGATACGTGATTTTGGGCAACTACGGTTCGTGACGGTTCACAAGTCCTACAACCGGCGTGACGTTTGTAGGAGCTGGCTCGAGTGTGGGTTGAATCCTACTTCGTATCATACCGGTAGCACCCTCACGTGGGGAGGATCTACGTTGTAGGACAATGTCCTACATAACGTGCCTCTCACACCCAGGCCAGCAAATCCAATTTACATTATGTTGATTTATTATTGTTTTATTGTTTATAGTATCTCTAACAAGACTAATGTTTTGATTTCATATTGTGTATTTCGACGCAGATGACTAACAATATTGTTAGTAAAAGATTGCAGATCGTCGAATTGATGTTTACAAAGTAGTAACAGAGATTGATTACAGTCGATATAGTTCTTGACCATAAAACAAGAAAATTCGCAACAATCATCATCATCATCAAGAATGGTTAAACTTGGTCCAAGATTGCTTCGGCTCGCTTTTCCTCTTCTGTAGTTGGCGGCTGCAATTTGGGGATTGCAGCTTCTTCTGTAGTTGGCGGCTGCAATTTGGGGATTGCAACCTCTTCCGGAGCTCTAACTTGTTTGAACGTCTTCCACCAATTTTTCCCAGTGTGGACGACCAAAACGACGGCAATAGTGACGAAAATAACAGAGAACACGATGCCAAGGGCTCGCAAGTACGTCTGAAGCTGAGGATCATTCCAATGCGTGAAGCTCTTTGAAGAAAATCTCCAAGTTAGGTATGTTAACACGGATATGGCGACAGCATTCCACAAGGTACGCAAGACGCAGAAGAAGAGTGCATGAAGACTAGTCTGCTTCACCATCTAGTTACAAGAAGAACCTTCTCAAACCCCTGTTGAGATAGGGAGGGAGAGATGTATTGCTTCAATGTTATGTTATTGCATGACCCAATCTTTGATTTGCTTTTGTGATTGGTGTTTATGTATTTGTGGTTTGATCAGTTGCGGAATTTTGTTAGTGCTTTTTCTTGGGGGAAAGTCCGCCTTTTATTGGTTTAAGATTTGTGAGGTATGGTCACTATAACCGTCTTAAAGGAGGATTACGCAAATATGACGGTATGGACCCTGCTTTTTGAGGTGCATGATTTGGGTTTAGGGTCGGTCGTTGCCAAGGGAGTAGTTTGGGAAAGAACTTTTGCTTGGCAAACAAGAATATAGCAACAATATATTATTACCTGGCAAACAAGAATATAGCAGTAATAAATGAAAACTTATTTATTCGAAAGATAACAATCACTACCGCTGTATTATTCACAAATTGATAACTTTGAAAAAATAATTCATGTGGAACTATGAGTCTCTGCAATGTAACTTACAGAGCAGTGATAAAGATTTTGGTCCCTAAATTAAGGAGAATGTTAAAAGGCCTCCTTGCTCTTAATCAAATTAGTTTTGTGCTACCGGATGGTATCAAAAGTGACGATTTTGCGAGAGATCAACAAAACCCCAACGTACCTTTAGAGGCTACAACCATCTTTCTAACAAACTAGGGTTTGAGCAAATGAAAAATATTCTATTCATTCGATGAAAATCACGAATGACTACAAGTGTTTAAACAAAGAATTACCAAGACCTAGGCGGTTCACTCCCATGGGTCAGGAAAAAACCGCAAAGAAAACATAGTCCGTTAACTACTAAACACAATTAAATAAATAAATAAATAAATAATTACTACGACTTATATCTATTAAGCCGCTCCATGTTTTCGTGATAGTCGTTAGTATACTCCAGCTGGTAACCGTATCGCAGAGTCGTGTGCGGGCACGGGTGTGTTCTCTGGCAGGTCCGCCGGAGGCAGCGATGTCTTGTTCTAATTATGAAAACATCTTCACATTGATGTCTTGTTCCAAGTTTTTCTCTTATTTCAATAAAATTATTTAAGTTTATTAGAATGAGTGGTTGAGGTGAGGTGAGAGACAACATATCTCCTCACCTCAACCACGCATCCCTCCTACACGTCATAACCTGCTCCGATGTAATATATTCATTCATTTTCGATTATTCGTGTCCCTGATGCGGAGAATTCACTGAATCGCATGATCATCTGTTTCTACTATCCAAATCTTAGGAGAAGCCACAAATATCAGTAGAGAGGCTAGTACTTTTCTGAATTGTTTTTTCCATTTCGTTGGTTATAGTAATGTGCCGGATGTTGGCCAAAAGAGCTTTCCGAACTTGCAACCGATCACTCCCCTAAGTTTATATATCATGCGTTTCTTCACAAAAAAAAAAAGTTATATAATATCATCTGACTTAAGCTCATCCAAACAAGCCCAATACCCTTGCTCAACAAGGTCATCGTATCACAATTCATCATTCATCTTCAAAGTAAAAGTCCCACGTGGCAGCAAATATATGTATGAATTCATGAATATTTTTTTCCCACACAATTAGAATATGAATATGAAATTGGTTGCTTCGTGAAGTCATCCAAAAGCTAACTATGTAACTTTACAAGACTGAAAGTGAAATTAAAAAAACTGCCTGAGAAGGAAATGTCAAAACTTCCAAAACAGAAGGCCTTCCCGGACTTGAGGTTATAAGAAATAAAACTATTGCAACTACTTTCATAGTTGCGAAAGATCACCACTTCGCCACTATTAACGCATGCCACAGGGAAAATGGGATTTGATCCAAACAGGAGATTAACGTTATAACGGTTCTTGGGGTAAGAAACAATGCCACGCAAGTCAATATTGTAGAGTTTCCGCCATTGGAAGTCAGAAGTGACTTGCCAAAAGTCCAAAATTGTCCTTGGTTCAAAAGAAACCACTAAAGCTAGTGACTTCCCTGCTACCATAAAATGGCCTGCATTATATTCTTTCTTAACCAGTGGTGGGAAAGGGAACCGATGAAGCACTTCAATGTCGACATCTAAAGCAAATATGATAGATCCTTCCCGCACGATCCAGTAAATAGTTCCATCAAAAACTAATGTCTCCAACACCCTCGTCTTCATGTCACTGTAATGTAAAGCTAAAGCATCCTGACATGTCATTGGTGTCCAGACATGATCTTTGTTCAAATTGAGTGAAACAATCTCCAATGACGACTCCTTGGGTGTGTGGAAATAAGAGAGTACCACTTTGTAACAATTCATTGTACGAGAACGTACCAGAGAGAAAGAGTAGTTGTGTGGCATGCAGTCTGTGATTGGAGGAAGAGTTATGGCGCTCCTTGTAAGAACATTTACAACATGATATACCTTCATGCAATGAGTCACAATTGCCAATCCATCACAAGTGGCATAAATATTGAAAAAAGGGGGAAGACTTGTCTTGATTACGTTGGCACTTGATTCCCCTAATTTGGCCAAGTAGGAAAACCTATTGCATGTGAGATTGAATAAAAAGTCGGAAGAAGAACGATGGATGTGCTCCTCAATGAACAAAGGCGAGTTGATGATGGCATGCCATTGTCGACAAACAAACCTCATACAATCATACAGAACATCTGCCGGAAGCCAAATTAGGATATTGAATATCATCTCTTCTGGAAAGAGGGGTATGTTGCCCCTTTTGTTGCTAGAACAAGAATAAATAGTTCTGCACCTTTGAAACTCTCCCATCTTTCGTATTGACTGTTGGAAAATAAAGAGAAGCAAAGGGTGAGTTTCTGTATCTCAAGCTACAAAGAAACAAATAGGACAACCCAAAATTGGGTTCTAGAGAACTCTTTACCCCCAAAAATATATCTATACTAAATGTAAAAGGGGAAACCCACCCAATTCTTTGGTAAATCTTCTTCTAGGTACTCTTCCTTACTCCATTACTCGTAGTGTTTACATCACCGTGCATCTTCATTCGGAACTTATTTTCTTTAGGGTGCATATTTTTAGTCCACACGTTCCGCACCTTATTGTTGTCTGTGATAATCTTCAGTGAACAAAGTTCTAATACATTCTTTATCTGGGTTTTGTTTTTGAATTGGTTTGTTTTGTTCATATGGTTCAAAGTCTCTCTTAACATTTTGACATTTGAAAGAGAAAGCAATTCATTTTATGAAAGAAAGTAATTAGTTTTGTGTACATAAATGAGTTATGTCTGATAATGTTTCTACTTAATTGTTCAGTTATGTTCTGGTACAGTTGATTACATACGCCCGTGCCCAGGAGCACTCGTGTCCATGCTATCTTCAAAGTAGTGCCCGACGGTTATGTACTAGTTATTAACATAACTGTGGCCAGAGCTTCAAGACAGCTTCAAGCGAGTTTCTGCTGGATGAAGCAGAAAGCTTCTACCATGAGTACCACCTATGCTTCTTTTGGCATATTATTTTACCGTGTGAACTGATTTTTTATATAATGATCAACTATTTCGGCATAACTCGTCAATTCAAAAACTTTAACTGTTTAAATTCCTTCAACCTAGAGTTCTAGACATCAATTTACAAACAAGTGAACCATTGGCCCGATTACGTTGTTTGACTCCACTCCAATTTTAAAATTTTAAGTGCTGTGGAGGATTTAAACCGATACGGTCATAAAAACTATATATGGCATAGATTCTACGGATGCAAGTTCAAACTCGAAAAACGGCAAACCGAATCGAACCGAGCTCAACTGAACTAGAATCTACCAAACCGAGCCCGAACCATACAAAACACTCTAACAGTACCAAACCGGTTCAACTGAAAAAGCCCGTTTAAATCAATATGCATATAAGCCGTGTACCAAAACATAATAATTAATATTCTGAGGTCACTTTTTATAGTCCACAAGCTAAATCTGAAGAACTCTGTACGGCCGATAGTGAGGATGGTTGATGTTTATTTTTTTCTTTTTCTTACAGTAGAAAACAAAGGGACTTTGAAGCATATGAGGAAATCCCATTATTATATTCAAACTGGCTGGCTATCAATTGAGCTAACAAATTGGAGATCAAATTTCAACGCGCCAAGCAGATAAATGAACAGAGAAAGATTCAATTGCAGAATGAGAAACTCTTTTTACCGGCCAGTTAACGGAGATAGGGTAATACGACCGCTCTGTGTGGTTGTCCGGCGATGCAGCAAATCCCAGATCTTAAGGACTGTTGGTCCGGCGAGACAAATCGGATGGAGGGAAAGGCTAGAGTCGACACGATCGAGAGAGTTCGAGGAGACACTCACGCCAGTCACTGTGACGACGATATGTACCATGAGACTATTTATTTAGGGTAAAAGAGAAATTCCATCCCCTGAGTTTGGATTAAATGCAATTTCACCCATCATGTTTGGGTAATTACAAATACCCCCCTGTCAGATACAAATAGTCCATTGTGAGTGGATGGAGGTTAGACGAATACCACACTTCTGTTACAATCAATTTATATGGGTGCGGTCTAACTTTTTATGATCATTTTGCCCCTATTTGTATTTTTGTATTGATTGTGTTCATGACCATCACCATCACCACCTCCACAACAACTGAATCCCCACCAGCTTCTTCACCACCAACACAACAATAACAAAACAAACATAAAACATAGAACAAATTTAACAACAGCCTCAGATCTTTACGTGAAAAGAGGCGAAAAAATATTGCAACTACCATGGCTGCAAACTAATTGCCCCGCCAAAAAAGTACCAATTTCTCAACACCTAAATTCAACATATCAAATTCATTATCACCTAAGAAATGGAAAAAAATCATGTAACAGAATCAAATTAAAGCGGTGTGATTCTTCATAGTCTAGTACCACTGCTCATGGAAAAACTGAAAGCATTTGTTCACAACTTGATAAGCATATTCACACCTGTTATTAAGTGTTGACCCAAATTTGTTATGTTTAGAAGAAAGCAGTAAGTAAATTAAAGAACGAACTTCGGATCGATAATTTGTTGAATGCAGTCAGAAGATGTTGAAGAACAACCTCGTACATAGACGATCTCCGTAAGACAATATTCGCCGCCCATCGTATGTGCTTTCGGGTTCTTGCTGTGGCGAGCTGTTCCTCAGGATAGAAGTTCTTCCAGTGTCGTAAATTTGCACGGGGACTGCAACACACGGCGAACGAGACTTGCTGACGAAAAGGGATAATCTGTGAAGAGAGAGTTTGAATGCTCTGGAATTCGGAATGACCAAACTGGGAAGGAGAGGCTGCCTTTTGTATGCACTGAATGGGGACAAAGAAGGGACACAACTGTTAAGAATAGTTGTAACTGTTCATAAAACAGTTAGTTATTTAACATAGTTAATAAACCGGGTTGGGTTTATTTTCTGTTATCTTTTGTTGGTAAAAAGGTTGGTTTCTGGCTCAAAAATAAATAGTCACGAGTAAGGCTCAACAAGCCTAAGCCCAAGCACACGCCACGACCCGGCCGGCGACACACTTCATGGTTCGGACCATGGCTATGTCCTCCCTCCTGCACAAAATGTGCTTCGCCCTAAGGGCCCGCCCTTAAAGTCTGAGGTTGAAGTATATAAACACTTCAATCCCTCTCTTCCTCATGATGTGGGATGATTTCTTTTGGGAACACAAACTCAAACACAAACCGCCCAACTTTGACGGCGTATTGAGCATTCATTTCTTAATAGTTTTCGACGAATGAATTATCGAAACTACTACCAAGTTACCCAGTATACGACGGTGCAACTAGTGTCGTTAACTCTCAAACGAGCCGGGTTAAAACCGAGCTCCCAGTAGAGTAAAAATCAACATATCAGAAACCATTTTTCCAACAACACTTTCATAAAATACCTGCCTTTTAGTGGGGAGGGGCAGTGCATGGTGCCCACAGGAGCCCACCTGTTAAGTGTGGAACTTTCACACTGTGGCTGCTATGACTCGACCTGTATCTTGGAGTAAATTTGTCCCACTGAGTACCAACTTTGCTATATATAGTTGTGTGTGTGTGTGTGCAGGGTCGGCCCGTCCACTAGCCCGATTAGGTGTTCGCCTAGGGCCCCCGATTTAAAGGGGCCCCGTAGTATTTTTCAAGAGTAGGGGCAATATTGTAAATTTATATTACATAGCGAAAAAAAAATATACTAGATAACATTTGGAAGAAAACTAAGCGATTTAGAAGATGAAACTACGTGAGAATGATAACTGACTTTGATCGTGCCAATAAACAAAAACTTATCCTAATTTTTAGTATTAAATTAGGAAAGATTTTATCTCTCCAGCTACCAACGTTCAATTACTTTGATGGTAATCCTAATCAAGAACTTACCCCAATTTTTTAGGAGTGAATGTGGTAAGATTTTATTTATTTAAAAAAATTCTAACGTCTATATAAATATTGTAACATTTTTTTTTGAGGGAAAATAACTTTTTTTGTAGTGGTAAGGTTTTATGTCCCCCGAATTATTTTTACGGGTTAAAAACCCATACTATTAATGAAACGCGGGGTATATGCCGCCCTACAGTTGAGTAGATTTTTTTATTCACATTTCTGCTTGTGGTAAAAGGAATCTCACTTTCAACTATCGCCTAGGGCCCATGAAAGTCTAGGGCCGGCCCTGTGTGTGTGGTGGGGGGGGGGGGGGGGTGGTTTGCTAGTGCTCGAAGTACCAGCAGTTTGCAGGTCCCTTCTACTTAGTCTTGTTTTTGTGTCATGTTTAGGGAACTGGATCTCATATTATTCATTTGGTTCAAGCTCGTGAATTATTTATTTTTTAACTTGTTCGAGCTCGACTTGGCTCTTGGCTCTTCGATGGTAAGAATCAGATCCAAAAATTGCAAGGGTCGACACCTGCTTATCGTATGACTACCTAGTACCAAGGATGGTTCCATTCAAAATCTTTTTAACTAAAATGAGTTGTCACGGGTTGAGCTCACATCCTCTAGTTCTGTTCTTTTGACACACAAGCCGAGTTTTCACCGAACTGGTCATTGAGCAACTTGGCTTGTTTGCAGTCCTAATTAGAAACTTTGACTTCCATTGATCACAACGCCATGTTGTTAATAAAAGATTGCATATTGTCGAATTGATGTTTACAAAGTAGTAACAAAGATTGATTACAGTCGATACAGTTCTTGACCATATAACAAGAAAATTCACGACAATCATCATCATCATCATCATCAAGAATGGTTAAACTTGGTCCAAGATTGCTTCGGCTCGCTTTTCCTCTTCTGTAGTTGGCGGCTGCAATTTGGGGATTGTAGCTTCTTCTGTAGTTGGCGGCTGCAATTTGGGGATTGCAACCTCTTCTGTAGCTCTAAATTTTTCAAACGTCTTCCAGCAACTTTGACAGGTGTGGACGACCAAAACGACGGCAATAGCGACAAAAATAACAGAGAACAGTATGCCAAGGGCTCGCAGGTACGTCGGAAGCTGAGGATCATTCCAATGCGTGAAGCTCTTTGAAGAAAATCTCCAAGTTAGGTATATTAACACGGATATGGCGACAGCATTCCACAAGGTACGCAAGACGCAGAAGAAGAGTGCATGAAGAGTAGTCTGCTTCACCATCTAGTTACAAGAAGAACCTTCTCAAACCCCTGTTGAGATATGGAGGGAGAGATGTATTGCTTCAATGTTATGTTATTGCATGACCCAATCTTTGATTTGCTTTTGTGATTGGTGTTTATGTATTTGTGGTTTGATCAGTTGCGGAATTTTGTTAGTGCTTTTGTTTGGGGAAAGTTCTCCTTTTATTGGTTTAAGATTTGTGAGGTATGGTCACTATAACCGTCTTAAAGGAGGATTACGCAAATATGACGGTATGGACCCTGCTTTTTGATTTGGGTTTAGGGTCGGTCGTTGCCAAGGGAGTAGTTTGGGAAAGAACTTTTGCTTGGCAAACAAGAATATAGCAACAATATATTATTACTTGGCAAACAAGAATATAGCAGTAATAAATGAAAACTTATTTATTCGAAAGATAATAATCACTACCGCTGTATTATTCACAAATTGATAACTTTGAAAAAGTTACTTCATGTGGAACTATGAGTCTCTGCAATGTAACTTACAGAGCAGTGATAAAGATTTTGGTCTCTAAATTAAGGAGAATGTTAAAAGGCCTTATTGCTCTTAATCAAATTAGTTTTGTGATACCGAATGGTATTAAAAGTGACGATTTTGCGAGAGATCGACAAAACTCCACGTAGCTTTAGAGGCTACAACCATCTTTCTAACAAACTAGTGTTTGACCAAATGAAAAATACTCTATTCATTCGATGAAAATCACAAGTGACTACAAGTGTTTAAACAAAGAATTATCAAGACCTAGGCGGTTCACTCCCATGGACCAGGAAAAAATCGCAAAGAAAACATAGTCCGTTAACTACTAAACACAATTAAATAAATTAATAATTTCTACGACTTATATCTATTAAGCCGCTCCATGTTTAATGATAGTCATTGTTATACTCCAGCTGGTAACCGTATCGCAGAGTCGTGTGCGGGCACGGATGTGTTTTGTGGCAAGTCCGCCGGCGGCAGCGATGTCTTATTCCAATTATGAGAACTTCTTCACATTGATGTCTTTTTTCAAGTTTTTCTTTTTACCCCTACTAGGAAAGTCAATGGGTTTGTTTGGGTGAGGTTATTTGCAATAAGATTATTTAAGTTTATTAGAATGAGTGGTTGAGGTGAGGTGAGAGACAACATATCTTCTCACCTCAACCACGCATTCCTCCTACACGTCATAACCTGCTCAGACGTAATATATTCATTTCCGATTATCCGTGTCCCCGATGCGGAGAATTCACTGAATCGCATGATCATTGTTTCTACTATGTCCGGGATCGAAGACCATCTGGGATGGCTCAGTAATTAGCAATATTCTCCCCATTGACAACAACCTCACCGTTCTTCTTCTCTTTTCAAAGCTCTCGGGCTGTCGTCTCTCATTTAATGAGGATCGGGTCAAGTACTCCCTCATTCTTTGGGAAATATGGCTTCACCGAAACGCAACACCGATGGAAACAAATTCATCAGCACATCTTCATCTCTTTTAGCCATCGAAGACCACACCACCTTAATCTGAAAGTCCTAGTTGCTACACAATAACCCAATCAACCCAAGACATCAACCCCCCCCCCCCCCCCCCCACCAATCCACATCCACTGGACCCAACAACTATTCCAGAAGGAACCTAGGAGGAGCAAACAAAGTCTCGGTCTAAGTCGATGCAGCAGGGAAACAGGGAGTTACATTTTCTACTGCGACATGGATTACTGATTCAAACTTGCCAGATTAAGGACATGCAGCTTTCAATGCAGAAAATCCCCTTCAGGCTGAATCGAGGGCAGTCTTACAAGCTCTCAATTGGCTAAGCTCAAAAGATTTTAGCAACTTCAAGCTCCTAACAGGCTCTAGGGAACTTATCCGAACTCTTAGAGAAGAAAAGGACATCTTCCGAATCTCAGGAGAAGCCACAAATATCCGTAGAAAGGCTAGTACTTTTCTGAATTGTTTTTTCCATTTCGTTGGTTATAGTAATGAGCCGGATGTTGGCCAAAAGAGCTTTCCGAACTTGTAACCGATCACTCCCTTAAGTTTATATATCATGCGTTTCCTCACAAAAAAAAAGAAAGCTGATATAATTTCATCTGACTTAAGCTCATCCAAACTAGCCCAATACCCTTACTCAACAAGGTCATTGTATCACGATTCATCATTCATCTTCAAAGTAAATGTCCCACGTGGCAGCAAATATATGTATGAATTCATGAGTATTTTCTTCCCACACAATTAGAATATGAATATGAAATTGGTTGCTTCGTGAAAAATACCACAAGTCATCCAAAAGCTAACTATGTAACTTTACAAGACTGAAAGTGAAATTAAAAAAACTGCCTGAGAAGGAAATGTCAAAACTTCCAAAACAGAAGGCCTTCCCCGACTTGAGGTTATAAGAAATAAAACTATTGCAACTGCTTTCATAGTTGCGAAAGATCACCACTTCGCCACTATTAACACATGCAACAGGGAAAATGGGAATTGATCCAAACAGGAGATTAACTTCATAACGGTTCTTGGGGTAAGAAACAATGCCACGCAAGTCAATATGGTAGAGTTTCCGCCATTGGAAGTCAGAAGTGACTTGCCAAAAGTCCAAAATTGTCCTTAATTCAAAAGAAACCACTAAAGCTAGTGACTTCCCTGCTACCATAAAATGGCGTGCATTATATTCTTTCTGAACCAGTGGTGGGAAAGGGAACTCATGAAGCTCTTCAGTGTCCACATCCAAAGCAAATATGACAGATCCTTCTCGCACGATCCAGTAAATAGTTCCATCAATACCTAATGTCTCCAACTCCTTCGTCTTCATGTCGCTGTAATGTAAAGCTAAAGCATCCCGACATGTCATTGGTGTCCAGACATGATCTTTGTTCAATGTGAGTGAAACAATCTCCAATGAAGACTCCTTAGGTGTGTGGAAATAAGAGAGTACCACTTTGTAACAATTCATTGTACGAGAACGTACCAAAGAGAAAGAGTAGTTGTGTGGCATGCGATCTGTGATCGGAGGAAGAGTTACGGCGCTCCTTGTAAGAACATTTACAACATGATATACCTTCATGCAATGAGTCACAATTGCCAATCCATCACAAGTAGCATAAATATTGAAAAAAGGCGGAAGACTTGTCTTGATTACGTTGGCACTTGATTCCCCTAATTTGGCCAAGTAGGAAAACTCATTACATGTGTGACTGAATAAAAAGTCGGAAGAAGAACGATGGATGTGCTCCTCAATGAACAAAGGCGAGTTGATGATGGCATGCCATTGTCGACAAACAAACCTCATACAATCATACAGAACATCTGCCGGAAGCCAAATTAGGATATTGAATATCATCTCTTCTGGAAAGAGAGGTATGTTGCCTCTTTTGCTGCTAGAACAAGAAGCAATAGTTTTGCACCTTTGTAACTCCCTCATTTTTCGTACCGCGACTGTAGAACAATAAAAGGATAGCAAAGAGTGAGTCTCTATATCTGCAGTAATAATGAAATAAAATAACTTAATGCCAAGTCTACTAGCCTAAAGGTATCAGTGAATTCTATATACAACACACCCAAAGTTGGGGTCCTGAGTATTATTTTCCCCAAAAATATATCTATACAAAAGGAAAAGGGGGAAACCCTATTCTCCGGGCTCTTCTTTGTTCTCCATTAGTCGTAGTATTTACATCTCCACCAAACATTTCTTTTAGTTGTTAAAAAAGTTCAATATCAATAAGAAAAAGAGGGTTAATATAGAAGAATAGTATGTTGTCTAATCAGGTTGCACAACTCGTGCTTGTAGACACTCCAATTCCTCCTACAACTTGCTTTTGCCTAGGAAAGTTAAATGAACTTGTAGTTTAGTTTGTCATAAAAATACCAAAACTTATAAATACAACCACCTAGACCAGTTACCAGCTTGGTTTGCTTGTTGAATAGGAAACCATCACAATTAAATGACCAGACCACACTACTTCAACCGTGGGCATCTATTTAATCTATATACCCAATTAAAGTGGTGTGAGACCTCCACGGTCCATTATGAGATAGTGTGAGACATTGTGATGATGTTGAGGACAGTAGAAGTGTAAACCCTTCCTCTCACATTTGAATTTCAAAAACCACGAAATCTCAACTTGTCGACCCGTACATCCCGCCTCTCTCCCAAGGATCAGACGTACTTGATTCCTCGCTGCCGCGCCCATGGTTGGCCAACAGATTGGCTCTTCTCCTCCATACAGCACTAACTCCATTCTTCCTTATCTCCACCGAATAAATTATTGTGAAATTGTATACGATTTGTTAATCTTTTTGCCTTAATTTCACAGTAACTTTATAGGAAATGCAATCCAACTATTTGATGAAATGTCCAAAATAAAATGTCCATTGCAACTGAGTATCCGCCAAACTCATGTGGGTTTACCTTGGAATCGGCCTTTTGGGTCTTCGTCATATGATGTTTTTGTGACTCTATGTTTAAGAATCACAAATGAAGACCTGTGGCCTCGTGTAGATAATTTTTGGGTGAGAATTGTTACTTTGTTCTTAAGTCTTACCCGCCTGCTAGAAAGCTTATATGGTTTTGCAGGTACCATCTTTCATGATTGCACCCGGTTTCACTTAACCTGTTCTCTCTTTTTGCAGCGTCGATGTTCAACAAATCCATCATCTTAAGTCTTTCAAAAGGATTATCTAAACTTCAAATAATTTCACTTTGACACTTTTCCAAGCTCAAGCCATCTTTCTCTTCTTAATTATATTATTTCACGCTCTTTTCTTACTGAAATTTCAGAATTTTGTGTATATCGACTCTTTTACACAAAGTGTTGAATTGTTCTATAGATTCTAAGACAGATGCACTTCTATAAAGGTTCATTACAATTCAACTAAAAAAGCTTCACTAATTCTCTTATCTTTCTTCTCTTTATTGCTACAGGTTTTGGCCAAGTGCTTTCCCCTAATTGGTGATCGGTTGATTGATTGAAAATGTTTGAGTAGTTAGAGAAAATTTACCATCTCATCATGTTCTGTTAGTTATAATTGAGTAGTTCAAATACTTTGGTTGGAGTGAAGAATAGGAATTATCCAACCCATAGCCTCCTTAATCTCTCTGTCAAATATGGAGCTCCATTCCTTGCTGCCGTGACTACAAATATTCTCTCTCGAGAAAACCATACTCAGCCCCTTACCAAAGTTCCCAAATCAGAGAGCTACGAAACTGTTTCCTCACTTATTTAATCTATTGATGCACGCTTACTGCCACATGTCTAGAAGTGTAGTAGGGTTTCGAAACTGTTTTTATTTTGTTGTCTGTTGTTGACAGATACTTCTGCTCTATTACTGCTGAATGCAAGGGTTTTGAGAGGACTGCTCAGGGTCACCACTTCACAGCAAAAAAAAAAGTTTTAAGTGTAATAGCAGTAAAGTTTTAAGTGTAATAGCTGTAATATCAGTACAAGAATGATAACAAGATTTTTATAATCTTGAAGTATCTTTCCTGAGTTGATTTATTAACATTTAGTTATATTTCATATTGTGTTCAAGATACACCTTTCTCTACAGCATATTGGAACTCTACGTGAAAAATCCATACCACGTGGATATATTGTTTTGGTTATAACTGATTACATTCTTGATCCACAGATTCCTGACCTTATTGTTGATTAAGTTATCTGCGATAGTCTTGGGTGAACAAAGTATTGTTGATTAAGTTAAGTTCAAACCGGCAAAAACTACAAACCGAATTGAGCTGAAACAAAACCGAAATAAACAGAACCAACCCAAACCGTACAAAACACAAACTAAACTAAACCAAACCGGTAAAAGCGAAACAAACTGACATGCATATTAGATTATGAAAATATTATCAAATTCTCGAGTTGTTTTGTTAACCAAATCACTTTGACCCGTGAATAATGCACTTGGAAGAAAGACGCGGAGCGTAAGTATTACTCAGAGTCTCAAACTGACTTACAACACAGTCAAATTGGAAACCGAATTTCAAGTTACAAAGCAGATAAAAGACACAGAGAAGATGCAAATTGAAGAATGAGAAACTCTTTACCGGTCAACTTCGCGTCTTCTGGTGGCCGGAGAAAGGAGAACACGGCCTGCTTTGTGGTGGTCGGGCGGTCCAACTGATTGGAGAGGCAAACGACAGTGGAGAGAGTTGAGAGGAAAGAGAGGGCTCACGCCGGTATAGATGCGGAGTTACTAAAAATCAGGTATGCGGGAGCGGTATAGATGCGGAGAACTTTTGTAAAGGGAAAAATTGCGTTTTAGTACCCCATAGTTCGGATTTTGTGTAAATTTAGTATATATACTTGACGCAATTCGCTACCCAAAGTGGTTTGGTTTGCAAGTAGCTACAAAAATCATTTTGCACCTCTTTGCCCCATTGAAGTCTTTAACTACTGGAACTTTAAATCTCACCTCCCTCTCAATCCCGCTCGTGTTCTAAATCTCGGTCTAATATATGAGTGAGGTTTTAACGAATCGTACATATTGTTTGCAAAAATGGAATGGGTTATGTTGTAAACTAATTGATAGTGTTCGGATTATAGCTAATCACATTTAACAATAACAAGTACACAAATGCATTGGTGGCGAAGGAGAGATAGAGGAAGGGGCGAAAATAAGTAGTACTGTATTGTCAAGGAGAGAGACAACGTGTCGGCAGCAATTCGATAAATCACAGAGAATGAAATCGATGTGAGGCACAGAAATGTACCCTCCTAATAGTTTTGGGATGTATTCAGCAAAGTCTATAAATACTCCTATGGCAACTAACATCAAATTGGGAATGTACACCGTTCAGACTGGCGAGGAAAAGGAATACATGTCCAGCATGCCATACGCAAGCGCACTTGGAAGTTTATGTATAGTATGGTTTGTACTCGACCGAACCTATCATTTGTTGCCAGTGTAGTTAGTCGTTTCATGGCTCAGCTAGGGAAAGAGCATTAACAAGTAGTAAATAGGATTTTCAGGTATCTCAAGGGCACCGCAGATATAGGTCTCCTTTATGGAAATGATCAGGTAATATTGGTCCTAGGTTTCTTGGATATGAACTATGCTGAAGATGTGGACGATAGGCGATCAATAGCTGGTTATGTTTTCACTCTGGGAGGTCCTATAGTGAGTTAGAAGGAGACACTACAACCGGCGGTGACTTTGTCGACCACGGTGGCGGAGTACATGGCTCTAACGGAAGCACCAAAAGAGGGAATTTGACTTAAAGGGTTGGTCGATGATTTAGGCTTGCCTCGAGATCAAGCTTCAAAGTTTGTAATGCAAGTAAATAAATAGGATCTAATACTCTAGAGGGCGGGGGGGGGGGGGGGGGGTTGAATAGAGTATGTAAACTTTTGCTCAATAACTAGCCTTTTGAAACTTTAAACAAATGTGCAGTTGAAATCTCAAAGCTTTGGAAAAGGTTTGAGAAGCTAGAGATACAAATGCAGAATTCAGAAGCTTCAAAGCTTTGAGATTGGAAATTCTCCAAATCTTTGGAGCTACTTGTTCTGAACTTAATATCAACAATAATGAAAATCAACAAAATAAAGCACAATAACACATGGATTTGTACGGAGTTCAGTCACAATTGGACCTAGTCTCTGCCTGAGGGATCTGATCCCTCCAGGATTTCAACACACTTCTTATTAATCACCAAGATTTAGCCCTAGATCTCAAGCCTAAGTGAGATACCTTACACATATACAACTTGTGGTTCCCAACCTATCTAGTACCAGCGACAACATGTTGAAACAATAAGAAACTCTTTGTTGTTCACTTGAACAACTAAACTTCTAATATTGTGAGGTTGAAAAACAAGAATGAATATAACAGGTTCAATACAAGTTGAAGAACACATAAGATATAAGAAGATGAAGCTTGGAATGTTCTTCAGATTTGATGAATGATCTTCTCCTCTTGCAGTGTTGATTGCCCTGATTGATTTGAAGAGTTGTGTAGCTTGATCTCTCATGTTGTTTCTTTTTTCTCTTCAATTCCTCTGTTGATCAGCCTCTCTCTCTGTATGTCTCTTTGAATTTCAAACTCCAGCTTTTTATCAACAGTCAACAACTACTTGAGAGATTTAGGAAATGAATTCCTACAAATCCTCTCCCCTGATATGCTTCTTTCAACAACTATGTTTGGATAGCTATCAAGTTTGTTTGTGGACGTTTGAACGACCAACAGACCTGCACACACTCAGCAATAAAGATCAAACAACATCCAGACAAAATAGCAACATAATTTGATATGCAAAAGACAGTCAATTCATTTAAAAACCCTAGCTATTTTGCCTTAGATAAAATTCAATATCTATATTCACATATTTAAATATATTTGTAAAACAATATAGATCATATGATAAGGAGTTAAAATAAATCATTTTCCAGTTTCGAATCCATCTAAGTCTTCCTGCATACACATATCAGTTAAGTATACTTAGCAGTATATAGGCATAAGAAAATCTCAAAGCTTTGGAGTTTTGACTGCTAGTTCACAAGTGTTAGCTTGAAACTGAATCCTGCAATCTGTGAAACTTATACAATCCAAACAAAGATAAAATAATATTTGTAAGAGACATTAGTAAATGATAAACTCATCCCCCAATCCAATATCTAAGACCACAAACATAAGAATGTTAGGCACATTATAAATGCAGGAACACTACAGTATCTCATAGCTTTGGAGCTTTGAAACTTAGTGTCTCTGAACTTATGGCTTTCATCATCAAGGAACAAACTTTCCCTGAGTTTGTAAATTCATACAAACTCAAGAGCTTTGATTTATCAAAGTTATAATGCTCTGTGATAGTCTAAGTGCAATATGATTAAGTAAAGATTAAGTGCATTATGATAACAAAGCATATTGGCGTTAGATATCACTTTATGAGAAATGATAAGAGTATAAAGGTGAAGAAGGTTGGAACAACTGACAATCCTGTAGAAATGTTCACGAAACCAATTTAGTGGAGCAAATTCCAACATTACTTGTAATTTCTCAACATCACGAGTCACTAGAACCCTTCAGGGCTGTTGAGACCCTTCGGGGTCAGTGAGTCTCTTTTGGTAGAGATATTTAGGTGAGGAGGAGATCAAGCTTTGTTTTCAAGTGGACAATGCGTCGTGGTTGCCTATAAGTTCAAGTCAAGGTGGACATGTGTTGGATTATGCCTAGAATGCTTGTTGAAACAAGCTTCTGCAGGGTCTGGAACAAGAACAAGCTATTCAGAGCATACGGTGATGGAGATGAAGGAGCCTAGGAGCATACTAGGTAGCACGACCTACTTGGACAAGTCGCATGACCTACTTGTCGGGGCTCGGCTGCAAATTTGTTATAGAAACAACTAAAACTTGATTCATGATCTATTTATGGGTGCTCTGTCTTAGAACGTAGCATATATACATTGTACACCCTTTCTCCAGAATAAAGGATTGCTTCGCCCGTGGACGTAGTTAAGGATTCCGTTTCATTGTTCATGAGGTTGAGATTTGTCACAACATGCATATGGCACTCTATTGTACAATTTTGGCGAGGATTTTCCCGGATGTGAGGGAGGTGATTAATATAGTGTTCCCGGAGTTAATTTTTTTTCCGGGCTTAGATTGGGAGATGTTAAGTTCCCTAGTCAGATTGTGAACTTGGTTATGCACGCCACGATGAAAGTAGGAAAATATTATTTTGAGTTGTGGTTTAACATTAATAGGTTGGCCGTCAAGTTTGGGCTGCAGGAGTTTGTTCTTGTGTCAAGGTTGAGTCTTGATAACACAGGCGGTGAAAGTTTTCAGGTAGGACAAATGAAATGGGCTTATAACATATCCACGGATCATCGAAAAGGGGAAAACATGAAAACTAATACAATTGAAGTTGTACTAGATGAATGAAACAAACAAGTTAAATAGGACAGTGAAACAAAAAATGAATTACACGTTGTTGTTGATGGTTTGTTTTATCGGGAGACTCCTCTGCACAAAAATTAGGCAGTAAGAGATATCAATGATTATGTTCAATTTTTCCAAGAAATTGGATGGACGAACTAATTTGGTTGGGGACAATAATTATGGCATGATTTCTTGGACATGGCAAGGTATAAGGCCTAGAAATCTTCGACGGACAAAATTGATAGACAGAATTACAATATGACATACTTCCCCAAAATATTTCTATATTAGATTTGCGAGGCAATATCACAATTTGGGAACTTGTTAAGAAAGGGTTTGTCTATGGTAAATCAGGGGGGGGTGCAATTAAAAAAGTAGTGGTCCCCCACTAGAAGACAAGAAGACGGAATTTCATGGAAAAATACCGGTTCTAGCAGGTCACCACCCTCAGTGGATAAAACAGTGCTGAAATCGGATAAAAATGCAAACAATCGGACTAAAAAATTAGAAAAAAATATACCAAATAACGGATAAAAATGTTAAGGTACTTAACAAAACATGCATAAATTTAATTGTGTCATTGAAATTACTCACACTCAGTCATCCCTAACACCTCCGAAAAGAGTATATATCGGTAATTCTCTGAGACCAGTTGTATTAGACGTTGAAATCATTGTTTGTTGTGTTGATTCAGATAGGGCTTTCGATTGCGATTGGCAGACATCTTGACCGGAAACACCGACTGGAGTATTCGGGCATGTAGTTCGATTGTGTGCGTATTCTTGACATCACCCGCACTTCTTTAGAACATTTTCGGAGATCTCTTTGGATTTTGTATCCCCTTTGGATGGAGGCCCTACGTGAGCATAATCTTGCGAGTTGACATTAACCACGAGCTCTTTATTTTCTTGCTTCGAAATAATTTTCTTGAGACTCCCTATCATCAAGTCAACATGTTCACGCCAATAGTCGTAAGTCTCTTGTGATGTTCCACCCAAGTCACTAATCAACACCATTCTTCCCTTCATGCAACCCCAACAAAATGTCTGGGTATTTGGATCGTCACACCGTCTTGTTTTCTGGTCCATCATGGCTAGATCATTCTTCTAGATGTCATTATCTGTCTTTTGTCATTGTTTCTATAACAACATTTTCGGAATGAATTGAACTCCTTTATGGAATAGAACAAAAATAGTGTGGTCGCAAACCATATGTGATGACTCAAACCTCATGCAGGAATCCTAGAGCATGCTATTATCTCGTTGACAGAGAACAGTGTGCTGACAGAAAAAAATTGAAGTCATTCAGATATTTCATTTGACATTTCAGATAAAAACATTAAATACTGAGAAAAATAAACTAGTACTGGAAAGAACTTCTCTTTAAACAAAGGACATATGATATGATATTTGAGCTCTAAAAAGAAACCTAAAACAACAGATGACATTTTAAAGTGACGATAACAGATAGTGTATTGTATGAACTTTCCACAGATGCCTTTTCCTTCTCCCTTGTGACATAGATTGCATCCATTTCATATTTAGGTAGTTGTTGAATGTCAATAGCTTTGTAGTGATTTGCCTTCATTGCTTGCTCCGTGAACTTTGCATACACGATCTTAGTGTAGAACATGGCTTCATACGAAAAAAATTTACTTGATTTGTTACGGCTTCAGATTTAATAATGAGCATTACCCCGTGAAGTTTAATGTTATATCATAAAAATTAACAAGAGAAACATAGTTAACATTGATTTACTCAAGATAAATGTTTAGACACTTTGGATAGTATTCAAGAGCTTCCAGATAAAATTTTAAACATTCCCGGGAGTACATTTAACATAGTTTTATATTATGTTGTCATTCTCGTTGAAAATAACAAATAGATATGTATGTGTGATATAATTTGGTCAATAAAATATTTACGAAGATGTTCAGAATTAACAACCCCGCAAAATTGTAAGACTTATTATACATTGTAATGCAAATATGAATCTTCCATACATGCAATACAAGACATTGGAATGCAAGTATGAATCTTTCATACATAGGAAGCGTGAATACCATATGTAAAGTACGTATGATAGCTATGGATCAATGACCATTCGTATGAGGATGTGCTCACCTGAAACTCCAAACACCACTTATGATTGTCCATTATAATAAAAGTATGAAACTTACATACTTGTACTACAACGCATTGTAATTCAAGCATGGAAGTGGATACTATAACGACGTATCTACTATAGCAATACTACAATGTATAGTCAATGTCAATGGGATGATACAAGTAAATACTATAAATTCTAAGTGTGGTACATTACGTTCAATGATATCGTATATGAAGTTGTCAAGATTTCGGTAATCTTTGCATGGTCCTCGGGAGTGAAGTTTACTCTACAATACCCTGGAAAAATTTCCAAAGAAATATTTAGTTTTTCTATCTAAACCACGAAGTCAAAGTGATCCAGTTACGGGTTGAAAAGTTAAACCAAGACATTATGAAGCAACAGATTAAGTACTTAGCAAGATAAATTCGATCAAATTTGGTAGCTGTTAAGGATTTTAAATTGCACATTTTAGTAGGTTATTGAACTCTTCTTAACTTGATTTTAAGTGTAACTTATTCATTATATCCCTATTTCTAGACTTATGCTTGTCTTTGTAGTTTTGGTTGCTTTTATCTTGTTTTGTAGGCAAGAAATACTAGAGGCTAGCTTGGGAGAGCTTAAATGATGGAGTAGAGAGAGTTGGAGGGCTAACAGACATGAAGAAGGAATTAGAAGCGCCTAATTTGAAGACTTAGAGGCCAAATATTGAAGACAAACCAAGTTAGGAGGCTAAAGTTACATTTGAGGGCCAAATAAAGAGGATTCTAACAGAAGGGGGCCTAAGTGATGTTTTCTAAACTTCCAAAGGACTGCAATGAATAGTATTTAACGGACTGGAGTGTAGGTGCAATTCTATAAATGTTTTGAGAATAGCAGGGGCCATTTTAAAGCCCCCATAAAACTTAGGGGGATATGAGTTCAAATTCGGCAAAACAACTCACCAGAAGCGTCTCCATCATCCTGCGACGCAACAAGACCTGAGCCTCCATTGTTGAGGAACGGAGCTCGAACCAACCCTCACCCCGGCCTCAATCCTTCACCAAATCCACTGAAATCAAGACTAAAATGCTCCCTATCCGAATATCTACCCCTCTTCACTCAATTCGGCCAAAGAACGATCCAAGAGAAAATCCCCAATAGCTAGGGTTCATGAAGTGAAGCTAGAATCAACGATGAAGAGAAGCTGAGTACAATTGGAGGGTGGAGATGAAGCCTTGGAAGCTACGAAACTCATCCCTCAAGTCTATATAACACACGATTGAAGCAATTTGAGGGGGGCTCGCACATTTTTTCGGTTCCACACTACACCAGTTGGGTCTCATCTTTCTTCTCTCTCTCTCTGATTTCACCCATATCTGGGCTTGTTCTTGAGCTCCTGAGCTCTCTCTTGAGCACAATCTAATCTAAGAACAAGATAAAGAGGAAGATAGGAGTCCCGAAATTGGGCTGCTCTTGGTGATTTCGGTACTGCTCAGTTCCTACTGCTGCTGCTGTTGCGTTCTTAAGGTGTTCTTCACTGTAGAATTCGCAATAGAAGCTTCGTTCTCCATTTTTGCTTCATTTTAGTAGCTTAGTTTGTGTTTAAAAGCAATTTTGCTTAGTGTAGATAGTGCTTTCTGAGCTGACAGATCTTGGCCACGTGGCAACCATCCAGCACACCATATTGTGCTCCATACACACTGGATCACCAGCCGAGCTGATCCATGTGGGGGCTGCGAGACAGAGCCCTCGCATACCACTGCACGGGACTTGTAGGGACTTAGTGGTTTGGAGGCTAGAGTAAGTCCTGTCGCGTGCGAGCCAAGCCCGCGCGCGACCTTTAGTAACTGTTTTGAGAGATTTATGGCACGAGCTCCATAAACCCGGTCAATCCGGTCAAACCCGGTCAACCTCGTAACGGTTCCGGTATTTGCGCATAACGTGCTGCAACGGTCCCTATATATGAGGACGAACGTGCCGTTGTGGTTAAGCTAATTAAGCCGCCATTAATGGGCGCATTAACCACACTACAACGGTCACGTTCCCTGCTATATATAGGACGTTAACCTTTCCATACAAAGGAGGACACACTTGCCATACGCGGAAGCTCTGCCAAACCTCTGTCTCTCTCTCAGACATTACTACTGCCTTACTCTCTCCCTACACACAACCCAACTCTTCCTGTGCTATCTCTGATCCTCTACATACGGTGTACACGGAGGTCTCCCCGCCGGAATCTCTTGTGCACATTTTGGTGAACCCGACGTGAACTTACCAACAAAAGCAACCATGTCTCAGGAGGATGATATCAGCAACAGATCGCCTTCCACCGAAACCGCCTCGGGAGAGGAGACCCGCCGTACTCCTACCACTCCCGGCGAGACACCGACGCTAGAGTCCTTGGACGCCACTGTTCAAAGTTAGGCGAAAGCTCTCAAGGCTCAGTCTGCGCAACTAGAACGGATCTTGGCCGTTCTGGGCACCCTTGCGCCGAACCCTTCACCAGCCACCGCCGTCCCTCAAGGAGGAGGAGCCCCTACCGCTCCGGGACTGGGAGTGTCAACCACACCTCCCAACCCTAATCTGCAAACTCCACCGGAGACTACGCAGCTGCCTTCGATTCAGGGGTCAACAGCTCAGATGTTGCCTCTCACCGCTCACACTCCTCAGCCTCCGGCTTTGGAATCTAACCTGGCTTCGCAGTACCCCTTGCCTCCTCCAACGGCGATCTAGGGCAATGAGAGTAGTCAATATGTCCCCAATCCTTCGGCGGCGTATGTGTCGCCTCCGCTGATAACGCCCAATTAGGGGTTATCTTTTAGCCTGATTTCACGAGTATTTGTGTCGGAATTAGCGGTTTTTGCCGGAAAATGTCTTAGAATGCCTCGGTAATCTAAAACGAGACGTTTATTTGTACTTGCTGGATTTCTGCTTATTTCTTGCTATATTTGGATATGATCGCGGGTTTTCGTTCGTGTTGCCTTTTCAGGAACAGGTTCGGAGGTGCATCGGGAAGCGTGCCGGGACCAAGCCGGGACCGTCTCGGGAAACGTGCACAAGACCGGGACACGACGGAAACACGGAAAAGCAGAAGTACACCGAAGAGGCAAACCGGGAGCATCAGGCAGAAGAGTGGGAACCAGGGGACCAGACCTGGCCCACCAGAGGACCAAGTGGGCCCCACCTAGCCCCACGGCCTGCGTATATACGAAGGCCCTGCGTATATACGCAGGTGGGGATGTTGGTTGGGCCCTGGTTGCGTATATACGCAACCCCTGCGTATATACGCAGCCAGTTTTGACTTTTGGTCAAAGACGGTGGACCGATGGCAGATTCCGTAATTTCGAGCACAAGCGTTTTTAGGAAACAACACTATTTAAAGACTCGTCCAGACTCGTTTTGAAGAGATCACGGAGACACAGCACAATTCTCAGCACAACCGAAGGACAAGTCAGAGCATTCACGGAGAGCACGAAAGCGCGATTCGAGATTCGAAGACTTAGTTTGATTTCGTTCTCTCTCTTTATATTCAGAAACTGCGTTTTGTACTATGTCTAGTCGTAGCTAAACTTTTCACCTAGGTTCTCGGTGAACCTAGGGTTTCGTACTCAGATTTTATGATTACTACGTTTATGGATTCATGATTGTCTTAATTCAGCAAGTTGTATCTGTTATTCTGGTTTTGATTATTATCGTATATGCATGATAGGATTGATCACCCAGGATTGCTATAGACCCGAGCTTGTAGGTGAAAACGTCAAGTTAGGGTTAGGAAGAAAAACCGGGATTTAGTACCTTACCCTGATAGACCGACCAGAGAAAGGGAGATAGGGCTAGCATCGAAAAACGTGAGACCAACTGTTAGAGAATTTGACCCGGGCCATTCGGACAGGTTAGAAACCCTAACAGGATTAGACCGAGAAAGCAGATTTAGGCAGCTTAACAAGAATCCGAAAGTCTGCAGGATCGGGATTACGTGTGGAATCTGAAAAGTCACTGCACAACTGGTACGTTGCACAGATATCGAACTGCTGAGTGTTTTCATAATCGAACGTAAAGCTAAAATCTGTAGAAACCCTAGGGGATCCTGGAACCTAGCCTTCATCTATTATCGTTACAACAAATTCAGCTTATTTCAGAAAACGTCACAAAAAATATTTACGTTTACGTTTTTAAATTCTGTTTTTAGTTTAGTCACTATAATCACAACCTACTCCTCCTGGTTACTACTCTTGGAAAACCGAAACTGACAACGTAAGTAAACCCGAAACAGTCCTCGTGGGAACGATAATCCGAGTCTAATTGCACCCGGTACTACAAGATTCGTACACTTGCGATAGCACGTTAGTTTGCGCATCAAGTTTTTGGCGCCGTTGCCGGGGACTTTTTAGGGTCTATTTAGTAGTCAGAATTAGTTTTCTGAGTTTTTATTTATTTTCAGTTTCGTTATTTTTCTTTTTATCTCACTGCGTTTTTGAATCTGCGTTTTCAGGACTGTTTAGTTGATGCCCAGATTGCCTCGCGATTTGGTGACACCACTCGACAACCCGGAAAAACTGTATACCGAACAGAACCGCAGAAACCGAGAAAGCAGGATGGCAACCAACCAGAGAGATCCACTCGAGAACACCGAAGCCGGTGGACAGGAACGAGAGACACGTACCCCAGCCCAGATGGCGCGGTACATTGAGGAGCTTGTCACAGCGGGACTTGCTGCCCGAAGCAACCAGAGAACATATAACCGATCTGGGAAGGCGTTGGTGGAAAATTTCGAAGTCCCCACCGGGGGGCATGAGCGAGCTATTGTGGTGCCCGAGATCACCGCCGAGCACTTTGACATCAAACCATCCACCATCCAGACGGTACAAACTCTCTGCCTGTTTCATGGCAGGGCCAACGAAGACCCGAACGATTTTATCGGGAAATTCGAAGATTACTGCAACAAGGTCAGATACAAGGGGGTAGAAGCAGAGGCACTCATGTTGATCTTATTTCCGTACTGTCTTTATGGAGTAGCCAAAGACTGGCTTGAATCCCGACCACCCCGATCCATCACCACATGGGAGGAGTATGTCACGGATTTTCTGGCTAAGTTCTATCCCGCCTCCCGAGTCATACAGTTACAGAGCGAGATCCTGTCATTCAGACAGAAGATGGGGGAGACGGTGGTGGACGCATGGGACAGGCTCATGAGATTGGTCAAACGATGCCCGAACCACGGTTTTGGAGATGCGAAAATCCTGCAGGTTTTCTACCATGCCCTAGACAGGGAGAACGCCGACAGGATTGACAGAGATGCCGAAGGAAACTTCTTGTATCACGTGGAAAAAGAAGGTGCGTATGACCTGATGAAGCAGTTGGCCAAGCAGGACACCCGACTGTTTGACGATCGCAGGATGGCGGCTAGAGCCGAACCTGCAGAGGATGACCGGATAGACAACCAGGCCAAGATCGTTCACGACTTGGTCAAGAAAGTCTACTCGGATAAGAAGACTGTTGCAGCAGTCGAGGAACCGGATCTGGACACAGCCATTGAGGAGCTAAGGACTGAAGATACCAACTACGTACAGCAGCAGTGGGACCCGAGCCGGTACCGACCGGGTACGAGAGACCATCCCGGGTTTCGGTACGGAAACCCGAACGCAGCAGTTTATGCACCGGGATTCCAGCACAGGCCACCAGCTCAGCAGGCTGCCCCGACCCAGCAGGCTCAGTCAGTCCCGTCAGCACAGCAGTACGACGCTCAGATGAAAGAGATCAAGTCCATGTTCCAGACTATGGAATCTCGGTTCAAGCACATGGACACCTTGACGGCAGATATGCAGACAACCAAAACGTCACTGCGCGCTTTGGAAGTACAGGTGGGGCAGTTAGCACAGCAGCTAACGGAGAGACAGCCAGGAAACCTACCCTCGAACACAGTAAATAATCCACGGGCTCAGATCAATGCTATCTCCACTCGGAGTGGATTGGCACTGCAGGATCCACCGTATCCCAGCCACGCGCGTGCAGAAAATTCGAAAGAAGTAGAACGCAACTTGTCGGGCCAGGATAGCAGCACAATCGACCGCCCCCAGCCGAAGGGCTCGGTTGAGCAGGATGCAGTGCAGAACGAGACAGGTGCAGAAACTGTACCCGTCTCCAAGGAGGTCCCGTACCCCTTGCGAACACGAAAGAGGGATGACAGCAAGGACTACGCCAGGTTTCTCGAGATGTTCAAACAGCTGCAGATTAACATACCTTTTGCTGAGGCTTTGGCTAAGATGCCCACTTACGCCAAATTCCTCAAGGACATCTTGTATGGGAGGAGGCGAATGAGCGATTTCGAGACCATAAACCTGACGGCAGAAGTGAGCAATTGTGTGAAGAATGGGCTACCGAGGAAGAGAAAGGATCCTGGCAGTTTCGTCATACCGGTCACCCTAGGTAACGCTTACACAGGAAAGGCTCTGTGTGACCTAGGAGCCAGCATCAACCTGATGCCATTGACGATTTTCAAGAGTTTGAAATTCGGTGAACCCCGACCACCAGAATCATGCTGCAGATGGCAGACAGGTCCGTAAAACAGGCCTACGGGGTTATCGAGGATATTCTGGTCAAGGTCGGCGAGCTTATTTTTCCGGCAGATTTCGTCATCCTGGACATGGAGGCAGGGGAGGTGCCGCTCATACTTGGCAGGCCGTTTTTGGCCACAGGCGAAGCTATGATAAACTGTAAGAGCGGGGAGCTGACCATGCAGATTAACGAGGAAAAAGTGAAATTCAACGTTTTCAAAAATCTGCAACTGCCAAACTACTACGACCACGAGGACATCTTTGCTATCGATGTGGTGGACGAAGGATGGGAAAACGAGGAGATGGACCAATTGTGGGAAGAGATTGACAGCATGTACGGGGAAGAAAAGGAGAAGACTCGGTGCGAGCACGCCATGAGAGCCGAGGACTGGACCACTTTGCACCGGGACGAAGACGGCGGGCAAAAGATGATTCTGGTCCCGTCACTCAAGGAACCACCCGCACTGGAGCTGAAACCGCTCCCGAGCCATCTCAGGTATGCGTATATTGGTGAAAATAGTACTCTGCCCGTAATTATTTCGTCTCGTTTATCTCAGGAACAGGAGCAGAAACTGCTGGAAGTATTGCGAGCGCATAAGGAAGCAATCGCCTGGACGATTGCAGATATCAAGGGGATCAGCCCCTCCTACTGCATGCACAAGATCCGAATTGAAGAAGGCAAGAAACCGGTGATTCAGCCCCAGCGGAGACTGAATCCGAACATGAAGGACGTTGTGCGAAAAGAGGTCATGAAGTGGCTGGAAGCAGGAATCATCTACCCCATATCGGACAGCACGTGGATCAGCCCGGTCCAGTGCGTGCCCAAGAAGGGGGGTATTACGGTGGTGCAGAATAACGATCAGGAGCAGATTGCGCAGCGCACCGTTACGGGCTGGCGGATCTGCATGGACTATCGGAGGCTAAACGATGCAACACTGAAGGACCACTTCCCCCTGCCATTCATGGACCAGATGCTGGACCGGCTCGCCCATCATGCCTACTACTGTTTTCTGGACGGGTATTCCGGGTACAACCAGATTTGCATAGCCCCGGAGGATCAGGAGAAGACGACGTTTACCAGCCCGTACGGTACGTTCGCGTTTCGACGCATGCCGTTCGGGTTGTGTAATGCTCCCGCCACGTTCCAGAGATGTATGATGGCGATTTTTTCCGACATGATCGAGAAAAATCTGGAGGTCTTCATGGACGACTTTTCACTCTTCGGGGACAGTTTTGATGACTGCCTGTTCCATTTGGGCCAGGTTCTGATCCGATGCAAGAAGGCGAATTTGGTGCTCAATTGGCAAAAGTGTCACTTTATGGTCACCGAGGGGATCGTGCTGGGTCACAAAATTTCCAGCAAGGGACTCGAGGTGGACAGGGCTAAGATCGAGGTGATAAAGCAGCTTCCATACCCGACGAACGTAAGGGCGATCAAAAGTTTTCTGGGACATGCAGGATTTTACCGAAGATTCATCAAGGACTTTTCCAAGATCACAAAGCCACTTTGCGCGTTACTCGGAAAAGACGTATCCTTTGATTTCGACGCAGCATGTCGGCAAGCTTTTGACCACTTGAAACAGAAGCTGACCACAACCCCGGTTATAACCACGCCAGATTGGTCACTCCCGTTTGAGCTAATGTGTGACGCCAGCGACTACGCAGTCGGGGCAGTTTTGGGCCAGCGAAAGGATAAGGTATGCCACATCATTTATTATGCGAGCCGGGTACTCAACGATGCCCAGCTCAACTATGGCACGACAGAGAAGGAACTGCTGGCTGTGGTGTATGCACTGGACAAATTCAGGCCCTATTTGGTCGGGTCAAAAGTTATCGTTTTTACCGACCATAGTGCTCTGAAATACCTGTTGGACAAGAAGGACGCAAAACCGAGACTGTTGAGATGGGTACTACTGATGCAGGAATTCGATGTGGAAATCCGGGACAAGAAGGGAGTTGAGAACGTGGTAGCGGATCACCTATCCAGACTTGAGAACGTGAAGGTGGACCCGGTGCCGATCAAGGAAAACTTCCCGGACGAGCACATCATGGCAGTCAAGATCGGGAGACCATGGTACTATGCCATAGCCAACTATTTGGTAACTGGCACGCTTCCCGAGGATCTCACCCCGTCGCAACGGAAAAAGTTCATTGCCGAAAGTCGACAGTATTTCTGGGACGACCCGTACTTGTTCAAACAGGGGGCCGACAACATCCTGAGAAGGTGTATCCCGACCCACGAGGCCTGGAACGTGATCCGACACTGCCACTCATCACAGTGTGGGGGTCATTTTGGGGGAACGCGAACAGCGCATAAAATACTGCAGTCCGGGTTTTTCTGGCCGACAATCTTCAAAGACTGTCACGACTATGTGCAGGGATGCGATAGGTGCCAGAGGACAGGAAACACGTCACACCGGGACGAGATGCCGATGACAGTGTGGCAGGAGGTAGAGCCATTTGATGTATGGGGGATTGACTTCATGGGTCCGTTCCCGTCCTCGATGGGGAATCTTTACATTCTGCTGGCAGTAGATTACGTGACAAAGTGGATCGAAGCGATCGCGTGTCAGAAAAACGATGCAGCTACCGTTGAGCGTTTTCTGAAACGCAACGTTTTCACTCGTTTCGGGACTCCCAGGGCAATGATCAGCGACGAGGGATCTCACTTCATCAATCGGGTTTTTGCGAAAGTTCTGAAACAATACGGCGTGTCAGTTCATAAAGTCTCGTTACCTTACCATCCGCAGACGAACGGGCAAGCTGAGGTGTCGAATCGAGAGATTAAGAGCATACTCGAGAAAACAGTGAATCTCGGCCGAAAGGATTGGTCCGTCAGACTAGACGATGCGCTTTGGGCCTACAGGACAGCTTTCAAAACACCGCTGGGAATGTCACCGTACCAGCTCGTTTTTGGGAAAGCGTGCCACTTACCGGTGGAACTGGAGCACAAGGCGTATTGGGCCATCAAACTGCTGAACTTGGACCAGAATCTAGCAGGGGATAAGAGGAAGATGGCACTGCTGGAATTGGAGGAATTCCGCAGAACGGCTTTCGAGAGCGCCAAAATTTACAAAGAGAAGACAAAGAAGTGGCATGATAACCGTATCACGCCAAAGCAGTTTAACGAAGGCGACAAAGTGCTTCTCTACAATACCCGGATGCGGTTCTTTCCGGGGAAGTTGAGGTCTCGTTGGTCGGGACCGTTCATCATTAAGCAGATTTTTGCCTGGGGGGCATTCGAGCTGGAAAATCCAAAAGACAACTCCAGTTTCAGGGTGAACGGGAACCGGATCAAGCCGTATCTCGAGACCGCCGAAGTCGTCAAAATAGACCAGGTCTATTTTGATGACCCGTGAGAGGTAACAAGGTCGGGCCGTCGACCGTAAATCACAAGGCGCTGTTTGGGAGGCAACCCAAAATTTATCGTTTATTTATTTAGTTTTGTTAGTTATTACGTTATTATAACAGTTCTGAATTTTCGAGAGAGGCGAGATGAGCGGGTTTTTGACTTTGAATTTGAAAGTGTGCAGAGACAGAATCATCCAAAACAGCCAAGACCAGGAAGCAGGGGGAGAGAGAAATTTTGAAAAAAAAAAAAAAAAATAGAATTTTGCCTCGGGTTGCGTATATACGTAGCCCCTGCGTATATACGCAACCCGTGGGGCAAAGTTCAATTTTTTTATTTTTTTTGGTTGTTTTCTGGTTGGGTATATACGCAGTACTGCGTATATACGTAAACAGGAAAGAAAAGAAAAAAAAAATCGAAATTTTTTCAAAACCCCGGGGGTATTTTGGTCATTTGACCAATTAGGGTTATAAGCCAAGAGAGGGGGACGGGTAGCCATTGTTGGCACCTCCCTTTCTCTCTCTACCTCAATTTCCTCTCACTTGAAGAACAAAGATTTTGCCTCGGACCTCCAAATCAAAATCCGGGCACATTTCTGGAATCCCCTCGTCGCAAGGAGCAAGATTCATCCATCAAAATCCGGAAACAAGCGAAAATCGAGCGGGCAAATTCCATCAAAAAGTGAGGTGTTCTTGAGGAAAAGTGCAGATTCGAAGGTGTTAGAGCAAGAACTAGCAAAATCCGTACAAGGGAACGTGAACAAGGAGATCGAGGGCTTCGATTTGGTGGGCTCGGAATTCAATTCCGGGCAGTTGAATTTTCCGGCGACTTTTCCGGCGACCACCGGCGGTTTTCCGGCGACTTTCCGGGCAGAATCTCCGGTCTTCACCCCTGTTTAGGGAAGGTCGAAAATCTCATCCCTCGCTTTATTTTCCGTTTTGGCACGGCCCGTAGCCGGGCCCGTTATTTTCGGTAATTTTGCATTTGGAGCGGCACTTGCCGTGTGGACCTCTGGTAGATCTTAGGAGGACTATCTATTGAGACACACTATTTTTGTGCACGTTTCACGTTTTTGCTCTATTTCCCGAGTCGGCACATTTTTCGAGATTTTGGTCTGTTATGGAGTTTCATGTGCCCGTCGTAGACCCTAACCGAGATGACATCCCTACGGACTATGAGGCGACTGAGCTTACCCCTTTGATGTTTGACAGCTTTAGGTTCGTCAATCATTATGCCCAACATTACTTTATGACCGGGACCAAAATGGAGCATAGCATTCCCATAGACTACCAGTTTGAGGTCGACCATACTTACATGCCGCCAGAGATGGCCGCTTATGCGAGTCGACCGGACATTTTCGGAACGTCCCTAGCGGGGTTCCCGGACTTGTCCGATACTGACTTGGTGCGTGAGTTCTACGCGAACCTCATGCACAAGGGGGAGGGGGAAGCCAATGGGGATGTCCGTTGGGTCTATATGCGGCGTACGTTTATGTTGCTCACGGCGGATACCATCCGCCAAGCGTATCAGATTCCGATGCGCCATATCTCGTGCGCATATGCTGAGTGCGCTGATTACCCGCCTAACGATGCTGAGCTTTTGCGGGTTGTGACTGGGGGGCACCCGGGTGCCCATTTCACGAGAGAGGGGCCAGGCGAGATCGGCAAGAAATTGCATTCTCGTTTTATTGCTGGCCCGCCACGGTGGTGGGCCGAGTGGGTAGTTAACAGGGTCGTAGGTATTAAACACTTTACCTACCTTGACTTCGAGTACGTACTCTTAGTCTATTGCCTTGTTCTGGGACGAGAGGTTGACATTCCTCGTCGGATTTGGGTGTATATGATGGAGCGGAACTGCTCTGGTAGCCATAAGGGATTGGGGTACGCCAACCTCATTGCCAAACTGGCGCGGGATTATGAGGTTCCGATGGATGATTTAGAGGGTGACCTACAGCCTCCTGTGCCACGGCCTTATAGGAAGCTTATTTCTCGTCACCCGGGCCCGCCTCCGCCAGTCGTTGACCTCGATGAGGATGACGATTTTATGGAGGAGGACCCGGCTCCTGCACCTGCCCCTGCCCCTGCCCCTAGGAGGAGGTCGACTCAGGAGCGACCAGTCAGTCGCCAGGCATCGGCCGGACTTCGGCGATGCCGTACTACTAGAGAGAGTGAGCGGCCCGAGTCGAGTAGGCAGGGGACGGAGAGGAATGCCCAGCCTCAGCCTGCCCATCAGAGAGAGCAGCCGGCCCCACGGGCCAACCCGACCCCACGAGCTAGACCGGCCCCGCCCCGTAGACTGCCCCGAGTGGATGAGAGATTTGAGGGCTGTCAGGGCGGACGCAAGTCCATAGGAGAGAAGGTGTTTGCGGGAGCGGGCAAGATTTGGAGAGCGTTGACGCATATCCGCCGGACTCAGCGGAAGGTCACCAAGGACACCCAGGCTGCCCTAGCTAGTATTCGAGAGGAGCAGCGGGATGCGGCTCGGCACGCAGGCCGAGACCCGCCACTTCCGCTATATTTTCCCCCCACCTACTCCAGCAGCTTTACCGAGGGATGGTCGGATGACGGGGACTCTAGCGAGTGCACGTCTGCTCCGCCACCCCCGACCCAGCCACCTCCACCGACTCAGCCATCACCGCCACCTGCCAGGCAGGAGAGACGGCAGCCTGGGACACGATCCCGGCAGCCTACAGGTCGTCAGGCTGGGACCCATACCCAGCAGACTGGGGCCCGTACTCCGCAGCATTCGAGTGGCAGGACGACTTTGCGATCCCAGCCACCTAGCAGTTGGACTGGGTCCGAGTCACAGTCTTCGGATTACCGGCCCCGTACACGGGCACGTCAGCCGGTATTTAGGACTGATTCAGAGAGCAGCTCACCGGGTAGCATTTCCGGTACGTCCGAGACCGGGTCAGACCCGACATTTTTTCCGGACGAGTGAGTGCCATGAGGGCATGCCACCTCTTAGTGGGGGGGGGGGGGGGGGTGGTAGTCGTGTCTGCATTAACCCGGTCTGCACGTTTTTTCGTATTTATTTTTATTTTTATTTTTATTTTTTTTTGAGTCAGCATATTTTCTTTATTTGAGTCAACCCACCATAATCATTCTGGCCATGCATTGTATATATTAAAAAAAAAATTATAAAAATTGAAAAATTAAAATTTTTTTATGCTGCTGGTTGGGTATATACGCAGCCTCTGCGTATATACGCAAACAGCAAGTATAAATTATTTTTCAAAAAAAAAGGGGTTTAAAATCAGAAAATTTTGAGAAAGGGCAATCGAGATAACGAAAACAGTGAAGAAATTGAGTTTGAATCCTTTGAAAGAGAAGAAAACTTGCACCGAGGTATAGTAGATAGGTGAGAGCCAGTGACCTTTGGAATCCGCAAGTAGTTATCAACTGAGCGAAAAATCCGACTAGTTGCTACACCACCGTCACATAGGTAGTCGACAACCCGCCCACGGGCGTCATCACGGTCATCGCATTTTTCGGTGGAGTGACTGGCTATCAAGGGACCTCACGTCCTGTTTCTTACCCCTAGGTCCAATTAGTCAACCCGTTTGAAGCCATGTACCCTCTTTCTTCGTAGCCACTTTAGCCTAGGCAGCCTTCTTTGAGACCTCATCAGTCGATAGTTGGCTATTCTACGTGTTATGACGGAGGGAGTGAGTAGGGGCAGGCTTTAGATAGGGGAGCTTCATGAGTTATCAGTTTTGGACAGTTTCGATTTTGACACGTTTTTCGAGGGAAGGACAGGGTGAGTGAGAGGCGACAATGCATTAATTTGCGGAGGTAGGTCACTTCATTACATAGTGACCACAGGAGGAGTTAGTCGCGTGCGAGCATCTTTTCGCACAAAACGGGGTTCCGGGGGGTTGTAGGGTCAATTGGTGGTCGTGCCGTTTTTCTACATCTTTGGTGATGAGGAGGTTCGGTGGGACTGCACAGTATTATCTCGACTACAGGATCAGCGCTTCAGGATTAGTGTGGGGGTACTTCACATGAGGACATTTTACGTACCCCACGACAGAGATTTATTTTCACTCACTTAGCTTTAGTCAGTTTCGTATTGTTGATATTCGTATATGTGTGTATATAGTTGTGTTATTCTGGTTTAAAAAAAAAAAGAAAAAAAATAGAAAAAAAAGAGAAGAAAAAAAAAGAAAAAGAAAAAGAAGAAAAAAAATTATTATGATCCAGTTTTTAGTGTTTTTTGTGTTTTTGTTATTTAAATAAAAAGCTGAGTGAGTGGCACAATTTTCGAGACGTTTTGCACCGCTTCACATTTGTGGCCGCGAGCACGGCGAAGACACACCAAGGGACAGGAGAATTGGGAAAGCAGGAACTTAGGTGTTTCGGGCAGTTTTTTGGGATCTCGGTGAGGGGTGTGAGTTTGGTAAATTGTGAGAATGTCATAACATGTAGGATTATGCCGTACCTTGATACATATATCTATCCTACCTGATTAGACATAGATCCTTTCGGAAACAGCTCGGATGGTAAGTTAGCTAGGGATTTGTTCAGTTTGATAACCAAAGTAATAGTACTTCGGTCCAGTGCTTAAATCCACCATATAAATCTGTTCAGAGTTACCGATCGCTTGCAGGGAAGTAGATTCTGAAAAGGACGAGATCACGAGGACACACTGTTTATGTTTTTGAGGTTGCCCGATCTCGCCAAAAATATTTTTGTCACTAGTCTGTTTTGAGTCGTTTGAGTCTGTGTATATTCTATCTGAGTCAGTTTTTCTATCGAGTCGTCCGGTTGAAAGGTTCGGGTCGAAAGCGTATGCAACGGTAGGGTATGTACAGAGTCAGTCACGAGGACAGAAATGCAGGCTAGAGTTGGCAGGATTACTCGGGACGAGCAATGTTTAGTGCGGGGGTATTTGATAACGCCCAATTAGGGGTTATCTTTTAGCCTGATTTCACGAGTATTTGTGTCGGAATTAGCGGTTTTTGCCGGAAAATGTCTAAGAATGCCTCGGGAATCTAGAACGAGACGTTTATTTGTACTTGCTGGATTTCTGCTTATTTCTTGCTATATTTGGATATGATCGCGGGTTTTCGTTCGTGTTGCCTTTTCAGGAACAGGTTCGGAGGTGCATCGGGAAGCGTGCCGGGACCAAGCCGGGACCGTCTCGGGAAACGTGCACAAGACCGGGACACGACGGAAACACGGAAAAGTAGAAGTACACCGAAGAGGCAAACCGGGAGCATCAGGCAGAAGAGTGGGAACCAGGGGACCAGACCTGGCCCACCAGAGGACCAAGTGGGCCCCACCTAGCCCCACGGCCTGCGTATATACGCAGGCAGTGAGGGTGGTGGGGGATGTTGGTTGGGCCCTGGTTGCGTATATACGCAACCCCTGCGTATATACGCAGCCAGTTTTGACTTTTGGTCAAAGACGGTGGACCGATGGCAGATTCCGTAATTTCGAGCACAAGCGTTTTCAGGAAACAGCACTATTTAAAGACTCGTCCAGACTCGTTTTGAAGAGATCACGGAGACACAGCACAATTCTCAGCACAACCGAAGGACAAGTCAGAGCATTCACGGAGAGCACGAAAGCGCGATTCGAGATTCGAAGACTTAGTTTGATTTCGTTCTCTCTCTTTATATTCAGAAACTGCGTTTTGTACTATGTCTAGTTGTAGCTAAACTTTTCACCTAGGTTCTCGGTGAACCTAGGGTTTCGTACTCAGATTTTATGATTACTACGTTTATGGATTCATGATGATTGTCTTAATTCAGCAAGTTGTATCTGTTATTCTGGTTTTGATTATTATCGTATATGCATGATAGGATTGATCACCCAGGATTGCTATAGACCCGAGCTTGTAGGTGAAAACGTCAAGTTAGGGTTAGGAAGAAAAACCGGGATTTAGTACCTTACCCTGATAGACCGACCAGAGAAAGGGAGATAGGGCTAGCATCGAAAAACGTGAGACCAACTGTTAGAGAATTTGACCCGGGCCATTCGGACAGGTTAGAAACCCTAACAGGATTAGACCGAGACTGCAGATTTAGGCAGCTTAACAAGAATCCGAAAGTCTGCAGGATCGGGATTACGTGTGGAATCTGAAAAGTCACTGCACAACTGGTACGTTGCACAGATATCGAACTGCTGAGTGTTTTCATAATCGAACGTAAAGCTAAAATCTGTAGAAACCCTAGGGGATCCTGGAACCTAGCCTTCATCTATTATCGTTACAACAAATTCAGCTTATTTCAGAAAACGTCACAAAAAATATTTACGTTTACGTTTTTAAATTCTGTTTTTAGTTTAGTCACTATAATCACAACCTACTCCTCCTGGTTACTACTCTTGGAAAACCGAAACTGACAACGTAAGTAAACCCGAAACAGTCCTCGTGGGAACGATAATCCGAGTCTAATTGCACCCGGTACTACAAGATTCGTACACTTGCGATAGCACGTTAGTTTGCGCATCATCCGCCTGCGGCAACCCCTCCTTCTGCTACCGAGGGAAGCATTCCAGAATGCATGATGTCTCTGCAGAAGCGCATGGACACTATTATGGCTCACCAGTCATTCGCGGATACCATTATCCCGAAGCTAGACAACGATCCACCCATCCCGCGAGAGATCTATCTCATGCCTAACCCGGCGGGGTATAAGGCTCCTAAATGGGAAAAATTCGAGGATGTCAACGGAAGCGCTCATGAGCATGTCATGCGTTTCATTGATGTCATGGGGCCATACGGAGCTGATCCTAAATTACTGATGCGAGAGTTCCCGAAATCTCTGGGGAACGTAGCGTACAAGTGGTACCGAACGTTGGAAGCCGGATCCGTGAAGACTTGGGACGACATGGTATAGAAGTTCTATACCAAGTTCTTCCAGATGGAAGAAAAGGTGACGATGATCCATCTCTCGCGGATGTATCAGAAGCACAAGAAGTCATGGACCTCTCTCATCAGGTGGAACACCAAGGAGGAGCGAAATTATACAGGCAGCTCCTCTCAATTGGATATTTCTGGCCCACGATGGAGGCTGATTGCCGTACCAAAGTACGACGCTGCCAGGAGTGCCAATTCAAAGGAAACCTAGTGCACGCTCCCGCTGTGGATCTACATGCATTGGGAACGCCATGGCCATTTCATACATGGGCTCTAGACTTCATTGGTCCCATTCGACCAACTTCGCACGGGAATCATTTTATTCTCACCGCAACCGAGCTATTTACCAAATGGGTGGAGGCAATACCACTGAAGACGGCAAACGCGCTAGCTGTGGTCAACTTCAGCCAAGAAAACATCATATGCAGGTTCGGAATTCCAAACACCATTCTTTCAGATAATGGTACTCCTTTTGTTAATCGCCAGGTGGCCGCAAAGCTAGCAGAGTACAATATCAGGCAAATATGTTCCACTCCCTACTACCCAAAGGGGAACGGGCAAGCCGAAGCGACCAACAAAACGCTGTTGAGAATTTTGAGCAAGATGGTCGCAGATGACCACAAGAAATGGGCCGATTCTCTAAACATAGCTCTGTGGGCTTACCGAACTTATTCAAGGACACCCACGGGGGCCTCACCATTCCTACTATGCTATGGAGCCGAGGCCGTGGTACCTGCGGAGGTGAGAGTCAATTCAGCGAGATTGGCCTTTCACGCGCTATACGACAATCAACGCGATCATGACTTAGTCTTGCTGGAGGAAAAGCGAGAACAAGCCAAGAGGACCAATAAGCGGTATCAAGAAAGGATCGCTCGGGGTTACAATAAGACGGTCCAGCGAAGAGATTTCGCAGTTGGAGATTTGGTCCTGCGCGCATCCGACCACTGCATGCGAGAAGCGGCTCACCCAAAGTTCGCGGCCAATTGGGAGGGACCCTTCGAAGTCACAGAAGTCTTTGACAGTGGCTATTGCAGCATACGAAGGTTGCACGGTACAACCTCAACCCCGAGTTCAGTCAACATGCGCTGGATTAAGAAGTACTATCCCTGACTTCTCTCATTTCATGCGTTTTATTATAACGTCGCTTAATGTCTTGTATGGCTACGATTTACACAATCTCCTCTCCCATATGAGAGGATTGTAATCTCATCTCTCCCATATGAGAGCATTATAATAAGAGAATTCTCCCAAATGAGAACTTCATATTTCTGGATGTCAATTTTGCTTCATTTTAGTTTGTCATAACTGTTAACAATGGGCTATCCGCCACAACGGCAATCTATGCAAATGCGATCTTAACTGATCATCTAAGCCTATCTGTCATGATAGCAGCCTATGCAAATGCGATCTTAACTGATCATCTAAGCCTATCTGTCATGATAGCAGCCTATGCAAATGCGATCTTAACTGATCATCTAAGCCTATCTGCCGTGATAGTAGCCTATGTAAATGCGATCTTAACTGATCATCTAAGCCTATCTGTCATGATAGCAGCCTATGCAAATGCGATCTTAACTGATCATCTAAGCCTATCTGTCATGATAGCAGCCTATGCAAATGCGATCTTAACTGATCATCTAAGCCTATCTGCCATGATAGCAGCCTATGAAAATGCGATCTTAATTGATCATCTAAGTCTATCTGCCGTGATATCAGCCTACGCAAATGCGATCTCAATTGATCATCTAAGCCTATCTGCCGCGATAGCGCCTATGCAAATGCGATCTTAATTGATCCTCCAAGCCTATCTGTCACGATAGCAGCCTACGCAAAACGATCTTAATTGATCTTCTAAAGCCTATCTGCTACGATAGGAACTCATGCGAAAAACGATCTTAATTGATCTTCCAAAGCCTATCTGCTACGATAGGAACTCATGCGAAAAACGATCTTAATTGATCTTCTAAAGCTTATCTGCTACGATAGCAACTCATGCGAAAAACGATCTTAATTGATCTTCTAAAGCCTATCTGCTACGATAGCAACTCATGCGAAAAACGATCTTAATTGATCTTCCAAAACCTATCTGCCACGTTAGCAATATATGCGTAATGTGATCATAAAACAATCTTTCAGGCCTATCTGCCGTTATAGCAGCGTTATACGAATGCGATCTAAAATTCTTCCTTAAGCCTATCTATTGAGATAGCAACATCATGCAAAAATGATCTCAAGTAATCTGCAAAGAGTCTATCCGGTGTGATAGCACTTACATTTGAAATTGAAAGCAAATCACAAGCCCATCTGCTAGGATGGCACAACTGCGCAAATACGATCTCGAACGATCTAATAAAATATCTGCGAATTTATATGGCAGATAGCAAATGCGAAACATGTATATAGCGTTATGCAAGGCAGAATATGCCAATACACATGCGAAATTGTATTCTGTTGCAACAGCACAGCAAATAATACAAAAGCTATTTATCATTATGAGTCGAAAAGACTTACAATTTATCTGTCTAGATAGCAGCTTACAAGCGAAAAAGCTCAAATCTAACTACGCAGCCAACATGGCTTACAATACATTCGAAAAGTAACTGACAAGCCAGCATAGACACACCACGGGAATCCTGACTGAAAAGGATGAACCCAACGTTCCTAACACCGGCTATGCGATACGCAGATCTGCGGCCAAAGATCTATAGCAAAAGGGATGCTGCTGCGAAGAGATCAACTCGTCATTCGCTACGTCCCTAGCAGCAAGATCTGGGTGATGATACGTCCAAGTCCCCAGGATCTGACAAAGACCTCTGTCTGATCTAGATATGTACCGGAGGAACCTCCTGTTCCGGCGTATGCCGTCGTGCAAAACAGGGGAAGCAGTCATTCCTCTGGTGATGGGTTCCTTGTCATGATTGACAAGGGCATTGACGAGCCTCCTGAGTTCAAGAACGAAGAGGTAAGAAATTCTCCTCCAGGGATGCTGGAGGAGAATTCCTCCGTTCATTACGAATCGGTAGCACGGTCACTACGGCGCTGCACCTCTCCGGGAGGCGGCCGGAAACATGACCTGCAAACATAATACACGAAGAAAATTCTTCGAACACACATGAGGTATCATATCCATCTTCTTGACGATGGTTTTAAAGAGCAATAAGCCTCATTAGGCGGATCTTGGAAACTATTTCTATAGCACAAAGCGCAAACTCAGGATTCACAACTTGGAGTTTCCATGAATCAACGAAAAATAAGCGTTGAAGCCAGCAGTCGTAAGGACTCACGGCAAAGCACATCTTTTGGGATGAAGAACCCAACTGACAAAGACAGGGTTTATATAGACCTGTGGAGACTCTTCAGTTGCCAAGATGAGTTAGCAGAATTTGAAAAAAGGGTAAGGTCAATCACTTACGCCTTGAAAAGCGGTAACGATCAATTACCCTACTAAAGGCTACGACGATTCAGTTGCGTATCCTAATTAATGACGGATGGTCATGATTCGGATGGACTTCCCAAGGAAAGCGTGCTTATCTTCCGAGAAATTAGCGCGAAAATCAAGCAGAGTATCAATTGTTGATGTCATAATTGGATATGCACAGAGATATCCTATCAAATCCCGGAAAGGGCAAAACGGGCAAGTCGATTCTTTTTGTTAAAAAAAAAGGGGAGAAACCCTAGCAACGTTACATTAATGTTTCCGCATTACATTAATGTTCCAGCTATTTCCTTGCTACTTTTCAAATTCAAAAAAAGTCAAAGCAAATTCTTGATCAAGGAGTCATGGGGCGCGAACTGATGGCTCAGCTTCTCTACCTGCTCCACTTCTTGCTTCAATTGCTCGCACTTAGCATTCATCTCATGATAGAGCCTCGTAGCCTCTTCAGCCTTTTGCTTCTGCTGCTTCACCTTTTGCTTCTCAGCTGCGAGGTTTTGGTGGCTGAGTTTCAAAGTTACGGCTGCGCGAATCAGGGTAACTCTTTTCATAAGAAATCTGAAACCCAATCTGCCTTGGACTTTGGCAAGAAGATTTTGGCACATGCCAAAAAGCAGCTCGGCACTCTGAACAGAAATGGTCGCAGGCGTGGCCATAGACAGCTGCTCCAAAATACAAATGGCTTCGGTAAGAAACAGCCTCCTTTCGAAAGGACCTATCTCCAGAGATCTTTCAAATGATTGAGGGTAGGTGAGGCGCATCCAAACTACCCAATCCACATCAGTTTGCTTCAGACCTGAAGCAACGTCAAAGCTAAGTTATGATGTCGAACTCGCAAATGAATAATACGAGATGCAAACAGCAAATCCCTACTTACCAGTTCCTTCGAGAATCTCACGAAGAGAAGGGATGCGCATTTCCAGAGTGGTCGAAGACTGTCCTCGCTCCATAGCTCTCCTGTCAGCTGCGAGCTCTAACCCCTCGTAATTAGGAGGAAGAGTATAGGCCGCACCAGCTGCGACTGCATTCCCAACCTGCGAGCCCCAAAAGCTCCACGCAGGAAGAGGTGCCGCCGACTCAGTCATCGCCGGAGGCGAAGCGACAGCCGAAGTTGCTTGGCGAAGGACACTCTCAGATGCGGAAGCATCAACGGCACTTGTTCTTACTTCCTCAGCGCCAGTATGGACATCTTCCTCCATTAGCACAGCATCAGCTTCAGCATCATCAGAAAGTTCGATGATGTCCTCAAGAGGCTCTCCTGCGTGATCAGTAGCAGCGACGGGCTTCTCGGTATGGGGACTCGAAATCGAAACATAGGACGCAGAAGGCTGACTTTTCTGCTCCGGCACAGGTTCCTCAGCATTGCCTGCGATACAAAATGCGATAATATGAGGTAACTCGCATTATATGTTATTTTACTATCTTTGCCAAAGCTAAGAGCAAGCACCTCCACGCGAAGGTGGGATTGACGTATCCTCGTCATACACTAAAGACGTGGAACCATGCCCTATTAGCGTGTCCTCATTAAGCAGGTCTTTAAAAGGAGCGTGACCTGGGACGCGAAGAAACCCGTCATGATTCTGTTTCAAGTTGCAAAGGTCTAGACCATGCATATCGTTCAAATGATTACCTGAAGGTTCTCCGCATTTGCCTACTAGCCAACGGCGAATGTCAGCTTTTGACACACCATGCTTTAATGCACCCGCTAAAACATCTCTATAAGTTACTGCGAGATTGAAGATCTCACCTTTATTGCCGCCTGCGATCTCTTCAAAATCTGCCTGGGCTTGCTCCAAAGCTGCTGCATCCTCTTCTGGAGCCACATCCTCCTCCTCAGTCTGAGGAGCTACCTCTTCGGGAAGCATATCTTCCTCATCAGTGGGACGCACTAGGTCGTCAACATGTTGCTCTTCGAGGCTCCGCTGTCTCACACGCTCGAGCTCTTCCTCTTCGCACTGCCTTCTTCTTTCAGCAGCTTCCGCGGCTGTCTTCCTGGACTCGGCAAGAACGTCCTCGCTTATGGGTTCGTCTGGAATGCTAGAATGAGCATTCTTCTTTTGTCTCTTGGCCAAAAGGCCACCGATGGTCTCATCATCATCATCATCTGCGAAGAAACGATTGGTTAAAGAAAGAGTTGTGAAAGAATTACGATAATGAGGGAAACGCGATGGAGGTACCTCCTGATTCTTCCTCATGTATCACATTTTTTCTTTCTTCTTCTTCTTCATCACCTTCTCTGGGCTCCTGCCTCTCCTCTTCTTCCTCCTGGTCAAATGGAACGGAGGTCTCAACTGCGAGTTCCTTCCGCGCTCTACTGGGCATGCGACCTTTGCCTTTATCCTTGACAGAAAGGGACCTCGCTGGAGGGGAAGTTGGAGCACTTCTAGGGGAAGAGATTGTAATTCCCTTTTGCCTGGGTCTCTTCGCTCTCGGCGCGGCAGTCGCTGGAGGAGACGGATTATCTCTGGGTGGAGACACGGCCGGAGCATTAGCTATCAGCGAGTCAGCAAAAGCATTCATGACTGCGCGAATCCTAGTTTCGACCTCGGGGTCCATCCTCCATGCTAGCAGGAACGACTGTCCTTGTCTTTTGGTGGCAACCATGGTGTTAACCAACGACTTGGAACGATCACCAGATGCGAATCTCCGCACATGACACTGCAGCAAATAATACAGAATAAAGGCATCAACATGTGGAAATCAAGAAGCTCAACGCACGCGAAAAATTGCTTACCTTAGCAAATGCCTCTCTATATCTGATGACATGTGTTTCGCCCTTCTTAACTGCGGCGATCTTTTCCTTCAGAATGACGTCAGGGCACAAATGGTTCTCATGATCCAACAATGAGTAGCAACCATATTCAGACTCGCTCAGAATGCAATTGGGGCGAAACGGAAAAGAGTTTCTCTTGATCAAGGGAGCTCTACTCGGCTGAGCGGCCGACTGTGTCTCAATCCTCGTTTGCTGGCAACCCAGTATGCGAGCCAATTCTGGGAACAACTGCCCTCGCGGGTACCTGCAGGCTGCTCAAAGGGAAGATTGTTCATGAAGACTGTCTTGCACTCCTTTGTTAGCTAGCGCTTATAGCAACCTCTGATAATGGACTGGGGCCAGATTGATGGTGCCACTGCATCAAACCCGAACTGGGGAGAAACTCGAGTGGGGTCAACATCCACGGTAATCCTCTCATACCTTGGCGCGAGCTCACGAATATGCTCTGCGAGGGCAGGAAGGGAACCTCGCAGACACCAGCAAAAGAACTCGCGATAGCGCTCATGGAAATGCGATCCCTCTTCGAAGAGTCTGAGAAGACAACACCCTTAGAAGGGTACAGCTTTGGAAACCATCGCACGTTCTCAATGCACGTGGCATAGGGTCTGGCAGTGAACTCTTTCCGCTTGTCGCATATCAAGCTCCAAACGCACTTGGTATTGTTCGCTCCGAACCACCTCGCAGCTCTGCCACTGTTACGCTCCTCCGTCTCGCCTGGGGGACACCACTTGTCGGGTTTAAGAGAAGTTGGAGCATAGGACGGCCATCGCTCGAAGACCCACATCGTCAAGAAGGAAATATTGACGAAAGTCAGTATATCGAGGCGGCCACGCGACTCCTTCATGGCCGCAACCAGCTGATCAAGCCTATAGTAGAGCGTGCCCAAGACCAAGGGTCCGAGTGCGACCCTCTGGCCAAGGGCGAGCCTCACAGCAAGCGGCAGAACGTGGTAGAAGACCCCATCATGCGGGTGACCATCAATTAAGTACCTCGACAACCATGCACAGAGGAAACCACAAAGGGTCAAGTGATAGCCTTTACCCTTCACGTAATTCTTGGCCTCTGGGTACTCACTCATAAGCTTCTTGGTGATGCTACTGTTCGCATAGTCACGGAAGAAGTACTGCACCCATTTGTTCCATGTATTCTTCGCAGACGTATCAACCAACTGCCAGTTCGGAAGGGCTTTGGTAGTGGTCCACCGGGTGGAGATTTTCTTTACTTCTGACAGACACTCCTCCATCTGCGTGTACAAAGCAATCTCCGCAGCCGTTCTCAAAGGACTCAAAGGGTCCACCTCACCCATGGGAGAAAGATCGTACAGCATATGCACGTCCTCGAGTGTGGGGGCAGCCTCGAACTCAGCAAAGTGGAATGTGTGAGTCGCAGGCGAGTAGCGGGAAAGAAGGTTTAGAAGCATGGACTGGTCCAGCTTCACGGCAGCACCCTTCATAGCACGAACAGCGAAGTATACGCCGGCCTCATCAAGAGTCGCAGCATGATTGGTCAACACGTGGTCGATGCACTCATCCATGTAGTCCAATTTCTGGACAAAGGCTTGGGTAGAAATCGCAGCGTAGGGGAAGTACCCATTTTCGATTCCCAATCGAACCACATCCTCGGAGCCAATTAACTCGAGCAAGGCTGAGTTAACCGGGGGAGTCAGCGTTAGCAATCCCTCATTAGGGACAGGAGCAGGCATTTTCTTCGCCTTAACCCTCGCGTGGTAGAAATCTTTGCCACCCAGATAGGGGGCTTTTCGCCACAAAGCTTGCGGAAGATCAGGTATCTCTTCGTCCTCCTTGGCGGGTTTGGTTCCTTTTGTCTCGGCCATTCCTGCAGAAGAGCAAGAAAAAAGGGGGGAGAAATACCACACTTCAGTTTGAATTTCGAGATTCAAGATCTATGGAAAGAAAGATGATTAGTTTCTGGTATCAATTTCAGAAATTAGAGGGTTGCATTATCGGTGATTTCAAAACCCCACATCCGAAGTCCTTATTATTGGATTAAAGCAAAAGTGGGTTCAAAGATCAAAGCTTCTTCACAAGTTTCAACAAATAATATGTCGCGGGTTTGCAGATCCAACACAGTTCAAAGCATACACTGGTATTCTAAATCAAAATCGAGCAAGGCCAACCTTGTTTTCGCGAAGCCTGCTTGGATATGCACAGTTGAAGAAGACGATTCGCAGTTCTGAACTGGTGATTGATTATCTGAATCTGCTCTCGGAGACCTCCGGGTACCATTCACTTTAAGAGAAAGAAGTGATGCTTTGCAACAATGGGGGATACAAACTATTTATCCAAAAACAATGAAGGGTTGCGTCCTTTCAGTAGTCGAATCGCAACCGTCACCGTCGAATCGCGCAATCACAGGACAAGCTGACGTCACGCCTAAAACCCTAAAGGCCAGACGGCACGACTCTAGGGGTTTTAGGTCATAATGGCACGCACGGGGGCTGAATTTACTTGTATTTGAATTGGTGCGTGGCGGCGACGCGTATGTTGGTTTCCGCGCATGGAAGTCTATATAGCTATGAGTCTTCACGCGCAGAAAGGGGGCTAATGTAGATAGTGCTTTCTGAGCTGACAGATCTTGGCCATGTGGCAACCATCCAGCACACCATATTGTGCTCCATACACACTGGATCACCAGCCGAGCTGATCCATGTGGGGGCTGCGAGACAGAGCCCTCGCATACCACTGCACGGGACTTGTAGGGACTTAGTGGTTTGGAGGCTAGAGTAAGTCCTGTCGCGTGCGAGCCAAGCCCGCGCGCGACCTTTAGTAACTGTTTTGAGAGATTTATGGCACGAGCTCCATAAACCCGGTCAATCCGGTCAAACCCGGTCAACCTCGTAACGGTTCCGGTATTCGCGCATAACGTGCTGCAACGGTCCCTATATATGAGGACGAACGTGCCGTTGTGGTTAAGCTAATTAAGCCGCCATTAATTGGCGCATTAACCACACTACAACGGTCACGTTCCCTGCTATATATAGGACGTTAACCTTTCCATAAAAAGGAGGACACACTTGCCATACGCGGAAGCTCTGCCAAACCTCTGTCTCTCTCTCTCAGACATTACTACTGCCTTACTCTCTCCCTACACACAACCCAACTCTTCCTGTGCTATCTCTGATCCTCTACATACGGTGTACACGGAGGTCTCCCCGCCGGAATCTCTTGTGCACACATAGTATTTGTAGTTTCAATCAAGTTTTGTGGAAGAATTGGTGATAACTTTGTGTTAGATTCAAGCATGATGAATGAAAATATATTACTCTTTAGCTTTCTTGAATCTATCATGTTTAGCTAGTTCATTTGCTTGGGTGATTTGAGACTATCTAGTGCCCTAATCTTCCTCTTGATTCAAGTTGCACTTCAAGGATGAATGTGTTGAATTGGGTTCACTTGAATGCTTAGTTTAATACTTCAATATCTCATGTTGATATATTTGATGCATTGAATAGGTAGATGTGCGAATATGCTTGACGTGTTTGATTTGAGTTCGAATTTGAGTGAGAGGAACTCGTTAATCCTAACTTTGAGAAATTGAGTACTAGTTAGGTGATTTGAGTGAGAATTTACAAATCTCACTTGTTGCTTGATCTTTCATGTGGAAACACCTATGTGTGTTTACATATGCTTGATGCTTGAAACACTTGCAATTTGGAAATCTCATTTGAATAGCCTCTTTAGTGCTTGATAAGCGTGTTATGATTACACACTTCATTTGTGGCGAGTTGGAGTGCAATAAGCAATCTCTTCTTGACATAATTGTCTTGTGAAATGCTACATGTAATTTGAGAACCGGCATTGAATATAATAGGAGGATTGGTCACTAGAGAAACCGATGATCCCTAGCCCCTTCTACTTGATGTTTTGCTTTCTCCTTAGTTATCTAGTTTAGCAAAACTCTCAAATCTCAACTTGCTCCATCAATTGATTTTGGTGGATTTGATAGCTTGGCAAGATTTAAAGCCATTGAGAAATTTGCGTTACTTGCTTTAGTTAGTCGTTTTCTACTCTCTATTCTAGTTTAGTAAATCATTGTCTAATCCTCGGCTCCTTGTGGATTCGACTCCGGACTTACCGGATATTATTACTTGAGACGATATCCTATACTTGAGATTTTGTCGAACAAGTTTTTGGTGCCGTTGTCGGGGAGAAGTTAGGTGTTAGATTTGATTCGATTTACTTTCTTATTTAGTTAGTAGTTTTTTTTATATATATTTTCTCTAGTTGTTTGTGGTTGATTAAGTGTGAGGCATACTTCTCATCAAGTACTTCTCATCTACATGCTTGAAAATATCTCTCATAAATATTTTGGACTTGATGAGAGGACTAACGTTCCTTCACATCCTTACTACTATGCATTTACTAGTCATGAAAATCATTCTAGGAAATCAATGCGTTCCATACGTGAGCGTGCTTACAATAATGGTGATTATTTTTCTAAGAATGATTCTTGGCATGATAGTAGGTCACATGCACACACATCTCATGCTTCTTGTGCACAATCACCACCCTCACACACTTACATGTTTTCAAGTCCCATGATTCGTGTGCTTATGAATATGATGAAATGAATTGTGAATCTAGAGTAGTGAATCATTTTGAGAGGGAATCGTTTGTGAATGATGAGCTAAATACGCCTATAGGTGATTCTCGATATGAGAAAATTCAAAAGTTTATTCAAATAATACTGAAATTATGGAATCACTAAGAGAATCACAAAGAGAATTAGTGGAATCATTTCCTCATTTGGAGGATAGAGTGGCTTCCTCATATTCACAATCGCATGATGATTGTCTTGAATATAGTACTTACTCTTTACAAGACTCACCATCACAAAACTCTCTATTTCCCATTCACACACGTCACGAGCCTATTCTTGACCAAATTTTTGATGATGTGTTTGATGATGGAGTTTTTGCTACTAGGTTGGGCGATTGTATCCATTTTTCATTTTCACGCTCTAAATAAGCATGTGATAGTGATGTTGGTGGTGAGATTGATGTTTATGATGATGACTCTTCAAGTCATGACATGATTGGATTCATTTTGGATGACTCACATAGTGACACATGTGAGGAGGATTCACAAAATGAAAACCACTCATGTGATGAGTTGGAGGTCAAATTTGATGCTAGCATTCATGAAGGAAATTTTGTCTTGTCTTGTGCTCATGAAGAGCCTATTACTCACCGGAGTTCCAATGATCATGAGCATTACTTGTTTTGTGATGACTTAGAGGATACTCTAGGAGAACCCCATCCACTAAAAATTGTGGGAGGACCTTCAAGTAAGTTGGGGGGGGGGGGGGTTCAAGTATTGATACATGTTCCAAGGAATTAGATGAGGATACATGGGAGGAATTTGATTCTTTTTGTGATAGTGAAGCTTCCTACTCATCTATTCTCATAGAAGATGTATTTAACTTTGATGAAAAAGAGAGACTAGTCAAGATGACCAAGTCAATGACCCGAATCATGAGCCTAAGGGTTTGGATGTGATTACATGTTCGCAATGTATTTTACCTCCCACTTTTGAGGCCACATCCCTCAATTCATGTTTCATGCTTAAAAGTGATGAGGTTGGGGATTCACAAGTTGCCCCTATCTCTCAAATTGTGATTTCAAGCGAAAAATTGGCAACTTATGAAGACTCATTCTATGATTCATGTCATTTGAGGATTCAAACCCTTTTGTTAAGATGATGCATGATATAACTACTTGCTCTAGCTTTATTGTTATATTTTGCTTGCATCTCTTATTCATCTTTTGTGCATTGCCCCTACTTCCCTTTCTGTTCTAATTGATGAATCAAACTTTTTGAAGGAGAAGTATTTTTCTAAGAATGAAGTAGGGGCATGGCATGGAAAGAAAGTTCCAAGATTGGGAGTTGAATAGCATCATTTTATTTGGTCCACCTCTCTAGTTGTAAATAAATAAATTAGTTTATCTATATTTCTTGCATTTTTTTTTTCTTCTTTTCTACGAACATTTTGTAGGTTGCTCTTGGAGGAGGACTTGTGCTTGGTGGCCAAGAATGCGAAATGGGGTTCATCTATCCTTTATATCTTAATGAATTTGTATGCTCTTCCATTGTTCTCACACATTGAGGAAATGTGATAATTTTTTGAAAGAGGACAATGTGATATTTTAGTTGGGGTGGAGTAGATTTATAGCTTGATTAAATGGTTACTAGCATGATTTTCTTTCATTAGTGATTTACATCAAAAAAAATTGGACAAACAAAAATCATAAAAATTAAAAAAAAATGAAAATTTTAACAAAAATTGTGTGAACCTTTCATGAGAAGCATCACTCTTTTCCCGTGTCTAATCATATATTTTTTTTCTTTCTTTGGTAGTTTTATTTATTTTAACCTTTCATCTTGAGTCTAGATTTTATTTTTTTCTTTGATAGATTTAATGAGTCTTAGGAAGTTTTAGTTGAGTCGCTTATTTATGAAAATGAAAACAAATGAAAAAAAAAAGAAGTGAAAAGGGTGGATTTTAGGAAGCTAGATGTTTTCAAAAAATGAAATCTCTTGGTCCATGTTCTTTTTATTTTTATTTTAATAAGGAATTCTTTTCTTATACTCAATACATCTACACCATTATCCCACATTCCGCGATCTCATGCGTCCTCACAAAGCGACACACTAAATTTACGTTTCATGTTTAAGCCCTACAAGCTAAGTTGATCACATAAACTTTGACGTCTTCTACTTTTGAGAAATGGTGCACTCTCTAAAGCTATTTGAACTCTACAAAAAGTATTTAATTCTCATTTTTTTTTGGCAGTGGAAACTCGTAGCCCATTGGAGTGGTGGTGACCATGACACCCTATGCGATGCCTAAGAAATAGAGGGGTGTTCAGGGAATAATTTCATGCCACCACCTAATAGCCCCCTTGGTTTAGCTTAAAAAGCCCATTTGCTTGTATATTCCTTACTTTTGTTGTGGGTCTTGGAGAACCTTGAATTAGAGGTGGGCATGTGTGGAAAAAATGTTTAATGCTAAAACCTCCAAAAATGAGGAAAAAAATTGCACCACCTCACAAAAAATCTACTAAAGGATCATACAAGCCCACAACCACATCCCCCATTCTAAAACTCGTTTTTGTTCAAAGCTTTGGAGGTCCATCCTACATGGATGCTTTTGAATAAGTATGAGAATGACTAGTTTCATGTGATCCTTATTTTTTAAGGCATACTTTCTCCCAAATTGGACTTAATTAACAAGTTTTGTGGTTCGCATGAGTCAACTTCTACCAAATACCGCCCACATTTGTATGAGTATGCTTAGACATCCATAGGCTCATTTCTCAATCTTTTTGGACTTTGATAATTTATTTGAAGAAACATTTGTGCATTCTTATTTTTTCCTACAAAAAATAAATAAATAAATAAAATTAGCTAGTAATTCTTAGGATTTTATTTCTTTGGGTTGTCACTTAGAATAGATAATGTGTGAGTGTGTTTTTAAATATTTGAGTCTAGTTTAGATTTGAGTCAATCCTTGTCTAGTTGAGTGCGTGTCTCTCATGATTGGTTCTTCACTAGTTTCCTACTTGCATCGCTCTCTTTGCTCGAGGACGAGCAAAAGGCTAGTTCGGTGTGTGTTAAGGATTGTAAATTGCACATTTTAGTAGGTTATTGAACTCTTCTTAACTTGGTTTTAAGTGTAACTTATTCATTATATCCTTATTTCTAGACTTATGCTTGTCTTTGTAGTTTTGGTTGTTTTTATCTTGTTTTGTAGGCAAAGACATACTTGGGAATACTAGAGGCTAGCTTGCGAGAGCTTAAATGATGGATTAGAGAGAGTTGGAGGGCTTAGAGACATGAAGAGTGAATTAGAAGCGCCTAATTTGAAGACTTAGAGGCCAAATATTGAAGACAAACCAAGTTAGGAGGCTAAAGTTATACTTGAGGGCCAAATAAAGATGATTCTAACGGAAGGGGGTGCTAAGTGATGTTTTCTAAACTTCCAAAGGACTGTAATGAAGAGTATTTAACGGGATGGGTGTAGGTGCAATTCTATAAATGTTTCAAGAAGAGCGGGGGCCATTTTAAAGCCCCCATAAAACTCAGGGGGAGCCGAGTGCAAATTCTAGACGCTTCTCCATCTTCCTGCGACGCAACAAGACCAGAGCCTCCATTGTTGAGGAAAAGAGCTCGAACCAGCCCTCACACCGGCCTCAATCCTTCACCAAATCGACAGAAATCAAGACTAAAATGTTCCCAAGCCCAATATCTACCTCCCTCTTCACTCGATTCGGCCCAAGAACGATCCAAGAGAAAAGCCCCAATAGCTAGGGTTCTTGAAGATGAAGCTAGAATCAACAATGAAAAGAATCTGAGTACAAATGGAGGGTGGAGATGAAGCCTTGGAAGCTACGAAACCCATACCTCAAGTCTATATAAAACAAGATTGAAGCAATTTGAGGGGGGCTCGCAAGTACACCAGTCGGGTCTCATCTTTCTCTTCTCTCTCTCTCTCCGATTTCACCCATCTCTGGGCTTGTTCTTGAGCTCCTGAGCTCTCGCTTGAGCACAATCAGGTCCAATAACAAGATAAAGAGGAAGAGAGGGAGAGAGGAGTCCGAAAACTGGGTTGTTCTTGGTGATTTCGGTACTGCCCAGTTCCTACTGTTGCTGTTGCGTTCTTGAGGCGTTCTTCACTGTAGCAATAGCAGAAGCAGATTCATTCTCCAATTTTGCTTCATTTTAGTAGCTTAGTTTTGTGTTCGGAAGCAATTTTGCTTAGTATTTGCAGTTTCAATCAAGTTTTGAGGAAGAATTGGTGATAACTTTGTGTTGGATTCAAGCATGATGAATGAAAATATATCACTCTTTAGATTTCTTGAATCTATCATGTTGAGCTAGTTCATTTGCTTGGGTGATTTGGGACTATCTAGTGCCCTAATATTCCTCTTGATTCAAGTTGAACTTCAAGGATGAATGAGTTGAATTGGGTTCACTTGAATGCTTAGTTTAGTACTTGAATTTCTCTTGTTGATATATTTGATGCATTGAATAGGTAGATGTGCGAATATGCTTGACGTGTTTGATTTGAGGTTGAATTTGAGTGTGGTGAACTCGTTAATCATAACTTTGAGAAATTGAGTACCAGTTAGGTGATTTGAGTGAGAATTTACAAATCTCACTTGTTTCTTGATCTTTCATGTGGAAAGACCTATGAGTGTTTACATATGCTTGATACTTGAAACACTTGAAATTTGGAAATCTCATTTGAATAACCTCTTTAGTGCTTGATTAGCGTGTTAAGATTACACACTTCATTTGTGGCGAGTTGGAGTGCAATAAGCAATCTCTTCTTGACATACTTGTCTGGTGGAATGCTACATGTAATTTGAGAACCGGGCTTGAATATAATAGGAGGATTGGTCACTAGAGAAACCGATGATCCCTAGCCCCTCTATACTTGATATTTCGTTTTTTCCTTAGTTATTTAGTTTAGCAAAACTCCCAAATCTCAACTTGCTCCATCATTTGATTTTGTTGGATTTGATAGCTTGACAAGCTTTAAAGCCATTAAGAAATTTGCGTTATTTGCTTTAGTTTGTCGTTTTCTACTCTCTATTCTAGTTTAGTAAGTCATTGTCTAACCCTCATCTCCTTGTAGATTGGACTCCGGACTTACCGGATATTATTACTTGAGACGATATCCTATACTTGGGATTTTGTCGAACAGTAGCTGATATTTCATAGTTTGTTTAAGATTAGCAAATTATTCCAAGTAACAATGTCCCACATGGCAGCAGATATATGTACATCCTATGAATCTTTTCATTCAACACACAAGTATGAAACTCTTTAGATGCTTCTTGAAAAGTTCATCTATTGCAGTTAACAACAGCCAATATGAGTTCACTTTACAAGGCTGTAAGTGAAACTAAAACATTTGCCTGATAAAGAAATGTTAAAACTTCCAAATAGAAGGTCTTCCCAGATTTGAGATTATACGAAACAAAACTGTCACAATTGATTTCAAAGTTGCGAAAGATCACCACTTCACCATTACTAAATCATGCAACAGGGAGGACATGATTTGAAAGCTTGAGGTTAGAAACAATGCCACGCAAGTCAATCATGGAGAGTTTCCTCCACTGGAAGTCACAAGTGGCATGCCAAAAGTGCAAAACTGTTCTCGGTTCGAAAGAAACCAATAAAGCTAGTGATTTCCATGGCTCCATAAAATGATAGATCCTTATCTCACAATCCAGTAAATAGTTCCATCAATAACTAATGTCTCCAACACCCTCGTCTTCAAGTCACAATAGTATGAAGCTAGAACATCCTCAAAAGTCGTTGGTTTCCAGATATAATCTCTCTTCAAAGTGAGTGAAATTATCTCCAATGAACATATTGGTGCGAGAAAATAGGAGAGTACCACTTTGTAACAATCCATTGCACGAGAACGTACAAAAGAGAAAGTGTGGGAACACAAATATGATAGATCCTTCCCTCAGAATCCATTAAGTAGTTCCATCAATAACTAATGTCTCCAACACCCTCGTCTTCATGTCACTGTAGTATGAAGCTAGAACATCCTCAAAGGTCGTTGGTTTCAAGATATAATCTCTCTTCAAAGTGAGTAAAACTATATCCAATGAACATATAGGTGTGAGAAAATAGGAGAGTACCAATTTGTAACAATTCGTTGCACGAGAACGTACCAAAGAGAAAATGTGGTAACGTGGCATCCGGTCTCGTATCAGAGGAAGAGTTATGACGTGCTTTGTAAGAACATTCACAACATGATATATCATCCCGCAACCAGTCACAATTGCCAATCCATCACAAGTGGCCATGTAAGAGAGAAGACCAAAACACAAAGATGGCTTGTCCAACTGAGTGTTGGGCCTTATCCCACTGCCTGCTCAAGCCAGATCGACCAAAGGATGAAATCAGAAGCCCAAACATTTCTCTAAGGATTTCGCTTTAAATATTGGAGGACTTTGCTCTAAATATTAACTGCTCTTCATCCTTAGCCGTGATATTTAGGTTGACCAATTGTGTGGTCATTTTGTGATTCATGAATGTTATTTATCAGCTGTACACTAGAACCAATACACGGAGAATACATCGAATATTTACCTCTCCTAAATCTCTATGTTTCTTCGTCCTTCTCTCTGTTCACTGCTATGAAACTCTTACCCATTTTACATGGTATCAGAGCGTTTTGCCTAACACCTCCGATGTCGATTCACGGTACCACTTCTGGAACCTCTACCGCTATCATCTTCGCGACTTCTTCCGACGGAGGAATAAATCCTCTGAGTCTCCTTTCGAGCATCCACAATCTGGTTCTCTTCAAGTTGGATGGCTCCAACTATGTGATTTGGAATTATCAGATCTCTTCCTTGCTGAAAACCAGTTGGTGTTTGGGTATCTTGACGGATCTATCACTTGTCCGGCGAATTTTTTAACATAACCCGACGAGTCAGTAGCAAAACCTCTAAATCCCGCCTACAAAAAGTGGCAGATGCAAGACCATGCCTTGATGACAGTGAAGCTCTATCACTGTTAATCGGACAAAACTCTTCTCGTTCGCTTTGGCTTGCACTGGAACGCATGTATGCCTCCTTGTCCCGATAAAAAATTCTGCAACTAAATAATGAGCTTCAAACTACCAAAAAGAAATCATATTCAATTGATGTCTTTATGCAAAAATTAAAAACATAAGGGACAAGTTGGCTGTGGCTACTGTTGTGATTGAAGATGAGCATATGTTCCTCTATGCCTTAAAAAGGTTGTTGTATGAGTATAATGTCATTCGCACCTCTATTTCTGTTAACTCCAGTCCTCTCATCTTTGAGCATCTGCAAGTTTTACTGAAATCACATGAAATAATGTTGGAATCACAAGTTTCTGCATTTGTTTCTGAATTTGCTGTTGCTCTTAATACTGTCACCACTAATAACGGTTCAAATAGGGGAAGAGGAAGAAATAACATCTATAATGGCAGGAACAGTGGTGGTCGTGGTCAAAACCGCGACGGTTATCACGGTAGATTTGGTAGAAATAATGGATATTAATCATGCCAGATCTGGCTATGCCTGTGGTGGACGTTCCGACTCTTATCGAAGAAGGAAAATTGGCTATATATATCCTCACAACAGTCACATAACTATTCAAATTTGTGGTCAATGGTATCACTCGGCTTTAGACTGTATCATCGGATGGACCACTCTTATCATGGCAAAATGCCCTCTGATAAGTTAACTGCCATGACTGTTGCAACTCAAAACGTGGCCCCTTCTTATCAAAATGATTGGCTTTCAGACACCGGGGCTACAAACCATATGAAAAACGACTTAGGCAATTTAACCGCGTCTTATCCCTACACTGGGAATAATCATGTGTCTGTTGGAAATGGGGAATCTCTTCCCATTCATCATTCGGGTACAGCTCTTTTGTCTACATCTTCTCATAAGTTCAAGTTGCACAACATTTTGCACGTATCTAAATTTAGCACAAATTTACTATCCGTACACAAACTTTGCACTGAACACAATTGTAGGTTTATTTTTTACTCCATTTCCTTTTCTATTCAGGATATAACTTCGGGGAAAATTCTATACCAAGGCTTGAGTAAAAACGGACTTTACCTGATCAAATCTTTCTCTGTTCAGCATGCTCCTAAAGCTTATCTAGGCAATAAAATGTATGTTGATGTTTGCCAAGCCTGTTTACGGCACCCTTCTGAATCTGTTATGCGACAAGTAATTCCCTCTTCGGGAAAGATGAATAATAAATGTCATTCTTGCTTACTTGGGAAAATGCATCGTCTCCCGTACTCTCAATCCACATCTCACACAACTGCACCTTTACATCTTTTGAATAGTGACGTGTGGGGGCCAACTTCCAATATATCTTATCATGGTCATCGCTATTATGTGCTGTTTGTTAACGAATTCTCCAAATTAACTTGGATATTTCCTATACATAACAAGTCTGAAGTAGCATATGTTTTTCTTATTTTTGAAACATGACACGTCCAAACCACAAGTGTATGGCTGTCGGTGCAGTAATAATCGGAAAAAGTCCGGATTGTCGAATCCCTAGAGACTTCTTTGTAAATTATCTATTATTTCTTAACCTTGTGTGGGCAAGGCGCAATGATTTGGTTTTCTAATTCTACTTAAAAAAAGAAAACTGTCTCAACTAATCGGTTAATAATCTCACGATTAAAAAAGAATGATTACGAAAGTTAATTAATAAGTGGACAAGTCAGGATATCTCTACGGGTTCACTAGGGAATTCAAACCACTTAGGATTTACGTTCATGCAACACGGATTTTTTCTACTTAGCCAAACGAGCAATTTCACTTTGAAGATTCCTCAACCAAAGTCTATATTTAAACTCTTGTACCTGATTCCTCTAGCCTACTTAAGGTTAAATGCGCATTATGATCTTGATATCAACTCTTTGTTCTAGTTAACTAGCAAGATTCCTCAACCCCAGATACGACTAGTGCAAGATTCAAGTTCAAGCAATAACTATTGATTCCTCTAATAATTATCACCTAGATCAATCTTGTTGTGACGTCAAACAATACAAAATATAGAATTACGCGTATGAATCAAGCATAACTAAGCAAAAACATCCAGTTAAGCTAATAAAAATGAAGCATAATCCATAATTCACCAAAATACGGTGTTCAAACCCCTAGTTCCCTACGAGATATCCCGAATAGAGGGTTTAGCTACTCAAAAACATGATCAAAGTACAAAGTTTCAATGATCATAAGCAAAACTAAAGAGGGGAAGAAGATAGAGAATCAAACGATGGTCTCCAAGCTCTCAAGAATGCTCCTTGCTCTCCAATGGCATCCCAGGAATGACTGAATGAATGCCCTAGGTCGTTGGTTTTAATCCAAACCCGTTCTTTTATTTTTAGTTTTCAGAAATAACACTTTTACCCCTTCTAATCACATTAGGTCCAATAATGTGATCTTGTGATCACATTTTGTGATCCTAGGATCACCTTTTGTAGTTGTAGAATCACGTTGCTCTTCTATGTGGTCTTGCACTTGATCTTGTGATCATAGGATCACCTTTTTAATTGTAGGATCACGTTAATCTTCCATGTGGGTTGCTTCTTTTCACTGTTGAAATTTTGGCTATCTTTTTCTCCACTCTCTCATGCATTCCTTGAGTTTCTTTCTTTCCGAAGTTCGCCTCCGCTCCAAAATCCGCACTCCAAGCTTCTGGGTCCTGAAATCCACAACACGAACAAATACCGAAGATCAAATGCGACAAATAAAGCATAAAACATGTATAAAACGCCCGGATTACACCATGAAGCCCAAATACTCAGGTATGCTCAAAACTATCAAAATTCGGCCTAAAACACACATAAACGCATCTGAAAGTACTCCAAACGACAAGTAATCACAATAGAATATAACTCCAATTATGGAGTTATCAAATATCCCCACACTTACCATTTGCATGTCCCGAGCAAACCATCAAAACCGGACATCATCTCCAAACTTTCTCCCCACCAAATCATGGTACGAGTCTAACTAATTGCATACTTTTCGAAACACCACTTGCATACAAACCAAGACTAGTCGACTCGACATAAACACGACTCAATACATGACTCAATGATGCAAAAATATGAAAATGCAAAATATACAATGCACATACGAAATAACATTTTTTCTTTTCTTTTTCGAGATTGGGCAATCTGAATTAGCTCAAACCGGTTCTCATGGAGTGATGATCGATCTAGGGACAAGGCGTGAATTACAACTAAAATCGACAACGAGAATTTCCGCTAACGGTTTAGAATGTTGAGGCTTAGGGACAAAAAGATAATTATGTAGTAACAAGTCCTAAGTATCACATTCTCACATTAAACCCCACATCTCACACACCCTCACCACGATGATAGAAACCGCGACCCAAAACGCACCGTCTCCGGCCCTCGGTCCCTTCAAACCCCGGTACAATAACGATCTCCGTGGCCACCATGGCGATACGTGCACGAAATGCAAACCGTCTTCAACGAACTAGCAACTTTCCACCACTGAATTTCTAATAAGCTCAAATTTATTCCTTTATTCCATCTCTCCTTTTTTTTCTCTCGTTTTTTCTTTATTTTGTTTTCTTTTATTTTTATTTTTATTATTTTTTTATTTTTTATTTTTTCATCTCTCAATATAACAAAATGTCGCGAAAGTATCCGAGTGGTCTTCCAAGAATCCAGCAAAGCAAGTATGTTAAGGGGAGGAAATAGACTATCCAATGAATGTATATCACAAGTAAAATTTGTCTTCCCTTAACTCAATGAAGTACACAGTGTAACCAAACAAAGCCTCCAAATAATCAAAGCGCGTGTAGGGATGGAATCGTCAGAAGCTCAATCTCGATGTCTGTAGTCAAAAGTCGACATCCCCACACTAGAATGTAAACATTCCCCCTCTCAAGTAATCAAATGTATGTAAGTCTCGTGCCTAATACAATCGATCCTCCCGTGATGATGAAAAGAAACGATACCTAGCACGATCCACCAATTAAGATCAACCACCCCATTGTTGTGCGGATTAGACGTCACGCACTCAGGCTCTCCACAAATATGTCCATGGTGAAGTGACATGGAACACCACCACACCGAAGTGCGAAAGCCTACTCACTCACCCTCGCATCCCCTCCAAGATATGTAATAATGTGCAAGCGATCATATAGAACTCACAAGTATATGCAATACAACTCTCCCTCATCGAACCCCCTCAACTACGAATCCCTCGTGACGCACTAAAGTGGTGATTCTAAACGATTTATGATGAAGGCCAAGAATTGTCACCCTAGGTCAAGAGATTATGAATAAAACCAATGTTCAAATTGGGCTTTCAAATGGTCCTACAAGGTGAGATGTATCAAGCAATGAGTGCTCTAATACGCATCCTCGCACAGCTGTTCTGTGTGCCACTAAGAGGCGGGTTGGCGACTACCTAACACGTACACATGAACGTTCGGCTTGTTTAGCTCACACCTAGCTCAACTCTTGTAAAACAAAACGACACACACTTTGTATTTGCAAATCAAGTAAGTGGGAACTCAATTTGTCCTTCTCGAACATCCTCAACACCCCAATCATTCCCGTAAAGGAAGTCTCTCTATACGTACTAGGGGGAACTCAATTTGTCCTTCTCGATCACAAGTCATGCCCTACGCCTAAAATTCTCACACTCCTCGATTCTACCAAATTTTAATCTTCTTTTGATTGCCCTTTCTCAATTTTTTTTTAATTTTTTTCTTTTTTGAATTTGTACTTTATTTATTCTAACTCCACATGCATGGCCAGACGCGGAAGAAGACTCGAAACTGACTCAATTTAGGTAGGTGGACTCAATTAAATAAACGTGAAAGAAGCAAACACTAACACATATATATGACTAACACACACATTACGACACTAAAACGACACGACACGGACCACGAAGACGACACAATATGCCCTAACAATTTATATGTGACAAGTTAATGCAGACACAAACTGGCTAGTCAAGATTAAAAATCCTCCCCACACTTGAATTCTTCGTTGTCCTCAACGAAAATAGTGATAAAGACTCAGCAAACCAATACGGGGACGGTGTATCTACTAAAACTCGGTCTCATTCTCTTGCTCCTCAGCATCCTTTCCTCACTAGGTGATACACCACATCGTCACTCGTGGTGGCTTTTCTCTTAGGCATTTTGATTTAACAAGTAAATAACAAGAGAAAGCAAGTAATTGTGCACGGTGACGAGTTGTGTAAACTGAAATTAAGCACGTAAGCACGTAAAAAGCAACTAGGCAAGACACGGCGCAATTCCTCGCATGTTGCTCGAGGCCGTTGCGTATCGACAAAAATTGAAAAACAAGAATTTTTCAAACTAAGGAAAATTTGTGCCTAGTACTCGTAAAGAGAGAGCTTAGGACGTAGCTACGTGCCCGGAGCAAGTCTTACGGGCACGATTATCAGAAAATTCGGCACGAAGGACCGTTTCGGCTAGCCGAAAAATTTCCTCTGAATTCAGCAATTGATTGGTGTACCGTGCTCCTTGAGATGTACCCGTCACTTTCTTCTTCGCCGACGCTCGAATCTTAGCCAAAAAAAACCCAATTTAATAATTTTTCTCAAGAACCCTAGGTTCTTCAATCGAAAAATTCGTCCTCCTCCCTTCACTTTTACTCAAATCTCCAAAGATTAATGTTATAGCACTCCAAATCGCGCACAAAACCCTTCACTTCTCTTTGAATTTGGGAAAATTTCAGTTGAAGAGGGTGTTTGGTGTGCTTTCAGGTGAAGAGAGTGAAAAGGACGAGAGAAATTGCAGTACTTCGTGGGTTTGCGGACGAGAGCTGCTCGCGACCACTCCCTGGTCCTTGCTGCGCTGAAAGTCGGTCGGCGGTGGTTCTTGAGACGCTGGCGTCGGGAGCGGAGGACGAACAGGCGTCGGATGCTGGTCTTCTGCGTCGCGGCTTCTGCTGAGGAAGAAGAACAAGGGGCGGCTGACTTTCGGCGGGCGGTGAGGGTGGCAAACGGTGGGTGGCGAACGGCGGTGGTGATGGTGGAGGGGGGACTGGCGTCGGGTTCGGAGGAGAAGTACTGTGTTCGTGGGTTCTTCGTCGGGGGTCTAAAGAGGACGACCGCCTGCTTCTTTCTCTTCTTTTGTTTTTTTTTTGTTTTTTTTTTGTTTCATTTTTCTTTTCTTCACTTTAAATACAAAAAGACACAATTCCCCCCCCCCTCCTTAATTAAAGATCAGTGGGCGAGAAAATGTGATCAAGCGATCAAATTTTTTGACACACGATCACCTTTTGTGATCCTGATTTTACAGTGAGTTGTACAAACACTCTTGTCAAGTTTTATTCTAATTCCCAGCCGTTCACTTCTTCTTCTTCTTCTTCTTCTTCTTCTTCTTCTTCTTCTTCTAAAGTTACGCTTCTGGACTCCGATGCACGCATATAATATACCGTCGGAAAGCTCGTTTCGCGCTCTTTCTCCTTTCGCTTGTGTTACTCCAAAATTACCGGAGTAAACTTAGAAATTTATGACTTCAGATTTCGTGATCATTACGTTGCTTTTTTGGTTTTTCTTCGTTTCTTCCACATGCATCAAGAAGGGGAGTCCGGACCGCGTCTCCAACCTGTGTTCCTGCAGAGACTCAATTCAAATGTGATATTCTCACTCTCTCACCCCTCAGATAAGAAAATTGTATTAAAAAAACGCACACAACAATATTTAAACACACATTCTACACTAAAGCATAAAAGTACGTTGGGTTGCCTCCCAACAAGCGCTTGTAATTTAAGGTCGACGGCCCGACCCAGTTATCTCAAAAGATGTTAAGGAAGTCTAGCACGACGTGCCTCCTCCTTCAATTTCTTGCTCTTGATTTTCTGCACCACATCATGTGCACTCACCACATTTGGCTTCTTCTCTGGTTTGGGTGGATCGGGATGCAAAACTGTAGGAAACCCAAGAGAAGGATCCACACGATCTTCTTTAAACTTGATCATGGCCAATTTATTCTTCCCCTTGCTCAAAACAAATGCCTTGAACACGAGTGATGAGTCTAGAGCCTTGATATTCAACTCCTCAGTCTCTAGATCCACATTAGCGCGCATCGTCTCCAAAAGCGGTCTTCCCAAGATTAGTGGAACATCGCTATCCTCCTTGATATCCACGATCACGAAGTCAGCTGGAAATACAAAAGCACCCACTTTGACGAGCAAGTTCTCAATCACCCCATTTGTCGTAACTATAGAATTGTCTGCCAATTGCAGATCCATCTTCACAGGGGTCGGCGAACCAATGCTCAATCTCTGAAATAGAGACAATAGAATTAGATTAATACTCGCGCCCAAATCACAGAGACCGTGTGTATGATATCCACCCCCAAGAGTGAAGCCTAAGATGACATAGCCTGGATCTCTCATCTTGGGAATGTCTCTTTGTATGACAGTGCTACACGTCTCTTTTAGCTTTACCGTGGCATAGGGTTCTATGCTCTTCTTCCCCCATAGGATTTCTTTCAATAAATTCTTGTAAATGGGAATCTGAGCAAGTGCTTATACAAGAGGAATGTTGATATGCAATTGTTTGAATATATCCATAAATCTCCCAAAGTGTTCCTCATCATTCCTATTTATTGCCGCCGGATATGGTATTCGTGGATCATAAGTATCCGAATCTGGAGTGCTCTTGGACTCTTCTTTATTCTCAACCGTGTCCTTTGATTGGGGACTCACGGCCTTGGGCAACTCTTCACCCAATTCCTTCTCTGTAGCTTTTGTAGCTTCAGCTCTCGCATGGCTAGGATATGGAGGATCCTGAAAAGTCACACCACTGCGAGTAGTAATAGCTTTGAGCTGCTCAGTAGGAAGAATGGTATTGGAAGGAAGCATACCTAGCGGAAATTTAGCATTCTGATTGGCAATCTGCCCAATCTGATTCTCGTGGCTCTTTATTGTTGCTTGCATTGAGACAATCGTGCTCTCCATCCTGTCTTGATTAGCTAGTAACTTTCTCAATAAAGCATTTGTCTCTTGCTCTTCTGGTTGCTGAGCCTATTGCTGTTGAAATTTCCCTTGAGCTTGATACTGAGAATTGGGCTGTTGTCCGGGCGCATATAATCCACTCTTTGGGTTGGCATAGCTAAAGTTAGGATGGTTGCGGTTGTTGGGATGGTATGTGTTAGGCCACTGCTGTTGTCTCATGAAATTCACATCCTCAACACCCCAATCATACCCCTGGTTCTCATCTGCTAATAGATCACCCATGGATTTTACCTATGATGGAGGTAGCATGCCGTGAAATGCTGAGGTCATTGATTCAAGCTTCTGCTCCATAGATTCAATTTTTTTGACCTACGCTGCATCCCCAGGTTTGGAATACCTACGAGTTTCTAACCTCGTAGTCTCTCTCTTGGCCACGTTGTTAAGCAGATCTTGAGCTCGCTGTGCCCCAAGCCCCATAAAATTACCTCCAGCTAGCATATCTAACTGGTCAGCTGTCTCCTTGTCTAATGCAGTGTAGAAATAATGAAGGAGCTTGTGCCATGGCTCCCCATCATTAGTACATCTACGGAGAATTTGGCTGAACTTCGTCCAAGCATCTCCCAATGAGTTGTCTTCTTCCTGAGTGAAGTTTGCAATCTCAGCCATCTGCTGAGCAACTCTGGATGGTGGCAAATACTTCCTTAGAAACTCAAGACAACAATCTGCCCATGTCACAATGCTCCCAGTTGGCAGTTCCATAAGCCACTTCTTCGCTTTTCCAAATAAGGAGAAGGGAAACAGTAATAGCTTAAGTGTTTCATTAGGAACTCGTTGGTCGTGCAATGTTGATGTGATTTGCTCAAATACCAGTAGATGGTGGTTGGGATCATCTCCTAGAGCTCCATTGAACGCGCACTCATCACGAACCATATTGATAATACGTTGGTGCAGCTCGAAGTGTTGGGCATTGATCTACGGTCTGACAATGGTAGGTTGGTAACATGCAGGAGTAGTCCTGAAATAACCCACCATAGGGCGTTCTTCAATCTCGGCATTGTTAACCGGTGCCTCGGCGTTCTGCCTGTTGTTTCCCTCATTATTGCCACCATTGTTCCCACCTATGTTCGCCACTTGTGCCCCACACCAGGACGTGTTTGTGGATTTGGGGGAGCCAAGCGATCCATCATTGCCTGCATCTTAGCCATTTGAGCCCTCAGCTACTCAGTTTCTCGTGCTCTATTGGCTGCATCCTCTACAGCTGCTACTCTAGCTACCTCCGCATCCTGCATACCTTTGCGGATCCTCTAAAACTTAGCTCTAGTTTGGTCATCCATAGCAGAGCTTGTCTTCCTCTTGTCTCTACGTTGTGCGCGTAACAAAGTTTCCAGGTCCTCAAGTGTTGGGTGCAAAGGCGCGTCTCGAGAACGGGACATGCACCGTGAAATTCAACCTGAAAACACAAATTACACACAGAAAGTAGGTGAGTAATAGATATAAACAATAAAATAAAATCCCTAAGGCTAGGAATTATAACTAATTTAGCCGAAGTCCCCGGCAACGGCGCCAAAAACTTGACACGTCCAAACCACAAGTGTATGGTTGTCGGTGCAGTAATAATCGGAAAAGTCCGGATTGTCTAATCCCAAGAGACTTCTTTGTAAATTAGCTATTATTTCTTAACCTTGTGTGGTAAAGGCGCAATGTTTTGGTTTTATAATTCTACTTAAAAAAAAAGACAACTGTCTCAATTAATCGGTTGAATAATCTCACGATTAACAAAGAATGATTACGAAAGTTACTTAATAAGTGGACAAGTCAGGATATATCTACGGGTTCACTAGGGAATTCACACCACTTAGGATTTACGTTCATGCAACATGGATGTTTTCTACTTAGCCAAACGAGCAATTTCACTTTGAAGATTCCTCAACCAAAGTCTATATTTAAACTCTTATACCTGATTCCTCTAGCCTACTTAAGTTTAAATACGCATTATGATCTTGATATCAACTCTTTGTTCTAGTTAACTAGCAAGATTCCTCAACCCTAGATACGACTAGGGCAAGATTCAAGTTCAAGCAATAACTATTGATTCCTCTAATAATTATCACCTAGATCAATCTTATTGTGACATCAAACAATACAAATGATAGAATTACGCGTATGAATCAAGCATAACTAAGCATAAACATCCAACTAAGCTAATAAACATGAAGCATAATCCATAAATCGCCAAAATACGGTGTTCAAAACCCTAGTTCCCTACGAGATATCCCGAATAGAGGGTTTAGCTACTAAAACACATGATCAAATTAGAAAGTTTCAATGATCATAAACAAAAACTAAAGAGGGGAAGAAGATAGAGAATCAAACGATGGTCTCCAAGCTCCCAAGAATGCTCCTTGCTCTCCAATGGCGTCCCAAGAATGACTGAATGAATGCCCTAGGTCGTTCGTTTTAATCCAAACCCGTTATTTTATTTTTAGTTTTCAGAAATAACACTTTTACCCCCTTCAAATCACGTTAGATCCAATAATGTGATCTTGTGATCACATTTTGTGATCCTACGATCACCTTTTGTAGTTGTAGAATCACGTTGCTCTTCGATGTGGTCTTGCACTTGATCTTGTGATCATAGGATCACCTTTTTTAATTGTAAGATCACGTTAATCTTCCATGTGGGTTGCTTCTTTTCACTCTTGAAATTTTGGCTAAATCTTTTTCTCCATTCTCTCATGCATTCCTTGAGTTTCTTTCTTTCCGAAGTTCGCTTCCGCTCCAAAATCCGCACTCCAAGCTTCCGGGTCCTGAAATCCACAACACGAACAAATACCGGAAGATCAAATGCGACAAATAAAGCATAAAACATGCATAAAACGCCCGGATTACACCATGAATCCCAAATACTCAAGTATGCTTAAAACTATCAAAACTCGGCCTAAAACACACATAAACGCATCGGAAAGTACGCGAAACGACAAGTAATCACCATAGAATATAACTTCAATTATGGAGTTATCAAAACACAAATAGGAATACTCCTTCAACGTCATATTCGCATTTTAAGAACTGACAGAGGGGAAGATCATGTGTCTTTTAAATTCCAGAGATACCTTGCTACAAATGGAATCACGCATCAAAAGTCGTGTCCTCACACACCCCATCAAAATGGTATTGCTGAGAGAAAACACTGTTGCATTATGGAAACCGCCATCACATTACTTAAAAATGCTTCCATGCCGAACACATTTTGGTTCCATGCTGTAAAAACTGCTGTCTACTTGATAAATCGCATGCTTAGCAAAAATACACAAAATAACTCTCCTTTTGAATTAATTTTGGCACAACACCAGGTTATTCTAATCTTCGCATTCTTGGATGTACTTGTTTTCCATACCTTCATCATTATTCCACTTCAAAACTTGATGCTAAGACTAAAGTCTGTGTTTTCCTTGGCTATGCAGATGATTACAAAGGCTATTTATGTCTTGACAAAACAAAAAAATCACATTTTTATTAGTAGAGATGTAGTCTTCGATGAAACTACATTTATCTTCGCTCAAACACCTACTAATTTTGCCTCTGCTTTTTCAGGACCTACTGACACCCCTACTCTCGGTGGAGGGGCTCTCCCATCAATGATGAATGCTCACGAATAGAACCAGGAGGCCCCGACAGCTGCTGAGTTCTTGCAGACGGCTGGATCTCCCGAACAACACCCTACTGATGCTACCCAAACAGATACTACCGACCCTCCTGTTCTGCCCAAGACCAGTTCAGGCACGAAAAATTCTCCTCCTGTCGTGGCTCCTCCATCACCTCCAAGAGCCACTGAGATGGCACTCCCACCAGCCACCCTATGCAAATACGAAGCAAGTCCGAAATAAGTAAAAATAAAGCAGGTTTTTCAGTTACAACTTCTTCTCTTCTCCTCTTTATCCCAACTCATACACTGAGGCTAGCTAACACTCTCAGTGGCGCCATGATAACTCCGTTTTCGGAGTTATTTTATGCCTTTTATTTCTACGTTTTGCGTGCTCAACATGGAGAATTCGTCGTCTTTTGAGTAAATTGAGCTAATATGTGATAATGTGAGTTCATGTGCTTTACTTGTTAAATCCGGGCGTTTCTTTAGTTATTTGAGCTTTTATTGTGATATGATCGCGGGTTGTGTTTTCGTGTTGTGATTCGCAGGAAAACAGGGCCTGGAGGATCATGCGGGAGGTGGAAACGAACTTCGGAAGCAAGGAACTCAAAGGAAAGTCAAAGGAAGAAAGAAGAAAGTCAAAGAAAAGAAGGCTGGAAAAGAGGGTCTTCGTATAAAGACAATTGTCTTCGTACGAAGACAAACTACTTAGTCAAATTTTGGGTGCTGAAGAATGTCTTCTCAAACAAGCTTGCAGTATCTATATAAGAAGACCTTCGTACGAAGACAAATGTCTTCGTACGAAGGCATCGCTGGAATGCAGAATTTTGTGCGGGGCTTTTTTGTAGTTTATCCAAACTTTGTAATCGTATTATGGAAACGTATTTAAACATTCTGGTCGACTTTTTCAGTAGTTCTTCACGTTAGAAACATATTTTGGAGATCAAGAAGCTATTGGGAGAGCTTAGGAGCTTTGGATCATCCGTTTGGATTCTCAACTCTTCTCTTTTCTTGATTTTTATGTTTAAACTCATAAAACTTGTCATTTTGAGTATGAATATTAGTAGCTAAACGTTATTTGCTGGGAATTCTCGTTTGGTGTAGCTAGGGTTTGATCTAAATATCATGTTTTGATGATTGTGATTCATGTTATAGCTTAATCTCGCGTATTCTTTCATTGTTATGGATTATTACGTTTGTAATCACATTATCTTCGCGAGTAGCTAACGTAGAGATAAACTTAATTAGTTTTCACAAGCTAAATCCGTGAGAATTAGTCGGTAAATTGAATAATCCACCTATTCGAATCAATGTTTGGTAACTCGACATCGTTAACTAGGATCGTTAAAGTAGAATTATTGTTTTAATGCATGCTTAAAGCTAAAATAGACTTGGTAACTCGGTTTGTTTTGGTTTAAAGTATAGTGAACTTGCTTGGTAACTCGATAAGTTTAATATTGCTTGATTAATAGTGAAAGACACGTGGTTGTTTTACAAGTCAAAACATAAGTTTAGATCAACCTAGTGAACCTAGAGAATTCCCGGTATTTTCCCTTATATTACAAAACCCCTAAAATTCATTATTTATTAATCGTGATCTATTTCACTCGCTTAATTGAGAATATTGCGTTTTTATTTTAGTAGAATTAGAACAAAACACAACTTGCGACGTACCCACATAAGGTTTAGAATAGTAATTAGTTTAAACAAAGTCCCTTGGGTTTGATAGCCTGGATTTCCGGTTTATTACTACACACGACAGCTGTAAACTTGCAGTTGGAGCGTGTCAAGTTTTTGGCGCCGTTGCCGGGGACTTCGGCTAAATTAGTTATTATTCCTAGCCTTAGGGATTTCAATTTATTTTTTATATCCGTTACTCACCTACGTTTTGCGTGTTTTGTGATTTCAGGTTGATTTACACGGTGCATGACCCGTTCTAGAGACGAGCCTTTGTATCCAACGTTTGAAGACCCGGAATCCTTATTAAAAGCACAGCGTAGAGACAAGAGGAAATCAAGCTCAGTCGTCATGGATGAAGAAACGAGAGCTGAGTATGAGAGAATCCGCAAAAATGTGCAAGATGCGGAAGCAGCTAGAGCAGCTGCTGTAGAGGAGGCTGCAAACAGAGCCGCGAAATCTGAGCAACTTAAGGCTCAAATGGCTGAGATGCAGGCGATGATTGATCGCATGAACCCTCCAAATCCACAACAACTTCTGGTGCGGAAGTAGTTGGCAGAAATAGCGGTGGCAATGGGAACAATGGGGGCAATAATTGGAATAACAACGGTCGGAATGTGGTAGAGCAAGTCAACAATACTGAGGAGGATGAGCGTCCTTTGGTGGACTACTTCAGGACTACACCGGAGGGATATCATCCCACCATTGTCAGGCCTCAGATTAATGTCGCACATTTCGAGATTCGCCAACCGTTGATCAACATGGTTAGGGATGAGTGCTTATTCACTGGAGCCCCGAGTGATGATCCACATCAACACTTGCTCAATTTCGAGCAGATGACTTCTACCATGTATGATCAAAGAGTTCCACTCGAGACGATAAAGCTCATGCTCTTCCCCTTCTCTTTATCGGGAAAGGCAAAGACATGGCTTATGGAACTTCCAGCAGGCAGCATAGTTACATGGGCAGATTGTAGCAGAGAGTTTCTCAGAAAGTATCTTCCACCATCCAAGGTTGCTCAACGGATGGCTGATATAACAAAATTTACACAGCAGGAAGATGATTCTTTGGGAGACACGTGGAGAAAGTTCAACCAGCTCCTGCGCAGATGCCCTACTCACGGAGAGCCATGGTATAAACTTCTCCATTACTTTTATAATGCTTTGGATAGAGAGACTGCTAGTGAATTGGACATGATGGATCAAGGAAATTTTATGGGAATGGGACTACAGAGATGTTGTGATCTGCTAGATAATGTAGCAAAACGTGAATCTACGAGGTCTGAGACTTGTAGAAACACGAAATTAGATGGGGCATTGGTTAGTAAGATTGATTCCATGGTGGAGCAGATTTGAACATCAGATGGCAGTGTTGACTTCGGCTTTCAGTAATTTGAATCCATCGGCACAGGTGAAGTCAGTGGGAGAGATGGTAGCAGATGCAAATCAGGGATATGGGGATGGTATTGAAGACGTGAACTACATGGGTCAACCAAGACAGCAGCAATAGCCAAACACCTATCATCCCAACAACCGCAATCACCCCAACATCATTTAGGCCAATCCGAATAGTGGATTATATGCGCCAGGTCAAAGGCCAAATGTTCCTTATCAAGCTCAGAGACAGGCTCCACAGCAACAGGCTCCACCTCCACCCTCAGAAGAACATGACACAAACGCGTTGTTGAGGAAACTGTTAGCCAGCAATGATAAGATTGAGAGCAAGATTGTCGCAATAGAAGACTCGATAAAAAGCCATGAGACACAGATTGGCCAAATAGCTAATCAGAATACTCGACTCCCACCAGGTATACTACCTTCTAACACAATCACTCCAACTGAGCAATTGAAGGCTATCACTACTCGCAGTGGGATCACCACTAATGATCCTCCATATCCTACACACGCGCGAGCTGAGGCGACTAAGGCCACAGAAAAAGCACTAGATGAAGAAATTCTCGTGCCTGCCGTGATTCCCCAATCAAAGGACATGAGTAGGAAGTCGGAGGAGAAGCCTAAGCCAAAGGAAGAGTATAGTGTTCGTGTTCCCTACCCGCAGAGATTGAAGAGACAAGAGGATGCCAAGCACTTCAAGAAATTTTTTGATATCTTCAAGAAGTTACACATCAATATCCCCTTTGCTGAAGCAATTTCACAAATGCCTAAATACGCAAAATTTCTGAAGGACCTACTCTCTAATAGAAAACGCATGGATGATTTTGAGACCGTGACCCTGAATGAGGAGTGTAGTGCCGTGGTGCAAAAAGTGCTACCCAAAAAGATGAAAGACCCGGGTGGTTTCATTATTCCTGTGACATTGGGAGATGCGTTCCATGGTAGAGCCTTATGTGATCTTGGCGCAAGCATAAACTTGATGCCTACATCAGTATTTGAGCAACTCAGTGTAGGAGATCCAAAACCCACTCGTATGTGTTTACAGATGGCTGACCGTACTATAAAACGACCACGGGGTGTTTTGGAGGATGTGCTTGTGAGAGTCGAAGGACTCATCTTTCCCGCAGATTTTGTGATCCTAGATATGGATGCTGACGATGATGTCCCACTCATATTGGGACGGCCATTCCTTGCTACGGGAAAGACGATTATTGATGTTGCCAATGGAGAATTAACTATGCGTATTAACGATGAGAAGGTGGCATTCAATGTCTTTGAAGCCATGAAATTTCCTGCATATGTAGTGAGTGAGCAGTGTTTTGGTGTGGAGGCATACACACCGGACGAGCAGGAAGATATCTTATTGGAGCAGCTGTATGAGGAACTTGTCTTACTTGATTCGAGTGAAAAAGAACAAGCTATGGAAGCCAGCTGGCGTTCACCCCTACCCCTATTTAATGAGGGAAGCAGGAAGATTCTTACTCCTTCTCTTATTACTGCTCCTGATTTAGAATTAAAACCGTTACCTGCTCATTTAAAATATGTATACTTGGGATCTGATGAAACATTACCTGTTATTGTTTCTGCGTGTTTGGACAGGGAACAGGAGGAGCAACTTCTCAAGATATTGCAGAAGAGGAAAGCAGCTATGGGATGGACCATAGCAGATATCAAGGGGATCATCCCCACAGTTTGCCAGCACAAGATCCGGCTCATGGAAGACAAGAAGCCGGTAGTTCAGTTTTAGCGCCGCCTCAACCCTCACATGCAGGAGGTGGTGAAGAAAGAGGTGCTTAAATGGTTGGAAGCAGGTATCATCTATCCGATTTCCGACATCACGTGGACTAGCCCGGTACAGTGTGTCCCTAAAAATGGAGGTATAACTGTGGTGGAAGGGGAAAAAGGTGATCAGATTGCCACTCGTACAGTTACTGGGTGGAGAGTTTGCATGGATTACTGCAAACTCAATGATACCACTTTGAAGGATCATTTTCCCCTCCCATTTGTGGACCAGATGCTTGATAGGCTGGCACGTCATTCACATTAATGCTTTTTGGATGGATACTCTGGGTATAATCAGATAGCGATTGAGCTAGCTGACCAGGAGAAGACGACATTTACTTGTCCTTATGGGACTTTTGCATTCAGACGCATGCCCTTTGGACTATGCAATGCCCCAGCCACGTTTCAGAGGAGTATGATGTCTATCTTCTCAGACATGATGGAGAAAAGTTTCGAAGTCTTCATGGATGATTTTTCACTTTATGGTGGTGGGTTCGAAGACTGTCTCCAGCAGCTAGCTCGGGTACTGGACAGATGTAATGACACCAACCTAGTGCTTAACTGGGAGAAGTGCCATTTCATGGTGACCGAGGGGTAAGTGTTGGGGCACAAGATCTCCTGTAAAGGCTTAGAGGTAGATCGAGCAAAAATTGAGGTGATTGAGAAGCTTCCTTATCCTACATCTGTCAAAGGGGTACGGAGCTTCTTGGGACATGCAGGTTTCTATCGGCGCTTCATTAAAGATTTTTCGAAGATCACAAATCCTTTATCTGGGTTGCTTGAGAAAGATGCCGTCTTTGATTTCAATGAAGAGTGCAAGACAGCTTTTGATTTGCTCAAGAAAAAGCTGATCAGTTCTCCCATTATAGCCACCCCAGACTGGACCTTGCCGTTCGAGCTTATGTGTGATACCAGCGATTATGCGGTGGGAGCAGTGCTGGGACGGCGGAAAGACAAGGTAGCTCATGTAATTTACTATGCCAGTCGTACTCTTAATACTGCACAGGTTAATTATGCCACCACGGAGAAGGAGATGTTGGCTATTATCTTCGCATTGGACAAGTTTCGTCCATACCTTGTGGGTTCTCAGGTGACCATCTTCACGGACCATGCAGCCCTCAAATATCTTCTTACTAAGAAGGATGCCAAGCCTAGATTGATCCGGTGGGTTTTGATGATGCAAGAGTTTGACATAGTGATCAAGGACAAAAAGGGAGTAGAGAACGTTGTTGCATACCATTTGTCACGACTGGAGAACGAAAAACAAGAAGATGTGCCAATTAGAGAAGATTTTCCAGATGAACAACTTATGGTAGTGGTAGCAGCTGTGCCTTGGTTTGCGGATTTTGAAAATTTCAAGGCACTCTATATTGTCCCAAAATACATGTCTTTCCATCAGAAAAAGAATTTTTTCGCAGATGCACGACACTATTTCTGAGATGACCCTTATTTGTTCAAGTTGGGAGCTGACAACGTGTTAAGAAGATGCGTAGCTGAGCCAGACACTTTGGACATTCTTAGACATTGCCATGAACTGAATTGCGGAGGGCATTTTGGTAAAACGCGCACTGTGGCAAAGGTATTGCAAAGTGGATTTTATTGGCCCTCTTTACATAAAGATGCTCATTTGTTTGTACAGCAGTGTGACCGATGTCAGAGAATCGACAATATCTCCAACCGAAACGAGATGCCTCAAAATTTCGTGTTGGAAGTAGAGCCCTTTGATGTTTGGGGCATTGATTTCATGGGACCATTCCCGTCTTCGCTTGGAAATCTTTATATACTGTTAGCTGTGGATTATGTGACCAAGTGGGTAGAGGCAATGGCTTGCCCTAAAAACGATGGAGCTACTGTAGAGAGGTTCGTGCGTAAGAGCATATTTACACGATTAGGGACTCCCAGAGCCATTATTAGTGATGAAGGATCGCATTTCGTGAAAAAAGTCTTTGCCAATGTCTTGAGCAAATATGGGGTAAAGACGCATAATATATCACTGTCTTATCACCCGCAGTCGAATGGGCAAGCAGAAGTTTCTAACCGAGATATAAAAGGGATTCTCGAGATGACAGTCAACCCGGGACGCAAAGATTGGTCTCTGCATTTAGACGATAGCTTATGGGCGTATAGGACTGCATACAAGACTCCTTTAGGCATGTCTCCCTATCAGCTAGTATTTGGAAAGTCGTGTCATCTTCCGGTGGAACTTGAGCACAAGGCATTCTGGGCCTTGAAGAAGATCAATTTAGACGCTAAGCTCTCAGGTGAGTTACGAAAGCAAGCACTACTTGAACTTGAGGAATTTCGATTGATGGCATATGAAAGTGCGAAAATCTATAAGGAGAGGACAAAACAATGGCACGATAGGCACATCATCCCGAGAGACTTCAAAGTCGGACAGAAAGTACTGATCTTCAATGCCAGACTAAAGCTGTTTCCAGGGAAATTGAAATCTAGATGGAGTGGTCCCTACACAATTACTGCAGTTTATCCGTGGGGATCTCTTGAGGTGGAGGATGCAAATGGGATCAGGTTTAAGGTGAATGGCCAGAGAGCTAAACCGTACGTGGACGGGAATTTCATTGGATTCATTGAATGGCTTCATGCAACTCCCGCAATTTGATTAATCTTTGAGGTTACTAGGTCGGGCCGTCGACCTTAAATTACAAAGCGCTTGTTGGGAGGCAACCCAACCTATTTATTCCTGTAGAGTAGGTTTTAATACTTTTTGTAACTTTTTTTATTCTATTTGATTTATTTGAGAGGTGAGAGAGAGTGGATTTAATGTTTCCAATGAGTGTGTGCAGGATTACGAGGTGAAAGGCCTATTTCGGATCCCCCGTCTTGATGCGCGCGTGCTAAACATAGTAAGAATTGAAGATTTGCAGCCCAATACGCGTATCGGGATCCGAAGTGAAGGAATTGAAGATTGAAGCCATTTCTGCACTTATTCAACACACGCACCTGGGGAAGATCATGTTCCCGGACTCCCCGTCTTGATATACGCAAGGATTTGATCGATGAACGGAGAAAGCTAGCACGCCGGCACGGATTACGAGGTGAAATTTTGAAGAACAGACTGAAAACAGAATTGAACAGTGCCAACGTGTGGGGGTGGTCGAGAGGTTTTTGTAGACAGGTGGATCACGCATATCGGAGTCCGGATGAGGAAGTTACGCCATAAAGAATGCTTTAGAGAGTAAAACGAGGCCAAAAACATCCGGAAATGCAAAACGTGCCTTGGAACGCGTGAAATTGACAAATGAAATGCTCCCCGGATTTTGGGAGTGTTTTAAGGTAAAAAGGGAGTCTCGAGGTCCAGGAGATCCTTCGGAAAGCAAAGACACGATCGGATACGCAAAAATTGGTCGAAAATGATGTTTTTGGCAAGCTCCAGCATTGTCTTCGTACGAAGAATTTGTACTTAGAAAATATTCAAGCTCTGAAAATTGTCTTCCTATAACCATATGCAGTATCTATATAGGAAGACCTTCGTACGAAGAACAATTGTCTTCGTACGAAGACATCGGGCAGAAAGTCTACTTTGTCCACGCACGGAGTACATAGATGAGCTAGTTAATAAGGGCTTTTTAGACTCTTTGCACGAGCTTTGAAGCTACATATGAAGCAATGCAGTTCATCTTCTTCATTCTTCACAAACTCAGTTCCTTCTCCTCCATAGCCGCGAGAACACCCAATCGTCCCTCTCCCTTGTTTCTTCACCAAATTCAACAAGCCACCATAGGTTTTGCTCGCAATTCTGAGGAGAAAAAGGATTGAAAGGTGGTTTTGAGTGAGATTGAGAGACAAGAGAGAAATCAGAGGAGGAAGAAGCTAGGGTTCCGAAGCTAGATTGAGAAATTGGACAAATTGGAGTTTGATTCAGCTTACAGTCAAGAAGGCAAAGCTAACGGGGACTTCACAAGGAGTACGGAGCATCAATCAAATCAAATTTTCGACAAAATTTCTCGGCGACCTCCAAAACAGCCCGGTTTGTCGAATTTCTGAAATTTTTGTGCCTGTAAGACTTGCTCCGGGCACGTAGGTACACTCTACAACTAGTTATTTCAATACTCGAGTCTTAGGCACAAATTGAGTAAAAGCCCAATTTAATTTTTGTTGAGCTTAGTAGCGTGCTTGGGGGCGATTGCTTAGAGTCCTAGGAATTACGTGCTTACTTGCTTACGTGCTTAATTCTGTACACACTTCTTGTCACGTGCACAAAGTTGAATTTCTCGTTTGTACTTGAACTTGTATTTTAAATGGCGGGTGGAAAGAAACGGAAGACGGGAGAGGGTACCTCACAAGAAGCATCGGGGTCGGGCGAGCCTCAGTTAGAATTTCCGCCCATTCCCCAATATGCTATCTTTAGTGCCCCTCCCCCGTCTAAACCCGGCATTGTATTTCGACGAACGGCAAAGGTTAATTTGAAAGAGCGGAGTATTGGGCCTGCGTTTTATGATAGCTTTCGTTTCGTCACCTACGAGGCCCATCTTGACTCGCGAAAGGATACGTACTTGACTAAGAACGGACAGCCCGAAAAGGAATTTCCATTGCACGAGGATATGCCTCAACCAATAAAGGAAATTTTTGAGCGCGAGAAGCTTACCATTTGGTTTAAGCTAGTAGGGCCGTCTAGTTCTCATATCGCGCGAGAGTTTTGCCTCAACTTGAGGTATGCAAAAGATGGTGAGAGCCGAGACCCTCGCCTTGTATACTGTCGGAACCAATGGATAGTCTTCACGCCAGAGGCTATCGCTTTGGCCATGGGTTTCCCCCATTTGAGAGAGGGTTGTGGGTACGAGACTATTCTTCGTAGTGAGAATCTTTGGTCTCGTCTAAATGCATTTTGTTTTGCGAAGGGGGTAGATCCATGGGACAGGAAAAGGGAGGTGATTCATTCGAAGGCCGAAAAGAAGTACTATAGGCCGGAGGCGAGGTGGTGTTGTGAATTGCTAGAGAATTGGGTTTTGGGAATCACACAAAACCCTAGTTACTCTTTCTGCCTATCGGTCTGGGCTCTCTGTCTTTACACCGGGGTTAGGATCGATATCCCTAAGTTGATTTGGGAGAATTGTCTAGAGAGGGTGTCGAAGACTAACAAGTTAGGCCCCGGTCATACTTGCTTGCTGACTCACCTAGCCAAAACCGCCGAAGTAGTCATTGGGAGAGACATGGACTTGAAACCGTTCACTGCTAGGAAATGGCATAGGATTGATGAGACGGCAAGGAAGAAGGGAAAGGGTAGGAGGATGAACACCTCTCGGTTTGATAACCAAGTAGCTTATGACCACTTGAGAGAGGAGATGGCCCGAGATAGACTCGAGAGAAGGCGCCAGTTTGCCCAGACACGGGACAATCAGGTGAAGCTGGGTGGATTAATCCAGATGGTGGGCCAGTGGGTGATTCAGTCGAGTGGTCAGGCGGCGGGGGAGTTTGTTCCACCAGTCCCGATGGAGGATCCGTGGTTCGAGGAGGATGAATTTGAGTATCCGGTTCCGCCGAGTGAGGACGATGAAGAAGATGAGGAAGAAGATGAGGAAGAAGATGACGAGGAGGAAGAGGAAGACGAGTAGTGGAGTGTAACCTCATGCTAGGATTGTTGAGTCCTTGTGTTATCGTTGAGGAAAACGATGCATTCTAGTGTGGGGTTGGTTGATACCTTTTTACTAGTCAGTATTGAGTCTTTGCATCGCCCATGTCAGCATTTAGTTAGGGATTTTTAGTTATGTCCTTATTTTCTTTTTATTATTCATATTTTTGCGTGCACGTTTTGGTATTATTGAGTCATCCCACCACTATCGAGTCATTAGTCGAGTTGGCTGTGCATGTAGTATAGGTATATATAAAAAAAAAAAAAAAAAAAAAAAAAAAAAAAAAAAAACTAAAACTAAAACTAAAACTAAAAATGTGAAAAACACCAAAAAAAATTAAAAATTTGAGAAAGGGCAATCAAAAGAAGCTGAAAATTCGGTAAAATCGAGAAGTGTGAGATTTTTAGGCATAGGGCGTGAATTGCGATCGGGAGTGACAATGTGAGTTTACCTTAGTAAGTATAGAGAAGCTTTCTTTACGGGAATGCGTGCATATTTTACACACGGACTTAATTTTTCAAATTTAAAGTGTGTGCCTAGTTTTCTTACAAGAGTTGAGCTAGGTGTGAGCTAAACAAGCCGAACGTTCTTGTGTACGTCTTAGGTAGTCGCCAACCCGCCTCGTAGTGGCACACAGAACAGCTGTGCGAGGTGTGTATTAGAGCACTCACTGCTTATAGAACTTACCTTGTAGGACCACTAGTAAACCCTGTTTTGAACATTGGATTCTTTGATAACCTCTGGACTTAGGGTGACGATTCTTGGCCTTCATCATTGATTGGTTAGAATCACCGCTTTAGTGCGTCACAAGGGTGTTGTAGTTGAGGGGGTTCGATGAGGGAGTACTTCATGCTATACTTGTGTGAGTCTTACATATCGCATGCACTTTATTTGTGATCTTTGAGGGGAATGCGAGGGTGAGTGAGAGTAGGCTTGCGCACTTCGGTGTGGCGGTGTTCCATGGCATTACAACATGGACACGAGAGAGGAGAGCCGTGAGTGTGTACCATCTAATACACACACAACTTGGGTTGGGGGAATTTAATAGGTGGATCGTGCTAGGTACCGGATCTTACTCATCATGGTGTAGGAGGATTGGTTGGATTAGGCACGAGACATATATTCGATTGGCTACTTGAGAGGGGACAGGATTACATTCGAGTGTGGGGGTGTCGACTTTTGACTTCGGACATCGATATTGAGCTTGCGACGACTCCATCTCCACACGTGCTTTATTGTGTTAGCGGCTTCGTTTGTTACACTGAGGATTTCATCGATTTAGGGGGGGGAGAAATTTATTTGTGATTCATATGTATTGATTTGTTATTTTCTCCTCTTATTATCATATTTTGGCTTGACACTTGGAAGACTACTCGAGATGTATGTTGAAGAAGTTGTGTAGAAATTTGAGAGACAAAAAAAAAGAAAAAAAAAAGAAAAGAGAGAAAAAAAGGAGAGTTGAATAAAGGAAGAATGAGAAGCGTTGTGGAAGATCGAGTGGATAAGCGACTAGTTCACGAATGGGAAATTTTGTTTTATGCATCATTCATGACAATAGCCGCGGATATCGTAATTGTACCGGGGTGTGAGGGGATCGAGGGCCGGAGATGGTGAGTTTCGGGCTTGGTTTCTATCATTGTTGTGAGGGTGTGTGAGATGTGGTAATTGTGAGAATGTGACGCCTTAGGACTTGTGTTTGATTATTATCCTATTTGTCCCTAAAGCCTCATCATTCTAAACCCGTTAGCGGATTAGGAGCTCGGAATTTGAACGTGGCTTAGCCTAGCGTAGCCTCTTATTTTGTGGCACACGTGAAAAGGTATTGCGTTCTTGTACTTAGTAAAGCTAGGTTCTCTATACTAACTAGGGGAGATTCGTGTTGTCAAATTTGATTTCAACTCATTCCTTGTATCTACATTTCTCATCGCTTCGTGTGAATCGGTTTAAGCTAATGGAGATTGCCCAATCTCGCAAAAGAAAAAGAAAATTTGTTATTTCAATACTTGCATTGTTATATTGCATTTTCATATAGATGCACTGTGTATAATCGAGTCATGTCGACTAGTAAAAAGGATGGTTTGTGAATTGATCTACTCGGACTAGTATGCAATTGGTAATGGTTTTGTATGCAATGTGAGGTGGAAAGTATGCAAATAGCGTAGGGAAGTTATGCAATGAATAATTAGGTTAGTATGAAAAGTTGGATGGATTGCGGGAAAGTGAGAAAAGTTTTTACTTGAGAGAAGGAATTGACTTGGGAAATTTGCTCGGGACGAGCAAAAGGTAGTGTGGGGGTAGTTGATAACTCCGTTTTCGGAATTATTTTATGCCTTTAATTTCTACGTTTTGCGTGCTCAACATGGAGAATTCGTCGTCTTTTGAGTAAATTGAGCTAATATGTGATAATGTGAGTTCATGTGCTTTACTTGTTAAATTCGGGCGTTTCTTTAGTTATTTGAGCTTTTATTGTGATATGATCGCGGGTTGTGTTTTCGTGTTGTGATTCGCAGGAAAACGGGGCTTGGAGGATCATGCGGGAGGTGGAAACGAACTTCGGAAGCAAGGACCTCAAAGGAAAGTCAAAGGAAGAAAGAAGAAAGTCAAGGAAAGAAGGCTGGAAAAGAGGGTCTTCGTACGAAGACAAACTACTTAGTCAAATTTTGGGTGCTGAAGAAAGTCTTCTCAAACAAGCTTGCAGTATCTATATAAGAAGACCTTCGTACGAAGAGCATTTGTCTTCGTACGAATACTCTTCGTACGAAGACAAATGTCTTCGTACGAACACATCGCTGGAATGCAGAATTTTGTAATCGTATTTTATCCAAACTTTGTAATCGTATTATGGAAACCTATTTAAACATTCTAGGTCGACTTTTTCAGCAGTTCTTCACGTTAGAAACATCTTTTGGAGATCAAGAAGCTATTGAGAGAGCTTAGGAGCTTTGGATCATCCGTTTGGATTCTCAACTCTTCTCTTTTCTTGATTTTTATGTTTAAACTCATAAAACTTGTCGTTTTGAGTATGAATATTAGTAGCTAAACGTTATTTGTTGGGAATTCTCGTTTGGTGTAGCTAGGGTTTGATCTAAATATCATGTTTTGATGATTTTGATTCATGTTATAGCATAATCTCGCGTATTCTTTCATTGTTATGGATTATTTACGTTTGTAATCACATTATCTTCGCGAGTAGCTAACGTAGAGATAAACTTAATTAGTTTTCATGTGGTAACTCCGTGAGAATTGTTGGAATAGATGCCCTAGAGGCAATCTATTTTAGTATGAATTATTTGTGGCTAGAAATTCATTTATTATTTATTGGATATTTAATATAATGAAGTCCTTAGATTTACAATTGTGTTGTTTATCTTAAATATCCCTAGTCAAGTATAATGATTAAGGGGACAATCATCTATAGACTAGTATGGGGTTGGATTGATATGGAGATATCACGATCCAACACATAGGTGTGCATTTGGGAATGTTGCACTGGATTGACCCATCTCCGAGAAGGCTACGTACATGTTATGTTAGGTCACAAGCGCTTCTCGCGGTGCAATGGTATTGTCATCCTTAGACTTGAAGTCACTAGATATTCTAGTTGTGGATTATTGTGATCTTGGTAGCGTTAAACGCTACACCGTAACTGGGTAGTTATAAAGGCGTGTACTTGATACAATAAGAAGCAAGCTTAGAGATCGTAGTGGACGTAGATAGAATTTGTCCCTCCCACATAACGGGAGCAAATATCCTAGGCCACTCGAGGGATAGTGCTTATAGAATGTCTGGCCAGACTTAAATAAATCAATATGGGATATTGATGTTATTTGCACGAATAAGGCTATTCCCTTGGATCGAGAAAATATGGATTGGACATACGAGTGTGACTTGTATGTATCGTGTCCAATCCGGATATGGAGACAAAGGGATGAGACAAGTACTTGTACAAAGGTTGTCAAGATGACTATTCTATTAGTTGGCTAGAATGGATGTTTTGCTAGAGACCGCTCCATATTAGCAAATAGTTGCTACCAACTAGATAGAACCTAAGGGGTCACACGCTATATAGAGTTGAACTAGATTTGAGAATTAATTAATTAGATTAATTAATTAGAAGGATCACTTTGCAAACCCTTGCAAACTTAGTAGGGACTAATTTGCAAGGAAGGGACTATATTGAATTATAGTAGGACTAGAATAAGTCCTTTAGGTAGTTGGCAAGGAGTTGTTGGACTATATAAAGGACCTTCCTTCCTTCCTTCCCACATAACTTATGCTCATTAGTGAACATAACAAAGAGTGGGAGAGAACAAAAGGAGAGAGAGCAAGCAACAAGGGAGCCCGACCGCCCCCTTGCCGCCGCCCCGTCCCCGTCGGCCAAAGGAGGCCGAGACCCTCCTTTTGGGTCTCGTTTTCCGTGATTTTTCTTCCTCTTCCTCTTCCGGGCTAGCACCAAGGACTTGGGAGATTCTAGGATCAACTCTAGGCGTGGATCAACCATAGAGAACGTGCCACAATTCGCGTTTGAAGTCATCAAAGGAGAACCCTAAGGTGTGTTTATGATTTCTAACTCTTACCATCGTTATGTCTCTTGACTTGTGATCCTTGGAGGGTTTTGCATGGTTTTATGTTTGTTTATGCTTCCGTTGCGCATCCATGAATCAAAACCCTACAGTGGTATCAGAGCCTGGTTGTAGAGCAGAAACGTGGTTTATGTGTTACGTTTTAGTTGTTTTACACCTTAATTTGATTGTTTATCGCGTAAAACAAGACAAATCAAGCATGGGATGCAATTTGTCAATAATTAATTATAACAAGATCCAATTTTTGCATTGGATGCATGAATTTGTGAGTTTGAGAAATTTTAGGATCTTAGATCTAGGGTTTGGGCATCCTTGGGGAAGAAGGAGTTCTCCCAAAACAAGGAAACAACCAAACTTGGGCACCAAGCAAGGGAGTTGTTTTGGAAACAACTCCCTCAAGGAGGTTCGGCCCCCCTAGGGACCGCCCCCCTTGCTTGACGCCCAAGCTTTGCCGCCCTAGGGGCCGGGCGGCCCTAACCCGCGGGCCTAGGCTTGTGGGTTTTGGGCCGGGCCGGCCCTAGGGCCTTGTGGTTCACCTTTTTGGGCCCGGGCAATTTGATTGTTGGGCCCATGGACCGTTTTAACCCTAGAAATCCTAAAATCAATTAAAATTGACCAAGCGCGTTAAAATTGGATTTTAACTGTTTATGTGCAAATCGCATGGTGATTGGATATGGCCTTAGGATGTGGTTTGATGTGGATGTTTAATTTTGTGGTTTGGTTTTACGGCCTGCGAGCTGGTCAATTAATTTTAATAATTAATTAGGGTTTTATGGCCTGCGTGCCATTTTTTTTTCTCAACTTGTGAGATTTATTTTATTTAGTATAGAAGTTAGCTAGTGCTAGATAAAGTAGATTGTTATCCAAGATTGAAGAAAAGAAGCCCAAAGCCAAAGAAGCCACAAAAGATGAAGCATGGAGCATGAAGCCTTTCCACATGACTATGAAGGATGGACCAAAAGATCAAGACGCATGGAGATGTGTTTGTTTAGGGTTCATAGATAATTCCATTGGCTTGGAATTATCTTAGTCTAGAAAAGGCCATATCCACATCACGTTTAATTTCTATTTTGTGGTTGTTTATTTTATTGTCTTATTATTGTGTGGTTGGTGTATGATGATGCATGCAATTAGGATAATAAGATAATTAGACAACCCGGATCTATTATTTGGAGTTGTGCCCAAACTCAAATAGATAGATTAGTTGATATTGATCAACAAAACAATTAAAAATTGAATTTAAAATCCCTCAAAATTCAAATATTGTGTTCTTGCCTTCTCGTTATTTAAACACTCATTATCATCATTATTTACCAAGCTCGTGCGTGCCAAAGCATGGCGACTTGGTTCATCATGATGGAATGCGATAACACGTAACAATGTGCAATTGTTTAGATAAGAGGTTGAACACAACTAGGCTATTAATTTGATTAAGAAACCTAGAGGCAATCAATTGGGATTATCCATGTGGATGGATAAATAAGGAGTTATTTGTCCAATTGAACCAAGAGTTGCATATGGGATGCAATTGGAATTGTTCCTACCTAAAGTAGTCAAATTATGGGTGACTTGCCAAAGCAAGCTCATAAGGAGATGAAAGATGGATCTTGGCCCACTAGAAAATATTAGGATATTTTCCGCATTAATATCTTGAGGGTTATTAATCCGTAGAAAAATAGTGGGAGCTATATTTGATAAACTAGCCATTATTGAATATAGTCAAAAATTCACAAATACTAAAACTTGCGTAAATTCCTTTTGTAGAATTCCAAATGGCAAACAACTTATCGAGTTCACAACATTCCCTACGATCTGTCCTTGAAAAGGACAAGCTCTCTGGAACCAACTTTCTTGATTGGTACAGAAACTTGAGAATTGTTCTCAAGCAAGAGAAGAAACTGTACGCAGTAGAGTAGCATGTTCCAGAAGGTCCAGAGAACCAAACACCTGCTGCCTTAAAGGCGTATCAAAAGCGTGTTGATGACGCTAATGATGCGGCTTGCCTTATGCTTTGCACCATGACTTCTGAGCTTCAGAAGCAACACGAAAACATGAATGTTGTCGATATGATCGCACATCTAAAGCAGCTCTTCCAAGAGCAGGCGAGGGTAGAGAGGTATGAGGTCTCAAAGGCACTGTTCAAATGTCATCTGGAAGAAGGGAACCCGGTGGGACCCCATGTACTCCAAATGATTGGGTACTTGGAGAATCTCGCTCGACTGGGGTTCCCGGTCGGCCAAGAATTGGCAACCGATCTCGTGTTGCAATCGTTGCCCGAGAGTTATGGACAGTTCATTATGAACTATAACATGAACGAGATTGTTAAACCACTGCCAGATTTACTCAACATGTTGAGGACGGCTGAACAAAGCATCAACAAGGGTAAGGGCAAGGCCATAATGATGGTACAGAAAGGAAAGGGAAAAAGGTTTGCCTCTTCCTCCAAGGGCAAAGGCAAGTCAGTTGCCAAGTCCAAGGAACCTGCCCTTAAGCCTGTTGGTGGCATTGCCAAGAGCGTGACTAAAGGTGAGTGTCACTACTGCACTCAGCCTGGACACTGGAGGAGGAACTGCCCAAAATATCTGGAGGACAAGAGGCTTGGAATAATGATTCCACCACCACCAGGTATTTTTGTTGTAGATGTCAATTTAATTTTCTCTACATCATGGGTATTGGATACTGGATGTGGATCTCATATTTGTCGAAATATGCAGGATCTAAAGAGAAGTAGGAGATTGGCTAAAGGGGAGGTAGATCTGCGCGTTGGGAATGGAGCAAAGGTTGCTGCGTTGGCCATAGGCGTGTGCGAGCTATCTCTGCCTTCAGGATTAGTTTTAGAATTAAATAATTGCTATTTTGTGCCTGCTATGAGCAGAAACATTATTTCTATTTCTTGTTTGGACAAGGATGGTTTTATTATTTCAATAAAGAACAATTGTTGTTCCTTTTATTTAAATAATATTCACTATTTTAGTGCGCAATTATTTAATGGACTTTATGTCCTTGATCTAAGCAATCCTGTCTACAACATTAATACCAAGCGGATTAAAATAAATGATTTAAATCCTGCTTATTTATGGCACTGTCGTTTAGGCCATATAAATGAGAAACGTGTATCTAGACTCCATAAGGATGGATTACTAGACTCATTTTATTTTGAATCATATGAGACATGTGCGGCTTGTTTACTGGGAAAAATGACAAAGTCCCCTTTCAATAAGAAAGGTAAAAGGACTAGTGATCAATTGGCGCTCATACATACTGATGTGTGTGGGCCATTTGCCACGCCTGCCAGGGGTGGTTATGTCTACTTCATTACATTTACTGATGATTACAGTAGATATGGATTTGTGTACCTTATGAGGGCAAAATCCGAATCCTTTGAAGTGTTCAAAGAATTCAAGAATGAAGTAGAGAAGGAACTTGGCAAAAGTATAAAGGCTCTACGATCGGATCGTGAAGGATAATACTTGAGCGAAGAGTTTGACGACTATCTTAGAGAGTGTGGGATCGTGTCCCAACTCACTCCACCCGGAACGCCACAATGGAATGGCGTGTCCGAGAGGAGGAATCGAACCCTATTTGATATGGTTCGATCTATGATGTGTCAAGCCGATCTTCCATTATCATTTTGGGGCTACGCTCTATTAAGTGCAGCTTTCACCATTAACCGTGTTCCATCTAAATCAGTCATGAAGACACCATATGAGATGTGGAGTGGGAGGCGTCCCACACTGTCGTTCATGAGGATTTTGGGCTGCAATGTCTATGTAAAACGTTTACAAACAGACAAGATGGGGCCTAAATCGGATAAGTGTAAATTTGTGGGGTACCCTAAGGAAACTAAGGGTTACTACTTCTACAATCCAACCGAGAACAAAGTGTTTGTTGCTCGGACCGGCGTGTTTCTAGAAAGAGAGTTTGTCTCTAAAGAAGCAAGTGGGAGGAATGTAGAACTTGAAGAGGTTCAAGAACCACAAATCACTGAACCGATTATGGAACATGAACAGGAACCACAAGCAGTTGTGGAGCAACCTGTTCAGGTAACACAAGAGCTTCGTAGATCTAGTAGAGTGCGCCAGGAACCCGAGAGGTATGGACTTCTCGTGAACGATTCCGGTGACACGATGCTCATAGATGATGAGCCTACTACCTATGAGGAGGCCATGAGTGGCCCAGACTCTCAGAAGTGGCTAGAAGCCATGAGATCCGAGATGGAATCCATGTATACCAACAAAGTATGGACTTTGGTGGAACCACCACATGGGGCGCGGCCCATAGGGTGCAAGTGGGTCTTCAAGAAGAAGATCGACATGGACGGTAATGTGATTACCTATAAGGGCCGATTGGTGGCTAAAGGATTCAGACAGATTCATGGTATTGACTATGATGAAACCTTTTCACCAGTCGCTATGACCAAATCCATCCGAATCCTACTTGCGATTGCAGCATACCACGACTATGAGATTTGGCAGATGGATGTCAAAACATCATTCCTTTATGGGACTCTCCTCGAGGACGTGTATATGATACAGCCGGAGGGTTTTGAGGATCCAAAGCAAGCCAACAAAGTCTGTAAGCTGCAACGATCCATTTATGGATTAAAGCAATCTTCTAGGAGTTGGAATCGACGTTTTGATGAAGTGGTCAAAGAGTTTGGCTTCATCAGAAACGAAGATGAGTCTTATGTCTACAAGAAGGTTAGTGGGAGCTCTGTAGCTTTTCTAGTCTTGTATGTGGACGACATACTACTCATTGGAAACGACATTCCCATGCTGCAATCTGTGAAAGATTGGCTAGGAAAGTGTTTCTCAATGAAGGACTTAGGGGAAGCAGCCTATATACTCGGTATAAAGATCTATAGAGATAGATCTAAAAGGTTTCTAGGCCTAAGTCAAAGTACATATATTGACATGGCGTTGAAACGGTTCATCATGCAAGATTCCAAGAAGGGATTCTTGCCCATGTCACATGGAATCACTCTTTCGAAGAGTGGTTGTCCTTCCAATGAGATTGAGAAGGAACGCATGAGTAGAATCCCCTTTGACACATCTGGTCTAGTACATATCATGTATGCCATGTTATGTACTAGACCAGATGTGTCATATGCCTTGAGTATGACAAGCAGATACCAATCCAATCCGGGTGAGAATCACTGGATTGCAGTTAAGAACGTCCTAAAGTACTTGAGAAGAACTAAGGATGCTTTCTTGATATTTGGCGGTGAGGAAGAGTTGCATGTAAGGGGTTACACTGATGCAAGCTTCCAAACCGATAGAGATGACTTTAGATCACAATCGGGATATGTGTTTTGCCTGAATGGAGCAGCGGTGAGCTGGAAGAGTTCCAAGCAAGAGACGGTAGCTGATTCTACAACAAAGGCTGAGTACATTGCTGCAAATGGCGCAGCAAATGAAGCTGTTTGGATCAGAAAGTTTGTTTCTGAACTTGGTGTGGTCCCTAGCATTGCGGGACACCATAGTTGCGAAAAACGCCACTTTTAATTGGCCATTACAACAACTTGACGTGAAAAACGCCTTCTTACACGGGACACCATAGTTGCGAATACCGCTCTGGTCCCCATTCCGTTTTGCTCTTGGGAACGGAACGGTCCCGGATCCGGACGGAAAGGCGATCCGTTTCGGATTTACCATACTTATAATTATATATATATACATGTATATCACAATAAAAATCTGATTTTTATTCAAACACAAACGGAAAACATATCACAATAAATCACAATATAGATCTGATTTTATTCAAACATATCACAAAAAGAGCATATCAAGTTGAAAAATTTACTACAGATGTGTGTGATTCACAATGGAAAAATAGAAATGAAGTTTCTGTTTGTATATAAAAACAAACAAATGCAGAAGAAGAAGAAGAAGAAGAGGAAGAAGAAGAAGAACAGAGCCTCACCTTCTCTTTCCGATCGAACCAGAGAAGCAGCGATGAAGAAGAGCAGAGCCAAGTCGCCGAACGGGGACCAGAACATCCCCTTTCTCTCTCCGATCGAATGAGAAACTCCCCCTTTCTCCCCCTTTCTCTTCTCGTCAAAACCCGACCCCCGTTTGGGTCTCTTCTCTCATGCAGTCGTGCGGCGCCGATTGATTTTGGTTAGGGTAATCAACAGACGAATAAAAGAGGGGTAAACTTTTGGAAAATTACAAAAATTACCCCCGACTGATTTTTTATGGATTTTGCCTGTTTCGGCCGAAATCACCCGGACCGGGCCGGAACGACCCGGATCGAAGCGGTATTTGAGTTGGTACGGATCAGAAGAGTTATATCGTTTTAATCCGGACCGTTCCGGCCCGGAACGGAACGATATTCTCAACTATGCGGGACACTAAAAATAAACTATTTTCATGACTCAACCGCAAGGTTTTAAACACCCACAATTTTCGATGTTTGCAAATTGCACAAGTCCATATATGGGCTCAAACAAGCCCCACGAGCATGGTTTGAACGTTTCACTAGTTACTTGTTTTCACATGACTTCTCTTCCTCTCATTCTGACTCGTCACTCTTTATTCGACGAAATGGAGACAAATGTACAATACTTTTAATTTATGTTGATGATATCATTCTAACATGAAGTGACTGGTCATATCTTCCTCAACTTGTTCAACAATTACATTCCGAGTTCTCTATGACTAATTTGGGTCCTTTGACCTATTTCTTGGGACTTGAGATCAAAAGGGACCATACCGACATCTTTATTCACCAGGCAAAGTACATTTCTGATTTATAATCTCGTTTTCACATGACAAACTGTAAGTCCGCTCCAACTCCCTTATCAGCAAGTAAAAAATTCCATGTTCCAGATGGTAAGAAGTTAGACGATCCAACACCCTCTCGCCAACTCTTGGGAGCACTTCAATACCTTACCTTTAGCCGTCCCTACCTTTCATTTGATGTTAATCATTTGTGTCAATTCATGCACACACCTACAGACACTCACCTAATTGGAGCTAAACGCATACAACATTATCTCCAAGGCACTAAAACCCATGGCCTCCTCTACCAAAAAGGCCATATGCCCATAAATGCTTACTCCCATACTGATTGGGCCAAATCTTGACCGATCGTCGTAGTACCTCGGGTTTTATCGTATTCCTAGTACCAAATCCGATTCATTGGGGCGCCAAGAAGAAACCCACTGTATCCCGGTCCTCTACGGAGGCCGAATACCGTGCCTTAGATCTACTGCAACTGAGCTTGCATGGCTCAAAATCCTTTTTCGAGACCTAAATATTCCCATCACAGAAAAACGCATCATTTGGTGTGACAATTTGTCTGCCATAGCCATGACCGCCAACCCCATCATGCATGCACGCACAAAACACATTGAAATTAACTATCATTATATTAGAGAAAAAGTAATCTCTCGTGACTTACGTGTTTTATTTGTCAACAGTGCAGATCAATTAGCCGATATATACACCAATGGTTTATCAACCCAACACTTCAACAATCTCAAGGACAAACTGATGATCCTTTCACCAGCATCAGTTTGAGGGGGAGTGTAAGAGAAGAAGACCAAAACACAAAGAAGGATAGTCCAACTGAGTGTTGGGCCTTAGCCCACTGCCTGCTCAAGCCTGATCGATCAAATGATGAAATCAGAAGCCCAAGCATTTCTCCAAGGTTTCGCTGTAAATATTGGAGGATTTTGCTGTAAATATTAACGGCTCTCATCCTTAGCCGTGAGATTTAGGTTGACCAATCGTGTGGTCATTTTGTTGTTCATTAATGTTATTTATTAGTTGTACACTAGAATCGATACACGGAGAATACAATGAATATTCACCTCTCCTAAATCTCTCTATTGCTTCGTCCTTCTCTCCGTTCACTGCTATGAAACTCTGACCCATTTTACACACCAAAATATTGATATTAGGCGGGAGACTTGTCTTGATTATGTTGGTGCTTGATTCCCCTAATTTCGCCAAGTAGGAAACTCTATCGAACGTGAATTTGAATAAAAAGTCAGAAGAAGAACGTTGGAAGTGCTCCTCATGAAGAAAGGAGAGTTGATGATGGCATGTCATTTTCGACAAACAAACCTATAACAATCATATAGAACATCTGCAGGAAGCCAAATGAGGATATTGAATACTATCTCTTCTGGAAAGCGAGGTATGTTGCCCCTTTTGTTGCTAGAACAAGAATCAATAGTTCTGCACCTTTGAAACTCTCCCATCTTTCGTATTGACTGTTGAAAAATAAAGAGAAAGCGAAGGGTGAGTTTCTAAATCTCAAGCTACAAAGAAAGAAATATGACAACCCAAAATTGGGTTCCGGAGAACTCTTTACCCCCAAAAATATATCTATACTAAAGGTAAAAGGGGAAACCCATCCAAGCGAATTTCGGCTGGATGAAGCAGAAAGCTTCTACCACCTATGCTTCTTTTGGCATATTATTTTACCGTGTAAATGGATTGTTTATATGATGATCAACTATTTCGACTTAACTCATCAACTCAAGAAACATTAACTGTTTAAATTCCTTCAACCTAGAGTTCTAGACATCAATTTCCAAATAGTTTCGTGGATAACTTTTTCTATTACTAATCATATATTTTGGTTTCCCTAAAAAAACATAAATTTTGGTAATATATTTTTGAACCACCTATGTACTAGTGAACCATTGGGCCGAGTACATTGTTTGACTCCGCTCAAATTTTGAAATTTTATGTGCTATTGAGGATCAACTCTGATCTCCTTATAAAAAATGTGGCATAGATTGTAGGGATGCAAGGTCAACTGGGAAAACTACACACCGGATCGTACCGAGCTCAACTGAACCGGAATAAACCGAACCCAACCTCAACCATACAAAACACAAAATCATACCAAGTCGGTTAAACAGGAAAAGTCCCATTTAAAACGATATGTATATAAGTCGTGTACCCAAAACACAAGAAAATCATGCAAGAATTTAGTAATCTTTTTTATGGTGTTGCAGAGCATGCCAAACTATGTAGGTCTCCCGATTCCGTCCGCAGATCTGAAGAACTCGTACCGCGGAGGGTAAGGATGGATGCTGTTTATTTCTTTTTTCTTACAGTAGAATGGATGCTGTTAAACAAAGGGAATTTGAGGCATATGAGGAAATCCCATTATTATATCAAACTGCCTGGCTATCAATTGAGCTAACAAATTGGAGATCAAATTTCAAGGCGCCAAGCAGACAAATGAACAGAGAAAGATTCAAATTGAAGAATGAGAAACTCTTTTTACCGGTCAGTTAACGGAGATAGGATAATACGACCGCTCTGTGTAGTGGTCCGTGATGCAGCAAATCCCAGATCTTAAGTTCGAGTCAACACGGTCGAGAGAGGTCGAGGCGACACTCGCGCCAGTCACTATGACGACGATATGTATGAGACTATTTATTTAGGGTAAAAGACAAACTTCATCCCCTGAGTTTGGTTAAATACAAATTCACCCCTCATTTTTGGATAATGACAAATACCCCCTGTCAGATACAAAATGTCCAATGTCAGTGGATGGAGATTAGATGAATACCACTCTTCTGTGACAATCACTTCGTATGGCGTGCAGCCTGACTTTTTATGACTATTTTGCCCTAATTTGTATTTTTGTTTTTATTGTGTTCGTGTCTTGATGTTCTAGACCACCACCGCCACTTCCACCACCACCTCTACCACCACTAAATTCCCACCAGCTTTTTCACCACCAACACAGCAATAACAAAACAAACAAACAACTAAAACAAAGAACAAATTTAACAACAGCCTCAGATCTTTACGTGAGAAGAGGCAAAAAAAAATATTTCACCTACCATGGTATCAAAGCTAATTGCCCCGCCAAAAAAGTAGTAATTTCTCAACACCTAAATTCAACATATCAAATTCATAATCTCCTAAGAAATGGGAAAAATGATGAGACATAAACAAATTAAAGTGTTGTGATTCTTGATAGTCTAGTACCACTGCTCATGGAAAAATTGAAAGCATTTGTTCACAACTTGATAAGCATATTCACACATGCTATTAAGTGTTGACCCGAATTTGTTATGTTTAGAAGAAAGCAGTAAATAAATTATAGAACGAACTTACGGATCGATAATTTGTTGAATGCAGTCAGAAGATGTTGAAGAACAGCCTCGTACATAAACGATCTCCGAAAGACAATATTCGTCGCCCACTGTATGTGCCTTCGGGTTCCTGCTGTGGCGAACTGTTCCCCAGGATAGAAGTTCTTATTAGCACGAGACTGCAACACAGGACGAACGAGACTTGCTGACGTGAAGGGATAATCTATGAAGGGAGAGTTTGAATGCTCTGGAATTCGGAATGACCAATGGTGAAGGAGAGGGTGCCTTTTGTAGGCACTGAATGGGGACAAAGAAGGGACACAACCGTTATGAACGGTTGTAACTGTTCATAAAACAGTTGGTTATTTAACAGAGTTAATAAACCGGGTTGGATTTATTCTCTGTTATCTTTTGTGGGTTAAAAATTTAGTTTCTGTTATCTTTTGTGGATTTATAGTCTAGAGTAAGGCCCAACAAGCCTAAACCCAAGCACAGGCCACGACCCGGCCGGCGGCGCGCTTGGTGGTTCGGATCATGGCTAGGTCCTCCCTCCTACACAAAATGTGCTTCGCCCTAAGGGCATGCACTAATATAGTCTAAGGTAGAAGTATACAAACACTTCAATCCCTCTCTTCCTCATGATATGGGATGATTTCTTTTGGAAACAAAAACTCAAACACAACCCCCTCCCCCCCAAACTTTGACGACGTACTGAGCATTCAATTCTAAATGGTTTTCGACGAATGAGTTATCGAAACGACTACCAAGTTACCCAGTATACAATGGTGCAATTAGTGTTGTTAACTCTCGAAAAATCCGGGTTAAAACCGGACTCCAAGTAGAGTAAAAATCGACATATCGGAAACTATTTTTTCAACAACACCTTCATAAAATTACCAGCCTCTTAGTAGGGGAGGGGTAGTGCATGTTGCCCACAAAGAGTCCACCTGTTAAGGGTGGAACTTTCAACTGTGTATGACTCAGACCTTGTATCTTATAGTAAATTTGTCCCACTGAGTACCAACTGTGCTATTTATATCCGGGGGCTTAATGCTTTAATTTTGCTAGTACTCGAAGTAGCAGCAGATTGGAGGTCCGTTCTACTAGTCTTGTTTTGTGTCATATTTAGGGAACTGGATCTCATATTATTCATTTGGTTCAAGCTCGTGAATTCTTTATTTTTTAACTTGTTCGAGCTCGACTTGGCTCTTGGCTCTTCGATGATAAGAATCAGATCCAAAAATTACAAGGGTCGACACCTGCTTATCGTATGACTTTACGTAGTACCAAGGATGGTTCCATTCAAACTCTTCTTAACTAAATGAGTCGTCACGGGCTCACATCCTCTAGTTCTGTTCTTTTGACACACAAGTCGAGTTTTCACCGAACTGGTCATTGAGCAACTCGGCTTGTTTGCAGTCCTAATTAGAAACTTTGACTTCTATTGATCACAACGCGATATTGTTGATAAAAGATTGCATATCGTCGAATTGATGTTTACAAAGTAGTAACAAAGATTGATTACATTCGATATAGAAGTTCTTGACCGTAAAACAAGAAAATTCACAACGATCATCATCATCATCAAGAATGGTTAAACTTGGTCCAAGATTGCTTCGGCTAGCTTTTCCTCTTCTGTAGTTGGCGGCTGCAATTTGGGGATTGCAGCTTCTTCTGTAGTTGGCTGCTGCAATTTGGGGATTGCAACCTCTTCCGGAGCTCTAACTTGTTTGAACGTCTTCCACCAATTTTGCGCAGTGTGGACGACCAAAACGACGGCAATAGTGACGAAAATAACAGAGAACACGATGCCTAGGGCTCGCAAGTACGGCTGAAGCTGAGGATCATTCCACAAGGTACGCAAGACGCAGAAGAAGAGTGCATGAAGAGTAGTCTGCTTCACCATCTAGTTACAAATTCTTCTCAAACCCCTTGCGATGTAAATAGTGAATGACAACACAAAGATGATGAAATTAGTAGAAACCAGAATTCTTTTCGAGCCACCATGTGAGAAGTTCGAGTGAAAGAGAGTAAAAATGGGGGAAGTTATAGATATGTGAAGGAAGTGGGGAGAAGTTACAAAAGTGGGGTGGTAGATGTGATCTAAGGGCTGGGATTAATTTGATCTAATGGCCTAAAAGACATTTTAAAGTCAACCGTCCTATTTTATAATATAGATTGCATGAACCAATCTTTGATTTGCTTTTGTAATTGGTGTTTGTGTATTGTGGTTTAAGATTTGTGAGGTATGGGGGACAGTAACCGTCTTAAAGGGGGAGTCGTAATGACAGTATTGACCCTGCTTTTTGAGGTACATGATAGAGTGTTTGACGTATAGTTAGTAAAATACGGGACGGAACTAAAACGTGATACGATACGTATATGTATTATACGATTTTAGGTTAAAAATATGTTAGTTAAAATTCGGCTAAAAAATACGCGATTTGATTAATTCGAGTTTTGTATACGTACATATATAGTTCGTATACTAGTTATTCATTAGGAATTAAAAATACGTGTGCATTTCTTAGTAATTTAGCATATATATATATAGAATTCTTTGTCTCACACATTGCCATCTTATCATATTTTTATCTAATATGTAACAATCATTTGTAAAGCATGTACCCAGTTGTTTTTCATTCCTGATATTTACACTATTTACTCAAACTAATTACTTTTGTAAAATAATATCATACTATTCAAACTATTTATGATGGAAACTTCTGTCAAAAAAAAGGTTACTACAAATTACCTAATCTTAAACATGTATTATTTTAAACTTAATAATATAACACATAAGACTCAAGATGTATGTACACACGCGCACACACACACATATAAATATAATTATAGTTATTTTAACTTAATATTTTCAAATTTTTATAATAATACTTGTAAATGTTTATAACAATAAATATTTAAAATGTATAGATATTAAGAAAATCTTTAATAATAACTAATATTACTAAAAGTTATACTATTTTGGATGATAATTTATTCACTGCAATACTGTTATCAAAAAGTTTTATTCGGAAGTATTACACGTTAAAACGTTAAATACGAGTATTAATCTTTTTTGCTCAAAAAATTGAGTATTTTTCATTAGGTCCAGCAATAGTACGAAATACGGAAGTATTTTTCATTTATACGTACGGGCGGGTATTAAACGGAAAAATTGGGAGTATTTACTAACTACTTTGACGTCATTTGTAAGGGAATAGTTTGGGAAAGAAATTTTACTTGGCAAACAAGAATATAGCAACGATAAATTATTACTCGGTAAACAAGAATATAGAAGTAACAAATGAAAATTTGTTTATTCGAAAGATAATAATCACTACGGAGGTATTATTCAGAATTGCCAACTCCGAAAAAATATTTTTGAGAATTACAACAGATAGTCGGGTTCGAACTTGGGACCTCATGAAGAGGCTTCAAATGGTTTATCATAAAACTGTTGGGGTTTTTCGTCTTGTTATGCGGTTTTGGAAATATTATGAGTTGGTTATTTTGGAAACTAGTGGAAATCCGGAATCTACTAGTAATTCTCATTGGTGTTGTTTCCTAATATTAGTGCAATTGGGATTACTTGAGAGCAAGTCGGTGTGGCCTATTTAAAGGTGAATCTACAAGAGTTCTAACTGAGGAGAGGAGTGGTGAGAGAGAATTGGTGAGAAATATCTTTGAGCGGATGTGTGAGGGTAGGGTTTCATAGATGTAATCTATGAGAAAGAGAGTATTGTTGGAATAGATGCCCTAGAGGCAATCTAGTTTAGTATGAATTTATTTGTGGCTAGAAATTCATTTATTATTTATTGGATATTTAATATAATGAAGTCCTTAGATTTACAATCGTGTTGTTTATCTTAAATATCCCTAGTCCAGTATAATGATTAATGGGACAATCATCTATAGACTAGTATGGGGTTGGATTGATATGGAGATATCATGATCCAACACATAGGTGTGCATTAGGGTTAATGTCGCACTGGATTGACCATCTTCGAGAAGGCTACATACACGTTATATTGAGTCACAAGCGCTTCTCGCGGTACAACGGTATTGTCATCCTTAGACTTGAAGTCACTAGATATTCTAGTTGTGGATTATTGTGATTTTGGTAGCGTTAAACGCTACACCGTAACTGGGTAGTTATAAAGGCGTGTACTGGATACAATAAGAAGCAAGCTTAGAGATCGTAGTGGAAGTATATAGAATTTGTCCCTCCCACATAACGGGAGCAAATATCCTAGGCCACTCGAGGGATAGTGCTTATAGAATGTCTAGCCAGACTCAAATAAATCAATATGGGATATTGATGTTATTTGTACGAATAAGGCTATTCCCATAGATTGAGAAACTATGGATTGGATATACGAGTGTGACTTGTATGTCTCGTGTCCAATCCGGATATAGAGACAAAGGGATGAGACAATTACTTGTACAAAGGTTGTCAAGATGACTATTCTATTAGTTGGCTAGAATGGATGTTTTGCTAGAAACCGCTTCATATTAGCAAATAGTTTCCACCAACTAGATAGAACCTATGGGGTCACATGCTATATAGAGTTTAACTAGATTTGGGAATTAATTAATTGGATTAATTAATTATAAGGATCACTTTGCAAAACCTTGCAAGCTTAGTAGAGACTAATTTCCAAGGAAGAGACTAAATTGAATTCTAGTACGACTAGAATAAGTCCTTTAGGTAGTTGGCAAGGAGTTGTTGGACTATATAAAGGACCTTCCTTCCTTCCTTCCCACAACTTTTGATCATAATTGAACATAACAAAAGTGGGAGAGAACAAAATGAGAGAAAAGAGCAAGCAAGCTAGGAGCTCGCCGCCCCTAGCCCGCCGCCCGTCCCCGTCGGCCACAAGGAGGCCGAGACCTCCCTTTTTGGTCTCGTTTTGCGTGATTCTTCTTCCTATTCCTCTTTCCGGGCTAGCACCAAGGAGTGGGAGATCTAGGAATCAACTCTAGGCGTGGATCAACCGTAGAGACGTGACACAATTCGCGTTTGAAGTCATCAAAGGAGAACCATAAGGTGTGTAGTTGATTTCTTCCTTTACCATCGTTATGTCTCTTGACTTGTGATCCTTGGAGGGTTTTGCATGGTTAATTATTGTTTCCGTTGCGCATCCATGAATCAAAACCCTACAGTGGTATCATAGCCACAGTTCGTAGAGCATAAACATGGTTTATGTGTTACGTTTTAGTTGTTTTACACCTTAAATTGATTGTTTATCGCGTAAAACAAGACAAATCAAGCATGGGATGCAATTTTTCAATAATCTATCATAACAAGATCTAATTTTTGCATTGGAAGCATGAATTGATGAGTTTGAGAAATTTTAGGATCTTAGATCTAGGGTTTGGGCATCCTTGGGGAAGAAGGAGATCCTCCAAAACAAGGAAACAACCAAACTTGGGCACCAAGCAAGGGAGTTGTTTTTTGGAGTTATTTTGGAAACAACTCCCTCAAGGAGGGTCGGCCCCCTAGGGGACCGCCCCTCTTTCTTGCCGCCCAAGCTTGGCCGCCCTAGGGGCCGCGCGGCCCTAGCCCGCGGCCTAGCCGCGTGGGTTATGGGCCAGTCCGGCCCTAGGGCCATGCGGTTCACCTTTTTGGGATCGGGAAATTTGATTGTTGGGCCCATGGACCGTTTTAACCCTAGAAATCCTAAAATCAATTAAAATTGACCAAGCCCGTTAAAATTGGATTTTAACTGTTTATGTGCAATTCGCATGGTGATTGGATATGGCCTTAGGATGTGGTTTGATGTGGATGTTTAATTTTGTGGTTTGGTTTTACGGCCTGCGAGCTGATCAATTAATTGTAATAATTAATTGGGGTTTTATGGCCTGCGTGCCATTTTTTTTCTCAGTTTGTGAGATTTATTTTATTTACTATAGAAGTAAGCTAGTGCTAGATAAAGTAGATTGTTAGCCACGATTGAAGAAAAGAAGCCCAAAGCCAAAATGAGCCACAAAAGATGGAGCATGGAGCATGGAGCATTCCACATGACTATGAAGGATGGACCAAAAGATCAAGACGCATGGAGATGTGTTTGCTTTTAGGGTTCATAGATAATTCCATTGGCTTGGAATTATCTTAGTTAGAAAAGGCCATATCCACATAACGTTTAATTTTTGTTTTTTGGTTGTTTACTTTATTGTCTTATTATTGTGTGGTTGATGTATGGATGATGCATGCAATTAGGATAATAAAATAATTAGACAACCCGGATCTATTATTTGGAGTTGTGCCCAAACTCAAATAGATAGATTAGTTGATGTAGATCAACAAAAATAATTAAAATTGAATTTAAAATCCCTCAAAATTCAAATATTGTGTTCTTGCCTTCTCGTTATTTAAACACTCATTATCATCATTATTTATCAAGTTCGTGCGTGCCAAATCATGGCGACTTGGTTCATAATGATGGAATGCGATGGCACAAGCTAGTAATGTGCAATTGTTTAAATAAGAGGTTGAACACAACTAGGCTATTAATTTGATTAAGAAACCTAGAGGCAATCAATTGGGATTATCCATATGGATGGATAAATAAGGAGTTATTTGCCCAATTGAACCAAGAGTTGCATAAGGGATGCAATTGGAATTGTTCCTACCTAAAGTAGTCAAATTATGGGTGACTTGCCAAAGCAAGCTCATAAGGAGATGAAACATGGATCTTGGCCCACTAGAAAATATAAGGATATTTTCCACATTAATATCTTGAGGGTTATTAATCCGTAGAAAAATAGTGGGAGCTATATTTGATAAACTAGCCATTATTGAATATAGTCAAAAAATTCACAAATACTAAAACTTGCGTATTTTCCTTTTGTAGAATTCCAAATGGCAAACAACTCATCGAGTTCACAACATTCCCTACGATCTGTCCTTGAGAAGGACAAGCTCTCTAGAACCAACTTTCTTGATTGGTACAGAAACTTGAGAATTGTTCTCAAGCAAGAGAAGAAATTGTACGCAATAGAGGAGCATGTTCCAGAAGGTCCATAGAACCAAACACCTGCTGCCCTAAAGGCGTATCAAAAGCGTGTTGATGACGCTAATGATGCGGCCTGCCTTATGCTATGCACCATGACTTCTGAGCTTCAGAAGCAACACGAAAACATGAATGTTGTCGATATGATCGAACATCTGAAGCAGCTCTTCCAAGAGCGGGCAAGGGTAGAGAGGTATGAGGTCTCTAAGGCACTGTTCAAGGTCATCTGGAAGAATGGAACTTGGTGGGACCCCATGTAGTCCGCATGATCGGGTACTTGGAGAATCTCGCCCGACAGGGGTTCCCGGTCGGCCAAGAGTTGGAAATCGATCTCGTGTTACAATCGTTGCCCGAGAGTTATGGACAGTTCATCATGAACTATAACATGAACGAGATCGTGAAACCACTGCCAGATTTACTCAATATGTTGAGGACAGCCGAACAGAGCATCAACAAGGGTAAGGGCAAGGCCATTACGATGGTATAGAAAGGAAAGGGCAAAAGGTTTGCCTCATCCTCCAAGGGCAAAGGCAAGTCAGTTGCCAAATCCAAGGAACCTGCCCTTAAGCCTGTTGGTGGCATTGCCAAAGGTGTGACTAAAGGTAAATGTCACTACTGCAGTCAGCCTGGACACTGGAGGAGGAACTGCCCAAAATATCTGGAGGACAAGAGGCTTGGAATAGTGATTCCACCACCACCAGGTATTTTTGTTGTAGATGTCAATTTAACTGTCTCTACATCATGGGTATTCGATACTGGATGTGGATCTCATATTTGTCGAAATATGCAGGATCTAAAGAGAAGTAGAAGATTGGCTAAAGGAGAGGTAGATCTGCGCGTTGGGAATGGAGCAAAAGTTGCTGCTTTGGCCATAGGCGTGTGCGAGCTATCTCTACCTTCAGGATTAGTTTTAGAATTAAATAATTGCTATTTTGTGCCTGCTATGTGCAGAAACATTATTTCTATTTCTTGTTTGGACAAGGATGGTTTTATTATTTCAATAAAGCACAATTGTTGTTCCTTTTATTTGAATAATAATCACTACTTTAGTGCGCAATTATTTAATGGACTGTATGTCCTTGATCTAAGCAATCTTGTCTACAACATTAATACCAAGCGGATTAAAATAAATGATTTAAATTCTGCTTATTTATGGCACTGTCGTTTAGGCCACAAAAATGAGAAACGTGTATCTAGGCTCCATAATGATGGATTACTAGACTCATTTGATTTTGAATCATATGAGACATGTGAGGCTTGTTTATTGGGAAAAATTACAAAGTCCCCTTTCAATAAGAAAGGTGAAAGGACTAGTGAGCAATTGGCGCTCATACATACTGACGTGTGTGGGCCATTTGCCACGCCTGCCAGGGGTGGTTATGTCTACCTCATTACATTTATTGATCATTACAGTAGATATGGATTTGTGTACCTTATGAGGGAAAAATCCGAATCCTTTGAAGTGTTCAAATAATTCAAGAATGAAGTAGAGAAGCAACTTGGCAAAAGTATTAAGGCTCCACGATCGGATCGTGGAGGAGAATACTTAAGCCAAGAGTTTGACGACTATCTTAGAGAGTGTGGGATCGTATCCCAACTCACTCCACCCGGAACGCCACAATGGAATGGCGTGTCTGAGAGGAGAAATCGAACCCTATTGGATATGGTTCGATCTATGATGTGTCAAACCGATCTTCCATTATCGTTTGGGGGCCACACTCTATTAAGTGCAGCTTTCACCATTAACCGTGTTCCATCTAAATCAGTCATGAAAACACCATATGAGATGTGGAGTGGGAGGCATCCCACACTGTCGTTCATGAGGATTTGGGGCTGCGATGTCTATGTAAAACGTTTACAATCAGACAAGCTAGGGCCAAAATCGGACAAGTGTAAATTTGTGGGGTACCCTAAGGAAACTAAGGGATACTACTTCTACAATCCAACCGAGAACAAAGTGTTTGTTGCTCGGACCGGCGTGTTTCTAGAAAGAGAGTTTGTCTCTAAAGAAGCAAGGGGGAGGACTGTAGAACTTGAAGAGGTTCAAGAACCACAAATCACTGAACCGATTATGGAACATGAACAGGACCACAAGAAGTTGTGGAGCAACCTGTTCAGTTAACACAAGAGCTTCGTAGATGTAGTAGAGTGCGCCAGGAACCTGAGAGGTATGGACTTCTCGTGACCGATTCCGGTGACACGATACTCATAGATGATGAGCCTACTACCTATGAGGAGGCCATGAATGGCCCGGACTCTCTGAAGTGGCTAGAAGCCATGAGATCCGAGATGGAATCCATGTATACCAACAAAGTATGGACTTTGGTGGAACCACCCGAAGGGGCGCGTCCCATAGGGTGCAAGTGGGTCTTCAAGAAGAAGATCGACATGGATGGTAATGTGATTAACTATAAGGGCCGATTGGTGGCTAAAGGATTCAGACAGATTCATGGTATTGACTATGATGAAACCTTTTCACCAGTCGCTATGACCAAATCCATCCGAATCCTACTTGCGATTGCAGCATACCACGACTATGAGATTTGGCAGATGGATGTCAAAACAGCATTCCTTTATGGGAATCTCCTCGAGGACGTGTATATGATACAGCCGGAGGGTTTTGAGGATCCAAAGCAAGCCAACAAAGTCTGTAAGCTGCAACGATCCATTTATGGATTGAAGAAAGCTTCTAGGAGTTGGAATCGACGTATTGATGAAGTTGTCAAAGAGTTTGGCTTCATCAGAAACGAAGATGAGTCTTGTGTTACAAGAAGGTTAGTGGGAGCTCTGTAGCTTTTCTGGTCTTGTATGTGGATGACATACTACTCATTGGAAACGACGTTCCCATGCTACAATTTGTTAAAGATTGGCTAGGGAAGTGTTTCTCAATGAAGGACTTAGGGGAAGCAGCCTATATACTCGGTATAAAGATCTATATAGATAGATCTAAAAGGTTGCTAGGCCTAAGTCAAAGTACATATATTGACAAGGTTTTGAAACAGTTCAACATGCAAGACTCCAAGAAGGGATTCTTGCCCATGTCACATAGAATCACTCTTTCGAAGAATGGTTGTCCTTCCAATGAGATTGAGAAGGAACGCATGAGTAGAATACCCTATGCCTCGGCCATATGATCTATCATGTACGCCATGTTATGTACTAGACCAGATGTGTCATATGCCTTGAGTACGACAATAAGATACCAATCCAATCCAGGTGAGAGTCACTGGATTGCAGTCAAGAACATCCTAAAGTACTTGAGAAGAACTAAGGATGCTTTCTTGATATTTGGCGGTGAGGAAGAGTTGCGTGTAAGGGGTTACACTGATGCAAGCTTCCAAACCGACATAGATGACTTTAGATCACAGTCGGGATATGTGTTTTGCCTGAATGGAGCAGCGGTGAGCTGGAAGAGTTCCAAGCAAGAGACGGTGGCTGATTCTACAACAGAGGCTGAGTACATTGCTGCAAATGGCGCAACAAAGGAAGCTGTTTGGATCAGAAAGTTTGTTTCTGAACTTGGTGTGGTTCCTAGCATTGCGGATCCAGTCGATGTTGGGTTTTGATGTAGGTAACGCAGCGGAATAACAAAAATTTAATCCTACTCAAAGCCCACCAAGGATCACAGGAAGAGACATCATAACATGATTAAGGACATAGAAGATGTGTACCTTTTGATTTGTGAGATCACACGAAGAATGATGTCCTCGTCTCTACGGTTGATCCACGTCTAGAGGTGAGATCTAGATTCTTCCTTCAATCAAGTGCTAGCTTGAACCTTGGAGGAAGAGGGATGAAGATCAAAGCAACCAAGCAACAAGGCAACGAAGGAGGGGCGGCCTCCCTTCTTGCCGTCGGGTAAGGGGGCGGACGGGGCTAGGGTTTCGGCCCTAGCTCTTGTCTTGCTCTCTCTTTTGCTCTCTCCCACTCTTTGTGTGTTATGATTAATAACTCATATATGGGAAGGAAGCTAGAGCCTCCTTTATATACTCCAACAACTCCTTGTTGTTTCCATAAAAGAGTTTTCTTGTTCTAGTAGGACTAGAACTATTCCCTTCCTTGCAAATTAGTCCTACTAAGTTTGCAAGGTGTTGCACAATGATCCTTCTATTAATTAATCCATATTAATTAATCCCAAATCTAGCTCTACTCTATTTGACGTGTGACCCCATAGGTTTCTATATAGTTGGTAGTAACTATTACTAACATGGAGCGGTGTCTAGCAACACATCCATGCAACCCAACCAATAGAAATAGTCAGTGATCCCGACAAACCTTTGTGCCCAATATGTCATATTGCATTATCCCTTTGTCTCCATATCCGGATTGGACACGAGACATAAATAGTCACACTCGTATATCCAATCCATAGTTCCTCGATCCTGGGAATACGCTTATGCTTGCAGATAACATTAATATCTCCATATTTATCTGAGTCTGGCCAGACATTCAATAAGCCTCATCCCTCGAGTGGCCGTGGATATTTACTCCCATTATGTGGGAGGGACAAATCCTATCTACATCACTACGATCTCTAAGCTTGCTTCCTATCACGCCCGATAGCCACCTTTATGATTACCCAGTTACGGTGTAACGTTTGATAACATCAAAGCACAATATTTCACAACTAGAGTATCTAGTGACTTCAAGTCTAAGGATTGCAATAATATTAGCACTACGAAAAGCGATTGTGACTTCACATAATCTAATGTATCCTTTTCGTCGTGGGTCAATCCAGTATGCCATTACTCCTAATGCATACCCATGTGTTAGACTTGATATCTCCATATCAATCTACCCACATACTAGTCTATATTTGATTGTCCTATTAATCAATATAATGGACTAGGGACATTTAAGATAAATAACACAATTTATCTAAGGACTTCATTATATTAAATATCGCCATAAATAATAAATGAATATTCTAGCCAAAACATTGTTCATACTAAATCTACGATTGCCTCTAGGGCATCTATTCCAACAGTCTCCCACTTGCACTAGAGCCAATCTGGCGCATCTCGTATGCCTATAGATCTGGCGTGCCCTTCATGCTTTCGCTGCGCAAGAGGTTTCGTAAGAGGATCTGACACGTTGTCATCTGTCGGAATCTTGCATATCTTCACATCTCCTCGATCGATCATATCACGAATAAGATGGAATCTCCTAAGTACATGCTTTGACTTTTGGTGCGATCTTGGTTCCTTCGCCTGTGCGATTGCCCCAGAGTTGTCACAGTACAACTCTACGGGATCCACTATGCTAGGGACCACACCGAGCTCAGTGATAAACTTCTTTATCCATACTGCCTCCTTCGCCGCTTCCGCAGCAGCAATGTACTCAGCTTCTGTTGTAGAATCAGCAACTGTGCCTTGCTTGGAACTCTTCCAGCTCACAGCTCCTCCATTCAGGCAAAACACGTATCCAGACTGCGATCTGTAATCATCCTTGTCGGTTTGGAAGCTTGCGTCAGTGTAACCCTTTACACTTAGCTCTTCCATTCCTCCAAATATCAAGAACACATCCTTTGTTCTTCTTAAGTACTTTAGGATGTTCTTGACAGCAATCCAGTGACTCTCACCCGGATTGGACTGATATCTGCTCACCATACTCAACGCGTATGATACGTCTGGTCTAGTACATAGCATGGCGTACATGATGGATCCTATGGCCGAAGCATAGGGTATCCTGCTCATGCGGTCCTTCTCCATCTCGTTGGAGGGACAGTCATTCTTGGACAGAGTGACTCCATGTGACATGGGCAAGAATCCCTTCTTGGAATCTTGCATGTTGAACCTCTTCAACACCTTGTCAATATATGTACTCTGACTTAGGCCAAGCAACCTTTTAGATCTATCTCTATAGATCTTTATACCAAGTATATAGGCTGCATCTCCTAAGTCTTTCATCGCAAAGCACTTTCCTAGCCAATCTTTAACAGATTGCAGAGTAGGAATATCATTGCCAATGATTAGTATGTCATCCACATACAAGACCAGAAACACTATAGAGCTCCCACTAACCTTCTTGTAAACACAAGGCTCATCTTCGTTCTTGATGAAGCCAAACTCTTTGACCGCGTCATCAAAACGTCGATTCCAGCTCCTAGAAGCTTGCTTTAATCCATAAATGGACCTTTGCAGCTTACAGACTTTATTGGCATTCTCCGGATCCTCAAAACCCTCTGGTTGTGTCATGTACACATCCTCAAGGAGGTTCCCATAAAGGAACGCTGTTTTGACATCCATTTGCCAAATCTCATAGTCGTAGTATGCTGCAATAGCAAGTAAGATTCGAATGGATTTAGTCATGGCGACTGGTGAAAAGGTCTCATCATAGTCAATACCATGAATCTGTCTATAACCTTTGGCCACCAATCGCCCCTTATAGGCAACTACCTTGCCATCCATGTCGGTCTTCTTCTTGAAGACCCACTTGCACCCTATGGGTCGAGCCCCTTCGGGTGGTTCCACCAAAGTCCATACTCTGTTGGTGTACATGGAATCCATTTCGGATCTCATGGCTTCTAGCCACTTCTTAGAGTCTGGGCCATTCATGGCTTCTCCATAGTTTGCAGGCTCATCATCCATGAGTGGTGCGTCATCGGGCTCAGTCACGAGAAGTCCATACCTCTCTGGCTCATGACGCACTCTTCCTGATCTACGGAGTTCCTGTGTTACCTGAACAGGCTCTTCCACAACTTTTTGTGGTTCCTGTTCATGTTCCATTATCGGTTCAGTGGTTTGTGGTTCATGAATTTCTTCAAGTTCTACAACCCTCCCACTTGCTTCTTTAGAGACTAGTTCTCTTTCTAGAAACACGCCGGTCCGAGCAACAAACACTTTGTTTTCGGTAGGGTTATAGAAGTAATATCCTTTAGTTTCCTTAGGATATCCCACAAACTTACACTTATCCGCTTTAGGCCCGAGCTTGTCTGTTTGTAAACGCTTTACATAGACGTCGCAGCCCCAAATCTTCATAAACGACACTATGGGACGCCTCCCAGTCCATATCTCATATGGCGTCTTCATAACTGATTTGGATGGAACACGGTTAATGGTAAAAGCTGCCGTCATTAGAGCATGTCCCCAAAAGGATATCGGAAGATCTGTTTGAGACATCATAGATCGCACCATATCTAATAGAGTGCGATTCCTCCTCTCAGATACACCATTCCATTGTGGTGTTCCGGGTGGAGTGAGCTGGGATACTATCCCACACTCCCTAAGATACTCATCAAACTCTTGGCTTAAGTATTCTCCTCCACGATCCGATCGTAGGGCTTTAATACTCTTGCCAAGTTGCTTCTCTACTTCACTCTTGAATTCCTTGAACAATTCAAAGGATTCGGATTTGGCCTTCATAAGGTATACAAATCCATATCTACTGAAATCATCAGTAAAAGTGATGAAGTAGGTATAACCACCTCTGGCAGGCGTGGGGAATGGTCCGCATACATCAGTATGTATGAGTGCCAATAACTCACTAGTCCGCTCGCCTTTCTTATTGAATGGGGACTTTGTCATTTTTCCCAATAAACAAGATTCACATGTCTCATATGATTCCAAATCAAATGAGTCTAGAAGTCCATCCTTATGGAGTCTAGATATGCGTTTCTCATTTATATGGCCTAAACGACAGTGCCATAGATATGTAGGATTTAAATCATTAGTTTTAATCCTTTTAGTATTTATGTTATAGATTGGATTATTTAGATCAAGGATATACAATCCATTAGACAAATGCGCACTACAATAGTGCATACTATCAAAATAAATGGAGCAACACTTGTCCTTTATTGAAATAGAAAAACCTTTCTCGTCCAAACAAGAAACGGAAATAATGTTTCTGCTCATAGCAGGCACATAAAAGCAATTGTCTAATTCTAAAATAAGTCCAGAAGGCAAAGATAGCTCATAAACGCCTACAGCTAATGCAGCAACCCTTGCTCCATTCCCGACGCGCAAGTCTATCTCCCCTTTTCGCAATCTTCTACTTCTTTTCAAATCCTGCACATTACGACAAATGTGAGAACCACATCCGGTATCCAATACCCAGGATGATGAAATAGAGAGATTGATGTCTATAACATAAATACCTGGTGGTGGTGGAATCACTATTCCAAGCTTCTTATCCTCCAGATATTTAGGGCAATTCCTCCTCCAGTGACCCGGCTGGCTGCAGTAGTGACATTCACCTTTAGCCACACCTCCACTAGGCTTTAGGGCATCCTTGGATTTCGCAACTTTCTTGCGTTTTCCTTTTGAAGTAGATGCAACTGACTTGCCCTTCTTCTTGTGTACCATCATTATGGCCTTGCCCTTGCCTTTATTGATGCTTTGCTCAGCTGTCTTTAGCATGTTCAATAGGTCTGGCAAAGACTTGTTGATCTCATTCATATTATAGTTCATAATGAACTGATTATAACTGTCAGGCAACGATTGCAAGACGAGATCAGTCGCCAAGTCCTGGCCGAGTGGGAACCCCAGTCTCTCAAGGTTCTCTATGTACCCGATCATTCGGAGTACATGAGGGCCTACTGGATTCCCCTCTGCAAGACTACTTTTGAACAATGCTTTAGACACTTCATAGCGCTCATGCCTTGCCTGTTCCTGAAACAATTGTTTCAAGTGTATGATCATATCATAGGCTTCCATGTTCTCGTGTTGCTTCTGAAGCTCACCAGTCATGGTACAAAGCATGAGGCAAGTCACGTCATTAGAATCATCAATATGTTTCTGACGTGCCCTTACTTCCGCTAATAGAGACTCATCTTGTGGTGGGTCTGGAATTGGAGTGTCCAAGACGTACAGCTTCTTTTCTTGCTTGAGGACAATCCTCAAGTTTCTGTACCAGTCAAGGAAATTCGTTCCAGACAATTTATCCTTCTCAAGGACAGATCGTAGGGATGAACTCGATGCGTTGTTGTTTGCCATTTGGAATTCTACAAAACGAGAAATATGCAATTTTAGTATTTTGAACAATTTGACTATATTTAATAATGGCTAGATCATCAAATATAGCTCCCACTATTTTTCTCGGTTTAATAGCCCTCACCATTAAAGCGGAAAATATCTTTTATACTTTCTAGTGGGTCCAAGATCCTTATTTCACTTCTTCTTGAGCTTGCTTTGGCAAGTCACCCAAGAATTGGTTATTTAGGTAGGAACCATTCCAATTGCATCCCATGCAACTCTTGGTCCAATTAGGTGAATAATTTCCTTTTATTCTTTATCCAATTGGATAACTCCTAATTGTCATGCCTCTAAGCTCATCAATCCAATTGATTCTTGCCTAGTTGCGTCCAACCTCTTGTTTTCAACATACACGCATTACTAGCTTGCGTCGTCCGCAACACATCATGAAAAATTAAAATCGCCTTGCTTTGGCAAGCCCGAATTTTAATAGTCCACGATCATGAAGGGTGTTTTGGCAAGAGAAGGCAAAACGCAATATTTAATTGAGGGATTTCTTTTAATTTGTTTGGTTGATCTTTATCAACATGGTCTACTTATTTGGATTGGGCTATCCACAATAAAAGACCAACCTTGTTTATTATTATCTTGTTATCGTTTTGCTTGTAGCGCCATACACACAAAATAAATAACAAGGCATGAATAATAAACATCCACAAATAAAAAAAACGTGGCATGGATATGGCCTCTAGACTAATGATATTATCAAGCCAATGATAATATCTAATTGCCCTAAAGTGCCGAGCTCATCTCCATGTGCTCCACCATAGCTGCGCGCCTAGGGATGTCTTTTGGCTCCTTTGGTTCTCCGGTCTTCTTCTCCATGCTCTTGGCTATCATCTAAATATTTCTAATTCTAGCCTAACATCTAGAATAAATAAATAATAAAAGCCTCACATGTCGAGGAGAAAAAGAACGACTCGCAGGCCGTAAAACTTAATTAATTATTACATTAATTTGATCAGCTCGCAGGCCGTAAACCAAACCACAAAACAATAAACATCCACAATCCTAGGCCATATCCATCCACCATGCAATAAAGCACATAATACAGTTAAAAACAATTTTTAACGCGCTTGTTTAATTTTAATAAAATTGGGTAATTAGGGTTTCACAACGGTCCAAAGGGTCCAAGCCAGCAAGTGGCCCGAACCCTAGGACCGCCGCACGCCTAAGGGGGGGCCGCGGCCTTGCTTGGCGCCCAAGGGAGGGGCGGGCGGCTAGGGTTTCGGCCCTAGTCCCCTTCCTCCTTCCTTGTTGCCCAAGCAAGGTTGTTTCCTTATGGATTTAATTCCATAATTTTTGTTTCCATAATTGAAAACCCCTTTTCAATCATGTGCCCATGAACCCTAATTTTTCAAGAACCCAATTATTCACATCCTATGTGATTAAACTCACCAATTCTAACATCCAATGTTAAATTGGGTCTTGTTTGATTGAATCAAATTCAATATTGCATCTACTATGCCAATTTTTCAGTTTTCGCGTAATAAACAATAATACGGTGTATGAACTGAAATCGTAAACACATAATATCATGTTATGCTCTACGACCTGTGGCTCTGATACCACTGTTGGGTTTTGATGTAGGTAACGCAGCGGAATAACAAAAATTTAATCCTACTCAAAGCCCACCAAGGATCACAGGAAGAGACATCATAACATGATTAAGGACATAGAAGATGTGTACCTTTTGATTTGTGAGATCACACGAAGAATGATGTCCTCGTCTCTACGGTTGATCCACGTCTAGAGGTGAGATCTAGATTCTTCCTTCAATCAAGTGCTAGCTTGAACCTTGGAGGAAGAGGGATGAAGATCAAAGCAACCAAGCAACAAGGCAACGAAGGAGGGGCGGCCTCCCTTCTTGCCGTCGGGTAAGGGGGCGGACGGGGCTAGGGTTTCGGCCCTAGCTCTTGTCTTGCTCTCTCTTTTGCTCTCTCCCACTCTTTGTGTGTTATGATTAATAACTCATATATGGGAAGGAAGCTAGAGCCTCCTTTATATACTCCAACAACTCCTTGTTGTTTCCATAAAAGAGTTTTCTTGTTCTAGTAGGACTAGAACTATTCCCTTCCTTGCAAATTAGTCCTACTAAGTTTGCAAGGTGTTGCACAATGATCCTTCTATTAATTAATCCATATTAATTAATCCCAAATCTAGCTCTACTCTATTTGACGTGTGACCCCATAGGTTTCTATATAGTTGGTAGTAACTATTACTAACATGGAGCGGTGTCTAGCAACACATCCATGCAACCCAACCAATAGAAATAGTCAGTGATCCCGACAAACCTTTGTGCCCAATATGTCATATTGCATTATCCCTTTGTCTCCATATCCGGATTGGACACGAGACATAAATAGTCACACTCGTATATCCAATCCATAGTTCCTCGATCCTGGGAATACGCTTATGCTTGCAGATAACATTAATATCTCCATATTTATCTGAGTCTGGCCAGACATTCAATAAGCCTCATCCCTCGAGTGGCCGTGGATATTTACTCCCATTATGTGGGAGGGACAAATCCTATCTACATCACTACGATCTCTAAGCTTGCTTCCTATCACGCCCGATAGCCACCTTTATGATTACCCAGTTACGGTGTAACGTTTGATAACATCAAAGCACAATATTTCACAACTAGAGTATCTAGTGACTTCAAGTCTAAGGATTGCAATAATATTAGCACTACGAAAAGCGATTGTGACTTCACATAATCTAATGTATCCTTTTCGTCGTGGGTCAATCCAGTATGCCATTACTCCTAATGCATACCCATGTGTTAGACTTGATATCTCCATATCAATCTACCCACATACTAGTCTATATTTGATTGTCCTATTAATCAATATAATGGACTAGGGACATTTAAGATAAATAACACAATTTATCTAAGGACTTCATTATATTAAATATCGCCATAAATAATAAATGAATATTCTAGCCAAAACATTGTTCATACTAAATCTACGATTGCCTCTAGGGCATCTATTCCAACAGTCGAGTTGTACTGTGACAACACTGGGGCGATCGCGCAATCGAAAGAACCCAGGTCGCACCAGAAATCCAAACACGTGCTCAGGAAGTATCATCTTATTCGAGATATTATCGATAGAGGAGACGTTCGGATATGCAAGATTCCTACAGATGAGAATCTGTCAAACCCGCTTACAAAGCCGCTCACGCAGTGGAAGCATGAAGGGCACACTAGGAGTATGGGCATACGAGATGCGCCAGATTGGCTCTAGTGCAAGTGGGAGACTGTTGGAATAGATGCCCTAGAGGCAATCTAGTTTAGTATGAATTTATTTGTGGCTAGAAATTCATTTATTATTTATTGGATATTTAATATAATGAAGTCCTTAGATTTACAATCGTGTTGTTTATCTTAAATATCCCTAGTCCAGAATAATGATTAATGGGACAATCATCTATAGACTAGTATGGGGTTGGATTGATATGGAGATATCATGATCCAACACATAGGTGTGCATTAGGGGTAATGTCGCACTGGATTGACCCATCTCCGAGAAGGCTACATACACGTTAAGTTGAGTCACAAGCGCTTCTCGCGGTACAACGGTATTGCCATCCTTAGACTTGAAGTCACTAGATATTCTAGTTGTGGATTATTGTGATTTTGGTAGCGTTAAATGCTACACCGTAACTGGGTAGTTATAAAGGCATGTAATGGATACAATAAGAAGCAAGCTTAGAGATCGTAGTGGACGTAGATAGAATTTGTCCCTCCCACATAACGGGAGCAAATATCCTAGGCCACTCGAGGGATAGTGCTTATAGAATGTCTGGCCAGACTCAAATAAATCAATATGGGATATTGATGTTATTTGTACCAATAAGGCTATTCCCATGGATCGAGAAACTATGGATTGGATATACGAGTGTGACTTGTATGTCTCGTGTCCAATCCGGATATAGAGACAAAGGGATGAGACAATTACTTGTACAAAGGTTGTAAAGATGACTATTCTATTAGTTGGCTAGAATGGATGTTTTGCTAGAAACCGCTCCATATTAGCGAATAGTTGCTACCAACTAGATAGAACCTATGGGGTCACACGCTATATAGAGTTGAAATAGTTTTGGGAATTAATTAATTGGATTAATTAATTTGAAGGATCACTTTGCAAAACCTTGCAAACTTAGTAGGGACTAATTTGCAAGGAATGGACTAAATTGAATTCTAGTAGGACTAGAATAAGTCCTTTAGCTAGTTGGCAAGGTGTTGTTGGACTATATAAAGGACCTTCCTTCCTTCCTTCCCACAACTTATGATCATAATTGAACATAACAAGAGTGGGAGAGAACAAAAGGAGAGAAAAGAGCAAGCAAGCTAGGAGCTCGCTGCCCCTAGCCCGCCGCCCGTCCCCGTCGGCCACAAGGAGGCCGAGACCTCTCTTTTTGGTCTCGTTTTGCGTGATTCTTCTTCCTCTTCCTCTTTCCAGGCTAGCACCAAGGAGTGGGAGATCTAGGAATCAACTCTAGGCGTGGATCAACCGTAGAGACGTGACACAATTCGCGTTTGAAGTCATCAAAGGAGAACCCTAAGGTGTGTAGTTGATTTCTTCCTTTACCATCGTTATGTCTCTTGACTTGTGATCCTTGGAGGGTTTTGCATGGTTAATTATTGTTTCTGTTTCGCATCCATGAATCAAAACCCTACAAGTATCGTGTTGATGTGGTCCGCAGATTGAGCTGTCTCTCCCCTACAATGTATTCCCTCATTGATATAGTGAAATTCTCCTCCTCCCGTGGATGTAGGTGGTTTTGCGGAACCATGTTAATTTCTTATGTGTCATTTTTCCTCTCCTATATGGTGTTTGTTGAATGTGTGAACGTGTGGCGTGTTTTAGCTTCCGTTGCGGCGAGAACTCGGGCCAACAAGTGGTATCAGAGAGCCGGTTCACGATCCAGGTGGAGCACACATGAGAAGAGGACGAAGAAGAAACGTGGAAATAAGTGAAAAAAAAGAAAAATGAAAAAGAGCGAGCAAAGGAAAAAAAAGGGGAAGTTTTTTTTTGTTCGTGGCTGAAGGTCTTATAGCTGCTGTTTGAAGAAGGCAGCGAGCAATTATCCGGTGCATCGCATGCACGGTGCTCCAAGTACTCCAAAAGGCGATCGAGTGGTATAAATTTGTTTGGTTGGGTGTTCAGAGCTTCATGTAAGTCCGATTGGGCTCGAACAAGAGTGTAACCCTAGGCTTTTGGACACTCCAGAAGCAACGGTGAGGTCAGATTCTGTATAAAGATGACTGATTTTGCAGGATGCTGACTAGGTGAAGGGTTTTGATTCATGGATCGCCCAACGGAAGCATAATCAAACATAAACCATGCAAAACCCTTCAAGGATCACAAGTCTAGAAACATAACGATAGTAAAGGTAAGAAATCATAAACACACCTTTGGGTTCTCCTTGATGACTTCAAAGCGAATAATGTCACGTTCTCTATAGTTGATCCACGCCTAGAGTTGATCCTAGATCTCCCAAACTCCTTGGTGCTAGCCCGGATTAGGAAGAGGATGAACGAATCACGCAAAACGAGACAAAAAGAGGCTTTCGGCCTCTTTTGGCCGACGGGGACGAGGGCGGCGGCAAGGGGCGGCGTCGGCCCTCCTTGTTGCTTGCTCTCTCTCCTTTTGTTCTCTCCCACTCTTGTTATGTTCACTAATGAGCATAAGTTATGAGGAAGGAAGGAAGGAGGGTCCTTTATATAGTCCAACAACTCCTTGTTAACTACCTAAAGGACTTATTCTAGTCCAACTAGAATTCAATTTAGTCCCTTCCTTGCAAATTAGTCCCTACTAAGTTTGCAAGGGTTTGCAAAGTGATCCTTCTAATTAATTAATCCAATTAATTAATTCCCAAATCTAGTTCAACTCTATATAGCGTGTGACCCCATAGGTTCTATCTAGTTGGTAGCAACTATTTGCTAATATGGATCGGTTTCTAGCAAAACATCCATTCTAGCCAACTAATAGAATAGTCATCTTGACAACCTTTGTACAAGTAATTGTCTCATCCCTTTGCCTCCATATCCGGATTGGACACGAGACATACAAGTCACACTCGTATATCCAATCCATAGTTTCTCGATCCATGGGAATAGCCTTATTCGTGCAAATAACATCAATATCCCATATTGATTTATTTGAGTCTGGCCAGACATTCTATAATCACTATCCCTCGAGTGGCCTAGGATATTTGCTCCCGTTATGTGGAAGGGACAAATCCTCTCTACGTCCACTACGATCTCTAAGCTTGCTTCTCATTGTATCCAGTACACGCCTTTATAACTACCCAGTCACGGTGTAGCGTTTAACGCTACCAAGATCACAATGATCCACAACTAGAATATCTAGTGACTTCAAGTCTAAGGATGACAATACCATTGCACCGCGAGAAGCACTTGTGACTCAACATAACATGTATGTAGCCTTCTCGGAGATGGGTCAATCCAGTGCAACATTCCGTAATGCACACCTATGTGTTGGATCGTGATATCTCCATATCAATCCAACCCCATACTAGTCTATAGATGATTGTCCCATTTAATCATTATACTTGACTAGGGATATTTAAGATAAACAACACAATTGTAAATCTAAGGACTTCATTATATTAAATATCCAATAAATAATAAATGAATTTTCTAGCCATATACAAATTCATACTAAACTAGATTGCCTCTAGGGCATCTATTTCAACAGTCTCCCACTTGCACTAGAGCCAATCTGGCGCATCTCGTATGCCCATACTCCTAGTGTGCCCTTCATGCTTCCACTGCGTGAGAGGCTTCGTAAGCGGGTCTGACAGATTATCATCTGTAGGAATCTTGCATATCCGAACGTCTCCTCTATCGATAATATCTCGAATCAGATGAAACTTCCTGAGCACGTGCTTGGACTTCTGGTGCGATCTGAGTTCGTTTGATTGCGCGATCGCCCCAGTGTTGTCACAGAACAACTCCACGGGATCCGCAATGCTAGGGACCACACCAAGTTCAGAAACAAACTTTCTGATCCAAACAGCCTCCTTTGCTGCGCCATTTGCAGCAATGTACTCAGCCTCTGTTGTAGAATCAGCTACCGTCTCTTGCTTGGAACTCTTCCAGCTCACCGCTGCTCCATTCAGGCAAAACACATATCCCGATTGTGATCTAAAGTCATCTCTGTCGGTTTGGAAGCTTGCATCAGTGTAACCCCTTACACACAACTCTTCCTCGCCGCCAAATATCAAGAAAGCATCCTTAGTTCTTCTCAAGTACTTTAGGATGTTCTTGACTGCAATCCAGTGACTCTCACCCGGATTGGATTGGTATCTGCTTGTCATACTCAAGGCATATGACACATCTGGTCTAGTACATAACATGGCGTACATGATAGATCCTATGGCCGAGGCATAGGGAATCCTACTCATGCGTTCCTTCTCAATCTCATTGGAAGGATTACCACTCTTTGAAAGAGTGATTCCATGTGACATGGGCAAGAATCCCTTCTGGGAATCTTGCATGTTGAACCGTTTCAACACCCTGTCAATATATGTACTTTGACTTAGGCCTAGCAACCTCTTAGATCTATCTCTACAGATCTTTATACCGAGTATATAGGCTGCTTCCCCTAAGTCATTCATTGAGAAACACTTTCCTAGCCAATCTTTCACAGATTGCAGCATGGGAATGTCGTTTACAATGAGTAGTATGTCATCCACATACAAGACCAGAAAAGCTACAGAGCTCCCACTAACCTTCTTGTAAACACAAGACTCATCTTCGTTTCTGATGAAGCCAAACTCTTTGACCACTTCATCAAAACGTCGATTCCAACTCCTAGAAGCTTGCTTCAATCCATAAATGGATCGTTGCAGCTTACAGACTTTGTTGGCTTGCTTTGGATCCTCAAAACCCTCCGGCTGTATCATATACACGTCCTCGAGGAGATTCCCATAAAGGAATGCTGTTTTGACATCCATCTGCCAAATCTCATAGTCGTGGTATGCTGCAATTGCAAGCAGGATTCGGATGGATTTGGTCATTGCGACTGGTGAAAAGGTTTCGTCATAGTCAATACCATGAATCTGTCTGAATCCTTTAGCCACCAATCGGCCCTTGTAGGTAATCACATTACCATCCATGTCGATCTTCTTCTTGAAGACCCACTTGCACCCTATGGGCCGCTCCCCATCGGGTGGTTCCACCAAAGTCCATACTTTGTTGGTATACATGGATTCCATCTCGGATCTCATGGCTTCCAGCCACTTCTGAGAGTCTGGGCCACTCATGGCCTCCTCATAGGTAGTAGGCTCATCATCTATGAGCATTGTGTCACCGGAAGCAGTTATGAGAAGTCCATACCTCTCGGGTTCCTGGCGCACTCTACTAGATCTACGAAGCTCTTGTGTTACCTGAACAGGTGGATCCACAACTGCTTGTGTTCCCTGTTCATGTTCCATAATCGGTTCAGTGATTTGTTGTTCTTGAACTTCTTCAAGTTCTACATTCCCCCCACTTGCTTCTTTAGAGACAAATTCTCTTTCTAGAAACACGCCGGTCCGAGCAACAAACACTTTGTTCTCGGTTGGATTGTAGAAGTAGTATCCCTTAGTTTCCTTAGGGTACCCCACAAACTTACACTTATCCGATTTAGGCCCTAGCTTGTCTGACTGTAAACGTTTTACATAGACATCGCAGCCCCAAATCCTCATGAACGACAGTGTGGGCCGCCTCCCACTCAACATCTCATATGGTGTCTTCATGACTGATTTAGATGGAACACGGTTAATGGTGAAAGCTGCACTTAATAGAGCGTAGCCCCAAAATGATAATGGAAGATCGGTTTGACACATCATAGACCGAACCATATCCAATAGGGTTCGATTCCTCCTCTCGGACACGCCATTCCATTGTGGCGTTCCGGGTGGAGTGAGTTGGGACACGATCCCACACTCTCTAAGATAGTCGTCAAACTCTTGGCTCAAGTATTCTCCTCCACGATCCGATCGTAGAGCCTTGATACTTTTGCCAAGTTGCTTCTCTACTTCATTCTTGAATTCTTTGAACACTTCAAAGGATTCGGATTTTGCCCTCATAAGGTACACAAATCCATATCTACTGTAATCATCAGTAAATGTAATGAAGTAGACATAACCACCCCTGGCAGGCGTGGCAAATGGCCCACACACATCGGTATGTATGAGCGCCAATTGCTCACTAGTCCTCTCACCTTTCTTATTGAAAGGGGACTTTGTCATTTTTCCCAATAAACAAGCCTCACATGTCTCATATGATTCAAAATCAAATGAGTCTAGTAATCCATCCTTATGGAGTCTAGATACACGTTTCTCATTTATGTGGCCTAAACAAAAATGCCATAAATAAGCAGGATTTAAATCATTTATTTTAATCCGCTTGGTATTAATGTTGTAGACAGGATTGCTTAGATCAAGGACATAAAGTCCATTAAATAATTGCACACTAAAGTAGTGAATATTATTCAAATAAAAGGAACAACAATTGTTCTTTATTGAAATAATAAAACCATCCTTGTCCAAACAAGAAATAGAAATAATGTTTCTGCTCATAGCAGGCACAAAATAGCAATTATTTAATTCTAAAACTAATCCTGAAGGCAGAGTTAGCTCGCACACGCCCATGGCCAACGCAGCAACCTTTGCTCCATTCCCAACGCGCAGATCTACCTCCCCTTTAGCCAATCTTTTACTTCTCTTTAGATCCTGCGTATTTCGACAAATATGAGATCCACATCCAGTATCTAATACCCATGATGTAGAGACAGTTAAATTGACATCTACAACAAAAATACCTGGTGGTGGTGGAATCACTATTCCAAGCCTCTTGTCCTCCAGATATTTTGGGCAGTTCCTCCTCCAGTGTCCAGGCTGACTGCAGTAGTGACACTCACCCTTAGTCACGACCTTGGCAATGCCACCAACAGGCTTAAGGGCTGGTTCCTTGGACTTGGCAACTGACTTACCTTTGCCCTTGGAGGAAGAGGCAAACCTTTTGCCCTTTCCTTTCTACACCATCATTATGGCTTTGCCCTTACCCTTGTTGATGCTCTGTTCAGCCGTCCTCAACATGTTGAGCAAATCTGGCAGTGGTTTAACGATCTCGTTCATGTTATAGTTCATAATGAACTGTCCATAACTCTCGGGCAACGATTGCAACACGAGATCGGTTGCAAACTCTTGGCCGACCGGGAACCCAAGCCGGGCGAGATTCTCCAAGTACCCGATCATTCGGAGTACATGGGGTCCCACCGGGTTCCCTTCTGCCAGATGACATTTGAACAGTGCCTTTGAGACCCCATACCTCTCTACCCTCGCCTGCTCTTGAAAGAGCTGCTTTAGATGTTCGATCATATCGACTGCATTCATGTTTTCGTGTTGCTTCTGAAGCTCAGAAGTCATGGTGCAAAGCATAAGGCAGGCCACATCATTAGCGTCATCAACACGCTTTTGATACGCCTTTAAGGCAGCAGGTGTCTGGTTCTCTGGACCTTCTGGAACATGCTCCTCTATTGAGTACAGTTTCTTCTCTTGCTTGAGAACAATTCTCAAGTTTCTGTACCAATCTAGAAAGTTGGTTCCAGAGAGCTTGTCCTTCTCAAGGACAGATCGTAGGGAATGTTGTGAACTCGATGAGTTGTTTGCCATTTGGAATTCTACAAAAAGGAAAATACGCAAGTTTTAGTATTTGTGAATTTTTGACTATATTTAATAATGGCTAGTTTATTAAATATAGCTCCCACTATTTTTCTACGGATTAATAACCCTCAAGATATTAATGCGGAAAATATCCTTATATTTTCTAGTGGGCCAAGATCCATCTTTCATCTCCTTATGAGCTTGCTTTGGCAAGTCACCCATAATTTGACTACTTTAGGTAGGAACAATTTCCAATTGCATCCCATATGCAACTCTTGGTTCAATCGGGCAAATAACTCCTTATTTATCCATCCTTATGGATAATCCCAATTGATTGCCTCTAGGTTTCTTAATCAAATTAATAGCCTAGTTGTGTTCAACCTCTTATCTAAACAATTGCACATTGTTACGTGCCATCGCATTCCATCATTATGAACCAAGTCGCCATGCTTTGGCACGCACGAGCTTGATAAATAATGATGATAATGAGTGTTTAAATAACGAGAAGGCAAGAACACAATATTTAAATTTTGAGGGATTTTATATTCAATTCTTTTAATTGTTTTGTTGATCAATATCAACTAATCTATCTATTTGAGTTTGGGCACAACTCCAAATAATAGATCCGGGTTGTCTAATTATCTTATTATCCTAATTGCATGCATCATCCATACACCAACCACACATATAATAAGACAATAAATAAACAACCACAAAACAGAAATTAAACGTGATGTGAATATGGCCTTTTCTAGACTAAGATAATTCCAAGCCAATGGAATTATCTATGAACCCTAAAGAAAACACATCTCCATGTGTCTTGGTCTTTTGGTCCATCCTTCATAGTCTTGTGGATTGCTCCATGCTCCATGCTCCATCTTTTGTGGCTTCTTTGGCTTTGGGCTTCTTTTCTCCAATCTTGGCTAACAATCTACTTTATCTAGCACTATCTAATATCTATACTAAATAAAATAAATCTCACAAGTTGAGAAAAAAAAAATGGCACGCAGGCCATAAAACCCAACCACAAAATTAAACATCCACATCAAACCACATCCTAAGGCCATATCCAATCACCATGCGATTTGCACATAAACAGTTAAAATCCAATTTTAACGCGCTTGGTCAATTTTAATTGATTTTAGGATTTCTAGGGTTAAAACGGTACATGGGCCCAACAATCCAATTGCCCGGGCCCATTAAAGTGAACCACAAGGCCCTAGGACCGGCCCGGCCCAAAACCCGCAAGCTAGTCCCGCGGGTTAGGGCCGCCCGGCCCCTTAGGGCTCCCAAGCTTGGGTGGCAAGCAAGGGGGGCGGTCCCAAGGGGGGGCCGAACCCTTCTATGAAAGTTGTTTCCAAAACAACTCCCTTGCTTGGTGCCCAAGTTTGTTTGTTTCCTTATTTTGGGAGAACTCCTTCTTCCCCAAGGATGCCCAAACCCTAGATCTAAGATCCTAAAATTTCTCAAACTCACCAATTCATGCATCCAATTCAAAAATTGGATCTTGTTATGATTAATTGTTGACAAATTACATCCCATGCTTGATTTGTCTTGTTTTACGCGATGAACAATCAAATTAAGGTGTAAAACAACAAACCGTAACACATAAACCACGTTTATGCTCTATGACCTGTGGCTCTGATACCACTGTAGGGTTTTGATTCATGGATCGCGCAACGGAAGCATAATCAAACATAAACCATGCAAAACCCTCCAAGGATCACAAGTCTAGAAACATAACGATAGTAAAGGTAAGAAATCATAAACACACCTTTGGGTTTTCCTTGATGACTTCAAACGCGAATAATGTCACGTTCTCTATAGTTGATCCACGCCTAGAGTTGATCCTAGATCTCCGAAACTCCTTGGTGCTAGCCCGGATTAGGAAGAGGATGAACGAATCACGCAAAACGAGACAAAAAGAGGCTTTCGGCCTCTTTTGGCCGACGGGGACGAGGGCGGCGGCAAGGGGCGGCGTCGGCCCTCCTTGTTGCTTGCTCTCTCTCCTTTTGTTCTCTCCCACTCTTGTTATGTTCACTAATGAGCATAAGTTATGAGGAAGGAAGGAAGGAGGGTCCTTTATATAGTCCAACAACTCCTTGTTAACTACCTAAAGGACTTATTCTAGTCCAACTAGAACTCAATTTAGTCCCTTCCTTGCAAATTAGTCCCTACTAAGTTTGCAAGGGTTTGCAAAGTGATCCTTCTAATTAATTAATCCAATTAATTAATTCTCAAATCTAGTTCAACTCTATATAGCGTGTGACCCCATAGGTTCTATCTAGTTGGTAGCAACTATTTGCTAATATGGAGCGGTTTCTAGCAAAACATCCATTCTAGCCAACTAATAGAATAGTCATCTTGACAACCTTTGTACAAGTAATTGTCTCATCCCTTTGCCTCCATATCCGGATTGGACACGAGACATACAAGTCACACTCGTATATCCAATCCATAGTTTCTCGATCCATGGGAATAGCCTTATTCGTGCAAATAACATCAATATCCCATATTGATTTATTTGAGTCTGGCCAGACATTCTATAAGCACTATCCCTCGAGTGGCCTAGGATATTTGCTCCCGTTATGTGGGAGGGACAAATCCTCTCTACGTCCACTACGATCTCTAAGCTTGCTTCTCATTGTATCCAGTACACGCCTTTATAACTACCCAGTCACGGTGTAGCGTTTAACGCTACCAAGATCACAATGATCCACAACTAGAATATCTAGTGACTTCAAGTCTAAGGATGACAATACCATTGCACCGCGAGAAGCACTTGTGACTCAACATAACATGTATGTAGCCTTCTCGGAGATGGGTCAATCCAGTGCAACATTCCGTAATGCACACCTATGTGTTGGATCGTGATATCTCCATATCAATCCAACCCCATACTAGTCTATAGATGATTGTCCCATTTAATCATTATACTTGACTAGGGATATTTAAGATAAACAACACAATTGTAAATCTAAGGACTTCATTATATTAAATATCCAATAAATAATAAATGAATTTTCTAGCCATATACAAATTCAAACTAAACTATTGCCTCTAGGGCATCTATTCCAACACTAGGCAGCGTATCGACTTGAATCGACGATCCAAACTTGTTCGGGTGGTTACGGCGTGCATGTAGATCGGATTGGGATGAGTCAGGAGTCTAACCTTATGTTTTTGGACGTTGCGGATTCATCGACATGGCCAAAATTTTGAGATTCTGAATGGATTGAGAAGATCGGAATCAATCGATATCGATAGGGAGATCGAAGACGACGGAATGCGATCGGGGTCAATAAAGTTCAAGTCCAATCAGGTGGGTCAATTAGAGGCGTTTTCCTAATTGAACGTTCAATTGGCAACCTATGCAGGATTTGGGGTGTGTTGACAGGTGGAACTACTGTTCAACATAGGCAAGAAGCATAGGCTTTGTGTGATTGTGAGCACGAGACGCAACAGTTGTACGATTCTGGTCAAATACGTGGGCAACTATTGCAAGGAATTTCACAAGAAGCTCCAGTGGCAGAGATCGAGGCGGTGAACGCAGTTGACAAGGTCATGGCAGAGGTGGCGTCCTAATATCTCTGTGTGTGTGGTTCGTGATGATAACTCTTGAGCAACTCGAGGCAAGAGGTGTTGGAATAGATGCCCTAGAGGCAATCTAGTTTAGTATGAATTTATTTTGGCTAGAACATTCATTGTATTATTTATTGGATATTTAATATAATAAAATCCTTAGATTTACAATTGTGTTGTTTATCTTAAATATCCCTAGTCCAGTATAATGATTAATGGGACAATCATCTATAGACTAGTATGGGGTTGGATTGATATGGAGGTATCATGATCCAACACATGGGTGTGCATTAAGGGTAATGGCGCATCGGATTGAGCCATCTCCGAGAAGGCTACATACACGTTATGTTAAGTCACAAGTGCTTCTCGTGGTGAAATGGTATTGTCATCCTTAGACTTGAATTCGCTAGATATTCTAGTTGTGGATTATTGTGATTTTGGTATCATTAAACGCTACACCGTAACTGGGTAGTTATAAAGGCGTGTACCGGATACAATATGAAGCAAGCTTAGAGATCGTAATGGACGTAGATAGAATTTTTCCCTCCCACATAACGGGAGAAAATATCCTAGGCCACTCGAGGGATAGTGCTTATTGAATGTCTGGCCAGACTCAAATAAATCAATATGGGATATTGATGTTATTTGCACGAATAAGGCTATTCCCATGGATCGAGAAACTATGGATTGGATATACGAGTGTAACTTGTATGTGTCGTGTCCAATCTGGATATAGCGACAAAGGGATGAGACAATTACTTGTACAAGGTTTGTCGGATGACTATTCTATTAGTTGGCTAGAATGGATGTTTTGCTAAAAACCGCTCCATATTAGCAAATTGTTGCTACCAACTAGATAGAACCTATGGGGTCACACGATATATAGAGTTGAACTAGATTTGGGAATTAATTAATAGGATTAATTAATTAGAAGGATCACTTTGAGACACCTTGCAAACTTAGTAGGACTAATTTGCAAGGAAGGGACTAAACCGAATTCTAGTAGGACTAGAATGGGTCCTTTAGGTAGTTGGCAAGGATTTTTTGGACTATATAAAGGATGCTCCTTCCTTCCTTCCCACACTTGTGACCCTTTAGATCATAACTTGAGTGGGAGAGAACAAAAAAAAAAGAGAGCAAGCAAGCAAGAGAGGTGCACGCCCCCCTTGCCGCCTCCCCATCACGTTGGCCCAAACAAGGAGGCCGGACCTCCTTGTTTCCTCGCGTTTTGTGATTTCTTCTTCCTCTTCCTCCATTCCGGGCTAGCACAAAGGAGTAGGAAGATCTAGAATTCAACTCTAGACGTGGATCAACTATAGAGAACGTGACACAATTCACGTTAAAATGTCATCACAGGAGAAACCCTAAGGTATGTGAATTGATTTCTTCCCTTACCATCGTTATGTCTCTTGACTTGTGATCCTTGGAGGGTATTCTATGGATTATATTTGTTTTTCCGTTGCTTATCCATGATCAAAACCCTACAAGAAGAGAGGTAAGTCACAGAGGGTCCGCAAAGCGGTGGCTTTGCAAGACGCCTTGGTGAAGGCGTGGGATCGAACATGAGAAGCAACAGCGCAAGGAGAAGCACTCATGGTTGGCGTGGAGAAGCACGTGGTTGACGAGTGAGGACGCTGAAGCATGCAAATAGTGCAGGCTATGCAACAATTGCAGGTTGTTCGAGACGGTGCTCAAGTGACGAGAACGGTGATGAAGAATACTACTGCAGTGGTAAAGAGGAAGGGAGTCTCGTTTGCACTTGACGTGGTTGGTGGTGAACTCTCCAGCGATGAGCTAGCTGGTGGAGAGATGGAGTCACGCTACTCCCAAATAGCAGACTTTGGGACGCACCCATGTGGGGGTGCGAGGCGACGCCCTAGGAGGGGGTGCAGAGCATCTATGTGGAGATGCGATGGCGGTCCATGCAGGTGGAGCATGGCGGATGCAGCAGAATCGACATCAACGATGAAGAGCTCCAGGATGGCTAAGGAATTTTCCGGGTGGACTTAGAATTCAAGCCAAGGTGAAGTTTCTTGGGGTTGGTTTTGGAAATATTAGGAATTGGTTATTTTGAAAACTAGTGGAATCCGAAATCTACTAGTATTTCTCATTGGTGTTATTTCCTAATATTAGTGCAATTAGAATTACTTGGAGAGCAAGTCGGTGTGGCCTATTTATAGGTGGCTCTACAAGAGTTCTAATTGAGGAGAGGAGTGGTGAGAGAGAATTGGTGAGAAATATCTTTGAGCGGATGTGTGAGGGTAGGGTTTCATAGATGTAGTCTATGAGGAAGAGAGTACCGCGTTGATGTGGTCCGCGGATTGAGCTATCTCTCTCCTACGATGTATTCCCTCATTGATATAGTGAAATTCTCCTCCCCCGTGGATGTAGGCGGTTTTGCCGAACCACGTTAAATTCTTGTGTGTCGTATTTCTTCTCCTATATGGCGTGTGTTGAATGTGTGATTGTCTGGCGTGTTTTAGCTCCCGTTGCGGCGTGAATTCGGGTCGACAAATAAAAAGAAAGAAAGAAAAAGAAAAAATGGCGTATAAGTTTATGCAATGTAACTTACAAAGTTGTGACAAAGATTTTGGTCTCTAAATTAAGGGGAATGTTAAAAGGCCTCACTGCCCTTAATCAAATTGGTTTTGTCCATGGGAAATCAGATGTATTATCTCTTGCCTGAAATTGTTCATTCTTTGAAAAAGAGAAAAGAAAGAAAGGATCTTTTTAAAATTAACTTAGAAAAAGTTTACGATAGACTCTCTAAAGATTTCATTGGTCTCACCCAACGGTGGAGGCAGCACACGGCCGCATAAGGCACGTGCCCCACGCTTGTTTTAGAAAATTACACTTATTTACTCTTTTTTTAGAAAATTATACAACTTTACTCCAAGTAAAATTAGGAAAAGACCCTACATATTCTTAAAACTATAAAAAGGCGCTATCCTATTTCAAATTCTCCCTCCGCCCCTGGTCTCACCATACAAAATCTAAACCTAATGGTAATTGGACTATTTTGATCATGTCTTGCATATTCTTCACAAGTTTCTGTGTCTCATGGAACTCTTGAGGTCAGGATCTGCCAAGAGCGAATTGAAAACTTGCATTTCGGTAATTATATTTTTCTTCTTTTTAAAGAATTCATTTTGGTCACGTAATGGAACAACTCAACTCCAAACTTTATGATTTCTCAAAGAAAAAACTCCAAACTTTATGGGCGGAAAGTTTCTACCTTTCCATCGTTGAGAGGCTGGTTGTCACTAAGTCCCTGTTTTCTTTGTCTAATTTTAGACAATTTTTAATTTTTTAAAGTCATAAAAATATTATATTTATTCTTTTTTCTAAAACTTTTTTAGTTAATTTTTTTATATTTTTATAAGAACTAAAAAAAAGTTAGTTTTTTCTGACTTCACCTTTTCTTATTTTTTATTCTTAAATTTTATTTTTTAGTGAGCTAAAATAGAACATAAGTAAGCAACTTTTTTATAAAAAAAATGTATCTAATTTTTTTTTAAAAATTTAACAATGCCAAAGTGATCAACTTTTAATCTTTTTTAAAAATAATTACAATGTCACCCAAAATTAGGTAAAGAAAGCAGGTCCTAAATCAATTGCAGTAGCCAATTCTGCTTTTCATTTAGCTTTGTGATAAGCTGGAGAGGACAAATTAAAACGTCATTTTGAAAAATAAAAGTAATTAAGAACTTCCGTCGGGGTGATACTAAGGCCCTTCTTTTTTTACTTCATTTTATGTGACTTTTTACATTTTTTTTAATTCATACAAAAAGTTCTAATTTGCAAAAGGGCGCTAGCTCAGTGGTCGAGCGTTTGAAGACCCTGCATGAGGTACGGGGTTCAAACCCGACAAATGATGTCATTCTCAAAAAAGGTTCTAATTTGTTCATTTTGTTCACAAATTGTTTTATGCAACTTTTTTACCTTTTTATAAGACAAACAGTTATTTTTTTCTATTTTTAATTTTTTTGTTTACGTTTAACTCTTAAGCTTGTTTTTTAGGAGTTCAAATAGAACATAAGTAAACAACCTTTTTCTAAAAAATGTACTTAATTTTTTTAGAAAATTTAACAATAGCAAAGAAAGCAACTTTTTTTAATCTTTTTATAGCTAAAATAGAACATTAAGTAAAGAAAGCAGAGTCAAATAAGGCCTTGCTTTCTTTGTCTAATTTTATGCGACTTTTTACGTTCTAATTAGGTCACTTTCGTTTGAATTTATGTCTGATAAATTTTTTATTTTTTTTTACCTTTTTATAAGACTAAAAGAAGTTAGATTTTTCTAACCTTTTTTTAATCTGTTTACTCCTTAAAACTAATTTTAGGAGGTAAAATAGAAGTTAAGGCTCCATTTTTTTGTCTAATTTTGGATAACTTTTAATTATTTTTAGAAAAATATAAAAAGTTGCGTACTTTGACATTGATAAATTTTCTAAAAAGTTTTAGGTACATTTTCTTAGAAAAATATTGTTTACTTATGTTCTATTTTATCTCCTAAAAAATAAATTTTATGAGTAAGAAAAATGTTTTTTTTTCCAACAACGTAAGAAAAATTAACGTTAGAAAAAGTATTTTTTTTTTAAAAAAAAATATTAAAAAGTGACCTTAAATAAGTTGTAACGAAAATGAACTAATTAAAACTTCCTTTATGACTTAAAAAGGGTAAAAAAAATACCTTAAAATTAGGCAAAAAGAAGCAGGGCCTAAGAGCATCTCCAACAATGAGGAGCAAAAAAAATGTCCTTGGACCAAATTTAGTCCTGGAGCAAAATTTGCTCCTCCAGTTTGTTGCTTGAGCTCCATCAGTGAGGAGCAAAATTGCCCCACTTTTGTTATTTTATTATTTTCTTGTTATTACTTATTACTATTAAATAATTTGTTTTTCATATTAATTAATCTAAAGTAAATTAGTAAATGAGTAAAACTATGTTTAGTGACCCAAAAAAATACTTATTCTTCAACAAAATATTTTAACAAACATGTTAAATAATTTTTTAACATAATTTTACATACTAAAAAAGTATAATTTCCTAAACAAGTAAAACTATGTTTAGTGACCCAATAATTACTTAAGAAATTAAAACTATGTTTATATTTTTGAAGAATCAACTTTTCATTAAACTTGATTTTTATATTTTTGCTCCTCGCCAAAATTGTCACAGAATTGCTCCTCCAAAACATTGTCTTTGCTTTTGCTCAACTGAATGCTCCACCTGTTGGAGCTGTGTTTTTGTCAATTTGGACCAAATTTTGCTCCAAATCAGGTTTTGCTCCTCCTGTTGGAGATGCTCTAAGTAAACAACTTTTTTTATTAAGAAGATAACATAAACTTTTTAGAAAACTTAATAAGCACATACTACTTGTGTTTCTTCTCTATAAGCTTACTTCACTTTTTCACATTATTCACTGAGTCACTTTGACCCGGTAATTGAAGGAAAATTTTATGGGATTTATTCCGGACCACGTGATTTATGCATAGAATTAATCATAGGCATTCAAAAAATTATTGTGGTAAGTTAGCTTGCGGAATAAAACTTACCACAGTCCATCCGGACTGGAACGACGCGAATCCCGAGACTTTGACCAGTAATTGATGGAGCTCTGTTCTGAATCTGACACCGGGACCTGTGTCATTGCGTTCGTCTCGTCGAGATACACGATTTTCATACATGACTTGTCTTCATCCGACATCTGTAGCTCAACTTATGCTCCAAAAACTGAATTCAGATCTCGCAGAAAATCAATTGCGGACCAGAAACTTTGACCGGAAATATCTGGAGTTCTACAACTCCATATCGATGCGCCGTTTCTTCTTGTCAATTTGGTTTTTCGAGATCTACAATTTTCGTGTTTTATCAAAAGCGATCCGAGATTGTTATCTAGGCCTAAACACTCAAAAAAGGAATCTGGTATGTACGGAAGCCTTCCGACGTATGATCCAAGATCCGATTCAAGTTCAATGGTGATTCGAACATGAAAAACTCATGATGACACAGCTGGATTTTTCTCTCTTGTGTGGAAAAGATGTAAGATCAATCATCCTCACTTAAAGAACTAAGGTGGACTATTTATAGAGATATATTACTAACCCTAATATTAGGAATACCCATAATTGCACACAAGTCCTTGGTAGGAAAACTTTACATAGCAAGTCCCTCCCTACAAACATTAGTGTAGCTTGCAATTAAGTCCTAATCATATGGTTTATAGTAATACCCATCAACTATAAAATACCATACATAATCTCAACTTACATTCCACACACTTAACACTCAAAAAAACTTGTGAATCACATGATCACACTTATGTTGGACTACTCGGGACCTCTGGAGAAAATAAATGAATCGGCTCGCAATAATATATTTGAACTCATAATTCAACCCGAATTATATTCAAAACTGATTATTAATTATAGTTTACTCCACCATAAAACTATAATTGCACTCTGATATTTATTCTCATCATTATGTATGAGCTTCTGTTATTAATATCAGATAACTCCCCACGTTAAGATTATAGATACGCGTTAATGCTGATCTACTCTTACTAACAATTTCGATCTCATCAACATCTTATGTAATCCCAGTTCTAAACCGCTCAACCCTTATTCGTTATGTTTGGTTACAAATAACCAGCTAGTTAGACTTGACATAACAAAACCTAGTGAGCTCCCAGGTGGGTACATCATTCTCATACGAGACGTGGATTCCATGATTCATTTAGCTTTCACCAAATCATAACAATCATTATCCAATATAGCAGGATTGTTGACTCGCATTTGAATCTCACTCAATATATCAAAATAATTATTAATCAAGATTTGTGTCCACATAAACAATCATAGATTAAGAGCTTCCAATATTACCAATAACAATGAAATATTACATTATCTCACTTCAGTCAGTCCGAGATAATTATATTTCATATGACAGTCTTGTTCAACATACACAAAGTATGCTAATGTAATAAGTTGAAACTATACCGTTTCCTTGACCAATATGTGTCACTATAATGTTACACTACAGTCGTTCCGATAATTTTTCCAAAATTATCTGGACTATGAACCCTTACTTATATTCCATAAATAACTGACAATCAATCTCGCGCATGCCCGAACTCGTCTACATGTCCGATTGTCTTAGGTATGGAACATTGGACTTTATAGTGCATATTTATATGGCAAATAATAAATAGCATTTGCATCCTCACGTGTTTGCTAAATTAAAATGCAAATAGTTATCTATTAAGAATTATTAATTCAACCATAAATATGGTTTTCTGAATACGATTCCCAACGTTCTCCCACTTATTCTCAAAGCCATAAAATAACAATTTAGAAACCCTTCATAATCGGAAGTCTAAATCTATGTGTAGAATTTGTGTGATAAACTAGCATATCTACTCTAAATCTTCTCAGATATCCGAGTATGCTTTTATCACAGTCCACTAGTGTTCTTTCCTTGTAAGTGACCTAAATATATTATCCATGCTAAAAGCAAAATAGTTATCATGTCAAATACTATACATAATATACATGAGGCTCCACCTTCTAAAGCATGAGGAACTACATTTTTTCTCTCTATCTAATCACGTGTTCTAAACACTGATTCTTAGACAGAGAAACTCCATACGCTATAAGAAATAACGTTCTCTTGGAGTCTTTGCATACATGAAACATGAAAGAACTTAACGGATATATGTGACTTTAGAAACAACCATCATTCTATTCTCCCGATCACGCGAGAGCTCAAACCAAGAATCTGAATGGTTTCACATAAATCCCACATATCATGTTTACTAGATAATCACACATTCATTGAAGATGTATATCCAACATTATTTCCAATGAGCCATCATCAACATGGGGCACAAGAAATATTACCAATTTTTGTTGCATCTCATATACACGCGAGATTCTCTAAGACACGAATCAAACTGTGATATTTGATAGCCTGGTCAAAACGAATGTTGCAAGATCTGAATACTAGCTTAATCCCAATGTCAATTGACATCTTAAGTTTGTATTTCAACTTATCTTGCACAACTAACTCTTTTGGTCGCTTCATGTAGATGCATCCATCAAGAATTTCAATGAGGAAATCCATCCTGACATACATCTTCCATATCTCATTACTGAAATGAGCAGCAAATACGAACGAGAATCTGAATAGACCTATATATAGCTACCGACATAATCAGCCTAGCTTTTTAGGTTTTCATCTTTCCGTCTACTCTTCTCTTTCTATTGTAGGTCTATTTGCAACCAATGATTTTTATCCCATCTTGCAAATCTACAATATCCAAAAGGTAGTTATACTACATGAATGGTATCTCAGATGCTGCAGACTAATGTCATGACTCTGAAACTACATCATTCATTATTTCTTCATAGTATTAGGACTGAGTTAAAACTTATTTGGGATTCAACTTATCCCAAGTAGCTCAACCTATGAAGTTGTCATATAACTCTCCCACTACGACAAAGATCTCTCGTTTCTCGTGTATTCAAAACAACATAAATTTATACTTTTTGTGTTTGTGTTATCTCAAAACTAACAACTTTAACATCTTCCTTAAGCTCCTTTAAAACAACTCTACGTTACAATTTCTTACTCATATGATTCTCTTTTCCAAGAATCAGGTATTGTGCCGACAATAACCTTCTGATCCTTAAGATCATAAATAAGTAACATTCTTATCTTTATAATATTCAACCAAGATACATACTTCTAATTTAGCTTCTAACTTATCGAAATGACTTCTCCATACCTGAAAGCGTCTAGAAAAAATTTACCCTATTCTACAATTCCATGGATGTAGTCATGATCAATTTAGAGTGCGCTGAGTTCAAAAGTATCAAACAGTCTCTAATGAATAATCTTAAGACGATAAAAAAATAGTTGAATAACACTTCACTTCACTGATCCGATTATATCTATGAAAAATATGTTTCTTCTATCAGTGATGTTATTCGACTAATCTTTTCGAATTAGGAAATATTATGGTACTTTAATATACAATTGCCACCACTATACTAAAATTACCTTAGGCAAAAAAAAAATTACCTCAAATTTAGCACATAAGACAATCTCTCGATACTAAAGTTATATCATAAAATTCTCCCACTGCAAGAGTGCCTACTCTCATAGCATCTCTTGTCATGATGTCTATCTCTACACTACCATATCGTCTACTTTTCCTGAACCCTCATAAGGAATTCCAAACTTGATTAGTTTCTCTCGTATCTACAAACCAGGATTGGTTGAACGAGTAACTAAACATGATTTGACGAATAGTGTAGTAGACATGAGTGAGTTGTTCATCCTTGGCTTAAATTATTAAGTTGGTTCTTCCTAGTGTCTTTTCTGCTAGCAAATAAAATTCTGGCTTTCGGCCTTTATTAGCTTCACGTATGAGGAATAAGAACAACAACATTAATTGGATCTATAAATATATTTCTACTGCCTACTACCAGATGGTTTAGAAGTATAACCAATTTTCATTCACCAGCATACTAGTTGTTCTCCTGACGAGTTTTTCCCCCACAAATAATTCAATTAGCATTTTTGTCAATGAATAACTCAACATATCAATGTTGTATTCATTCAAAATTGCGTAAATGAATTATATGGGACCTCTTTATCTGACCGACCTAGTTGTCACTATCGATCTGAGATCCCTTGATCACATGTTCAATCAAAAGATGTAATATCCTTAGAACATGATTGCGTGTTGGGGCTCTATCTCATCTATGTGTTCATTAACGCCCTTATTGCCACTTACATCGCAACCCGATCTTGATGCGCAAACATCTTTACATGTTTGCACCATATCGTACGCATGTGACACCGGTTGATGCTGATGTTGCACTACATTTGACATATGCCAAGATGTAACCAACGACATCTCACCAACTTTATCCTACCTTTGATAGGACCGGGTATTTACACCACCCCCTTCATCACTAGGTTCTTAAGTGCAAAACTTGGTCAACACACACTTGTATTCCTTCGCAGTTAAGACAACTTTTAAAGTTCTCTTCCAACTATAGTAATTCTAGTAAATTTATATTATTCGAGAATCACATCCTGGGTTCAAAAACTAGCATCTTTAATTATCTGACAAACACGATAAATAAAAAATATTTATGTCCCCAAGTATGCTTAACCTTTGAATTCAACTAATATTAGAATTCATCGGCAATTCGATTTCCATTTCAACTGCCAGTGACGATTGGCCACTCGACTTTGAAATAAATCAAACAAACAACGTCACATTAGATTTATTATTTGAACATTTACTATCCTATAAAACTAAATAGCCGATTCTTAGGCCCAAAAAAATTAGTAACAAGAACTCGATGGGAGAATATTACCAACTTTATTGTTAAGTGATTCAACCATTACTTCATGCTGAACTGAATCTCTTAGTTTTAAAGAATAGCTCCGATGGGGAGACTTGTCCAACAAAACTATCCTTGTAAGGAGATTTTCCAAATAATCTGTAACTAACCATGGTACCGATGGGGCACTCATATCAATTACATTATTGCCAAATTAGTAATGGAGGCCTCGGGCTTCATTAATTTGCCAAAGAAAACCCTTTACCCACTTAATATTTTTGTTTGAAATACTTATTTTATTAATCTTGAAAAATATACTTCTTATTTGACTTGACCAAAATTTACAAAATAATGTCTAGATTAAACAAACAATTATTTTGTGACCAATTTTGATCTCAAATGAGCGAATAATTTTTCATTAACAAAATTAAATTCAAACAATATTAGATTGATATTGACATGCAAACATCCGTTTAAGTATCCATGTTGTCAGTGATATCTTGATTAGTGGCTATTAACAAATAATAAACCAATCACCACAACATAATAAAACATCTACCCAAATAACAGAAATAACACATAAACTGTTATTATGGCCATGTCTTCATCTTCTCGATAGTCGCTTCCAATCTTTGAATGCGCCATCACCTTCGTTCGATCTTTTGGGTCCACCATCTTCTTTCAATTTCTATTACATAGACCTATCCTACTACATGGATCAAGACTATGTAAAATTGAAAAACAAGCTACTAATTAATTTACTATTCTCCACAAACCGGAAACTTTACAATTAATTACAACCCAAAAAAAAAGTGCCAAAAACACGACAATAAAACCACAACCACAAACAGAAAATCAAATTTTAATATGGCCATAATAACAGTGAATCTGCAAAACAGTGTTAGCACAATGCAGTCCGTTCACACAATTACCGTATTTTAATTGGACAACATGGTTTGATTAGTCTAAGCATAAAATCAACGTTGGCTCTGATACCACTTGAAGATAAAATTTGATGAGATTTATTCCGGACCACGTGATTTATGCAGAGAATTAATCATAGGCATTCAAACAATTATTGTGGTAAGTTAGCTTGCGGAATAAAACTTACCACAGTCCATCCAGACAGGAACGATGCAAATCCCGAGACGTTGAGCAGTCATTGACGGAGCTCTGTTCTGAATCCGAGACTGGTACCTGTGCCATTGCGTCTGTCTCGTCGAGATACACGATTTTCATATATGATTGTCTTCATCCGACATCTGGAGCTCCAGTTATGCTCCAAAAACTGAATTCAGATCCTGCTGAAAATCAACTGCGGACCAGAAACTTTGACCGGCGATATCTGGAGTTATACAACTCCGATCGACACACCGTTTCTTCCTATCTCTTTTTTTTCGATATCTACAACTTTCGTGTTTTACCAAAAGCGATCCGAGATCGTTATCTAGGCCTAAAATCCCAAAATAGGAATCTGGTATATCCGGAAGCCTTCCGACGTATGATCCAAGTTCCCATTCAAGTTCAATGGTAATTCGAACATGAAAAGCTCATGATGGCACAGTTGGATTTTTCTCTCTTGTGTTGAAAAGATGTAAGATCAATCTGATAACTCCACATTAGGAGTTATATTTTTTATGATCCATGACCTTTTTGCGAGCGTTTCTGTGTATTTATGTGAGAAATTGGCCAAATCCGAGTTGTTGTGAGCATACATGACCTATTGAGCTTTATTTCGTAATCCAGGCGTTTTTCATATGATTTATATATTGTTTATCGCATGTGATCTTCCGGGTTGTTTAGTGTTGTGTATCTCAGGTAAACTAGGTGCAATGGAGCTTATGAGAAGCTTGGATATGCTTGGAATGGAGCTAGATGAAGAGAGGAAAAGGAGGCGCACAAACGAAGAGAAGTTGGAAAAGTCACACAGGACCAGCCTGCACTCTTTTCAAAGCCCAGGAAAATATACAAGGAATTTTGAATCAAGGATTGCGGCATTGGAAAGTAGACATCCGTAGCTTTCCAACGGTATATGGTAGGCCTGAAGACGAGTTCGTATGAGGGAGATACAGCCCGCGCAAAATCAGCAAAGAATTTTGTCCGGGAATTACAAAGTAGAGGGGCTGAAGTACAATTTCGGCATAGTTTCATTAAAAAGCGTGCCCAGCTGGTAGAAAACGGGGAGAACGACCTAAGAACAAGGGATTCACGCATCTTTGAATTCTTTGGAGCTAGGGAAGAAGGGAGAACAAGCTTGGAGCAAGGATCATCAACTACATTGAAGATTTTAGCGTTTGATCTTCGTTTCTTCATCTTTTCTTCATGAACTTCATTATTTTGGATATGTTGAACAATATTATGTCTAGCTAAACTTCTTAAAGCTAGGTGATTGATGGAAAACTAGGGTTTGTTGGATGATTTTCCGGATTTTGGACTTGATGCATGCTTTTGCTTAATTCTATGAACGTTCTTGTTAGTTTATCTATTCTTGTACTCAATTCTAAGTGTTCTTGGCTTGATCACCCGTAGAATGCTACTTGTTGATAGAATTGCACGAAAGTGAATTCTTTGAGACGTGTTAAAGAATAGGTAGGTAATCTTGTAGTTTCTTGAGACCGAGAGGAGATAGAAACTTGATTAATCGTGTGAGGGTAGTTTCGATTGATTGTGTTAGAACTTAGTGAATTCGGTGGACCGATAGGACCCGGTGAACGAAGCCTAACAAATTAGTTAGATTGTAGTAGTAGACGGAGGTGGACCGAGAGGACCCGAAATCTATTATTTACACAAATTCACGTGAGATCGAGAGAAGATCGTGATGAGCATTACCCGATATAACTAGAACGTGAGTAGAGTGTTTCATGCATAATTCCGGAAATCGTTAACAACCCTAGGGACATCAATTACCTAGTTCTTCCTTATTAATCGTATTACATCACAATTTATCTTCGTTTAAAGTGAAAATTCTCAAAAAAAAATATTTAGTTCATTGTCATCTAATTTTAGTCGCTTGTTTGTGGGCGACAACTTTATAAAATTCAAACCCTTCTTACCGGTTACATAGATATCTCATAATTACTTTCTAGTTAACTAATAATCATAAATTCCCTTGGGTTCGATACTCGGAGTCGTAAAATACTCCAATACTACTTGACCGTATACTTGCGTTTAAGCGCGTAAAGAATTCGCGTCAAGTTTTTGGCGCCGTTGCCGGGGAACTTTAACGGCTTATTAGTTGAGTAGAAATTGATTTAGGATATCTTTTTTTTTTTGTTTAATTAGCTATTTGTTTTCTCACTTGTATTTGATTATACTTTTCAGGTCGTCAGTGTATGCCCAGGATCCCTAGAGAACTATTGCCCCCACTTGAAGACCCAGAACAGTTATTCAGAGATCAGAGGAGAAGACAGAAACAGAGCAAGATGGGTGATCAATTGACCTACGCGCAACTCAATGAGAAAATGGAAGATTTGGCGAAACAGTTGAATGATCGCAACACTCAGACACCATACAACAAGTCTGGCCAGGCTATTGTGGAGAAATTCCAGACGTCCACGTATGGACACAATCCGGCAATTTAGTGCCAGACATACAGGCTGAGCATTTTGATCTCAAGCCAGCTACGATCCAGACAGACACCAATCAGTTCCAGTTTTATGGGAACAAGGATGAGGATCCCAACGATTTCATTGGGAAGTTCAATGCGTATATCAAGACTGTGAAGTATAAGAACGTGACTCCTGAGGCATTGAAACTTATTCTATTCCCCTATTGTTTGAAAGGTGCAGCTGAGAAGTGGCTTGAATCGAGAGATCCGGATTCAATCACTACATGGGCTCAATGTGTGGATGAATTCATGGCAAAGTTTTACCCAGTTCAGCGGGTTATTCAGTTACAAGGTGATATCCTTGGCTTTCAGCAGCAGGCCCATGAGACCGTGGTAGAGGCATGGGATAGATTTATGCATTTGATCAGGAAGTGCCCAAATCACGATTTTGGGGACTACAAAACTTTGCAGGTCTTCTACCATGGCTTAGAACGCCATAACCAGGAGTTAGTTAACAGGGAAGCTGGAGGAAATTTCATGTATTCAGTTGACAAAGAAGGAGCATTTGCACTTATGAAACAGCTAGCCAAGCAGGATACGCAGTTTTATGATTCTAGAAGACTTTCGGCATTGCCTGAGGCGAAAGATAATGAGTGGAAGGATGGGATCAGCAAGATGGTTTCAGACTTGGCCAAGCATGTTTATAAGGACAAGAAGACAGTAGCAAGTGTTGAGGAGCCAGAATATGATGCAGCAATGGCACACATGGCAAATGAGGATTTGAACTATGTGGGGGCACATGGACAGAGGCAGAACTGGAATCAAGGGAACTACAGGCCATGCATGAGAGATCATCCAGGGTTCAAGTATGGGGATCAGTCTGGAGCGACATATGCACCGGGGTTCCAGCATAGGCCACTGGTTTCGCAGGCTCCACCAGCAGCTGATGCAGCACCAAGTTCAGACATCTCTGTGTTGACAAAGGCATTGGCACAGTTGAGTGAAAACATGAATACTATGACCACCAATGTGAACAACATGTCCACGCAGGTTACTGCTGTGTCTGCGGATTTACAGGCTACGAAGACTTCTCTTCGTTCTCTTGAGGTACAGGTGGGTCAGATTGCTACTCAGCTCTCATCTAGAGCTCCAGGTTCTTTGCCTTCCAACACGGAAGAAAATCCTCGTCAAATCAATGCAATCACTACTCGAAGCGGGGTTGCATTGAAAGATCCGCCATATCCCACTCATGCTAGAGCTGATGCTTCTAAGGCTAAAGAGCATGAGATATTTGATGATGATACTAATGTCGTGATCCCCCAATCAAAGGGCGCGACGGATGAGGAGGCGGTGAAAGACAAGGATGAGGTACGTATTGATACTACTATTTCTAAGGCAGTTCCATATCCGTTGAGAACGAGAAAGAGGGATGATTCTAGAGATTTTCAGAGGTTTATTGATATATTCAAGAAGGTGGAGATTAACATTCCTTTTGCAGAGGCTATCTCTAAAATGCCTACATATGCCAAGTTTCTCAAGGATATTCTTTCAGGAAAGAGACGCATGAGTGATTTTGCACAGGTGAATTTGACTGCTGAGACTTCTGAATGCGTCAGGAATGGATTGCCTAAGAAGAAGAAAGACCCTGGGAGCTTTGTGATACCGGTTACTCCTGGTGATTCTCTCACTATGACTGCATTGTGCGATTCGGGGGCAAGCATCAATTTGATGCCCTTGTCCGTATTCAGGAAGCTAGGTGTGGGGGAGCCTCGTCCCACCCGAGTTACCTTGCAGATGGCTGACAGGTCGATCCGTAGAGCATATGGGGTGATTGACGACATTTTGGTCAAATTTGGCACTATTATCTTTCCTGCAGATTTTGTCATCTTAGACATAGAGGTTGGCGAAGTACCTCTCATTCTTGGCAGGCCCTTCCTAGCTACAGGGGAGGCTATTATTCATGTGAAGAGTGGAAAGCTATCTATGCATATCAATGATGAAAAAGTGGTCTTCGATGTGTTCAAGGCAATGAAAATGCCTTCATGCTATAACTATGAAGATTGCTTTAGCGTAGAGATATTTGATGATGATATGGGAGATGAGGAAGCTAAATTGATGTGGGAGGAAATTGATGGAATGTACAAGGATGAAGATCAGAGCCCTCCCATGGATTTGTGTCACATGAGCAGCTGGACCAAGCTGGATTTATATGAGCAAGGGGAGCAAAAAACTAGCTCATGTTCCTTCACTCAAGTCACCACCCGTGCTTGAGTTGAAACCATTGCCTAACCATCTCAGGTATGCTTTTCTTGGTGTTGATAACACATTGCCCGTAATTGTTTCTTCTGTTTTATCTCAGGCACAGGAGGAGCAGCTTTTGGATGTGCTAAGGAAGCATAAGGGAGCAATTGGATGGACTATCGCAGATATAAAGGGGATCAGCCCCGTCTATTGCCAGCACAAGATCCGGGTAGAAGAAGGAAAGAATCCAGTGATCCAAGCACAGCGGAGATTGAACCCGCATATGAAAGAAGTGGTGAGAAAAGAGGTCATGAAGTGGCTTGAGGCTGGTATTATTTTTCCGATCTCAGACAGCACTTGGACTAGCCCGGTCCAGTGTGTGCCTAAGAAAGGAGGAATGACTATGGTATAGAACGACAAGCATGAGCAGATTGCTCAACGGACAGTTACTGGATGGCGTGTGTGCATGGATTACAGGAATCTGAATGAAGCCACGCTCAAGGATCACTTTCCGTTGCCGTTTATTGATCAGATGCTTGATCGTTTGGCTCACCACGAGTACTAATGCTTCTTGGATGGATATTCAGGCTACAACCAGATAGCCATTGCTCCAGAAGACCAGGAGAAGACCACTTTTACATGCCCCTATGGCACATTTGCGTTCCGCCGCATGCCCTTTGGGTTATGTAATGCACCGGCTACTTTCCAGCGGTGTATGATGGCCATCTTCTCAGACATGATTGAGAGGAATTTAGAGGTCTTCATGGACGACTTCTCCCTATTTGGTGACAGTTTTGAGGATTGTCTACACCATCTCGGTCGTGTCTTAGTTCGTTGTGAAGACACTAATCTCGTGCTGAATTGGGAGAAGTGTCACTTCATGGTCACAGAGGGGATAGTTCTTGGTCACAAGATTTCACGCAGAGGGTTGGAGGTTGATCAAGCGAAGGTAGAGACAATCAAGCAACTCCCTTATCCGACTTCACTGAAGGGGGTCAGAATCTTCTTGGGACATGCAGGTTTCTATCGCAGGTTTATCAAGGACTTCTCGAAGATCTGCAAGCCTTTGTGTGAGTTGCTAGGGAAAGATGTCCCGTTTGTGTTTGATGAAGCGTGCAAGAAGGCCTTTGACTTTTTTAAGGAACAGCTCACCTCTGCTCCTATCATCACAACTCCGGATTGGAGTTTGCCATTTGAGCTCATGTGCGATGCCAGTGATTTCGCCATTGGAGCAGTATTGGGGCAAAGGAAGGAAAAGGTATGCCATGTTATTTATTATGCTAGTAGGGTTCTTAATGAGGCTCAACTGAACTATGGCACTACTGAGAAGGAGTTATTAGCTGTGATTTTTGCTCTTGACAAATTCCGGCCTTATCTTGTGGGATCGAAAGTGATTGTCTTTACGGATCATTCGGCGCTAAAATATCTTCTTGATAAGAAGGATGCCAAGCCAAGATTGTTGCGGTGGGTTCTTTTGATGCAGGAATTTGATGTTGAGATCCGCGACAAGAAGGGTGTTGAGAATGTGGTAGCGGACCACCTCTCAAGACTCGAGAATGGAGTGGTAGAGAAGGTGCCGATTCAAGAGAACTTTCCTGACGAGAGCTTGATGTCTTTGGGGGATACTGAGCCTTGGTATTGGGCAATTGCTAACTATCTCACCAATGGGAAGATTCCGGAAGTGTGGACAGTGCAGCAGAAGAAGCGGTTCTTGTATGTGGTCAAGCAATATTTTTGGGAGGATCCATATCTATTCAAGATGGGAGCCGACAATATCATTCGAAAGTGTGTGCCTACTCATGAGATCTATGATGTGATCAAGCAATGTCATGCAACGCCTAGTGGAAGCCATTTCAGCGGTCCTCGCACCGCCATGAAGGTACTACAATCCGGTTTCTTTTGGCCTACTATATTTAAAGATTGTCATGATTGGGTTGCAGGATGTGATAGTTGCCAAAGAACGGGTAACATCTCCAAGCGAGATGAGATGCCAATGTCTGAATGGCTTGAGGTGGAGCCCTTCGATGTTTGGGGCATAGACTTCATGGGTCTGTTTCCTCTTTCGTATGGTAATCTCTACATCCTCCTTGCTGTGGATTACGTGACGAAATGGGTTGAGGCAATTGCGTGCCCCAAGAATGATGCAGCGACGGTAGAGAAGTTTCTGAAGAAGCACATCTTTACTCGGTTTGGCACACCAAGGGCAATGGTGAGCGATGAAGGTTCACACTTCATAAACCGAGTGTTTGCCAGAGTCTTGAAGACGTACGGGGTGTCTATCCATAAGGTTTTCCTACCTTATCACCCCCAAACTAATGGGCAAGCTGAAGTTTCAAACAGGGAGATTAAGGGGATTCTTCAGAAAACCGTCAACAATGGACGCAAGGATTGGGCTGTGAAGCTAGATGATGCATTGTGGGCATACCGTACTGCATGGAAGACGCCATTGAACATGTCACCGTTCCAGCTTGTCTTCGGTAAGGCATGTCACCTTCCCGTTGAGCTAGAGCACAAGGTTTATTGGGCGATAAAACGGTTGAACATGGATCCTGAGTTAGCAGGACAAGCAAGGAAGATGAAGCTTCTTGAACTTGAGGAATGGAGATTACAGGCCTATGATAGTTCCCGGATTTACAAGGAAAAGACGAAGAGATGGCACGACAGTCGTCTCAAACCGAAGGAGCTTCGTGTGGGACAGAAGGTTTAGTTATTCAACTCACGCTTGAAGCTCTTTCCGGGAAAGCTTCGTTCGAGATGGTCCGGGCCGTTCCGGATCCACCAAATCTATCCTTGGGGTGCGGTTGAGTTAGAAGATCCACATACGAATGAGTGTTTCCGCGTCAACGGAAGCAGAGTGAAACCGTACTTGGAATCCGCGCCAATTCCGGCCAAAGTGGATGTTATCTACTTTGACGAGCCGTGATTTGATTGAGGTAACTGGGTCAGGCCGTCGACCGTAAATTACAAAGCGCTTGTTGGGAGGCAACCCAACGTATTTTATGCATTAGTGTAGAGAGTGTGTTTTAAATACTGTTGTGTGAGTTTTTAATTTTGTTTTGTTATCTGAGGGGTGAGAGAGCGAGAATTTGACATTTGAGTTGAGTCTCTGCAGGATTACAGGTTATTACGCGATTCGGACTCCCCTTCTTGATGTGCGTAGACTCTCATGGAAATGCGCGCATCAGAGTTCGAACGTAAAAGACAAGCGAAATGGGAACGAGAAAGATGTGATCACGCCGAGATTCCTGAGGATGTTGGGAAGCGTGTCACGGGGGAAAAAAATATGAGCTCAAGAACATAAGAGGAACATGGAATTCAAGCTAAGGAATTGTGAAGATTAGCAAACAAAGCGAAAAAAAAAAAAAAAAAAAAAAAAAAAAAAAAAAATTGCCAGGAGATCGTATGATCAACATGTTGGATCGTGGGATCAGCAGTGAATACTTAGAAAAAATTTCTACGGAAAAATTTTGAGCAACTCACTGGAGAATAATATCACAGAGGAGATCCTACGATCAAAGCAGATCGTACGATCACAAATTGTGATCGCACGATCTGCTAAGGAGTCTTGCCGCATCAAAAAAGAGCAACTCATTGGAATTGCCGATCACCTACCAGATTGCACGACCATCTCAGATCGCACGATCACCTTATGGTGATCGCACGATCAGAAACAAAACTCGCAGCTCATTAAAAAGGGGTAATGTGGTCTTTTTGGCAACAATTAAAAGGAATAAATGAGGCTTCCTCACGGGTTGAACTACAGAACCACGCCCCCAACATCTATTTCGTCGCTCTCTCTCTTGTGAGCTCTCTCAGTGCTCAAGAACACGATTGGAAGAAGTTGATCAAATTCTGAATCAAGATAGGGGTTTTGCTCGCCTCAAGCACCTCTACAACTATTGTGAAGCCAATTCAGCTAGTTTACAAGAGACAAGTGTGGGGGAGAAGAAGGAAGTCCAAGCCCTAGAACGAAGAATCGTCGATTCGTTCTTCATCGTTTGAAATTTCAACAAACCGGTTTCAGGGTTTTGACGGGGACACCAAGGGGAAGCTAAAGAGCTAAAAATCTCGCATCGTGAAAAATACAGAAAAATCAGTCAATTTGACTGATTTTGTCAGGTATTCCTAAAACTTTAGCGTATTATTTGATTTTCGCACTTGAACTTGCTTCATTTGTTTGACAATTGATACGTGTGTGAGATGAGGCCTAATAAAGGCAAGATGGTGATGGGTTCGTCGGTCGATAAAGGGAAACGTAAGGTGAATGAGAGTGAATTAGTTGACTGTTACCAAAACGAGGATGAACCTGAGTTGGAGATGGGAGATGAGACATCTAGTGACGATGAGGAAACCGATTGTCCTAAATCACCTAATTTTAGTTGGCTTAAAGGTTCCTTTCCCGCTAATCCTAAAATGAGGGCATCTAGGAAGCACCCTATGAAGGATATCACTGATCCTAGGAAGATTGAACCCACAAATTTCTGCACCCATAGATTTGTTTGTCATGATGCTCATTTGTTTTTCTTAACAAACAAGGGGATCAAATATAGTGTTAATCCTGAGAAAGAGTTCGACTTTACAGTCCCTGATGTGCCTAAGGAGATTAAAGATGCGGCCAAGCGTGAGAACTTTCTGGGTATGTATGCCCTACTCAAAGAGTCCTCATGTTCGGCACTTGTGCGTGAAATGACTGTGAATGCTCGGTACTCTACTTGTGCGTGCCACCATGGTGAGGTTAGCGATGAGAGGATAATTTATGCTAGGGGCAAGTTTGTGGTTTTCACCCCGGATTCTATTGCTAATGCCTTTAAGTGGCCACCCCTAACTGATAAGTGCAAATTTCATGAGGTTTTGAGGCGCAGAGGGATTGAGGAGGAGATAGGACAGTTTTGTTTTGCGGGGGTGCCAGGGGCATATTGGGTGAGAAGAGAGAATAAGAGAGACTGGCTGGTTGAGAACAAGGTTCTCCTAAATCCTGCCCGGTGGTTAATAGAGTGGGTTGAGACATGGATTTTGGGTGTTACTTCTACCCAATGGGTGGACTTTGATACCTGTGTCATGGCTTATTGTTTGTTTAAGGGGTGGAGGTTTGACATACCTGCACGAATTCATAAGAATTTCCGATCTAGGTTGGAAAAAGGGAATAGGAGGGCGCCCGGCTATAGCTATTTGCTATGCATTTGGCTACTGATGCCGGTGTGACGCTAACCAATTCTGAGCGCGATAAGCAAAAGCCTCTAGAACGGCTTTGGAATAACATTCCTCCCCCTTTTAGGAACTTGCCACCGAGCGGCAGTAGGAGGAGAGGAAGAGCTGCAGTAGGAGGTGTTGAGAGTGTCTCGTGTCAGCCGGTGCCCAGTTTTGATTTCGAGCGGGCATTTCGTAGGTTGGGGGCGAAGGAGGATAGGCATTTTGCGCATACTCGTAGTAGTATGAAGAAGATAGGAGCAGAGGTGGCTAGGCAGAGTAGGTTGTTGGCTCAGTTAGCCATACAACACAACTTTGGCGTTGATCCTCAGGCCGAGCTTTTCGAGTATGCCTCTGACCCTTACCAGAGCCCGGAGGATGAGTAGATTCACCGCCCCTCACATTAGAAATGCTGAGTCCTCGGTTTTACTTCTAATTTCGTTGAGGACAACGACGTATTCTAGTGTGAGGGGAGTTTTAGTCTTGACTAGCCAGTCAGTGTTTGCATCGCCATGTCTGCATATAGTTAGTCCGTGTCGTGATATTGTGATAGTATGTCATATTGTTTGTGTTAGTCGTGTATATATTTGTTTATGTTTGTGTTTAATATTGCACGTTTTCTTATTTGAGTCTACCTACCCTATTGAATGTCTTGTGTAGTTTCGTTTAGTTCGTGTCGGCTTGCATGTAGAGTAGGAATTATATGAAAAAAAAAATAAAAAGAGAAAATTGTTTGTGTTAGTCGTGTATATATTTGAGAAAAGGGCAATCAAAATAGGCTAAAGTTTGATAAATCGCGAAGTGTGAGGATTTTAGGCGTAGAGCATGATTTGCGACCGAGAGTGACGACGTGAGTCCCCCCTAGTAGGTATAGAGAGACTTTCTTTACGGGAGTGCCTACCTATTTCTAACACTTACGTGATTTTCAAAGTCAAAGTGTGTGCCTATTTTCTTACAAGAGCTGAGCTATGTGTGAGCTAAACAAGCCGAACATCCATGTGTACGTCTTAGGTAGTCGCCAACCCGCCTCGTAGTGGCACACGAAATAGCTGTGCGAGGACGTGTATTAGAGCACTCACTGCTTTTAGAACTCACCTTGTAGGACCATTAGACGCCCCAATTTGAACCTTGGATTCTTTGCTAGCCTTCGGACCTAGGGTAACGATTCTTGGCCTTCAACACAAATTGATTAGAATCACCACTTTAGTGCGTCACGAGGGGTTTGTGTAGTTGAGAGGGTTCGATGAGGGAGTGAGTACACGTTTCGTTGAGTTCTACATCTTGCTTGCGCTTCATTGATTATCTACGAGGGGATGCGAGGGTGAGTGAGTAGGCTTGCGCACTTCGGTGTGGCGGTGTTCCATGACACTACATCATGGACACAGTTGTGGAGAGCCGTGAGTGCGTGAATCTAATACGCTCGAAATTGGGTTGGGTGAACTTAAATGGTGGATCGTGCTAGGTACCGGTTTTGATTACTTTGGTGTAGGAGGATCGGTTGGATTAGGCACGAGATACATTCATCTTCGGGACTACTTGAGAGGGGATATGGCTACATTCGAGTGTGGGGGTGTCGACTTTTGACTCCGGACATTGAGTGTGAGCTTGCGACGACTCCACTCCCACACATTTACTTCATTGATTTTGCGGCTTGGATTTGACATGGACTTTGATTGAGTTAGGAGGAGATGATATTTCTATGTGATATTCATTCATCGATTTACGTGTTTCCTTCTCCTAGCATATTTGATTAGTATTTGAAGACCACTCGGATAGTATTGTTGGATTGTGATGGTATTTTGAGAGGATTGAAAAAAAAGAGAGAAAGAAAAAGAAAGAAAAAAAAAACAGAAAAAAAAGAAAATAAAAATGAGAGAAAAAGAAAAAGGAGAGATTAAATAAAGTTTGAGTTGGAATTGAATTGGAACGAGTGGTGGAGCTGCTTTGACGACAACGGTTCATGTTTCATGCACGACGAACGACGATGGCCACGGAGATCACTAGTGTACCGGGGTTTGAGGGAATTGAGGGCCGGAGGTGGTGAGCTTTGGGTTTTGGTTCCTATCATCGTGGTGAGGGTGTGTGAGATGTGGGTTTTGATGTGAGAATGTGACGCTTAGGACTTGATTTCGACGAGATTATCTTTATGTCCCTAAGCCTCATCATGTGAAAACCGTCAGCGGATTAGGAGCTCGGACCTTGGATGTGGCTTTGCCTAGTGTAGTCTCTTATTTCGTGGCACACGCGAAGAGGTAGCGTACTCTTGTACTTAGTAGAGTTAGGCTTTCTATACTAACTAGGGGAGAGTCTCGTTGTCGAGTTTAGTTTCAACTCATGCTTTGTTCCTAGGATTCTCATCACTTCATGATAATTGATTTAAGCCAATGGAGATTGCCCGATCTCAACCAAAATATAAAAAGTGTGTTTTGTATATATGTGTTTGTGTAGGATTCAGTCGTAGTTTGCATTTGTATCATATTGTTGCATTGTCGAGTCTTGTGTCGTTATTGAGTCGGCTAGTTAGGATTTGTATGCAACGGTGTTTCTAGTAAGTATGCAATTCTCGACTCGTATCACTTGTGGGGTTGTGTTTCATTGGAGATGTTCTGGTTGGGTTGTGGCCGGATTTTGGTTGTACTTTGATTGGATTGCTCGGGACGTGCAATAGGTTAGTGTGGGGGAGTTTGATAACTCCACATTAGGAGTTATATTGTTTATGATCCATGACCTTTTTGCGAGCGTTTCTGTGTATTTATGTGAGAAATTGGCCAAATCCGAGTTGTTGTGAGCATACATGACCTATTGAGCTTTATTTCGTAATCCGGGCGTTTTTCATATGATTTATATATTATTTATCGCATGTGATCTTCCGGGTTGTTTAGTGTTGTGTATCTCAGGTAAACTAGGTGCAATGGAGCTTATGAGAAGCTTGGATATGCTTGGAATGGAGCTAGATGAAGAGAGGAAAAGGAGGCGCACAAACGAAGAGAAGTTGGAAAAGTCACACAGGACCAGCCTGCACTCTTTTTGATGCCAGGAAAATCTACAAGAAATTTTGAAGCAAGGCTTGCGGCATTTACAGGCTACGAAGACTTCTCTTCGTTCTCTTGAGGTACAGGTGGGTCAGATTGCTACTCAGCTCTCATCTAGAGCTCCAGGTTCTTTGCCTTTCAACACGGAAGAAAATCCTCGTCAAATCAATGCAATCACTACTCGAAGCGGGGTTGCATTGAAAGATCTGCCATATCCCACTCATGCTAGAGCTGATGCTTCTAAGACTAAAGAGCATGAGATATTTGATGATGATACTAATGTCGTGATCCCCCAATCAAAGGGCGCGACGGATGAGGAGGCGGTGAAAGACAAGGATGAGGTACGTATTGATACTACTATTTCTAAGGCAGTTCCATATCCGTTGAGAACGAGAAAGAGGGATGATTCTAGAGATTTTCAGAGGTTTATTGATATATTCAAGAAGGTGGAGATTAACATTCCTTTTGCAGAGGCTATCTCTAAAATGCCTACATGTGCCAAGTTTCTCAAGGATATTCTTTCAGGAAAGAGACGCATGAGTGATTTTTGCACAGGTGAATTTGACTGCTGAGACTTCTGAATGCGTCAGGAATGGATTGCCTAAGAAGAAGAAAGACCCTGGGAGCTTTGTGATACCGGTTACTCTTGGTGATTCTCTCACTATGACTGCATTGTGCGATTTTGGGGGCAAGCATCAATTTGATGCCCTTGTCAGTATTCAGGAAGCTAGGTGTGGGGGAGCCTCGTCCCACCCGAGTTACCTTGCAGATGGCTGACAGGTCGATCCGTAGAGCATATGGGCTGATTGACGACATTTTGGTCAAAGTTGGCACTCTTATCTTTCCTGCAGATTTTGTCATCTTAGACATAGAGGTTGGCGAAGTACCTCTCATTCTTGGCAGGCCCTTCCTAGCTACAGGGGAGGCTATTATTCATGTGAAGAGTGGAAAGCTATCTATGCTGATCAATGATGAAAAAGTGGTCTTCGATGTGTTCAAGGCAATGAAAATGCCTTCATGCTATAACTATGAATATTGCTTTAGCGTAGAGATCTTTGATGATGATATGGGAGATGAGGAAGCTAAATTGATGTGGGAGGAAATTGATGGAATGTACAAGGATGAAGATCAGAGCCCTCCCATGGATTTGTGTCACATGAGCAGCTGGACCAAGCTTGATTTATATGAGCAAGGGGAGCAGAAACTAGCTCTTGTTCCTTCACTCAAGTCACCACCCGTGCTTGAGTTGAAACCATTGCCTAACCATCTCAGGTATGCTTTTCTTGGTGTTGATAACACATTGCCCGTAATTGTTTCTTCTGTTTTATCTCAGACACAGGAGGAGCAGCTTTTGGATGTGCTAAGGAAGCATAAGGGAGCAATTGGATGGACTATGGCAGATATAAAGGGGATCAGCCCCGTCTATTGCCAGCACAAGATCCGGGTAGAAGAAGGAAAGAAGCCAGTGATCCAAGCACAACGGAGATTGAACCCGCATATGAAAGAAGTAGTGAGAAAAGAGGTCATGAAGTGGCTTGAGGCTGGTATTATTTTTCCGATCTCAGACAGCACTTGGACTAGCCCGGTCCAGTGTGTGCCTAAGAAAGGAGGAATGACTGTGGTAGAGAACGACAAGCATGAGCAGATTGCTCAACGGACAGTTACTGGATGGCGTGTGTGCATGGATTACAGGAATCTGAATGAAGCCACGCTCAAGGATCACTTTCCGTTGCCGTTTATTGATCAGATGCTTGATCGTTTGGCTCACCACGAGTACTAATGCTTCTTGGATGGATATTCAGGCTACAACCAGATAGCCATTGCTCCAGAAGACCAGGAGAATACCACTTTTCATGCCCCTATGGCACATTTGCGTTCCGCCGCATGCCCTTTGGGTTATGTAATGCACCGGCTACTTTCCAGCGGTGTATGATGGCCATCTTCTCAGACATGATTGAGAGGAATTTAGAGGTCTTCATGGAAGACTTCTCCCTATTTGGTGACAGTTTTGAGGATTGTCTACACCATCTCGGCCGTGTCTTAGTTCGTTGTGAATACACTAATCTCGTGCTGAATTGGGAGAAGTGTCACTTCATGGTCACAGAGGGGATAGTTCTTGGTCACAAGATTTCACGCAGAGGGTTGGAGGTTGATCAAGCGAAGGTAGAGACAATCAAGCAACTCCCTTATCCGACTTCAGTGAAGGGGGTCAGAATCTTCTTGGGACATGCAGGTTTCTATCGCAGGTTTATCAAGGACTTCTCGAAGATCTGCAAGCCTTTGTGTGAGTTGCTAGGGAAAGATGTCCCGTTTGTGTTTGATGAAGCGTGCAAGAAGGCCTTTGACTTTTTGAAGGAACAGCTCACCTCTGCTCCTATCATCACAACTCTGGATTGGAGTTTGCCATTTGAGCTCATGTGCGATGCCAGTGATTTCGCCATTGGAGCCGTATTGGGGCAAAGGAAGGAAAAGGTATGCCATGTTATTTATTATGCTAGTAGGGTTCTTAATGAGGATCAACTGAATTATGGCACTACTGAGAAGGAGTTATTAGCTGTGATTTTTGATCTTGACAAATTCCGGCCTTATCTTGTGGGATCGAAAGTGATTGTCTTTACGGATCATTCGGCGCTGAAATATCTTCTTGATAAGAAGGATGCCAAGCCAAGATTGTTGCGGTGGGTTCTTTTGATGCAGGAACTTGATGTTGAGATCCGCGACAAGAAGGGTGTTGAGAATGTGGTAGCGGACCACCTCTCAAGACTCGAGAATGGAGTGGTAGAGAAGGTGCCGATTCAAGAGAACTTTCCTGACGAGAGCTTGATGTCTTTGGGGGATACTGAGCCTTGGTATTGGGCAATTGCTAACTATCTCACCAATGGGAAGATTCCGGAAGAGTGGACAGTGCAGCAGAAGAAGCGGTTCTTGTATGTGGTCAAGCAATATTTTTGGGAGGATCCATATCTATTCAAGATGGGAGCCGACAATATCATTCGAAAGTGTGTGCCTACTCATGAGATCTATGATGTGATCAAGCAATGTCATGCAGCGCCTAGTGGAAGCCATTTCAGCGGTCCTCGCACCGCCATGAAGGTACTACAATCCGGTTTCTTTTGGCCTACTATATTTAAAGATTGTCATGATTGGGTTGCAGGATGTGATAGTTGCCAAAGAACGGGTAACATCTCCAAGCGAGATGAGATGCCAATGTCTGAATGGCTTGAGGTGGAGCCCTTCGATGTTTGGGACATAGACTTCATGGGTCTGTTTCCTCTTTCGTATGGTAATCTCTACATCCTCCTTGCTGTGGATTACGTGACGAAATGGGTTGAGGCAATTGCGTGCCCCAAGAATGATGCAGCGACGGTAGAGAAGTTTCTGAAGAAGCACATCTTTACTCGGTTTGGCACACCAAGGGCAATGGTGAGCGATGAAGGTTCACACTTCATAAACCGATTGTTTGCCAGAGTCTTGAAGACGTACGGCGCTACCTTATCACCCCCAAACTAATGGGCAAGCTGAAGTTTCAAACAGGGAGATTAAGGGGATTCTTCAGAAAACCGTCAACAATGGACGCAAGGATTGGGCTGTGAAGCTAGATGATGCATTGTGGGCATACCGTACTGCATGGAAGACGCCATTGAACATGTCACCGTTCCAGCTTGTCTTCGGTAAGGCATGTCACCTTCCCGTTGAGCTAGAGCACAAGGTTTATTGGGCGATAAAACGGTTGAACATGGATCCTGAGTTAGCAGGACAAGCAAGGAAGATGAAGCTTCTTGAACTTGAGGAATGGAGATTACAGGCCTATGATAGTTCCCGGATTTACAAGGAAAAGACGAAGAGATGGCACGACAGTCGTCTCAAACCGAAGGAGCTTCGCGTGGGACAGAAGGTTTTGTTATTCAACTCACGCTTGAAGCTCTTTCCGGGAAAGCTTCGTTCGAGATGGTCCGGGCCGTTCCGGATCCACCAAATCTATCCTTGGGGTGCGGTTGAGTTAGAAGATCCACATACGAATGAGTGTTTCCGCGTCAACGGAAGCAGAGTGAAACCGTACTTGGAATCCGCGCCAATTCCGGCCAAAGTGGATGTTATCTACTTTGACGAGCCGTGATTTGATTGAGGTAACTGGGTCGGGCCGTCGATCGTAAATTACAAAGCGCTTGTTGGGAGGCAACCCAACGTATTTTATGCATTAGTGTAGAGAGTGTGTTTTAAATACTGTTGTGTGAGTTTTTAATTTTGTTTTGTTATCTGAGGGGTGAGAGAGCGAGAATTTGACATTTGAGTTGAGTCTCTGCAGGATTACAGGTTATTACGCGATTCGGACTCCCCTTCTTGATGTGCGTAGACTCGCATGGAAATGCGCGCATCGGAGTTCAAACGTAAAAGACATGCGAAATGGGAACGAGAAAGATGTGATCACGCCGAGATTCCTGAGGATGTTGGGAAGCGTGTCACGGGGGAAAAAAAATATGAGCTCAAGAACAGAAGAGGAACATGGAATTCAAGCTAAGGAACTGTGAAGATTAGCAAAAAAAAAAAAAAAAAAAAAAAAAAAAAAAAAAAAAAAAAAAAATTGCCAGTAGATCGTATGATCAACATGTTGGATCGTGGGATCAGCAGTGAATACTTAGAAGAAATTTCTACGAAAAAATTTTGAGCAACTCACTCGAGAATAATATCACAGAGGAGATCCTACGATCAAAGCAGATCGTACGATCACAAATTGTGATCGCACGATCTGCTAAGGAGTCTTGCCGCATCAAAAAAGAGCAACTCACTGGAATTGCCGATCACCTACCAGATCGCAACACCATCTCAGATCGCACGATCACCTTATGGTGATCGCACGATCAGAAACAAAACTCGCAGCTCATTAAAAAGGGGTAATGTGGTCTTTTTGGCAACAATTAAAAGGAATAAATGAGGCTTCCTCACGGGTTGAACTACAGAACCACGCCCCCAACATCTATTCTGTCGCTCTCTCTCTTGTGAGCTCTCTCAGTGCTCAAGAACACGATTGGAAGAAGTTGATCAAATTCTGAATCAAGATAGGGGTTTTGCTCGCCTCAAGCTCCTCTACAACTATTGTGAAGCCAATTCAGCTAGTTTACAAGAGACAAGTGTGGGGGAGAAGAAGGAAGTCCAAGCCCTAGAACGAAGAATCTTCGATTCGTTCTTCATCGTTTGAAATTTCAACAAACCGGTTTCGGGGTTTTGACGGGGACACCAAGGGGAAGCTAAAGAGCTAAAAATCTCGCATCGTGAAAAATACAGAAAAATCAGTCAATTTGACTGATTTTGTCAGGTATTCCTAAAACTTTAGCGTATTATTTGATATTTGCACTTAAACTTGCTTCATTTGTTTGACAATTGATACGTGTGTGAGATGAGGCCTAATAAAGGCAATATGGTGATGGGTTCGTCGGTCGATAAAGGGAAACGTAAGGTGAATGAGAGTGAATTAGTTGACCGTTACCAAAACGAGGATGAACCTGAGTTGGAGATGGGAGATGAGACATCTAGTGACGATGAGGAAACCGATTGTCCTAAATCACCTAAGTTTAGTTGGCTTAAAGGTCCCTTTCCCGCTAATCCTAAAATGAGGGCATCTAGGAAGCACCCTATGAAGGATATCACTGATCCTAGGAAGATTGAACCCACAAATTTCTGCACCCATAGATTTGTTTGTCATGATGCTCACTTGTTTTTCTTAACAAACAAGGGGATCAAATATAGTGTTAATCCTGAGAAAGAGTTCGACTTTACAGTCCCTGATGTGCCTAAGGAGATTAAAGATGCGGCCAAGCGTGAGAACTTTCTGGGTATGTATGCCCTACTCAAAGAGTCCTCATGTTCGGCACTTGTGCGTGAAATGACTGTGAATGCTCGGTACTCTACTTGTGCGTGCCACCATGGTGAGGTTAGCGATGAGAGGATAATTTATGCTAGGGGCAAGTTTGTGGTTTTCACCCCGGATTCTATTGCTAATGCCTTTAAGTGGCCACCCCTAACTGAGAAGTGCAAATTTCATGAGGTTTAGAGGCGCAGAGGGATTGAGGAGGAGATAGGACAGTTTTGTTTTGCGGGGGTGCCAGGGGCAGATTGGGTGAGAAGAGAGAATAAGAGAGACTGGCTGGTTGAGAACAAGGTTCTCCTAAAGTCTGCCCGGTGGTTAATTGAGTGGGTTGAGACATGGATTTTGGGTGTTACTTCTACCCAATGGGTGGACTTTGATACCTGTGTCATGGCTTATTGTTTGTTCAAGGGGTGGAGGTTTGACATACCTGCACGAATTCATAAGAATTTCCGATCTAGGTTGGAAAAAGGGAATAGGAGGGCGCCCGGCTATAGCTATTTGCTAATGCATTTGGCTACCGATGCCGGTGTGACGCTAACCAATTCTGAGCGCGATAAGCAAAAGCCTCCAGAACGGCTTTGGAATAACATTCCTTCCCCTTTTACAAATAACCAGATCCAGACTTGACATAACAAAACCTAGTGAGCTCCCAGGAGGGTATATCATTCTCATACGAGACGTGGATTCCATGATTTGTTTAGATTTCACCAAATCATAACAATTATTATTCAATATACCAGGATTGTTGACTCGCATTTGAATCTCACTCAATATATCAAAATAATGATTAATCAAGATTTGTGTCCACATAAACAATCATAGATTAAGATTTTCCAATATTACCAATAACAATGAAATATTACATTATCTCACTTCGGTCAGTCCGAGATAATTATATTTCATATGGCGGTTATGTTCAACATACACAAAGTATGCTAATGTAGCAAGTTGAAACAATACCGTTTTCTTGACCGAGATGTGTCACTATAACGTTACACTACAGTCGTTCCGATAATTTGTCCAAAATTATCTAGACAGTGAACCCTTACTTATATTCCATAAATAACTAACAATCAATCTCGTGCATTCCCGAACTCGGCTACATGTCCGATTGTCTTAGGTATGGAACATTAGACTTTATGATGCATATTTATATGGAAAATAATAAATAGCATTTGCATACTCACGTGTTTGCTAAATTAAAATGCAAATAGTTATCTATTAAGAATTTTTAATTAAACCATAAATATGGTTTTCTGAATACGAACAATCTCCCACTTATTCTCAAAGCCATAAAATAACAATTTAGAAACCCTTCATAATCGGAAGTCTGAATCTATGTGTAGACTTTGTGTGATAAACTAGCATATCTACTCCAAACACAAAACACTACTTTTTTTTACTCCAAACACAAAACACGATTTCTTTCACACTATATGAATGGAAGAGTGATACCTCCATTATATGGGTGACATTCCTAGTTATTTATTCTTCCATTTTGGAGACGGAAAGGTGTGGAATTCACCATCAAATCAAAATATCCATTTTGGTACAATTTTGGTAATGTCACTATCAATGCCACATAATGGAGGTCAATTTATATAGCATGATTATTCCCTTTAAATTCACTTGTAATTTGAAATTTCACCGTCCATTTTGGGGGTGCCAAATTTACGGAATTCACAATTAATTTAATCAACTAAAATTATGATTTCCTTCTACATCATTTTTTTGGTGGAAATTTACTTAATTTTTGCCAACTAACATCAATAACTTTCCTTTTGAATAAATATTATACATGCTCAATTAAGTTTACATGTCGGCGCAAATTTTTCATTTTGAGAAATGCTAGGGAACGCACCCATATCTCCCACTCATCTCCCACCCAAGTGTAAAATTGGCAACATGAATATTCATTTGGCATAATTGCATTTTTCTAGAAGGAATGTGGGAGATGAGTGGGAGATATGGGTGGGTTCCCTAGCATTTCTCTTTCATTTCAGTTCAAACTTAGCAAATGTGAAGTAAATTTAAAGACGCCAAATTTTTCATTTTCAGTTCAAACTCTGAAGATGTGATTTAAATTTAAATTTCAAGCAATATTTTTTACATTAATTATTTGTAATTTCCACGTGGCAATTCCTGAGGCAAAGTTGGAGTAGGCATTCTCAAATAGTATATATAGATTGCTTGTTTAGGAACTCAAATTTTAATCACTTTTGATTACAATCGGTCATTTTAATTCAATTACGTTTGATACACTATTTTGCAATTACGATTAACATATTTTTTGGACTAAGGCCATGTTTAGTATCGGCTGAAAATATCAAAAATCAACTTAAATAATTCTGGATGAAAAATCCAGCTGAACTAAAAATCAAGATATGTTTGGTATAAGTTGAAATTGTAGATTGTTAATTGATCCATTAGACAAAATTAAAACCCAGATAACTTTGATTCTCCCTTTTCTGATCATCTGCAATTGTGTTAGATACATAAATAGTATAATCCAAAATTATATACAATAAACCACTGATTTGCATAATCAGAAATCCAATCTACAACACAGAAATGCTAGAACATATAGCAGAATAGAATAACTCAAGGCTTTGAAGTTCAGTCAATCTCAAGGCCTTGAGATAAGTGAAATGCTTTGCTGCTTATGTCTTAGCCTTTTGTCTCTGTCTCTGTCTCTGTCTTTTGTCTTTTGTCTTTCATCACTCAAAAGTAATTACCAATCAAAGCACATTCAGGGATCTTTACTCAACAAGCTCCCCCTTGATGAAAGACAAAACCTACAGTCTTGTATAGATCTTCCTGCCACTCATCTTCAAAAATTAAATAGCCACAATTTGCAGATACAATATATACTGAACCCAAACAGATAACCAGTGAGAGTAAATATTACAAATTACCACAGAAGTAAATTACCACAGAAATAAAAATTCACCAAAACAACTATTATTACTAGTCCAAAAACTGCAAACAAAACACAAAAGAACCACATTAATTCTCCCCCTTTTTGACTTTCATCAAATAAGGTTGAAGAAATGTAGGACCATTACTCAGAGTCTGAAATAAACTTAAAACAAAAAAATTTAGCTAAAAAGTCAAGGCCTTGAGACAGAAAAGATAGAAGAGAATGAGATAGAGGGTCAAGGCTTTGGAAGTCTCTGATCTTCACTTCTTCTTTGATGTCTGACCTTTCTCTGAGCCTTCTCCAATTTCTTCTTCACTTGCAGCATCTTTTGCAGACTAATTACCTTCTTGTTCAGCTTCCACTTCAGCAATTACTTATTCGATTATCTCATCCACTTTTTTCTTAGCCTGTACTGAATCTACCTCTGTAGCTGCATCAACACCTGTGTCTTCACCAGCATCTTCTTCATCAGTTTGCTCATACAAATCTTTTAAAGTTAGCACTACTAGAATTGGCTTCTTCTTCTTCTTCAGAAAATCTCCCAGCTTCTCTTCTGAATCCACACTGGTGTCATGACTAGTAGCAGAAGGTATCTTCTCCAGATTCAAGCCCTTGATGAAAACATCCAGCTTCCCATTCATAACACTCATCAAGCCCTTGAACTAGTTAAATTCAGTTGACAGGTCAAATAACCTTTGTCTGAGATCTTCAATCTCAACCTGCTGATCTTCTAACTTCTCAACCAGCAGAGAGTAATCCTCATTGGCTTGTCCTTTCCCAGATGCAATTCCCTTAGGCTTCAAAAACTCCTTCTCAGCAAGTTCTTCCTTTAACAAATCAGAATAAAATTTCCAATGCCCTTATCCAGTCTGAACTACCCCAATCCTCTGAAGTGTAGTCTCATCTATCAACCCAAAACCTCTAGTAATATTTTCTTCTCCTTTCATAGGCACATCAAAATATTCAAAGAAAAGAGGTAAAAGGTTGGCATATGGAAGAGGATGGTTTCTAGTCCTGGTTGCACAACAAATCATATGGTCCATAACAACTGTTGGCAAATCTATCTCAACCCCTTGAGATATTAGATACATCAAAATCAGAACCTTATCAGTTACCAACTCCCTTGAGTTTTCCCTAGGAACTACACTCCTCATCAGAATTGTAAACAAGATTTTGGCTTCACAGTTGAGCACAGAGTGTGTCAACTGCTTTGGACCAGAGGGAACACCTTCAATAAAGAACATCTCATTTGCCTAATCCAGACACTCCTTCCTATCAGGATAATCTCCAACATTGTATTTTCTAGGAATGCCCAAGACTTTGACAAAAGTCCTATGATCTAACCTCAAATCCACAGCAGCCACTTTAGAAGTTAATAACATTCTATCATCACCTTCAGACACCAAGTTCAGATAAAGTAACCTAGTTAACCTAGGATAAGCCTTTGAACTAGGATTTAGAACCTTCCATACAGTAGTTTTTCTCAATTTTCTCATGCATTCTATGTCCAGTTTATCCAATAACTCATCAGAAATCATGCTACAGAAAGCTACCTTAGATGAAGCATATCCTTGCATCCAAACAGTTCTAACTTCAGAACTAACAAACCACTCAGTGGGAAGTACATTCTTACCTTGATATCCTTTCTTAGTTGCAGCAGCAACTTGCTTAACCCTAGTCTTCTTCTCAGAGGGTTTGGTCTTTTCTTTTCCTCCTTCAGTTGGTTTCTTCTGGCTTTCCTGAGTTGATTTCCCTTTTACTTCTTCAGCAGTCTTTTTCTTTTCTCCCCCTTTCTTCTTCTCTGACCTAGGTTGATCACCACCCTGAGTCTCTTGTTGTGGATCAACACTTGAGCCTTCATCTCCCTTCTCTGTCCTTGAATTCTTTGCAGGAGGGGTATCCTCATGCAAGCTTTGAGTATTTTCTGAATCTGAATCAGAAATCACTATCTTCTCCTTCTTGTTTGCTCTCTTCTTGGATCTGCCAGAGGGCTTTCCCTGTTGCTGAATTCTGGCTGATTTGCGCTCCATTTTAGGGTTTAGGGTTTTGAGAAGAGAATGTGATTGAGAGGATTTGAGAGACAGAGAGTAGAGTCGCAGAAAATTGGAAGAGAATGAGAAGAAAAAGCCCTGACTTACAGCTTAAGTAGATTGAAAAGGATGAGTCATAAAAGGACCCTGCAATATCTACATGCAAAAATAGAATCTTGAAAAATCGTTTTGGGATATTTTAGAAAATTCTATGAGTAATTCAAATATTATACAGTTATCTAAAAAGATAAGATATAATATTTGATGATCCATTTTTTTAAAAAAAATTACAGATATTATCAAGACCTGGAGAACAATCTCAATGCCTTGAGATTTTCTACAGTTTGAGAAACTTCAAAGCTTTGAGCTATACTTTCAAGGCTTCATAAATTATAATCTCAAGGCTTTGAGATTCCAGCACATATACACATATAAGTACTAATACTCTCCCTAAACCAATGCATCTTTGTTTAACATCCCCAATTCAAGCCTTAGAGATGAAAACCTATCATCTGGCAAAGGTTTAGTGAAAATATCAGCAATCTGCATTGAAGTAGAAATAAAATTTAAAACAACATCACCTTGTTCTGCATGATCTCTAAGAAAATGATGTCTCACATCTATATGCTTTGTCCTTGAGTGCTGAACTGGATTCTTAGAGATTGAAATAGAAATTGTATTGTCACAATGAATTGGCACATTTCTGAAGTTGTAGCCAAGATCTCTAAGTTGCTGAGCAATCCATAACACTTGTGAACATCAAGCACCAGCTGCAATATATTCAGCTTCTGCAGTTTAATGCTACAGAATTTTGCTTTTCGGAATGCCAACTGATCAATGAAGATCCAAGAAATTGACAGCATCCAGAAGTACTTTTACTGTCTACTTTATAACCTGCAAAATCGGCATCTGAATAGCCACTCAACATAAAATTAGATCTTCTTGGATACCAAAGCCCTAAATCTCTGGTTCCATTCAAATATCTAAAAATTCTTTTAACTGCAGTTAAATGACTTTCCTTAGGATCTCCTTGGAATCTAACACACATACAGACACTGAACATAATGTCAGGTCTGCTAGCAGTAAATACAATAATGATTCAATCATACCTCTGTATTCCTTCTGATTCACACTCTTACCAGTTGAATCTTTGTCTAAAGAGAGTGACGAACTCATAGGGGTCTTAAGCACCTTGGACTGTGACATATTGTACTTATTCAATAAGTCCTTGGTATATTTTCCTTGATGCACAAAAATTCCTTTCTTCATTTGTAATATATGAAGCCCAAGAAAGAAATTCAATTCACCCATTAGGCTCATCTCAAACTCCCTGCACATCAGACTAGAAAACTCTTTTGAAAGAGCATCATTAGTAGCACCACATAATATGTCACCTACATAAATCTGAACTACTAACAGATCACTTTGTTTGTGTTTAATGAAAAGAGTTTTGTCAACTAAGCCTCTTCTGAAATTGTTTTCAGAAAGTCTGTCATACCAAGCCTTTGGAGCTTGTTTTAAACCATAAAGAGCTTTATCCAGTTTATAAACATGATCAGGAAAATTTTCATCTTCAAAACCAGGAGGTTGTGCTACAAAAACATCTTCTTGTAAATATCCATTTAAAAAAGCACATTTAACATCCATTTGATAAAGCTTTATGTGATTGTGAGATGCAAATGCAGCAAGTATTCTAATAGCTTCTAACCTGGCAACAGGAGCAAAAGTCTCCTCATAATCTATACCTTCTTCATGATTATATCCTTGAGCTACCAGTCTGGCTTTATTTCTTACCACTTTGTCATTCTCATCAAGCTTGTTTCTGAATACCCATCTGGTTCCAATAACTGATTTCTCTTTAGGTCTGGGAACCAGATTCCAAACCTTGTTCCTTTCATACTCATCCAGCTCACTCTGCATTGCAATAATCCATTCTGCATCTTCCAGAGCTTTCTTGGTATTCTTAGGCTCAATCAAAGATACAAATGCACTAAAAGTACACAGGTTCTTTAACTGTCCTCTTGTCTGTGTTCCCGTTGATGGATCTGATATAATGTTGTCAGCTTGATGGTCTGCAAGGTACTTAAACTTCTTTCTTGGTACCCAGGAGTATTCTCCTTCAAGGCGTTGAGTCCTTGAAAAAGTAGAGGGAGCATCATAGAAAGTTTCAGCTTCTGTCTCAAGGCTTTGAGATTTTGGTTCAGCAGGAGGTTCAAGGCCTTGAGATTCTGCTGGTTGATTCTGTACATTAGTTTTGCCTTTGTCTTCTTTCACAGCATCATCATCTGATTCATGCTTGTTCAAATCTAGATCTGCAAAACTTTCACTCAGAGAATCCTTAGTACTTTCATCAAAAATTACATGAATGCTCTCTTCCACAATCTTTGTTTTTCTATTATAAACTCTATAAGCTTTGCTAGTTTGAAAATATCCAAGAAATACACCTTCATCACTTCTAGCATCAAACTTACCAAGATTGTCTCTACCATTATTATGCACAAAACAGATACAACCAAAGGGCTTAAAATAAGAACCAGTAGGCTTTCTCCCTTTAAACAGTTCATAGGGAGTCTTTTTCAAAATAGGTCTGATCAAGCATCTATTCAGCACATAATTGGCAGTATTAACAGCTTCTGCCCATAAAAACTTTGGCAAATTACTTTCAAGGAGCATGGTTCTGGACATATCCTCAAGTGTCCTATTTTTCCTTTCAACTACTCCATTTTGATGTGGAGTTCTAGAAGCAGAAAAGTTGTGTGAAATGCCATGCTTTGCACAAAACAAATCAAAGTCAAGTTGATCAAACTCTCTACCATGATCACTTCTAATGGATGCAACAGGTAAATTTTTCAAAGTTTGCAGCTCTTTGCACAATCTAGAAAACTCAGATAAAGCTTCAGTTTTGTCTCTAATAAACATCGCCCAAGTAAATCTAGAATAATCATCAATTATAACAAGCATATAATTCTTACCTTTTGGGGTCTGAACTCTCATAGGACCACACAAGTCCATATGCAGCGATTCTAAGGGTCTAGAAGTACTTACAAAGTTATTTGGCTTAAATGAGCTTCTGGTCTCTTTACCTTGTACACATGCCTTGCAAACCTCATCATCTGAAAATTTCTATGATGGTAAACCTCTTACCAATTCCTTTGAGATGAGTTTATTCAAAGTATGTATACTAATATGCCCAAGCTTTCTGTGCCAAAGCTTTGAATCTTCCTTCAAGGCCTTGAGGCATTTTAGCTTGTCACCTGCAACACTTTTAGTATTCATAGCATATAGATTATATGATATAGGAGCAGTGAGTATGCAATCACCAGATTTCTCATCTTGCACCACACATTTCTCCTTGTCAAATACAGCTTTATAACCTTTATCACATAACTGAGAGATGCTAAGCAAATTATACTTAAGTCCATCTACCAGATAAACATCAGATATAGAATTTGTAGAACCATTACCAATACTACCTATACCAATGATATTGCATTTTGCTTTGTCAACAAGTGTTATTGTTCCTCCTGATTTTTCAGTAAGTTCAGTAAAGAGAGACCTCTTTCCACTCATATGTCTGGAACATCCACTGTCTAATATCCATTTCTGATCTTTCAAGGCCTTGGTGACATCCTGCAAAAAACAAATCATTGCCTTAACAGGCTGTTAAACCAAGTGCATACAGAATCAGCCATATTTGGTGGCCTAATTCCTTTTGGAACCCAAATCTGCCTAACCTGTCCCTTAAGCTGATAAGGATAAGTATTCCTCATAATGTGAGGTTCTGATCTTCTGAAGGACAAGTTAATCTGACATGACCAATTTTTCCACAGTAATGACATTTTGGAGAATGTCTTCTACCAGATTTGACAAAAGTAGTTTGGCCTTTCTTCGGAAAATTTGGATTATAGCAAATCCCACTTTTATGCATTGATTTCAGACTTCCTCCAAGAATGAGATTCAGATTATGGTCTAAGCCTGTAAACTTAGCTAGGACCTTGTTGGAATCTTGAAGTTTCTCAGTCAAAGAGCAGATCTGTTGTTCTAAATTCTCATAATGAGTCTTTAGATCAGCATATCTTTCAGTTAAAAGAGTGTTTTGATCAACAACCTCTTTTATCTGTGCCTCAAGACTTTGAACCTGCTGTCCAAGGCCTTGAAGTCTTTTTCCAGCTTTGTCTTAGAAACTTCAACAGTTTTGTTTGAAAACACAAGGTCTAGGTTTTCTTTTACCTGCTCATGAATCTTAATATTTAAAGCAGAAATATCATTTCTATAACTTTCCTCATTTAAAAAAATACTATTGAGAATTTCAGGAAGTACATCAGAAGGACTAGCAAGTAAATTTTTTACCATGTCTTCAATGTGTCTGTCTGATGAACTTTCCTCATTATGCTTTGTCATGAAGCATAAGTTTGCTTGCTCTTCTTCTGTGTCTGAGTCACTTGATGAACCAGAATCACTCCAAGAAGCCATCATGGCTTTCTGTTGGAATAGATGCCCTAGAGGCAATCTAGTTTAGTATGAATTTGTATATGGCTAGAAAATTCATTTATTATTTATTGGATATTTAATATAATGAAGTCCTTAGATTTACAATTGTGTTGTTTATCTTAAATATCCCTAGTCAAGTATAATGATTAAATGGGACAATCATCTATAGACTAGTATGGGGTTGGATTGATATGGAGATATCACGATCCAACACATAGGTGTGCATTACGGAATGTTGCACTGGATTGACCCATCTCCGAGAAGGCTACATACATGTTATGTTGAGTCACAAGTGCTACTCGCGGTGCAATGGTATTGTCATCCTTAGACTTGAAGTCACTAGATATTCTAGTTGTGGATCATTGTGATCTTGGTAGCGTTAAACACTACACCGTGACTGGGTAGTTATAAAGGCGTGTACTGGATACAATGAGAAGCAAGCTTAGAGATCGTAGTGGACGTAGAGAGGATTTGTCCCTCCCACATAACGGGAGCAAATATCCTAGGCCACTCGAGGGATAGTGTTTATAGAATGTCTGGCCAGACTCAAATAAATCAATATGGGATATTGATGTTATTTGCACGAATAAGGCTATTCCCATGGATCGAGAAACTATGGATTGGATATACGAGTGTGACTTGTATGTCTCGTGTCCAATCCGGATATGGAGGCAAAGGGATGAGACAATTACTTGTACAAAGGTTGTCAAGATGACTATTCTATTAGTTGGCTAGAATGGATGTTTTGCTAGAAACCGCTCCATATTAGCAAATAGTTGCTACCAACTAGATAGAACCTATGGGGTCACACGCTATATAGAGTTGAACTAGATTTGGGAATTAATTAATTAGATTAATTAATTAGAAGGATCACTTTGCAAACACTTGCAAACTTAGTAGGGACTGATTTGCAAGGAAGGGACTAAATTGAATTCTAGTTGGACTAGAATAAGTCCTTTAGGTAGTTAACAAGGAGTTGTTGGACTATATAAAGGACCCTCCTTCCTTCCTTCCTCAAAACTTATGCTCATTAGTGAACATAACAAGAGTGGGAGAGAACAAAAGGAGAGAGAGAAAGCAACAAGGAGGGCCGACGCTGCCCCTTGCCGCCGCCCTCGTCCCCGTCGGCCAAAAGAGGCCGAAAGCCTCTTTTTGTCTCGTTTTGCGTGATTCGTTCATCCTCTTCCTAATCCGGGCTAGCACCAAGGAGTTTGGGAGATCTAGGATCAACTCTAGGCGTGGATCAACTATAGAGAACGTGACATTATTCGCGTTTGAAGTCATCAAGGAGAACCCAAAGGTGTGTTTATGATTTCTTACCTTTACTATCGTTATGTCTCTAGACTTGTGATCCTTGGAGGGTTTTGCATGGTTTATGTTTGATTATGCTTCCGTTGTGCGATCCATGAATCAAAACCCTACACTTTCTTCCTTCTGTTGTCACCATCCTTCTTCTGACAGTTCATGTTCTTCTTCTTTTGTGGACAGTCCCTTACTAAATGATCTGCATCACCACACTCAAAACAATTCATTACTTTAGTTTTATGTGACTGTGATGATGATTTACCTTTGTAATCCTTGCTTCCTGAGGGTCTTGATCTCTCTCTGTTGTAATCCCTGTTACCAGAGTTTCTTTTCTTTTTGAGAATCCTGGCCAAGGCCTTGGAGATCAATGCTAAGGCCTCTTCATCATCAGGTTCCTCCTCAGTCTCAAGGCTTTGAAACTTTTCACTGTTTTTTCCTTAAGTGGTAGGTTCCTGATATTTTCACTCAAATATCCTTCCACATCCTTCATGGACATTTCATGAGTGAGCAACTTTCCGTGTAGATCATCTAGTTGAAGAAGACTCAAGTCCTGAGCTTCCTCAATGGCTCTTGTCTTTGGCTCCCACTTAGGTTTTTGCAAACTTCTCAGAATCTTTCTGACCTTCTCTTCATTTGATAACTTCTTTCCCAATGACTCCAGGTTGTTCACCACATCAATGAATCTTTTGAACATTTCGTTGATGGTCTCATCTGAATTCATCTTGAACAACTCATATTGCCTCAGAAGTATGTTGATTTTTGTCTGCTTAACCTGGTTGGTTCCTTCATATGTCACCACCAGTTTATCCCACACTTATTTGGCACTCTTGCAATTTGACACTATGTTGAACTCATCTGCATTTAAAGCACAGTATAGCAAATTCATAGCCTTGTAATTTTTTGATACCTTTTCTGATAACGCCCAAATAGGGGTTATTTTATAGCCTGAAAAGATGTGTATGTGTGCTGGAAAACCGCGTTTTAGCCAGAATTACCCTCGGAAAGCCTCGGTTTTAGGAACGAGACGTTTATTTGCTCTTCGTGAATTTCTGCATGTTTCCTACTTTTATTGGATATGATCGCGGGTTTTTTCATGTTTTACAGGAACAGGTTCGGAAAGTGCATTGGGATGCGTGCCGAGACAGAACCGGGATCGCCTCGGGAAACGTGCAGAAAATGCTCGGAGCAGGATTTGACCGAGACTGGTAGAAGGGAGAGTGGAATGGAAAACGGAAAGGCAAGAGGAAAAACGAGCACTGAAAATCGACCGAGGAAGCAGAAAACGCCAAAACCGAGAATCACCCGGATGCGCTCGGTTGACAATATCTTGAGCTTGACTTGGAATTTTGAAGTGAAACCAGGGGCAAAAGAACGGAGACGTCAAGGGCTTTCCGAAAACGGGTTATAATGCTGAAACGGAGTCCGGCCAAAAAACCAACTCCCGTCAAGTGTGGGTCCCAGACAGGCCACGCCCGAGTAAGGAGTCTCGGTTCCCGATGCCCGGAGTCATGAGCAGCCAATTCAGGGTCGTGACGATTTCCGGGACAGTTTTGGCCTAGGGGTATTTTGGTCATTTTGGCACCGGGCCCGGGTTTCCGGAGTCAAATTTAGATTTTGTCTCCCACATTCAGTCCGCAGCTTTCCTATGGCCAGAGTCAGGATTGGGCAGAATTTGGAGCGGTTTTGACCCAGGGGTATTTTGGTAATTTTGACAAGTTTCGGGTCAAAACGCAGGCCGAGGCACGGGGAAGCAGGAAGACACCAAGGAAGGCAAACCGGAGATTTCAAGCAGAAGAGTGGGACCCAGGAGACCCAACCAGGCCCACCAGAGGACCAAGCCAGGCCAGGGCACAGCCCCTGCCTGCGTATATACGCAGGGCTGCGTATATGCGCAGGCAGGGGGTGTGGGATGATGATAAGTGGGCCCCTGGTTGCGTATATACGCAACCCTGCGTATATACGCAGCCAGTTTGACTTTTTTCCAAAGTCGGTGGACCGATGGCAGTTTTCGTAATTTCTGGAGCACGCGTTACGGAAAAAAAACACCACTATTTAAAGACTCGTCCAGACTCGTTTTAAGATATGCAGAACACAATCAAACAGACAACACAACCGAAGGACAAGTCTGAGCATCCCGGGAGAGCACGAAAGCGCGATTCCAGATTCGAAGACCTAGTTTGCTCTTCTTCTCTCTCATTCAAGAACTGTGTTATTTACGTTATGAATTTTAGTAGCTAAACTTTTACCTAGGTTCTCGGTGAACCTAGGGTTTCTTTTCAGAGATTAGTTCTACGTTTTGACTATGAATTCATGATCGTACTATCTTAATTCAGCAGCTTTATTCGTTATTCTGTCTTTGAATTTTACTGTTTATGCATGATCGGAGTAGCTAACCAGAATTGCTACAGACCCGAGCCGGTAGGTGAAAACGTCCGGTTACGGTTAGGAAGATAAGACAGAATTTAGCACCTTACCCCGATGGGCCGACTAGCGAAGGGGAGTTAGGACTAGCCTGAAATCGTTCAGACCAACTGTTAGAGAATCTGACCCGGGCCATCAGGACAAGTTAGAAACCCTAGCAGCCTTAGAACGAGACTGCAGATTTAGGCAGCTTAACAGGAATCCGACAGTCTGCAGGATTGTGATAACGTGCAGGAAAAGAAAAGATACTGCACAATTGGTACGTTGCACAGATATCAAAACTGCTGAGTGTTTTCATAATCGAACGTAAAAATGAAATCTGTAGAAACCCTAGGGGATCCTGGAGCCTAGTTCTCATCTATTATCGTAACAAACGATTCAGCTTATTTCAGAAAACGTCACAAAAAATATTTATGTTTACGTTTTTAATTTCTGTTTTTAGTTTAGTAATTGCAATCACAACCTACTCCTCCTTGTTACTACACTCGGTTAACCGAAACTGACAACGTGAGAAAACCCGAAATAGTCCTCGTGGGAACGATCACCCGAGTTTAAATACACCCGGTATTACAAGATTCGTACACTTGCGACAGCACGTTAGTTTGCGCATCATTTTCCAGTTCAGTGACTGAAAGATTTTCCTCAGACTTGATACTTCTGACTCCATCAATTGTAGTGTAGTACTCATGAGGACCATTCTGAACTATTGACCATAGTTCCATGTCTTGATCTATGATGAACATCTTCATCAATGCCTTCCAGTGCATGAAGTTGTCACCACAGAACAATGGAGGTCTGTTGGCTGCCCTTCCTTGTGAGAATCCACCATCTCCTACATTACTCATAGTCATCAGATTGTTAGATCTAAAAAAACAGTGGCACAAGCTCTGATACCAATTGAAAGTGTGTAATGTAGACTAAATACAGGACCTAAATACTCTAGAAGGGGGGGGGGGGGGGGGGTTGAATAGAGTATGGAAACTTTTTTGCAAAACTTAAAGTTTAACAGAAAGACTTTGTGTGAAACTCAAATCTCAAGGCCTTGAGATTTTAGTAAACTGTCTGACACTTACAAAGGCAAAATAGTAAGCTTCAAGGCCTTGAGCTATGAACAATTCTAAACAACTTTTAAACCCTAGTTTGATTTGAGTTGTGTGCAGCAGAAAATAATCAAACTGTAAAGTAAAGAACACAAAGCAATTTACAAACTTCAGTCCCAATGTTAATAATCCACGTGCTCAGGTCAATGCCATCACCACTCGGAGTGGATTAGCACTACAGGATCCGCCGTATCCTAGCCATGCATGTGCAGAAAAGTCGAAGGAAATCGAGCGCGAAATATTTGGCCAGGATAACAGCTCAGCCGACCGCCCCCAGCCGAAGGGCTCGGTTGAGCAGGATGTAGTGCATAACGAGAAGGAAGCAGAAACAGTATCTGTCTCCAAGGAGGTGCCATATCCTTTGATGACACGAAAGAGGGATGATAGCAAGGACTACGCCAGATTTCTCGAGATTTTCAAACAGCTGAAGATCAACATACCCTTTGCGGAGGCGTTGGCAAAGATGCCCTCTTATGCCAAGTTCCTCAAAGATATTTTGTATGGACGGAAACGTATGAGCGATTTCGAGACAATAAATCTGACGGCAGAAGTGAGCAATTGTGTGAAGAATGGGCTACCGAGGAAGAGGAAGGACCCTGGCAGTTTTGTCATCCCGGTGACCCTAGGTAATGCTTAAACAGGAAAGGCTCTGTGTGACCTAGGGGCCAGTATCAATCTGATGCCTTTGTCGATTTTCAAAACTTTGAAAATCGGTGAACTCAGGCCCACCAGAATCAAGCTGCAGATGGCGGACAGATCCGTGAAGCAGGCTTACGGAGTTATTGAAGATATTCTGGTGAAAGTCGGAGAATTGATTTTTCCGGCTAATTTCGTAATTCTGGACATGGAGGCAGGAGACGTACCACTCATTCTGGGAAGACCGTTTCTGGCCACTGGAGAAGCCATGATAAACTGCAAGAGCGGAGAACTGACCATGCAGATTAATGAAGACAAGGTGAAGTTCAACGTTTTCAAAAATCTTCAACTACTGAATTATTACGAGCATGAAGACATCTTTGCAGTGGAGGTAGCCGAAGAAGGCTGGGAAAACGAGGAGATGGATGAGCTATGGGCAGATATTGACAGAGTGGACAGAGAGAACGAGGAGAGATTCCAGGAGGAACAGGCCATGCAAGCTGAAAATCGGACCACTTTACAGCTGGACGAAAAAAGGGGGCAGAAATTGGCCCTGGTCCCGTCACTCAAAGAGCCACCAACCCTAGAGTTGAAACCGCTCCCGAGCCATCAAAGTTCAGCACAGCCAAAGCAGTTCCAAGAAGGGCCGAAAGCACTTCCCTGCGAGTCTCGGAAGCAGTTTTTTCGGGAAAATTGAGATCTTGGTGGTGAGGACCGTTTATCATCAAAGAGGTACTTTCATGGGATGCGATTGAATTGGAGAATCTGCATGACAGTACAACTTGCAGGATGAGCGGAAACCGGGTCAAGCCATATCTGAGCCCGGAAGCAGACGTCAAGGTAAACCCTGGCGGTTTTGACGTCCCTTGAGCAAACATGAGGTAACTGGGTCGGGCCGTCGACCGTAAATTACAAGCGCTGGTTGGGAGGCAACCCAACTTAGTAAGTTAGTTTAAATTATTTCAGTTTTATTTTCAGTTTTGAATTTTGAGAGAGGTAAGATGAGTGGGTATTGACTTTAAATTGAGCATGTGCAGATACAGCAGAGCAGAAAACGAGAACAAAAAGGAGTAGAAATACTTTGTGTGTGTATTTTACGCCCATCCTGTGCGTATAATACGCACACTGGGGGTAGAGAGGGAGAAAAAATTTTATGTTTGAAAAAAAAATTGAAAAATTGAAATTTTGCTGCTGCCTGCGTATATACGCAGTCAGCAGCGAAAATTTCAGATTTTTTTAAAAAAATATATATTTTTTTACCTGGTGTCTGCGTATATACGCAGGGTTGCGTATATACGCAGTCAGCAGCGAAAATCTGGAATTAAAAAAAAAAATATTTTTCAAAACGCTCCCTGTTTGCGTATATACGCAGGAGACTGCGTATATACGCAGGCAGAAGAAGAAGAAGAAAATTTGGACAGCAGCACATTTTTGCCCCATTTTTCTCCCTCTACCTCCATACAAAGATCCGTGGAGTTTGAAGCGAATTCAGAAAATTTCGAAGAAGGAAAGGCAGATTTTCGAAATCTTGAAGAATCGACCCAGGTGTGTTCTGGCACACTCGACCATCACAGGGACTCGTACGAGTTGGGGGTTTTTCAGGAACAGTTTTTCTGCAGAACCGAGCAATCGACCCCGGTGTACGGAAGTATACTCGACCATATGGGAGCACATTGTCAAACACAATGGTGCTCGGGGATTGCACATTTGAAGAGCGCACATAGAAACCGGAAGGTTGACAACTTCCGTCGAGAAATTTTCTGGCGACCGGTCAACGGTCCTGCTTCACCGGAATCTGCGAAAAATTCTGCACCTGTAAGAACTGACTCCGGGTGCACAGGTTCAATTTCTGTCTCTCGCATTATTTTTTCTGCGTATGCTGGCTCATCCAGTCCAGATTGTATGCCTGATGACTAGTACCATGAGGGCATGGCACCATCCAGTGTGGGGGTGGTGGCGTTGTAACTGCATTACATTTTATTAAAAAAAAAGATTGAAAATTTTGAGACTGGGCGAACGATTTAGCTTAAAATTGGAGAGAGCTTAATGATAGAAAATTTTCCGAAGTGGAGGAACTTCGGTGAGGAAGAGCTGCGAGAATCTGTCTAGGGGAGTTAATAGAGCCAATGCACTTCAGAAAACGCAAGTAGCTGTCTCCCGAGCAATGTATCCGACTAGCTGCCAGACCACCGTCACCAGGTAGTCGTCAACCCGCCATCACGGTCACCACATCATTTGGTGGAGTGATAGGCCATAGGGGACCTCACGTCCTGTCTCGCGCCTTAGGTCCAGTAGTGAGCACCGTTGATCCATTAATCCTTTTCTTGGTAACCGTTTGACCTAGGAAGCCGTTTTTTTATACTCGCATCATTGTTAGTATTTTTACCTTTCCTACGCGTCATAGCACGAGGGACCTGAGTCGAGGGGGGTTTTATGGGGTAGAGAAGAATTGTCATATTTTATAGTAGATGAGTTTCATTGGTATATTTGAGGGTGTGTAAGGGTGAGATAGTGACGGCAGCACGCTTCGGTGTGGCGGTGACTCACGACATTACACCGTGATCACAGGAGGAGAGCCGTAGTGCGTGACATTTTTCCGCACGACATGGGGAACTTGGGTTGACATGATTATTGGAGGACGCGTTGTGCTATTTAGATATCCTTGGAGTGAGGAGGATCGGTTGAAAAGCGCAATTATTTTACAGATTGACTACATGGTTCGAAATTAGTGTGGTGGTGGTCATTCAGATTTTATTTCAGTATTATTCTGCCACCCCACATTTTTTGTTTATCATAGAGTTGGCCTGGTTTATATTATTGTTGTTTTTTGTGTTGCCCCGCAAAAAAAAAAAAAAAAAAAAAAAAAAAAAAAAAAAAAAAACGAAAAAAAACGAAAGAAAAACGTAAAAAGTATCAAAGGAAGAAAATTCTAGGTGGTTGATTGATTTTATTTCAAAATGTCGGGCCGGCAATTTTTATCACAGTTTCACATTCGTTCACAGTTGTGGCCGCGAAAACGGCAGTTACACCGAGACTGGGGAAATTGGGTGTCTTGAATCTTAGGTGAGTTGGGTCAGTTTCCGTCATCTTGGTGAGGGAGTGTGAGATTGGGGTATGTGTGAGTGTGCTGTGACGTTTAGGACATCGCTTCTAAATGACTTATCCTACCGTCCCAAAGCCGGCAGATTTACATTACACCCGGAGTAAAAGCACGGAAGGTGTGCGTTAGGGATACGTTCGGTTTGCGTGCAAAAGCAGAAGTAAGGGGTGTTCGTGCTTGTTCCTAACCTAGGCTGGTCGCGAGTTCTTCCGATCACTGCAGTTTATGAAATCGAGAGGAATATGAGAACTTGATGATGTTCAGTTTGAGTTGAAGAGATTGCCCAGTCTCACCAAAAATATACACTGTTTTTATCATATTAACACTGCTTTTAAATAAGTGTAGTTACACCGCTCTGGATTGATTCGGGATAGTATGCATTGGTAGTATATTGCAGGAGTTTGCTCGGGACGAGCAAAGTTTAGTGTGGGGGTATTTGATAACGCCCAAATAGGGGTTATTTTATAGCCTGAAAAGATGTGTATGTGTGCTGGAAAACCGCGTTTTAGCTAGAATTCACCCTCGGAAAGCCTCGGTTTTAGGAGACGTTTATTTGCTCTTCGTGAATTTCTGCATGTTTCCTACTTTTATTGTATATGATCGCGGGTTTTTTCATGTTTTTACAGGAACAGGTTCGGAAAGTGCATTGGGATGCGTGCCGAGACAGAACCGGGATCGCCTCGGGAAACGTGCAGAAAATGCTCGGAGCAGGATTTGACCGAGACTGGTAAAAGGGAGAGTGGAATTGAAAACGGAAAGACAAGAGGAAAACGAGCACTGAAAATCGACCGAGGAAGCTGAAAACGCCAAAACTGAGAATCACCGGGATGCGCTCGGTTGACAATATCTTGAGCTTGACTTGGAATTTTGAAGTGAAACCAGGAGCAAAAGAACGGAGACGTCAAGGGCTTTCCGAAAACGGGTTATAATGCTGAAACGGAGTCCGGCCGAAAAACCGACTCCCGTCAAGTGTGGGTCCCAGACAGGCCACGCCCGAGTAAGGAGTCTCGGTTCCCAATGCCCGGAGTCATGAGCAGCTAATTCAGGGTCGTGACGATTTCCGGGACAGTTTTGGTCTAGGGGTATTTTGGTCATTTTGGCACCGGGCCCGGGTTTCCGGAGTCTAATTTAGATTTTGTCTCCCACATTCAGTCCGCAGTTTTCCTATGGCCAGAGTCAGGATTGGGCAGAATTTGGAGCGGTTTTGACCCAGGGGTATTTTGGTAATTTTGACAAGTTTAGGGTCAAAATGCAGGCCGAGGCACGAGGAAGCAGGAAGACACCAAGGAAGGCAAACCGCAGATTTCAGGCAGAAGAGTGGGACCCAGGAGACCCAACCGGGCCCACCAGAGGACCAAGCCGGGCCAGGGCAGAGCCCCTGCCTGCGTTGCGTATATACGCAGGCAGGGGGGTGTGGGATGATGATTTGTGGGCCCCTGGTTGCGTATATACGCAGCCAGTTTGACTTTTTCACAAAGTCGGTGGACCGATGGCAGTTTTCGTAATTTCTGGCGCACGCGTTTCGGGAAAAAAACAGCACTATTTAAAGACTCGTCCAGACTCTTTTTAAGATATGCAGAACACAATAGAACAGACAACACAACCGAAGGACAAGTCTGAGCATCCCGGGAGAGCACGAAAGCGCGATTCCAGATTCGAAGACCTAGTTTGCTCTTCTTCTCTCTCATTCAAGAACTGTGTTATTTACGTTATGAATTTTAGTAGCTAAACTTTTACCTAGGTTCTCGGTGAACCTAGGGTTTCTTTTCAGAGATTAGTTCTACGTTTTGACTATGAATTCATGATCGTACTATCTTAATTCAGCAGCTTTATTCGTTATTCTGTCTTTGAATTTTACTGTTTATGCATGATCGGAGTAGCTAACCAGAATTGCTACAGACCCGAGCCGGTAGGTGAAAACGTCCGGTTACGGTTAGGAAGATAAGACAGAATTTAGCACCTTACCCCGATGGGCCGACTAGCGAAGGGGAGTTAGGACTAGCCTGAAATCGTTCAGACCAACTGTTAGAGAATCTGACCCGGGCCATCAGGACAAGTTAGAAACCCTAGCAGCCTTAGAACGAGACTGCAGATTTAGGCAGCTTAACAGGAATCCGACAGTCTGCAGGATTGTGATAACGTGCAGGAAAAGAAAAGATACTGCACAATTGGTACGTTGCACATATATCAAAACTGCTGAGTGTTTTCATAATCGAACGTAAAACTGAAATCTGTAGAAACCCTAGGGGATCCTGGAGCCTAGTTCTCATCTATTATCGTAACAACTGATTCAGCTTATTTCAGAAAACGTCACAAAAAATATTTACGTTTACGTTTTTAATTTCTGTTTTTAGTTTAGTAATTGCAATCACAACCTACTCCTCCTTGTTACTACACTCGGTTAACCGAAACTGACAACGTGAGAAAACCCGAAATAGTCCTCGTGGGAACGATCACCCGAGTTTAAATACACCCGGTATTACAAGATTCGTACACTTGCGACAGCACGTTAGTTTGCGCATCATTTTCCAGTTCAGTGACTGAAAGATTTTCCTCAGACTTGATACTTCTGACTCCATCAATTGTAGTGTAGTACTCATGAGGACCATTCTGAACTATTGACCATAGTTCCATGTCTTGATCTATGATGAACATCTTCATCAATGCCTTCCAGTGCATGAAGTTGTCACCACAGAACAATGGAGGTCTGTTGGCTGCCCTTCCTTGTGAGAATCCACCATCTCCTACATTACTCATAGTCATCAGATTGTTAGATCTAAAAAAACAGTGGCACAAGCTCTGATACCAATTGAAAGTGTGTAATGTAGACTAAATACAGGACCTAAATACTCTAGAAGGGGGGGGGGGTTGAATAGAGTATGGAAACTTTTTGCAAAACTTAAAGTTTAACAGAAAGACTTTGTGTGAATGTAATACCCCGTTATTTAGAAACGGGTATTTTTAGATAATATTAAGTGTTAATATGTTGAAACGGTTATTTTATGAAATTATTGAGTGTAAATATAATATTATTATAAGTATTGGGTGTTAATATGCTACTATTATATTTTATGATATTATTTTGTGTTAATATGACATTAGTATAAGTTTGGGTAATAGTTATTATTATTTAGAAAGTTAATTTTAATGTTATAAACTACCTAGGTGCTTTTATGTATTTTCCTATAACTATTATAGTGTCTTTTATATAACTAAAGGGGTGGTGGTTGTACTAAGCCTAGAGTTAGTGGGGTGAAAGTGTATTTAACCCTAAACTTAGTCATCTTCTTCCTCAAACTCTCCCATGGAGGAAGAAGACCATCTCCAACCCAAACACCACCATTACCACTCCGAATCTTCACCAAATTCGTTGATGTTTGTCCCAAATCACTCCCTATTCGATTTAATCTCATCAAAACTCGATACTTTAGCAAAAAGTAAACTAATTTCGCCAATTTTTGGTCCCAATTCGAAATCGAAAACTTGAAAGTGGGTTTCCTCATGGAGGTTGAATTCTTCACCTCAAGGCTATATAAACCCATCAATTCTCAGATTTTAAACCACAATCTCGATCCCTCAACCTCTCAATCTCTCATTCGATCTCTCTCAATCTCTCTCCCGTTCAATCTCTCTCTCTCTCTCTCTCCCGCTGGCTGCCCATCGCCGCCGCCGCTGCTGCCCGCCGCCGCCGCCGCGTCCGGCCTCGCCGTCGACGCCGCCGGCGTCCTCGCCCCTCGCCGCGGTCGTCCGCTCTCTCCGGCGCCACCGCCGCCTCCATATCTCTCTCCTCGGTTAGAAACCCGTTGTTCTCTTCTTCTTTTTTTCTTCTTTTGTTATTTTTTTTTATATCATTATAAGTTACTGTTACTTCATAAAAGTAATTGGGTAGAAGGTTTACACAAGTGGGGGGCTTGGCCCAGTGGTTATAAAGTGACACTTAAAGCTTTGGGGTTATGAGAACTAGGTCTTGGGTTCAAGTCTCACAAGAGACATTTATTTTTTACTCATCTTCACTCCAAAATGAAAGTATATTTTTCTTATTTATTTTATAAGTTTGTAACAAATTAGAATAAGTTATTTTCTTCAAATAAGTTTGTTATTTCTTTTAAATAAAAGTTAGTTAGTTTATAACCTATATTCTCTACTAAGGCTTGTTTGGTTGGGAGAAATTACTATTTGAATTAAAAGTGTTTTTGAGATAAAATAATATGCTTCTCTACCCTAAATAATAAAAGGGATATTTTATCTAATCTTATAAGTTATATTTATATAACTATAGCTATGTTTTTACAAATAATAAACGTTATAAATGGTATTTTATTATAAAAAAGGGTTGTTCACGTTAGCAAGGTTGGGGAGAGTTAGTAAGGGATTTATTTCATAGGACTTTGTGTGCAATATGTTGATTAGGATATTATTAAATTTGTAGGCGACAAATTCATTGACGAAGGATACGTCAAGTATTTCTAGGACGTGAATTGCTTTGCTTGAGATTCAAGGTAAGTAAACATGCCAGGCCTAGCGCCCATATCTTCTTTCGTGTCTAAACTGCTTTTGTGATTTATTGTCTCAAAATTTGAATATCTACTTGAGCTGTTTATTTGAAAAAGTTTACTGATTTTACAAAGGTGATTCTATCACAACTATCACATGATAAATTAATAAAACGTAAAGACGTAAAGTGGAATAGTTGTACCGGGGATCAATGTTTTGAGATTGGTCGATGTGGACTGCGGTCTCTCGACCCACTTTATTTTATTTTGCTCGGCCGCAACCGCCTCGAGTTCGCTCCAGTACTTACCTCTCTGGCCGCAAGAAGTCTTAGGGGGGTGTCGACACTTATAGTCTGGTAGCCAGTTATTAGTAGATCTTCCCCGTGTCAACATGGTAATATATGTTTTCTGAATGATGACCTTTATGATTGAGAACTGGAAGTCCCGATTGGACAAATGAGGAAGTTTGGGAATGTTTCCCCACAAGTGAAGTGATAAAGGAAAAGATTTGTGAATTCTTGTTTCATACTTATACTCTTACTCGAATTCTTTACTCTTCAAACTCATGTGTCGTTTTTAAACTGCCTCATAATCTGTTTACATGCTTGGGTGTTGCTTACTCAGTATTTTCAGCTGACTTTGGAAACTGTGGTGTTTCTTTTTGTTTCTGCACCACAGGTTTAGGAGGAAGCATGGCTTGGGGGGAATCGAGACACATCACTCTAGTAATTTAAATTTCACATCTAGAATTATTTTATTTAGTTGAATTTTAGATTGAAATAATGCCCATGTTTGTGGCGAGACAAGTTTTAAAGTTTCAATTAAATATTTTTTTATGGATTTGGTTTGGATATTCTGTTATAAAATCTCCTTGTATCCGGGTTTAATCTCGGGTACGGAGTGACATCCCTGGGCTACCGGGTCGGCCGTTCGGACTTCCGGCTTGGCGGTTTTGGGGGTGTTACAGTGAAACTCAAATCTCAAGGCCTTGAGATTTTAGTAAACTGTCTGACACTTACAAAGGCAAAATAGTAAGCTTCAAGGCCTTGAGCTGTGAACAATTCTAAACAGCTTTTAAACCCTAGTTTGATTTGAGTTGTGTGCAGCAGAAAATAATCAAACTGTAAAGTAAAGAACACAAAGCAATTTACAGAGTTCAGTCCCAATGGACCTAATCTCTGCCTGAGGGATCTAATCCCACCAGGATTGGGCAAACACTTCTTATTACTCACACAGAAACAACCCTAGATCTCCAAGCCTAAGTGATTTCCCTTACACCTATACAGCTAGTGGTTCCAAACCTATCTAGTTCCAGCTACTAACTGTTGAGCAAACAAGAACCTCTTGTTGTTCACTTGAACAACTAACCACTAGGTTAAGTGAGGTTTAAGATAATCTAGAGATACACTGATAGAAGTACAAGTGAAGAACACAATATGAAGATAAGATGTTGAAGCCTGAAAGTGTTCTTCTGGAAAACTGGATTGATTTGATCTTCAGGAATCTGGAATGAAGCTTGAATGATTGTGTGTTTGAATGAATGATCTCCCACGATTTTGTCACACCTCTCAGAGTATTCTGCAAGCCTCTATCCCCTTCAAAATTCAAACCAGCCTCTTTTATCCACAGCTGCAACTGATTGAGAGATTATAGGATCTCAGTTCCTACAAATCCTCATTCTGTTTTCAACTGAAATTCAAACAGCTTCAAGTGGATATCCGTTGGAGTTTGTTGAGATTGCTACTGCACGTTTAACAACCCTGCAACAGCATTGAAACATAGCAACAACAAAATCCAGAAAAGCTAACAGTACTATGACTGTTTGGTTATACAGTTTCTGATAAAACTGTTTAACAAACTTAGAACAATAACCTGTATGTCTTCTAGAACATGTGAATCATGAAAAACAAGTTTAAGATATTTAGAAGCGAGTAAATAATCACAATACTAAGAATCATAACCTGCAAGAAAGAATCAATTAAGTCCTATAAAAACTGTCAGCAGCTCAAGGCACATCTCAAGGCCTTAAAGCTCTGAACCTTCTTCACAGAATTTCAAAGATGTACCCAGATAACTTTGATTCTTCCTCTTCTGATCATCTGCAATTGTGTTAGATACATAAATAGTATAATCCAAAATTATATACAATAAACCACTGATTTGCATAATCAGAAATCCAATCTGCAACACAGATTTGCTAGAACATATAGCAGAATAGAATAACTCAAGGCTTTGAAGTTCAGTCAATCTCAAGGCCTTGAGATAACTGAAATGCTTTGCTGCTTATGTCTTAGCCTTTTGTCTCTGTCTCTGTCTTTTGTCTTTTGTCTTTCATCACTCAAAAGCAATTACCAATCAAAGCACATTCAGGGATCTTAACTCAACAAAATGAATAATGATCCGAATAATGCCAAAAACACATTCAAACTTTTTTTTCTGAGATTTTCAGCTGCAATCCCCAATTTTGGAGATTCTACAATTGCACTGAGATTATCCTAATCTGCAGATTTTCAGATTGAAGTTTCTTGTCATAACAAACGGAATTAAATTAAAAGAACCGATTTTAATCGAAACGGATTAAGATCATGGTTTACCAAACATGCACTAATAATCTGCAAATTATTTAAGAGTCAATTACATATAAGCCACCTCCAGTTTGGGGTAATAATCCACTTATCACCCCCATTTTCAAAACCCTCTTATTACCCAGGACGTCACTGTAGTGACTGAACTAGAAGAAGTGATTGATGATATTTTTGAAGTGTTAGGCGACATCAGCATCTATCAGTTTGATTTCATCAAACGGGAAGGCAACAAGGCGGCACACCGGCTAGCAGACTTCAGGAAGAAGATTTCAGAAGATGTAGTTTGGTCAAGTTCTCCACCAGAGTTATTTCTTTTCTGTTATAAGATGTAATCTCCAGTTCTCTGCCTTGAGGCTTTTATAATATCTCCGTTTCTCAAAAAAAAAAAAAAAAAAAAAAAAAAAAAAATCTTACTACCCCTTCGAGTTGTTTCTTGCAATCAATCAACAACTGAAATAATTTCTCATCCAATTTTCTCCGTTAGTTAACATCCTTTTAGGGGCATATTTTTCCAGGCAATAAAATTATGAACATGAAGAACATTCTGGCAAAAGATTAGAAAATGAAGAACACAACCCTTCTCCCACCACAGCACCATCGCGGGCATCCCAGAATCCGGTTACCACGACAAACACAGTCACCCCAAACGCAGAATCAGACGACCACTGCCCCACCACACCCCGCTACAACCACTATTACTTGCACCAAAAATCATAATTCTGATTCACCAAATAAAACCCAGACGAAATCAAAGTTTCAAACAAAAATTTCAGAAATTAAAACCAAAATAAAACACCCAAAACCTCGAATCAGAACACCATGGTGCCGGAATTGAAACAGCTACAATAAAACCCAGATTTTGACTTCCAGAATACCGAACACAACAATTCAGAATATCTAATCTGAACACGAAAATTCCTAAACCTGACACCAGTCTCTATCTAATCCATCCCCCAACCCAAACCCAATTCGGACAAACCCAAAAGATAGAAAGGCAGAGAGGAGAGAGAGAATTGACATCGTCATAGATGGAGAAAGAAGAAGAACAAGAAGATAGCTATGGCTTTTCTGATCTTGTAGGTTCAGTTCATCGAGAGAGAGGCTGGGAAGGTCAGCGGTGTGACGCTCGTTCCCTCTTCCCCGTCCTTGTCCTCTTCCTCCTTCGGTTTGTTATGTCTGACTCATTCGTTTTCTTTTTCTTTTCTTGATGTCTATCTTTTTCTTTTCTAATACTTCCTCCGTATCACCAGGCTTTTCAAAAAAATTATTTTGGGCGTATTTTCTGATTTTTCAAAATTTCCAAAAATGTATACATTCTACAACAAAAAACTACAATACCCTTAATGAAAAGGTTGGTAACCCTAGTGTCATATGTTTTCCACTCACTCATTTGGGTGAGTCACAAGGGTAAATGTGGCTTTTACCACCCTTTCTTAATCTTTGTGTCTTCAAATTTTTTGAAGAAACAAGAGATACGGAGGGAGTATATTTTATTTTTGCTCTTTTTGTTATTTTTGTAATCTTGTTATGAATTTACTTTCTTATGGACGGTTCTACCCCTGACAGAGTTATTAATCTAACGGAAATTTCACTCTAATTGCTGATTGTTTGCAAAAACCAACTGGAGGTGTATTAAGAGGATTTTGAAAGTGGAGGTGGTAAGTGAATTATTACACCAAACTGGAAGTGGTTCATATGTAATTGACCCATTATTTAATCTCTATTTTTGCAGATTCTCTCAAATTCGACAGATTTTAAGTTCATACCAAACATCTTTAGAATTATAAACTACTTTAGACTCTCAGCCATCTTATCTCTTACAGTTTTTTTCATCCGAATATTTTGGTTTTCACTTGGTACCAAACATACCTAATTCATATCAGGTTGTAGGCAATAAAGTTGTCATGAAAGAGATCGAATCTAACTTATTCATACCTTTAACCATCTGACTACTAATATTCAAACTTTCTTAATTTCCCTTGACCTTTTTTCATCTTTCCCAAGTTGATGAAATACAGTACTAAGTGATTGTTCAAGAGCTAAAATTTAAATCAATTTTGACAAAGTCGGTCATTTTAATTTAATTCTGTTTGTCACACTATTTTGCAATTCTGATTAAAATCTGTTAAGACCAATAATGTGCAAATTATTTAATTTCCAATTTTGCAAACTCTCTTATTTTGCAGATTTTAAGTTCATACCAAATATCGGTAGAATTTTCAACTACTTTCGAAAGTGTAAAATGCTTTAAAGTTCGACTTTTGCTCGCATTAAAGTTTGACATATTTCGGTTTTGGCCCTTTTCTCTCGTATTTGTTTGTTTAGCTACTTCGGAAAATATGTCGTATTTGCATGTTTTCTCTTTTCGCATTAAAGTTTTACTCTTTCTCTCTTGATGTAGTTCGACACTACTCTAAGATTTTTTTTTTTTGAAAAATTATTTTGTCGTCAACGGTATAAACTCGTGACCTCATGCAGGGGTTCCAACGCTCTACCACTTTGAGCTACCACCCTAGTTGCACACTGCTCTAAGCTGAAAAGAACATAAGGTAATTTATGATCTAGTGCTCTTACCTTTAACCAAACAATATATAGCCCTGAGTTATCTACAGTAATTTTGTTAATTGTTGTGATGTGCGCCATCTAAGTTTTATATATCACATTCTACAAAGTTTACCCTTCATAGTCTATTATAAAATGTGATTTATATGTAGTGCCTGTTTGTAGGGAACAATACATCGACCTGAGTCCCCTTAATTTGTTCATGAATTTGACAAAAATACTTGGCATCTCTTGATGTGGCAAAAATCAACCATTACCTCGCCTTGGATAGGAGGCTCTTCGCATTCTTTTGTCGTTTTTTCCTACAATCCTTGAAAACCCTTCTAATCTAGAAGTGGAACTTAAGGTACCCAACATGATTCTTCATCAACTCAAAGTTTTGAATTGTCTTCACTAAAAATATGCACGATTGTTCATCATTTGCTTCTTGGTGGTCTACGGTCATTGAATTTGTTTGGAAAGACAATAAACTTCCATGTGATTTCGGGAATGTTTGATCAATCTTGCTAGGAATTGTTTAAGACGAGAAATGATAGGTTGTTCTATAACATTTTTTGGCACCTGATGAATCATCTATAACTTTTTCTTAACAAAGTGAGCATGCGGGTGGTGGTTTTGAATCTTTTGATGCTTTGATTTATAGTGATGCAGCCACAGACAGATTGAGAACCAAAGGTGGTGAAGGGCAGGAAGGATCTAACATGTTCAGATCTACAACATGAATTAAAGCGGAATATTCATGTGTTTACCTTGTCTTCCTAAGCTCCTTAATGCAGCGGATGATCGTTGTGTTGCTTGCTTTCACGCGCCTCCTCTTTGATCTTGCTCCCACCAATCTAGTGTGAATCTCGAGGACGAACACTGATTTCCACACCACGTTCCACCTCCTTGGATGAAGTTAGAGAGAGACTAGGGTTCTCTACAACTAGTATGAATCTAGACAGAATAACTTTATTCTCTAGAATTGCATATAAAATATGTAGGAGGCTGCCTCCTTATATAGGCAAAACTTCTCCTAGGTTTGCACATAAACCCCTAGGGTTTGAGCCTTAGCTACTAACCCCTCTAGTTTGTGCATTAGTGCAACTAACCCCATAAGGTTACGATAATTACATTGGGCACCCCACATGGGCGCACCAATTGCTAACATCTCCCACTCGCACAGTGGGGTTGCACAATTCATCTAGTCTCCATCAATCTCCAACTTTCTATCATCTACAAAAGAGTATTGTGTGGCCGTGGCGTGTGACCGGTGAGAGTACCTGCATTTCGGGAGATCCGTACACCAAACTCGTATAGCCAGCATGGGAAGGCACCCTCTCGGGAGATCCACATACCAAACTCGTATAGCCAGCGCAGGAAGGCACCCTTAAAACATAAAACAGTGATAATGCTCTCCGTAACTCTCGTATTCCCCAGATTCCTCCGATTGTCATCTCGTGGATCATGAGCACCTGCCATGTCCCGAAGGCCGTGCTCCAATGATTCCACATCTCCTTTATATTTTCATATCCTACATGATCCCATAAGATCTTGCAGGTGGGCCCAATGAAGATAATAAAGAGCGATGCAACGAGAATCTTTCCTTACATACATGTGTCACTCAGATTCGGCTCAGCTGCTTTCCCAGCAGTGTCCGGAAGGCCGAATCATCCATAGCCGTAAGGTGTCACGCCAAAGTAGCACCACCGACCCGTCTCCTCGTGACACAGACGTAAGTACAAAGGGTATACAGTGTCAATCATCTTTCTATGATCGACGAGGCTCACACGATGAGGAATCCCAGGGACTAATTCTACTCATCACCTCATGGTCACTCATAAGCGCGCGTTATTCAGGGGGAATATGCGCCATAGTGTTTAGACTCTGACCAGAGCGCATGTCTTATCCTTGCAAAGGACCACTATGCAGATGACAATCCGGTAGCCCTTATGGCCACCAGCCCGAGTGCTGCGACGTCACACTATTGTGAACAATTATCAGCTCTCGCATCTGGCTTTCTCTTCTACACAGACTATACATGGTTCGGGGTAATAACCATGTTCGATTGGCCATAACCAACCTCACCTTGGAACTTGTTTCCAATGCGACAATTAAATCCGTCTGACAGGCTCCTAGCTCTGCTGATAGACATCTAGCTCTTATCATAGGCCATATGCTCGTATGATAGGCATCTCTTTTCATATCGCAGGCTTTCAGCGCTTATCGGGATTCTGTCTCATCTTCCGCCACACCCAGACATATCCAGGATATTGCGAAGGCGGTTGCTCGTGTGAGTGAGCCAACCTGGTGTCTGCGTGACATGCTCTAAGCTAGTACAGGAAATGTAACATATCATACACGTATCAAACAACATGCAGCATAAATAACAAATCCATTCCTAATATCCAATCAATCAATGTCTCAAAAACGTCTAATCAGTCTGACACCTAGCTCCATTTGCCTTACCCTATACTCCTAGTATGACCAACAAAAGTAGCCTTAAGAAGAGGCTTGGTCATTGGATCAGCTAACATCTGATTCGTAGGAATATGCTCTAGAGTGATATCTCCCTTAGGTACTACTTCCCTAATGAAGTGGTACTTTATCTCAATATGTTTGGCCCTTGCTGTGGTATTTCGGATCTTTAGCACAAGCTATGGCCGACATACTATCACAACGAAGCGTTACTGGTCTTGGTTCGTCAACCGCTCCTAAGCTGACCAGAAATCTCTTCAGCCAAACACTCTCCTGCGCTGCCGCGGAGCAGGCAACGTATTCAGCTTCCATGGTTGATAAGGCAGTGCAAGTCTGCTTGCTACTGTGCCATGTGATGGCTCCTCCACCCAGCATGAAGACGTAGCCTGAGGTCGATTTACGTGCGTCTAGGTCCCCACCCCAGTCAGCATCATTGTAGCCAATGAGCCTTAGCTCAGAGCCTCGGTAGCTTAACACGTAATCCTTAGTACCTTTGAGATATCGGAGAATCCTCTTAACAGCCTTCCAGTGTCCAACATCGTGATCAGACTGATATCTGCTAACTAAACCGACAGCATGACATATGTCGGGCCTTGTACACATCATTGCGTACATTAAACTTCCGACAGCACTTGCATAGGGTACTTTGGCCATCTGGTCTTTCTCGTGTTGGGTCTTGGGACACATTTCAAGGCTGAGTTTCTCGCCATGTGCAATGGGAGTCTCGAATGGCTTAGAGTCCATCATCTGGAACCGTTCAAGTATCTTCTTGATGTATGTCTCTTGAGACAAGCCAAGAAGCCTCTTAGAGCGGTTCCTTAGGATCTTTATCCCAAGGATGTAACTCGCTTCTCCAATATCCTTCATTGAAAAACGAGAGGATAACCACCCTTTGGTAGTTCCGAGCATTCCTTTATCATTGCTGGCTAGTAGTATGTCATCTACATATAATGACAGTATCATGAACTTCTTTCCGGAACGTCTGACATACACACAGTGGTCCTCATCAACCACTGTGAAGCCATATGCTACAATGTCTTGATGGAATTTCAAATACCACTGTCTAGAGGACTGCTTCAGTCCATATATGGACTTAATCAGTTTGCACACTTTGTGCTCTTGACCTTTCTTCTCAAAACCTTCCGGTTGAGCCATATAGATCTCCTCATCTAGTTCTCCATTGAGAAATGCAGTCTTAACATCCATTTGATGTAGTTCCAAGTCCATGCTAGCCACTATTGCAAGTATGAGGCGAATGGAGGCAATTCTCACAACCGGTGAGAACGTCTCCTCGTAATCCACACCCTGTTGTTGGGTGTAGCCTTTCGCCACCAGCCGGGCCTTATGCCTCTCAACGCTTCCGTCTGCCTTCCTCTTGACCTTAAAAACCCATTTGTTTCCAATGGCCCTGCGCCCAGGAGGCAAGTCAACTAAATCCCAAACATGATTGGTTTTCATTGACTCCAGTTCTTCTTGTAAAGCAATGTTCCATTCTTTCTTGTCAGGGGATGAGAGAGCCTCGGACAATGTCCTAGGTTCATCATCTTCTTGCGTGGTGACCATCATGGCCTCCCCTTCGATGTCAAATCGTCGACGGGGTACGCTCCCACGAGCGCTCCTACGCAAAGAGGGTTCTTCTTCAGCTTCATCATCATATATGATGGGCTGCTCACTAGGCAAGTCACTCCCACTGTTCTGAAGATCCATAGGGACTGTTCCCTGTAGGTCTGTAGAGAACTGAGAGTCATCCAGTGGTTCCTCCTCTTCGTAGAGAATACCATCTCCACGTGCTTCTCCCTGACTGGGAAAATCTCTCTCGAGAAATTCTACATCTCGCGATTCCATCTCTGTTAGACTACCATCCGGCTGTTGCGCTATGAATACATAACCCTTGGAGTGCTCAAAGTACCGTATGAAGATGCACTTCTTTCCTCTAGCACCCAATTTCCCATGGACATGGGAGACATTACGTACATAGGCGGCCGAGCCCCATGGCCTAAGGTGACCCAATTCGGGTTGCCTTTTGGTCCACATCTCGTAAGGGGTTGTGGCTACAGACTTGGTGGGCACACGGTTTAGTATGTATGTGGCAGTCATCAATGCATCTCCCCAATAGGAGATAGGCAGATTCGCGTTTGCCATCATACTACGAACCATCTCTAACAGTGTTCTATTCCTTCTTTCCGCTACACCATTTTGCTGCGGTGTGAAGGGAATAGTCAACTGCCTCACTATTCCTTTAGTCTCACAGAGCTCTTTGAATTGCTCAGATAGATATTCACGCCCTCGATCTGTCCTAAGAGCCTTAACTCTTTTGTCCAGTTGGTTCTCTACCTCTTGTAGAAATTTTCTGAAGCACCCTAGAGCTTCAGATTTATGTGCCATCAAATACACATAACCAAAACGAGTGTGATCATCTATGAATGTGATGAAATAGCGAGCACCATGTCTAGCTCTAACATTTAATGGACCGCAAACATCAGAATGAATAAGTTGTAAAGGCTCAGTAGCCCTTACTGCTTTACCGAACGGTTTGCGTTTAGCTTTTCCTGCAAGACAAGACTCACATACAGGTAATAATATCTTGGGCATATCTCCAAGTAGGCCTGCCTTGGCCAGCCTGTTCATCCTGTCCTGTCCTATATGTCCCAATCTAGCATGCCATCTAGTGGCATCATCATCACTAGAAGATGTAATATATGAACGAGAATCATAAACATCATCAATGCTAGAACCAACAATGTCTAGATAAAATAAACCACGAGAAATATAACCAGTACCAAAACATGAGTTGCCAACAAACAGTTTGGCAAAACCACCCTAAAAAACAAGTCTAAAATCCAAATCCAAAAGTCTAGAAACTGAAACTAAGTTCTTGCGTGCATCAGGAGCGTATAAAACGTCATGAAGAACAAGCGTCTTTCCAGACTTCATCTTCAGCTGATATGTGCCAATGCCCACCACATCAACAAAAGAGTTGTTCCCCATGTACACTCTTCTACTGCCCACTGGTACTCGCCTATAATCCGTGCATGCGTCTCGATCACATGCTAGGTGGTCACTCGCACCTGAATCCAATACCCACACATTAGGGGAATCAGCAATATAAACTTGACTTACAACATAACAGTCAGAGTTTGGATTATAGTGTACCTTTGGCTCGGCGCAGTCACGAGCAAAGTGGCCATATGCCTGGCAATTATAGCACATAACTTGTCTCATGTCCCTTTTGGACCTCTTCCACATTTGGCGCTTACTGATCTTGCGGCATGGGCCCATGTGGCCTCCACTCTCGTGCTCCACGATGACTTCCTGACCCTTTGGCACATTTGCCATGGGAGGGCTCTCTACCTGCGATGCTGGACTAGAAGTTCTGGAAAATTCCAGTCTCTTTTCCTCAAACAATAAATATCGCTTTGCATCATCAAATGTCCTTATGTCATCTGATCCCTGCAATACCTTTCTCACGGAATCCCATGAATCTGGTAGAGACATTCTCACAGCCTTTAGCTGTCTCTCATCGGATACATCATGCCCAGAAGTTATAAGTTCAGTAATATAGAATGATAAGGTCTTTAGGTGCGTATCCATAGAGACATTATCATCCTTCACCGTAGAAGTGAGCATCATCCATAGACATGTCTTTTGGAAGTCGTCTGCACTTCCGTACAGTCCTAGAATGTCTTCCCAGAGCTTCTTTGCATAATCAATCACAATTGACTCTAGGAGGTCAGTCCTCACTAGATCCATCAATTCTAGACATGCTTTCTTGTCATCAACTTCCCATTTCTGGTAAGCCTCAAGATCACGTCTATATGCATCAGTTGGGCCGCCCAGTGGTACCCATGGCTCCATCTTTTCCATATGCAAATGATCAGACAGTCCTAGCTCAATCATGCGACATATCACACTTCTGTACCATGCACGGAAGTTGTCTCCCTTTAGAATTATAGCAGATTTAGGAAATAGATTCGTGTTCATCATGACTGAAAAATGAGACAAAATGGATATTAGTTACTAGCTTTGTTTTAGATCCTAAATAACACGTGACATCGATTAATCTCAATAGTTCCTCACAAGGACTCCACCAAAACCTAGCGTATATCCTAGGAATCAAATCTCATCACTTGTGATTTCCTATCAATTTTAATCATGTCATCATGTGAGCTCTTTTGTTTTAGTTCTTTAGCATGCGAGGTTAAACATATATATCCAATCACACGCAGTTATAACATAAAACAAGCATAAGCATAAATAAATATGCAATGGATGTGGCCCCTAAGGTGCACTCCCACTATTGAGAGCACTTATTGAGCAAATCTTGGACTCCATCTCATGCCATCTCGCCTACTTGAGGACTCCAAGCTTGAGGCTCCATTAGACCGTCTAATTGCTCCATGCACCTTGCGCCATAGCTTTTGGTTTGGCCACCTCTCTTGAAGCTTCAATCTTCAATCTCTACTAACTATCTTATTTCTAATAAGAAGTAACCTCATAGAGGCGAGTGGATGAGAAGAGAAGACACTAGAGTATAGAGAGGCACGACACGCAGGCCGTATTTTGATTACATATTCAAAAACCAAAACCAAAACCAAAATATAAAACATCTATGCCACATCCATGCACCAAACACATCCATTCAACCCACAACAGCATGTATAACAACATAATAAACATACTGGGATTTTCTGGAAATTTCCGGAATTAAGCAATAATTACTGGAAATTAATAAGCAATAATCTAATCAACTAAAAAGATCGAAAATTGCTCCCTACCTCTTAGGGTCTCACCACCTATGGCAAAACGTAGGGAAAAATGACCTAAGTCTCCAGAAAAAATTTGGGCTCAAAACAGTGTGTTTCAGGTCGTCAAACTGCCTCGGGAAGTGTGCTAAACACTAATTAATTAATCTGGAAATTACTAAAATTTTCCGTCGCTCCAAAAATTATGAAAAAATACCCACAAAATAGGAAATTTAATTTGGAGTCCCTAGGAAAAAACCGGACGAAAAATGACGGCGGGAGGAGGCCGCACGCGCCCTCACGCGCCGCCGCGCGTGGGCGCGTCCGCCTCCGCCACGCGCCGACGTCGGCCATGTGCCACGTCAGCATGCCACGTGGCATGCCACGTCAGCACCTATGCTGACGTCAGCCGCCACGTCAGTCGCCACGTCATCGCCACGTCAGCTGCCACGTGGCTGCCACGTCATCGCCACGTCAGCCACTTGCTGACGTGGCACCGCCACGTCATCTGCCACGTCAGCCCTAGGGCCACGTCAGCAGCCGCCGCCAGCCCTTGGGCGCGTGAAGCCCACGCGCCGCCTTCCCGTGCTCCGATCGCGACGAAAAAAATTTTCCCGTGATCGCCTCTTCGTCCTGATCCCGATTATGTGGTCAAAATCCAATTTTAACAAGTTTTTGAAAAACGTGTTCTAATTATTGGATCTAGCAGTCCAGATTAATACAGTTCCGAAACTTTGAAAATTCATAACTAATTCACCGTAAATCCAAAAAATATAAAATTTATATATCTGGAATCCTCGTGAAAAACCCTACCTAACCGTATAGGTTTCGTCTACTGGTTATGAAATTTCAGAAACGCGATTTTTTAATACAGGTTCGGGAACGCTTATCGAGGCACGAAAAACAAGCCTATGGCTCTGATACCAATGAAGGGCAGGAAGGATCTAACATGTTCAGATCTACAACATGAATTAAAGCGGAATATTCATGTGTTTATCTTGTCTTCCTAAGCTCCTTAATGCAGCGGATGATCGTTGTGTTGCTTGCTTTCACGCGCCTCCTCTTTGATCTTGCTCCCACCAATCTAGTGTGAATCTCGAGGACGAACACTGATTTCCACACCACGTTCCACCTCCTTGGATGAAGTTGGAGAGAGACTAGGGTTCTCTACAACTAGTATGAATCTAGACAGAATAACTTTATTCTCTAGAATTGCATATAAAATATGTATGAGACTGCCTCCTTATATAGGCAAAACTTCTCCTAGGTTTGCAAATAAACCCCTAGGGTTTGAGCCTTAGCTACTAACCCCTCTAGTTTGTGCATTAGTGCAACTAACCCCATAAGGTTACGATAATTACATTGGGCACCCCACATGGGCGCACCAATTGCTAACAGGTGGTGTTGCTGGCCTGGTGTTCAAGAATAGTTGCGGGAATGTTCTTGGAAAATTCAAATAGCCATGGTTGCGAAATTCTAATCCAAATCGGCTTGAAGCCTTGGTTGTAAGGCAGGCTCCATTCTAAAAAAATAAAACTAAAAGAATGACGTAATTCGCTTTGTGTCCCTCCATTCTGACAAAACCTACACAGCCTAACCATTGTACCAATAGAATCCTCCTCCTTGCACCTTTTCTTACAGACGTAATGAGCTTGTATAAATCTCTCTGCAAACTCACTGTTCATCATCTCCGGATTATCAAACACCAGATCTCTCTGTATGCAGGGCATAGGCAGCCTTCTTCTACTCCAAACTTAATCAGTGGGTTGTCCCTGGGACCGACTAGCGATCGTTGGAGACATGCTCATGTAGTCTGCTTTGTACCTTCCAATGATTCAATCTGGACTTTATATAAATCTCCCTATTATGTGCTTAAATAGTTAAATAGTCTGCTTTGTACCACGATTGCCACGAATTTGTTCACTATGCTAGAATATTTCATTTCTCCGACAGTCATATTCTGGCATGGTGAACTCGCAGTAGTGTGTTGAATTTTCACCTCCCTTTCTGTTTTATTAAGACAACAATTATTTTTTAGGCTAATAGACACTAAACATACATGCAAAATGCATTTTGGGACACATAACCCCCTGCAGTTTCAATTTACCAACCCCTGCAATATACACATGTGGGACACTTAGCCCAAAATTGATAACGGGTGTCAAATTTCTAACGAAAATTCATCACGTGCTAATGTCGTGATGATATTTGAAGTTGTTTTTTCTTCATCCATAAAGCTAGCATGTGAATAGCACGCAATAAATTTCCTTTAGAAGTTTGATCTCCGTTATCACTATGGAGTTAAGTGTCCCACACATGTATATTGCAGGGGGTTTAGTGGAAAACTTAAACTGCAGGGGTTTATGTGTCCCATGGATGTATATTGCAGGGGGTTGTAGTGAGAAATTAAAAATGCATGTGGTTTTGTGTCCCAAAATACATTTTGCATGTAGGTTCAGTGTCCCATTACCCTATTTTTTACATCTTAGTTTCTGGTTAGAGATGATCCATCACAATTGTTCATATTTGTTACTTTGTTTAGGATAGTATGGGCAATGCTGAATGATTTACGAGTTTAGACACGATCCCTTGATCCTTGTGACGCCCTTGAGCAAGTTCAAGACTTAACCCCTTATCTTCATTGCTACGTGTTCTTTTGTTACCTCTGTTTACTTTTTTTTCTTTTTTTCTTTTTATCATAGAAATGGTCCGAATGACCCCAACATAGTCACAAAGGCCATTATTCGTTATAGCAACATAGTTAGCTATGCATTCAAGTCTCTTTTGGAGGTTGGGTTGCTGCTTCTAAGGAGGGATATGCTCTCAAAGGAGGTTGCACCCCGAGTTATGCTCTCTATCTCAAGAGAGTTTGTATAGCTGAGGTTTGAAAAGACTAAATATTTAAAGTCGTATTGTATTGGCAACAAAGATTTGGCCTCTTGGAGTCGTAAGAATATAGTTAAAGATATGATGAGCTATGCAAGGGTTGGATAAACTCTAGTGGAAGGCAATGCTTTAAATGACGGTACCACCAAACTTGCCGGAAAAGAAAGGAGTTGTGACAAATAAAAGATAGATGGTTTAAACTGATTACATAATTTTTGATTGTTTGCTACTACTATGTTGAAAGATTCTCAAAAACAGATTAATAATTAATTACTGTCATTTTGTTGGGCCAAAAAAATGTTGTAATGTCAAATCTCACACGTAAATTTGAGACCATTAAAAGAAATATGAAACAAAACCACCTACAAGGTAGGTGCACCATACTGGTTTGGCAAGAGTTGGAAAGAATGTGTAGCTTTCACCGGATACCCAATGTTCTTCCCTGATGTGTGTAGCTATGTCCCCAAATCTAAATCCACCATTGCCTTCTCACCCATTTGTTGAACTATTGTCCTATAACCTCCATAGAATCTCTTTTACTAGTAGAGTCGTTGTTCTACAGAATTAATCTTTATCAAAAAATAAGCAAGAGTTTAATGGAGCAGACTCAATAGTAGACCAGATCCATGAACCAATATTAACAGAGAATGCTCTAAAACCTTACATTAGCTTCATAAGAGTATACTATCCATATGTTCAGAATTATAGAGTGCTCTATACTATTTCACATTAGAAAGTGTAAATGTCTTAAAGAACTATCTAAGCCCTTAGCATAGGTACAAGCATGTTAGGAACTTCCTCGAGGCAATTTTTGTTGGAGTGATATGTACATTCGTACACATTGGTCTGGGTATAAAAGAAAAAGATATAATTGCATCAGTATGGAGCCAAAACTAATCCATATTTGTTGTGATAGAGGGGTGAACTTCAAGAGTAAACTCTCATTTAGCTGGTTCATATAACGTTTAAGAGAGCTCAAATGTGGAAAATTAAAATTTCGAGTGAAAAATGTGTATTACCAGAATGTTCAACTTTATCAAATCAATAAGAATATACACGTTCATGTATCAAAATTGGAACTCTCGTTTAGGCCTTTCCCACATGGCATTTGTTGTTATCATACGATAGGTTGAGTTTTGGCATAACTTTCAAGTATGCTACAAAAAGGATTCATACATAGTTGAAGACAACTTGAAATAACATTTGTTTTGTTCCGAGTTTAACCTCTTGTTCCAATCATGAAAACTTCTTACATAAATATCTTGTTCTAAGTTTTATTTCTCTTGTTTCAATTATGGAAACTTCTTCGCATCGATGTCTTATTCCGAGTTTTTCTTCTTACCCCCAATAAGAAAGTGCGTACCTCTTACAAAACAATAGTCGCGAGTACCATTCAGCCACAAGGTCATCGTATCACTTTTGATCATTCCGTCACAAGATCATTATATCATGTTTCATCATTCATCTTCAAGCACTAGTAAATGTCCCATGTGGCAGCAAATATATGTCCGAATTCATGAATACAAAATTGGAATACGAATTTGAAATTGCTTCTTAAAAAATACCACAAGTCATCTATTACAATTAACATCCAAAAGCTAACTATGTAACTTTACAAGACTAAAAGTGAAATTAAAAAAACTGCCTGAGAAGGAAATGTCAAAATCTCCAAAGCAGAAGGCCTTCCCAGACTTGAGGTTATAAGAAATAAAACTATTGCAACTGCTTTCAAAGTTGCGAAAGATCACCACTTCGCCACTATTAACGCATGCAACAGGGAAAATGGGATTTGATCCAAACAGGAGATTAACGTTATAACGGTTCTTGGGGTAAGAAACAATGCCACACAAGTCAATATTGTAGAGTTTCCGCCATTGGAAGTCAGAAGAGACTTGCCAAAAGTCCAAAATTGTCCTTGGTTCAAATGAAACCAATAAAGCTAGTGACTTCCCTGCTACCATAAAATGGCGTTCATTATATTCTTTCTGAACCAGTGGTGGGAAAGGGAACTGATGAAGCACTTCAGTGTCGACATCTAAAGCGAATATGATAGTTCCTTCCCGCACAATCCAGTAAATAGTTCCATCAATAACTAATGTCTCCAACACCCCCGTCTTCATGTCACTGTAATATAAAGCTAAAGCATCCTGACATGTCATTGGTGTCCAAACATGATCTTTGTTCAAATTGAGTGAAACAATCTCCAATGAAGACTCGTTGGGTGTGAGGAAATAAGAGAGTACCACTTTGTAACAATTCATTGTGCAAGAATGTACCAAAGAGAAAGAGTAGTTATGTGGCACGCGGTCTCCGATCGGAGGAAGAGTTATGGTGTTCCTTGTAAGAACATTGACAACATGATATACCTTCATGCAACGAGTCACAATTGCCAATCCATCACAAGTAGCATAAATATAAAAATCAGGCGGAAGACTTGTCTTGATTACGTTGGCACTTGATTCCCCTAATTTGGCCAAGTAAGAAAACCTATTGCATCTGAAATTGAATAAAAAGTCGGAAGAAGAGCGATGGAGCTGCTCCTCAATGAACAAAGGTGAGTTGATGATGGCATGCCATTGTCGACAAACAAACCTCATACAATCATACAGAACATCGGCCGGAAGCCAAATTAGGATATTGAATATTATCTCTTCTGGAAGGAGAGGTATGTTGCCCCATTTGCTGCCAGAACAAGAAGCAATAGTTTTGCACCTTTGTAACTGCCTCATATTTCAACTGTGATGGTAGAACAATAAAGAGAAAGCAAAAGGTGAGACTCTATATCTGCAGTGATAATGAAATAAAAATAGCTTAATGCCAAGTCTACGAGCCTAACAGTATCCGTGAATTCTATATACAACACACTCAAAGTTGGGGTCCTGAGAACTCTTTTCCCCAAAAATATATCTATACAAAAGGAAAAGGGGGAAACCCAATTCCGGATTCTTATTTGTTATCCATTAGTCGTAGTATGCGGATCTCATGCTTGTAGACACTCCAATTCCTCCTACAGCTTGCTTTTGCCTAGAAAAGTTAATCTAAATTGTAGTTTATTTTGTCATAAAAAACCAAAATTTATAAATACAACCACCTCGACCAGTTACCAGCTTGGTTTGCTTGTTGAATAGGAAATCCTCACAATTAAATGACCAGACCACACTACTTCAACCGTGAGCATCTATTTAATCTATATACCAAATGAAAGTGGTGTGAGACCTTTCTAAAGAAGAAAGTGGTGTGAGACCCACTTACCATTTATAAATATATCTCCACCATCCATTGAGATAGTGTGAGACATTTTGATGATGTTGAGGATAGTAGAAGTGTGAAACCCTTCCTCTTACATTTGAATTTCAAAAACCACGAAATTTCTACTTGTCGACCCATGCATCCCGCCTCTCTCTCCCGAGGATCTGACGTGATTGATTCCTTACTGCCGCGCCCATGATTGGTAACTCCATTCTTCCTTCTCTCCACCAAATAGATTATTGTGAAACTGTATACAATTCGCTCATCTTTTTTCCTTAATTTCACAGTAACTTTATAGAGAATGCGATACAACTATTTAATGAAATGTCCATTGCAACTGAATCTCCACCTGAACTCATGTGCGTTTGCCTTGGAATCGGCGTTTTGGGTCTTCGTCATATGATGTTTTTGTGACTTTATATTTAAGAATCATAAATGAAGACCCTTGGCCTCGTGAGTGTATAATTTTGGGTTGAGAATTGTTACTCTGTTCATAAGTCTTACCTGCCTGCTAGAAAGCTTACATGGTTTTGCACGATACCATCTTTCATAATTGCATCCTGTTTCACTTAACCTGTTCTCTCTTTTTGCGGCGTCGGTGTTTAACAAAGTCATCGTCTTAAGTCTTTCAAAAGGGTTATCTTTGCTTCAAATAATTTCACTTTGACACTCTTCCAAGCTCAAGCCATCTTTCTCTTCTTAATTAAATCATTTCACGCTTTAGTTTCTTATTTATATAGATTCTAAGACAGATGAACTTTTATAAGGGTTCAGTACTATTCAACTAAAAAAGCTTCACTACTTCTCTTATTTTTATTCTCTTTATTGATACAGGTTTTGGCTAAGCGATCTCCCCTAATTGGTGATTGGTTGATTGATTGAAGATGTTGAGTAGTTATGTAATAGTATTTAAAATATGTGCGGCCAGAGCTTCAAGCGAGTTTCTTTCTTCTGGATGAAACAGAGAGCTTCTACCTATGCCTTCCTTTGGCATATTATTTGACCTTGTGAATTGATTTTTTATAAAATTATCAACTATGTCCACATAACTCATTAGCTCAAAAATATCAGTTGTTTAAATTCTTTCAACCTAAACACCAGTTAACAAACAATTTCGTCGGTAGTCTTTTATAATACTAATAATATGTATTTTGGTAATACATTATTGAACAGTTGATCTAACTAGTGAAACATTGACCCGATTACATGGTTTGACCTATGCTTTGGTTTTAAAAACTACAGAGATGTTAGGATGCAAGTTCAAACCGGGAAAACTACAAACCGAATCGAGCTTAAACAAAACTGAGCCCAAACTGTACAAAACATAAACTAGTCTAAACAAACCGGTTAATATGAAACAAACCGTTTAACCCGACATGCATATAAGTCATGTACCAAAAACATAATATCACTATCTCTCAATAAAAGAGTGAAGATTTGTTCATATTTTTGTAGTTTGTGTTTTGCGTAAAAGATTCTTTTAAAATAAAAAAATCAAGAAAATGGTGGTAGATTTGATCAAGTCAATTTTAGATGTTTGGTTTTCTTCTACATAATCAAACAAAATGTATTTTATCTTATTTTAAGTAAGATATGTGTTCATAGGTAGCGCAACCGAGACCCCCAAAGAACCGGACCTAAGATTAAACCAAACGGTTGAGGTTTGGATATTTTCGGCTCAAACCGAACCGTTTTTCATCTATATAACAAATTAGGACGGTTCAATTTCCAAGAACTTGAAATGGCTTTTAGACCTTTGGATCAAATCAATCATGACCGTTAGATGATACCTACTCACAGAAATATTTTATAACAATAAGTGGAAAACATTTTTAATACACAAAAAAACATCTTTCAGTGATTATTTTCTTGAAAACTACATAGTTGGTTATGAGAATGTTGAAACTTGGAGGTTACCATGATATTGTTATGCGCCTTTTGTGATTATTCCCCTAGGAACCACATAGGTGGTAGGAGAGTGGGAGTTAGGACATGACACCATAATTTTGGGGTTCCCACAAATTTTTGGCCCTACAAATGCGGGAGAAATTTTTCGCTACCCAAGCCAAGCCACCTTTTTGTTGTTGAGAGAAACTTTTGGCTGCCCAAGTCAATTCTGTTTTTTTTTTAGTTTCACAACTAATTATAGAGTATGGAGTAATACTAAAGAAAACATATTATCATAATATATTGTTACTCGAGTAGAATCTCTAAAAATATTTAAATTACGAAACTCTTAATTTTTTTTGTTCCGAACATCTTAGATGTTAGTTTGGTAGTGGCTAAGGGCACGGGTTATCTTCTAATCTATATAACAAATTAGGACCGCTACAATTTAGTGCTCTTGAGCATATAATTAATTAAGAGTCATGTTCTCACGAACTCGTGTTCATTGATACTATCATGAGCACGTGACGTGGCATACTAATAGCCACAATATTCATTTCATTAATAAAAGAGATATGCATTTATTAGTACTCTCGGGCACAGGCAATACCCTAGCGAAAACGATGGCTTGGCTTGGGTAGCGAAATATGACCATCAAGCCATAAAGTTTAGCAGCTTTTCCTTAGTGCAATATTCAATTGGTTAGCAAAACGATTCATGAATTTGGTTATGTTTTTGTGTTGTCACAGAATAAAGTTTATCTAGTGCCCCGCAATAACATTACTAAATTCTTGTATTTGCTAAACAAATAATCTGAGTCAAAGTGACCCTCAAACGTAAGAATTTGGCGAAACGGAGGTAGTAGATCCTACAGACATTAGAATGGAGAGAAAAGTGGCGAGACATACAATGAAACAGGTTCACCGTCGGCAAGAATTAAGAGATTCTGATCGGGGTTGAGATTTCTCTGGGGTTTGCAGGTCCTCCGATTCCGTCCGCAGATCTGAGCGTGCAGCTCTGGATGCTGCTGTTTTTTTTTTTTTTTTTGAAAGGCTGGATAACAAAGGAGGAAATCCCACTATTCTATTGAAACTATCAATTGAGCTAACATAGTCAAATTGGAGAGTACTAAACCAGATTTGAAGGTACCAAACAGATAAATACACAAACGAAGATTCAAATTGAAGAGTGAGAAACTCTTACCGGTCAATTCCGCGACTTTTGGTTGCAGGAGATAGGAGAACACGACCGCTACGTGGTGATCCGGCGATCCGACTGATTAGAGAACAAATTGCAGATCGAGAATTTTGATGTTCTGCAGAGTGTTTGACCGGCGAGACAGATCGGTTGGAGAGAATGAGGAGTCGACGGTACAAAGAGTTGAGAGAGAGAGCAACTATTCTCACGCGAGTCTCTAAGACGATAAGATTTTACTATTATCTCTATTCTCTACTAGTATTAAATAGTAGTACTACTTTGAAGTAAGCCTGGCCATCGGCCCAGTGACCCGACCAACCCGCCCAACCCAGCCCAGTGTGGGTGGGTTTGGGTTCGGTAAATTTCAGCCCGGTACGGACTTGGGCCAACAAAACGAGCCCGAACCATGAATGGTGTGGGCTTGGGTTCAACCTCCTCAGCCCAGTCCAGGCCATCCCGGTGACGTAATTAATAATTAAACATTAATAGTACTGCAATACAATTAAACACTAATAGTCCAACTCGAAAAAAAAAAAAAAAAAAAAACACTAATAGTCCAACTCGCCCGAGTTGCAGTCCTACTTTGAAGTGTTTCTCATATTTAGGGTAAAACTACACCACACGCTAGCCACCGTTTGTTTTTTCCGAAAGTGGGTAACTAAGCTTTCAAATTGTACACCACAAGTCCCAAACTTAGTTCGGTGAGGAACCATTCCGTTAACTTTTCCTCCATGTAAGACGAAAATAATGTAAAAATACTATTTTACCTTCCATTTTCACTCCTAAATTTGCTTAAAATGGCGAGTTTTACAATCAAACGAAAAATTATCAAAAAAGTCGAATTAATTTGAAAACACAGATATCTGTAAATAATATATAATTTCATAAAAATAACAAGCATAGATATATTTGACTGAAAAATACAAACTATTACAATAAAAAAACTATCAAAATGTCAATTGCCAACTCTTGTCAGTTGTTAAAATGTATAAAAGTGCTTGTACCTTACTGTTTTATTAAAAAAATACACATGAAATTATGAAATAATGAGAAATAAAATTTTATAATAACTTTGTTGAAAATGATTAAAGACTTCAAGATTGATGGATTTGTTCATAAAAACATATTTCATATATTGAAATTAGGGGATTGCTCGTGTCCGAGGGCATTACCTAAAAAACACGTTTCATAATCGATTTTGGTGGAGGAGAAGACGAAAATGGCGTCCCATATAGTTTTATATGATATCCATCAAGTCATGTTATTACACACTTTTGATAATTATGTAAATTAATCCGAGGGAGAGATAGGGTAAATTTTCAAGTAGTGGGTAGTTATGTTGGTGGTAGGTGAGATCTAAGGGTTGATTTATTTAATCTAAATGCTAAAAAAGCATAAGTTAGTTAAACCATGTTGTTTTATAGAATAGATTATGTCAAAATATGTAATTTTTTTCCTAAACAAAATATGTAATTTTTATGAAAATATATGACATCATCTTACATATATCTAATCATACTACCTATATAAAAGAAGGTATGTGTGGTTTGCGTGGCAAAGATCCTCCACGCTGGACCATTTGTGTGGTGGGTTCTGCCAGCTAAATAGTGACGTGGCTCCAAAGACCATTCTGCCCTTTAGCTGTGTGAGACATACAATGACTAGAAGGGGTATAACGGTCAAATAGGGCTTGGTCACTTCCGAATGCAGCTTTGAAGAGAAGCTGTTCTGGCTCTTTCCAGAGAGCTCCCATCTCTCTCTCTCTCTCACTTTTGTTCTCTCTCTTCATTCGGCTGTGGTCTGGTTGTGGTTCAAGCTCGGTAGAGAGAGAAGGGAAGAGAGGAAGAGGGAAGACTGTGAGAGAGACGGTGGAGCGGCGAAGGTTGTGGTCTCTGTCTTGAATTCTGACCTTTAGTAATCGATCTGTCTTTGCATGTGGTTGTTGAGGATCCAAGGTGGGAGGTTTCATCGTCAGACAATCAGGCGGCGTTGGAAGTCACATCAAGTAATTTTTCAGAATCAGCGTCGGAAGTGGTGAGGAACTTCTACGAAGGGATTAACCGTCGCGATTTGGAGTCGGTGAATGACCCAATTGCTCGAGACTGCGTCTACGACGGCTTTTATCTTCTCCAGATCATCCGCTGTAAGGTAAAGTTCCTGATTGGACTAGCCCTAATTGCCTAATTATGTAATATACTTGTACGGGTAAAGCCTATTTGGCCTAATTTGTTCTCACTTTCGAGGGGTCTGATTTGAGATTTATTTGGGGACTTAAATCAATTGCGAGGACTGATTTGTGAAGAAATGTTCAGTTATTCATTGAAGGAAAACTGTGTAATTACTACTACTGTATGCGATTTCTCTGAACTGTTCCTATTTTCAGTCTTCTAAACTTTTGTTATGTTTTTTTTTTTGTGCAGATTTGGTTAAATTTGACATGAGCGAGCTCTACGGATGCGAGGAGGTGGTGGTTCGATTGTAGCAGAGCTCATCCACCGTGTTTCGTCTGCTGGGATGTTTGGGGTTCGTTCTTTTTTCCCTGTGGACTGTGTTTTTCCCTTTTGTAATTCTTGATGTGAGTGATTGTTTTGGTTGTCAACTGTGCGTTTCTGCGATTCCAGTGTGGGTGTGCTGAAAGGAGAAATTAAACATGGAGGTCCTGTATCGGATGCTTGTTTCTATGACGAATGTTCAGTTTTCAGCGAATGCAAGTACCAAAATATTGATTGTGCATCTTTGTACGTTGTATCAGGTATTTACCCTAAAAAACGCTCCTTCTGCAATGATTGAGTACTGCAATGGCCTATCTTCGCTTCTCCAATTGACTGGAACATGTCTAGCATATTAGAAAAAAATTATTGCTCTTGTTTAGTGCTGGTTAAGCTCTGGTTCAAAACAGATAGTAAGGTGTTAGTAATGACAAGAAGTTCGGTATTGTTAGTTAGATATAGGATTTATGGCTGATTTTCTTGGCATGTGTTTTCAGTACCGTCAATAATAGGAATACCATTCACTTGTGAATTGGCTTGAGCTGCTCTGTTGGATTGATTGGTGGCTGTTTAAGCTTGGCCGGTATGAGCTTGGAATTGTAAGTTGGTCTAATAAGGGTACTGATAGGTCTTGGTTTGCAGTCCTTTCTTGAAAAGGAACATGCTGATTTTCATGGTTTTATGAAAGTTACTGTCCTTCTGTAAAGGCTATCACCATATGTTAGGTGTTTTCTCTACTTCTTGTGAATATAATGAGACTGTCCCTTTTTGTCTGTCGTTCCCAATCCAAGGTCGATACCTGTATGCTTACCATGACTATTTCCGGTGCTCCAGAGATAGTAGTGAAATAGAGTACATGTGATTTTTTGATGATTTTGGGTTTTAAGAAGATAAAGAAGAATTGTAACCTTGGATGTTTATAGTTTAGAGCCTTTTACCTGTTATTAGCTGGCTTTGCAGCCTTTTTGTAATACTCTACAAGATCCTACAAAGATTATCAAAATTTGAACAAAATTAAACGGGTGTTTTTGTAGGATGTTTTAAGAGCATCTCCAACAGTTGAATTGTCCTTGGACTATATTTGTACCTGCCCTAAATTTTACACCTGCACTTTTTGAGTTCCTGTTCCAGCAGCTGGCCTAAATATAGGCCACCAGCATTATTTTATTATTTTATAATTTTCATTATTAAATAATTATGTTTCTATATTTAATAATTATCACACTTTATTAAATTAATATCGAATTAATTATACTATTGAAGCGAGATTAAGGTTAATTTTTTAATATTTTTGTATTTTTCACTTCAATCGTTGACAAGAATTATTAATTTACCCTTGCAACGGTGCATACGAACGTTTGAGGAGCAGTGGATGATTATGAGGAGGATCAGAGGAGGAGCGGAGTAATAAATCAGAGTTTTTTATTTTTTACACCAGCTTCAAATTGTCCTCAGTTTAGGCCAGAACTGGTCCAATTATAGGCCTGGCTCAAATTTAGGCCAGATTTTGCACCAGCTGTTGGAGCTGGTTTTTGAGCAAAACTGGCCTAAATTTGTGCCAAAGACAACTTATAGGCCATCTCTTGGAGATGCTCTAAGGATCAAAAAATTAGTCCTTGACACAGAACAAAAACTCTGTGTTCGAGATTAAAAGTATAGTGTGTGGTTTTCACACAATTTACCTTCAAGGAAGTCAGTGAGTTTGATGTTCGTACTTATTGCATCAATGATAACAGGCAGTGTTTGAAAATTCATAATTAGAGAATATTGCGTAGAACATTAGCCTAGATATTGCATTTGTATGTTGTGATTGATAAATAATCTGAACCGCGATCATTGGCTGTCGCCAAACAGGTTATTATCTATTCTTCTTTTCATTTTTTTTTGTTTGGAAACTGTAGGCTTTACGTTTCATATCCTACCGGCAAGATAAAGCTCTTACAAGTTGTGGCCTTTTATATTTCAGGAATGGCCAGAGAATACAAAAGAAGGTGCTGGTTCTATATGGGTATTCGTTCGACTGTTGTCCCTTTTTTGATCCGTCCGGGCACGACATTTCGGAAACAATCCATAAGACTCCAAATCTTGGAGTACATGTGAAGATGATTATTGGTAAATATGCAAATGCCATTGATGTCTTCGAACCGAACATCTCTCTCTCTCTCCCCCTCTCTCTCTCTCTCCCTCTCGCTCGTAGTAAGTTCGCCAATTGTTTCTGCAATGAGCAGGTGACCAGCTTGCTATTGCTAAGTAGACATGAAGAAGATTAGGAATGGCATCAAACATGTTCCCAACAGCTGTTTTACTTGGTAACCGCAAGGACGAACCAATTGCCTCTATTCGGCCATTCCTATTAAAGAGCTGATTCAGAAGGCAGATGGTTTCGCTGGGGTTCTTCCAGGTGTTTTTCCCTTCTCCTTTAACCCTATTTGTCGAAGATGAACATGAACTTCGCGTTCTCTCTCTCACTTGCAAAGCTTGCTCCTACCATTTGCTAAATTATTTTTTGTTATCTTAAACCCTCTTCAATTCCTAACAAGTTAATACACTCTTTCGCTTAATGTTTGCAGTTTGGTTTGTTGCTCATTGCCTTGATTTGGAAGTTTGATTTCTCCCCCCCAACATGGTTCTGATCATTGCTATCCCAAACAAGAGTAAGATTTCAACGTCTAAGAGCGTATTCCAATCCTCTTAGTATTGGTTTTGGGGTTGGCTCAATACCTAATCATTGATTTTGATGAACAGTGCAACTCTTTCTTAATTTTTCAGATGTTAGAGTGGTAAAGAAGAAGATTGGCAAGTGAGTTTAGTTTTGCTTTATTGGCGAAAGCTTCCTGGAGATTGCTTCAACATGACCGATCTAAGCCTCCTCAGATAACAGTATATCTTATCTACCTGCTGAATCTGAACTGGCTTTTGCATCAATCATGGTTTACGTATTTGATCCGCTCCCCGCGTGGGGCGATCTAGATTTGGCTTGATAATTGAGCTCCCTGACTATCTCGGCTTTGCTTTCATCCTAGACGATTAAATCCCTTCCTCCAACTAATCGTTCCAGGTCATAACTTTTGATAAGTTAATTGTGTGATCTTCAATTCCATAGGCGGTGAGATAGACATACGAGATAGCAAAGAAGAGATAAATAAAATCATTCTTTTGATCATATATGCCATGATTTTTTCTTTGTATTTTAATGGCTTCTATTACAATTTGAACTTATGTTAGAACTAGAAAAGGTAATGACTACACCCTGACTTCAATTTATTGAAGGAATGCAACATCACTATCGTATATAGGTCATTATATGAATGCTCCATGCTTTATAATAATACGTAACATTTGGAATAGAAAACTCAAAATAGCAAGATATGTAAACAAGTCAGAAGACCCCTGTACGTTTCAGTCACAATTGTTTCATTACAAAGTCACCTTGAGCAGAGTACAAACAGCTGATTTGGTTTCTCAACTGCATGCTTCTGAATTCTATAGTATTCCTTTGAATCTTTGTCCGACTGAGCTTAAGTTGTTTATGTTTTTCCTCCAGCATCTAATTCTCTGAAGGATCCGACCAATGAAACTTGTAGGTGGTTCACCTACGTCCTTCGCATTGTCTGGATCATAAGACTGAGTGGCTTGTAGATGGTATTACCAAGCAGAAATTACATTCGCCCACTTTCCAGTATTCGTGACGAATGGTTAGTTTCTCTCTCTCATATCTGATGTTTTGAGCTTGAATTAATGTTTCCATTAATATTGCCATACTGACAGCGCTTTGAACGTATGTGCAATGAATACTATACTACCAGTATTGCTACACCGACACCCATACTACACCTAATATAAAAAAAAAGCTTTGCCATCCATCTCAGCTTAGTTGCCACGCTGGACCATTCATTGATGGCTTCCTGGCAAATTAAATGTGATGTGGCTGTAAAGTCTATTCAATTGTTTAACAGTCGGTTTGTAGAACATTATCTTGCATTAAATTATACCAAGCTTTGTATGTGCAGTTTAGGAGGATATAGCTTTCGAGCTGGTAACTGTGTTGTGCATATATGTCATGGATATCAACTTGACACTCAGGCTCTCAATGTGACGTACTCTCCGGTAGCTTGATTTCCATTCGGGTCGAGGTGGTTTAAATTATTGCAAAAAACGTCGCTTTATGTGCTGAAATTTACGCTCTGCTACTGGACCCCTGCATGTCTCTGCCGTATTATACGAAGTTTTGCAAAATCCTTTCATGAATTTCTTGGCGGGTTTCTTCTTTGGCTTAATCATCTGCTCATGATAATATTCCTTGAATTGTTTCTGAGGTGCTTGGTGATGTTCCTTACTATAGAATATGACCGATTTGGGCTCTCTGGAATGTTGTTGATGGGATATTCGGTTCTGATTGGGATGTGGTCATGTCAGTTTCTCCTTAAAGGCTGTGATGATAGCTTTCTGAAATTTACAATTTAGATTATGAGTTGACTTCTTATCTTGGCAGGGCAATTCGGAGGGATGATTATCTCTCCGTTTCGCAGCCATGTCTATGTCATCGCAGTCGTTTGCATTGAAAGATCTGAGCCTCATTTCGAATTCGCTTGGAAAGATGAACACACGAAACGCAGCCAAAACTGCTGATTGAGAGAACTTCTCAATCAGGTCTTCGATTGTGAATTAAAGAAGTTTCCTCCCAAACTGTAATTTGGTTCAATTGTGTCTGGGTAGCCAATTGCTGAGAGGCTGTGATGATAAATTTCTGTAACTTGCAATTCAGACTACGATTCCGACCCGCATCTTGGCAGGGTAACCACAGCGAGCATCACCTCTCGCTGTTGTTGCAGCTATGGCGATGTAATCGTAGTTTAATCGCATTCACCGATCTGAGCCTCTACAAATAACAACATATACATATCTATGTCACACCTTAGCCAGTGCAAATCTTTACATGCCATTTTATCGTCACTGCCACCGCTTTTAATTTATCATTACTGAGGGTGAAGGCAGTGCACCCGAGAGACCCAATTAGAAATGCTGCTGATGTCGCATAGTAGCTTAAGCTTGTGAGTGCTGCTTGGGTAAAGCTGCCAAGCATGTATACTTCTACAACCGTGAACTCTGCATAAAATGGAAATAATGGCATGAGTTGGTGGCACATGATTGTGCTATTCTGTTAATGGTGGAATGCACAGCAATGTTCACGGAGGTTGGTGGCCACCGTACTCCGAAAAACACCACCGTCGTTTTCATCGATTGGATATGGAACTCTCATCGTCCCGGGGCATGTAAATATGAGAAACCCGTCAAAACTTAGTGGCCCTCTATGTGCCATGAATGGTTCTGGGTTCACTCTCTCTTCATCTAAATCGAAGGTATTAACCTTCAAAGTCGAACCTTGAAAGTCTGTTGAATTTTTTAATTTCAAGCTTGGATAGTTTTAAAAACCCCTAATTCGGTTCAATTTTGTTGATTTTTTGATGATGCGCAAGTGTGAGGGTAACTGGTGATTTTCGTATCTGGGTTTGGTTCAGCTTCGGAAATTGAGTTTCTGTTAACTAGATGGTTGTACGATTTCCTCGTGGCATATTTTGTTTTGGGTGCTCAGTTCAACGACCCTGGGAAATTCGGTAACAATATAAAACATAACTTTCTGTTGATACTACACTAACTATTTCATGTTTGCATGCCTGATTTCCACTAAATATAGCGTACTCTTGCTTTGATATTGCACGGACATGTTTTAAATTGTCATACTTTGTAACACGTCTGGCTGTTATTGTGCTTCATGTGCTGTCAATGAAGACAGATCTAAAGGATCGAATGGCCGTGTGCTTTCTAAGATATTACTATAGTAGACGAATCGTAAGTCTGAGTTCAAATTTTTTATCCAATTTCATTATGCCGTTCATGAAAATTACTCTTTATATATTGTCACATACTGATAGGTCCTTCCTCATTTCCGCCTCAGGCGTTCTCGTACGTGCTTATGTGCATGGGGCCAGTGGGTAACAAATTGGAAATGTTTTCAAGCATCAAACCAGTCATAATGATTACGAATGTGAAGGGAACCAAATACCTTGACAAAGGCCAAATGATGCACACATAGGCCTGTATGATTGCATCTTGTGCATGATTCATCTCGTCTTAGCTTTACTTTTACGATTAATCTGATTTATGCATGTTCTATTTAGATTATGTATGGTATAAAGAATCGAATTCCTCTGTTGGAGCAAAGCTTCTAAAAGACTTGGGTGATTCATAACAGGAATAGATAACCATTCACAGATACCATTTTGTTGGCTAAGTGAGAATCATCGATTTCCTTTTTTAATGTGGATAGCTATGAGACTTTGATTTACTCAACTTGCTGTGAATTTTACTGTAGCTAATGCAGCCTGTTTAGGTCTTATAAGGCTCTATCAGTAAGCTTTAGCACTATATTATCCAGATGTTAAACTGGATTCCACTGGAACATTCTCTTCTGCTCATGTATATAGTACTGAGGTTTTGGTCTTACTAGCTAGGAGTAGATGAAAATATATACTTCCGTTATACTACTGCTTATTGCAATTAACTCGATTTCACTAGGACCTTCTCTTCTGCTCATGTTTCTTCTATTATGGGATTGATCGGATGTTAAACTGGCTTTAAGACTATCATGTTTTACTGCTGTCTGACATTTAGTAACTTTTTCAGGAGCATGTCTTTTTGGTTTTAAAAGTTTTGAGCTTGAACCTGAAGTACGCGAGGAAGGGAAAGCGAATATTGATGCAGCTCTCTGCGTTATTGTTGTCTGAGCATGTTGCCCGTATTTTCTCTTCCCATGGTCTCCGTTGCTTCTAGGTGAGTTTTCTTCCTCCATTATGGCGTTATATTCGCAATACTCCGACTCATTGCCACATAATGGAATGATTCTTTTTGGAGGACTTGGCATCTCTCAAGAACCTGAGTTAGTGTCGTTTTTGGGTCTTTTAGCAGTGCCATTGCTCACTGTGAACTTTCTTGCAATACCATATAGTTTTTCTGTCTATACCATTGTAGTGCCATATTGTTTCTGGGTATTGGTTTGTGCCCTTGGCTGTTTATAACGGGAGTTAAGAATCTATTTGAAAATGAACCAACTTAAGGGGTTTGAGCTTTGAGCATCCAGTAATCTATATATGTGAATGATGACGAGGAATAGATTTGTCCAGATAATGTGTTGAATTGATTTCTTAGTCTCAGTCTGATTCTTTTGTGATCATCAAAGTTGGGTTTTACATGTATTTGTTTGTTTGTAACTGGGAAAGATCTCTTTGAAAATGAACCAATTTGAGTCTATGTGCTATGAATTATTCTCATGTGGTGGCATTGATGGACTTTATTATGATCTATCATTGATCTTGTGTTGGTGGCCCTCTATGTGCCATGAATGGTTCTGGGTTCACTCTCTTTTCATCTAAATCGAAGGTATTAACCTTCAAAGTCGAACCTTGAAAGTCTGTTGAATTTTTTAATTTCAAGCTTGGATAGTTTTAAAAACCCCTAATTCGGTTCAATTTTGTTGATATTTTGATGATGCGCAAGTGTGAGGGTAACTGGTGATTTTCGTATCTGGGTTTGGTTCAGTTTCGGAAATTGAGTTTCTGTTTACTAGATGGTTGTACGATTTCCTCGTGGCATATTTTGTTTTGGGTGCTCAGGTCAACGACCCTGGGAAATTCGGTAGCAATATAAAACATAACTTTCCGTTGATACTACACTAACTATTTCATGTTTACATGCCTGATTTCCACTAAATATAGCGTACTCTTGCTTTGATATTGCACGGACATGTTTTAAATTGTCATACTTTGTAACACGTCTGGCTGTTATTGTGCTTCATGTGCTGTCAATGAAGACAGATCTAAAGGATCGAATGGCCGTGTGCGTTCTAAGATATCACTATAGTAGACGAATCGTAAGTCTGAGTTCAAATTTTTTATCCAATTTCATTATGCCGTTAATGAAAATTACTCTTTATATATTGTCACATACTGATAGGTCCTTCCTCATTTCCGCCTCAGGCGTTCTCGTACGTGCTTATGTGCATGGGGCCAGTGGGTAACAAATTGGAAATGTTTTCAAGCATCAACCCAGTCATAATGATTACGAATGTGAACCAAATACCTTGACAAAGGCCAAATGATGCACACATAGGCCTGTATGATTGCATCTTGTACATGATTCATCCCGTCTTAGCTTTAATTTTACGATTAATCTGATTTATGCATGTTCTATTTAGATTATGTATGGTATAAAGAATCGAATTCCTCTGTTGGAGCAAATCTTCTAAAAGACTTGGGTGATTCATAACAGGAATAGATAACCATTCACAGATACCATTTTGTTGGCTAAGTGAGAATCATCGATTTCCTTTTTTAATGTGGACAGCTCATGAGACTTTGATTTACTCAACTTGCTGTGAATTTTACTGTAGCTAATGCAGCCTGTTTAGGTCTTATAAGGCTTTATCAGTAAGCTTTAGCACTATATTATCCAGATGTTAAACTGGATTCCACTGGAACATTCTCTTCTGCTCATGTACATAGTACCAAGGTTTTGGTCTTACTAGCTAGGAGTAGATGAAAATATATACTTCCGTTATATTACTGCTTATTGCAATTAACTCGATTTCACTAGGACCTTCTCTTCTGCTCATGTTTCTTCTGTTATGGGATTGATCGGATGTTAAACTGGCTTTAAGACTATCATGTTTTACTGCTGCCTGACATTTAGTAACTTTTTCAGGAGCATATCTTTTTGGTTTTAAAAGTTTTGAGCTTGAACCTGAAGTACGCGAGGAAGGGAAAGCGAATATTGATGCAGCTCTCTGCGTTATTGTTGTCTGACCCTGTTGCCCGTATTTTCTCTTCCCATGGTCTCCGTTGCTTCTAGGTGAGTTTTCTTCCTCCATTATAGCTTTATATTCGCATTACTCCGACTCATTGCCACATAATGAAGTGATTCTTTTTGGAGGACTTGGCATCTCTCAAGAACCGAGTTAGTGTCGTTTTTGGGTCAGTTTTATTAGTGCCATTGCTCACTGTGAACTTTCTTGCAATACCATATAGTTTTATGTCTATACCATTGCAGTGCCATTTGGTTTCTGGGTATTGGTTTGTGCCCTTGGCTGTTTATAACGGGAGTTGAGAATCTATTTGAAAATGAACCAACTTAAGGGGTTTGAGGTTTGAGCATTCAGTAATCTATATATGTGAATGATGACGAGGAAAAGATTTGTCCAGATAATGTGTTGAATTGGTTTCTGAGTGTCAGTCTGTTTCTTTTGTGATCATCAAAGTTGGGTTTTACATGTATTTGTTTGTTTGTAACTGGGAAAGATCTCTTTGAAAATGAACCAATTTGAGTCTATGGGCTATAAATTATTCTCATGTGGTGGCATTGATGGACTTTATTATGATCTATCATTGATCTTGTGTTGTTTCCTTGATCAGGTGGTTTTTGTGTTTGCTTGTGTTGGTGAGCGAACTCACTGAGGGTAATGATTTGTACGGTGAAATGATTGAGATGGGGTTATTAAGCTAGGCAACAAGCATGTTATTGCCGTGCAGTAGTTTCTTTTGGTTGCTCCTTAACATTTGGTGGTTATGAGGTAGTCCTGTTTACTTACTAATAGTCGGTTTTTGATGGACTATGACAAATGGAAAGCGAATGCGCTTTGGAGATGCTGAAAGGCAAGATGTGCTTCTCTTCATCGGCAACATTTTCCGATTCACCCAGGTGAGCGGGCACGTGGTCTATTAAGTTTCTACATGGTGTGCATGAATGAAATATGGCAAGTTATCACAGTTTTGCCATTTCCCCATGTTGACATTGGTGTTTGTTTTCACAAATTTTTGCTGTGCTCCTCTTGTAGGCTAACTCAGAAGTGTCTGCTTTGCTTGGTCGTACTCCATCTGTTGTGATGTGCAGTATTGGGAGCGGAAAAAATTTATTGGCTGTGGTGGTTCCGGTTTTCGGCGCAGTGAAGTTTTGCGCAAAGAATTGTTAGGTTATAGTGAGTAAGGAAATGCAAAAGATGTAGTATACTGGATTGAATATTAAGGCATTGAACTGTCTGCAAATCCATTCCCTGCAGAGGAATTGGCAAGGTTTATTCTGATGTTAGCAATTTGTTGAATCTAAGCATGTATAGTTGACGGTTTTGGTAGTGGTAGTTCAATACATTATAGCATGTGATATTTACAGTGCTCCGCCTTTCAACTACGCAGATCACAGCAAGGCCACACCGCGCACAACGCGGGGTGAGACCTAGTCTATATAACAAATCAGCTTGAAGGATTAGTTATCCTAAAAATGTGACAAATTCAACCAACCAGTGAATAGACTTCCAAACAGCCACTATTGGGATATAATCATGGATAACACATTTGATTGGGGGTGGTCAAAAGTTAACTCTGTCGAGACTCAAGAGCACTCCTACTGAAACACTCCCTCCACCATCATTGATTTTCAAAATCAAAACTTCTCTGCATCTACTTTCCCGTCTCTTTCTCTCCCATCTAAACCCAGTTTGAATCGAACCAAGGACAGATCTGAGAGAGAAGATGACGCAAATTCTTCCAGTTCGAGGGTGAAGAAGGAACGGAAGCCACCAATCGCCTGGCCATGACCTAGATTTTTCAGTGTTAGTTCCTAAATCAAATTGTGGGTTCCGAGAGTCAGGTGAACTCCAGTTTTCTACCCGAGTTTGTTTCCTGCACTTTTTCTCAAATCGCTGATGGAAGTGTAGGGTTCTTTTAGGAGGGTTAGTCTTCAAGTTTTGCCCTTGCTTCTTTCTCTAAGTTGTTGCTTCTAATCCGCTGCCTTAAAAATTACTGACATTTGATAGTCTTTTGTTTTCTTAAGAGATTTACTGGTGGGTTATTTGGTTGTCCAGGTGAATGGAGAGGGAAAAGGAAGCAGGGGATTCACATGAGCATGCAATTTGTGTGGTTTTGATGTTCTAATTGTTTGTGATACAAGGTTTGTAAGAGACACATAATTTGATTGTGCTTCTTGGCTACAATCCATCCCGAGCAGGTAGCTCATATAACTACTCTTTTATTTCTCAAAGGATCTTCAGTAATGTATCCATGTTATGATCAGAAAAACTAATTATGTTTGTTGGTTCTCTTAGCTGACAATGTCGTTAATTTGCATTCAATAAATGGAGAACAAATAAATAAACCTCTGCATAATTCCAAATAATGTCTTGGTAAATAATTTTAGATCTTATTTGATTGCTGAATTTACTATCGGCTGATCCGTACAATTGATTTGTAAGTGGTATATGTTGTGAACTACACTATATGGAAGGAGACTCCACTGTCTGGACTGAGCTGATGAACTTCACTATATGGATGGAGACTCCACCAAAGTATTGTAATTTTATCTCATTCTCAAAGTTGGTGTCTCTATTTCTTACCAAAACTCGGAAATCTGCAGCAAGGTTTTATCAATTATTTACCAAAGTAACCGTAAATCTGCTCAAAGCTATATAGGAAAAACTGAAATCTTAGTACATTTCTATATTAGAAATCTGCTGACACTGTGAAACTCATGGTTATGGTTCATTCGAGCAGCTCAAGTAAGGAATTTTCGTAAATAGTCTGTAGTATAAATTGTGAAGCTTAGATCACACAATTTGACTGACTCGAGAAGCATACACATGCTACTGTGTGGGTTGTGCCCTCGGTCACGGGTTATGCACTATTAAGAGGGAACAAGTTACTATGTATAATCCTTTTATGGTTCTAAATGAATTTAATAGAGTCACCAGTGAAGGCCACACACTATTAGTTGGCGATACGCGAGTGACCTAAATTAAGGGATATAAATGGTGCAAGTGTTATAATAGTGTATGGCTTATTGGGCTTCACTTTATGCTTATGGTTTATCATTTCCTGGTCATAATATTGTACTTCAGGAGGATAGATTTCTTATGGGGTTTCATTTTAAGGTAATTTCCTGGTTGTAAACGCCAGTCATTGTTTTCACTTTTACTACTTATTACTATTGGGCTTAATGTTATTGTATCTTTGACCTGCCATTGTTCTTAATTTGAATAATTTTACCTCACTTCAATAGGTTACTTATGTTCATGTCTCATTTTTCTTTAGTCAATTCAAATGCCAGGAACATGCTGAAGAAAGCCCAAAGTACATGGAAGTGACTTCTCAATATAAGGCTCAAGTTTACTTCATTCAGGTACACAGTCTGTTATAATGTTAAGTTTAGTGTCCCAAAACTATAGTCTATTGTTTTAAGGACTACTTCAAGTCTCCTGTAGTCAAATTTCAATTGAAAGAGTTGCACCGCGAGATTCTAAATGCTTTTTTTTGGTAAGATATATTACAAGGAGGTTAAATTGAATTTGTAAAATTTATTATTCTTATTTGATGTTTTTTCTCATGAATTGACTTTACTACAAAACTGGGCGTTGTTTGGCATGAACTTTAATTGGTTAAAGTTTGAGATTTATAGGAACTAAGTTGAATAAGACGAAGACGCTCAAGGAAATGGCGGTTCAGTTCGGATTTGAAGATGAACTGAAAGTGTAGATCGGTGCACATGGACTTCTCTAGCAGTAGTAGAGATGAAATTGTGAAGAGATGTTGATTTCTCATAGGAGCTTCCATATCCAGATAATCCAATTTTCGTCATTAGAAGGTATGCCTACATCCTACATGCTAGGATCCGCAAACTGTATTTCATCTCAGAAAAGATGTATCATTTTAGGACGAAAATTCCCCCTTCACTTAGAGGGGTAAGCAAATGAATTCTAAATGTTGCAATTGGAAGCTATTGGTATCTTGCTGACGAATGTGACATGATGAAATATCCACAATGGTCTTATATTTAATTTCCTATAGCAAATGTACAAAATCATGGATTCATTTTAGACTTGCTTTGCTTTTGGCACCAAATTATACCACTACTTCAACTGTGTAAGTATTCTTTTCAGCATTTTCAAGTACTACTATGTTGATCCTTTCATTCCGGTTGAGGGTGTTGGTACGGTTTCTTTTAGGTAGTGCCCTCGGGCACGGGTTAGTCTCTTGAGATTGTCCCTGTTACCCCGTGCCCTCAGGGCACGGCCACCTCACGGGAAATACACAGTTTTGAGATTTAACGGATGAAATTAAGTCGCAGTAACAGGAAAAACACATAACCCGACTGTGATCTGTTATCATCCTTGTCGGTTTGAAAGCTCGCATCAATGTAACCCATTACACTGAGTTCTTCCTCCCTTCCATATATCAATAATGAATCCTTAGTCCTTCTCAATTACTTAAGGATATTCTTGACAACAATTCACTGACTCTCACCCGGATTGGACTAGTATCTGCTTGTCATACTCAAAGCATACGACACATCTGGTCTAGAACATAAGAAGGCGTACAGGATAGATCCAATAGCTGACACACATGTGATCTTACTCATACGGTCCTTCTCAATCTGGCTGGAAGGAAAGTCAACATTCGTAAGGGTAACTCCATGTGACATGGGCAAGAATCATCTATTCGATTCTTGCATGTTGAACCGCTTCAACACCTTGTCAATATATGTAATTTGACTTAGGTCAGGCAACTTCCTTGATCTATCCCTACATATTTTTATACCGAGTATATATGTAACGCCCCTCGTTTTCCAGACTTTCTGTTCCGGACCAAAGAGCCCAGGAGGGTGCTACTCAAAATGAAGCGGCAGAAATCATGAATAACACATCCCATACATATATATTATAAACTCATGATTGTCTCCAACACAATATAATACATACTATTACACATAGTGAACATTGTCTAGGTGTTCCATTTGTTTAAAGATACTAACACAACTAGGTGAGTCTGCGAACCGCTTAAGCCGAGCTTCCTTCACCAAGACCTGCGGGGAGGAAACAAAGATCGCAGTTTTCCAAAGTCAGCAAAACATGATGAGTAAGTAAACACCCAAACATGTAAACAGGATACACATGCTTTTCTTTCATCAATAACAAACCAGATATATTAGTGCAAAGACCAAATATGAGAATTTTTCAATATTCTCAAAATAATACCGTTTATAATTTCAACCGAACATTTTCAAACCTTAACCCCCCAATTAGGGGGATGATCCCATAATACTTCCCCAATTAGGGGAATAATCCCAAGTATAGAATTTCTTTCCATTTCTCATGATAATTCGCGTTTATTAATTAGTTCTAGCGGGAAACGAACCAATCACTCACAATATCCCATCATAGTATCTCATATCAAAACCAACCATCTCACATGCATCCAAGATCTTAAGTGTCGGCACCCCCTAAGACTTCTTGCGGCTAGAGAGGTGAGTACATGGAGCAGCCCGGGGTAAATTGCAACTGAGCAAAATATCATAATCACAATATGTAGGAATCCAAACATTGTTACACCGCACAACTGTTTCCCACTTTACGTTATTACGCATTATTAATTTCTATGTGATGCCTTTGAAAGAATCATTTGGACATGTAATGAAATCTCAACGCAAACACGTATATCACAAATCGCAGTTTGAGACATAACAACATTAAAAAATTTGGACACGAAAGGACGACGGCACACTAGGTTATGCATGTTTACTCACCTCAATAACACAACAAATAGCACGCAAGCTTTTACGGTAAACGTAGCCCTCGTCTACGAGCTCGTCACCTATAATTTGCAATTCCTAAATCAATTACAAGTCCAATTGTGCTGGAGTGATGTGTGAATTGCAATAAATCCTAACGAGCCTCAATTGATACATACCCCCATTTCCCCCTTAATTATTAGCATGCAACATCTATATAACAAATTGGTGCTATAAACTTTCTCAAAAAAAAAAAAAAATTGGTGCTATAAACAATTATATTTCCATCATAAAATATCTCAAATGATACAAATACTAATTTTTGAAGTTACTGAGTAAGAAATCTCATTTTCACTTTATAAACTCTCGTATTTAGAAATAATATATATCAAACAACATTTTTACTCGTAAGTGACGATAAAATCCGATTTAAACCAATTTAATTATAGCTTATCATTTATTAGGAGATGTATATATTATAAGATAACAAAATTCATAAGCAAAATTCACTAAACATTTATTCAAAAAAAACAAGTGTTGAGTCATACATATTTATATATTTATGTCAAAGAACTAATTTCTAGTATTTATTAAAATAATCAACTTTTATGGAATATGAGAAACATTAATTTACTTTAAGAAAAACTATTCCTAAATTATCTTCTACCCAATTATTCAATAATACAAGATTTGAGGCTCTTGCTAATATCTTTTTAGACAAAAACTGAAATTAAATGAATGAACCCAAACTATATTTTTATCTAGCTTATTTCTAAGAGAAACAACAATATTTTCGTAGTAACTATTTCCTATATAATTTCAATAGACAAACTACTTTTACATAATTAAAATAATATCTAGAAATATTAGGAAATGATTTAATTCAAAAATCGTATTTTTAATTTCATATTTTATACTTACTTCGTTCACTCTCTCCCTCTATCTTCCATTTTTGATTTTTTTTCCGTAACCGGGTCACATAGCAAGACAATGTAATTTTTTGAAATCTTTCTCATGTTGTTGTAGAGTAAAGTTTACTCAACAACACCTTTCAAAGTTTACAAAATTCTTGCATCATTTTACTAAATAAATCACAAGATCAAAGTGACCCGATGAATAGCGACAAAATACAAACTTGGAAGATAGAGAGAGAACAGAGGAAGTATACAGTGTATGTAAACAACAATCAGATCCCCCCCAAGTTCTCATAAAAGACCATTATTCACCCTCCACTACACATGTACGTTGATATGTTATACTAATCACCCATAACTTTTCATAAATTACATAAATTACCCCCATATGAACATATGCAAACAATCCTCAATCCCAACAACCCAAATCGATCTAGAGCCAAGAAGATCAGATTTTGATGATAAAAAAATAAAATAGAGTGTGATTTAGAGTTTACCTAAGCGAAAAATCATCACGAGACGAAGTGAGTCTCGTCGTCGAAGGTGGTGGTCAGAGGTGATGTTCGATGGTGAACGATCCGACGGTGTAGTTCTTTTTTTGGTGCTACTGGACTCCTCAGACCCCCAGGAGTTGATTTGTAAAACCCCATTAATTCCTGCTATTACTTGCCCTAGCATCTCATCTCATATAATCATGCTATCCTCATACTGTCGCATTGCATTAGTCACTTGCATTTCATGTGTTTCTTGTCTACTTGTTACTGCATTAGTATATTGGCATTTAGAGACCCGTATATTCTATTACCGCGTTCAAGCTTCGAGGACGAAGCTTAGTCCAAGGAGGGTAGGATGTAATGTAGGGTTTTGATTCATGGATCGCGCAAACGGAAGCATAATCAAACAAATAACCATGCAAAACCCTCCAAGGATCACAAGTCTAGATGCATAACGATAGTGAAGGTAAGAAATCATAAACACACCTTTGGGTTCTCCTTGATGACTTCAAACGCGAATAGTGTCACGTTCTCTATAGTTGATCCACGCCTAGAGTTGATCCTAGATCTCCAATCTCCTTGGTGCTAGCCCGGAATGAGAGGGGGGTGAAGGAATCACGCAAAACGAGACAAAAGAAGGGGCTCGGCCCTTCCTTTTGGCCGACGGGGTGAGGGGCGGCGGCAAGGGGCGGCGTCGCTCCTTGTTGCTTGCTCTCTCTCTCCTTTGTTCTCTCCCACTCTTGTTATTTTCTCTTTAGAGCATAAGTTATGAGGAAGGAAGGAAGGAGGGTCCTTTATATAGTCCAACAACTCCTTGTTAACTACCTAAAGGACTTATTCTAGTCCTACTAGAATTCAATTTAGTCCCTTCCTTGCAAATTAGTCCCTACTAAGTTTGCAAGGGTTTGCAAAGTGATCTTTCTAATTAATTAATCCAATTAATTAATTCCCAAATCTAGTACAACTCTATATAGCGTGTGACCCCATAGGTTCTATCTAGTTGGTAGCAACTATTTGCTAATATGGAGCGGTTTCTAGCAAAACATCCATTCTAGCCAACTAATAGAATAGTCATCTAGACAACCTTGTACAAGTAATTGTCTCATCCCTTTGCCTCCATATCCGGATTGGACACGAGACATACAAGTCACACTCGTATATACAATCCCTAGTTTCTCGATCCATGGAATAGCCTTATTCGTGCAAATAACATCAATATCCTATATATTGATTTATTTGAGTCTGGCCAGACATTCTATAAGCACTATCCTTCGAGTGGCCTAGGATATTTACTCCCGTTATGTGGGAGGGGCAAATCCTCTCTACAACCACTACGATCTCTAAGCTTGCTTCTCATTTGTATCCAGTACACGCCTTTATAACTACCCAGTCACGGTGTAGCGTTTAACGCTACCAAGATCACAATGATCCACAACTAGAATATCTAGTGACTTCAAGTCTAAGGATGACAATACCATTGTACCCGAGAAGCACTTGTGACTTAACATAACGTGTATGTAGCCTTCTCGGTGATGGGTCAATCCAGTGCAACATTCCGTAATGCACACCTATGTGTTGGATCGTGATATCTCCATATCAATCCAACCCCATACTAGTCTATAAATGATTGTCCCATTTAATCATTATACTTGACTAGGGATATTTAAGATAAACAACACGATTGTAAATCTAAGGACTTCATTATATTAAATATCCAATAAATAATAAATGAATTCTCTAGCCATATACAAATTCATACTAAACTAGATTGCCTCTAGGGCATCTATTCCAACAGTCTCCCACTTGCACTAGAGCCAATCTGGCGCATCTCGTATGCCCATACTCCTAGTGTGCCCTTCATGCTTCCACTGCGTGAGAGGCTTTGTAAGCGGGTCTGACAGATTATCATCTGTAGGAATCTTGCATATCCGAACGTCTCCTCTATCGATAATATCTCGAATCAGATGAAACTTCCTGAGCACATGCTTGGACTTCTGGTGCAATCTGGGTTCCTTTGATTGCGCGATCGCCCCAGTGTTGTCACAGAACAACTCCACTGGATCCGCAATGCTAGGGACCACACCAAGTTCAGAAACAAACTTTCTGATCCAAACAGCCTCCTTTGCTGCGCCATTTGCAGCAATGTACTCAGCCTCTGTTGTAGAATCAGCCACCGTCTCTTGCTTGGAACTCTTCCAGCTCACCGCTGCTCCATTCAGGCAAAACACATATCCCGATTGTGATCTAAAGTCATCTCTGTCGGTTTGGAAGCTTGCATCAGTGTAACCCCTTACACGCAACTCTTCCTCACCGCCAAACATCAAGAAAGCATCCTTAGTTCTTCTCAAGTACTTTAGGATGTTCTTGACAGCAATCCAGTGACTCTCACCCGGATTGGATTGGTATCTGCTTGTCATACTCAAGGCATATGACACATCTGGTCTAGTACATAACATGGCGTACATGATAGATCCTATGGCCGAGGCATAGGGAATCCTACTCATGCGTTCCTTCTCAATCTCATTGGAAGGACAACCACTCTTCGAAAGAGTGATTCCATGTGACATGGGCAAGAATCCCTTCTTGGAATCTTGCATGTTGAACCGTTTCAACACCTTGTCAATATATGTACTTTGACTTAGGCCTAGCAACCTCTTAGATCTATCTCTATAGATCTTTATACCTAGTATATAGGCTGCTTCCCCTAAGTCCTTCATTGAGAAACACTTTCCTAGCCAATCTTTCACAGATTGCAGCATGGGAATGTCGTTTCCAATGAGTAGTATGTCATCCACATACAAGACCAGAAAAGCTACAGAGCTCCCACTAACCTTCTTGTAGACACAAGACTCATCTTCGTTTCTGATGAAGCCAAACTCTTTGACCACTTCATCAAAACGTCGATTCCAACTCCTAGAAGCTTGCTTCAATCCATAAATGGATCGTTGCAGCTTACATACTTTGTCGGCTTGCTTTGGATCCTCAAAACCCTCCGGCTGTATCATATACACGTCCTCGAGGAGATTCCCATAAAGGAATGCTGTTTTGACATCCATCTGCCAAATCTCATAGTCGTAGTATGCTGCAATTGCAAGTAGGATTCGGATGGATTTGGTCATAGCGACTGGTGAAAAGGTTTCATCATAGTCAATACCATGAATCTGCCTGAATCCTTTAGCCACCAATCGGCCCTTATAGGTAATCACATTACCATCCATGTCGATCTTCTTCTTGAAGACCCACTTGCACCCTATGGGCCGCGCCCCATCAGGTGGTTCCACCAAAGTCCATACTTTGTTGGTATACATGGATTCCATCTCGGATCTCATGGCTTCAAGCCACTTCTGCGAATCTGGGCCATTCATGGCCTCCTCATAGGTAGTAGGCTCATCATCTATGAGCATCGTGTCACCGGAATCAGTTACGAGAAGTCCGTACCTCTCGGGTTCCTGGCGCACTCTACTAGATCTACGAAGCTCTTGTGTTACCTGAACAGGTGGATCCACAACTGCTTGTGATTCCTGTTCATGTTCCATAATCGGTTCAGTGATTTGTGGTTCTTGAACTTCTTCAAGTTCTACATTCCTCCCACTTGCTTCTTTAGAGACAAATTCTCTTTCTAGAAACACGCCGGTCCGAGCAACAAACACTTTGTTCTCGGTTGGATTGTAGAAGTAGTATCCCTTAGTTTCCTTAGGGTACCCCACAAATTTACACTTATCCGATTTAGGCCCTAGCTTGTCTGATTGTAAACGCTTTACATAGACATCGCAGCCCCAAATCCTCATGAACGACAGTGTGGGACGCCTCCCACTCCACATCTCATATGGTGTTTTCATGACTGATTTAGATGGAACACGGTTAATGGTGAAAGCTGCACTTAATAGAGCGTAGCCCCAAAATGATAATCGAAGATCGGTTTGACACATCATAGACCGAACCATATCCAATAGGGTTCGATTCCTCCTTTCGGACACGCCATTCCATTGTGGCGTTCCGGGTGGAGTGAGTTGGGACACGATCCCACACTCTCTAAGATAGTTGTCAAACTCTTGGCTCAAGTATTCTCCTCCACGATCCGATCGTAGAGCCTTGATACTTTTGCCAAGTTGCTTCTCTACTTCATTCTTGAATTCTTTGAACACTTCAAAGGATTCGGATTTTGCCCTCATAAGGTACACAAATCCATATCTACTGTAATCATCAGTAAATGTAATGAAGTAGACATAACCACCCTTGGCAGGCGTGGCAAATGGCCCACACACATCGGTATGTATAAGCGCCAATTGCTCACTAGTCCTCTCACCTTTCTTATTGAAAGGGGACTTTGTCATTTTTCCCAATAAACAAGCCTCACATGTCTCATATGATTCAAAATCAAATGAGTCTAGCAATCCATCCTTATGGAGTCTAGATACACGTTTCTCATTTATGTGGCCTTAACGACAATGCCATAAATAAGCAGGATTTAAATCATTTATTTTAATCTGCTTGGTATTAATGTTGTAGACAGGATTGCTTAGATCAAGGACATAAAGTCCATTAAATAATTGCGCACTAAAATAGTGAATACTATTCAAATAAAAGGAACAACAATTGTTCTTTATTGAAATAATAAAACCTTCCTTGTCCAAACAAGAAATAGAAATAATGTTTCTGCTCATAGCAGGCACAAAATAGCAATTATTTAATTCTAAAACTAATCCTGAAGGCAGAGATAGCTCGCACACGCCTATGGCCAACGCAGCAACCTTTGCTCCATTCCCAACGCGTAGATCTACCTCCCCTTTAGCCAATCTTTTACTTCTCTTTAGATCCTGCATATTTCGACAAATATGAGATCCACATCCAGTATTTGACATCTACAACAAAAATACCTGGTGGTGGTGGAATCACTATTCCAAGCCTCTTGTCCTCCAGATATTTTGGGCAGTTCCTCCTCCAGTGTCCAGGTTGACTGCAGTAGTGACACTCACCCTTAGTCACGACCTTGGCAATGCCACCAACAGGCTTAAGGGCTTGTTCCTTGGACTTGGCAACTGACTTGCCTTTGCCCTTGGAGGAAGAGGCAAACTTTTTGCCCTTTCCTTTATGCACCATCATAATGGCCTTGCCCTTACCCTTGTTGATGCTCTGTTCAGCCGTCCTCAACATGTTGAGCAAATCTGGCAGTGGTTTAACGATCTCGTTCATGTTATAGTTCATAATGAACTGTCCATAACTCTCAGGCAACAATTGCAACACGAGATCGGTTGCCAACTCTTGGCCGACCGGGAACCCAAGCCGGGCGAGATTCTCCAAGTACCCGATCATTCGGAGTACATGGGGTCCCACCGGGTTCCCTTCTGCCAGATGACATTTGAACAGTGCCTTTGAGACCTCATACCTCTCTACCCTCGCCTGCTCTTGGAAGAGCTGCTTTAGATGTTCGATCATATCGACAGCATTCATGTTCTCATGTTGCTTCTGAAGCTCAGAGGTCATGGTGCAAAGCATTAGGCAGGCCGCATCATTAGCGTCATCAACACGCTTTTGATACGCCTTTAAGGCAGCAGGTGTCTGGTTCTCTGGACCTTCTGGAACATGCTCCTCTATTGCGTACAGTTTCTTCTCTTGCTTGAGAACAATTCTCAAGTTTCTGTACCAATCAAGAAAGTTGGTTCCAGAGAGCTTGTCCTTCTCAAGGACAGATCGTAGGGAATGTTGTGAACTCGATGAGTTGTTTGCCATTTGGAATTCTACAAAAGGAAAATACGCAAGTTTTAGTATTTGTGAATTTTTGACTATATTTAATAATGGCTAGTTTATTAAATATAGCTCCCACTATTTTTCTACGGATTAATAACCCTCAAGATATTAATGCGGAAAATATCCTTATATTTTCTAGTGGGCCAAGATCCATCTTTTCATCTCCTTATGAGCTTGCTTTGGCAAGTCACCCATAATTCGACTACTTCTAGGTAGGAACAATTTCCAATTGCATCTCATATGCAACTCTTGGTTCAATCGGGCAAATAACTCCTTATTTATCCATCCATATGGATAATCCCAATTGATTGCCTCTAGGTTTCTTAATCAAATTAATAGCCTAGTTGTGTTCAACCTCTTATCTAAACAATTGCACATTGTTACGTGCCATCGCATTCCATCATTATGAACCAAGTCGCCATGCTTTGGCACGCACGAACTTGATAAATAATGATGATAACGAGTGTTTAAATAACGAGAAGGCAAGAACACAATATTGAATTTTTGAGGGATTTTTCAATTCAATTTTAATTGTTTTGTTGATCAATATCAACTAATCTATCTATTTGAGTTTGGGCACAACTCCAAATAATAGATCCGGGTTGTCTAATTATCTTATTATCCTAATTGCATGCATCATCCATACACCAACCACACAAATAATAAGACAATAAATAAACAACCACAAAACAGAAATTAAACGTGATGTGGATATGGCCTTTTTCCTAGACTAAGATAATTCCAAGCCAATGGAATTATCTATGAACCCTAAGCAAACACATCTCCATGCGTCTTGATCTTTTGGTCCATCCTTCATAGTCATGTGGTATGCTCCATGCTCCATGCTCCATCTTTTGTGGCTTCTTTGGCTTTGGGCTTCTTTTCTTCAATCTTGGCTAACAATCTACTTTATCTAGCACTAGCTAATATCTATACTAAATAAAATAAATCTCACAAGTTGAGAAAAAAAATGGCACGCAGGCCATAAAACCCTAATTAATTATTACAATTAATTGATCAGCTCGCAGGCCGTAAAACCAAACCACAAAATTAAACATCCACATCAAACCACATCCTAAGGCCATATCCAATCACCATGCGATTTGCACATAAACAGTTAAAATCCAATTTTAACGCGCTTGGTCAATTTTAATTGATTTTAGGATTTCTAGGGTTAAAACGGTCCATGGGCCCAACAATCCAATTGCCCGGACCCAAACAAAGTGAACCATAAGGCCCTAGGGCCGGCCCGGCCCAAAACCCGCAAGCTAGGCCCGCGGGTTAGGGCCGCCCGGCCCCTTAGGGCGCCAATCTTGGGCGGCAAGCAAGGGGGGGGGGGGTCCCCTAGGGGGCCGAACCTCCTTATGGAGGTTGTTTCCAAAACAACCTCCTTGCTTGGAGCCCAAGTTTGGTTGTTTCCTTGTTTTGGGAGAACTCCTTCTTCCCCAAGGATGCCCAAACCCTAGATCTAAGATCCTAAAATTTCTCAAACTAACCAATTCATGCATCCAATGCAAAATTGGGTCTTGTTATGATCTAATTATTGACAAATTGCATCCCATGCTTGATTTGTCTTGTTTTACGCGATAATCAACAAATTAAGGTGTAAAACAACAAGAATGTAACACATAAACTACGTTTATGCTCTATGACCTGTGGCTCTGATACCACTGTAGGGTTTTGATTCATGGATCGCGCAAACGGAAGCATAATCAAACAAATAACCATGCAAAACCCTCCAAGGATCACAAGTCTAGATGCATAACGATAGTGAAGGTAAGAAATCATAAACACACCTTTGGGTTCTCCTTGATGACTTCAAACGCGAATAGTGTCACGTTCTCTATAGTTGATCCACGCCTAGAGTTGATCCTAGATCTCCAATCTCCTTGGTGCTAGCCTGGAATGAGAGGAGGGTGAAGGAATCACGCAAAACGAGACAAAAGAAGGGGCTCGGCCCTTCCTTTTGGCCGACGGGGTGAGGGGCGGCGGCAAGGGGCGGCGTCGCTCCTTGTTGCTTGCTCTCTCTCTCCTTTGTTCTCTCCCACTCTTGTTATGTTCTCTTTAGAGCATAAGTTATGAGGAAGGAAGGAAGGAGGGTCCTTTATATAGTCCAACAACTCCTTGTTAACTACCTAAAGGACTTATTCTAGTCCTACTAGAATTCAATTTAGTCCCTTCCTTGCAAATTAGTCCCTACTAAGTTTGCAAGGGTTTGCAAAGTGATCCTTCTAATTAATTAATCCAATTAATTAATTCCCAAATCTAGTACAACTCTATATAGCGTGTGACCCCATAGGTTCTATCTAGTTGGTAGCAACTCTTTGCTAATATGGAGCGGTTTCTAGCAAAACATCCATTCTAGCCAACTAATAGAATAGTCATCTAGACAACCTTGTACAAGTAATTGTCTCATCCCTTTGCCTCCATATCCGGATTGGACACGAGACATACAAGTCACACTCGTATATCCAATCCCTAGTTTCTCGATCCATGGAATAGCCTTATTCGTGCAAATAACATCAATATCCTATATATTGATTTATTTGAGTCTGGCCAGACATTCTATAAGCACTATCCTTCGAGTGGCCTAGGATATTTACTCCCGTTATGTGGGAGGGGAAAATCCTCTCTACATCCACTACGATCTCTAAGCTTGCTTCTCATTGTATCCAGTACACGCCTTTATAACTACCCAGTCACGGTGTAGCGTTTAACGCTACCAAGATCACAATGATCCACAACTAGAATATCTAGTGACTTCAAGTCTAAGGATGACAATACCATTGTACCCGAGAAGCACTTGTGACTTAACATAACGTGTATGTAGCCTTCTCGGTGATGGGTCAATCCAGTGCAACATTCCGTAATGCACACCTATGTGTTGGATCGTGATATCTCCATATCAATCCAACCCCATACTAGTCTATAAATGATTGTCCCATTTAATCATTATACTTGACTAGGGATATTTAAGATAAACAACACGATTGTAAATCTAAGGACTTCATTATATTAAATATCCAATAAATAATAAATGAATTCTCTAGCCATATACAAATTCATACTAAACTAGATTGCCTCTAGGGCATCTATTCCAACATGTAATACCCGAGATTTTCCTAATTATATTTTAGTAATTTGTGAATTTTAATTAGTTAGTTTTATGATGATTTTTAAGATTTATAAATATTAACTTATAAATATTATTTATATAACACACATATATATATATATACTTTTTTTAGTATAAAATTAAAATGTTTATTTTATATAAACAATAATGTTATTATTTGTCGTGTATCGCTCGTTATCACGTTTATAAATTTTCGTCGCGTTTAAAACGTTCGCCGCGAGTTAATTTCCGTCGTGCACCACTTTTCACGTGTCGAACCACCGCGTGACTTAGCGAATCCGCCACACCGAATAACATTCTCTCACCCATCACTTCACATTTTCTTTTTTTTTTTTCTTTTCCTTTTTTTTCTTTTTCTTTCTCTTTTTTTTCCCTTTCACCTCTGCTTTGTCCCTGACCCCCTTCCTGCTGTAGCCGCCCGAGAAACCCACGCCGTACCTCCCTGCAACAGCCACCCACGCCCGCCTCCTTCACCAGCTAGCTACCAGCTAGCTTCCCCTCTTCCATCAAATCACCAGCCCTCCTCCATTCATCACCCCATCTCTTCTATTTCTCCTCTTCTCTTCTCTTCTCCATCTTCTACACTCACCTCCATCCCTCACCTGCTCTGTTTTCTTTGCCGAGACCAACCCAGCAAACCAGAGCCACCACCACCACCTCTGCTCTCAACCCCGATCCCACCTCCATCTCTGCCTACTCTCTGTTTCTCCCCAACATCACCACCACTCCCATCTCGCCTACTCTGTTTTTGCCGCAGCAAAACAGAGCATCACAACCACTCACCACTCACCACCACCTCCAATCACCGTCACCACTCACCACCATCATCACCCTCATCTCTCCCTCTCACTCACGGCCTAACCCCCCCCGCTGCCCCGTCGAATCAGCGGCAGAAACAACAACCGCAGCAGCAGCAGCAACGGAGGCAGTGAGCCCCGACGCCGCCGCCGTCCTCCTCTGTTTCCGACCACCATCGCGTCTACGCCTCTCCCTCTGCCTGCTACTGCCTCCCAATCGAACCCAGGTGCTGGAACGACCGGAGGCCAAGCTCCGATCGAACCCAGGAGCACGATTTCGCCGGAAATCTTCAACCCACTCTCCTCCTCCGTTTTTCCGGTAAATTGAACCCTCTCTCGTCTATTTCTAAGCTCTAATTGCCCTGTAATCATGTATAATCGTGTGTATGTATGTGGGTGTGTGTTGGTGTTTGAATCGGGAAGAAACAACGATTGGGAAGATGGCATGTTTGAAAAGAATATAGCTCAGGGGGGTTTTGTTGTTCAATTTGAAAGTTGAGGGCTATACATGTGATACATGCCTAGTTTTGTGTGCCAATTCCTTGCATGTGATACTCGTTTATCTGAAAATAATTTCCGTGCTTTACTCCGAAGTTCTAATGCCGTACTCAATTTTAAATAGTCACTATATCACTCGTTTTCAAATCGGAAAACTAATTGTTCGAATATCACTAAGTCGGAATTCATTAATAACGTAAAGTGAAAGAATCGCATGTACTGGAACCAGTTGGGTCTACGACAGTGCTATACGCCTACGTCGTGTTACTTTACTTTAGGTTACGTTACTATCGGGTGATGATTCCCTGGGCCAGGTCCCTAAAGAGATATCGGGATAATCCCCTGGGCTCCAGTCCCTAAACTTATTTCGGGTGATGATTCCCTGAGTTTTAGCCCCTAAAGACATGGGACTCCGTGCGCCCTGATTCCTTTCGCCGTAGGCTGGAATCCAGCATTCTAGTACTACCCTTCTGACTTACAATCTTAAGGGGGTGTCGACACTTAAGGTCTAGTAGTTGGCTTGTATGATGACTAGCGGGATCGGAAACCCCGATCCACAACGCTTGGCAGAGAGGTCGGGTTATCAGAACCCCCTATAAGCCAGTATCATCTGTTACTATTCACCCTGGTCTCTCCTGGTTAATGCGAGTTAATAATGCGACATCTTTGTGTTGGAATAGATGCCCTAGAGGCAATCATAGATTTAGTATGAACAATGTTTTGGCTAGAATATTCATTTATTATTTATGGCGATATTTAATGTAATGAAGTCCTTAGATAAAATGTGTTATTTATCTTAAATATCCCTAGTCCATTATATTGATTAATAGGACAATCAAATATAGACTAGTATGTGGGTAGATTGATATGGGGATATCAAGTCTAACACATGGGTATGAATTAGGAGTAATGGCATACTGGATTGACCCACGACGAAAAGGATACATTAGATTATGTGAAGTCACAATCGCTTTTCGTAGTGCTAATATTATTGCAATCCTTGGACTTGAAGTCACTAGATACTCTAGTTGTGAAATATTGCGCTTTGATGTTATCAAACGTTACACCGTAACTGGGTAATCATAAAGGTGGCTATCGGGCGTGATAGGAAGCAAGCTTAGAGATCGTAGTGATGTAGATAGGATTTGTCCCTCCCACATAATGGGGGTAAATATCCACGGCCACTCGAGGGATGAGGCTTATTGAATGTCTGGCCAGACTCAGATAAATTAATATAGAGATATTAATGTTATCTGCAAGTATAAGCATATTCCCAGGATCGAGGAACTATGGATTGGATATACGAGTGTGACTATTTATGTCTCGTGTCCAATCCGGATATGGAGACAAAGGGATAATGCAATATGACATATTGGGCACAAAGGTTTTGTCGGGATCACTGACTATTTCTATGGGTTGGGTGGCATGGATGTGTTGCTAGACACCGCTCCATGTTAGTAATAGTTACTACCAACTATAAAAAAACCTATGGGGTCACACGTCAAATAGAGTAGAGCTAGATTTTGGATTAATTAATATAGATTAATTAATAGAAGGATCATTGTGCAACACCTTGCAAACTTAGTAGGACTAATTTTCAAGGAAGGGAATAGTTCTAGTCCTACTAGAACAAGAAAACTCTAATATGGAAACAACAAGGAGTTGTTGGAGTATATATATAAGAGGCTCTAGCTTCCTTCCCACATGAGTTATTATTAGACATAACACAAAGAGTGGGAGAGAGAAAAAGAGAGAGCAAGACAAAGAGCTAGGGCCGAAACCCTAGCCCCCGTCCGCCCCCTCTACCCGACGGCAAAGAGGAGGCCGCCCCTCCCTCTTGTGCTTTGTTGCTTTGATCTTCTTCCCTCTTCCTCCGGGTTCAAGCTAGCACTTGTTTGAAGGAAGAATCTAGATCTCACCTCTAGACGTGGATCAACCGTAGAGACGAGGACATCATTCTTCGTGTGATCTCACAAATCAAAAGGTACACATCTTCTATGACTTTAATCATGTTATGATGTCTCTTCCTGTGATCCTTGGTGGGCTTTGAGTAGGATTAATTTTTGTTATTCCGCTGCGTTACCTACGTCAAAACCCAACAGTGGTATCAGAGCCACAGGTCGTAGAGCATAACATGATATTATGTGTTTACGTTTTCAGTTCATACACCGTGTTATTGTTTAATACGCGAAAACTGAAAAATTGGCATAGTAGATGCAAGATTGAATTTGATTCAATTAAACAAGACCCAATTTAACATTGGATGTGAGAATTGGTGAGTTTAATCACATAGGATGTGAATAATTGGGTTCTTGAAAATTAGGGTTCATGGGCACATGATTGAAAAGGGGTTTTCAATTATGGAAACAAAGTTATGGAAATAATTCCATAAGGAAACAACCTTGCTTGGGCAACAAGGAAGGAGGAAGGGGACTAGGGCCGAAACCCTAGCCGCCCGCCCCTCCCTTGCGCGCCAAGCAAGGCCGCGGGCCTCTAGGCGTGCGGCGGTCCTAGGGTTCGGGCCACTTGTTGGCTTGGGCCCTTTGGACCGTTGTAAAACCCTAGTTACCCAATTTCATTAAAATTAAACAAGCGCGTTAAAAATTGGTTTTAACTGTATTATGTGCTTTATTGCATGGTGGATGGATATGGCCTAGGATTGTGGATGTTTATTGTTTTGTGGTTTGGTTTACGGCCTGCGAGCTGATCAAATTAATGTAATAATTAATTAAGTTTTACGGCCTGCGAGTCGTTCTTTCTCCTCGACATGTGAGGCTTTTGTTATTTATTTATTCTAGATGTTAGGCTAGAATTAGAAGTATTTAGATGATAGCCAAGAACATGGAGAAGAAGACCGGAGAACCAAAGGAGCCAAAAGACATCCCTAGGCGCGCAGCTATGGTGGAGCACATGGAGATGAGCTCGGCACTTTAGGGCAATTAGATATTATCATTGGCTTGATAATATCATTAGTCTAGGGGCCATATCCATGCCATGTTTTTTTGTTTTGTGGATGTTTATTATTCATGCCTTGTTATTTATTTTGTGTGTATGGCGCTACAAGCAAAACGATAACAAGATAATAATAAACAAGGTTGGTCTTTTACTATGGATGGCCCAATCCAAATAAGTAGACCATGTTGATAAGATCAACCAAACAACTTAAAAGAAATCCCTCAATTAAATATTGCGTTTTGCCTTCTCTTTCCAAAACACCCTTCATGATCATGGCCTATTAAATATTCGGGCTTGCCAAAGCAAGGCGATTTTAATTTTTCATGATGTGTTGCGGACGACGCATGCTAGTAATGCGTGTATGTTGAAAGCAAGAGGTTGGACGCAACTAGGCAAGAGTCAATTGGATTGATGAGCTTAGAGGCATGACAATTAGGAGTTATCCAATTGGATAAAGAATAAAAGGAATTTATTCACCTAATTGGACCAAGAGTTGCATGGGATGCAATTGGAATAGTTCCTACCTAAATAACCAATTCTTGGGTGACTTGCCAAAGCAAGCTCAAGAAGAAGTGAAAAATGGATCTTGGACCCACTAGAAAGTATAAAGATATTTTCCGCTTTAATAGTGAGGGCTATTAATCCGAGAAAAATAGTGGGAGCTATATTTAATGATCTAGCCATTGTTAAATATAGTTAAATTGTTCAAAATACTAAATTGCATATTTCTCGTTTTGTAGAATTCCAAATGGCAAACAACAACGCATCGAGTTCATCCCTACGATCTGTCCTTGAGAAGGATAAATTGTCTGGAACAAATTTCCTTGACTGGTACAGAAACTTGAGGATTTTCCTCAAGCAAGAGAAGAAGTTGTACGTCTTGGACACTCCAATTCCAGACCCACCACAAGATGAGTCTCTACTAGCGGAAGTAAGGGCACGTCAGAAACATATTGATGATTCTAATGACGTGACTTGCCTCATGCTTTGCACCATGACTGGTGAGCTTCAGATGCAACACGAGAACATGGAAGCCTATGATATGATCAGACACTTGAAACAATTGTTTCAGGAACAGGCAAGGCATGAGCGCTATGAGGTGTCTAAAGCATTGTTCAAAAGCATTCTTGCAGAAGGGAATCCAGTAGGCCCTCATGTACTCTGAATGATCGGGTACATAGAGAACCTTGAGAGACTGGGGTTCCCACTCGGCCAGGACTTGGCGACTGATCTCGTCTTGCAATCGTTGCCTGACAGTTTTAATCAGTTCATTATGAACTATAATATGAATGAGATCAACAAGTCTTTGCCAGACCTATTGAACATGCTAAAGACAGCTGAGCAAAGCATCAATAAAGGCAAGGGCAAGGCCATAATGATGGTACACAAGAAGAAGGGCAAGTCAGTTGCATCTACTTCAAAAGGAAAACGCAAGAAAGTTGCGAAATCCAAGGATGCCCTAAAGCCTAGTGGAGGCGTGGCTAAAGGTGAATGTCACTACTGCAGCCAGCCGGGTCACTGGAGGAGGAATTGCCCTAAATATCTGGAGGATAAGAAGCTTGGAATAGTGATTCCACCACCACCAGTTATTTATGTTATAGACTTCAATCTCTCTATTTCATCGTCCTGGGTATTAGATACCGGATGTGGTTCTCACATTTGTCGTAATGTGCAGGATTTGAAAAGAAGTAGAAGATTGCGAAAAGGGGAGATAGACTTGCGCGTCGGGAGTGGAGCAAAGGTTGCTGCATTAGCTGTAGGCGTTTATGAGCTATCTTTACCTTCTGGACTTATTTTAGAATTAGACAATTGCTTTTATGTGCCTCTATGAGCAGAAACATTATTTCCGTTTCTTGTTTGGACGAGAAAGGTTTTTCTATTTCAATAAAGGACAAGTGTTGCTCCATTTATTTTGATAGTATGCACTATTGTAGTGCGCATTTGTCTAATGGATTGTATATCCTTGATCTAAATAATCCAATCTATAACATAAATACTAAAAGGATTAAAACTAATGATTTAAATCCTACATATCTATGGCACTGTCGTTTAGGCCATATAAATGAGAAACGCATATCTAGACTCCATAAGGATGGACTTCTAGACTCATTTGATTTGGAATCATATGAGACATGTGAGTCTTGTTTATTAGGAAAAATGACAAAGTCCCCTTTCAATAAGAAAGGAGAGCGGACTAGTGAGTTATTGGCACTCATACATACTGATGTATGCGGACCATTCCCCACGCCTGCCAGAGGTGGTTATACCTACTTCATCACATTTACTGATGATTTCAGTAGATATGGATTTATATACCTTATGAAGGCCAAATCAGAATCCTTTGAATTGTTCAAAGAATTCAAGAGTGAAGTAGAGAAGCAACTTGGCAAGAGTATTAAAGCTCTACGATCGGATCGTGGAGGAGAATACTTAAGCCAAGAGTTTGATGAGTATCTTAGAGAGTGTGGGATAGTATCCCAGCTCACTCCACCCGGAACACCACAATGGAATGGTGTATCTGAGAGGAGGAATCGCACTCTATTAGATATGGTGCGATCTATGATGTCTCAAACAGATCTTCCGATATCCTTTTGGGGACATGCTCTAATGACGGAAGCTTTTACCATTAACTGTGTTCCATCCAAATCAGTCATGAAGACGCCATATGAGATATGGACTGGGAGGCGTCCCATAGTGTCGTTTATGAAGATTTGGGGCTGCGACGTCTATGTAAAGCGTTTAGAGACAGACAAGCTCGGGCCTAAGGCGGATAAGTGTAAGTTTGTGGGATATCCTAAAGAGACTAAAGGATATTATTTCTATAACCCTACCGAGAACAAAGTGTTTGTTGCTCGGACCGGCGTGTTTCTGGAAAGAGAACTAGTCTCTAAAGAAGCAAGTGGGAGGGTTGTAGAACTTGAAGAAATTCATGAACCACAAACCACTGAACCGATAATGGAACATGAACAGGAACCACAAGAAGTTGTGGAAGAGCCTGTTCAGGTAACACAGGAACTCCGTAGATCAGGAAGAGTGCGTCATGAGCCAGAGAGGTATGGACTTCTCGTGACTGAGCCCGATGACGTAACTCATGGATGATGAGCCTGCAAACTATGGAGAAGCCATGAATGGCCCAGACTCTAAGAAGTGGCTAGAAGCCATGAGATCCGAAATGGATTCCATGTACACCAACAAAGTATGGACTTTGGTGGAACCACCCGAAGGGGCTCGACCCATATGGTGCAAGTGGGTCTTCAAGAAGAAGACCGACATGGATGGCAAGGTAGTTGCCTATAAGGGCCGATTGGTGGCCAAAGGTTATAGGCAAATTCATGGTATTGACTATGATGAGACCTTTTCACCAGTCGCCATGACTAAATCCATTCGAATCTTACTTGCTATTGCAGCATACTACGACTATGAGATTTGGCAAATGGATGTCAAAACAGCGTTCCTTTATGGGAACCTCCTTGAGGATGTGTACATGACACAACCAGAGGGTTTTGAGGATCCAGAGAATGCCAATAAAGTCTGTAAGCTGCAAAGGTCCATTTATGGATTAAAGCAAGCTTCTAGGAGCTGGAATCGACGTTTTGATGACGCGGTCAAAGAGTTTGGCTTCATCAAGAACGAAGATGAGCCTTGTGTTTACAAGAAGGTTAGTGGGAGCTCTATAGTATTTCTGGTCTTGTATGTGGATGACATACTAATCATTGGCAATGATATTCCTACTCTGCAATCTGTTAAAGATTGGCTGGGAAAGTGCTTTGCGATGAAAGACTTAGGAGATGCAGCCTATATACTTGGTATAAAGATCTATAGAGATAGATCTAAAAAGGTTGCTTGGTCTAAGTCAGAGTACATATATTGACAAGGTGTTGAAGAGGTTCAACATGCAAGATTCCAAGAAGGGATTCTTGCCCATGTCACATGGAGTCACTCTTTCCAAGAATGACTGTCCCTCCAACGAGATGGAGAAGGACCGCATGAGCAGGATACCCTATGCTTCGGCCATAGGATCCATCATGTACGCCATGCTATGTACTAGACCAGATGTATCATACGCGTTGAGTATGGTGAGCAGATATCAGTCCAATCCGGGTGAGAGTCACTGGATTGCTGTCAAGAACATCCTAAAGTACTTGAGAAGAACTAAGGATGTATTCTTGATATTTGGAGGAATGGAAGAGCTAAGTGTAAAGGTTTACACTGACGCAAGCTTCCTAACCGACTAGGATGATTACAAATCGCAGTCTGGATACGTGTTTTGCCTGAATGGAGGAGCTGTAAGCTGGAAGAGTTCCAAGCAAGGCACAGTTGCTGATTCTACAACAGAAGCAGAGTACATTGCTGCTGCGGAAGCGGCTAAAGAGGCAGTATGGATAAAGAAGTTTATCGCTGATCTCGGTGTGGTCCCTAGCATAGTGGATCCCATAGAGTTGTACTGTGACAACTCTGGGGCAATCGCACAGGCGAAGGAACCAAGATCGCACCAAAAGTCAAAGCATGTACTTAGGAGATTCCATCTTATTCGTGATATGATCGATCGAGGAGATGTGCAGATGTGCAAGATTCCGACGGATGACAACGTGTCAGATCCGCTCACGAAACCTCTTGCGCAGCGAAAGCATGAAGGTCACGCCAGATCTATAGGCATACGAGATGCGCCAGATTGGCTCTAGTGCAAGTGGGAGACTGTTGGAATAGATGCCCTAGAGGCAATCGTAGATTTAGTATGAACAATGTTTTGGCTAGAATATTCATTTATTATTTATGGCGATATTTAATATAATGAAGTCCTTAGATAAAATGTGTTATTTATCTTAAATATCCCTAGTCCATTATATTGATTAATAGGACAATCAAATAAAGACTAGTATGTGGGTAGATTGATATGGGGATATCAAGTCTAACACATGGGTATGAATTAGGAGTAATGGCATACTGGATTGACCCACGACGAAAAGGATACATTAGATTATGTGAAGTCACAATCGCTTTTCGTAGTGCTAATATTATTGCAATCCTTGGACTTGAAGTCACTAGATACTCTAGTTGTGAAATATTGCGCTTTGATGTTATCAAACGTTACACCGTAACTGGGTAATCATAAAGGTGGCTATCGGGCGTGATAGGAAGCAAGCTTAGAGATCGTAGTGATGTAGATACGATTTGTCCCTCCCACATAATGGGGGTAAATATCCACGGCCACTCGAGGGATGAGGCTTATTGAATGTCTGGTCAGACTCAGATAAATTAATATAGAGATATTAAAGTTATCTGCAAGTATAAGCATATTCCCAGGATCGAGGAACTATGGATTGGATATACGAGTGTGACTATTTATGTCTCGTGTCCAATCCGGATATGGAGACAAAGGCATAATGCAATATGACATATTGGGCACAAAGGTTTTGTCGGGATCACTGACTATTTCAATGGGTTGGGTGGCATGGATGTGTTGCTAGACACCGCTCCATGTTAGTAATAGTTACTACCAACTATATAGAAACCTATGGGGTCACACGTCAAATAAAGTAGAGCTAGATTTGGGATTAATTAATATAGATTAATTAATAGAAGGACCATTGTGCAACACCTTGCAAACTTAGTAGGACTAATTTGCAAGGAAGGGAATAGTTCTAGTCCTACTAGAACAAGAAAACTCTAATATGGAAACAACAAGGAGTTGTTGGAGTATATATATAAGAGGATCTAGCTTCCTTCCCACATGAGTTATTATTAGACATAACACAAAGATTGGGAGAGAGCAAGACAAAGAGCTAGGGCCGAAACCCTAGCCCCCCGTCCGCCCCCTCTACCCGACGGCAAAGAGGAGGCCGCCCCTCCCTCTTGTGCTTTGTTGCTTTGATCTTCTTTCCTCTTCCTCCGGGTTCAAGCTAGAACTTGTTTGAAGGAAGAATCTAGATCTCACCTCTAGACGTGGATCAACCGTAGAGACGAGGACATCATTCTTCGTGTGATCTCACAAATCAAAAGGTACACATCTTCTATGACCTTAATCATGTTATGATGTCTCTTCCTGTGATCCTTGGTGGGCTTTTAGTAGGATTAACTTTTGTTATTCCGCTGCGTTACCTACGTCAAAACCCAACACTTTGTCCCTAAATCTGGAAGCTGTGATTTATAAGCCGTGTTCTGCTTAGACATGCAACTTGAAAGAATATCCTTGGAATTGAATTTCTGAACGTTTGATAGTCTTGCGAAACATTGCAAACTCTGATCTTTATACTTATACTCTGTTACCGTTTAAACTACTTCAAAATGTAAACCCCGTAACCTTTCTTAGCCGTTCTGTTTTACATGCTAAGGTGTATATTCACTCAGTTTTTACTGATACTCGGAAAACTGCGGTCTTGTGTCTTTTAATTCCCCCGCAGGTATATGACTGGTTTGCATGGGGTAACGCACTGGAATCATGATTTGTTCTCACCTGCAAACAGTATCAATTAGTAATTAACCGTAGAGCAAACTTTTGGTGTAATATCTCTTTTGCTAGGCTTGTTTTCCTGTTTGGACTCAGCCACAAACAATGTTATCGTGTAAACTTTTAATCAGTAGTTTGGATGTTTCCTTTCACTTTCTTGTTACTAATACTCCTTGTACGAAAGGGTAATTCCCTGTATGGAGGACACTACCCCGATCTCCGGTCCCTCTGGAAATCGGGGGTGTTACAGTTGGTATCAGAGCAGTGACATCCAATTAGGACTGTAGGGAGAAAACGTTTAAAAACTAAGACTTTTGAAATTTACTACAACCAAGTTTGAACTTGATTAGGGCAACATAAAAGCTAAGTAAAATAAAGACAAGCCGGGGTGTATGGGTGTTCTCTTTTACTTATTATAACATGCTAAATTGTTATATGCTTTATGCTTCTGTCGTGTTTATATGCGCTTTAGTTTATTTACAGACTCCTAGGGTGACTTACCTTAAGAGAACCTTTAGGAGGATGGAATATTAGACTAATAGATTGTTTTTCCTTACCTTGTAGATGGCCGTAAGAATCCGAACCCCGACTCGCGCAGAGTTTAGAGACAACTACCCTGCTGGTACCCAGCGAAGGCCTGGGGAGACTATCACCCAATTCTGCAACAGGGTAGAAGGGCGATGTGAGCTTTGGGCCCTTAGGTACCACCGTACCGATAATTTCTACCATAACTTGGTGAAGGTGCACTGCATCCTAGCTTCTCAGCCCAGTGTTGAGCCTTACTTGGCCCTTAAGCACGAGTACCGTGGCATAGTGAACCACTCCTTGAGGCCCCAGCCTGCCGGCTACCGTCATGACAGTGGATGGACTGTAACCCCTGAGTCCCTTTGTGCCCGTTTGGTGCAGGCCGAGATGCATTGGGCCGACCCAAGCAACCCTAGGTCGGAGATTGAGGTCACCGACTACGAGACTTTCGACGACTAGCTAGTAGGGAGCCCCACCCTCCCACTCCTTTCAAAAGGACTCTTTTGTCAGTCCAGGCTCTCTTGCCATTAGGACTTTTCCTTTTATGCTTGTAAGCTATGTAGGTTGTGTACTTTATTTTGGGGGACGATAGTATTCCCAAGTTCTGAACTTATTAGTATCTGTATGGATTTAAGGGTTGTATACCCGCTCTTTTGGTAATGTATGACAAGCAGTCACGCTTTAGCTCTTATGCTCCTTTACTTGGGAGAAGTTTATTCCTCGAATTGCGCGTATCTCGATTAAATAACTTAAGTGTTTGGCTGTTATTGCATCCTTGTTTGTATGATGTTATTGTATGTGATTAGGACTTTTTTGTATGCGTTGGTTAAATTATATCATCATGCATATCCCGCACTGATGCGCAAACTAACGTGCTGTCGCAAGTGTACGAATCTTGTAATACCGGGTGCAATTAGACTCGGGTGATCGTTCCCACGAGGACTATTTCGGGTTTATTCACGTTGTCAGTTTAGGTTAACCGAGTATAGTAACAAGGAGGAGTAGATTGTGATTGTAGTGACTAAACTAAAAACCGAAATTAAAAACGTAAACGTAAATATTTTTTGTGACGTTTTCTGAAATAAGTTGGATTGGTTGTAACGATAATAGATGAAGACTAGGCTCCAGGATCCCCTAGGGTTTCTACTGATTTCAGTTTTACGTTCGATTATGAAAACACTCAGCAGTTTCGATATCTGTGCAACGTACCAGTTGTGCAGTGACTTTTCAGATTCCACACGTAATCCCGATCCTGCAGACTTTCGGGTTCTTGTTAAGCTGCCTAATTCTGCAGTCTCGGTCTAATCCTGTTAGGGTTTCTAACCTGTCCGAATGGCTCGGGTCAAATTCTCTAACAGTTGGTCTCACGTTTTTCGATGCTAGCCCTATCTCCCTTTCTCTGGTCGGTCTATCAGGGTAAGGTACTAAATCCTGGTTTATCTTCCTAACCCTAACTTGACGTTTTCACCTACAAGCTCGGGACTATAGCAATCCTGGGTGATCAATCCTATCATGCATATACGATAACAATCAAAACCAGAATAACAGATATAACTTGCTGAATTAAGATAACAATCATGAATCCATAAACGAAGTAGTCATAAAATCTGGGTACGAAACCCTAGGTTCACCGAGAACCTAGGTGAGAAGTTTAGCTACGACTAGACATAATAAAAAACGCAGTTTCTGAATATAAAGAGAGAGAACGAAATCAAACTAAGTCTTCGAATCTCGAATCGCGCTTTCGTGCTCTCCGGGAATGCTCTGACTTGCCCTTCGGTTGTGCTGAGAATTGTGTTGTGTCTCCGTGTCTTCAAAATGAGTCTGGACGAGTCTTTAAATAGTGTTGTTTTCCCCGAAACGCGTGCGCTCGAAATTACGGAATCTGCCATCGGTCCACCGCCTTTGACCAGAAAGTCAACACTGGCTGCGTATATACGCAGGGTTGCGTATATACGCAACCAGGGCCATCTCCTCACCTCCCCATCTCCCTCCCTGCCTGCGTATATACGCAGCCTTGCGTATATACGCAGGCAGGGGGGAAAATGGGGGCCTTGCTTGGTCCTTTGGTGGGCCAGGTTGGGTCCCCTGGGTCCCACTCTTCTGCCTGACGCTCCCGGTTTGCCTCCCTTGGTGTTCTCCTGCTTTTCCGTGTTCCCGTCTTGTCCCGGTCTTGTACACGTTTCCCGAGACGGTCCCGGCTTGGTCCCGACACGCTTCCCGATGCACCTCCCGAACCTGTTCCTGAAAAGGCAACACGAACGAAAACCCGCGATCATATCCAAATATAGCAATAAATAAGCAGAAATCCAGGAAGTGCAAATAAACGTCTCGTTCTAGATTCCCGAGGCATTCTAAGGCATTTTCCGGCAAAAACCGCTATTTCCGACACAAATACTCGTGAAATCAGGCTAAAAGATAACCCCTAATTGGGCGTTATCAAATACCCCCGCACTAAACATTGCTCGTCCCGAGTAATCCTGCCAACTCTAGCCTGCATTTCTGTCCTCGTGACTGACTCTGTACATACCCTACCGTTGCATACTCTTTCGACCCGAACCTTTCAACCGGACGACTCGATAGAAAAACTGACTCAGATAGAATATACACAGACTCAAACGACTCAAAACAGACTAATTACAAAAAATATTTTTGGTGAGATCAGGCAACCTAAAAAACATAAACAGTGTGTCCTCGTGATCTCATCCTTTTCAGAATTTACTTCCCTGCAAGCGATCGGTAAGTCTGAACAGATTTATATGGTGGAATTAAGCACAGGACCAAAGTACTATTACTTTGGTTATCAATTTGAGCAAATCCCTAGTTAACTTACCATCCGAGCTGTTTCCGAAAGGATCTATGTCTAATCAGGTAGGATAAATATGTATCAAGGTACGGCATAATCCTACTTGTTATGGCATTCTCACAATTTACCAAAATCACACCCCTCACCGAGATCCCGAAAAACTGCCCGAAACACCTAAGTTCCTGCTTCCCAATTCTCTTGTCCCCCGGTGTGTCTTCGCCGTGCTCGCGGCCACAAATGTGAAGTGGTGCAAACGTCTCGAAAATTGTGCCACTCACTCAGCTTTTTATTTAAATAACAAAAACATAAAACAAACTAAAAACTAGATCATGATTTTTCTTTCTTTTTCTTTTTCTATATTTTTTTTTCTTTTTTTTTCTTTTTTTTATCACACAACTATATATACAAATGTACACGAATACCGACAATATTAAACTGACTAAAGTTGAGTGAGTGAAAATAAATCTCTGTCGTGGGGTACGTAAAATGTCCTCATGTGAAGTACCCCCACACTAATCCTGAAGCGCTGATCCTGTAGTCGAGATAATACTGTGCAGTCCCACCGAACCTCCTCATCACCAAAGATGTAGAAAAACGGCACAACCACCAATTGACCCTACAACCCCCCGGAACCCCGTTTTGTGCGAAAAGATGCTCGCACGCGACTAACTCCTCCTGTGGTCACTATGTAGTGAAGTGATCCACCTCCGCAAGTTAATGCACTGTCGCCACTAACACACCCTGTCCTTCCCTCGAAAAACATGTCAATATCGAAACTGTCCAAAACTGATAACTCATGAAGCTCCCCCATCTAAAACCTGCCCCTACTCACTCCCTCCGTCATAACACGTAGAATAGCCAACTATCGACTGATGAGGTCTCAAAGAAGGCTGCCTAGGCTAAAGTGGCTACGAAGAAAGAGGGTAAATGGCTTCAAACGGGTTGACTAATTGGACCTAGGGGTAAGAAATAGGACGTGAGGTCCCTTGATAGCCAGTCACTCCACCGAAAAATGCGATGACCGTGACGGCGCCCGTGGGCGGGTTGTCGACTACCTATGTGACGGTGGTGTAGCAACTAGTCGGATTTTTAGCTCAGGTGATAATTACTTGCTGATTCCAAAGGTCGCTGGCTCTCACCTATCTACTATACCTGGGTGCAAGTTTTCTTCTCTTTCAAAGGATTCAAACTCAATTTCTTCGCTGTTTTTGCTATCTCGATTGCCCTTTCTCAAAATTTTATGATTTTAAACTTTTCTTTTTTCTTTTTGAAAATAATAATTTATACTTGCTGTTTGCGTATATACGCAACCAGCAGCATAAAAAAATTTTAATTTTTCATTTTTTTTTAAATTATATACAATGCACGGCTAGAATGTTTTTGGTGGGTTGACTCAAATAAAGAAAATATGCTGACTCAAAAAAAATAAAAATAAAAACTACAAATAAATACGAAAAAACGTGCAGACCGGGTTAATGCAGACACGACTACCACCCCCACACTAAGAGGTGGCATGCCCTCATGGCACTCACTCGTCCGGAAAAAATGTCGGGTCGGACCCGGTCTCGGACGTACCGGATATGCTACCCGGCGAGCTGCTACCTGAATCAGACCTAAAGACGACCGACTGACGCGCACGTGTACGGGGCCGGTAATCAGAGGACTGCGACTCGGACCCAGTCCAACTGCTAGGTGGCTGGGATCGCAAAGTTGTCCTGCCACTCGAAGGCTGCTGGGTACGGGACCCAGTCTGACGACCCGTAGGCTGTCGGGATCGTGTCCCAGGCTGCCGTCTCTCCTGTCGGGCAGGTGGCGGTGATGGCTGAGTCGGGGGAGGTGGCTGGGTCGGAGGTGGTGGAGCGGATGTACACTCGCTAGAGTCCCCGTCATCCGACCAACCCTCGGTAAAGCTGCTGGAGTAGGTGGGTGGAAAATACAGCGGAAGTGGCGGTTCTCGGCCTGCGTGCCGAGCCGCATCCCGCTGCTCCTCTCGAATACTAGCTAGGGCAGCCTGGGTGTCCTTCTTGACCTTCCGCTGAGTCCGGTGGTAATGCGTCAACGCTCTCCAAAGCTTGCCCACACTCTCATACACCTTCTCTCCTATGGACTTGCGTCCGCCCTGACACCCCTCAAATCTCTCGTCCACTCGGGGCAGTCTACGTGGCGGGGCTGGTCTAGCTCGTGGGGTCGGGTTGGCCCGTGGGGCCGGCTCACCTCGCTGTCGGGCTGGCTGGGGCTGGGCATTCCTCTCAGTCCCCTGTCGACTCGACTCGGGACGCTCACTCTCTCTACTAGTACGGCACCGCCGAAGTCCGGCCGATGCCTGGCGACTGGCTGGTCGCTCCTGAGTCGAACGCCTCCTAGGGGAAGGGGCAGGGGCAGGTGCAGGAGCCGGGTCCTCCTCCATAATATCGTCATCCTCATCGAGGTCAACGAACGGCTGTGGTGGGCCCGGGTGACGAGCTGTGAGCTTCCTATAAGGCCGTGGCCTAGGAGGAAGTAGATCACCCTCTACATCGTACAACGAACCTGAAACTCCCGCGCCAGTTTGGCGATGAGGTTGGCATACCCCAATCCCTTGTGTCTCCCGGAGCAGTTCCGCTCCTGCATGTACACCCATATGCGACGAGGAATGTCGACCTCTCGTCGGAGAACAAGGCAATAGACTAAGAGTACGTACTCAAAGTCAAGGTAGGTAAAATGATTAATACCCACTACCCTGTTTACTACCCACTCGGCCCACCAATGTGGCGGGCCGGTTATAAAACGAGAATGCAATTTCTTGCCTATCTCGCCTGGCCCCTCTCTCTCGAAATGGGCACCCGGGTATCCCCCAGTCACAACCCGCAAAAGCTCATAATCGCTAGGCGGGTAGTCTGCACACTCAGCATATGCGCACGAGAAATGGCGCATCGGGATCTGGTACGCTTGGCGGATTGTATCCGCCGTGATCAACAAAAACGTACGCCGTAAATACACCCATCGGACATCCCCGTTGGCCTCACCCTCCCCCTTATGCATGAGGTTTGCGTAAAACTCACGCACCAAGTCAGAACTAGAAACATCCGGAAACCCCGCTAGGGACGTTCCGAAAATTTCCGGTCGACTCGCATACTCTGCCATCTCTGGCGGCATGTTCGTATGGTCGACCTGGAACTGGTAGTCTACGGGAAGGCTATGACCCATTTTGGTTCCGGTCAAAAAGTAAAACTGAGCGTTATGGTTCACGAACCGAAAACTGTCAAACCTCCTAGAGGTAATCTCATCCGCCTCATCGTCAGTAGGGATGTCATCCCGCTCTGGGTCTAGGACCGAGACATTAAACTCCATAACAGTCAAAACCTCGTAAAACGTGCAGGCTCGGGAAAATTAAGCAAAAACGTGAAACGTGCACAAAACTAGTGTGTCTCAATAGATAGTCCACCTAAGAGCTACCAGAGGTCCACACGGCAAGTGCCGCTCCAAAAACAAAAATACCGAAAATAACGGGCCCGGCTACGGGCCGTGCCAAAACGGAAAATAAAGCGAGGGATGAGATTTTCGACCTTCCCTAAACAGCGGTGAAGACTGGAGATTCTGCCCGGAAAGTCGCCGGAAAAGTCGCCGGCGGTCGCCGGAAAAATCGCCGGAAAACGAAACTGCCCGGAATTGAAATCCGAACCCACCAAATCGAAGCCCTCGATCTCCTCGTTCACGTTCCCCTGTACGGTTTTTGCTAGTTCTTGCTCTAACACCTTCGAATCTGCACTTTTCCTCAAGAACACCTCACTTTTTGATGGAAATTGCCCGCTCAATTTTCGCTTGTTTCTGGATTTTGATGGATGAAACTTGCTCCTTGCGACGAGGGGATTCCAGAAATGTGCCCGGATTTTGATTCGGAGGTCCGAGGCAAAATCCTTGTTCTTCAAGTTGGAGAAAATGGAGGAAGAGAGAGAAAGAGAGGTGCCAACAATGGTGAATGGCCGGCCCCCTCTTCCTTATAAACCCTAAAAGGTTAAAATGACCAAAATGCCCTTGGGGTTTTGAAAAAATTACATTTTTTCTTTCTGTTTGCGTATATACGCAATACTGCGTATATACCCAATCAGAAATCAAAAATAAAAACACAAAAATAAAAAAAATTTCCCTCGGGTTGCGTATATACGCAGCCCGAGGCAATTTTTTTATTTTTTTTCAAATCATCTCTCTTCCTCTGTTTTCCCGGTTCTGGCTGTTTTGGATGTTTCTGTATCTGCACATTCTCAAATTCAAAGTCAAAAACCCGCTCATCTCGCCTCTCTCGGAAATTCAGAACTGAACATAATATCGTAATAAACTAATAAAAATAAATAAATAAACGATTAATTTTGGGTTGCCTCCCAAACAGCGCCTTGTGATTTACGGTCGACGGCCCGACCTTGTTACCTTTTACGGGTCATCAAAATAGACCGGGTCTATTTTGACGACTTCGGCGGTCTCGAGATACGGCTTGATCCGGTTCTCGTTCACCCTGAAACTGGACTTGTCTTTTGGATTTTCCAGCTCGAATGCCCCCCAGGCAAAAATCTGCTTGATGATGAACGATCCCGACCTACGAGACCTCAACTTTCCCGGAAAGAACCGCATCCGGGTATTGTAGAGAAGTACTTTGTCGCCTTCGTTAAACTGCTTTGGCGTGATACGGTTATCATGCCACTTCTTTGTCTTCTCTTTGTAAATTTTGGTGCTCTCGAAAGCCGTTCTGCGGAATTCCTCTAATTCCAGCAGTGCCATCTTCCTCTTATCTCCTGCTAGATTCTGGTCCAAGTTGAGCAGTTTGATGGCCCAATACGCCTTGTGCTCCATTTCCACCGGTAAGTGGCACGCTTTCCCAAACACGAGCTGGTATGGTGACATTCCCAGCGGTGTTTTGAAAGCTGTCCTGTAGGCCCAAAGCGCATCGTCCAGTCTAACGGACCAATCCTTTCGGCCGACATTCACTGTTTTCTCGAGTATGCTCTTGATCTCTCGATTCGACACCTCGGCTTGCCCGTTTGTCTGCGGATGGTAGGGTAACGAGACTTTATGAACTGACACGCCGTACTGTTTCAGAACTTTCGCAAAAACTCGATTGATGAAGTGAGAGCCCTCGTCGCTGATCATTGCCCTGGGAGTCCCGAAACGAGTGAAAACGTTACGTTTCAGAAAACGCTCAACGGTAGCTGCATCGTTTTTCTGACACGCGATCGCTTCGATCCACTTTGTCACATAATCTACTGCCAGCAGAATGTAAAGATTTCCTATCGAAGACGGGAACGGACCCATGAAGTTAATCCCCCATACATCAAATGGCTCTACCTCCTGCCACACGGTCATCGGCATCTCGTCCCGGTGTGACATGTTTCCTGTCCTCTGGCACCTATCACATCCCTGCACATAGTCGTGACAGTCTTTGTAGATTGTCGGCCAGAAAAAACCAGACTGCAGTATTTTATGAGCTGTTCGCGTTCCCCCAAAATGACCCCCACACTGTGATGAGTGGCAGTGTCGGATCACGTTCCAGGCCTCGTGGGTCGGGATGCACCTTCTCAGGATGTTGTCGGCCCCCTGCTTGAATAAGTACGGGTCGTCCCAGAAATACTGTCGACTTTCGGCAATGAACTTTTTCCGCTGCGACGGGGTGAGATCCTCGGGAAGCGTGCCAGTTACCAAGTAATTGGCTATGGCATAGTACCACGGTCTCCCGATTTTTACTGCCATGATGTGCTCGTCCGGGAAGTTTTCCTTGATCAGCACCGGGTCCACCTTCACGTTCGCAAGTCTGGATAGGTGATCCGCTACCACGTTCTCAACTCCCTTCTTGTCCCGGATTTCCACATCGAATTCCTGCATCAGTAGTACCCACCTCAACAGTCTCGGTTTCGCGTCCTTCTTGTCCAGCAGGTATTTCAGGGCACTATGTTCGGTAAAAACGATAACTTTCGACCCGACCAAATAGGGCCTGAATTTGTCCAGGGCATACACCACGGCCAGCAGTTCCTTTTCTGTCGTGCCATAGTTGAGCTGGGCATCGTTGCGTACCCGGCTCGCATAATAAATGACGTGGCATACCTTATCCTTTCGCTGTCCCAAACCTGCCCCGACTGCATAGTCGCTGGCGTCACACATTAGCTCAAACGGGAGTGACCAATCTGGCGTGGTTATAACCGGGGCTGTAGTCAGCTTCTCTTTCAAATGGTCAAAAGCCTGCCGACATGCTGCATCGAAATCAAAGGGTACGTCTTTTCCGAGTAAAGCGCAGAGTGGCTTTGTGATCTTGGAAAAGTCTTTGATGAATCTTCGGTAAAATCCTGCATGTCCCAGAAAACTCTTGATCGCCCTTACATTCGTCGGGTATGGAAGCTGCTTTATCACCTCGATCTTAGCCCTGTCCACCTCGAGTCCCTTGCTGGAAATTCTGTGACCCAGCACGATCCCCTCGGTGACCATAAAGTGACACTTTTCCCAATTGAGCACCAAATTCGCTTTCTTGCATCGGATCAGAACCTGGCCCAAATGGAACAGGCACTCATCGAAACTGTCCCCGAATAGTGAAAAGTCGTCCATGAAGACCTCCAGATTTTTCTCGATCATGTTGGAAAAAATCGCCATCATACATCTCTGGAATGTGGCAGGAGCATTACACAACCCAAACGGCATGCGCCGAAACGCGAAAGTACCGTATGGGCAGGTAAACGTCGTCTTTTCCTGATCCTAGGGGCTATGCAAATCTGGTTGTACCCGGAGTACCCGTCCAGAAAACAGTAATAGGCGTGATGGGCGAGCCGGTCCAGCATCTGGTCCATGAATGGTAACGGGAAGTGGTCCTTCAGTGTTGCGTCGTTTAGCCTCCGATAGTCCATGCAGATCCGCCAGCCCGTAACGGTGCGCTGCGCAATCTGCTCCTGGTCTTTATTCTGCACCACTGTAATACCCCCCTTTTTGGGCACGCACTGGACCGGGCTGATCCACGTGCTGTCCGATATAGGGTAGATGATTCCCGCTTCCAACCACTTCATGACCTCTTTTCGCACAACGTCCTTCATGTTCGGATTCAGTCTCCGCTGGGGCTGAATCACCGGTTTCTTGCCTTCTTCAATTCGGATCTTGTGCTTGCAGTAGGAGGGGCTGATCCCCTTGATATCTGCAATCGTCCAGGCGATTGCTTCCTTATGCTCTCGCAATACTTCCAGCAGTTTCTGCTCCTGTTCCTGAGATAAATGAGACGAAACGATTACGGGCAGAGTACTATTTTCACCAATATACGCATACCTGAGATGGCTCGGGAGCGGTTTCAGCTCCAGTGCGGGTGGTTCCTTGAGTGACGGGACCAGAATCATCTTTTGCCCGCCGTCTTCGTCCCGGTGCAAAGTGGTCCAATCCTCGGCTCTCATGGCGTGCTCGCACCGAGTCTTCTCCTTTTCTTCCCCGTACATGCTGTCGATCTCTTCCCACAATTGATCCATCTCCTCTTTTTCCCATCCTTCGTCCACCACATCTATAGCAAAGATGTCCTCGTGGTCGTAGTAATTTGGCAGTTGCAGATTTTTGAAAACGTTGAATTTCACCTTTTCCTCTTTAATCTGCATGGTCAGCTCCCCGCTCTTGCAGTTTATCATTGCTTCGCCTGTGGCCAAAAACGGCCTGCCAAGTATGAGCGGTACCTCCCCTGCCTCCATGTCCAGGATGACGAAATCTGCCGGAAAATCAGCTCGCCGACCTTGACCAAAATATCCTCAATAACCCCGTAAGCCTGTTTTACGGACCTGTCTGCCATCTGCAGCATGATTCTGGTGGGTCGGGGTTCACCGACTTTCAAACTCTTGAAAATTGTTAACGGCATCAGGTTGATGCTGGCCCCTAGGTCACACAGAGCCTTTCCTGTGTAAGCGTTACCTAGGGTGACCGGTATAACGAAACTGCCAGGATCCTTTCTCTTCCTCGGTAGCCCATTCTTCACACAATTGCTCACTTCTGCCGTCAGGTTTATGGTCTCGAAATCGCTCATCAGCCTCCTCCCATACAAGATGTCCTTGAGGAATTTGGCGTAAGTGGGCATCTTAGCCAAAGCCTAAGCAAAAGGTATGTTAATCTGCAGCTGCTTGAACATCTCGAGAAACCTGGCGCAGTCCTTGCTGTCATCCCTCTTTCGTGTTCGCAAGGGGTAGGAGACCTCCTTGGAGACCGGTACAGTTTCTGCACCTGTCTCGTTCTGCACTGCATCCTGCTCAACCGAGCCCTTCGGCTGGGGGCGATCGACTGTGCTGTTATCCTGGCCCGACAAGTTGCGTTCTACTTCTTTCGAATTTTCTTCACGTGCGTGGCTGGGATACGGTGGATCCTGCAGTGCCAATCCACTCCGAGTGGAGATAGCATTGATCTGAGCCCGTGGATTGTTTACTGTATTCGAGGGTAGGTTTCCTGGCTGTCTCTCCGTTAGCTGCTGTGCTTACTGCCCCACCTGTACTTCCAAAGCGCCCAGTGACGTTTTGGTTGTCTGCATATCTGCCGTCAGGGTGTCCATGTGCTTGAACCGGGACTCCATAGTCTGGAACATGGACTTGATCTCTTTCATCTGGGCGTCGTACTGCTGCGCAGATGGGACCGACTGAGCCTGCTGGGCCGGGGCAGCCTGCTGAGCTGGTGGCCTGTGCTGGAACCCCGGTGCATAAACTGCTGCGTTCGGGTTTCCGTACCGAAACCCGGAATGGTCTCTCGTACCCGGTCGGTACCGGCTCGGGTCCCACTGCTGCTGTACGTAATTGGTATCTTCGGTCCTTAGCTCCTCAATGGCTGCGTCCAGATCAGGTTCTTCGACTGCTGCAACAGTCTTCTTATCCGAGTAAACTTTAGTGACCAAGTCATGAACGATCTTGGCTAGATTGTCTATACGGTCATCCTCTGCAGGTTCGGCTCTAGCCGCCATCCTGCGATCGTCAAACAGTCGGGTATCCTGTTTGGCCAACTGCTTCATCAGGTCATACGCACCTTCTTTGTCTACGTGATACAAGAAGTTTCCCCCGGCCTCTCTGTCAATCCTGTCGGCGTTCTCCTTTTCTAGGGCATGGTAGAAAACCTGCAGGATTTTCGCGTCTCCAAAACCGTGGTTCGGGCACCGCTTGACCAATCTCATGAGTCTGTCCCATGCGTCCACCACCGTCTCCCCCATCTTCTGCCTGAATGACAGTATCTCGCTCTGTAACTGTATGACTCGGGAGGCGGGATAGAACTTTGCCAGAAAATCTGCGACACACTCCTCCCATGTGGTGATGGATCGGGGTGGTCGGGATTCGAGCCAGTCTTTGGCTACTCCATAAAGACAGTATGGAAATAAGATCAACATGAGTGCCTCTGCTTCTACCCCCTTGTATCTGACCTTGTTGCAGTAATCTTCGAATTTCCCGATGAAGTCGTTCGGGTCTTCATCGGCCCTGCCATGAAACGGGCAGAGAGTTTGTACCGTCTGGATGGTGGATGGTTTGATGTCAAAGTGCTCGGCGGTGATCTCGGGCACCACAATAGCTCGCTCATTCCCCCCGGTGGGGACTTCGAAATTTTCCACCAACGCCTTCCCATATCGGTTATATGTTCTCTAGTTGCTTCGGGCAGCAAGTCCCGCTGTGACAAGCTCCTCAATGTACCGCGCCATCTGAGCTGGGGTACGTGTCTCTCGTTCCTGACCACCGGCTTCGGTGTTCTCGGGCGTATCTCTCTGGTTGGTTGCCATCCTGCTTTCTCGGTTTCTGCCGTTCTGTTCGGTATACAGTTTTTCCGGGTTGTCGAGTGGTGACACCAAATCGCGAGGCAATCTGGGCATCAACTAAACAGTCCTGAAAACGCAGATTCAAAACCGCAGTGAGATAAAAGGAAAAATAACAAAACTCAAAATAAACAGAAACTCAGAAAACTAATTCTGACTACTAAATAGACCCTAAAAAGTCCCCGGCAACGGCGCCAAAAACTTGATGCACAAACTAACGTGCTGTCGCAAGTGTACGAATCTTGTAATACCGGGTGCAATTAGACTCGGGTGATCGTTCCCACGAGGACTATTTCGGGTTTATTCACGTTATCAGTTTAGGTTAACCGAGTATAGTAACAAGGAGGAGTAGATTGTGATTGTAGTGACTAAACTAAAAACCGAAATTAAAAACGTAAACGTAAATATTTTTTGTGACGTTTTCTGAAATAAGTTGGATTGGTTGTAACGATAATAGATGAAGACTAGGCTCCAGGATCCCCTAGGGTTTCTACAGATTTCAGTTTTACGTTCGATTATGAAAACACTCAGCAGTTTCGATATCTGTGCAACGTACCAGTTGTGCAGTGACTTTTCAAATTCCACACGTAATCCCGATCCTGCAGACTTTCGGGTTCTTGTTAAGCTTCCTAATTCTGCAGTCTCGGTCTAATCCTGTTAGGGTTTCTAACCTGTCCGAATGGCTCGGGTCAAATTCTCTAACAGTTGGTCTCACGTTTTTCGATGCTAGCCCTATCTCCCTTTCTCTGGTCGGTCTATCAGGGTAAGGTACTAAATCCTGGTTTTTCTTCCTAACCCTAACTTGACGTTTTCACCTACAAGCTCGGGACTATAGCAATCCTGGGTGATCAATCCTATCATGCATATACGATAACAATCAAAACCAGAATAACAGATATAACTTGCTGAATTAAGATAACAATCATGATTCCATAAACGAAGTAGTCATAAAATCTGGGTACGAAACCCTAGGTTCACCGAGAACCTAGGTGAGAAGTTTAGCTACGACTAGACATAATACAAAACGCAGTTTCTGAATATAAAGAGAGAGAACGAAATCAAACTAAGTCTTCGAATCTCGAATCGCGCTTTCGTGCTCTTCGGGAATGCTCTGACTTGCCCTTCGGTTGCGCTGAGAATTGTGTTGTGTCCCCGTGTCTTCAAAACGAGTCTGGACGAGTCTTTAAATAGTGTTGTTTTCCCCGAAACGCGTGCGCTCGAAATTACGGAATCTGCCATCGGTCCACCGCCTTTGACCAAAAAGTCAACACTGGCTGCGTATATACGCAGGGTTGCGTATATACGCAACCAGGGCCATCTCCTCACCTCCCCATCTCCCTCCCAGCCTGCGTATATACGCAGCCTTGCGTATATACGCAGGCAGGGGGGAAAATGGGGGCCTTGCTTGGTCCTTTGGTGGGCCAGGTAGGGTCCCCTGGGTCCCACTCTTCGGCCTGACGCTCCCGGTTTGCCTCCCTTGGTGTTCTCCTGCTTTTCCGCGTTCCCGTCTTGTCCCGGTCTTGTGTCCGAGACGGTCCCGGCTTGGTCCCGGCACGCTTCCCGATGCACCTCCCGAACCTGTTCCTGAAAAGGCAACACGAACGAAAACCCGCGATCATATCAAAATATAGCAATAAATAAGCAGAAATCCAGGAAGTGCAAATAAACGTCTCGTTCTATATTCCCGAGGCATTCTAAGGCATTTTCCGGCAAAAACCGCTATTTCCGACACAAATACTCGTGAAATCAGGCTAAAAGATAACCCCTAATTGGGCGTTATCACGCACCAAAATAATCGATAGGCAATAGTGTAGGGCGCATGAACGATAGGCAACACCGCTACGCCACTAGAAGCAACGCGTCAGCCCAAATGGAGGGAGTTGAAGAATTGCACCCACAGGTGACTCAACTGATCGCTCAGATGGGTCAGTTTGTTCAGGCTGTGAACAACAACCAGGGCGCTCCAAACAACAATGTTGCCAACGAACGGGAACCAGACTGGTCTAAGAAGATAGGTCAGAGGAACCCGAGCAACTTTTATGGGAAAGAGGATCCAGTACTGCTCGAAAACTGGATTAGGGACTTCGATAAAATCTTCCATGCTATGGAATGTCCCGAAGCCCGCAAGGTCAATGAGGCGGCTTTCTATTTCAAAGACAAGGCCGATAACTGGTGGACAGCTAATCGAGCAAGGCTCTTAGCTCAAGAAGGCTTTAACTGGGAAGCAATGAAGGCCGCTATGAGGACAAAATTCTATCCAGATCACGTGAAGGAACGGAAGTATAATGAGTTCATCGCGTTGAAGCAGGGCAACGACTCTGTAACGGACTATTATGACAAGTTCGTGGAGTTAGCTCGGTTCGCTGAAGACACAGTGCCAACAGAAGGGCGCATGGTTACCCGCTTTATAGCAGGACTGAAGCTTGAAGTACAGAGGACTATGCTCACTAGAGGCTATGACACCTTGTCAGAAGCCTATGGAGTAGCAGCGAACATATGGAGAATCGATGAGACGCTAGTTCAACAATCAGGAAAGAGGAAGTTGGAAGGCCAAGGAACTGGAGGCTATGGCCATGGAGGAAACAATAACCAGAATTCGGACAAGCGTTTCAGAAACGGTAATGGTGGAGGCAATTTCCACCAGAACCGTGGAAATGGTGGCAACCGGAACCAGTACAATTGCAACAGGTGTGGTCGCAACCATCGTGGATTCACTTGTGATGGTGCAGCTTTAGCTTGCAGATTCTGTGGCATCAGAGGCCACATATCCATCGACTGTAAGAAGAGGATGGCAGCTGAGAAACGTCAATGTTTCAATGGGCAGAATAATCGAGGAAATGGACAGAATTTCCAAGGCAACGGGCAGAACTACCAAGGGAACCGGCAAAATCAAAATGGGAATGGATTCCGGCAGATTAATTCAAATGGGGGAAATCAGGTCCGCAACAACAACTTCAGGAATGGTGCCGCTGGTTAGCAGGGAAACTACAACAATGGGAATGAAAACGGGAACGGTTGGCAGAACAGGAATGGGACTGCTAATGGTAACAACGGTAACTACAGAGCTGGCAACAATGGGAATGGAAATGGAGGCAATGCAGCTCAGGGAAACAACCAGAGGCCGAGTGGCCAGATATTTGTGATGAACCGGACAGAAGCGGAAGCAGCGAACAACGTGGTGACTGGTACTTTTCTTGTCCACAATCATCCTTCTTTCACATTATTTGATTCTTGAGCATCTCTGTCATTCATATCATCTGCATTTGCTAAGAAGATAGGACTAGTACCTTCGGCTAGAACCCCAATAGCAGTTGCGACACCTAACGGTCAAGTAGTGAGTTGCGACACTATTTGTGAAGAAGTAGAGGTCAACATCTTAGGTTGCACCTTACCATCGAATCTCATCGAGTTTAACCTTGGAGAGATTGACGTTATCTTGGGAATGGATTGGTTGACGGAATACAAGGCCAATATCATCTGTGCTGATCAGAAGGTGAGGCTAAGAGGACCTAACGGGGAGCGTATTTCCTATAGCAGTGTTCCTAGGGAACCTTTAGTCAAGATTGTCTCGGCCTTAACCATCGTTAACCAGGTTAAGAAAGGCCATGAGGCTTACTTGTGTTACATTCAAGACCTTAACGCGTCAGAGAACGTGTTGGCAGATATACCCGTAGCACGGGAATTCCCGGACGTGTTCCCGGATGAAATCCCGGGTATGCCACCGACAAGGGAAGTGGAGTTTACAATCGAAGTTGTGCCAGGAACGACACCAGTTTCGAAGGCACCATACCGCATGGCGCCCGCAGAGCTGAAAGAGTTGAAGGATCAGGTGAAGGAGCTACTTGAGAAGGGATACATTAGACTGAGTGTATCGCCTTGGGGAGCACCATTCCTTTTCGTGAAGAAGAAGGATGGAAGCCTCAGGCTATGTATTGACTACCGGGAGCTCAACAGCGTCACGATCAAGAACAAGTATCCATTGCCGAGGATAGACGACCTGTTTGATCAATTGCAAGGAGCAAGTGTCTTTTCGAAGATTGATCTGAGAACAGGCTACCACCAACTGAGAGTAGCAGAGGACATACCGGAGACTGCCTTCAGGACAAGGTCATTACGAGTTCACAGTGATGTCTTTCGGTTTAACCAATGCACCAGCAGTATTTATGGATGTGATGAACCGAACGTTGAGACCGCTCATAGACCGTTTTGTGGTAGTGTTCATCGACGACATACTGGTGTATTCGAAAAGCAAGGAAGAGCATGAGGATCACCTTAGGCAAGTTTTGGGAACCCTCAGAGAGGATAAGTTCTATGCAAAGTTGTCTAAGTGCGAGTTTTTGCTGGACAAAGTTCCATTCTTGGGACATATCATCTCTAGTGAAGGAGTGTCAGTTGATCCAGCTAAGACGACAGCAGTGAAGGATTGGCCTAGACCGAAGAATGCGTTAGAAATCAGAAGTTTTCTGGGATTGGCAGGCTATTACCGTAGATTCGTGAAGGACTTTTCAAAGATCGCAAGCCCTTGACGAATTTGACTAAGAAGACGGTGAAGTATGTTTGGAATGAAAGCTGCGAGGAAGCATTCCAAATCTTAAAGGAGAAGCTGACAACAGCACCCGTGTTAACTCTACCTAATGAGTCAGGGGAGTTTGAGGTGTATAGCGACGCATCGAAGAAGGGCTTGGGATGCGTGCTTATGCAAGACAGGAAGGTTATTGCCTACGCATCCAGGCAGTTGAAACCGCATGAAGAGAACTATGCGACACATGACTTGGAGCTTGCAGCAGTTGTGTTCGCGCTCAAGATTTGGAGGCATCATCTCTATGGAGCGACTTGTCGGATGTTCACCGACCACAATAGCTTGAAGTACATCTTCACCCAGAAGGAGCTGAACCACAGGCAAAGGAGATGGTTAGAGCTGATCAAGGACTACAACTTAGAGATTCAGTACCATGAAAGGAAGGCAAACGTAGTTGCAGACGCCTTGAGCAGGAAATCAAGTCATACAGTGAATTCCATGTGGGTTTTACCACACCGATTGTGCAAAGAGTTTGAGAAGATGCAAATCGAGGTAATGGAACAAGGAACTGTGAGGAACATGTTGGGAAGTATGACGACTGTGCCTGACATCTTGGAAGAGATAAAGAAAGGCCAGCCAGGAGACGTGAAGCAGGAAAGGATTAAAAATAAAATCGAGGACGGTTCAACAAAGGAATTTCAGATTCACGGAGACGGGAGTATTCGATATAAGGGAAGGTTGTGTGTACCCCAGAAGTGTGCAGACATCAAGGAGAAGTTGATGCAGGAGGCGCATTGCACACCTTATTCAGTGCATCCCGGAGGGGACAAGTTATACAAGGATCTGAAGATGCAATTTTGGTGGCCCAAGATGAAGAATGAAGTAGCAGAGTTCGTGGCTCGATGTCTCACGTGCCAGAAAGTAAAGTTTGAGCACAAGAGAATGGGCGGACTAGTGCAACCACTGGAAGTTCCTAAGTGGAAATGGGATGCCATCTCAATGGATTTTGTCACGGCTCTACCAGTATCGAGGAATGGGCTGAATTCGATCTGGTTAATAGTCGACAGATTGACCAAGACGGCAAGATTCATCCCGATGAAGGACACATGGAACATGGAACAGAGGGCAGACGCATATGTGAAGAACATAGTGCGGTATCATGGAGTACCAGAATCGATAGTTTCGGACATAGACCAAAACTTTCTCTCTCATTTCTGCAAGCACTCCAGGAAGCGTTGGGGACAAAGTTATGTTTCAGTACAGCCTTTCACCCAACCACAGATGGCCAAACAGAGAGGACAATCCAGACTTTGGAGGATATGTTGCGTGCTTGTGTCATGGATTTTCAGGGTTCATGGGTTGATAGACTACCGCTGATAGAGTTCTCCTACAACAACAGTTACCTTGCCAGCATTGGGATGGCACCTCATGAAGCATTGTACGGGAGAAAGTGTAGGACTCCACTTTGCTGGAGCGACATCAGCGAGACAGTTGTACTTGGACCACAAATCATTGAGGATATGACTGACCAGGTTCGACTTATTCAGCAGAAGATGAAAGCAGCGCAAGACAGGCAGAAATCATACGCTGATCAGAAAAGAAGGCCACTCGATTTCCAAGTAGGCGATAAAGTATTCCTGAAAGTTTCACCGACCAAGGGAGTAAAGAGGTTCAACGAGAAAGGGAAGTTAAGCCCCAAGTTCATTGGACCATATGATATCGTGGAAAGGATTGGAGAGTTGGCATATAGACTGGATTTACCATCGAATCTCGGAGGTGTTCACAACGTATTCCATGTATCGCAGCTGAAGAGATACATCGCCGACAAATCTCACATCCTAGATCCTGAACCCATAGAATTGGATCCTGCGCTAACTTACGAGGAACATCCAGTCATGATCTTAGATCGCAAGACGAGGGAAACACGGAACAAGAGCACCAACTTGGTCAAAGTTCTATGGACGAATCATTTGACCGAGGAAGCTACTTGGGAAACCGAGGACGAGATGAGGAATAAGTACCCGCACCGCTTCGTCGATGAGGTATTAACCGAGTTCCGGGGACGTCACTCCTCTAAGGGGGAGAGGATGTAAAACCCCATTAATTCCTGCTATTACTTGCCCTAGCATCTCATCTCATATAATCATGCTATCCTCATACTGTCGCATTGCATTAGTCACTTGCATTTCATGTGTTTCTTGTCTACTTGTTACTGCATTAGTATATTGGCATTTAGAGACCTGTATATTCTATTACCGTGTTCAAGCTTCGAGGACGAAGCTTAGTCCAAGGAGGGTAGGATGTAATACCCGAGATTTTCCTAATTATATTTTAGTAATTTGTGAATTTTAATTAGTTAGTTTTATGATGATTTTTAAGATTTATAAATATTAACTTATAAATATTTATTTATATAACATATATATATATATATACTTTTTTTAGTATAAAATTAAAATGTTTATTTTATATAAACAATAATGTTATTATTTGTCGTGTATCGCTCGTTATCACGTTTATAAATTTTCGTCGCGTTTAAAACGTTCGCCGCGAGTTAATTTCCGTCGTGCACCACTTTTCACGTGTCGAACCACCGCGTGACTTAGCGAATCCGCCACACCGAATAACATTCTCTCACCCATCACTTCACATTTTCTTTTTTTTTTTTTCTTTTCCTTTTTTTTTTCTTTTTCTTTCTCTTTTTTTTCCCTTTCACCTCTGCTTCGTCCCTGACCCCCTTCCTGCTGTAGCCGCCCGAGAAACCCACGCCGTACCTCCCTGTAACAGCCACCCACGCCCGCCTCCTTCACAGCTAGCTACCAGCAAGCTTCCCCTCTTCCATCAAATCACCAGCCCTCCTCCATTCATCACCCCATCTCTTCTATTTCTCCTCTTCTCTTCTCCATCTTCTACACTCACCTCATCCCTCACCTGCTCTGTTTTCTTTGCCGAGACCAACCCAGCAAACCAGAGCCACCACCACCACCTCTGCTCTCAACCCCGATCCCACCTCCATCTCTGCCTACTCTCTGTTTCTCCCCAACGTCACCACCACTCCCATCTCGCCTGCTCTGTTTTTGCCGCAGCAAAACAGAGAATCACAGCCACTCACCACCACCTCCAATAACCGTCACCACTCACCACCATCATCAACCTCATCTCTCCCTCTCACTCACGGCCTAACCCCCCCACTGCCCCGTCGAATCAGCGGCAGAAACAACAACCGCAGCAGAAGCAGCAACGGAGGCAGTGAGCCCCGACGCCGCCGCCGTCCTCCTCTGTTTCCGACCACCATCGCGTCTACGCCTCTCCCTCTGCCTGCTACTGCCTCCCAATCGAACCCAGGTGCTGGAACGACCGGAGGCCAAGCTCCGATTGAATCCAGGAGCACGATTTCGCCGGAAATCTTCCACCCACTCTCCTCCTCCGTTTTCCGGTAAATTGAACCCTCTCTCGTCGATTTATAAGCTCTAATTGCCCTGTAATCATGTATAATCGTGTGTATGTATGTGGGTGTGTGTTGGTGTTTGAATCGGGAAGAAACAACGATTGGGAAGATGGCATGTTTGAAAAGAATATAGCTCAGGGGGGTTTTGTTGTTCAATTGGAAAGTTGAGGGCTATACTCTATCACATGTTTTAAATTTGTTAGTGTTAGTGGGGGGTGCTTGCTGTCATTTCCAGAAACCTGTTATATATGTATTTATACTTGTATTTACTTTGTATTTAGTTAGTATAAATATTTATTTAATTTCTGTTAATTTATATACTAAATATAATTACAAAATAAATTAGTTTTGTAACACAAAATAAAAATAGAAATTTATGATAATTGTAAATTAGTTATGTTTATATATTTATATTTAGTTTTTGAAAAATAAGTTATTAAAAGTATACTTTGTGTATGTTTAAGTATTTATTCGATGAAGATTATATTGTTGAAAAGATGAAATAATTCTAAATTTCGTTTTCATTATATTACTAGTAATATTTCAATAAAGTGTACAACTTGATATTATTTTATCAACAAGTAAATTCGTTTAATTAGAATATTAAATTGTTTTCACTCCTTAAAATTATTGGTTAATTTTCTAAAAATAAATTTGGAGTTTATAAACACCTTGGGGGGTATTCGATTAGGCGCTCGCTTCCATATCATATAGGACATATGCATTGTCTATTTGCGATACGAACTTGTTTGTGATTAGGATTTTATGTGTATGATTGTGGAGCCTGTCTTCGACGAGCTAGTTGATCACGACGTTGTGTACGAGTAGCGGCTTAGTTATCACTTTCGGCTCTCACGGTGAGTATTCATGCTTAGCATTGCGTACTTATCTTCTTTCGAGTCAAATGTGATTTTATTTCACGTCTCAAAATATACATGTGATACATGCCTAGTTTTGTGTGCCAATTCCTTTCATGTGATACTCGTTTATCTGAAAATAATTGCCGTGCTTTATTCCGAAGTTCTAAACTTGCCGTACTTAATTTTAAATCGTCACTATATCACTCGTTTTCAAATCGGAAAACTAATTGTTCGAATATCACTAAGTCGGTATTCATTAATAACGTAAAGTGAAAGAATCGCATGTACTGGAACCAGTTGGGTCTACGACAATGCTATACGCCTACGTCGTGTTACTTTACTTTACGTTACGTTACTATCGGGTGATGATTCCCTGGGGCAGGTCCCTAAAGAGATATCGGGATAATCCCCTGGGCTCCAGTCCCTAAACTTATTTCGGGTGATGATTCCCTGGGTTTTAGCCCCTAAAGACATGGGACTCCGTGCGCCCTGATTCCTTTCGCCGTAGGCTGGAATCCAGCATTCTAGTACTACCCTTCTGACTTACAATCTTAAGGGGGTGTCGACACTTAAGGTCTAGTAGTTGGCTTGTATGATGACTAGCGGGATCGGAAACCCCGATCCACAACGCTTGGCAGAGAGGTCGGGTTATCAGAACCCCCTATAAGCCAGTATCATCTGTTACTATTCACCCCGGTCTCTCCTGGTTAATGCGAGTTAATAATGCGACATCTTTGTGTTGGAATAGATGCCCTAGAGGCAATCGTAGATTTAGTATAACAATGTTTTGGCTAGAGTATTCATTTATTATTTATGGCGATATTTAATATAATGAAGTCCTTAGATAAAATGTGTTATTTATCTTAAATATCCCTAGTCCATTATATTGATTAATAGGACAATCAAATATAGACTAGTATGTGGGTAGATTGATATGGGGATATCAAGTCTAACACATGGGTATGCATTAGGAGTAATGGCATGCTGGATTGACCCACGACGAAAAGGATACATTAGATTATGTGAAGTCACAATCGCTTTTCGTAGTGCTAATATTATTGCAATCCTTGGACTTGAAGTCACTAGATACTCTAGTTGTGAAATATTGCGCTTTGATGTTATCAAACGTTACACCGTAACTGGGTAATCATAAAGGTGGCTATCGGGCGTGATAGGAAGCAAGCTTAGAGATCGTAGTGATGTAGATAGTATTTGTCCCTCCCACATAATGGGGGTAAATATCCACGGCCACTCGAGGGATGAGGCTTATTGAATGTCTGGCCAGACTCAGATAAATTAATATAGAGATATTAATGTTATCTGCAAGTATAAGCATATTCCCAGGATCGAGGAACTATGGATTGGATATACGAGTGTGACTATTTATGTCTCGTGTCCAATCCGGATATGGAGACAAAGGGATAATGCAATATGACATATTGGGCACAAAGGTTTTGTCGGGATCACTGACTATTTCTATGGGTTGGGTGGCATGGATGTGTTGCTAGACACCGCTCCATGTTAGTAATAGTTACTACCAACTATATAGAAACCTATGGGGTCACACGTCAAATAGAGTAGAGCTAGATTTGGGATTAATTAATATAGATTAATTAATAGAAGGATCATTGTGCAACACCTTGCAAACTTAGTAGGACTAATTTGCAAGGAAGGGAATAGTTCTAGTCCTACTAGAACAAGAAAACTCTAATATGGAAACAACAAGGAGTTGTTGGAGTATATATATAAGAGGCTCTAGCTTCCTTCCCACATGAGTTATTATTAGACATAACACAAAGAGTGGGAGAGAGCAAAAGAGAGAGCAAGACAAAGAGCTAGGGCCGAAACCCTAGCCCCCGTCCGCCCCCTCTACCCGACGGCAAAGAGGAGGCCGCCCCTCCCTCTTGTGCTTTGTTGCTTTGATCTTCTTCCCTCTTCCTCCGGGTTCAAGCTAGCACTTGTTTGAAGGAAGAATCTAGATCTCACCTCTAGACGTGGATCAACCGTAGAGACGAGGACATCATTCTTCGTGTGATCTCACAAATCAAAAGGTACACATCTTCTATGACCTTAATCATGTTATGATGTCTCTTCCTGTGATCCTTGGTGGGCTTTGAGTAGGATTAATTTTTGTTATTCCGCTGCGTTACCTACGTCAAAACCCAACAGTGGTATCAGAGCCACAGGTCGTAGAGCATAACATGATATTATGTGTTTACGTTTTCAGTTCATACACCGTGTTATTGTTTAATACGCGAAAACTGAAAAATTGGCATAGTAGATGCAAGATTGAATTTGATTCAATTAAACAAGACCCAATTTAACATTGGATGTGAGAATTGGTGAGTTTAATCACATAGGATGTGAATGATTGGGTTCTTGAAAATTAGGGTTCATGGGCACATGATTGAAAAGGGGTTTTCAATTATGGAAACAAAGTTATGGAAATAATTCCATAAGGAAACAACCTTGCTTGGGCAACAAGGAAGGAGGAAGGGGACTAGGGCCGAAACCCTAGCCGCCCGCCCCTCCCTTGCGCGCCAAGCAAGGCCGCGGGCCTCTAGGCGTGCGGCGGTCCTAGGGTTCGGGCCACTTGTTGGCTTGGGCCCTTTGGACCGTTGTAAAACCCTAGTTACCCAATTTCATTAAAATTAAACAAGCGCGTTAAAAATTGGTTTTAACTGTATTATGTGCTTTATTGCATGGTGGATGGATATGGCCTAGGATTGTGGATGTTTATTGTTTTGTGGTTTGGTTTACGGCCTGCGAGCTGATCAAATTAATGTAATAATTAATTAAGTTTTACGGCCTGCGAGTCGTTCTTTCTCCTCGACATGTGAGGATTTTGTTATTTATTTATTCTAGATGTTAGGCTAGAATTAGAAGTATTTAGATGATAGCCAAGAACATGGAGAAGAAGACCGGAGAACCAAAGGAGCCAAAAGACATCCCTAGGCGCGCAGCTATGGTGGAGCACATGGAGATGAGCTCGGCACTTTAGGGCAATTAGATATTATCATTGGCTTGATAATATCATTAGCCTAGGGGCCATATCCATGCCACGTTTTTTTTGTTTTGTGGATGTTTATTATTCATGCCTTGTTATTTATTTTGTGTGTATGGCGCTACAAGCAAAACGATAACAAGATAATAATAAACAAGGTTGGTCTTTTACTATGGATGGCCCAATTCAAATAAGTAGACCATGTTGATAAGATCAACCAAACAACTTAAAAGAAATCCCTCAATTAAATATTGCGTTTTTCCTTCTCTTGCCAAAACACCCTTCATGATCATGGCCTATTAAAATTCGGGCTTGCCAAAGCAAGGCGATTTTAATTTTTCATGATGTGTTGCGGACGACGCAAGCTAGTAATGCGTGTATGTTGAAAGCAAGAGGTTGGACGCAACTAGGCAAGAGTCAATTGGATTGATGAGCTTAGAGGCATGACAATTAGGAGTTATCCAATTGGATAAAGAATAAAAGGAATTTATTCACCTAATTGGACCAAGAGTTGCATGGGATGCAATTGGAATAGTTCCTACCTAAATAACCAATTCTTGGGTGACTTGCCAAAGCAAGCTCAAGAAGAAGTGAAAAGGGATCTTGGACCCACTAGAAAGTATAAAGATATTTTCCGCTTTAATAGTGAGGGCTATTAATCCGAGAAAAATAGTGGGAGCTATATTTAATGATCTAGCCATTGTTAAATATAGTTAAATTGTTCAAAATACTAAATTGCATATTTCTCGTTTTGTAGAATTCCAAATGGCAAACAACAACGCATCGAGTTCATCCCTACGATATGTCCTTGAGAAGGATAAATTGTCTGGAACAAATTTCCTTGACTGGTACAGAAACTTGAGGATTGTCCTCAAGCAAGAAAAAAAGCTGTACGTCTTGGACACTCCAATTCCAGACCCACCACAAGATGAGTCTCTACTAGGGGAAGTAAGGGCATGTCAGAAACATATTGATGATTCTAATGACGTGACTTGCCTCATGCTTTGCACCATGACTGGTGAGCTTCAGAAGCAACACGAGAACATGGAAGCCTATGATATGATCAGACACTTGAAACAATTGTTTCAGGAACAGGCAAGGCATGAGCGCTATGAGGTGTCTAAAGCATTGTTCAAAAGCAGTCTTGCAGAAGGGAATCCAGTAGGCCCTCATGTACTCCGAATGATCGGGTACATAGAGAACCTTGAGAGACTGGGGTTCCCACTCGGCCAGGACTTGACGACTGATCTCGTCTTGCAATCGTTGCCTGACAGTTATAATCAGTTCATTATGAACTATAATATGAATGAGATCAACAAGTCTTTGCCAGACCTATTGAACATGCTAAAGACAGCTGAGCAAAGCATCAATAAAGGCAAGGGCAAGGCCATAATGATGGTACACAAGAAGAAGGGCAAGTCAGTTGCATCTACTTCAAAAGGAAAACGCAAGAAAGTTGCGAAATCCGAGGATGCCCTAAAGCCTAGTGGAGGCGTGGCTAAACGTGAATGTCACTACTGCAGCCAGCCGGGTCACTGGAGGAGGAATTGCCCTAAATATCTGGAGGATAAGAAGCTTGGAATAGTGATTCCACCACCCCCAGGTATTTATGTTATAGACGTCAATCTCTCTATTTCATCGTCCTGGGTATTAGATACCGGATGTGGTTCTCACATTTGTCGTAATGTGCAGGATTTGAAAAGAAGTAGAAGATTGCGAAAAGGGGAGATAGACTTGCGCGCCGGGAATGGAGCAAAGGTTGCTTCATTAGCTGTAGGCGTTTATGAGCTATCTTTACCTTCTGGACTTATTTTAGAATTAGACAATTGCTTTTATGTGCCTGCTATGAGCAGAAACATTATTTCCGTTTCTTGTTTGGACGAGAAAGGTTTTTCTATTTCAATAAAGGACAAGTGTTGCTCCATTTATTTTGATAGTATGCACTATTATAGTGCGCATTTGTCTAATGGATTGTATATCCTTGATCTAAATAATCCAATCTATAACATAAATACTAAAAGGATTAAAACTAATGATTTAAATCCTACATATCTATGGCACTGTCGTTTAGGCCATATAAATGAGAAACGCATATCTAGACTCCATAAGGATGGACTTCTAGACTCATTTGATTTGGAATCATATGAGACATGTGAGTCTTGTTTATTAGGAAAAATGACAAAGTCCCCTTTCAATAAGAAAGGAGAGCGGACTAGTGAGTTATTGGCACTCATACATACTGATGTATGCGGACCATTCCCCACGCCTGCCAGAGGTGGTTATACCTATTTCATCACATTTACTGATGATTTCAGTAGATATGGATTTGTATACCTTATGAAGGCCAAATCAGAATCCTTTGAATTGTTCAAAGAATTCAAGAGTGAAGTAGAGAAGCAACTTGGCAAGAGTATTAAAGCTCTACGATCGGATCGTGGAGGAGAATACTTAAGCCAAGAGTTTGATGAGTATCTTAGAGAGTGTGGGATAGTATCCCAGCTCACTCCACCCGGAACACCACAATGGAATGGTGTATCTGAGAGGAGGAATCGCACTCTATTAGATATGGTGCGATCTATGATGTCTCAAACAGATCTTCCGATATCCTTTTGGGGACATGCTCTAATGACGGCAGCTTTTACCATTAACCGTGTTCCATCCAAATCAGTAATGAAGACGCCATATGAGATATGGACTGGGAGGCGTCCCATAGTGTCGTTTATGAAGATTTGGGGTTGCGACGTCTATGTAAAGCGTTTACAGACAGACAAGCTCGGGCCTAAGGCGGATAAGTGTAAGTTTGTGGGATATCCTAAAGAGACTAAAGGATATTATTTCTATAACCCTACCGAGAACAAAGTGTTTGTTGCTCGGACCGGCGTGTTTCTGGAAAGAGAACAAGTCTCTAAAGAAGCAAGTGGGAGGGTTGTAGAACTTGAAGAAATTCATGAACCACAAACCACTGAACCGGTAATGGAACATGAACAGGAACCACAAGAAAATGTGGAAGAGCCTGTTCAGGTAACACAGGAACTCCGTAGATCAGGAAGAGTACGTCATGAGCCAGAGAGGTATGGACTTCTCGTGACTGAGCCCGATGACGTACCACTCATGGATGATGAGCCTGCAAACTATGGAGAAGCCATGAATGGCCCAGACTCTAAGAAGTGGCTAGAAGCCATGAGATCCGAAATGGATTCCATGTACACCAACAAAGTATGGACTTTGGTGGAACCACCCGAAGGGGCTCGACCCATAGGGTGCAAGTGGGTCTTCAAGAAGAAGACCGACATGGATGGCAAGGTAGTTGCCTATAAGGTCCGATTGGTGGCCAAAGGTTATAAGCAAATTCATGGTATTGACTATGATGAGACCTTTTCACCAGTCGCCATGACTAAATCCATTCGAATCTTACTTGCTATTGCAGCATACTACGACTATGAGATTTGGCAAATGGATGTTAAAACAGCGTTCCTTTATGGGAACCTCCTTGAGGATGTGTACATGACACAACTAGAGGGTTTTGAGGATCCATAGAATGCCAATAAAGTTTGTAAGCTGCAAATGTCCATTTATGGATTAAAGCAAGCTTCTAGGAGCTGGAATCGACGTTTTGATGATGCGGTCAAAGAGTTTGGCTTCATCAAGAACGAAGATGAGCCTTGTGTTTACAAGAAGGTTAGTGGGAGATCTATAGTATTTCTGGTCTTGTATGTGGATGACATACTAATCATTGGCAATGATATTCCTACTCTGCAATCTGTTAAAGATTGGCTGGGAAAGTGCTTTGCAATAAGAGACTTAGGAGATGCAGCCTATATACTTGGTATAAAGATCTATAGAGATAGATCTAAAAAGGTTGCTTGGTCTAAGTCAGAGTACATATATTGACAAGGTGTTGAAGATGTTCAACATGCAAGATTCCAAGAAGGGATTCTTGCCCATGTCACATGGAGTCACTCTTTCCAGGAATGACTGTCCCTCCAACGAGATGGAGAAGGACCGCATGAGCAGGATACCCTATGCTTTGTCCATAGGATCCATCATGTACGCCATGCTATGTACCAGACCAGATGTATCATACGCGTTGAGTATGGTGAGCAGATATCAGTCCAATCCGGGTGAGAGTCACTGGATTGCTGTCAAGAACATCCTAAAGTACTTGAGAAGAACTAAGGATGTATTCTTGATATTTGGAGGAATGGAAGAGCTAAGTGTAAAGGTTTACACTGACGCAAGCTTCCAAACCGACAAGGATGATTACAGATCGCAGTCTGGATACGTGTTTTGCCTGAATGGAGGAGCTGTAAGCTGGAAGAGTTCCAAGCAAGGCACAGTTGCTGATTCTACAACAGAAGCTGAGTACATTGCTGCTGCGGAAGCGGCTAAAGAGGCAGTATGGATAAAGAAGTTTATCGCTGAGCTCGGTGTGGTCCCTAGCATAGTGGATCCCATAGAGTTGTACTGTGACAACTCTGGGGAAATCGCACAGGCGAAGGAACCAAGATCGCACCAAAAGTCAAAGCATGTACTTAGGAGATTCCATCTTATTCGTGATATGATCGATCGAGGAGATGTGAAGATGTGCAAGATTCCGACGGATGACAACGTGTCAGATCCGCTCACGAAACCTCTTGCGCAGCGAAAGCATGAAGGGCACGCCAGATCTATAGGCATACGAGATGCGCCAGATTGGCTCTAGTGCAAGTGGGAGACTGTTGGAATAGATGCCCTAGAGGCAATCGTAGATTTAGTATGAACAATGTTTTGGCTAGAATATTCATTTATTATTTATGGCGATATTTAATATAAGAAGTCCTTAGATAAAATGTGTTATTTATCTTAAATATCCCTAGTCCATTATATTGATTAATAGGACAATCAAATATAGACTAGTATGTGGGTAGATTGATATGGGGATATCAAGTCTAACACATGGGTATGCATTAGGAGTAATGGCATACATGATTGACCCACGACGAAAAGGATACATTAGATTATGTGAAGACACAATCGCTTTTCGTAGTGCTAATATTATTGCAATCCTTGGACTTGAAGTCACTAGATACTCTAGTTGTGAAATATTGCGCTTTGATGTTATCAAACGTTACACCGTAACTGGGTAATCATAAAGGTGGCTATCGGGCGTGATAGGAAGCAAGCTTAGAGATCGTAGTGATGTAGATAGGATTTGTCCCTCCCTCATAATGGGGGTAAATATCCACGGCCACTCGAGGGATGAGGCTTATTGAATGTCTTTCCAGACTCAGATAAATTAATATAGAGATATTAATGTTATCTGCAAGTATAAGCATATTCCCAGGATCGAGGAACTATGGATTGGATATACGAGTGTGACTATTTATGTCTCGTGTCCAATCCGGATATGGAGACAAATGGATAATGCAATATGACATATTGGGCACAAAGGTTTTGTCGGGATCACTGACTATTTCTATGGGTTGGGTGGCATGGATGTGTTGCTAGACACCGCTCCATGTTAGTAATAGTTACTACCAACTATATAGAAACCTATGGGGTCACACGTCAAATAGAGTAGAGCTAGATTTGGGATTAATTAATATAGATTAATTAATAGAAGGATCATTGTGCAACACCTTGCAAACTTAGTAGGACTAATTTGCAAGGAAGGGAATAGTTCTAGTCCTACTAGAACAAGAAAACTCTAATATGGAAACAACGAGGAGTTGTTGGAGTATATATATAAGAGGATCTAGCTTCCTTCCTACATGAGTTATTATTAGACATAACACAAAGAGTGGGAGAGAGCAAAAGAGAGAGCAAGACAAAGAGCTAGGGCCGAAACCCTAGCCCCCGTCCGCCCCCTCTACCCGACGGCAAAGAGGAGGCCGCCCCTCCCTCTTGTGCTTTGTTGCTTTGATCTTCTTCCCTCTTCCTCCGGGTTCAAGCTAGCACTTGTTTGAAGGAAGAATCTAGATCTCACCTCTATACGTGGATCAACCGTAGAGACGAGGACATCATTCTTCGTGTGATCTCACAAATCAAAAGGTACACATCTTCTATGACCTTAATCATGTTATGATGTCTCTTCCTGTGATCCTTGGTGGGCTTTGAGTAGGATTAATTTTTGTTATTCCGCTGCGTTACCTACGTCAAAACCCAACACTTTGTCCCTAAATCTGGAAGCTGTGATTTATAAGCCGTGTTCTGCTTAGACATGCAACTTGAAAGAATATCCTTGGAATTGAATTTCTGAACGTTTGATAGTCTTGTGAAACATTGCAAACTCTGATCTTTATACTTATACTCTGTTACCGTTTAAACTACTTCAAAATGTAAACCCCGTAACCTTTCTTAGCCGTTCTTTTTTACATGCTAAGGTGTATATTCACTCAGTTTTTACTCATACTCGGAAAACTGCGGTCTTGTGTCTTTTAATTCCCCCGCAGGTATATGACTGGTTTGCATGGGGTAACGCGCTGGACTCACGATTCGTTCTCACCTGCAAACAGTATCAATTAGTAATTAACCGTAGAGCAAACTTTTGGTGTAATATCTCTTTTGCTAGGCTTGTTGTCCTGTTTGGACTCAGCCACAAACAATGTTATCGTGTAAACTTTTAATCAGTAGTTTGGATGTTTCCTTTCACTTTCTTGTTACTAATACTCCTTATACGAAAGGGTAATTCCCTGTATGGAGGACAGTACCCCGATCTCCGGTCCCTCTGGAAATCGGGGGTGTTACATGATTAGTACAAACGGGAGAATGTGGATCGCTCCGGTTAGCTTGGTGGAGCTTCTCGTCGCCGGTTTCTATGGTGTAGCCGGCGGTGGTGGTGGTGGTTCTGGGTTGCCTATGCAGCTAGTTGCTGATGCTGTTGTTTCTCCTCGGGTCGAAACTGAGAGGAGAGGAGAGCTAGGGGTCCAAAAGAGAAAGAGGATCAAGTGGGTGGTGTTGGCTTCCCGTCGGGGTGGTTTGCCGGTTGCTTTGGGTGGCTGGAGGCCTCCTCGTCGGGAGCTGTCGTTGCTCCTGCTTCGGACAGAGAGGGAGAAGGAAGGGAGAGGGAGAGAGATGGAGGAAAAAGAGGTGGTGGTGTTGCCGGTGCTGGTGTTGGTGGTGTGTGTCCGAAGAAGAAGATGAAGTAAGAAGAAGGAGAAGATGGGATTGCAGGTTTGTGTTTTCCAAAAAAACAAATGGCCGGTTTGTTGAAAAACGTGGGTTTTCATTTTCTTATTAATTTTTTTTTGTAATAGTTATGCTATAATGTGTTTGGAGCACGATTGGATAGGGAATTCTAGTGTGTTGGGCACACTACTTTACTAGACATTTTATCACTTAACATAAAATGAATAAAATGATAAAAACATATACTCAACAACAATGTCGTTTTCTATAATTAATATACGAGTTTCCTGTCTATATTTTGAACCCGAAAGCGACACAATCCGTCACTCGTAATTAAAATTGAATTTCTTGCATCAATTACCAATTTTTTCCTAATAATAAAATGGGGCATTAAATCCTTCCTCCCTTAAACATAGTGAAGGGGTGTACAGTAGGTAGAAATGCAGGATCAATACTCTAGAAGGGGGGGGGTTGAATAGAGTATGCAGTCTTTTGCTAAACTTTGCAAGAGTAGTGGATTCAAAATATTTGTTAAGAGATTCAAGACCTTTAAATGAGTTTCAAGCCCTTGGAATGAAAACAGTTTAGTATAAAGAGAAAAAGTCTATTTCAAGGCCTTGAAATGAGTTTCAAACCCTTTAAATAAAACTGTTTAAATGCTGCAAATAAACTAAGTATGCAACTGTAAAGTAAATGCAAGAGACACAAGATATATAGAGTTCAGTCCACTTGGACCTACGTCTCTACCTCAGGGATCTTCTCCCTGTAGGATTTTCAACTCAATTCTTATTAATCAACAGCTAAGCCCTAGATCTCAAGCACAGAGAGATACTTTACTCTGTTACAGCTTGTGGTTCTCACTAACCTATCTAGTACCTGCTCTAGCTATCTGATTAACTAAGAATTCTTTATTGTTCACCTTGAACAATCCTCGAGAATGTAAAAAGAGTAATATATGAAAGATATACAAATAAAGTGCAGAACGGAAGAACACAAGAGATGAAACTGTTGTGAGAGTGCAGTGTTCTTCTGAGAGTTGGATTGAGATTTTGATCTGCCTCTTTGATGCTTGACAATCCTTGAATATGTTTGAGAATGTCTCTAGATTCTTGCCTTTTGAGTTGTGTATCAAATGCTTCAAACTAAGCTCCTTATATACAGCTCACTTGATCTGCAAATCTTCAAGATTTTCTGCAACAACTTTTTCTATTTTGTAGGCAACAACTTTGACTTCGCTAACAGTCTTCTTCCAACGGATAGTTGCTCAGTATCTTCAGGGATGCTGATCTGATCTTGTCCATAAACATGTTGAGAAGCTGTTAGGATCAACAAATTGATTGCATAATCAAATCAACCCAAAAATTCCTTTCCTGCGAAACTCGGGTTAGGAAGTAAATCCTGCAGAATAGGAAATAAACATTTCTTGAAAAAATGAGTCAAACAAATAGATTAGATGGTGTTAAACATGTCAAAATACACTGCCTTTCATCATCAAGTAATAATAGATAAAGCACATGGGTTTAGGAGTTCAACCAGAAACAGAAAATCCCCCTAAGATCATGCTTAAGTCTTAGTCAGTTTCAAGGCTTTGAAAGCTGTTTCAAGGCCTTGAAATAGCTATTTCAAGTCTTTGAAACATTGAAACTGCTTTGAGCTTACAATCTCCCCCTTGAAAGACAAAACCAAGGTCTTCCAATCTGTTTGATACTGTACTTCTGCAACAAATACTCATTAGCACGTATCATAAATAATCATATAAAATCAACAAATGATATCCAAAAGATACAACTTATTAAACTGAAAGCCAACAAAGCGTGCAGCCCTAACTTGTGCAGAGAACCCTAACTGACCAAAACTAGGTCATCCAATAAAAAATAACAGGCAAAACAACCTAAATTTTCTCCCCCTTTTTGACTTTCATCAAAAAGGAATGAGAATATGTTGGATCAATGTTTTGGAAAAACATAAAGTAAAAGATTTTGAAATTGAAGAATTTCAAGGCTTTGGAAAAGAGTTCAAGGCCTTGAAAAGAAAAAAGAAAGAGTAGGCAATAATTAGGGAGTAGGGTCTTCATCTCCTTGCTTCTCTGCATCTTCTTCTTGACTTTATTCCTCATCATCAAGATATTTTTCTTGTTGATCTAAATCGTCATCTTTTTCAACTTATCCCTCTAACAAATCAGCAACAGTCACAATCTCTGGCACAGTAGACTTCTTAGGTTTCTTCTTCTTGAGATCTATGAGCAATGCACCTGAGTCTGGGCTGTCTTTCTCTTGATCTTCATCCACTTTTTAAACCTCCACCAGTTTACCTTTTCCTTTGACCTGAGCAGTCTTATCTGGAGTTGAATGCTCACTTGAGAGATCCTTTGGTGATTCAGCCTTTTTGGTACTCTTCTCAGCTTGAGACACTTCCTCAGCCACATCAAACAATGTCATGCTCCTGAACATGTTTTCAACCATGTACTTCACTTGTCTGAGATCAGTGTCAAACCCATGCTGATTCTCCTTTACCTCATCAATCTCTATCTGAAGGTCTTTCAACAATTTTAGGGTTAAGGGGTTGTCTTGGGACTGAGAGGTTTGGATGGAGGTGGGAGTTAAGGTTTTGGGTTTAAGAAACTTCTTGGAACCCAAATTCTTCTTCTGTCAACTCAGAGTAGAGCTTTCAAACTTTAGCACTTGTTTTCACCACACCAATTCTCTCAAAATCCTTATCATTGAGCATACCAAACCCAATAGTTACTGATTCTTCCCTTTCAGTTGGAATTTCAAAGTGTTGGAAGAATGAGGTGAGTAAGTTGGCATATGGCAAAGGGTGTATTCTCTGGTTGGTTTGGCTATAAAGCATGCGTTCCATCACCAGCTTTGGAAGATCAATTTCATACCCATGCATAACCGAGTACATATAGTATAACACCCTATCAGTTACCAGTTCCTTTGAGTGTTCCCTGGGTACCACACATCTATTAAAGATAGTGAACAAAACTTTGACTTCAACAATTAGCACAAAGTGTGTTAACTGCTTAAATGTGGCAGGGGTATTAGGTAGAAAGAATTCTTCCTTTTCTAGTTTAGGGCTTCACTCTTAGGAGGGTAGTTACTAGTGTCATATCTCTTAGGACAACCTAGAACATTAGCAAACTCAGAATGATTTATTTCCATGTCAAAGCCAGCAATGTTAGTTAGAATCACCAGATTTGCAGACTTCTTGACATGTTTTAGGTTTAGGTTAAAGAATCTGATTAGTCTAGGGTAAGCTAACTCTGGAGGATTTAGAATAAACCAAAGAGGGATTTTCTTTAACATTTTTATGCATTCCAGATTCATGCCATGTAGCATAGGCATACTAATCAGACTACAGAAACCAACTGGTCTAGAGGCAAAACCATCAAGCCACTAACCTCAGGCCACATTTGTAACAAACCATGTACTATCAGGAGCTGATTTCTTACCAGTGGTTTTCTTTTCTGAGTAGATCTGCAGCGCCTTCTCTATGTTCTCATCTGCTTCATCTTCTGGTTCATCCTCTGTAACTTTCTCCTTTCCTTTGCTCTTGTCTGCTTTGTCAGCTTTCTTCTTTGACTTCTTTGGGCTATCAATCTGAATACCCTTCTGTTTCTGAGGTGCTGTCTTCACTCCCTTCTTCTTCTTCTTGTTGGACACTGGGGTTTCATCCTTCTTGGACTTCTTATTGGGAGGAGGAGGAGCTATATCTTCTGCAGTAGGGGTTTTTGGACTGGATTTCCCACTAATGGTTTGAACCTCTTCCATAGTGGCCTTTCTTTTCTTCTCTGTTGTAGCCTTTCATCCACCATCCATTTTGATTTTGTCTGAGGCTCTTCTGGTGCTCATTAGGGTTTGGAGAAGAAGAGGGAGGTAGGATAGTTACGAAGGAGAGAAAGAAGGGAGGAGATAAATAGAAGAGTGTTTCAGTTTGAAAAGGAAACTAAATATTTTCTCTGGTCTTAGAAGATCTTGATGAATCAGAAAGATTCAAAAATTGAGTGTGCCATTGGAAATAAAATATTTTAATACTATTTTGGCTGAAAAGGGATTTTTCAAAATTGAGGGGTGTAGATACTGCTTTCTGAGCTGACAGAACTTGGCCACGTGGCAGCCATCCAGCACACCATATTGTGCTCCACACACACTGGATCACCAGTCGCGCTGATCCATGTGGGGGCTGCGAGACAGAGCCCTCGCATACCACTGCACGGGACTTGTAGGGATCTTGTGGTTTGGAGGCTAGAGTAAGCCCTGTCGCGTGCGAGCCAAGTCCGCACGCGACCTTTAGTAACTGTTTTGAGAGATTTATGGCACGAGCTCCATAAACCCGGTCAATCCGGTCAAACCCGGTCGACCTCGTAACGGTTCCGGTATTCGCGCACCACGTGCTCTAACGGTCCCTATATACTCGGGCGAACGTGCCGTTATGGTTAAGCTAATTAAGCCGCCATCAATGGGCGCATTAACCACACTACAACGGTCATGTTATCCAGTATATATAGATCGTCAACCTTTCCAAACAAAAAAGAACACACTGCCATACGCGGAAGCTCTGCCAAACCTCTATCTCTCTCTCAGACATTGCTACTGCCTTACTCTCTCCCTACACACAACCCCGCTCTTCCTGTGCGATCCTTGATCCACTACACACGGTGCACACGGAGGTCTCCCCGCCGGAATTTCTTGTGCACATTTTGGTGAACCCGACGTGAACTTACCAACAAAAGCAACCATGTCTCAGGAGGATGATGTCAGCAACCGATCGCCCTCCACCGAAACTCCCTCGGGAGACGAGACCCGCCGTACTCCAACGACTCCCGGCGAGGCACCGACGTTAGAGTCTTTGGACGCCACTGTCCAAAGTCAGGCGAAAGCTCTCAAGGCTCAATCTGCGCAATTAGAACAAATCTTGGCTGTTCTGGGTACCCTTGCGCCAAACCCTTCATCAGCCGCCGCTATCTCTCAGGGAGGAGGAACCTCTACCGCTCCAGGATTGGGAGTGTCAACCGCACCTCCCAACCCTCATCTGCAGACTCCACCGTCGGCTACGCAGCTGCCTTCGGTTCAGGGATCGACGGCACAGATGCTGCCTCCTGCCGCTCACGCTCCTCAGCCCTCGGCTTTGGCGTCCAACCCAACTCTGCAGTACCCTTTACCTCCCCCAACGATGATCTGGGGAAATGCGGGTAGTCAGTATGCTCCCAACCCTCTGGCGGCGTATGTGTCGCCACCGCCTACGACAACCCCTCCGTCAGCTACCGAGGGGAGCATTCCAGAATGCATGACGTCTTTGCAGAAGCGCGTGGACACTATTCTGGCTCATCAGTCATTCGCGGATACCATTATCCCAAAGCTAGACAACGATCCACCCATTCCACGGCACGCCGCGTACAACTGGGCTCCGGAGCACGAAGCCGCATTCGGAAAGCTGAAGGATTTACTCACGTCCTCAAAGATAATGATCGCGCCTCAACTGGGATCACCGCTTCTGCTATATCTGACATCTACAAGGAGATCCATAGGAGCGCTCTTGGCTCAGGAGTATGAAGGCCAGGAGAGGCCTATCTACTACATCTCTCGCATCGTGCAGCCTGCTGAATCAAGGTACACAGACATCGAACGTCATTGCCTTGCCTTATTCTTCGTGATAGAGAAGTTGAAACACTATTTTGCATCACACAAAGTAGTAGTGGTCACCAAGAGCGACCCCATAAGATACTTGCTAACTCACACTACTCCGGGAGGGAGACTGGCGAAATGGTACATGACCATTTCCCAATACGATATCACATGCGTGCGACCACGAGCGATCAAGTCGCAGGCGGTAGCGGATCTGTTGGCACAGTTCCCCGACGACAGCCACGAACCCGTGATCGAAGAAGAGCTCGAAGGCCCTGAAATCTACGCAATTGACGTGCCCTATTGGACTCTCCACTTCGACGGTTCGTCAACCCGGAAAGGCGGAGGCATTGGGATAGTCTTGACAAAGCCAGATGGGGAAGTCATACAGATGTCCGCAAAGCTCAACTTCGCAGTCACAAACAACGAAGCGGAATACGAGGCTCTCATTGTGGGGCTCCGTGCGGCGAGAGCTTTGGAAGTGAGCAACTTAACAGTCATGGGAGATTCCAAGCTGATTGTTAAGCAAGCCTCGGGCGAATATGGTTTGAAGGAGATCAACCTCCTGTCTTATCGCACCCTAGTACAAAAGCTGATGCAGCAATTCTGCGATGTGAAGTACGAGCACAAGCCCCGAGCAGACAACAGGCACGCAGACGCCTTAGCAACCTTGGGGTCTAAGGTCAGCATAGACAAATGCCCCGCAAGGATTTCCATCGAAGTGCGAACATCGTCGGCATTGACGGAAGATGCGTGCGACGACGAACACATGGATGACGCAGACTGGCGGAAACCAATCCTGCAAGCTATTGCGAAGGGCACCAGCAGCGAAAGCTGGGCACTCACAAAAGGATACTGCATCCACGACAACATCCTTTACTACAAAGGTCCGGGAGGAATACTCATGCGATGCGTCTCCGAGCAAGAGGGACAACAACTGTTAGAAAATATTCACCAACATGCTTGCGGAGAAAGCGAGGTGTCAATCTACAGGAAGGCTCAGAGATATGGCATCCATTGGCCAGACATGTCAATAGCCGCAGCTCTGATACAAGGGAAGTGCGAAAGTTGCGCACTAATCAAAGATTCTCTACTCATCGCCCTAACCGATGACGACACGGACTGGAGGAAGCCACTATTTGATTTCCTCACCCAGGGCACCGTACCCGAGTCAAGAAAAGAAGTCGAAAAGTTGAAAAGGAAAGCGTCTCGATACGTGGTACAGGAAAACCTGCTTTGGCGAAGGGGTCACGAGGGCAACTTGCTGCGATGTCTAGACGGCAGAGAAGCGCTAGAAGTTATGGACCTTTCTCATCAGGTGGAACACCAAGGAGGTGCGAAATTATGCAGGCAGCTCCTCTCAATCGGGTATTTCTGGCCCACGATGGAGGTCGATTGCCGCACCAAAGTACGACGCTGCCAGGAATGCCAATTCAAAGGGAACCTAGTGCACGCTCCCGCTGTGGATCTACATGCACTAGGGACGCCATGGCCATTTCACACATGGGCTCTGGACTTCATCGGTCCCATCCGACCGACGTCGCACGGGAATCATTTCATTCTCACCGCAACTGAGCTGTTCACCAAGTGGGTGGAAGCAATACCACTAAAGATGGCAAATGCGCTGGCTGTGGTCAATTTCATCCAGGAAAGCATCATATGCAGGTTTGGAATCCCAAACACCATTCTTTCAGATAACGGTACTCCTTTTGTTAATCGCCAGGTAGCTGCGAGATTAGCGGAGTACAATATCAGGCAGATATGTTCTACCCCTTATTACCCAAAGGGAAACGGACAAGCTGAAGCGACTAACAAAACGCTGTTGAGAATTTTGAGCAAGATGGTCGCAGATGACCACAAAAAGTGGGCCGACTCTCTAAGCATAGCTCTGTGGGCTTACCGAACTTCTCCAAGGACACCCACAGGGGCCTCGCCATTTCTACTATGTTATGGAGCCGAAGCTGTAGTACCTGCGGAGGTTAGAGTCAACTCGGCAAGGCTGGCCTTCCATGCACTCTATGAAAATCAACGCGATCACGACTTAGTCTTGCTGGAGGAAAAGCGAGAACAAGCCAAGAGAACCAATAAGCGATACCAGGAGAGAATCGCTCGCGCCTACAATAAGACGGTCCAGCGAAGAGATTTCGCAGTCGGAGACTTGGTCTTGCGCGCATCTGATCACTGCATGCGAGAAGCGACTCACCCGAAGTTCGCAGCCAACTGGGAAGGGCCCTTTGAAGTCACAGAAGTCTTTGACAGTGGCTACTGCAGCATAAGAAGGTTGCACGGCACAACCTCTACTCCGAGTTCAGTCAACATGCGCTGGATTAAGAAGTACTATCCCTGACTTCTCTCATTTCATGCGTTTTATTATAACGTTGCTTGATATCTTGTATGGCTACGATTTACACAATCTCCTCCCCCATATGAGAGGATTGTAATTCCATCTCTCCCATATGAGAGCGTTATAATAAAAGAATTCTCACAAATGAGAAGTTCACATTTCTAGCTGTTTATGTTGCTCTATTCAGTTTGTTATTACTGTTAATCATGGTTTATTCGCCGCAATAGCAATCTGTACAACTGCGATCTTAAGTGATCATCTAAGCCTATCTCTCGCGATAGCAGCCTATGCGATCTTAAATGATCATCTAGGCCTATCTCTTACGATAGCAGCCTATGCAAATGCGATCTTGACTGATCATCTAAGCCTATCTCTTACGATAGCAACCTATGCGATCTTAATTGATCCTCTAAGCCTATCTCTTACGATAGCAACCTATGCGATCTTAATTGATCCTCTAAGCCTATCTCTTACGATAGCAACCTATGCGGTCTTAATTGATCCTTTAAGCCTATCTCTTACAATAGCAGCCTACGCGAATGCGATCGTAATTGATCATATAAGCCTATCTCTTACGATAGCAGCCTACGCGAATGCGATCTTAAGTGATCATCTAAGCCTATCTCTCGCGATAGCAGCCAATGCGATCTTAAGTGATCATCTAAGCCTATCTCTCGCGATAGCAGCCTATGCGATCTTAAATGGTCATCTAAGCCTATCTCTTACGATAGCAGCCTATACAAATGCGATCTTAATTGATCATATAAGCCTATCTCTTACGATAGCAGCCTGTCTAAATGCGATCTTAATTGATCATCTAAGCCTATCTGTCACGATAGCAGCCTATGCAAATGCGATCTTAATTGATCATAAAAGCCTATCTGTTACGATAGCAGCCTATACAAATGCGATCTCAATTGATCTTCTAAAGCCTATCTGTCACGATAGCAACACATACGAATGCGATCTTAATTGATCTTCTAAAGCCTATCTGTCACGATAGCAACACATACAAATGTGATCTTGATTGATCTTTAAAACCTATCTGTTGCGATAACAGCCTACGCAAAAATGATCTTAGTCGATCTTCTAGTAAAGCCTATCTGCAACGATAGCAAATCGCACAATTTAACGATCTCAATTGATCTACTAAAGACTATCTGCCACGATAGCAACTTGCAACATTGTGAAGATGATCTTAAACGATCCACAAAGGCCAATCATAAGCCCATCTGTCAGGATGGCACAGCTGCGAAAATATGATCTCGAACGATCTAGCGAAGCATCAGCGAATTAATATATCGCAAATGCGAAACCATTACATAGCATTATGCAGGGCGAAATATGCCGAAACGCATGTGAAATTGTATTTTGTTGTAAAGAGACAGCAGATAATACAAAAGGCTATTTATCATTACAAGTCAAATGACTTACAATTTATCTGTCTAGATAGCAGCTTACAAGCGAAAAGCTCGAATCTAACTACGCAGCCAACATGGCTTACAATACATTCGAAAAGTAACTCGCAAGCATGAAGTTACACATCGCGGGAATCCCGACTGAAAAAGGATGAACCCACCGGTTTCAACACCGGCTACGCAACACGCAGATCTGCGGCCAAAGATCCGTAGCAAAAGGGATGCTGCCGCGAAGAGATCAGCTTGTCATTCGCTACATCCCTAGCCGCGAAACCTGGGAAACGATACGCCCAGGACCCCAAGGGGTGACAAAAGCCTCTGTCTGATCAAGGTAGGCGCCGGAGGAGCTTCCTGTTTCGACATATGCTACTCTGCAAAACAGGCGAAGCAGTCATTCCTCTGGTGATGGACTCCTTGTCATGTTGGACAAGGGCATTGACGAGCACCCTGAGTTCAAGAGCGAAGAGGCAAGAAATCCTCCTCCAGGGATGCTGGAGGAGAATTTCACCGTTCATTACGAGACGGTAGCACGGTCACTTCGGCGCTGCACCTCACCACGAGGCGGCCGGAAACATGACCTGCACACATAATACACGAAGAAATTTCTTCGAACACACATGAGATATTGTCTGCATCTTCTTTATGATGGTTATAAAGAGCAATAAGCCTCATAAAGTGGATCTTGGAAACTATTTCTACAGCACAAAGCGCAAACTCAGGATTCACAACTTGAAGTTGCCATGAATCAACGAAAAATAAGCGTTGAAGCCAGCAGTCATAAGGACTCACGACAAAGCACATTTTTGGGATGAAGAACCCAAATAGCAAATACAGGGTTTATATAGACCCTGTACAGACTCTTCGGTTGCCTAAGATGAGTCAGCAAAATTCAAAAAGAGGGTAAGTTCAATCACTTACGCCTTGAAAAGCGGTAACAATCAATTACCCTACTAAAGGCTACGACGATTCAGTTGCGTATCCTAAAAATGACGGATGGTCATGATTCGGATGGACTTCCCAACGAAGGCGTGCTTATCTGCCGAGAAATTAGCGCGAAAATCAAGCAGAGTATCAATTGCTGATGTCATAATTGGATATTCACAGAAATATCCAATCAAATCCCGGAAAAGGGCAAAACGGAAAATTCATTGTTGTTGTTAAAAAAAGGGGGAGAAACCCTAGCAACATTACATTAATGTTCAAGACATTACATTAATGTTTCAGCTATTTTCCTTGCTATTTTTTTGAAATTCGAAAAGTCAAAGCAAATTCTTGATTAAGGAGTCTTGGGGCTCGAACTGCTCGCTCAGCTTCTCTACCTGTTCCACTTCTTGCTTCAGTAGCTCGCACCTAGCATTCATCTCATGATACAGCTTCAGAGCTTCATAAACCTTTTGCTTCTGCTGCTCCACCTTCTGCTTCTCAGCTGCGAGATTCTGGTGGCCGAGTTTCAAAGTTACGGCTGCGCGAATCAGCGTGACTCTGTCCTTGAGAAATTTGAAACCCAGTCTGCCCTGGACTTTGAGCAGGAGATTTTGGCACATGCCGCACAGCAATTCAGCACTCTGGACAGAAATGGCCGCAGGTGTAGCCGCAGACAGCTGCTCCAATATCCAAATGGCTTCAGTAAGGAACAGCCTCCTGTCAAAAGGCCCGATCTCCAGAGAACTCACAAACGATCGGGGGTAGGTGAGGCGCATTCGAACCACCCAGTCTACATCGGTTTGCTTCAAACCTAAAGAGATTTCAAAAATAAGTTATGATGTCAAAACTCGCAAGCGAATAATGCGACGTGCGAACAGTAAAGCTCTACTAACCAGTTCCTTCCAGAATCTCATGAAGAGAAGGAATGCGGGCTGCCGGGTTGTTCGAAGATTGCCCTCGCTCCATAGCTCTCCTATCAGCTGCGAGCTCCAATCTCTCGTAGTCAGGAGGAAGAGTGTAGGTCGCACCAGCTGCGACTGCATTCCCAACCTGCGAGCCCCAAATGCTCCACGCAGGAATAGGTGCCTCGGGCTCAGTCATCGCCGGAGGCGAAGGGACAGCCGAAGTCGCTTGGCGAAGGACGCTCTCAGATGCGAACGCATTAGCAGCACTTGTCCTTACTTCCTCTGCACTGGTACGGACATCTTCATCCACCAGCACAGCATCAGCTCCAGCATCGTCGGAAAGTTCGATGATGTCCTCGAGAGGCTCACCCGCGTGGTCAGCAGCTGCGACGGGCTTCTCGGTATGGGAGCTCGGAATTGGAACATAGGACGCAGAAGGCTGACTTCTCTGCTCCAGCTCAGGTTCCTCAGCATGACCTGCGACATTAAATGCGATGACATGAGGTAACTTGCGCTATAAGTTATTTTGCTATCTTTACTAAAGCTAAGAATAAGCACCTCCACGCGAAGGTGGGATTGAGGTATCCTCATCATACACTAAGGACGTGGAACCATGCCCTATCAGTGTGTCCTCACTAAGCAAGTCTTTAAGAGAAGCGTGACCTGGGATGCGAATAAACCAGTCATGATTCTGCCTCAAGTTGATAAAGCCTAGTACGTGCGTATCACTCAAATAGTTACCTGAGGGCTCTCCGCATTTGCCTACTAACCAACGGCGAATGTCAGCCTTTGACACACCATGGTTTAACGCACCCACAATAACATCTCTATAAGTTACTGCGAGATTGAAGATCTCACCTTTATCGCCACCTGCGATCTCTTCGAAGTTAGCTTGGACTTGCTCCAAGGCCGCTGCATCCTCTCCGGGAACCTCATCTTCCTCCTCCGCATGAGGAGCCACTCCTTCGGGAAGCTCGTCTTCCTCGCCAACTGGACGCACTAAGTCGTTAACATGCTGCTCTTCGAGGCTCCGCTGTTTCACACGCTCGAGTTCCTCTTCCTCTCGCCGCCTCCTTCTTTCAGCAGCCTCCGCGGCTGTCTTCCGGGACTCAGCAAGAACGTCCTCACTTATGGGATCGTCTGGAATGCCAGAATGGGCATCTCTCTTTTGTCTCTTGGCCACAAGGCCACCAATGGTTTCATCATCATCATCTGCGAATACACGAATGGTTTAAAGAAAAGTAGTGCAAAGAAGTTACGATAACGGGAAAGGAAATGCGACGGAGGTACCTCCTGATTCTTCCTCATGCATCACAACTGTTACTTCTTCTTCTTCAGCACTTGCTTGGGGCTCCTGCCTCTCTTCCTCTTCCTCTTGATTGAATGGAACGAAAGTCTCAACTGCGAGATCTTTCCGCACTTTGCTGGGCATGCGACCTTTGCCTTTGTCCTTGATAGAAAGGGACCTCACTGGAGGAGAAGCTGGGGCATTCCTAGGGGAAGAAATTGTAATTCCCTTTTGCCTGGGTCTCTTCACTCTTGGCGCCGCAGTCGCTGGAGGAGACGGGTCATCTCCAGAAGGAGACGGAGCCGGAGGATTGTCTATCAGCGAGTCAGCAAAAGCATTCATGACTGCGCGAATCTTTGTTTCGAGCTCAGGTTCCATCCTCCACACTAGCCGGAACGACTGCCTTTGTCTTCTGGTGGCAACAATGGCGTTAACCAATGACTTGGAACGATCACCAGATGCGAATCGCCGCACATGACACTACAACCGTAAAGAATAAAGATGTCAGCATAAGGAAATCAAGAAGCTTAATGCACGCGGAGAAATCGCTTACCTCAGCAAATGCCTTGCTATATCTGACGACATGCGTATCGCCCTTCTTAATTGCGGCGACTTGCTCCTTCAGAATGACATCAAGGCACAAATGGTTCTCACGATCCCACAGTGAGTAGCAACCATACTCAGACTCGCTCAGACTGCAAGTGGGGCGAAACGGAAAAGAGTTCCTTTTGATCAAGGGAGATCTACTTGGCTGCGCGGCCGACTCCGTCTCAATCCTGGTTTGCTGGGCAATCCAGTATGCGAGCCAGTTCTGGGAACAACCACCCTCGCGGGTTCCCGCAGGCTGCTCAAAAGGAAGATTGTTCATGAAAACCGTCTCGCACTCCTTTGTTAGCAAGCGCTTGTAGCATCCTCTGACAATGGACTGGGGCCAGATTGATGGGGCCACCGCATCAAAACCAAACTGAGGAGAAACTCGAGTGGGGTCAACGTCCACGGTAAGCTTTTCATACCTCGGCGCGAGCTCACGAATATGCTCTGCAAGGGCAGGAAGGGAACCTCGCAGACACCAGCAAAAGAACTCGCGGTAGCGCTCATGGAAATGAGGTCCCCCTTCAAAGAGAAGCTCTTCTGAAAAGACCATGCCTTTAGAGGGGTACAGCTTTGGAAACCATCGCACATTCTCAATGCGCGTGGCATAGGGCCGGGCAGTAAACTCCTTCCGTTTGTCGCATATCAAACTCCAAACGCACTTGGTGTTGCCTGTTCCGAACCATCTCGCAGCTCTTCCGCTGTTGCGCGCTTCTGTCTCGCCTGGGGGACACCACTTGTCAAGTTGGAGAGCAGTTGGAGCATAAGACGGCCAGCGCTCGAAAACCAACATTGTCAAAAAGGAAATATTGACAAAAGTCAGTACATCGAGGCGGCCACGCGACTCCCTCATAGCCAGAACCAGCTGATCAAGCCTGTAGTACAGCGTGCCCAAGACCAAGGGTCCGAGTGCGACTCTCTGGCCAAGAGCGAGCCTCACAGCAAGTGGCAACACATGGTAGAAGACTCCATCATGGGGGTGACCATCAATCAGATACCTCGACAGCCAGGCGCAGAGAAAAGCACAAAGGGTCAAATGATAGCCCTTGCCCTCTACGTAATTCTCGGCCTCCGGATCTTCACTCAGAAGTTTCTTAGTAATGCTGCTGTTCGCATAGTCTCGAAAGAAGTACTGCAACCATTTGTTCCAGGTATTCTTCGTGGATGTATCAACCAGTTGCCAATTCGGAAGAGGCTTCGTAGTGGTCCACCGAGTGGAGATTTTCTTCACCTCTGCTAGGCATTCCTCCATCTGCGTGTATAAAGCAATCTCCGCAGATGTCTTCAAGGGACTCAAAGGGTCCACTTCGCCCATGCGGGAAAGCTCGTACAGCATTTGAACGTCCTCGAGTGTGGGGGCAGCCTCGAACTCAGCAAAATGGAATGTATGAGTCGCAGGCGAGTAACGGGACAGAAGGTCTAGAAGCATGGACTGATCCAGCTTCACGGCAGCACCCTTCATAGCACGGATAGCAAAGTATACGCCGGCTTCATTAAGAGTCACGGCGTGATGGTCCAACACGTGGTCAATCCACTCATCCATATAGTCCAATTTCTGGACGAACGCCTGAGTAGAAATCGCAGTATATGGGAAGTGCCCGTTCTCGATCCCCAATCGAACTACATCCTCGGAACCAACCAACTCGAGCAAGGCTGAGTTAACTGAGCGAGTCAGCGTCAGCAATCGCTCAACTGGAACAGGATCAGGCATCCTCTTCGCCTTTACCCTCGCATGGTAGAAATCTTTGCCGCCTAAAAAGGGGGCTTTTCGCCACAAGGCCTGCGGAAGGTCGGGTATCTCTTCATCTTCTTTGACGGGTATGGTTACTCTTGTCTTGGCCATTCCTACGGAAGAGCAAGAAAAAAGGGGGAGAAATACCACACTTCAGTTTGAATTTTGAAATTCAAAGATCTATGCGAAGGAAGACGAACAGTTCCGGTATCGATTTCAGAAATTGGGGAGTTGCAAGATCTCGTATTGTTGAAGGATTAAAGCAAAGCGGGTTCAAAGATCAAAGCCTCTTCACAAATTTCATGGGTTTACAGATTCAACGCAGTTCAAGGCAAACACTGGTATCTTAAATCAAAAGTAAACGAGGCCAACCTTGTTTTCTTGAAGCCTGCTTGGATATGCACAATTGAAGAATACGATTTGCAGTTCTGAACTGGTGATTGATTATCTGGATCTGCTCTCGAAGATCTCCGGGTACCATTCACTTTAAGAGAAAGAAGTGATGCTTTGCAATAATGGGGGATACAAGGTATTTATCCAAAACAATGAAGGGTTGCGTCCTTTCGATAGTCGAATCGCAACCGTCACCGTCGAATCGCGCAATCACAGGACAAGCTGACGTCACGCCTAAAACCCTAAAGGCCAGACGGCACGACTCTAGGGGTTTTAGGTCATAATGACACGCACGGGGGCTGAACTTACCCGTATTTGAATTGGTGGGTGGCGGCGACGTATGTTGGTTTCCGCGCATGGAAGTCTATACGGCTATGAGTCTTCACGCGCAGAAAGGGGGCTACTGTAGATACTGCTTTCTGAGCTGACAGAACTTGGCCATGTGGCAGCCATCCAGCACACCATATTGTGCTCCACACACACTGGATCACCAGCCGCGATGATCCATGTGGGGGCTGCGAGACAGAGCCCTCGCATACCACAGCACGGGACTTGTAGGGATCTTGTGGTTTGGAGGCTAGAGTAAGCCCTGTCGCGTGCGAGCCAAGCCCGCACGCGACCTTTAGTAACTGTTTTGAGAGATTTATGGCACGAGCTCCATAAACCCGGTCAATCCGGTCAAACCCGGTCAACCTCGTAACGGTTCCGGTATTCGCGCACCACGTGCTCTAACGGTCCCTATATACTCGGGCGAACGTGCCGTTATGGTTAAGCTAATTAAACCTCCATCAATGGGCGCATTAACCACACTACAACGGTCATGTTCTCCAGTATATATAGATCGTCAACCTTTCCAAACAAAAAAGAACACACTGCCATACGCGGAAGCTCTGCCAAACCTCTGTCTCTCTCTCAGACATTGCTACTGTCTTACTCTCTCCCTACACACAACCCCGCTCTTCCTGTGCGATCCTTGATCCACTACACACGGTGCACACGGAGGTCTCCCCGCCGGAATCTCTTGTGCACAAGGGGCAACATGTTGGAATAGGTGCCCTAGAGGCAATATAATATTTAGTATGAACATTGTTATTGGCTAGAATATTCATTTATTATATATTGTGATATTTAATATAATGAAGTCCTTAGATACAATGTGTTGTTTATCTTATATATCCCTAGTCCATTATATTGATTAATAGGACGATCAAATATAGACTAGTATGTGTATAGATTGATATGTGGATATCAATTCTAACACATGGATATGTATTAGGAGTAATGGCATATTGGATTGACCCACAACGAGAAGGATACATTAGATTATGCTAAGTCATAATCGCTTCTCGTAGTGCTAATATAATTGCGATCCTTATACTTGAAGTCACTAGATACTCTAGTTGTGAAATATCGTGCTTTGATGTTATCAAACGTTACACTGTAACTGGGTAATCATAAAGATAGCTATCGGGCATGATAGGAAGCAAGCTTAGAGATCGTAGTGATGTAGAGAGGATTTGTCCCTCCCACATAATGGGAGTAAATATCCACGGCCACTCGAGGGATGAGGCTTATTGAATTTCTGGCCAGACTCAGATAAATCAATATGGAGATATTGATGTTATCTGCTTTCATAAGCATATTCCCAGAATCAAGGAACTATGGATTGGATATAGGATTGTGACTATTTATGTCTCGTGTCCAATCCGGATATGGAGACAAAGGTATAGTGCAATATGATATATTGGGCACAAGAGGTTTGTCGGGATCACTGACTATTTCTATTAGTTGGGTGGCATGGATGTGTTGCTAGACACCGCTCCATGTTAGTAATAAGTTACTACCAACTAAGTAGAAACCTATGGGATCACACGTCAAATAGAGTAGAACTAGATTTGGGATTAATTAATATGATTAATTAATAAGAAGGATCATTGTGCAACACCTTGCAAACTTGGTAGGACTAATATGCAAGGAAGGGACTAATCCAAGTTCATGTAGAACCAGGAAGGACCTTTATGTAGTTAACAAGGAGTTGTTGGACTATATAAAGGAGGCTCTAGCTTCCTTCCCACTAATGTTATTAGACATAGCACAAGAGATTGGGAGAGAGCAAAAGAGAGAGCAAGAACAAGCTAGAGGCCGAAGCCCCTAGCCCGTCCGCCCCTTCTCGTCGGCACAAGAGAGGGCCGAAACCCTCTCTTCTTCCTTTGGTTGCTTGATTCCTTCTTCCCTCTTCCTCCGGTCCAAGCTAGCACTTGAGAAGGAAGAATATAGATCTCACCTCTAGACGTGGATCAACCGTAGAGACAAAGACAATATTCTTCGTGTGATCTCCAAACCAAAAGGTACACATCTTCTATGTCCCTTATCATGTTATGATGACTCTTCCTGTGACCCTTGGTGGGCTTTGAGTAGGAATTAAATTTTTGTTATTCCGATGGGCTACCTACGTCAAAACCCAACAGTGGTATCAGAGCCACAGGTCGTAGTGCATAACATGATTTTATGTGTTACGATTTCAGTTCATACATCGTATTGTTTATTTTACGCGAAAACTGAAATTAATCGGCATAGTAGATGCAAATTGAATTTGATTCAACATAAACAAGATCTAATTTAACATTGGATGTTAGAATTGGTGAGTTTAATCACATAAGATGTGAATTATTGGGTTCTTGAAAATTAGGGTTCATGGGCACATAGTTGAATAGGAGTTTTCAATTATGGAAACAATTTTATGGAAACATCCATAAAGGAAACAACCAACCTTGGGCAAAAAGGAAGAAGGGAAGGAGATTAGGGCCGAAACCCTAGCCGTCTGCCCTCTCTCCTTGCGCGCCAAGAAAGGCCGCGGGTCACTAGGGCGGCCGGCCTTGGGTCGGGCCGAGTGGCGGGCAGCAATCCTCCTAGGGGTTCGTCCCTTGAATGGCTTGGACCCCTTGGACCGTTGTAACCCTAATTACCCAATTCAATTGAAATTGAACAAGCGCATTAAAATTGATTTTAACTGTATTATGTGCTTTGTTGCATGGTATATGGATATGGCCTAGGTTGTGGATGTTTATTGCTTTGTGGTTTGGTTTACGGCCTGCGACCTGATCAAATTAATGTAATAATTAATTAGGTTTTACGGTCTGCGAGTCGTCTTTTCTCCTCGACATGTGAGGATTTTGTTATTTATTTATTCATGTTAGGCTATAATTAGAAATATTTAGAAGATAGCCAAGAGCATGGAGAAGAAGACCGGAGAACCAAAGCAGCCAAAAGACAAAGAAGACACCCCTAGGCGCGCGACTATGGTGGAGCACATGGAGATGAGCTTGTCACTTTAGGGAAATTGGATATTATCATTGGCTTGATAATATCTTAGTCTAGGGGCCATATCCATGCCACCGTTTTTTATTATTATTATTTTGTGGATGTTTATTATTTATGTATTGTTATTTATTTTTGTGTGTATGGCGATACTAGCAAAATGTTAACAAGATAATAATAAACAAGGATGGTCTTTTATTGTGGATTGCCCAATCCAAATATGTAGATCATGTTGATTGGATCAACCAAACAGATTAAGAATGTTTAAATCCCTCAATTTAATATTGCGTTTTGCCTTCTCTTGCCAAAGCACCCTTCATGATCAGGGTTTATTGAAATTCGGGCTTGCCAAAGCAAGGCGATTTTAATTTACCATGGTGTGTTGCGGACGACACAAGCTAGTAATGTGTGTATGTTGAAGCAAGAGGTTGGACGCAACTGGGTAAGACTCAATTGGATTGATGAACCTAGAGGCATGACAATTAGGTGTTATCCATGGGATAAAGAATAAAGAGTTATTCACCTAATTGGACCAAGAGTTTCATTTGATGCAATTGGAATGGTTCCTACCTAAATAACCTATTCTCGGGTGACTTGCCAAAGCAAGCTCAAGAAGAAGTGAAAAAAGGGATCTTGGACCTACTAGAAAATATTATGGTATTTTCCACATTAATAGTGAGGGCTATTAATCCGAGAAAAATAGTGGGAGCTATATTTGATGATCTAGCCATTGTTGAATATAGTTAAATTATTCAAAACACTAAAATTGCACATTTCTCGTTTTGTAGAATTCCAAATGGAAAACAACAACGCATCGACTTCATCCCTACGATCTGTCCTTGAGAAGGATAAAATGTTTGGAACAAATTTCCTTGACTGGTACAGAAACTTAAGGATTGTTCTTCAGCAAGAAAAGAAGTTATACGTCTTGGACACTCCAATTCCAGAACCACCAAAAGATGAGTCTGTTCTAGCGGGAGTAAGGGCATGTCAGAAACATATTGATGATTCTAATGACGTGACTTGCCTCATGCTTCGCACCATGACTGCTGAGCTTCAGAACCAACACGAGAACATGGAGGCCTATGATATGATCATACACTTGAAACAATTGTTTCAGGAACAGGCAAGGCATGCACGCTATGAGGTGTCTAAAGCATTATTCAAGAGTAGTCTTGCAGAGGGGAATCCAGTAGGTCCTCATGTACTCCGAATGATCGGGTACATTGAGAACCTTGAGAGACTGGGATTCCCACTTGGCCAAGATTTGACAACTGATCTTGTCTTGCAATCGTTGCCTGACAGTTATAATCAGTTCATCATGAACTATAATATGAACGAGATCAGTAAGACTCTGCCAGACTTGTTGAACATGCCAAAGACAGTTGAACAGAGCGTCAACAAAGGCAAGGGCAAGGCCATAATGATGGTGCATAAGAATAAGGGCAAATGAGTTGCCTCTAATTTCAAAGGAAAGCGCAAGAAAGTTGCGAAATCAAAGGAAGCCCTAAAGCCTAGTGGAGGCGTGGCTAAAGGTGAATGTCACTACTGCAGCCAGCCTAGTCACTGGAGGAGGAATATCCCTAAATATCTGGAGGATAAGAAGCTTGGAATAGTGATTCCACCACCACCAGGTATTTATGTTATAGACGCCAATCTTTCTATTTCTTCATCTTGGGTATTTGATACTGGATGTGGTTCTCACATTTGTCGAAATATGCCGGATTTGAAAAGAAGTAGAAGATTGGCTAAAGGGGAGATAGATCTGCGCGTCGGGAATGGAGCAAGAGTTGTTGCATTAACTGTAGGCGTTTATGAGCTATCTTTGCCTTCTGGACTTATTTTAGAATTACACAATTGCTTTTATGTGCCTGCTATGAGCAGAAACATTATTTCCATTTCTTGTTTGGACGAGAAAGGTTTTTCTATTTCAATAAAGGACAAGTGTTGCTTCATTTATTTTGATAGTATGCACTATTGTAGTGCGCATTTGTCTAATGGATTGTATATCCTTGATCTAAATAGTCCAATCTATAACATAAATACTAAAAGGATTAAAATTAATAATTTAAATCTTACATATCTATGGCATTGTCGTTTAGGCCATATAAATGAGAAACACATATCTAGACTTCATAAGGATGGACTTCTAGACTCATTTGATTTGGAATCATATGAGACATGTGGATCTTGTTTATTAGGAAAAATGACAAAGTCCCCTTTCAATAAGAAATTTGATAGGACTAGTGAGTTATTGGCGCTTATACAAACTAATGTATGTGGGCTGTTCCCCACGCCTGCCAGAGGTGGTTACACCTACTTCATTACGTTTACTGAAGATTTCAGTAGATATGGATTTGTATACCTTATGAAGGCCAAATCCGAATCCTTTGAATTTTTCAAAGAATTCAAGAATGGAGCAAGAGTTGCTGCATTAGCTGTAGGCGTTTATGAGCTATCTTTGCCTTCTGGACTTATTTTAGAATTAGAAAATTGCTTTTATGTGCCTGCTATGAGCAGAAACATTATTTCAATTTCTTTTTTGGACGAGAAATGTTTTTCTATTTCAATAAAGGACAAGTTTTGCTCCATTTATTTTGATAGTATGCACTATTGTAGTGCGCATTTGTCTAATGGATTGTATCTCCTTGATCTAAATAGTCCAATCTATAACATAAATACTAAAATGATTAAAACTAATGATTTAAATCTTACATATCTATGACATTGTCGTTTAGGACATATAAATTAGAAACGCATATCTAGACTCCATAAGGATGGACTTCTAGACTCATTTGATTTGGAATCATATGAGACATGGGAATCTTGTTTATTAGGAAAAATGACAAATTCCCCTTTCATTAAGAAAGGTGAGAGGACTAGTGAGTTATTGGCTCTTATACATACTAATGTATGTGGGCTGTTCCCCACGCCTGCCAGAGGTGGTTACACCTACTTCATTACGTTTACTGATGATTTCAGTAGATATGGATTTGTATACCTTATGAAGGCCAAATCCGAATCCTTTGAATTGTTCAAAGAATTCAAGAATGAAGTAGAGAAGCAACTTGGTAAAAGTATTAAGGCTCTACGATCGGATCGTGGAGGAGAATACTTAAGCCAAGAGTTTGATGAGTATCTTAGAGAGTGTGGGATAGTATCCCACCTCACTCCACCCGGAATGCCACAATGGAATGGCGTTTCCGAGAGGAGTAATCGCACACTATTAGATATGGTGCGATCTATGATGTCTCAAACAGATATTCCGATATCATTTTGGGGACATGCTCTAATGACGACAACTTTTACCATTAACCGTGTTCCATCCAAATCAGTCATGAAGATACCATATGAGATATGGACTAGGAAGCGTCCCATAGTGTCGTTTATGAGGATTTGGGGCTTCGATGTCTATGTAAAGCGTTTAAAAACAGATAAGCTCGGGCCCAACGCGGATAAGTGTAAATTTGTGGGATATCCTAAGGAAACTAAAGGATATTATTTCTACAATCCCACCGAGAACAAAGTGTTTGTTGCTCGGACCGGCGTGTTTCTAGAAAGAGAATTTGTCTCTAAAGAAGCAAGTGGGAGGGCTGTAGAACTTGAAGAAATTCAAGAACCACAAATCACTGAACCGATGTTGGAACATGAGCAAGAACCGCAAGCTGTTGTGGAAGAACCTGTACAGGTAACAAAGGAACTCCGCAGGTCAGGAAGAGTGCGTCATGAGCCAGAGAGGCAGAGACTTCTCGTGACTGAGCCCGATGACGTACCAATCATGAATGATGAGCCTGCAACCTACGGGGAAGCCATGAAAGGCCCAGACTCTAAGAAGTGGCTAGAAGCCATGAAATCCGAAATGGATTCCATGTACACCAACAAAGTATGGACTTTGGTGGAACCACCCGAAAAGGCTCGACCCATAGTATGCAAGTGGGTCTTCAAGAAGAAGACCGACATGGATGGCAAGGTAGTTTCCTGTAAGGGGTGATTGGTAGCCAAAGGGTATAGACAGATTCATGGTATTGACTATGATGAGACCTTTTCACCAGTTGCCATGACTAAATCCATTCGAATCCCACTTGCTATTGCAGCATGCTACGACTATGAGAATTGGCAGATGGATGTCAAAACAGTGTTCCTTTATGGGAACCTCCTCGAGGATGTGTACATGACACAACCGGAGGGTTTTGAGGATCCAGAGAATGCCAATAAAGTCTGTAAGCTACAAAGATCCATTTATGGATTAAAGCAAGCTTCTATGAGCTGGAATCGACGTTTTGATGACGCGGTCAAAGAGTTTGGCTTCATCAAGAACGAAGATGAGCCTTGTGTTCAGAAGAAGTTTAGTGAGAGCTCTGTAGTATTTCTGGTCTTGTATGTGGATGACATACTAATCATTGGAAACGATATTCCTACTTTTAAATATGTTAAAGATTGGCTAGGAAAGTGTTTTGCAATGAAGGACTTAGGAGATGCAGCCTATATACTTTGCATAAAGATCTATAGGGATAGGGTTACACTGATGCAACCTATGAAAGATTCCAAGAACAGATACTTTCCCATGTCGCATGGAGTCACTCTTTCCAAGAATGACTGTCCCTCCAAAGAAATTGAGAAGGACCGCATGAGTAGGATACCCTATTCTTCGGCCATAGGATCCATCATGTACTCCATGTTGTGTACTAGACCAGACGTATCATACGCGTTGAGTATGGTGAGCAGATATCAGTCCAGTCCGAATGAGAGTCACTGGATTGCTTTCAAGAACATCCTAAAGTAATTGAGAAGAACTAAGGATGTGTTCTTGATATTTGGTGGTAAGGAAGAGCTAAGTGTAATTGGTTACACTGATGCAAGCTTCCAAACCGACAAAGATGACTACATATCGCAGTCTGGATACGTGTTTTGCCTGAATGGAGGAGCTGTGAGATGGAAAAGTTCCAAGCAAGGGACAGTTGCTGATTCTACAACAGAAGCTGAGTACATTGCTGCTGCGGAAGCAGCAAAAGAGGCAGTTTGGATAAAGAAGTTTATCACTGAGCTCGGTGTGCTCCCTAGCAGCATGGATCCCATAGAGTTGTACTGTGACAACTCTGGGGTGATCACACAAGCCAAGGAACCAAGATCACACCAGAAATCAAAGCATATACTTAGGAGATTTCATCTTATTTGTGATATGATCGGTCGAGGAGATGTGAAGATGTGCAAGATTCCAACGGATGACAATCTTTCAGATCCGCTCACAAAACCTCTTGCGCAGCGAAAGCATGAAGGGCACGCCAGATCTATATGCATACGAGATGCGCCAGATTGGCTCTAGTGCTAGTGGGAGACTGTTGGAAGGGAGAAGTGTTCCTCATTATGTGAGGGTCTCTTCTTCTAAAAGGACAAGTCATTTTAACATGACCAATCTTATTGCAGTAATGGAACTTTGGAGATGTTTTGCTTCTAGCTTTTACAAATCTGGTATTGTTTTTCTTTGGAAAGTTTAGATTGTATCCAATACCAGTTTTGTGAACAGACTTCAAGCTACCTCCAAGAATCAAGTTGAAGTTGTGTTCTGAGCCTACAAGTTTAGTTTTGACTAATTCAGATTCTTGAGGTTTCTCAGTAAGAGTAGTCTTTTGTTTATCTAATTCATCAACTTGATGTCTTAGATTAACAAGGCCATCACTCAAGAGAGAGTTCTCAGTGATAACTTCCTTGACTTGTGTTTTCAAGATTTTGAAGCCGGTTTTCAAGGCATTGAAATCGCTGTCAGTTTTCTTCTGAGAGAGTTATCAAGATTATGATTTAGGCAAATAAGTTGCAAATTTTCTTTTGCTTGCTCATGAAATTTTTCTTTCAAAACTCTATTTTTTTTCCAGATAGTCCTCTTCATTTAAAAGCATTGTTCTAAGATAATCAGAGAGGCCTTCTGATGATTTTAAAATCAAACAATTCACCATTACCTCAATGTTTTTTTTCAGAACTTTCATCATGCTTGGCCATAAAGCATAGGTTGGCATGTTCTTCTTCATATTCAGAGTCACTTGAGGTACTGAATCACTCCATGAGGCTATCATAGCTTTATTTCTTCTATCATGATCTTTCTTCTGAAAGTTCTTGCTCTTCTTGTGTGTACAATCTTTGATCAAGTGTCCTGCATCACCACACTCAAAGCAATTCATGACTTTAGGCTTATTATTTTGTGAAGAAGACTTACCTTTTTAGTCCTTGCTACTGGAGGATCTGTGTCTTTCTCTATTGAAGTCCTTGTTTCCAAAGTTTTTCTTCATCTTAAGAATTCTTGTCAAGGCTTTGAAAATCAAAGCAATTAGATCTTCATCATCATCCTCAATTTCAAGGCTTTGAATTGTCTCATTCTCTTTATCCTTAAGAGCCAAGTTCTTGACACCTTCTGGTAGCTCTCCATCAGCTTCATTCAAGGATACTTCATGTGTGAGGAGCTTCCCTTGTAGGTCATCAAGTTGGAGTGATGATAAATCTTGAGCTTCCTCAATAGCAGTAGTATTTGGTTCCCATTTTTCCTTTGGAAGAATTCTCATAATCTTCCTCACCTTTTCTTCATTGGAAATATGTTTTCCCAGTGAATCAAGGTTGTTGACAATGTCTGTGAACCTTTTGAACATGTCTCTGATTGACTCATCTCCATTCACTTGATAACTCATATTGCCTGAGATATATATTGATCTTGGTTTGCTTCACTTGACTGGTTCCTACAAAGGTCACCACAAGATTATCCCATATCTCTTTGGCAGTCTTGCAGCTTGAAATCCTGTTAAATTCATCTTCACTCAAAGCACAATATAAGAGATTCATAGTTTTATAGTTCTTTGAGAATTTCTCTAATTCAGATGAAGAAAGTGAGTCTTCAGATTTGGAAGTTCTAATCCCATCCTTCTCCGTGTAAAAAGTATGAGGACCATTTTGGATGATAGTCCAGAGTTTCATGTCTTGATCAATAATGAACATTTTCATCAAAACTTTCTAGTGGACAAAATTTTCTCCACAGAATAGAGGAGGTCTGTTAGCAGCTCTTCCCTGTGAGAAACCACCATCACCTACAGTACTCATAATCACAAGATGGTTAAATCCATGCAGTGATATAAGCTCTGATACCAATTGAAGGGGTGTACATTAGGTAGAATTTTCACCTACGTCTCTACCTCAGGGATCTTCTCCAAGTAGGATTTTCAACTCAATTCTTATTAATAAAAATCTAAGCCCTATATCTCAAGCACAGAGAGATACCTTACTCTGTTACAGCTTGTGGTTCTCACTAACCTATCTAGTACCTGCTCTAGCTATCAGATTAACTAAGAATTCTCTATTGTTCATCTTTGAACAATCCTTGAGAATGTAAACAAGAGAAATATATGAAAGATGTACAAATAAAGTTTAGAACACAAAAACACAGGAGCTGAAACTGCTGTGAGAGTGCAGTGTTCTTCTGAGAGTTGGATTGAGATTTTGATCTGCCTCTTTGATGCTTGAAAATCCTTGAATATGTTTGAGAGTGTATCTAGATTTTTTTCCCGTTGATTTGTGTATGAAATGATTCAAACTGAGCTCCTTATATACAGCTCACTTGATCTACAAATCTTCAAGATTTTCAGCAACAACCTTTCCTATTTTGTAGGAAACAACTTTGACTTCTATAACAGTCTTCTTCCGACGGATAGTTGCTCAGTATCTTCAGGGATACTGATATGATCTTGTCCGTAAATATGTTTAGAAGCTTTTAGGATCAACATATTGATTGCACAATCAAATCAACCCAAAAATTCATTTTCTGCAAAACTCAGGCTAGGAAGTAAATCCTGTAGAATAGGAAATAAACATTTCCTGCAAAAATGAGTCAAACAGATAGATTAGATGGTGTTAAACATGTAAAAATACATTTTCTTTCATCATCAAGTCATATTAGATAAAGCACAGGGGTTTAGGAGTTCAAACAGAAACATAAACTCCCCCTAAGATCATGCTTAAGTCTCAGTCAGTTTCAAGGCTTTGAAAGCTGTTTCAAGGCCTTGAAATAGACTAGCTATTTCAAGTCTTTGAAACATTGTAACTTCTTTGAGCTTACACATAGCTTTTTCCTTGAAGCTTAAATCAGACGTTCAAACAATTTTTCCACGTAAATACGGGGTCTCCATGTTTACTCAGCATATAAGATGTAATGCAATATGATATGCAATATGAGGTGGTACAAAAATTTCCTTAATATTTATTTCCTTAATACTTCATGTGATATTATGTGTTAATACTTGATGTGATGGCATGATGGGGTTACGATGCGAAAATTTAAAGGGTTTCATCCTCTCCCTCTTAGGATAGTGACGTCCCCGAAACTCAGTTTACCTCGTCAAAGAGGCGCGGATACTTGTTTCTCATATCATCCTCTGCTTCCCAAGTAGCCTCTTCTGTTTGATGGTTTGCCCATAGATCCTTTACGAGCTTAAAATTCTTGGTACAAGTGTCCCTTGTCTTGATATATAAGATCTTAACATGATGCTCTTTGTATGCCAAAGACGGGTCTAACTCAATTGGTTCGGGATCCAACAAGTGGGATGAGTCAGGTACACACCTCTTCAGCTACGACACGTGAAAGACATTGTGTACTTGTCCCAAATTAGAAGGTGGGTCTAGTCGGTACACAAATTCTCTGATTATCTCAAGAATGTCATATGGCCCGATAAATTTTGGTCTCAATTTCCCTTTCTGACTGAATCTTGTTACTCCCTTTGTAGGCAAAATCTTAAGAAACGCTTTGTCACCCACTTGGAACTCTAATGGTCTCCTCTTCTGATCTGCATAGGACTTTTGTCTATCTTGTGCCGCCTTCATTCTCTGCTGGATGATTCTCACTTGGTCGGTCATTTCTTCGATCATTTGTGGGCCTATAGCCACCGTCTCGCTGATGTCACTCCAACATAGAGGTGTTCGGCAATTTCTCCCATACAAAGACTCGTGGGGTGCCATGCCAATGCTGGTGTGGTAGCTGTTGTTGTACGAGAACTCTATTAGTGGTAGATTATCAACCCATGATCCTTGGAAGTCCATGACACAATCCCTTAGCATGTATTCCAATGTTTGAATTGTTCTTTCCGGATGTCCATCTGTGGCTGGGTGGAAAGTCGTACTGAATATCAAATGAGTCCCCATCACCTCCTGAAGTGCTTTCCAGAATTGAGACAGAAAGTTAGGGTCCCTGTCAGAAATTATCGAGCTCGGATCTCCATGATATCTCACTATATTTTTGAGATACGCGTCTTCTCTCTGCTCCATGTTCCACGTATCCTTCATCAGAATGAATCTTGCCGTCTTGGTCAATCTGTCAACTACCACCTAAATATATTAAGTCCATTCTTTGATGTTGGCAGTGCCATCACCAAATCCATGGAAATGGAATCCCACTTCCAAATTGGTACGTCCAAAGGCTGAGCTAGGCCCCCATTCTCTTGTGTTCAAAATTCACTTTATGGCATGTTAAACATCGGGCTACGAACTCTGCTAATTCCTTCTTCATGTTTGGCCACCAAAATTTCATCTTCAAATATGTGTAGAGTTTGTCGCCTCCAGGATGTATTGAGTAGGGTGTGTTGTGCGCTTCATGCATAAACTTCTCCTTGGTTTCTGCACACTTCTGCAGTACACACCATCTTCCTTTGTAGCGAAATGCTCCCGTCCTTGTGAATCTGAAAGTCTCTTGCTTGTTCAGCTGCAATCTTCTTCTTGATCCTCTCCTTCTTAACATCTTCTGCTTGGTTACTCCTTATTTCCTCAAAGAATTCTGGTACTCCATTCATACTGCCAAGTAAGTTCTGTACTCCTCCTTGTTCAAGGCATGGCTCGCCTTCCGATTCAATGTGTCAGCAACCAAATTTGCCTTCCCTTCATGGTAATGGATACGCAAGTTGTAGTCCTTGATGATTTCTAGCCATCTCTGTTGTCTGTTTTTCAGCTCCTTCTGCGTGAAAATGTACTTTAGGCTGCGATGATCTGTGTAAATCTTACAAACTGCCCCACACAGATGATGTCTCCATATCTTCAGAACGAAAACTATTGCTGCCAACTCCAATTCGTGAGTATCATGGTTTCTCCTCGTGGGGCTTTAGCTCCAATGAAGCATAGACAATCACCCTTCTTACTTGCATGAGTACACATCCTAGCCCCTTCTTCGGTGCATCGCTGTATACCTCAAATTTTCCAGAATCATTCGGTAGAGTCAATACTGGTGTTGTAGTTAACTTTTCCTTCAGTGTCTGAAATGCTTCTTCACAGCTCTTGCTCCAATGATATTTTACTGCCTTGTTCGTTAGTGCTGTCAGTGGCCTGAATTTCTTGGAGAAGTCCTTCACAAAACGCCTGTAGTAACCTGCTAAGCCAAGGAAACTTCTTACCTCATATACGTTCTTTGGTGTTGGTCAATCTTGGACTGTTGAAATCTTCCCTGGGTCCACTGATATTCCTTCTTTCGAATGATGTGACCCAGTAATGGAACACGATCCAACCAAAACTCGCACTTTGACAGCTTAGCATACAACGGTTCTTGTCTCATAGTTTCCAATACTTCTCTATGATGTTCCTTGTGGTCTTCCTCGCTCTCCGAGTACACAAAGATGTCATCAATAAAGACGACGAAACGATCTAGAAATGGTCTCATTACTTGGTTCATTAAAACCATGAATACTGAAGGTGCATTGGTTAAACCAAAACGCATCACAGTGAACTCGTAATTTCCATATCTTGATCTAAAGGCTGTCTACGGGATATCCTTCTCGGCTACCCGAAGCTTATGGTAACCTGATCTCAAATCAATCATGGAGAATACACTAGTCCCTTGTAATTGATCCTAAAGATCGTCAATCCGGGGTAAAGGGTACTTATTTTTTATGGTTGCACTGTTCAACTCAAGGTAGTCAGTGCATAGCTTAAGCTTCCATCTGTATTCTTCACAAAAGCACGGGTGCTCCCCAGGGTGACACACTTGGCCGTATGTACCCCTTCTCTAGGAGCTCTTGTAATTGATCATTTAGCTCCATCTGTTCTGCTGGTGCCATTTGATATGGAACTTTTGAGATCGACGTGGTTCCATGAGCTAAGTCCAGATTAAACTCCAATTCTCTTCTTGGTGGCATTCCTGGAATCTCATCTGGGAATACGTCAGGAAACTCCTTTATGACACCTATCTCCTCTAGAACATTCTTCTCCTTGGAAACGTCTTGGATGTGATAGAAGTAGGAAGAGTTCCCTTTCTTCACTTGGTTGACTATGTTCAATGCTGACACTAGTCTAATATAGGGCTCCTTCGTGATTCCACGGTAAGAGAATTTCTCTCCGTTGGGTCCCCTTAACCAAATCATCTAATCATAACATTCAATGATGGCTCGATGTTTAATAAGCCAATCCATCCCTAGGATGACATATATGCCTCTAAGATGAAACTTAATCAAGTCTGAAGGAAAGGTGTATGCTAGGTTTTTCACCCGTACTCCTTCAGATACGGTATCACATACTGTTATTTGACCAGTGGGTGTTGCTACTGGGATAGATTTCCTAGCATACTAATTCAAACCCAATTTCTCCACAATGATGCACCAGAATCAAATAATATAAAGGCAGGTTGCACATTGATAAGGAAAGTACCTTTAACAACTCCATGAGCAGTGTCAGCCTCCGCCTTCGTCATGACAACAATCATTTCCATATTTGCATTATGAGCTCCAACTTCTCGTACACCAGATCCATTATTGTTATTTCCTCCATGACCAGCGTTTTTGTTGCGGTTTTGAGCTCCATGCAGTCCTGCAATTCCTTGGTTGTAATTTGGTTGCCTTCCATAGCCATCTCCCTAGTTGTTGCAGCAACAACCCCCTTATCCGGCTCAGGACGAGACCGGGAGGGCAATGCTTAATAGAAGCGTTGGAGATAAAAATCAATATATTCCACAACACATTTATAATATTAACACCAACATTAAGATCTGAGTCTTACACACTAGCTGATTACTATTACACACTAGCATTACAAGATACTACTTGTGACAATGAATGTTGATAACTCTGTTTTCGGAGTTATTTTATTACTTGTTTTCTGTATTTTGTGTGCTCAACATGGAGAATTCGTTGTCTTTTGAGTAAAATAAGATTAAATTGAAAATATTGAGTTTATGTTCATTAAATGTTGAATCCGGGCGTTTCTCTTATATTTTTGATGATTTTATTGCGATATAACCGCGGGTCCTTGTTTCGTGTGGTGATTGGCGAGGATCCAAGGGGATGAAGAAACGAGCTTCAGAAACGAGAAACTCAAAGAAAGTAGCCAAATAAGTGCAGAACACAGCCTCTTCGTGCGAAGAGAAAATGTCTTCGCACGAAGAGAAAGAATTAGCCAGATCGAAGGATTTCTCGGAAAGTCTTCTGGGAATAGGTCTTAGTCTCAAAATCAGTAGACCTTCGCACGCAAATTGTAACTCATCGCACGAAAATCTTCGTATGAAGGAAAAAAGGTGTTCGCACGAAGAGTCGAAGTCTTTGTACCAAGATGTAAGTTCAACTCAGTTCAAGACTTGAAATATCTAGTCTATTTCAAGGCCTTGAAACAGCTTTCAAAGCCTTGAAACTGACTGTGCTTTATATGCATGAACTTAGGGGGAGTTTATGATCTTGATTCAACTCCTAAACCCCTGTGCATGATTAATTGATACTTGATGATGAAAGACAAATTATTTTGACACAGTTTACACTATATAATAGCATCTGTTTGACTCAATTTTGCAGGGAATTTTTTTCCTATTTTTCAGGTTCTGTTTCCTAACCTGAGTTTTGCAGGAAAGGAAATTATGTGATGAATTGATTCTGTGATCAATCCTGCTCTGTTTGGAAGTTTCCTAACATTTTTTCATACAATATCAAATCAGTATCATTGAAGATATTGATCAAACTATCCGTTTGAGAAGCTGTTAGAAAAGTCAAAGTTGAAGTAGTTTGTTAAAGAGAAGATCCTGAAGATCTTCAATTGAAACTGCTCTATAAAAAGAGGAAATGTTGAAGCTATGAAATTGAACAATTAGCAGAGACACTTAAAAACATTCAAGGATTGACAAGAAACAAATAATTAGATTCATTTCTCTCAATCCAAGCATTAGAAGAACAGTGCTGACTCATTGCGCATCCAGTTCTAGTGTTCTTCTCTTCTGAACTTCATTTGTATATATTTTTGATAATACTTCTAGTTCTCATTCTCAAGGATTGTTCAAAGTGAACAATAGAGAAATCTTAGTTAATCAGATAGCTTGAGCAGGTACTAGATAGGTTAGTGAGAAACCACAAGCTGTAACAGAGTAAGGCATCTCTCTGTGCTTGATATCTTGGGCTTAGCTGTGGATTAATAAGAATTGTGTTGAAATCCTGCAGGGAGAAGATCCCTGAGGTAGAGACATAGGTACAAGTGGACTGAACTCTATATATCTTGTGTCTCTTGCATTTACTTTTCTGTTCTTTACTTAGTTCTTTTGCAGCACACAAAACAGTTTCATTTCAAGGTCTTGATATATACTTATCTTTTTATACTCCAACTGTTTTACATTACAAGGGCTTGATACTCATTTCAAGGCCTTGAATATCTTTATAAATATTTTGAAACCACTCTTCTTGCAAGTTTAGAAAAAGTTGGCATACTCTATTCAACCACCCCCCCTTCTAGAGTATTGATCCTGCATTTCTACATACTGTACACCCCTATAATTGGTACCATAGCTTGTATCACTACATAGATTTAACCATCTTGTGATTATGAGTACTGTAGGTGATGGTGGTTTCTCTCAAGGAAGAGCTACTAACAGACCTCCTCTCTTTTGTGGAGACAATTTTCTTCACTGGAAAGCTTTGTTGAAAGTGTTCATCATTGATCAAGATATGAAACTCTGGACTATCATTCAGAATGGTCCTCACACTTTCTACACAGAGAAAGATGGGATTAGAACTCCCAAATCTGAAGGCACTCTCTCCTCTTCTGAGTTATAACAATTTTCCAAAAATTATAAAGCTATGTGCTTTGAGTGCAGATGAGTTTAACAGGATCTCAGGTTGCAAGACTGCCAAGGAGATTTAGGATAAGCTTGTGCTAACCTCTGAAGGATCAAGCGAACCAAGATCAATATCTATCTAAGGAAATAAGATCTATTCAAGATGAATGGAGATGATTCAATCAGAGACATGCTCAAAAGATTCACTGATAGTGTCAACAATCTTGATTCATTGGGAAAACACATCGGGTAAATGACAGGAACCATCGTTGTGGTATGGGAATATACCATATCACTACCCTCTGGTATGGGAAATACCAAAGAGCACCCTTGTGGCTAACGGCAGTTAACAGAAAAATAGAAACTCTACTTTATCCTTTAAGCTTAACAAAATTTACAATCCATTATTAACTAAAAAACAGAAAAAAAAAAAAAAAAAAAAAAAAAAAAAAAACAAAAAAAAAAAAAAAACAAAAAAAAACAAAACAAAACAAAACAAAATCATTCTCCTCCCTGCCTCTTCTTATTCTTCTCTGAGCCAACCCAACCAGTACCACCATAATCAAATCCCACCCACCAACGCCACCCTCACTCTAACCCAATGTTTTAAGAACCTGAACGGTCATCAAACCGGTGAGACACTGGTTTGCGGTTCAACCGGTCGAACCGGTGGTTCAACCGTTTTAGACGGATGTTATTTTATTTAGTATATAATTATTTTTAAATTTATTAAAAATTAACTTTGAAAACCTTAATATGACCAACATTTAGGGTCAAATTATGCAACAATAAAGTCATATGAATTCATATCATAAAACTTTCTTTTTTTGAGAAATTGTTTTGTTGTCAACCGGTTTGAACCCGAGACCTCATGCAGGGGCTTCCAACGCTCTACCACTTGAGCTACCACCCTAGATGCATATAGCATAACACTGACATTAATATAATCTAATAGTTCTTCTCTAAACAAAATATAATTTAATAGTATTATTTTATAAACGTACCAATACCAAAAACATTATCCCCTCAAAAAAATACCAAAAACATTATCGGAAATTTAGAGATCCTTTTTACATAAAGAAATATTACATATATTTTGATGTGATAAAATATTATAAATAGTATCCAAAATAAAGAGAATACAATTTCAAACCTTCCCCTGAATATTAGAATATGTAGATATTCTATTTCCTCAAATCTATTTGTTATTATTCTAAAAAAAAATATGTTTGTTATCTTCTTATCCATACGTTTGTTAAGAGATTCAATTTTGTTTGTTTTGTTCTTATCTTATCTCCTCCTATCATTTCATTCCCTCTTTCCTCACCACTCGGTTTTCTGCTGCACAGACCCACTAACTCTCCGCTCTCCACCATCTTCAACACTCTGTTTTCAACTGCACATCAACCCACTATTTCTCCTCTCTCTCCACCATTCTTCACACTCCTAACTTTAAGGTAACCACTTCGGACTGCAAATTGCTTTCATTCTTCACACTCTATTTCATCTATTTTCTCTCTTCGACTGTAGATCAAGAAACGCGACGAACAAACCGAGTTTTGGAGGCAGAGGGCCTTTGATTCATGAAATTTGTTACGGATTTGGTGTTGTTGAGAAGATATACAAAAACAGGCGGAACCGGTCAAAACCGGCCGGTTGGCTGGTTCAACAATAAACCGACGGTTTTGACCGGTTGGTTTACATGAGCGATCCAATATCCGAACCGTACCGGGAAGGAACCGGTTCACCGGTCGAACCGGCCGGTCCGGTCCGATTTTTAAAACTATGCTCTAACCTCTCTTATCTCAATCAATTCCAACACCTAGCTTCCGCAAAAACAGATCAAAACCCACCCAAAAATCCATGTTCACCCAAACCCACTTTGCCTCTCCAATTCGTTGCGCTTGGCCTTTAAAATCCGGATGTAACCTCCACTGCGGCAACGCAGAGCTCCAATCCGGAGACTTAAAACCCAAACTTGCAACGATTGAGTTCACCCAATCAAACCCACACTTGTAAACCATCAATGACGAACACCCAATTGTACTCCCTTTGATGACTAACGGAAAGAAAGAATGACGAAATCTTCGTCGGCGACTTGGTGTGTTGGGACTTGCAGCCAAAAATCGACGGGCGAGCACTTCGTGAACGGTGGAGTTGCGACGTCTCCGTCTGAGACAGAGGCTGTAAGACTGTGAAATTTGAGCCGATTAGGGTTCGGGTCAATAGGTGATTGGGGTTTCGCTATGTACTGCAGAGGTTGCTAGGGTGAGTGATGGGTTTTAGAGACACGGGGTGTTGGTGATCGGTAGAGGGATTTCTGTAGGGTTTTGATTCATGGATTGCACAACGGAAGCATAATCAAACATAAAACCATGCAAAACCCTCCAAGGATCACAAGTCAAGAAACATAATGATGGTAAAGGTTAGAAATCATAAACACACATTTGGGTTCTCCTTGATGACTTCAAACGCGAATTATGTCACGTTCTCTATAGTTGATCCACGCCTAGAGTTGATCCTAGATCTCCCAACTCCTTTGGTGCTAGCCCGAAAGAGGAAGAGGAAGAAGAAATCACGCAAAACGAGACCCAAAGGAGGGTCTCGGCCTCCTTTGGCCGACGGGGACGGGGCGGCGGCAAGGGGGCGGTTCGGGCCTCCTTGTTGCTTGCTCTCTCTCCTTTTGTTCTCTCCCACTCTTGTTATGTTCACTTAATGAGCATAAGTTATGTGGGAAGGAAGGAAGGAAGGTCCTTTATATAGTCCAACAACTCCTTGTTAACTACCTAAAGGACTTATTCTAGTCCTACTAGAATTCAATTTAGTCCCTTCCTTGCAAATTAGTCCCTACTAAGTTTGCAAGGGTTTGCAAAGTGATCCTTCTAATTAATTAATCCAATTAATTAATTCCCAAATCTAGTTCAACTCTATATAGCGTGTGACCCCATAGGTTCTATCTAGTTGGTAGCAACTATTTGCTAATATGGAGCGGTCTCTAGCAAAACATCCATTCTAGCCAACTAATAGAATAGTCATCTTGACAACCTTTGTACAAGTAATTGTCTCATCCCTTTGTCTCTATATCCGGATTGGACACGAGACATACAAGTCACACTCGTATATCCAATCCATAGTTTCTCGATCCATGGGAATAGCCTTATTCGTGCAAATAACATCAATATCCCATATTGATTTATTTGAGTCTGGCCAGACATTCTATAAGCACTATCCCTCGAGTGGCCTAGGATATTTGCTCCTGTTATGTGGGAGGGACAAATCCTATCTACGTCCACTACGATCTCTAAGCTTGCTTCTTATTGTATCCAGTACACGCCTTTATAACTACCCAGTTACGGTGTAGCGTTTAACGCTACCAAGATCACAATAATCCACAACTAGAATATCTAGTGACTTCAAGTCTAAGGATGACAATACCATTGCACCGCGAGAAGCGCTTGTGACTCAACATAACGTGTATGTAGCCTTCTCGGAGATGGGTCAATCCAGTGCAACATTCCCTAATGCACACCTATGTGTTGGATCGTGATATCTCCATATCAATCCAACCCCATACTAGTCTATAGATGATTGTCCCATTAATCATTATACTTGACTAGGGATATTTAAGATAAACAACACAATTGTAAATCTAAGGAATTCATTATATTAAATATCCAATAAATAATAAATGAATTTCTAGCCACAAATAATTCATACTAAACTAGATTGCCTCTAGGGCATCTATTCCAACAGTCTCCCACTTGCACTAGAGCCAATCTGGCGCATCTCGTATGCCCATACTCCTAGTGTGCCCTTCATGCTTACACTGTGTGAGAGGCTTCGTAAGCGGGTCTGACAGATTATCATCTGTAGGAATCTTGCATATCCGAACGTCTCCTCTATCGATAATATCTCGAATCAGATGAAACTTCCTGAGCACGTGCTTGGACTTCTGGTGCGATCTGGGTTCCTTTGATTGCGCGATCGCCCCAGTGTTGTCACAAAACAACTCAACTGGGTCCGCAATGCTAGGGACCACACCAAGTTCAGAAACAAACTTTCTGATCCAAACAGCCTCCTTTGCTGCGCCATTTGCAGCAATGTACTCAGCCTCTGTTGTAGAATCAGCTACCATCTCTTGCTTGGAACTCTTCCAGCTCACCGCTGCTCCATACAGGCAAAACACATATCCCGATTGTGATCTAAAGTCATCTCTGTCGGTTTGGAAGCTTGCATCAGTGTAACCCCTTACACGCAACTCTTCCTCACCGCCAAATATCAAGAAAGCATCCTTAGTTCTTCTCAAGTACTTTAGGATGTTCTTGACTGCAATCCAGTGACTCTCACCCGGATTGGATTGGTATCTGCTTGTCATACTCAAGGCATATGACACATCTGGTCTAGTACATAACATGGCGTACATGATAGATCCTATGGCCGAGGCATAGGGGATTTTACTCATGCGTTACTTCTAATTCTCATTGGAAGGACAACCACTCTTCGAAAGAGTGATTCCATGTGACATGGGCAAGAATCCCTTCTTGGAATCTTGCATGTTGAACCGTTTCAACACCTTGTCAATATATGTACTTTGACTTAGGCCTAGCAACCTCTTAGATCTATCTCTATAGATCTTTATACCGAGTATATAGGCTGCTTCCCCTAAGTCCTTCATTGAGAAACACTTTCCTAGCCAATCTTTAACAGATTGCAGCATGGGAATGTCGTTTCCAATGAGTAGTATGTCATCCACATACAAGACCAGAAAAGCTACAGAGCTCCCACTAACCTTCTTGTAGACACAAGACTCATCTTCGTTTCTGATGAAGCCAAACTCTTTGACCACTTCATCAAAACGTCGATTCCAACTCCTAGAAGCTTGCTTCAATCCATAAGTGGATCGTTGCAGCTTACAGACTTTGTTGGCTTGCTTTGGATCTTCAAAACCCTCCGACTGTATCATATACACGTCCTCGAAGAGATTCCCATAAAGGAATGCTGTTTTGACATCCATCTGCCATATCTCATAGGCGTGGTATGCTGCAATCGCAAGTAGGATTCGGATGGATTTGGTCATAGCGACTGGTGAAAAGGTTTCATCATAGTCAATACCATGAATCTGTCTGAATCCTTTAGCCACCAATCGGCCCTTATAGGTAATCACATTACCATCCATGTCGATCTTCTTCTTGAAGACCCACTTGCACCCTATGGGACGCGCCCCATCGGGTGGTTCCACCAAAGTCCATACTTTGTTGGTATACATGGATTCCATCTCGGATCTCATGGCTTCCAGCCACATCTGAGAGTCTAGGCCACTCATGGCCTCCTCATAGGTATTAGGCTCATCATCTATGAGCATCGTGTCACCGGAATCGGTTACGAGAAGTCCATACCTCTCGGGTTCCTGGCGCACTCTACTAGATCTACGAAGCTCTTGTGTTACCTGAACAGGTGGCTCCACAACTGCTTGTGGTTCCTGTTCATGTTCCATAATCGGTTCAGTGATTTGTGGTTCTTGAACCTCTTCAAGTTCTACATTCCTCCCACTTGCTTCTTTAGAGACAAACTCTCTTTCTAGAAACACGCCGGTCCGAGCAACAAACACTTTGTTCTCGGTTGGATTGTAGAAGTAGTATCCCTTAGTTTCCTTAGGGTACCCCACAAATTTACACTTATCCGATTTAGGCCCTAGCTTTTCTGATTGTAAACGTTTTACATAGACATCGCAGCCCCAAATCCTCATGAACGACAGTGTGGGACGCCTCCCACTCCACATCTCATATGGTGTCTTCATGACTGATTTAGATGGAACACGGTTAATGGTGAAAGCTGCACTTAATAGAGCGTAGCCCCAAAATGACAATGGAAGATCGGTTTGACACATCATAGATTGAACCATATCCAATAGGGTTCGATTCCTCCTCTCGGACACGCCATTCCATTGTGGCGTTCCGGGTGGAGTGAGTTGGGACACGATCCCACACTCTCTAAGATAGTCGTCAAACTCTTGGCTCAAGTATTCTCCTCCACGATCCGATCGTAGAGCTTTTATACTTTTGCCAAGTTGCTTCTCTACTTCATTCTTGAATTCTTTGAACACTTCAAAGGATTCGGATTTTGCCCTCATAAGGTACACAAATCCATATCTACTGTAATCATCAGTACATGTAATGAAGTAGACATAACCACCGTTGGCAGGCGTGGCAAATGGCCCACACACATCGGTATGTATGAGCGCCAATTGCTCACTAGTCCTCTCACATTTCTTATTGAAAGGGGACTTTGTCATTTTTCCCAATAAACAAGCCTCACATGTCTCATATGATTCAAAATCAAATGAGTCTAGTAATCCATCCTTATGGTGTCTAGATACACGTTTCTCATTTATGTGGCCTAAACGACAGTGCCATAAATAAGCAGGATTTAAATCATTTATTTTAATCCGCTTGGTATTAATGTTGTAGACAGGATTGCTTAGATCAAGGACATAAAGTCCATTAAATAATTGCGCACTAAAATAGTGAATATTATTTAAATAAAAGGAACAACATTTGTTCTTTATTGAACTAATAAAACCATCCTTATCCAAACAAGAAATAGAAATAATGTTTCTGCTCATAGCAGGCACAAAATAGCAATTATTTAATTCTAAAACTAATCCTGAAGGCAGAGATAGCTCGCACACGCCTATGGCCAACGCAGCAACCTTTGCTCCATTCCCAACGCGCAGATCTACCTCTCCTTTAGCCAATCTTCTACTTCTCTTTAGATCCTGCATATTTCGACAAATATGAGATCCACATCCAGTATCTAATACCCAGGATGTAGAGACAGTTAAATTGACATCTACAACAAAAATACCTGGTGGTGGTGGAATCACTATTCCAAGCCTCTTGTCCTCCAGATATTTTGGGCAGTTCCTCCTCCAGTGTCCAGGCTGACTGCAATAGTGACACTCACCTTTAGTCACGGCCTTGGCAATGCCACCAACAGGCTTAAGGGCAGGTTCCTTGGACTTGGCAACTGACTTGCCTTTTCCCTTGGAGGAAGAGGCAAACCTTTTGCCCTTTCCTTTCTGTACCATCATTATGGCCTTGCCCTTACCCTTGTTGATGCTCTGTTCAGCCGTCCTCAACATGTTGAGTAAATCTGGCAGTGGTTTAACGATCTCGTTCATGTTATAGTTCATAATGAACTGTCCATAACTCTCGGGCAACGATTGCAACACGAGATCGGTTGCCAACTCTTGGCCGACCGGGAACCCCAGTCGGACGAGATTCTCCAAGTACCCGATCATTCGGAGTACATGGGGTCCCACCGGGTTCCCTTCTGCCAAATGACATTTGAACAGTGCCTTTGAGACCTCATACCTCTCTACCCTCGCCTGCTCTTGGAAGAGCTGCTTTAGATGTTCGATCAAAGTTCGTGCGTGCCAAAGCATGGCAACTTGGTTCATAATGTGGAATGCGATGGCACGTAACAATGTGCAATTGTTTAGATAAGAGGTTGAACACAACTAGGCTATTAATTTGATTAAGAAACCTAGAGGCAATCAATTGGGATTATCCATATGGATGGATAAATAAGGATTTATTTGCCCAATTGAACCAAGAGTTGCATATGGGATGCAATTGGAATTGTTCCTACCTAAAGTAGTCAAATTATGGGTGACTTGCCAAAGCAAGCTCATAAGGAGATGAAAGATGGATCTTGGCCCACTAGAAAATATAAGGATATTTTCCGCATTAATATCTTGAGGGTTATTAATCCGTAGAAAAATAGTGGGAGCTATATTTGATAAACTAGCCATTATTAAATATAGTCAAAAATTCACAAATACTAAAACTTGCGTATTTTCCTTTTGTAGAATTCCAAATGGCAAACAACTCATCGAGTTCACAACATTCCCTACGATCTGTCCTTGAGAAGGACAAGCTCTCTGGAACCAACTTTCTTGATTGGTACAGAAACTTGAGAATTGTTCTCAAGCAAGAGAAGAAACTGTATGCAATAGAGGAGCATGTTCCAGAAGGTCCAGAGAACCAAACACCTGCTGCCTTAAAGGCGTATCAAAAGCGTGTTGATGACGCTAATGATGAGCCTGCCTAATGCTTTGCACCATGACTTCTGAGCTTCAGAAGAAACACGAAAACATGAATGTTGTCGATATGATCGAACATCTAAAGCAGCTCTTCCAAGAGCAGGCGAGGGTAGAGAGGTATGAGGTCTCAAAGGCACTTTTCAAATGTCATCTGGCAGAAGGGAACCCGGTGGGACCCCATGTACTCCGAATGATCGGGTACTTGGAGAATCTCGTCCGACTGGGGTTCCCGGTCGGCCAAGAGTTGGCAACCGATCTCGTGTTGCAATCGTTGCCCGAGAGTTATGGACAGTTCATTATGAACTATAACATGAACGAGATCGTGAAACCACTACCAGATTTACTCAACATGTTGAGGACGGCTGAACAGAGCATCAACAAGGGTAAGGGCAAGGCCATAATGATGGTACAGAAAGGAAAGGGCAAAAGGTTTGCCTCTTCCTCAAAGGGCAAAGGCAAGTCAGTTGTCAAGTCCAAGGAACCTACCCTTAAGCCTGTTGGTGGCATTGCCAAGGCCGTGACTAAAGGTGAGTGTCACTACTGCAGTCAGCCTGGACACTGGAGGAGGAACTGCCCAAAATATCAGGAGGATAAGAGGCTTGGAATAGTGATACCACCACCACCAGGTATTTTTGTTGTAGATGTCAATTTAACTGTCTCTACATCATGGGTATTAGATACTGGATGTGGATCTCATATTTGTCGAAATATGCAGGATCTAAAGAGAAGTAGAAGATTGGCTAAAGGAGAGGTAGATCTGCGCGTTGGGAATGGAGCAAAGGTTGCTGCGTTGGCCATAGGCGTGTGCGAGCTATCTCTGCCTTCAGGATTAGTTTTAGAATTAAATAATTGCTATTTTGTGCCTGCTATGAGCAGAAACATTATTTCTATTTCTTGTTTGGACAAGGATGGTTTTATTATTTCAATAAAGAACAATTGTTTTTCCTTTTATTTAAATAATATTCACTATTTTAGTGCGCAATTATTTAATGGACTTTATGTCCTTAATCTAAGCAATCATGTCTACAACATTAATACCAAGCGATTAAAATAAATGATTTAAATTCTGCTTATTTATGGCACTGTCGTTTAGGCCACATAAATGAGAAACGTGTATCTAGACTCCATAAGGATGGACTACTAGACTCATTTGATTTTGAATCATATGAGACATGTGAGGCTTGTTTATTGGGAAAAATGACAAAGTCCCCTTTAAATAAGAAAGGTGAGAGGACTAGTGAGCAATTGGCGCTCATACATACCGATGTGTGTGGGCCATTTGCCACGCCTGCCAGGGGTGGTTATGTCTACTTCATTACTTTTACTGATGATTACAGTAGATATGGATTTGTGTACCTCATGAGGGAAAAATCCGAATCCTTTGAAGTGTTCAAAGAATTCAAGAATGAAGTAGAGAAGCAACTTGGCAAAATTATAAAGGCTCTACGATCGGATCGTGGAGGAGAATACTTGAGCCAAGAGTTTGACGACTATCTTAGAGAGTGTGGAATCGTGTCCCAACTCACTCCACCCGGAACGCCACAATGGAATGGCGTGTCCGAGAGGAGGAATCGAACCCTATTGGATATGGTTCGATCTATGATGTGTCAAACCGATCTTCCATTATCATTTTGGGGCTACGCTCTATTAAGTGCAGCTTTCACCATTAACCGTGTTCCATCTAAATCAGTCATGAAGACACCATATGAGATGTGGAGTGGGAGGCGTCCCACACTGTCGTTCATGAGGATTTGGGGCTGCGATGTCTATGTAAAACGTTTACAATCAGACAAGCTAGGGCCTAAATCGGATAAGTGTAAATTTGTGGGGTACCCTAAGGAAACTAAGGGATACTACTTCTACAATCCAACCGAGAACAAAGTGTTTGTTGCTCGGACCGGCGTGTTTCTAGAAAGAGAGTTTGTCTCTAAAGAAGCAAGTGGGAGGAATGTAGAACTTGAAGAGGTTCAAGAATCACAAATAACTGAACCGATTATGGAACATGAACATGAACCACAAGCAGTTGTGGAGCAACCTGTTCAGGTAACACAAGAGCTTCGTAGATCTAGTAGAGTGCGCCAGGAACCCGAGAGGTATGGACTTCTCGTAACCGATTCCGGTGACACGATGCTCATAGATGATGAGCCTACTACCTATGAGGAGCCCATGAGTGGCCCAGACTCTCAGAAGTGGCTGGAAGTCATGAGATCCGAGATGGAATCCATGTATACCAACAAAGTATGGACTTTGGTGGAACCACCTGATGGGGCGCGGCCCATAGGGTGCAAGTGGGTCTTCAAGAAGAAGATCGACATGGATGGTAATGTGATTACCTATAAGGGCCGATTGGTGGCTAAAGGATTCAGACAAATTCATGGTATTGACTATGATGAAACCTTTTCACCAGTCGCTATGACCAAATCCATCCGATTCCTACTTGCGATTGCAGCATACCACGACTATGAGATTTGGCAGATGGATGTCAAAACAGCATTCCTTTATGGGAATCTCCTCGAGGACGTGTATATGATACAGCCGGAGGGTTTTGAGGATCCAAAGCAAGCCAACAAAGTCTGTAAACTGCAACGATCCATTTATGGATTGAAGCAAGCTTCTAGGAGTTGGAATCGACGTTTTGATGAAGTGGTCAAAGAGTTTGGCTTCATCAGAAACGAAGATGAGTCTTGTGTCTACAAGAAGGTTAGTGGGAGCTCTGTAGCTTTTCTGGTCTTGTATGTGGATGACATACTACTCATTGGAAACGACATTCCCATGCTGCAATCTGTGAAAGATTGGCTAGGAGAGTGTTTCTCAATGAAGGACTTAGGGGAAGCAGCCTATATACTCGGTATAAAGATCTATAGAGATAGATCTAAGAGGTTGCTAGGCCTAAGTCAAAGTACATATATTGACAAGGTGTTGAAACGGTTCAACATGCAAGATTCCAAGAAGGGATTCTTGCCCATGTCACATGGAATCACTCTTTCAAAGAGTGGTTGTCATTCCAATGAGATTGAGAAGGAACGCATGAGTAGAATCCCCTATGCCTCGGCCATAGGATCTATCATGTACGCCATGTTATGTACTAGACCAGATGTGTCATATGCCTTGAGTATGACAAGCAGATACCAATCCAATCCGCTTGAGAGTCACTGGATTGCAGTCAAGAACATCCTAAAGTACTTGAGAAGAACTAAGGATGCTTTCTTGATATTTGGCGGTGAGGAAGAGTTGCGTGTACGGGGTTACACTGATGCAAGCTTCCAAACCGACAGAGATGACTTTAGATCACAATCGGGATATGTGTTTTGCCTGTATGGAGCAGCGGTGAGCTGGAAGAGTTCCAAGCAAGAGATGGTAGCGGATTCTACAACAGAGGCTGAGTACATTGCTGCAAATGGCGCAGCAAAGGAGGCTGTTTGGATCAGAAAGTTTGTTTCTGAACTTGGTGTGGTCCCTAGCATTGCGGACCCACTGGAGTTGTTTTGTGACAACACTGGGGCGATCGCGCAATCAAAGGAACCCAGATCGCACCAGAAGTCCAAGCACGTGCTCAGGAAGTTTCATCTGATTCGAGATATTATCGATAGAGGAGACGTTCGGATATGCAAGATTCCTACAGATGATAATCTGTCAGACCCGCTTACGAAGCCTCTCACGCAGTGTAAGCATGAAGGGCACACAAGGAGTATGGGCATACGAGATGCGCCAGATTGGCTCTAGTGCAAGTGGGAGACTGTTGGAATAGATGCCCTAGAGGAAATCTAGTTTAGTATGAATTATTTGTGGCTAGAAATTCATTTATTATTTATTGGATATTTAATATAATGAAGTCCTTAGATTTACAATTGTGTTGTTTATCTTAAATATCCCTAGTCAAGTATAATGATTAATGGGACAATCATCTATAGACTAGTATGGGGTTGGATTGATATGGAGATATCACGATCCAACACATAGGTGTGCATTAGGGAATGTTGCACTGGATTGACCCATCTCCGAGAAGGCTACATACACGTTATGTTGAGTCACAAGCGCTTCTCGCGGTGCAATGGTATTGTCATCCTTAGACTTGAAGTCACTAGATATTCTAGTTGTGGATTATTGTGATCTTGGTAGCGTTTAACGCTACACCGTAACTGGGTAGTTATAAAGGCGTGTACTGGATACAATAAGAAGCAAGCTTAGAGATCGTAGTGGACGTAGATAGGATTTGTCCCTCCCACATAACGGGAGCAAATATCCTAGGCCACTCGAGGGATAGTGCTTATAGAATGTCTGGCTAGACTCAAATAAATCAATATGGGATATTGATGTTATTTGCACGAATAAGGCTATTCCCATGGATCGAGAAACTATGGATTGGATATACGAGTGTGACTTGTATGTCTCGTGTCCAATCCGGATATAGAGACAAAGGGATGAGACAATTACTTGTACAAAGGTTGTCAAGATGACTATTCTATTAGTTGGCTAGAATGGATGTCTTCCTAGAGACCGCTCCATATTAGCAAATAGTTGCTACCAACTAGATAGAACCTATGGGGTCACACGCTACATAGAGTTGAACTAAATTTGGGAATTAATTAATTGGATTAATTAATTAGAAGGATCACTTTGCAAACCCTTGCAAACTTAGTAGGGACTAATTTGCAAGGAAGGGACTAAATTGAATTCTAGTAGGACTAGAATAACTCCTTTAGATAGTTAACAAGGAGTTGTTGGACTATATAAATGAACTTCCTTCCTTCCTTCCCACATAACTTATGCTCATTAGTGAACATAACAAGAGTGGGAGAGAAACAAAAGGAGAGAGAGCAAGCAACAAGGAGGCCCGACCGCCCCCTTGCCGCCACCCCGTCCCCGTCGGCCAAAGGAGGCCGAGACCCTCCTTTGGGTCTCGTTTTGCGTGATTTCTTCTTCCTCTTCCTCTTCCGGGCTAGCACCAAGGACTTGGGAGATCTGGGATCAACTCTAGGTGTAGATCAACTATAGAGAACGTGACATAATTCGCGTTTGAAGTCATCAAGGAGAACCCAAAGGTGTGTTTATGATTTCTAACCCTTACCATCGTTATGTCTCTTGACTTGTGATCCTTGGAGGGTTTTGCATGGCTTTATGTTTGATTGTGCTTCCGTTGTGCAATCCATGAATCAAAACCCTACAAATGACACTTTGACCCCCTTTTTCCATCTTTGTCCTCTTTTGTTTCAATTTCTTCCTCTCCCAAGCTTCCGCATATGTTCCGAAGTTCGTTTTCCTCCTCCTTTTGATCCATGAGCTCCGTTTTCTGTCCAACACAACACGAAAACACCCGGTGCGATCAAAAGTGACAAAATAAATGTAAATAATGTGAAAAACGCCCGGATTAACAATTTATCACTCAAAGCTGAACTTATCCAATTTCCTCAAGTTCATAGTTTATTTCTAATATATTCAACCCGAAAATTACACAAAACGGTACACAAACGTAGAAGAAATATAACTCTAATATAGAGTTATCAGTGATGCAGGACACTTGGTCAGAGACTGTCCACACAAAAAGAGCAAGAACTTTCAGAAGAAAGATCTTGATAGAAGAAAGAAAGCTATGATAGCCTCCTGGAGTGATTTAGAAACCTCAAGTGACTCTGAATCTGAAGAAGAACATGCCAACCTATGCTTTATGGCCAAACATGATGAAAGTTCTGAAAAGAACATTGAGGTAATGGTAAATTGCTTGATTTCAAAACCAACAGAATCCCTCTCTGATTATCTTAGAACAATTCTTTTAAATGAAGAGGACTATCTGAAAGAAATTAGAGTTTTGAAAGAAACAATTCATGATCAAGCAAAAGAAAACTTTCACCTTGTTTGCCTAAATCAGAATCTTGAAATCTATTAGAAGAAAACTGACAGTGATTTCAAGGCCTTGAAAATCAGTTTCAAAGCCTTGAAAACATAAGTCAAGGAAGTAGTCAATGAGAACTCTCTTTTGAGTGGCATCATTGTTAATCTAAGACATCAAGTTGATGAATTGGATAAACAAAAGACTACCCTAACTGAGAAACTTCAAGAATCTGAATTTGTCAAAACAAAACTTGCAGGCTCAGAACATAACTTGAACTTGATCCTTGGAGGTGTTGGAATTGTTCCCTAGATGCAATCAATTTAATGTGACAAATATGTGGATTTACGATTCATTATGTAATCGATATAAAGATATGTTAACATGAATAAAATACTTAGAATATATGTGTTTTATTCTTAAATATCCATAGTCTATTATATTGATTATTAGGACAATCAACTATAGACTAGTATGGGGTTGGATTGATATGGAGACATCACGATCCAACAAATGGGTATGCATTAGGAGTAGTGGCATACTGGATTGTCCCATATCGGAGAAGGCTACATACAAGTTATGTAAAGTCACAAGTGCTTCTCGTGGTGACAACGGTATTGTCATCCTTAGACTTGAAGTCACTAGATCATATAGTTGTGGTGTATTGTGTTTTGGTAGCGTCAAACGCTACACCGTGATTGAGTAGTCATAAAGGCGCGTATCGGACACAATAGGAAACAAGCTTAGATATCGTAGTGATGTAGATAGAATTTGTCCATCCCACATAACGAGAGAAAATATCCTAGTCCACTCGAGGGATAGTGCTTATAAAATGCTGGCCAGACTCAAATAAATCAATATAGGATATTGATGTTATTTGCTCGAATAAGGCTATTCCCAGGATCGGGGAACTATGGAATGGATATAAGAGTGTGACTTGTATGTCTCCTGTCCAATCCGAATATTGAGACAAAGGGATGAGACAATACTTGCACAAGGTTTGTCATGATGACTATTTCTAATGGTTGGCTAGAATGGATGTCTTCCTAGAGGCCGCTCTATATTAGTAAATAGTTACTACCAACTAAATAGAAACCTATGGGGTCACACGCCATATAGGATTGTACTATACTCGGGAATTAATTAATATGATTAAATAATTAGAAGGATCAATCGGAACAACTTGCTAACTTAGTAGGACTAATATGCAAGTTGGACTAATCCGAACTTGAGAAGGATTGGGAGAGGACCTTTATCTAGTAAGAAGGAGTTGATGGACTATATAAAGGATGCTCCTAGCTTCCTTCCCTTCAAATAATGCTCATAACATAAGTTGAGTATAAGAGAAGGAAGGAGAGAGCAAGACAACAAGAGGGCCCAAACCCCCTTGCCGTCCGCCCCTACCCGTCGGCCAAGAAGAAAGTCCGCCCCTTCTCTTTGGTGATCCGTTGCGTGTTTCCATTCATCCTAGCTAGCACAAGGTGTTTGGAGGATCTAGATCTAAATCCTAGGCGTGGATCAGCCGTAGAGACGTGATACTTTTCGCGTTTGAATTCATCAAAGGAGACTTACAAGGTACATATCACGAATCATTTACCATCGTCATGAATTCTCTTCCTGTGATCCTTGGAGGGCCTTGATCGGATAAATTATTCTTTATTCCGCTGCGCAATCCATGATCAAAACCCTACAGTGGTATCAGAGCCACAGGTAGTAGAGCATAACGTGGTTTATGTGCTACGTTTTTTTTGTTTTTCACATATAATTGTTGTTTATTGCGTTAAAACAACAAATTTAAGCATATTAGATGCATTTTGAATGTGATTCAACCAAACAAGATCTAATTCTTGCATTGGATTTATGAATGAGTGAGTTTGAGAAATTTTAAGAACTTAGATCTAGGGTTTTTGGGCATCCAACTGGAAAAATGAGTTTTTCAATTAGGAAACAACCAAACTTGGGCAAAAAGGCAAGGAGTTGTTTTGGAAACAACTCCTAAAAGAGGTTCGCCCCCCTAGGGGACCGCCCCTCCTTCGTTGCCGCCCAAGCAAGGATCGAACAAGGGGCTGGGGCAGCCCTAGCACACGGCCTAGCCGTGTGGGCTAGGGGCCGGCGGGCCCAAGGTGTAACGACCCGGGATCTCGGTTCAGGGTTAAAAGAGACAATCGATAACTAAAAGTAGAAAATTAACTATTACATTTAATTTAATGTATACAACAAATTTCTCAAAAAAATGAGTACAATTTGGATAAAGAAAAAGAAAATGTGTTGTGATCTACTAAGTGACGAATTTGTCTCGATTCGCGTTCCCATTCTCCCACCTTGATTCATGACCTGCGGTTCTAAAATGGCACAAACCGACGCAGTTTTGAAGAAAAATAATCAGTAAAAACTGAGTAAATACACACTACGACATGTAAAGCAACGATTTGCATGGAAGCATGAGTTGAAGAAAATAAAGAGATTTGAAAATCAATGAGCAAAAGAGTTGGAACAATTCAGAACAAATATGAGTAATCGCGTAGCGAGATTTATAAACCACAAGTAGTCAACATATTCTTAAACAAGTAGAATATCAACAGTAAACAAGTCCATTTGACCTGATAATGATATTAAATCACAAGTAGCCAAAGATTTTCAAATCATTTGAATCGATTAGGGCATATTAAGAGCCACAAACAACATCAATAGAGTAAACAAACTTTCTTTCAATTCAAATTTAACCGTTAAGTTTAGCTGAGGCATATCCAGAGCCACCAGCAGGATCGATGTAGACAGAGGGATCACGAAATAATCACTAAGGGTTCCTTATAGGGTCTATCAAACCCTATTTCACCTCAGCGTTAAGGGAGCCCATTCGTCAACCCCGCTCACAACATTAGCTAAAAGGCCTTAAGTGTCGACACCCCTATACCGTAGTGACCCTTACAAGTATAAGTAGTACTCTATAGCTCTATAAACCCCTTGATCTCAATATCTTGATACATTTTGGCTCATCGGGGGCGGATTTGTGAACATTAACGTTCTATCCAATAATAAGAAGCATTGCTTCAATGGTCTTAGCCATAAGAAAATGGAGGATCGCTTGACGCCTCCCATTAATAACAGTACTCTGTACATCGTCCTAAGTCTATTAGAGGTATTTTAAGCACATAACCAGAATCAGAATATCAACAATTCACAAGTAATTTCCCAGAGTTCTCAAAGGAGACGAATAAATAATTTAACAACATTCGAGTGGAAAACATGCATTCTCATACTATTTCATATAAAAAACATTCATTTGAAACATCAAACACAAACGCACATTTTGATATAAAAAGGCCGTACATATGTACTTACCACTGAGATGAAGCACAATTAAAAGCAAGAAACTAAGCCTAGCACTCCGACGACAACCGCTCTCTCCTACGAGGTCGATGTCTACAATCACACGTATGACGTACTCGTTATAACCAATTTACACATTTATAACAAAAATTCAAACATACATGTCACATAGTCCTAAATGTCTCTAATGCACATATAATGATGTTTAATTATCAAAATAAGTCCAACAAAACACCTAGAAGTTCAAAAATTCAAGTTTTTTAAAAAAATGTGAAACTACAATTCTGGACAGAATTGTAGCTCTGACTTTGGAGCCATAGTTACCATATCAAATCATCTCCCAAAATCTTGAAATTAATGTATGATGAACCTATATGTTTCTAATTTCAGAAACATCAAGAAAATCATGCATAGCTATTATAAAACTCAAGTTACAAAAATAACAGACACTGCTATGCAGAGACAAGTTTGGAAGAAAGTTTCAACTTTGAAGAACAATTACTACTTCTTGGAGAATAGTAAAAATGACCATATTCTCCAGAATGAATCCCTTATGTGTCTAGTTTCATAAAAAGAAAGATTTGGTTCCATAAATTTCTGGAAATGAGATTTTTAACAAAAATGGTAAAACTTGTCCAAAAACAGAGTTTCATAAAACATGCAAATTAGAATGAGCATATCTCCCTAACCAAAAAGGATATGTAGTTGAATTTTATTTAAAAATGACCCTCTCTGAGTCTAGTTTTAGAATATGAAAGATTTAGAAATTTCACAGAGACAAAACTTGGAGATAATGTACATTTTCCACAAACTGGTCAGATTATAAAAATATGCAATTTTTGCAAAAATCAACAAGTTTGATTCAAATGATACATGCAACTTATGGAGACTTGACTTTCACCCAAATAACACCATTTTAGGCATTAACTAAGATTTTTACATGCTTTTGACACAAATGATCAAAACCCTCTTGGGTAACAATGCAAAGAAGATGACATTCACAACATGCATGTGGGTTCTAGTGTGGGTTTCATGAAATAGAGAACAATCAAGTGTCAAACTCATGATCAAGCCACAAAAATGGAGAATCAAGTTTGGAAATGAAGAAATATTAGATGAATTTTCATAAATCAATTCTAAACATAGACATGCAAGCATGAATTGAAGGCTAGAAGAAAACTTTACCAAAAGATTCAACAAGATGGTGCATGAAAGAGTGAAATTGGCCTTGAATTCTTGAGTGGAATGATGAAAGAAATCCCCTCCATGATGGTACTAAGTTTAGACTCAAGTTTTTCATGATTTGGAGACTAAGAAATGAAGATTTGGTGTTGTTTTTGTGAGGTCAACTCCCAAAAACGGGATGAAGTTTTGAGAGAGAGAGAAGAGAGCATGTATTGATGTTCTTGAAGAGAAAAAGTTGAAGAAAAAATGAGGGTGAAAAAGCTAGGGAGTGATCACTAGTTGAGGTGATGGGAGGATGGAGTGAATAATCCCACAATGGGATGTACATACATACAAGTGGTAGGTAGTAGTTGTTTAATTTGGGTTTGACTTGCATGGGAGAGGAAGATGAGCTTGAAAGTTATAAAATTCTCCCAACAATCAGTTAGGGTAGAAATAGAAAAGGCTAATAGTTGAGGGGTGAAAATATAATTTCCAATTAATAGGTAACACTAGAAAAGATAACTTTCACAAATTGTAAAATCTCCAAATAATTTTAAAAAACACTTTGTATAAATCACTTTTAGAAAGCCACAAGTACCTCCCAAGTATACAAAATAAGTTTCATATAACATTTTTAAAGTTTTAAAAACTACAAAATAACCCCAAAATAAAAGTATATATCATCATAGATGTCAAATGACTCACTTATACGTTAAAACTAAGAAATGTCATTAATAAGTTTGAAATATAAATTTCTCAAAATTTTCATATATCTTTTTTTCTTTTCGAAATGACCAAATAACCCTTAACTTAAATACGGGGTATCACACAAAGACTCGGGCGGTCCATTAAGGGGTTCGGCCAAGCTTTTGGTGGGCCCTCGTGGACCGTTTTGACCCTAGTAATCCTAAAATCAACTAAAAATTGACTAAGTGCGTTAAAAAAATTGGTTTTAACTATTTATGTACAATTTTTATGGTGATTGGATATGGCCTTAGATGTGGTTTGTTGTGAATGTTTAATTTTTATGGTTTGTATACGGTCTGCGAGCTGATCAATTTAATGTAATAATTAATTAGGGTTTTACGGCATGCGAGGCGATTTTTTTCTCAACTTGTGAGATTTATGTATTTAGTTTAGTTGATAGCTAGTACTAAATAGAATAGATAGCCAAGATTGAAGAAAAGAAGCCTAAAGAATTAAAGGAGCCACAACATGGAGCATAGAGCATTCCACAAGGCTATGGAGGATGGACCAAATGATATAGGCACATGGAGATGCGTTTTCTATTCTTGGGTTCATAGATATTCTCAGTGGCTTGGGAATATCTTAGTCTAGGAGGCCATATTCACATCACGTTAGTTTCGGTTTTGTGGATGTTTACTTTATTGTCTTTTTATTGTTGTTGGTGTATGGATGATGCATGCAATTTGATAATAAGATAATCAACAACCCGGATCTTTTATTTAGAGTTTTGCCCGAACTCAAATAAGTAGATCAGTTGATATAGATAAAAAACAACTTAAAATTGAAAAAGAAAATCCCTCAATTTAAATATTGCGTTTTGCCTTCTCGTTATTTAAACACTCTTCATGATCATGATTATCAAGCTCGTGCGTGCCAAAGTAGGGCGACTTGGTTTGTCATGATTGTGTTGCGATGGCACAAGAAAGTAATGAGCAACCATTTAAGTAAGAGTTTGGACGCAACTAGGTGACTTTAATAAGATTAAAAGCCTAGAGGCAACCAATTGGGATTATCCATGGGATGGATAAATAAGGAGTTATTTGACCAATTGAACCAAGAGTTGCATAAGGATGCAATTGGAATTGTTCCTACCTAAACAACTAATTTTGGGTGACTTGCCAAAGCAAGCTCAAAAGAAGTGAAATATGGATCTTAGCCCACTAGAAAATATAATGATATTTTCCGCATTAATATGGATGGTTATTAATCCGAGAAAAATAGTGGGAGCTATGTTTATAATTTAAATCCTTATTGAATATAGTAAAACATCACAATGCTTTGCATAATATTTTTTGTTGAATACCCATGGCATAAAAAAAATGAAACGCGACTTAATGTCCTTAAGAAGGACAAACTGTCTGAAATCCATTTTCTAGAATGGTATAAATTTGAGAATTGTTCTCGAACAAAAAATGTTGTACATCGTAGAACATAAAGTTCTTCTTCCACAAACTACCAATAACACTAAAGCTGATGTAAGAAACATCAAAGAATGGATCTTTGGATGTAACTTGCCTCATGTCAGCTGCCATGAACTTTGAGCTTTGGAAGCAAGATGAGAAACATGGAGGCGTATGATATGATCATACATTAAAAGAAGCTCTTTTAAAGAGAGATCTAGACATGAAAGTCTTGAAGTGTTGCTCCACTTTGCGTTTTACTATCTCTTTTAAATAAGTTCAGGCTTGCCAAATCAAGGCGACTTGATTCATCAAGATATGATGGAACGACACTAGCTAGTAGTGTGTGACTGCTGAAGCAAGAGATAAAACGCAACTAAGCTATTTCAATAGGACCGAAAGCTTAGATTTTGGGAGTTATCTATAAGATAGATGAAGAATAAACAGTTATTCACCCAAAGTGGACCAAGAATTGCATTGGATGCAATTATTGTTTTGTTCAAAGTTGATTTACTCAATATGATTGAGAATCGCTAAACAAAGCCCTCATAAAGGGCATAGGCAGAACATGTTAAATGGTTAACAGCATGGGTAAGGGTAAAAGGTTTGTGCCGACTTCATGGTTTTAAAGCAAGCTTGTTCCTAAAACCAAGTTGCCTTAAAGTCCCATAGGTGGTGTAGAGGAAGAGAGACTACCCTAAGTACCTGGAAGTAAGTAATAATGGAATTATGAATTCCAATTTAGGTATTTTTGTTATAAAAGTCAATGTGTCTATCTCATCATCAAAAGTATGTGATACTATATGAGGATCTCAAATTTATAGAAATGTGGCGGATCTCAAGAGATGCAGACGATTTGGATAAGGAAGAAATAAACCTACATGTGGGGCAATGAAGCAAGGGGTTGCTGAATTAGCCGTAGGGAATTATGTCTACCTTTTTGGAATTATCCATGAATTAGAAAAATATGATTAAGTCACTGCTTTGAGTAGGTGCATTATCATAGTTTCTTTTTTGGACAAGAAAGGCTCTCTATCATAATAAAGGACAAATGTTGTTCCATTTATTCTCATATGCATTATTGTAATGCAAATTTTATCTAATGGATTGTATATCCTTGATCGTGATAATTTCATCTATAAAATTAATACCAATATGTTTGCATATAATGATATGAACTTCAGTTATCTTTAGCATAATCGTTTAGGCTACATGAATAAGAGATACATATCTAGAACTCCATATGGATGGATTTCTGGAACTCATTTGATTACTGAATCATATGAGACATGTAATACTTATTTATTAGGAAAGATATGATCTTTGGGAATCATACATGTTGATGTATGTAGGCCGCTAAGCACAAATGCTAAAGGTGGCTTTGAGTACTTCATCATATTTACTGATGGGATCAGAGAAATATGGATTTGTGTATCTTATGAAGAAACAAATCAGAATCCTTTGCATTGTTCAAGGAATTCAAGAATGAAGTAGAGAACCAGCTTGGAAAAAGTATTAGGGCTCTACGATTGGATCGTAGAGGAGAGTACTTGAACCAAGAGTTTGACAAACATCTATAGGAGTGTTGGATATGATCCAAATTCTCTCAACCTAGCACGCCACATAGATATGGCGTGTCTAAGAGGAGTGTTCGGACCTTGTTGGACACAGTTCGATCCATGATGTGTCAAAATAGAACTTCCAGTTTACTTTTAGGGGCCATGTTACAGCAAATTTCGCCCTTAACCTTGTTCCATGTAAATTAATTATGAAATACACCGTATGAGATATGAACTAGGAAGTATCATAGTATTTCGTTCATAAAGAATGTGGGTTATGAAGTTTATGTAAAAAGTTTACAGATAAACTTTAACCTAAGTCGGATAGATGTACTATGTGGAATATCCCGAGGAAACAAATGATATTATTTCTACAATCCAATTGAGAACAAATTGTTTGTTGCTCGAACCACAGTGCTTCTAGGTTGAGATTGTCTCTAAAAGAAACAGTGTGAGGACAGTAGAACTCGAAGGAGTTCAAGAACCACAACAGAACATTGATTCTTTTGATGGAAGATGAGTAGGATCACAAGGTGTTGTGGAGCAACCTACTCAAGTACCATAATAACCTCGTAGGTCAGGTAGGATATGTCAAGGAGCTTGATAAATATGGATTTCTCATAAACCGTTGATATATTGCTCATAGAGATGAGCCTACAACCTATGAAGAGGCCACAAGTAGGCCATACTCTCAGAAATGTCTTGGAGCCATGAGATACGATAGGTAATTCATGTATACCAACAAAGTATGAACTTTGGTGGAACCACCTGTAAGGGTAGGACCCATAGGGTGCAAGTGGGTTATGAGGAAACCAACATGGATGGTAATGTGATTACTTTTAAGGGACAATTGGTTTGAAAAGGGTTTCCTGTGAATTCATAGTATGGACTATGACAAAATCTTTCCCCAATTGTGATGCTTAAATCCATTAGCATCTTGCTTGTAGCAGTCTGACTATAGATTGAGTCAAGCTTCTCAGAGTTGGATTCTTCGAATTAATGATGCAATCAAAGGATTGTGGTTCCATCAAAATTGAATATGAAGCTTATGTTTACAAGAAGGTTAGTGGGAGCACAGTTATATTTATGGTCTTGTATGTAGAGACATACTAATCATTGGGAATGATGCCCTACTTGGCAATCTTACGTAGTTTGACTACGAAATTAATATTAAATGATAGACTTAGGAAAATAAACCTATGAAGATCTATGGAGATAGATTAAGATGGTTGTGCGGATTAGGTCATAGTACATAAACTGACACAGGTGTTGAAATGATTCAACATGCAAGAATTATGATTCTTACCTATGTCACATGGAATTAGTCCTTGAAAGACTGATTGTCTTTCCAATTAAGTTGGGAAAGGGACCGTATGAATAAGATTCATGAGATACGCCATGTTATGTACTAGGCCAGATGTGGCATATGGTATGACACAAAGATACTAGTCAAATCCGGGTGAGAGTCACTTGATGATTATCAAGATTATTCTTAAGTACTTGAGAAGAACTAAATGATGAATTCTTGATAAATAGAGGATAGGAAGAGTTTATTGTAAGGAGTTACAGTGATGCGAACTTCGAATCTAACAAAGAATATTTCAGATTATAAGTCAAGTTTTATGTTTTGCACTAGTGGGAGGAACTATGAGCTGGAAAGGCTCCAGGCAAGTTTCAGTAACTATTCTAACATAGAGGACTGAGTGAATTACTGTATAAGATGCACTTACTCATAATATTCAATCTTAATCAACTCGTTGATAGAAGAGATGCGAGTATTAGCAAGGTACCAAAAGATGTCTCACCTATCATACCCCTGCGCAGTGAAGCATGGAGGGCAGCGCTAGATCAATAGGCATATGATGCAGAAGATTGAATCTAGTGCAAGTGGGAGATTGTTGGAATTGTGCCCTATAGGCAATCATTTTATTGTGACAAATATGTGGATTTACGATTCATTATGTTATCGATAAAGATATGTTAAAATGAATGAAGTCCCTAGAATATAAGTATATATTCTTAAATATCCCTAGTCGATTATATTGATTAACAAGACAATCAACTATAGACTAGTATGGGGTTTGATTGATATGGAGATATCACGATCCAACACATGGGTATGCATTAGGAGTAATGGCACACTGGATTGACCCATCTCGGTGAAGGCTACATACAAGTTATGTAAAGTCACAAGTGCTTCTCATGGCGACAACGGTATTGTCATCCTTAGACTTGAAGTCATTAGATTGTCTAGTTGTGGAGTATTGTGTTTTTGTAGCTTCAAACGCTACACCGTGATTGGGTAGTCATAAAGGTGCGTATCAGACACAATAGGAAGCAAGCTTAGATATCGTAGTGATGTAGATAGAATTTTTCCCTCCCACATAACGGGAGAAAATATCCTAGGCCACTCGAGGGATAGTGCTTATAAAATGTCTGGCCAAACTCAAATAAATCAATATAGGATATTGATGTTATTTGCACGAATAAGGCCATTCCCAGGATCGAGGAACTATGGAATGGATATACGAGTGTGACTTGTACGTCTCGTGTCCAATCCGGATATTGAGACAAAGGGATATACAATACTTGCACCAGGTTTGTCATGATGACTATTTCTATTGGTTGGCTAGAATGGATGTCTTGCTAGAGGCCGTTCCATATTAGTAAATAGTTACTACCAACTAAATAGAAACCTATGGGGTCACACGCCATATAGGATTGTACTAGAGTTTGGATTTAATCAATATGATTAATTAATTAGAAGGATCAAATCACAACAACTTGCTAACTTAGTAGAACTAATTTGCAAGTTGGACTAATCCGAACTTGAGAAGGATTAGGAGAGGGCCTTTATGTAGTAACAATGAGTTGTTGTACTATATTAAGGATGGTCCTAGCTTCCTTCCCTACAACTAATGCTCATAAAAGAAGTTGAGTAGGAGAAGGAAGGAGAGAGCAAGACAACAAGATGGCCGAAACCCCCTTGCCGTCCGCCCCTACCCATCGGCCAAGAAGAAAGGCCGCCCCCTCTCTTTGGTGCTTCGTTGCATGATTTCTTCATCCTCTTCCATTCATCCTAGATAGAACAAGGTGTTTGGAGGATATAGATCTCAATGCTAGGCGTGGATCAACCGTAGAATCGTGATACTTTTCGCGTTTGAAGTCATCAAAGGAGACCTACAAGGTACATAACAAGAATCCTTTACCATCGTCATGTATTCTCTTCCTATGATCCTTGGAGGGTCTTGACCGGATAAATTATTCTTTATTTCGATGCGCAATCCATGATCAAAACCCTACAGGAGGTAGCTTAAAGTCTATTCACAAACTGGTATTGGATACAATCCAAATTTTCCAAAAAAGAACAATACCAGATTTGTCAAAGCTGGAAGCAGAACATCTCCTAAGTGTCATTACTGCAATGCGAGTGGTAATGTTAAGATGACTTGTCCTTTTAGAAGAAGAGACTCTCACATAATGAGGAACACTTTTCCATTCCAACTTAAAGGGCTAGTTAGACAGATTTGGGTTCCTAAAGGATTTAGACCACCCAACATGGTTGACCCTGAATATGAATCTAAATTCCACACTTGGTCTAACAGCTGAGTCAGGCAGTGAATGGTTTTTGCAGGTTGTCACCAAGATTAAGGAACATAAATGGTTTATGGACAGTGGTTGCTCAAGACATATGAGTGAAAAGAGATCTTTGTTCTCAGAATTGAAGGAACAATCTGAAGGTTCAATTACACTTGGTGAAAAAGGAAAATGCAGCATTCTTGGTATTGGTAAAGTTGGTACAGATTCTGAAAATTTCATTTCCGATGTATATCTAGTTGATGGTTTTAAATTTAACTTGCTTAGTCTATCTCAGCTTTGTGATAATGGAAACAAGATTATCTTTAACAAAGAGAAATGTGTGGTGCAAAATGAGAAATCTGGCAATTTCATCCTCACTGCCTCTAGGTCAAAAAATGTCTATACTTTTCAAACTAACAAAGTTGCAGGAGAAAACTTGAAGTGTCTCAAGGCCTTGAAAGAAGATTCAATGCTTTGGCACAGAAAGTTAGGACACATTAGCTTGCATACATTGAACAAGTTGGTTTCCAAGAATTTAGTAAGAGGTCTACCCTCTATCAAGGTCAGAGATGAAGAAGTGTGCAAGGCATGTGCACATGGCAAGCAAAATAGAAGCTCATTCAAACCAAAGAAATTTGTAAGTACTAGTAGACCCATTGAATTACTGCATATGGATCTCTGTGGTCCTATGAGAACTCTAACTCCAAAGGGTAATAAGTACATGCTTATTATTGTAGATGATTTTTCTAGATATACTTGGGTTATGTTTCTTAGAGAAAAATCTGAAGCTCTCACTGAATTTTCAAAGCTTTGAAGAGAACTTCAAACCTTGAAAACCTACCTATTGCTTCAATCAGATGTGATCATGGTAGAGAGTTTGATAAACTTGAGTTTTATGTATTCTTTTCTAAGCATGGTATCTCTCACAACTTTTCTTCTCTTAGAACTTCTCAACAGAATGGAGTTGTTGAAAGAAAGAGCATGATTCTTGAATACATGTCAAGAACAATGCTTCTGGAAAACAGATTGCCAATGTAATATTGGGCATAAGCTCTGAATACAGCAAACTATATTCTTAACAAGTGGTTGATCAGACATATTCTGAAGAAGACCCCTTATGAGCTATTCAAAGGAAGAAAGCCAAACATTTCTTACTTAAAACCTTTTGGTTGTACTTGCTTTTTCCACAATATTGGTAAGGACAATCTTGCAAGTTTGATGCAAAAAGTGATGAAGGTATTTTTCTTGGCTACTGACAGACAAGCAAAGCCTATAGAGTTTATAATAAGAGAACCAAGCTTGATGAAGAAAGCATTCATGTTATATTTGATGAAAGCTATGATGGTTCTTTGAGTGATGGTTTTGCAGATCTTAATATGAATAAGCATGATTCAGATACTGAAGAAGAATCCTCAATAGGATCCAAGGAAATTTCATACGAGCAAAGCATGCATTTTCAAGGCCTTGAAACTAAGGTTCAAAGCCTTGAAACAGAATCTCCAGAGAAGACAGCAGAACAAGCCACTACTTCAAGTTCTCAAAAACTTGAAAAACAAACTAGAGAACCTGAACCTCGGACACCACGGAAGAGATTCAAATATCTCTCATCTCATCCTGCTGATAATAATATTTATGATTTAACCACTGGTAAGCAAACCAGATCACAGTTGAAGAATCTTTGTGCTTTTAATGCTTTTATCTCTCTTGTAGAACCTAAAACTGTGAAGGAAGTATTACAAGAAGCAGACTCTATTATAGCTATGCAAAGTGAACTCAATGAGTTTGAAAGGAAAAAGGTTTGGAATCTAGTTCCTCCTCCAAGAAGTCAGTCTATCATTGGCACCAGATGGGTATTCAGAAACACGTTTGATGAGAGTAGAAAGGTAATCAGAAAAAAAGCTTGATTGGTAGCTCAAGTCTACAATCAAGAAGAAGGTATTGACAATGATGAAACTTTTGCTCCTATTTCCAGGTTAGAAGCACATAGAATTGTGCTTGCATTTGCATCTCACAAGAACATGAAACTTTTTCAAATGGATGGGAAGTGTGCATTTTTAAATGTCTATTTGCAAGAAGAAGTTTATGTTGCTAAACCCCCAGGTTTTGAAAATGGCAAGTTCCCATATCATGTTTACAAACTTGACAAGGCTTTTTATGGTTTGAAACAAGCTCCAAGAGCTTGATATGAAAGATTGTCAAAGTTTCTACTTGAAAATGATTTCAAAAGAGGATTAGTGTATAAGATCCTTTTCATAAAGACATACTTGCAGTTAAAATTTATGTTGATGATATTCTGTTTGGAGCTACTAATTGCAAGGAATTCTCAAGTCTTATGAGCAGGGAATTTGAAATGAGCTTGGTGGGAGAATTTAACTTATTTCTTGGAATTCAAATTCATCTGATGAAGAAAGGCATATTCCTACATCAAAGCAAGTATACAAGAGAATTTCTAAGCAAGTATATTATGTATCAGTCCAAAGAGATTAAGACCCCCATGAGTTCTACACTGTCTTTAGACAAAGATGAATCTGGTAAGAGTGTGAATATGAAAGAGTATAGAGGTATGATTGGATCATTACTCTACCTCACAGCTAGTAGACCAGATATCATGTTCAGTGTGTGCATGTGTGATAGATTTCAAGCTGATCCTAAAGAACCACACTTGACTGCATTAAAGAGAATTTTCAGATATCTCAATGGTACCAAAGACTTAGGGCTTTGGTATCCTAAAAAATCTAACTTCTCTTTGTGTGGATATTCAGATGCTGACTTTGCAGCATATAAAGTTGATAGAAAGAGTACATAAGATGCTGTCAATTTCTTGGATCATCTTTAAACAGCTGGCATTCAAAGAAGCAAAACTCAGTTGCACTATCAACAGTAGAAGTTGAATACATAGCAACTGGAGCTTGCTGTTCACATGTATTATGGATAGCACAACACATGAGAGACCTTGGATTTGATTTCAGAGATATACCTACCAAGTGTGACAACACAAGTGCAATATCAATTACAAAGAATCCAATTCAGCATTCAAGAACAAAGCATATTGATGTCAGACATCACTTCATTAGAGATAATGCTGAAAAAGGTGATCTTGTTCTTGCATTTGTTTCTACTAACTTGCAATTTTCAGATATCTTCACTAAACCTTTGTCAGATGAAAGATTCTCAGCCTTAAGATTTGAATTGGGCATGCTAAATAAAGAAGCATTGGTTTAGGGGGAGAATCAGGTAAATATTATGTTTTTCAAAGGTTTGAACTGGTTTTCATAACCTTGAAAATCTTTTCAAAGTTTTGAGTATATGTGCTTTACACCATACAGCTTTTCAAGGCCTTGAAATCCATTCCAAAGCCTTTAAAATAAGCCTGCATGCTAGTTAGTCAAAAAAATTTGGATCTTTCAATGTTGGGTGTTATCTTTGTAGATAATTTCTCAATTTTTCCCCTCAATTTTTTAAATACCCCTTTTCAGCCAAAATAGTATTATATCTTTTATTTCCAACGGCACACACTTTTTGATTCAACAGATCTTCAAAGATCAGGAATAATATTTAGTTTCCTTATCATACTGAAACTGTCTTCTATTTATCTTCTTATTTCTTTCTTTCCTTCGTATCTATCCTACCTCTCTCATCTTCTCCCAAACCATAATGAGAACTAGAAGAGCCTTTGACATAATCAAGATGGCTGGTGGTTGAAAGGATGGTACTGAGAAGAAAAGAAAAACCACGTGGAAGAGGTTCAGACCATCAGTGGAGATTCAAGTTCACAGACCCCTACTGCAGAAGACATGGCACCCCCTCCTCCCAAGAAGAAGGAAAAGAAAGATTAGACACCAGTGTCTAGCAAGAAGAAGAAAACAGTGGAATCTGCTCAAGAAAAACAGAAAGGGATTCAAATTGGTAGCCCTATGAAGGTGAAAAAGAAGGATGAAAAAGCAGAAAAAGGCAAAGGAAACGAAAAAGTGACAGAGGATGAACCAGAGGTTGAACCAGATGAGAACATTGAGAAGGCTTTACAGATCTATTCAGAGAAGAAGAAATCCACTTGTAAGAAATCAGCCCTTGATAACACATGGTTTATTACTCATGTTGCTAGAGGTTAATGGCTAGATGGATTTGCTTCTAGACCAGTTTCATTCTGTAGTATGATAAGTGTTCCTATGTTACATGGCATGAATCTGAAGTGTATCAAAATGTTGAAGAAAAGCTCTCTTCGGTTTGTTCTAAACCCTCAAGAGTTAGCCTACCCCAGAATTACCATATTCTTTTACCTTAACACGAAACAACTCAAGAACACTGCAAATATGGTTATTCAGAACAAAGTTGCTGGTATTGATATAAAACTAGATCACTCTGAGTTTGCCAATGTTCTAGGTTGTCTTAAGAGGTATGATACCAGTAACTAACCTCCAAAGAGGGAAGCCCTGAAACTAGAAAAAGAAAATTTCTTTCTACCCAATACCCCTACCTCACCCAAGCAGTTAACACACTCTGTGATGACTGTTGAAGCCAAAGTTTTGTTTACAATCCTAATTAGATGTGTGTTACCAAGGAAATACTCAAAGGAGCTGATCACTGAAAGGGTGTTGTACTTAATGTATTTGGTTACGCATGGTTATGAGATTGATCTTCCAAAGCTTGTAATGGAACACATGTTGTATAGCCAAACATATCAGAGAAAACACCCCTTGCCATATGACAATTTGCTCACCTCTTTCTTCCAACACTTTGAAATTCCAACTGATAGGGAAGAGACTACTACTACTGGGTTTAGAATGCTTAATGAAAAAGCATTTGAGAATATTGGTGTGGTGAAAACCAGTGCTAATACTTGGAAGCTGTACTCAGACTTAACAGAGGAAGAGTTGAGTTCCAAGAAGTTTCTCAAATCCAAGACCTTGACCTTTACTTCAAGCCAAGCCTCTCAGCCTCAAGATAACCCCTTGTTCCTTCAAAAGCTGGATGGACTACAAATGGACATTGATGAAGTGAAGGAGAATCAACATGGGTTTGATACTGATCTTCGGCAGGTGAAGTACATGGTTGAAAAAATGTTCAGAAGCATGACAGTGTTTGATGTGCCTTAAGAAGTATCTCAAGCTGCAAAGGGTACCAAAAAGGTTGATTCAGCAAAGGAGCTGCTCAGTGAACACTCAGCTCAAGATGAGGCTGCTCAGGTAAAAGATAAAGGAAAGCAGGTGGTTGATGAACCAGCTGAAGATCAAGAGGAATAAGTTGACAGTCCAGATTCAGTAGCACTACTTATAGATCTCAAGAAGAAGAAATCAAAGAAGACAAATGTTCCATAAATTGTGACTGCTGCTGATTTGTTTGAGGGAGAAGGTGAAGGTGTTATTAATGTGGCTCAACAAGAAGAAGAACAGGTTGATGATGATGAGTGAAATATTCAGGAAGAAGATGCAGAGAAGCAAGGAGATGAAGACCCAACCCCTTAACTCTTGCCTACTCTTTCTTCTCCTTTTCAAGACCTTGAAATCCTTTTCAAAGTCTTGAAAATTTTAACTTTTCTAAAATAGTATTTTAAAGTCTTTCCAAAAACTTTGATCCAACATATTCTCATTCTTTTTTATGAAAGTAATAAAAGGGGGAGAAATTTAGGGTTTTCTATGTTTTATTTTCGTACTAGGAGATCTGACCTCGTTTGGTTTTTGGTCAGTAGAATTATCTGAACTTTGATGTCATGTGCTGCTTTCAGCAATTTAATAAGTTGGATTTATTTTGGATATTATCTTGATTCAACTCCTAAATCCCTGTGCATGATTAGTTGATACTTGACGATGAAAGATAAAGTATTTTGACACAGCTTACACTATCTAATATCCTCTGCTTGACTCAGTTTTGCAGGGAATTTTGTTTCCTATTTTTTAGGTTTTGTTTCCTAACCCAAGTTTTGCAGGAAAGGAAATTATGTGATGAATTGATTCTGTGATCAATCCTGCTCTGTTTGGAAGTTGCCTAACACTTGATCATACAATATCAAATCAGTATCATTGAATATATTGATCAAAATATCCGTTGGAGAAGCTGTTAGAAAAGTCAAAGCTGAAGGTAAAAAATAGGGAAGTTTGTTAAAGAGAAGATCCTGAAGATCTTCAATTCAAACTGCTCTATAAAAAGAGGAAAAGTTGAAGGTATGAAATGGAACAATTAGAAAAGACACTCAAAAAAAATCAAGGATTGACAAGAAACAAAGAAACATATTCATTTCTCTCAATTCAAGCATAATAAGAACACTGCTTACTCATTACAGATCCAGTTCTAGTGTTCTTTTCTTCTAAACTTCATTTGTATATCTTTTTGATAATACTTCTAGTTCTAATTCTCAAGGATTGCTCAAAGTGAAAAATATATAATTCTTAGTTAATCAGATAGCTTGAGCAGGTACTAGATAGGTTAGTGAGAACCACAAGCTGTAACAGAGTAAGTCATCTCTCAGTGCTTGATATCTAGGGCTTAGCTGTGGATTAATAAGATTTGTGTTGAAAATTCTGCATGGAGAAGATCCCTAAGGAAGAGACGTAGTTACAAGTGGACTGAACTCTATATATCTTTTGTCTCTTGCATTTACTTTGCAGTACTTTACTTGGTTCTTTTGCAGCACACAAAACAGTTTCATTTCAAGGGTTTGAAACTCATTTCAAGGCCTTGACATATACTTATCTTTTTATACTCGAAATTTTTTACATTCCAAGGGCTTGAAACTCATTTCAAGGCCTTGAATCTCTTTAGCAAAATTTGGCATACTCTATTCAACCCCCCTTCTAGAGTATTGATCCTGTATTTCTACCAACTATACACCCCTTCACAAGAGAATGTCAGAATCAGCAAAACTCACTGGGGCTTTTTCATAATTATGTAAAACTTGTTTTAATCTTTTGTAAAGGAATTAGAGAGTGTTGTTGGGTTTTGATCATGGATATGCAGCGTAAAAACAATAAATCTATCCGATCAAGACCCTCCGAGGATCACAGGAAGAGAAATCATGACGATGGTAAAGGATTAATGTTAAGTACCTTGTGGGTCTCCTTGATGACTTCTAACGCGAAAAGTATCACTTCTCTACGGTTGATCCACGCCTAGGATTGAGATCTAGATATTTAAATCGCCTCGTGCTAGCTAGGAAGAATGGAAGAGGACGAAGAAATCACGCAACGGAGCACCAAAAAGAGGGGCGACCTCTCTCTGTGGACGACGGGTAGGGGGCAGACGCAAGGGGGTTCGGCCTCCTTGTTTTCTTGCTCTCTCCTTCCTTCTCTCCTACTCAATGCATGTTATGAGCATAAGTTGTAGGGAAGGAAGCTAGGAGAATCCTTTATATAGTCCAACAAACCCTTGTTTACTACATAAAGGCCCTCTCCTAATCCTACTCAAGTTCGGATTAGTCCAACTTGCGTATTAGTCCTACTAAATTAGCAAGTTGTTGCGATTTGATCATTCTAATTCAATAATCATATTAATTAATTATTTCCCAAGTGTAGTTCAACCCTATATGGCGTGTGACCCAATAGGTTCTATTTGGTTGGTAGTAACTATACTAATATGGAGCGGCCTCGAGCAAGACATCCATTCTAGCCAACCAATAGAAATAGTCATCATGACAAACCTTGCGCAAGTATTGTCTCATCCCTTCGTCTCAATATCCGGATTGGACACGAGACACAAGTCACACTCGTATATCCAGTCCATAGTTCCTCGATCCTGGGAATAGCCTTATTCGTGCAAATAACATTAGAATCCTATAATGATTTATTTGAGTCTGGCCAGACATTCTATAAGCACTATCCCTCGAGTGGCCTAGGATATCTGCTCCAGTTATGTGGTAGGGATAAATTCTATCTACATCACTGCGATATCTAAGCTTGCTTCATATTGTATCTGATACACGCCTTTATGGCTACCCAGTCACGGTGTAGCGTTTGACGCTACCAAAACACAAAGTGTATTGGGTGTAGCCTTCTTGGAGATGCCATTATTTATTGTTTCTCGGAGATGACATTACTCCTAATGCATAAATTGTATGTAGCATTCTTGGAGATGCCATTATTTATTGGGTCAATCCAGTATGCCATTACTCCTAATACATACCCATGGGTTGGATCATGATATCTCCATATCAATCCAACCTCATACTAGTCTATAGATGATTGTCCTATTAATCATTATAATGGACTAGGGATATTTAAGATAAATAACACAATTGTAAATGTAAGGACTTCATTATATTAAATATCCAATAAATAATACAATGAATGTTCTAGCCAATTTATTGTTCATACCAAACTAGATTGTCTCTAGGGCACCTATTCCAACAGTCTCCCACTTGCACTAGATCCAATCCGGTGCATCTCGTATGCCAATGCTCCTAGTGTGCCCTTCATGGTTGCACTGAACAAGCAGCTTTGTAAGTGGATCTGACAGACAGGACGTCTCCTTTTTCGATAATATATCGAATAGATGGAAATCCCTAAGTACGTGTTTGGATTTCTGGTGTGACATGGGTTCGTTTGATTGCGCGATCGCCCTAGTGTTGTCACAATGCAACTCTATTGGATCCGGAATGCTAGGAACCACACCAAGCTCAATAACGAACTTCTTAATCCAAACAGCCTCCTTTGCTGCGCCATTCGCAGCAATAGTTTCAGCCTCTGTTGTAGAATCAGCGACCTTGGAAGTCGTGTTTGAATACCCCAGGCTTCCCCCCAGTTGCCCACAGTGAAAAACATTACTTGCTTGGAACTCTTCCAGCTCACCACTGCTCCATTCAGGCAAAATACAAACCCCGACTGTGATAAGAAATCATCTTTATCGATCTGGAAGCTTACATCCGTGTAACCCCTTACACGCAACTCTTCTTCACCTCCAAATATAAAGAACGCATCCTTAGTTCTTCTCAAGTACTTTAGGATGTTCTTGACTGCAATCCAGTGACTCTCACCTGGATTGGACTGATATCTGCTTGTCATACTCAATGCATATGACACATCTGATCTAGTACATAACATGGCGTACATGATGTATCCTATGGCCGAGGCATAGGGAACCCTACTCATGCGTTCCTTCTCAATCTCATTGGAAGGACAACCACTCTTCGAAAGAGTGACTCCATGTCACAGGGGGAAGAATCCCTTCTTGGATTCTTGCATGCTGAACCGTTTCAGCACCTTATCTATATATGTAATTTGACTCAGGCCGAGCAGCCTTATAGATCTATCTCTATAGATCTTTATACCGAGTATATAGGCTGCTTCACCTATGTCTTTCATTGAGAAACACTTTCCTAGCCAATCTTTAACAGATTGTAGCATGGGAATGTCGTTTCCAATGAGTAGTATGTCATCCACATACAAGACCAGAAAAGAAACAGAGCTCCCACTAACCTTCTTGTAGACACAAGACTCATCTTCATTTATGATGAAGCCAAACTCTTTGACTACTTCATCAAAACGTCGATTCCAACTCCTGGAAGCTTGCTTCAACCCATAAATGGATAATTGCAGTTTACAAAATTTGTTGGCTTGCTTTGGATCTTCAAAACCTTCAGGGTTTGTCATGTACACATCCTCGAGGAGATTCCCATACAGGAATGCAGTTTTGACATCCAACTGCCAATCTCATAGTCGTAGTATGCTGCAATAGCAAGTAAGATTCGGATGAATTTGGTCATTGCTACTGGTGAAAAGGTTTCATCATAGTCAATACCATGAATCTGTCTGAATCCTTTAGCCTCCAATCAGCCCTTATAGGTAATCACATTACCATCCATGTCGATCTTCTTCTTGAAGACCCACTTGCACCCTATGGGGTGAGCCCCTTTGGGTGGTTCCACCAAAGTCCATACTTTGTTGGTATACATGGATTCCATCTCGGATCTCATGGCCTCAAGCCACTTCTGAGAGTGCGGACCTTCTATGGCCTCTTCATAGGTAGTAGGCTCATCATCTAAGAGCATCGTATCACCAGACTTAGTCACGAGAAGTCCATACCTATCTGGCTCCTGGCTCACTCTACTTGATCTACGAAACTCTTGCGTTAATTGAACATGCTGCTCCACAACCTCTTGTGGTTCCTCCTCATGTTCCATAGTAGGATCAATGATTTGTGGTTCCTTTGCTTCTTCAAGTTCCATTGTCGTCCAACTTGCTTCTTTAGAGACAAACTCTCTTTCTAGAAACACGCCGGACCGAGAAGCTGTAGGGTTTTGATCATGGATACACAGCAGAAAAACATAATTTATCCATTCAATACCCTCCAAGGATCACATGACAAGAGAAATAACGATGGTAAATGAAGAAATCAAGTTACACACCTTAGGGTTTCTCCTGTGATGACTTGTAACGTGAATTGTGTCACGTCTCTATAGTTGATCCACGCCTAGAGTTGAGATCTAGATCTTCCTTCTCCTTTGTGCTAGCTAGAAACGGAGAAAGATTAAGAAGAAATCATGCAACACGAGGAAACAAGGAGGGCGCCTCCTTTGTTGGCCGACGGGGTAGGGGCGGCAGCAAGGGGGCGGTCGGCCCTCTTGTTTGCTTGCTCTCTCTCCTTTTGTTCTCTCCCACTCAAGTTATGATCAAAAGGCTCATATATGTGTGGAAAGGAAGGAAGGAGCACCCTTTATATAGTCCAACAAATCCTTGTCAACTACCTAAAGGACCTATTCTAGTCCTACTAGAATTCGATTTAGTCCCTTCCTTGCAAATTAGTCCTACTAACTTTGCAAGGTGTTTCAAAGTGATCCTTCTAATTAATTAATCATATTAATTGATTCCCAAATCTAGTTCAACTCTATATAGCGTGTGACCCCATAGGTTCTATCTAGTTGGTAGCAACAACTTGCTAATATGGAGCGGTTTAGCAAAACATCTTTTCTAGCCAACTAATAGAATAGTCATCCGACTAACCTTGTACAAGTAATTGTCTCATCCCTTTGTCTCTATATCCGGATTAGACACGAGACATCCAAGTCACACTCGTATATCCAATCTATAGTTTCTCGATCCTGGGAATAGCCTTATTCGTGCAAATAACATCAATATCCTATATTGATTTATTTGAGTCCGGCCAGACATTCTATAAGCACTATCCCTCGAGTGGACTAGGATATTTGCTCCCGTTATGTGGGAGGGAAAAATTCTATCTACGTCCACACGATCTCTAATCTTGCTTCTTATTGTATCCGGTACACGCCTTTATAACTACCCAGTTACGGTGTAGCGTTTGACGCTACCAAAATCACAATAATCCACAACTAGAATATCTAGTGACTTCAAGTCTAAGGATGACAATACCATTGCACCGCGAGAAGCGCTTGTGACTTAACATAACGTGTATGTAGCCTTCTCGGAGATGGGTCAATCCAGTGCACCATTACCCTTAATGCACACCCATGTGTTGGATCACGATATCTCCATATCAATCCAACCCCATACTAGTCTATAGATGATTGTCCTATTAATCATTATACTGGACTAGGGATATTTAAGATAAACAGCACATTGTAAATCTAAGGACTTCATTATATTAAATATCCAATAAATAATACAATGAATGTTCTAGCCAAAATAAATTCATACTAAACTAGATTGCATCTAGGGCATCTATTCCAACAGAAACAAACACTTTGTTCTCAATTGGATTGTAGAAATAATATCCCTTAGTTTCCTTAGGGTATCCCACAAACTTGCATTTTTCCGACTTAGGCCCTAGCTTGTCTGATTGTAAACGTTTTACGTAGAGATCGCAGCCCCAAATCTTCATGAACGACACTGCGGGACGCCCCACTCCACATCTCATGTGGTGTCTTCATGACTGACTTATATGGAACACGGTTAATGGTGAAATCTGCACTCAATAGAGCATAACCCCAAAATGATAATGGAAGATGAGTTTGACACATCATAGATCGAACCATATCTAGTAGAGTTCGATTCCTCCTCTTGGACACGCCATTCCATGGTGGTGTTCTGGGTGGAGTGAGTTAGGATATTATCCCACACTCTCCAAGAGAGTCGTCAAACTCTTGGCTCAAGTATTCACCTTCACGATCCGATCGTAGAGCCTTAATACTTTTGCCAATCTGCTTCTCTACTTCATTCTTGAATTCTTTGAACTTTTCAAAGGACTCGGATTTGGCTTTCATAAGGTATACAAATCCATATCTACTAAAATCATCAGTAAATGTGATGAAGTAGACGTAACCACCCCTGGCAGGCGTGGAAAATGACCCACATACATCAGTATGTACTAGCGCCAATTGCTCACTTGTCCTCTCGCCTTTCTTATTGAAAGGGGACTTTGTCATTTTACCCAATAAACAAGCCTCACATGTCTCATATGAGTCAGAATCAAATGAGTTTAGAAATCCATCTTTATGGATTCTAGATACACGTTTCTCGTTTATATGGCCTAAACGACAGTGCCATAAATAAGCAGGATTTAAATCATTCATTTAATCCTCTTGGTATTAATGTTATAGACATGATTATTTAGATCAAGGATATATAATCCATTAAATAATTGCGCACTGCGATAGTGAATACTATCAAAATAAATTGAACAAAAACTGTTCTTTATTGAAATAGTAAAACCTTCCTTGTCCAAACAAGGAATAGAAATAATGTTTCTGTTCATAGCGGGCGCAAAATAGCAATTATTTAATTCTAAAACTAATCCTGAAGGCAGAGACAACTCGTACACGCCTAAAGCCAATGCAGCAACCTTTGCTCCATTCCCAACGCGCATATCTATATCTCCTTTAGCCAATCTTCTACTTCTCTTTAGATCCGGCACATTTCAAAAAATGTGATATCCACATCCCGTATCCAATACTCAAGATGAATAGCAAGTAATATTGACATCTATAACAAAAATACCTGGTGGTGATGGAATCGCTATTCCAAGCCTTTTATCATCCTGATATTTTGTGCAGCTCCTCCTCCAGTGTCGAGGCTGACTGCAGAAGTGACATTCACCTTTAGTCACACTTTTGGATATGCCACCAACAAGATTAAGGGTAGATTCCTTGGTTTTGGCAGCTGCCTTGCCTTTTCCCTTGGAGGTAAAGGCAAACCTTTTGCCCTTTCCTTTTTGCACCATCATTATGGATTTGCCCTTACCCTTGTTGATGTTTTGTTTAGCTGTCCTCGACATATTGAGTAAATCTGGCAGAAGTATCACGATCTCATTCATGTTATAGTTCATGATGAACTGTCCATAACTTTCAGGAAACAATTGCAAGATGAGATCAGTGGCCAACTCTTGACCCACCAGAAACCCTTGGCGGCCGAGGCTCTCTAGGTAGCCGATCAGACGCAACACGTGCGGCCCTACGGGGTTTCCCTCTAACAGATGACATTTGAACAATGCCTTGGAAACTTCAAACCCTCTCAACCCTAGCCTGCTCTTGGAAGAGCTGCTTCAAGTGTGCGATCATATCGACTGCATTCAGGTTCTCATGTTGCTTCTGAAGCTCAGAGGACATGGTACAAAGCATAAGGCAGGCCGCATCATTAGCATCATCAACACGCTTTTGATACGCCTTTAGGGCTGCAGGAGTGTTGTTTTCCGAACTATCAGGAACTTGCTCCTCTAGAGCGTACAATTTTATTTCTTGCTTGAGAACGATTCTCAAGTTGCTGTACCAGTCTAGAAAATTGGTTCAGACAACTTGTCCTTCTCAAGGACAGAGCGTAGGGAGTGAGATGAGTTTGATTAGTTGTTTGCCATTTGAACTCTACAAAAAGGAAAATACGCAAGTTTTAGTATTTGTGAACAATTAACTATATTTAATAATGGCTAGATTATTAAATACAGCTCCCACTATTTTTCTACGGATTAATAACCCTCAGATATTAATGCGGAAAATATCATTATATTTTCTAGTGGGTGCCAATATTCCTATTTCACTTCTTTTGAGCTTGCTTTGACAAGTCACCCAAAATTAGTTATTTAGGTAGGAACAATTTCCAATTGCATCCTTTATGCAACTCTTGGTTCAGTTGGGCAAATAACTCCTTATTTATCCATCCCATGGATAATCCCAATTGTTTTCCTCTAGGATTTTAATCTCATTAAAATCGCCTAGTTGCGTCTAACCTTTACTTAATTAGTTGCACATTACTTGCTTGTGCCATCGCAACACAATCATGACAAATCAAGTCACCCTACTTTGGCATGCACGAGCTTGATAATCATGATCATGAAGAGTGTATAAATAACGAGAAGGCAAACACACAATATTTAAATTGAGGGTCTTCTTTTCAATTTTAAATTATTTTGTTGATCCATATCAACTGATCTACTTATTTGAGTTTGGGCAAAAACTCCAAATAAAAGATCCGGGTTGTTATTTATCTTATGATCAAATTGCATGCGTCATTCATACACCAACAACAATAATAAGACAATAAATATAAACATCCACAAAAGAAAAATTAACGTGATATCGATATGGCCTCCTAGACTAAGATATTCCCAAGCCAATGAGAATATCTATAAACCCTAGAATAGAAAACGCATCTCCATGTACCTCGATCTCTTGGTCCATCCTTCATAGCCTTGTGGAATGCTCCATGCTCCATGTTGTGGCTCCTTTAATTCTTTGGGCTTCTTTTTCTTCAATATTGGCTATTTATCTATCATATCTAGTACTAGCTAACATCTATACTAAATAAAATAAATCTCACAAGTTGAGGAAAAAATTGGTTCGCAGGCCGTAAACCCTAATAAATTATTACATAAAATTGATCAGCTCGCAGGTCGTAAACAAACCAAAAAAATTAAACATTCACAACAAACCACATCTAACGCCATATCCAATCACCATACAATTGCACATAAACAGTTAAAACCAATTTTTAACGCGCTTAGTCAATTTTAATTGGTTTTGGATGTGCTAGGGTTAAAACGGTCCAATGGGTTCACTATCAATATACCCGAACCACCCAAAAAGGACTAAGGCGCGGCCTTGGGCCGGTTGGCCGAGCCCCACGCTAGGACGGCCTGAGCCCTTGGTCGTGCCCTAGCTTGGGCGGCAAGGCAAGGGGGTCTGTCCTTACGGGGGCGGAACCTCTTTAGGAAGTATTTCCAAAACAACTCATTTCCTTGTTGCCGAAGTTTAGTTGTTTCCATATTTTAAAAACCATTTTTCAAAGCATGTGCCCAAACCCTAGCTTCTAGATCCAAAATTTCAAAAATCCTATGTGATAAAACTCACTAATTTTCACATACAAAGTTAAATTAGGTATCATTTGTCTTGAATCAAAATCAAGTTGCCTTTAATATGCTTAATTTGTCGTTTTAACGCAATAATGAACAATTATGGGTGAAAAAAACAAAACGTAACACGTAAACCACGTTATGTTCTATGACCTGTGGCTCTGATACCATTGTAGGGTTTTGATCATGGATACGCAGCGGAAAAACAATAAATTTATCCGATCAAGACCCTCCAAGGATCACAAGAAGAGAAATCATGACGATGGTAAAGGATTTATGTTAAGTACCTTGTGGGTCTCCTTGATGACTTCTAACGCGAAAATTATCACGTCTCTACGATTGATCCACGCCTAGGATTGAGATCTAGATCTTTCAAACGCCTTGTGCTAGCTACGAATAATGGAAGAGGATGAAGAAATCACACAACGGAGCACCAAAAAGAGAGGCGGCCTCTCTTTATGGCCGACGGTTAGGGGGCCGACGCAAGGGGGTTCGGCCTCCTTGTTGTCTTGCTCTCTCCTTCCTTCTCTCCTACTCAATGTATGTTATGAGCATAAGTTGTAGGGAAGGAAGCTAGGAGCATCCTTTATATAGTCCAACAACTCCTTGTTTACTACATAAAGGCTCTCTCCTAATCCTACTCAAGTTCGGATTAGTCCAACTTGCATATTAGTTATACTAAGTTAGCAAGTATTTGCGATTTGATCCTTCTAATTAATTAATTACATTAATTAATTAATTAATTCCCAAGTCTAGTTCAACCCTATATGGCATGTGACTATTGGTTCTATTTAGTTGGTAGTGGCTATTTACTAATATGGAGCAGCCTCTAGCAAGACATCCATTCTAGCCAACCAATAGAAATAGTCATCATAACAAACCTTGTGCAAGTATTGTCTCATCCCTTTGCCTCAATATCTGGATTGGACACGAGACATACAAGTCACACTCGTATATCCAATCCATAGTTCCTCGATCCTGGGAATAGCCTTATTCGTGCAAATAACATCAAAATCCCATATTGATTTATTTGAGTCTGGCCAGACATTCTATAAGAACTATCCCTCGAGTGGCCTAGGATATATGCTCCCGTTATGTGGGAGGGAAAAATTCTATCTACATCACTATGATATCTAAGCTTGCTTGATATTGTATCCGATACACGCCTTTATGGCTACCCAGTCATGGTGTAGCGTTTGACGCTTACAAAACACAATATTCCACAACTAGATGATCTAAGGATGACAATACCGTTGTCACCGCGAGAAGCACTTGTGACTTTACATAACTTATATGTAGCCTTCTCGGAGATGGGTCAATCCAGTATGCCATTACTCCTAATGCATACCCATGTGTTGGATCATGATATCTCGATATCAGTCCAACCCCATACTAGTCTATAGATGATTGTCCTATTAATCATTATAATGGACTAGGGATATTTAAGAGAAACAACACTATTGTAAATCTAAGGACTTCATTATATTAAATATCCAATACATAATACAGTGAATGTTCTAGCCAATTTATTGTTCATACCAAACTAGATTTCCTCTAGGGTACCTATTCCAACAAGTGCTAGGTCGTATTGTTTCTGTTCTAGCAACTTTTGGAGGTGTTCTTGGAGCTTGGAGCATTTTGGGAGCGTATTGTGATCATGTTTGCTAGTGGCTAAGCTCTTATTTCGGGATATCTCGTAGGGAACTAGAGTTTGATCACCACGTTTTGTGGTTTATGTATTTGATTTCATGCTATTGAGCTTAATTGAATATGTTTCATTTAGTTATGCATGTTTTATGAACTTTGTTTATATTTTGTGTTGTTAGACATAGAAATATGATTGAACTAGGTCTTGGATATTAGAGGAATCACTATTCTCTACCGGAACTTGAAACATGCACTAGCTGTATCTAGAGTTGACTAGTTGTCTAAGAACTAAGAGTAGGCAACGAAATCGTAATCCGTGTTTGAACTTGAGTAGACTAGAGGAATCAGAAACGAGGCTTCAAATACATGTGTTGTTTGAGGAATATTCAACATTAATTGTGCTCGTTTAACTAAGTATAACAAATTTGTGTTATTAAAACATAAATTCTAAGTGGTGTAAGATCCTTAGTTTACCCGTAGAGATATCCTGAATTTGTCACATTATTAAGAAAACCTTTAAAAGCATTCTTTTTTTAATCATGAAACAATTTATCTGATTAATTGGGATACTTGTTCTTCTCAACTTTAGTAGAATTAGTCAAACAAAACTCAACGTGATGTGCCCACACAAGGTTTACAGTTAATAACTAGTTTAGAAAAAAAGTCTCTTAGGTTCGACAACCCCAATTACTGGATTATTACTACACTGATGTGTACAAGGAAATCCTTGAGAGAGATCCAAGTGTACACCTCAAGTAGGGGATAAGATCATCAACAAGAACACATAGAGATGTAAGGTAGTGAGTAGGGAGAGAGTAAGCAATGGTTGACTGTTCTGGAGAGAGAGACAGTCTAATGACAGCAAGAGCTTCAGTGAATCCAGAAGATCAGTGCCATGGAGGGTAACGATATATATATAATAGGGAAGTGACCGTTGTGAGAGGTTAATGCGCCCATAAATGGCGGCTTAATGATAGCCCCGTAACGGCACGTTCGACCGTATATATACGGAACATTACGCACCCGTCCGCATGTACTGGAGGCGTTATGAGATCGATCGGGTTTATAGGACACGTGGTCATTAAAAACCTCGGTCAGTCATCAGGGGCCGCACACAAGCTAGGTTGTCGTTCGCGCGCGACGGACCTTACTCTAGCCGCCAAACCACTAAGTCCCTACAAGTACCGTGTGGTTGGTATCGCGGGTGGCCCTGTCTCGCAGCCCCCATATGGATAAGTATGAACAGTGATTAGGTGTGTATGGAGCACAGTCAGATGTGCTGGATGGCTGCCACGTGGCTATGAGCTGTCTGTCTGGAATGCACCATCTACATTAGCCCCCTTTTGCGCGAATATCATGCGTGGGTTTGCTTTGTAGTCGCGCAAATCAGCCATGCGTATCTCCACGCGGGTCATTTTAATTTTGAGTAATTTAATGCTTGAAACCCTAGTTCCCATAAGCGGTCATCATTGCCTAGGGCTCTCCAAACGTCGTAGACTTTAATAAGGGATTTCCGCTGCGCAGTTAATCAGTTTATCTCCACAAATTCCTGCTGATTTTCGGGGCAAAATTGATTTGACAGATCCGATAGGTCACTATTTTCGCCAATTTTTGAGGTAATGTCGATTGGGCGTTTCCGAACAGTCACACCTCTTCAAGATCCTATATAAACTCTTTTACTACGACAAGTAGAACTTTTCTGCCATTGTTGCTATTGGAGCTTTATGAGCCAGAGAGAGAGTCATCAGCAAGGAGTCGAAATCTTAGATCAAATTCTTGAGCGAATCACCCAAGCAGTTCAAGAAGTTAGACACCAGCAAGGTTAGTGATTCTCCCCCTTTTTACTCATGACTTGATATCAGATTAACAAATGTTTTCCCCTTTTGCTCTTGGCATGCAGCCCGATCTGGGTTTGAGTTTGATATTCATACTGTTCTTCACGTTCCACTGGGCATTGATCCTTAGAACTTGTTTTGCATGTGTTCACTTGTGTTATAGAAATGACCCATAAGAAGTCTCAAAAGGAAGCAGTTGAGTTACCCGAACTCAGCAATGATTTATGGTGCAAAGCCCCCTGTATGGGTGGTGACAATTTCTTTTGGCTACCATCAAGGGGACCACCCTCCAGGAATCTCCGGTGGAAGATGCTTTCCAACTTTCGCCTGAACCGGACAGAGAAGACTGGGACGTAGCAAGCACTCAAGACGTGCAGAGACTCGGCATCGAGGCCAGCCTATACCCCTTCACTGACATTCTTTTCCAGGCCTTCTTGGAGAAGATCGACTTGATAGAGGAATGGACCGCCTTTATCCTCGACAATTATGAGAAGTTGCTGATGAAAGCTGGGATATTCCACGCCATTTGCGCAACAAAGGGGCTCAACCTTAGAATTGACCAAGATATGCTGAGAGTTTTGTTCTCCAGGTGCTCCAAAAAGACCCACACCTTTCATTTTTCTACTTTCGAGGCTGCGCCTACCCTCGAAGATGTGGAGATCTTGCTGATACTTCCAAGTATGGGGGGTTTTGACCCTTTAGCTAAGCTGGAGTCTGAAGAGGATCTCACCCTTTTCACCCAAATGAAAGGGTGTATCGCAGACATGAAGAAAGCGGCTTCGAGATGGAAACCCGACGCGACCACTCCTTGCGAAAGCTACATTTCCGTTTCTTCTTGTTTTACAAACATCTGGTCAAATTGGATTATGTACTTCTTCCAGGACTTTATAAAACCCAATATTGCTCAAGAGTTGCTGGAGGAAGACTCAAATGCGGTCATTTCCGTTGAAGGGAAAGGCTCAAAATGGACTTTGTGCGGTTTACTTCGCGTCTGGTTATCACGTTATCTGATAGATGGTCATGCTCGCGACGGGGTCTTTACTCACGTGCTCGCACTCGCCGTGAAACTTTTTCTTGGACGAAAGATTGCTCTGGGGCCCTTGGTCTTGGGATCTCTATATCACCGCTTGCACCTGGCCGCGACTCATGTCCAGCAGTTGCAAGGCAGGGTCGACGTCGTCTCCTTTGCCAACACCGCGTTCCTAACCATGTGGGATTTTGAAGGTGGCCTGCATATGCTCCAGTTCCCTCAGAGGTGAAGGTGTGGAACACTCCTAATGGCAAACACCGCTGTCCCCGGCGTGGCGTTGGTACAATACTAGGAGTGTCCGTCGTACCTTTTCCTTGTTGTGCGACGATGTCAAGTACTTCGCGGTTAGGCCTTATGTCACCTAGTTGAATAACATTGTTTTTCTGGAAGACATGTACCCAGTAGAGGACACCGAATTCGAGCCCCAACACATAACCACAGGGTCCAGGGCCTATGGGAGATTCGTCAACTAGTGCCAGAGAGGTTCCTTGCTTAGTACGTGTCTGGCTCTGAAACCTTGAGCTATGAGCGAATAACAGTTCACTACGATCCTGTTCGCGTGAGCCCCCAACTAGGCTTTGACGCCCTCGCGCCACCTTTGTGGTCTTACCTGGTTGTTAAAGGTTGTTATGATGCGCTTCTATACGGGAAGAGCAATGATCTTTTGATTGCTGAACTTCCATTGACTCAACCCTCCAGAGAAAGGCGAGGGCAAAATACACCAAGCTGGGTTTCCTTATTGAAAACACAAACTCGCCGTATTGAGAAGGCTTAGGCTCAACTCCATGCCAATAGAGCTCCCGCGATCTCGACTAATGAGTACCCCTTCAAGCCTACCTACTCTCGTGACGCGACCCAGTATGGCTATTAACTGATCCTGTTCGCGTGAGCCCCCGAATATGCAGCATACTTCAAACAAGTATGTATAAGTACCTTTTGCTTTCCATTTTTTTTCAACAATGCAAATTCTAACTTGCTCTTCTCGCCTTGTAATAGTGTTGTTTGAGACGCTTCGTATCTGGGGACTGTAGTAAAGGCTTCCTTGACTTTTGTCGCGCAACAAAAGCCATCAAACATGAGGAACCCATTACTCCTAGCTTGCCAATGCCCTCAGAGGTCCAAAAGGTGGTCTCTGATGCACTCAAGACCTTCCTCACGCCACCTGCTAAAGGGAAGAAGAAAAGGATTGCAGACGAGGCCACATCCAGTAATGTGGTAGCTCAACTATCAAAGCGTCCGCAAAGCGAGCCAGCTGCTAAGGAGGTCGTTACTCTAGCGAAGAAAGCCCCTGTGAAGAAGGCGGCTCCAAAGAAGAAGGATACCGCATGCACGCCTTTTATCGCAAGAGAAGAAAGTGAAGGAGGTACTGTAACTATATTCTTGCTGAGATCGTAATGAGCTAAAGTATTTATACTCGTTTCCCGTTCTTTTACCCGTCCTTTTACAGCAGATAGCGATGGCCCAATCAAAGGGCCAACAGTTGTGACTGAGGAAGAAACAATTGAAGAATCAATACATATGGCTAAAGAGAGAGCCTTGCAATAAAAAGTAACAGAAGAGGAGCGGATTGAGATAGCGAAAAATAAAAGTTTCGAAGAGCAAAGGGAACGTCCGCGTTCAACGCGTTCGGCAGTAAGTCAGGGGCGACGCCCGCGGGCGACTGTGAGCCTAGGGGAACATTTGCGCTCGACTGCGAGTGAGATGCATCAAGCACAAATAAACTTCCAGGAACTCATTGGTGACAAAAGTGAAGAAGGTAAGCTTTTCGAGTTAGCTTTGCTGCACCAAGAGCTTATCTTGCAGGCATTATACCATGGGGTTTCTAAAAGAGATATTCACAAATGGTTAATAGATCAGTGTGGAGAGACCTCAGGTAAGTAAATCCCTGATAAATGTGATGCTCCAGTCTGCCCTCTTCAAATAATGATTAATACTTTGAACATAAGCAGGTCATGCTAAGTTAAAAGGGGTTGACGAAAACCTGCAACATGACTCTGCACATATATCCCTTATAAGTGGGGAGACGCCGCCCCATATGAATGTGGAGGTTTTTTCAACACAAGTCCTTTTTTGCTTTAATATAATATTCCGGGCGCGAGTATAACACACTATTTTTGCAGAACCTGATCCTCATCCACTGAGGAGACGTATTCGCAATGCCATAGTGGTTCCCGATTCCCCTCACGAAATTTCTGATGCAGGTGCGTCAGAGAAAAATCAAGTATGGAAGGCTCCATCAGCTACTGTCCCTGAATCCCTACGCGAACGCCATGCTGACGCAAATGCGAAAGAGGCAAATCAAGCAAGGAAACCGCCTCTGTCGACAGTTCACGCTCCTGAGGAAATTTCAGAGGCCAAAATGGAAGAGGCCCCTACTGAGGACCATCTCTAGTTCATCACTGAGCAAGAAGAGGAAGACCTCCGCCAGGAACGACAAGGTACTGATCATGCTGCTCGAGGCGGGAGCCGCGAAGAAATAACCATTTCATCCTCAGAGGAAAGTGCTGAACATGATTGCTTGACCATGCGCACGAACCTGGTTTAGGGTGATGTTGAACAACCTGGAGCAACTCCAGAGATTCCATCAAGTACTCACGCAGCTAGTTACTAACTGCAACTCCTGGAGCTGAAGTTAAGGAAGGAATGGTCACTTCAAATGTCGCTCCCCAAGACATGGACATTGCGGAGGCCAACAAAGTGCCTGCTAATGGAGGGGAGGTTGAGCATGCGTTGAACGGGAATGCTGATGCCCTTGAGCAAAGTCAAAGGGTAGCAACTTCTACATCTGAAGCTCCAACAAATGTCTCTCCTGCAGTAGTGTCGACCACTGAGGCCCCTCTTGGAATAGTCGAGCGAATTGAGGTTTCTCGAGAAGCTGTGATTTCAAGTCCCCCTACTCCAGTTAACGGAGGGGCTAGGCGCGAGTCTGAAGTAAGTGGTGTTACGCCCGCTCAAGACATGGCCGATGCTCAACTACCAACTCCTGAGGCTGATATTGCTGCAACTCCCGAAACACATTCTAATGTTGCACATGAAAGTGTGCCAATAGCTCCGGAGTCTGCGCCAGATATAGTTGAAGCAGGAGAAGATAGTCGCGAAGATGCAGTTATGACTGAGCCTCACCAAGATGCAACTTCAAAGACTACTACTCCAGTTGTCGCGATCGAGGCACCAGAAAGAATCGCTCCACTTGTGCCGACTTCAAACGTCCCACGAAGTGTTGCTTCGTCAGAGGGACTTAGCGAGAACTTGATGCTTCCTGGCATTATTGCGAGAGATCCTCATTTTGGGGAGGGTTTGTCTAGTTTTGATCTAGACACGCTCTTTGCTAAAAACCCTTGGGCGGTATGGGCCAAGACAACCGTTGAAACTGTTGCTACTCAGAGAAACAACATGATCCTTGAGGAGTATTTCGCGCGTGAAGCTATTTCAGATCAGAAACGGGTTGAAGCGGTGACTTCTGGTGATCAAACGATGGCTCCCGTCCCTTCAATTCAGCAGATCATTGAGGGAACCGGTAATCTAATCTTCGAACATGTACTTTTTTCCATACGCATGCTTTCTTCATAATTGAATAACCCATTCTCGTTTTGAAAATGTAGGTAAAAGCCAAGCTTGTTTGGAGTGGCTTATGAACATTTGTGTTTCATTTCCAGCCACGTTCCGAGGAGTGCTGAAGTTAGCTCCCAAAGGTAGGGAAGATCTTCTTAGAGAGATGACAGACCTGCAGGAGAGTATAAACAGAATGACTCCCACAAGCATCACCTCCATCACCAATTCTCAATGTTTGCTGACTAGGGCTTATGGCATCCAACATGTTCCAGGGGGAAAGTTGAACCTTAACTTTCACATTCAGAGATTAGTGAAGATTAACAACTATGTGAAACTCAAGTTTGGCTATGCCAAGTACAATCTGGAGAATGCTGCTCTGAAGGCACGAAAATAATTACTCGACAAGGCCATGAAGTAGTTCACGGAGGCCGAAAAGAAGCACAAGAGAAACAAAGAGTTCTTAGATTGATTGGCTGCTAATTCCATAAAGCTGTCAGCTGAAGACTCGCTCCTAAAAGACTTCTTCGAAGATTAATTGGATGGCAGTGTAATAGTTTTGAATTGCTTTTGAAATAATGACACATATAAGTTTTTGCACCATCTCAATCGCAGTTGTGGACTTTTGTTTTCGTTATTTTCTGTTAAACATTATAACAGTCAATTAATCGCGCATCGCCACTATCTGAAAGAGATTGGGGGTAAAACATAGTTGTTTGTTCAAACAAAATTTATTCGCACATTGAAGCTATTTTAATAAATATGCTCAGGTTTGTTGCTGTTTAGACGAACTTGGGCGTCATGTATTGCTGCTGCTATTTTGCCAAAGTAGGGCTGAGTGTCAATGACTTTACCTTAACAGATAAATGTAGACCCGCGCGCCAACTCTATGAGAGCAGGTGAGATTAAGTTTTTGCCATTATACATAGATGGGCTTGTTTTCGAATTTCCATTATACACAAATGGGCTTAATTAAGAAAGCTGCTATCTAAACGACATGCTTATTCTCGCGTATTGCCACTACCTAGACAGATAGGCTTTGATTTTGCTGCTCTGTGAACAGATAGGCTTAGTTTGGACAATGATGCTATCTAAATAGATAGGATTTTATTTTCGCGTTTGGCTGCTACCTAGACATATAGGCTTTAGTTTTGTTGCTATCTAGACATACAGGTCTTTAAATTTTACCTTCAGCTTCCATTTATGCAAATGGGCTTTGAGTTAACACCTATGTGCCATCTACACGGATGGGCTTCAAGGTTTGCATTTGGATGCCCTCTAAACATATGGGCTTAAGATTTTGCATTGCTTCTATCTACACAGATAGGCTTAAATTCGCATCATGCTGCTATCTAGACAGATAGGCTTAGTCTCGCGTTTGGCTGCTATCTAGACATATAGGCTTTAAATTTTGCATTTGGCTGCTATCTAAACAGATAGGTTTAATCTCACTGTTATCTACACAGATAGGCTTAGTTTTGCTGCTATCTAGACAAATAGGCTTAGGTTTGCGCTTTGCAGCTATCTAAACAGATAGGCTTAGGTTTGCTGCTGTCTAAACAAATAGGCTTTAAAATTGCTGCTATCTAAACAGATAGGCTTAGCATTTGCGTTTGGCTGCTATCTGAACTGAAAGGGGAGTAGGCAGGTAGAAATGCAGTAGAGATACTCTAGAAGGGGGGAATTGAATAGAGTACGCCAACTTTTTGTAAAACTTGCAAAGATAAAATTTTCTGTGAAGAGCAATGAAGTTCAAGGCCTTGAAAACAGTTTCAAGCCTTTCAGATGAAATACGGTTTAAGTAAAGAAACAGACAAGTCTTTTTCAAGGCCTTGAAAAGAGTTTTAAACCCTTGAAAACAGACTGGTTTGAATGCTGTAAAAACTAAGTATGCAAATGAAACTATAAATGCAAGAGACACGGAATTTATAGAGTTCAGTCCACTTGGACCTATGTCTCTACCTCCGGGATCTTCTCCCTGCAGGATTTTCAACACAATTAATATTAATCAAACGCTAAGCCCTAGATCTCAAGCACAGAGATATGCCTTACTCTGTTACAGCTTGTGGTTCTCTCTAACCTATCTAGTACCTGCTCTAGCTAACTAATTAAATAACAATTCTCTATTGTTCACTTGAAAAAATCCTTGAGAATGAGAGCTAGAAGTAATATAAGAATGATATACAAATTAAGCTCAGAATAGAAGAGCACTGGAAGTGAAAAACTGCAGTGAAGAATGCAGTGATCTTCTGTGAGTTGGATTGTGAGAATTATGTGCTGATTTGATGCTTGTCAATCCCGAAATGTTACTATCTTTTTGCTCGTTGAGTATTGTGTTTGTTTCTTCAAAATAAGCTCTAGCTATACAGCTTAGATGCTTTGCTAATCTTCCCCGATTTTCAGCAACAAACTTCCTGTTTTGTAGGCAACAACTTTGACTCTTTTAACAGCCTTCTCCTACGGATAGTTGTTCATAATATTCAAAGATATTGTTCTGATCTTGTCTTTAAATAGATTGGGAAGCTGTCAAGAGTGTCTGATTGATCACAGAACCATATTCTCTCATTGTTTCCTTTCCTGCAAAATCAAGGTTAGGAAACAAATCCTACAAACTAGAAAATAAAATTTCCCTGCAAAACTAAGTCAAGGTTAAACAAATGAGGTCTATGTGAATCAAAAGATTTTGTTTTTCATAATCAAGTAATAACAGATCACATATAGGGGTGAGAAAGTTAGAATAAGATCTGAAGTCTGAAGTATTCAGAAAAACTCCCCCTTAGAATATGCATACAGGTCAGACAGTTTCAAGTCTTTGAACATTGTTTCAAAGCCTTGATATTTCAAGCCTGTGAAACCTGTTATTCAAGGCTTTGAAAACTGGTTCAAGGCCTTGAAATAGCTCTGTATTTAAAGCCTTTGACACCTGTGAACTTACAATCTCCCTCTTGATGAAAGACAAAACCTCAATCTGTTTGAGCCTTAGTTTCTGCAAAAAATACTGATTAGCACACAACACAAATAGTAGTAACACATAAATTCCAAGAAGATCCAACTTATTCAATAACAAACTTAAGTAGAAAAACACATGAGTCTCATATAATCCTATTGACCAAAAGATAGGTCACTAAAATATATAAAAAAAAAAACTAAGATTTCTCCCCCTTTTTGACTTTCATCAAAAAGAATGAGAAAATGTTGGATCAGGGTCTTTGGAAAATTGTGAAATAATAGGCAAAGAAAGAGTGGGCTAGAAAGAATAGGAAAGAGTTTATGGGGTTGGGTCTTCATCTCCATCCTGTTCTCCTTCTTCTTCCTCACTCTCTTCCTCATTATCATGTTATTCTTCAGCCTCTTCATTCACACCAGCAGTGTTTTCTTCAGCCTGATCTTCTGTAGTAACAACTTCTGGAATGATTGACTTTGGAGATTTCTTCTTCTTCTTCTTCTTGATGTTTATCAGTAGTACATCTGAATCAGTACTGTCTACTTCTTCTCCCTCTTGAGCAACCTGTTTATCGAACACATGATTTCCTTTTTCCTTGTCTTGAGCAGCCTCTTCCTGGTTTGAGTGTTCACTGGGCAAGTTCTTTTCAGAACCATCCTTCTTGAGACTTTCTCCAGCTTGGACATCATCCTCTGGGACATTAAACACAGTCATGCTTCTAAAGATGGTCTACACCATGTTCTTCACCTTCCTGAGATCAGTCTCAAACCCATGCTGATTCTCTTTGATTTCACTAGAATCCATCTCTAAACCATCAAGTCTCTGAATAATTGAAGACAAATCTGGAGGCTGTGAGGTCTGGCTTGAAGTAGGGGTCAAGGTCTTGGGCTTAAGAAACTTCTTTGCACCCGATTCCTCTTCTGTCAACTCTGAATATATCTTCCAAGTTTTTTACTTGGTCTTCACCACTCCAATCTTCTTAAATTCTTTCTCATCAAGATAGTGAATAAAACTTTGGCTTCAACATTTAACACAGAGTGTGTTAATTGTTTGGATGAGGCAAGGGTGTTGGGTAGATAGAACTCATCTTTATCCAACTTCAAAACTTCACTTTTGGGAGGATGGTTCTGTGTGTCATAACCTTAGGACAGCCTAGAACAGATTAAAACCCAGCATGATCTAGCTCCATATTAACACAACCAACTCTAGTATTGATTACTAAGTGTGGAGAGTTCTTAAGTTGCTTCATGTTTAGAAGAATCTACTAAGTCTTGGATAGGCTAGCTCAGGAGGGTTTAACATGAACCAAAGAGAGCTCTTCTTTAACATTGTAATGCAATTCAGATTCATTCCAAGCAACATAGGAAGATTGACCAAGCTACAAAAGCAATAGGCCTAGAGGAAAAACCATCCAAACACTGACCTTTGGAAGTGTTTGTGATGAACCAAGATTCATCAGGAGCAGATTTCGTTGAGTAGATCTGCAAGGCTCTTTCCACATTGTCTTATGGTTCTTCCACTGTCACCTTTTCTTTTCCCTTTTCAGCTTGAGAGGCCTTATTCTTTTTCTTCAGCTTCTTGGGACTTGAGATCTGTGTTTCTGGTTGCTTTTCTGCAGTAGTCTTCTCTTTCTTCTTTTTCTTTTCCGAGGATGGTGTCACAACCTTCTTAGCTTTCTTATTTGGTGGAGGAAGCTCTGTAACTGCTTCTGCACTGGGAATCCTAGAGATTGAGTCCCCACTGATGGTTTGAACTTCATCCTCAGCCGTCTTTCTCTTATTCTCTGTACCAGGCTTTGAACCACCAGCCATCTTTGATTCTGTCAGAGACTCTTCTTGTGCTCATTAGGGTATGGAGAAGAATAGAGAGAAGTATAATTGATACGGAGAGAAGGAGAAGAGAAGAAGATAAATACTACGAGAGTTTGAGTTTAAAAAGGAAACTGTTCTTTATGATCTCAAAAAACTTGTAATGATCATAGAAGATTCAAATCTTTGAAGCTGTTGGAAATAAATATTTTAATACTATATTTGGATAAAATAGAATTTAGAAAAATGTTGGGGAAATATTGAGAAAATATCTACAAAGATAGCAACCAATACTGAATGATCCAAGATGCATTGACTAATCAGTTATCAGACTTATTTTCAGGGCTTTGAAAATAGTTTCAAGGTCTTGAAACGCTGCTATACTGAAAAAAATAAAATCAAAACTTTGAATAGATTTTCAATTCTTTGAAAATCAGTTCAAACCTTTGAAAACACATAACAACTTACCTTGCTTACCTTGTACTCCCCCTAAACCAATGCATCTTTATTTAGCATACCTAATTCAAATCTTAGAACTAAAAATCATTCATCTGGAAATGGTTTAGTGAAGATATCTGCAAGTTGCATGTTAGTAGAAACAGATTCAAGAACAATATCACCTTTCTCAGCATGATCTCTGATGAAATGGTGTCTGGCATCAATATGCTTGGTTCTTGAATGCCGAATTGGATTCTTTGTAATTGAAATTGCACTGTTGTTTTTGTTGGAATATATGCCCTAGAGGCAATCTAGTTTAGTATGAATTTGTATATGGCTAGAGAATTCATTTATTATTTATTGGATATTTAATATAATGAAGTCCTTAGATTTACAATCGTGTTGTTTATCTTAAAATATCCCTAGTCAAGTATAATGATTAAATGGGACAATCATTTATAGACTAGTATGGGGTTGGATTGATATGGAGATATCACGATCCAACACATAGGTGTGCATTACGGAATGTTGCACTGGATTGACCCATCACCGAGAAGGCTGCATACACGTTATGTTAAGTCACAAGTGCTTCTCGGGTACAATGGTATTGTCATCCTTAGACTTGAAGTCACTAGATATTCTAGTTGTGGATCATTGTGATCTTGGTAGCGTTAAACGCTACACCGTGACTGGGTAGTTATAAAGGCGTGTACTGGATACAATTAGAAGCAAGCTTAGAGATCGTAGTGGATGTAGAGAGGATTTGCCCCTCCCACATAACGGGAGTAAATATCCTAGGCCACTCGAAGGATAGTGCTTATAGAATGTCTGGCCAGACTCAAATAAATCAATATATAGGATATTGATGTTATTTGCACGAATAAGGCTATTCCATGGATCGAGAAACTAGGGATTGGATATACGAGTGTGACTTGTATGTCTCGTGTCCAATCCGGATATGGAGGCAAAGGGATGAGACAATTACTTGTACAAGGTTGTCTAGATGACTATTCTATTAGTTGGCTAGAATGGATGTTTTGCTAGAAACCGCTCCATATTAGCAAAGAGTTGCTACCAACTAGATAGAACCTATGGGGTCACACGCTATATAGAGTTGTACTAGATTTGGGAATTAATTAATTGGATTAATTAATTAGAAGGATCACTTTGCAAACCCTTGCAAACTTAGTAGGGACTAATTTGCAAGGAAGGGACTAAATTGAATTCTAGTAGGACTAGAATAAGTCCTTTAGGTAGTTAACAAGGAGTTGTTGGACTATATAAAGGACCCTCCTTCCTTCCTTCCTCATAACTTATGCTCTAAAGATAACATAACAAGAGTAGGAGAGAACAAAGGAGAGAGAGAGCAAGCAACAAGGAGCGACGCCGCCCCTTGCCGCCGCCCCTCACCCCGTCGGCCAAAAGGAAGGGCCGAGCCCCTTCTTTTGTCTCGTTTTGCGTGATTCCTTCACCCTCCTCTCATTCCGGGCTAGCACCAAGGAGATTGGAGATCTAGGATCAACTCTAGGCGTGGATCAACTATAGAGAACGTGACACTATTCGCGTTTGAAGTCATCAAGGAGAACCCAAAGGTGTGTTTATGATTTCTTACCTTCACTATCGTTATGCATCTAGACTTGTGATCCTTGGAGGGTTTTGCATGGTTATTTGTTTGATTATGCTTCCGTTTGCGCGATCCATGAATCAAAACCCTACAGTGGTATCAGAGCCACAGGTCATAGAGAACGTGACACTATTCGCGTTTGAAGTCATCAAGGAGAACCCAAAGGTGTGTTTATGATTTCTTACCTTCACTATCGTTATGCATCTAGACTTGTGATCCTTGGAGGGTTTTGCATGGTTATTTGTTTGATTATGCTTCCGTTTGCGCGATCCATGAATCAAAACCCTACAGTGGTATCAGAGCCACAGGTCATAGAGCATAAACGTAGTTTATGTGTTACATTCTTGTTGTTTTACACCTTAATTTGTTGATTATCGCGTAAAACAAGACAAATCAAGCATGGGATGCAATTTGTCAATAATTAGATCATAACAAGACCCAATTTTGCATTGGATGCAGAATTGGTGAGTTTGAGAAATTTTAGGATCTTAGATCTAGGGTTTGGGCATCCTTGGGGAAGAAGGAGTTCTCCCAAAACAAGGAAACAACCAAACTTGGGCTCCAAGCAAGGAGGTTGTTTTGGAAACAACCTCCATAAGGAGGTTCGGCCCCCTAGGGGACCGCCCCCCTTGCTTGCCGCCCAAGATTGGCGCCCTAAGGGGCCGGGCGGCCCTAACCTGCGGGCCTAGCTTGCGGGTTTTGGGCCGGGCCGGCCCTAGGGCCTTATGGTTCACTTTGTTTGGGCCCGGGCAATTGGATTGTTGGGCCCATGGACCGTTTTAACCCTAGAAATCCTAAAATCAATTAAAATTGATCAAGCGCGTTAAAATTGGATTTTAATTGTTTATGTGCAAATCGCATGGTGATTGGTTATGGCCTTAGGATGTGGTTTGATGTGGATGTTTAATTTTGTGGTTTGGTTTTACGGCCTGCGAGCTGATCAATTAATTGTAATAATTAATTAGGGTTTTATGGCCTGCGTGCCATTTTTTCTCAACTTGTGAGATTTATTTTATTTAGTATAGATATTAGCTAGTGCTAGATAAAGTAGATTGTTAGCCAAGATTGAAGAAAAGAAGCCCAAAGCCAAAGAAGCCACAAAAGATGTAGCATGGAGCATGGAGCATTCCACATGACTATGAAGGATGGACCAAAAGATCAAGACGCATGGAGATGTGTTTGCTTAGGGTTCATAGATAATTCCATTGGCTTGGAATTATCTTAGTCTAGAAAAGGCCATATCCACATCACGTTTAATTTCTGTTTTGTGGTTGTTTATTTATTGTCTTATTATTTGTGTGGTTGGTGTATGGATGATGCATGCAATTAGGATAATAAGATAATTAGACAACCCGGATCTATTATTTGAAGTTGTGCCCAAACTCAAATAGATAGATTAGTTGATATTGATCAACAAAATAATTAAAATTGAAAATCCCTCAAATTTTAAATATTGTGTTCTTGCCTTCTCGTTATTTAAACACTCATTATCATCATTATTTATCAAGTTCGTGCGTGCCAAAGCATGGCGACTTGGTTCATAATGATGGAATGCGATGGCACGTAACAATGTGCAATTGTTTAGATAAGAGGTTGAGCACAACTAGGCTATTAATTTGATTAAGAAACCTAGAGGCAATCAATTGGGATTATCCATATGGATGGATAAATAAGGAGTTATTTGCCCGATTGAACCAAGAGTTGCATATGAGATGCAATTGGAAACTGTTCCTACCTAGAAGTAGTCGAATTATGGGTGACTTGCCAAAGCAAGCTCATAAGGAGATGAAAAGATGGATCTTGGCCCACTAGAAAATATAAGGATATTTTCCGCATTAATATCTTGAGGGTTATTAATCCGTAGAAAAATAGTGGGAGCTATATTTAATAAACTAGCCATTATTAAATATAGTCAAAAATTCACAAATACTAAAACTTGCGTATTTTCCTTTTGTAGAATTCCAAATGGCAAACAACTCATCGAGTTCACAACATTCCCTACGATCTGTCCTTGAGAAGGACAAGCTCTCTGGAACCAACTTTCTTGATTGGTACAGAAACTTGAGAATTGTTCTCAAGCAAGAGAAGAAACTGTACGCAATAGAGGAGCATGTTCCAGAAGGTCCAGAGAACCAGACACCTGCTGCCTTAAAGGCGTATCAAAAGCGTGTTGATGACGCTAATGATGCGGCCTGCCTAATGCTTTGCACCATGACCTCTGAGCTTCAGAAGCAACATGAGAACATGAATGCTGTCGATATGATCGAACATCTAAAGCAGCTCTTCCAAGAGCAGGCGAGGGTAGAGAGGTATGAGGTCTCAAAGGCACTGTTCAAATGTCATCTGGCAGAAGGGAACCCGGTGGGACCCCATGTACTCCGAATGATCGGGTACTTGGAGAATCTCGCCCGGCTTGGGTTCCCGGTCGGCCAAGAGTTGGCAACCGATCTCGTGTTGCAATCGTTGCCTGAGAGTTATGGACAGTTCATTATGAACTATAACATGAACGAGATCGTTAAACCACTGCCAGATTTGCTCAACATGTTGAGGACGGCTGAACAGAGCATCAACAAGGGTAAGGGCAAGGCCATTATGATGGTGCATAAAGGAAAGGGCAAAAAGTTTGCCTCTTCCTCCAAGGGCAAAGGCAAGTCAGTTGCCAAGTCCAAGGAACAAGCCCTTAAGCCTGTTGGTGGCATTGCCAAGGTCGTGACTAAGGGTGAGTGTCACTACTGCAGTCAACCTGGACACTGGAGGAGGAACTGCCCAAAATATCTGGAGGACAAGAGGCTTGGAATAGTGATTCCACCACCACCAGGTATTTTTGTTGTAGATGTCAATTTAACTGTCTCTACATCATGGGTATTAGATACTGGATGTGGATCTCATATTTGTCGAAATATGCAGGATCTAAAGAGAAGTAAAAGATTGGCTAAAGGGGAGGTAGATCTACGCGTTGGGAATGGAGCAAAGGTTGCTGCGTTGGCCATAGGCGTGTGCGAGCTATCTCTGCCTTCAGGATTAGTTTTAGAATTAAATAATTGCTATTTTGTGCCTGCTATGAGCAGAAACATTATTTCTATTTCTTGTTTGGACAAGGAAGGTTTTATTATTTCAATAAAGAACAATTGTTGTTCCTTTTATTTGAATAATATTCACTATTTTAGTGCGCAATTATTTAATGGACTTTATGTCCTTGATCTAAGCAATCCTGTCTACAACATTAATACCAAGCGGATTAAAATAAATGATTTAAATCCTGCTTATTTATGGCATTGTCGTTTAGGCCACATAAATGAGAAACGTGTATCTAGACTCCATAAGGATGGATTGCTAGACTCATTTGATTTTGAATCATATGAGACGTGTGAGGCTTGTTTATTGGGAAAAATGACAAAGTCCCCTTTCAATAAGAAAGGTGAGAGGACTAGTGAGCAATTGGCGCTCATACATACCGATGTGTGTGGGCCATTTGCCACGCCTGCCAGGGGTGGTTATGTCTACTTCATTACATTTACTGATGATTACAGTAGATATGGATTTGTGTACCTTATGAGGGCAAAATCCGAATCCTTTGAAGTGTTCAAAGAATTCAAGAATGAAGTAGAGAAGCAACTTGGCAAAAGTATCAAGGCTCTACGATCGGATCGTGGAGGAGAATACTTGAGCCAAGAGTTTGACGACTATCTTAGAGAGTGTGGGATCGTGTCCCAACTCACTCCACCCGGAACGCCACAATGGAATGGCGTGTCCGAAAGGAGGAATCGAACCCTATTGGATATGGTTCGGTCTATGATGTGTCAAACCGATCTTCCATTATCATTTTGGGGCTACGCTCTATTAAGTGCAGCTTTCACCATTAACCGTGTTCCATCTAAATCAGTCATGAAAACACCATATGAGATGTGGAGTGGGAGGCGTCCCACACTGTCGTTCATGAGGATTTGGGGCTGCGATGTCTATGTAAAGCGTTTACAATCAGACAAGCTAGGGCCTAAATCGGATAAGTGTAAATTTGTGGGTACCCTAAGGAAACTAAGGGATACTACTTCTACAATCCAACTGAGAACAAAGTGTTTGTTGCTCGGACCGGCGTGTTTCTAGAAAGAGAATTTGTCTCTAAAGAAGCAAGTGGGAGGAATGTAGAACTTGAAGAAGTTCAAGAACCACAAATCACTGAACCGATTATGGAACATGAACAGGAATCACAAGCAGTTGTGGATCCACCTGTTCAAGTAACACAAAAGCTTCGTAGATCTAGTAGAGTGCGCCAGGAACCCGAGAGGTACGGACTTCTCGTAACTGATTCCGGTGACACGATGCTCATAGATGATGAGCCTACTACCTATGAGGAGGCCATGAATGGCCCAGACTCGCAGAAGTGGCTTGAAGCCATGAGATTTATGGATTAAAGCAGGCTTCTAGGAGTTGGAATCGACGTTTTGATGAAGTGGTCAAAGAGTTTGGCTTCATCAGAAACGAAGATGAGTCTTGTGTCTACAAGAAGGTTAGTGGGAGCTCTGTAGCTTTTCTGGTCTTGTATGTAGATGACATACTACTCATTGGAAACGACATTCCCATGCTGCAATCTGTGAAAGATTGGCTAGGAAAGTGTTTCTCAATGAAAGACTTAGGGGAAGCAGCCTATATACTCGGTATAAAGATCTATAGAGATAGATCTAAGAGGTTGCTAGGCCTAAGTCAAAACACATATATTGACAAGGTGTTGAAGCGGTTCAACATGCAAGATTCCAAGAAGGGATTCTTGCCCATGTCACATGGAATCACTCTTTCGAAGAGTGGTTGTCCTTCCAATGAGATTGAGAAGGAACGCATGAGTAGGATTCCTTATGCCTCGGCCATAGGATCTATCATGTACGCCATGTTATGTACTAGACCAGATGTGTCATATGCCTTGAGTATGACAAGCAGATACCAATCCAATCCGGGTGAGAGTCACTGGATTGCTGTCAAGAACATCCTAAAGTACTTGAGAAGAACTAAGGATGCTTTCTTGATGTTTGGCGGTGAGGAAGAGTTGCGTGTAAGGGGTTACACTGATGCAAGCTTCCAAACCGATAGAGATGACTTTAGATCACAGTCGGGATATGTGTTTTGCCTGAATGGAGCAGCGGTGAGCTGGAAGAGTTCCAAGCAAGAGACGGTGGCTGATTCTACAACAGAGGCTGAGTACATTGCTGCAAATGGCGCAGAAAAGGAGGCTGTTTGGATCAGAAAGTTTGTTTCTGAACTTGGTGTGGTCCCTAGCATTGCGGATCCAGTGGAGTTGTTCTGTGACAACACTGGGGCGATCGCGCAATCAAAGGAACCCAGATCGCACCAGAAGTCCAAGCATGTGCTCAGGAAGTTTCATCTGATTCGAGATATTATCGATAGAGGAGACGTTCGGATATGCAAGATTCCTACAGATGATAATCTGTCAGACCCGCTTACAAAGCCTCTCACGCAGTGGAAGCATGAAGGGCACACTAGGAGTATGGGCATACGAGATGCGCCAGATTGGCTCTAGTGCAAGTGGGAGACTGTTGGAATAGATGCCCTAGAGGCAATCTAGTTTAGTATGAATTTGTATATGGCTATAGAATTCATTTATTATTTATTGGATATTTAATATAATGAAGTCCTTAGATTTACAATTGTGTTGTTTATCTTAAAATATCCCTAGTCAAGTATAATGATTAAATGGGACAATCATTTATAGACTAGTATGGGGTTGGATTGATATGGAGATATCACGATCCAACACATAGGTGTGCATTACGGAATGTTGCACTGGATTGACCCATCACCGAGAAGGCTGCATACACGTTATGTTAAGTCACAAGTGCTTCTCGGGTACAATGGTATTGTCATCCTTAGACTTGAAGTCACTAGATATTCTAGTTGTGGATCATTGTGATCTTGGTAGCGTTAAACGCTACACCGTGACTGGGTAGTTATAAAGGCGTGTACTGGATACAATTAGAAGCAAGCTTAGAGATCGTAGTGGATGTAGAGAGGATTTGCCCCTCCCACATAACGGGAGTAAATATCCTAGGCCACTCGAAGGATAGTGCTTATAGAATGTCTGGCCAGACTCAAATAAATCAATATATAGGATATTGATGTTATTTGCACGAATAAGGCTATTCCATGGATCGAGAAACTAGGGATTGGATATACGAGTGTGACTTGTATGTCTCGTGTCCAATCCGGATATGGAGGCAAAGGGATGAGACAATTACTTGTACAAGGTTGTCTAGATGACTATTCTATTAGTTGGCTAGAATGGATGTTTTGCTAGAAACCGCTCCATATTAGCAAAGAGTTGCTACCAACTAGATAGAACCTATGGGGTCACACGCTATATAGAGTTGTACTAGATTTGGGAATTAATTAATTGGATTAATTAATTAGAAGGATCACTTTGCAAACCCTTGCAAACTTAGTAGGGACTAATTTGCAAGGAAGGGACTAAATTGAATTCTAGTAGGACTAGAATAAGTCCTTTAGGTAGTTAACAAGGAGTTGTTGGACTATATAAAGGACCCTCCTTCCTTCCTTCCTCATAACTTATGCTCTAAAGAGAACATAACAAGAGTAGGAGAGAACAAAGGAGAGAGAGAGCAAGCAACAAGGAGCGAACCCGCCCCTTGCCGCCGCCCCTCACCCCGTCAGCCAAAAGGAAGGGCCGAGCCCCTTCTTTTGTCTCGTTTTGCGTGATTCCTTCACCCTCCTCTCATTCCGGGCTAGCACCAAGGAGATTGGAGATCTAGGATCAACTCTAGGCGTGGATCAACTATAGAGAACGTGACACTATTCGCATTTGAAGTCATCAAGGAGAACCCAAAGGTGTGTTTATGATTTCTTACCTTCACTATCGTTATGCATCTAGTCTTGTGATCCTTGGAGGGTTTTGCATGGTTATTTGTTTGATTATGCTTCTGTTTGCGCGATCAATGAATCAAAACCCTACAGTTGTCACATTTGATAGGTATACTTCTGAAGTCAAATCCAAGATCTCTCTACTGCTGAGCAATCCATAAGACTTGTGAGCAACAGGCTCCAGAGCTATGTATTCAGCTATTGATAAAGCAACTAAGTTTTATTTGTTGGAGTGCCAACTGATCAAGGAGGATCCAATGAATTGACAAGTTCCTGAAGTGATTTTCCTATCAACTTTGTAACCTGCAAAGTCATCATATGAAAATCCATGCAAAGAAAAATTAGAATGTCTTGGATACCAAAGCCCTAAGTCTTTGAAACCATTAAGATATCTCAAGATTCTTTTCACATATCTTAAGTGTGATTCCTTTGGATCAGCTTGAAATCTTGCACACATACATACACTGAACATGATATCTGGTCTACTAGCAGTAAGGTATAGTAATGATCCAATCATACCTCTATACTCTTTCACATTGACACTCTTACCAGATTCATCCTTGTCTAAGGAAATTGTAGAAATCATAGGGGTCTTTATATCTTTAGATTGAGACATACTATACTTGTTCGAAAAGTCCATAGTGTACTTGCTTTGATGTAGAATGATTCCCTTCTTCCTCTGATGTATTTGAAGTCCATGGAAGAAGTTCAACTCTCCCATCAAGCTCATCTCAAATTCCCTGCTCATAAGACTTGAGAATTCCATGCTCAAAAGATCATTAGTAGATTCAAATAAAATATCATCAACATAAATCTGAACCACAAGTAAATCTTTCTCATGAGTCTTTATGAAAAGGGTCTTGTCTGTTAATCCTCTTTTGAAATCATTTTCAAGCAAAAATTTTGACAATCTTTCATACCAAGCTCATGGAGCTTGTTTCAAACCATAAAGAGCTTTGTCAAGTTTGTAAACAGGATCTGGAAATTTATCACTTTCAAAACCAGGAGGTTGTACAACATAAACTTCCTCTTGCAAGTAACCATTCATAAATGCACACTTCACATCCATTTGTAATAGTTTCATGTTCTTGGAAGATGAAAAAGCAAGTAAAATTCTAATTGCTTCTAACCTGGAAGCTGGAGCAAAAAAAATTTCATAATCAATACCTTCCTTTTGGTTGTAACCTTGAGCAACTAACCTTGCTTTGTTCCTGATCACTTTGCCATTTTCATCCAATTTGTTTTTGAACACCCATTCGGTACTAATGACAAACTGGTTTGTTGGTGGGGGAACTAGATTCCACACCTTATTTCTTTCAAACTCATTGATTTAACCTTGCATAGCTATAATCCAGTCTGCTTCTTGTAATGCTTCATTCAGAGTTTTGGGTTCTACAAGAGAGAAAAGAGCATTAAAAGCACAAAGATTCTTCAACTGTGATCTTGTTTGTGTACCAGTGGTTGGATTAGAGATGATGTTGTCAGCAGGATGAGATGAAAGATACTCTTTCTTGGAGACCGGGTTCAGGTTCTCCATATTGCTTCTCTGGTCTTGAAGTAGTAGCCTGATCACTCAATTCTTTCTGATCATCTTTATCAAGGCTTTGATCTCTATTTTCAAGGCCTTGAGACCTATTTTCAAGGTCTCGAAAATGGATTTTGTTTCCTTCTGAACCTTTATTGAAACCAAGTGAATTTTCAGCTTCTTCTTCTTCTGATTCATGCTTGTTTAGATTCAAGTTTGCAAAACTTTCACTCAAAGAACCATCATAGCTTTCATCAAAAATAACATGAATACTTTCTTCAACCAGCTTGGTTTTTTTTATTATAAACTCTATAAGCTTTGCTAGTAAGAGTAACCAAGAAAGATACCTTCATCACTTCTTGCATCAAACTTACCCAAGTTGTCCTTTCCATTGTTGTGGTTAAAACATGTGCAACCAAAGGGTATGATGTATGAAATGTTTGGCTTTCTCCATTTGAAAAGTTCATAGGTGGTCTTCTTCAAGACAGGTCTGATCAAGCACCTATTCAAAATGTGATTTGCTGTATTCACAGCTTCTGCCCAATAGTGTTTTAAAAGCTTGTTTTCTAAAAGCATTGCTCTTGAAATATCTTCAAGAGTCCTGTTCTTTCTTTCAACAACTCCATTCTGTTAAGAAGTTCTAGGAGCAGAGAAATTGTGAGAGATACCATGCTTAACACAGAACAAATCAAATTCTAATTTATCATATTATCTACCATGATCACTTCTGATTGAAGCAATAGGTAGGTTTTTCAAGGTTTGAAGTTCTCTGAAAAGCTTTGAAAATTCAGAGTTGTTATTTATCTTATTATAAAATTGCATGCTTCATCCATACACCAACAACAATAATAACACAATAAAAATAAACATCCACAAAAGAAAAATCAACGTGATATGGATATGGCCTCCTAGACTAAGATATTCCTAATCCAATGAGAATATCTATGAACCTATAATAGAAAACGCGTCTCCAAGTGCCTCCATCTCTTGGTCCAACCTTCATGGCCTTGTGGAATGCTCCATGCTCTATGTTGTGGCTCCTTTAATTCTTTGGGATTCTTTTCTTCAACCTTGGCTATCTATCTATTTTATCTAGTACTAGTTAATATCTATACTAAATAAAATAAATCTCACAAGTTGAGGAAAAAATCGGCTCGCAGGCCGTAAACCCTAATTAATTATTACATCAAATTGATCAACTCGCAGGCCGTAAACAAACCACAAAAATTAAACATTCACAATAAACCACATCTATGGTCACCATACAATTGCACATAAACAGTTAAACCAATTTTTAATGCGCTTAGTCAATTTTAATTGAATTTGGATGCGTTAGGGTTAAAACGGTCCAATGGATTCACTATCAATATAGCCGAACCGCCCAAAAAAGACCAAGGCGCGGCCTTGGGCCGGTCGGCCGAGCCCTTGGTCGTGCCCACGCTTGGGCGGCAAGGCAAGGGGGTCGGTCCCTATGGGGACCGAACCTCCTTACGGATTTGTTTCGAAAACAACTCCTTGCCTTGATGCCCAAGTTTAGTTGTTTCCATGTTTGAATAACCCTTTTTCAAAGCATGTGCCCAAATCCTACCTTCTAGATCCGAAATTACTCACATCCTATGTGATCAAACTCACTAATTTTCACATCTAATGTTAAAATAGGTCTTGTTTGTCTTGAATCAAATTCAGGTTGCATGTAATATGCTTAATTTGTCGTTTTAACGCAATAATCAACAGTTATAGGTGAAAAACAACAAAATGTAACACATACACCACGTTATGCTCTACGACATGTGGCTCTGATACCACTGTAGGGTTTTGATCATGGATATGCAGCGGTAAAACAGTAAATTTACCCGATCAAGACCCTCCAAGGATCACAGGAACAGAAATCATGACGATGGTAAAGGATTTGTGTTAAGTACCTTGTGGGTCTCCTTGATGACTTCTAACGCGAAAAGTAACACGTCTCTATGGTTGATCCACGCCTAGGATTGAGATCTAGATCTTCAAAATGCCTTGTGCTTGCTAGGAAGAATGAAAGAGGGACGAAGAAATCACGCAACGGAGCACCCAAAAAAAAGGGCGGCCCTCTCTTTGTGGCCGACGGGTAGGGGCGGATGCAATGGGGTTCGGCCTCCTTGTTGTCTTGCTCTCTCATCATTCTCTCCTACTCAATGTATGTTGTGAGAATAATTTGTAGGGAAGGAAGCTAGGAGAACCCTTTATATAATCCAACAACTCCTTGTTACTACATAAAGGCCCTCTCCTAATCCTACTCAAGTTCGGTTTAGTCCAACTTGCATATTAGTCCTACTAAGTTAGCAAGTTGTTGCGATTTGATCCTTCAAATTAATTAATCATATTAATTAATTAATTCCCAAGTCTAGTTCAACCCTATATGGCGTGTGACCCTATAGGTTCTATTTAGTTGTTAGTAACTATTTACTAATATGGAGCGGCCTCTAGCAAGACATCCATTCTAGCCAACCAATAGAAATAGTCATCATGACAAACCTTGTGCAAGTTTTGTCTCATCCCTTTGTCTCAATATCCAGATTGGACACTATACATACAAGTCACACTCGTATATCCAATCCATAGTTCCTCAATCATGGGAATAGCCTTATTCGTGCAAATAACATCAATATTAATTTATCTGAGTCTGTCCAGACATTCTGTAAGCACATCCCTCGAGTGACCTATGATAAATGCTCCCGTTGTGTGAGAGGGACAAATTATATCTACATTACTATGATATCTAAGTTTGCTTCATATTGTATCTGATACACGCCTTTATGGCTACCCAGTCATGGTGTAGCGTTTGACGCTACCAAAATACAATATTCCACAACTAGATGATCTCGTGACTTAAAGTATAAGGATGACAATACCGTTGTCACCGCGAGAAGCACTTGTGACTTTACATAACTTGTATGTAGCCTTCTCGGAGATGGGTCAATCCAGTATGTCATTACTCCTAATGCATACCCATGTGTTGGATCATGATATCTCCATATCAATCCAACCTCATACTAGTCTATAGATGATTGTCCTATTAATCATTATAATGGACTATGGATATTTAAGATAAAAAACACAATTATAAATCTAAGGACTTCATTATATTAAATATCTAATAAATAATACAATGAAAGTTCTAGCAAAATTTATTATTCATACTAAACTAGATTGCCTCTAGGGCACCTATTCCAACAAACCACAAGCTGTAACAGAGTAAGGCATCTCTCTGTGCTTGAGCCCTAGGGCCTAGCTGTGGATTAATAAGAATTGTGTTGAAAATCCTACAGGAAGAAGATCCCTGAGGTAGAGACTTAGGTCCAAGTGGACTAACTCCATATATCTTATGTCTCTTGCATTTACTTTTAAGTCCATACTTAGTACTTTTTGAGCATTCAAAACAATTTCAGTTCAAGAGTTTGAAACTCATTTCAAGGCTTTGAAATAGACTTATCTTTTAAACTTCAACTGTTTTCTTTCCAAGGGCTTGAAACTCATTTCAATGCCTTGAAACACTCTTCACTCACTACAATTCTTTTAGAAACCACTTTTTTTGCAAGTTTAGCAAAAAGTTGGCATACTCTATTCAACCCCCCACCCCCCTTTCGAGAGTATTGATCCTACATTTCTACCTACTGTACACCCCTTCACCTTGCATATCTCATCATCTGAAAATTTCGAGGCTGGTAATCCTCTTACCAGGTTCTTTGAGATAAACTTGTTCATTGTATGCATGCTTATATGCCCAAGCTTTCTATGCCAAAGCTTTGGATCTTCTTTGAAAGATTTCAGGAACTTCAGACTTTCTCCTGCAACTTTGTTAGTATACATAGCATAAACACTGTATGACCTAGGAGTAGTGAGTATGAAATCACCAAATTTCTCATCTTGCACCACACATTTCTCCTTGTCAAAAATAACTTTATTACCCTTATCACATAATTGAGAAATACTAAGCAAGTTGTATTTTAAACCATATACCAGATAGACATGAGAAATTGAATTAGCATATTCATTACCAATACTACATATACCAATGATGTTGCATTTTTCCTTGTCACCAAGTGTGATTGTTCCCCTAGAATATTCTTTAAGTTCTGTAAACAGAGACTTCTTTCCACTCATATGCCTGGAGCAACCACTATCCAGAAACCACTTCTGATCTTTTGTCTTGGTGACAGCCTGCAAAACTCAATCAATACCTCAACAGGCTATTAGACCAAGTGTATAATTTGGACTCATACTCAAAATCAACCATTTTAGGTGGTCTGATTTCTTTAGGAACCCGAATCTACTTCACTTGTCCCTTAAGCTGATAAGGATAGGTGTTCCACATTATGTGAGGTTATGTCCTTCTAAAGGGTCAAGATAACTTCACATTTACAAGTATACCACAGTAGAAACATCTTGGAAAATGTATGTTTCCTGCTTTCAAAAAAGTGGTTTGATTCTTCTTTGGAAAATTTGGATTGTAACCAATTCCACTTTTATGTACAGAATGCAGACTTCCTCCAAGAATGAGATTGAAGTTATGTTCTGAGCCTGCAAATCTTGATAAAACTTTCCTTGATTCTTTAATTTTCTCAGTCAATGAAGTTTTCTGTTGTTCTAAATCATCTGAATCATGTTTTAGATCAACATACTTATCAGTTAAAAGAGATTTTTGATCCACAACTTCTTTTAATTGTGCCTTCAAAGCTTCGAACCTGTTTTCCAAAGCTTTGAGGTCACTATCAATTTTTGACTGAGATGCTTTAAGAGTTTTATTGAGAAGAACCAAATTTAAATTTTATTTTGCCTGCTCATGAACTTTCACCTTCAAAGATTCAATCTCATTTCTATAACTTTCCTCATTTAAAAACATGCTTTTGAGAATTTTAGGTAGAGCATCAGAAGGACTAGCAAGAAGATTTTTTACCATATCTTCAATACTTTTGTCTGAGCCCTTTTCCTCTTATCTCAGCCATCAGACAAAGATTAGCTAATTCTTCATCAGAATATGAATCTAGTGATGAATCAGAATCACTCCATGAAGCAGCCATGGCTTTCTTCCTTCTGCTGTGGGAAAATATCTGCTCTTTTTCTTTTGATGACAATCCCTCACCAAGTGATCTATGTGATCCTTGCTCCTTGAGGATCTAGACTTGTCTTTGTTGTAGTTCTTGTTACCAAATTTTGTCTTCAATTTTAGAATTTTGGTCAAAGCTTTGGAGATCAAGGCTAAGGCTTCCTCATCATTATCATCTTCCTTTTCAAGGCCTTGAGATTTTTCACTATCTTTTGCCTTGAGTGCCAAGTTCTTGAGGTTGTCACTCATGTCAGCATCCACTTCCTTCATAGAAATATCATGAGTGAGCAGCTTGCCTTGCAGATCATCTAAATTTAGAATGGTCAAATCCTTAGCTTCCTCAATTGCAGTTGTCTTTGGCTCCCATTTTGCTTTTGGAAGTCTCCTCAGAATCTTGCTGACTTTTTCTTCGTTTGAGAACCTCTTGAATAGATTATTCAAAACTTTTTCTAACTATGATCTTTTGAAACTTAAAATCAAAGATAAGATGGAATCTCAAGGCTTTGGAAAGGTTTGAACAAGTTTGAAAACAATAGAAACAGTTTGGAGCTTCAAAAGCTTTGAGATTGGGAATCCTCCAAAGCTGTGGAGCTACCTGTATTGTTTAGTATTGAATACAGAATGAATAACAGCAAAGTAAAGCAGTGAACACAAGGATTTTTGCGAAGTTCACCCACCAATGGGCCTACTCTCCGCCTGAGGGACTTGATCCCTCCAGGATTTAAACAACTTCTTATTAATCACAGATTAATCCCTAGATCTCAAGCCTAAGTGAACTACCTTACACTTATACAGATTGTGGTTCGAAACCTATCTAGTTCCGACTACAATCTAGTGAAACAATTAGAACCTCTTGTTGTTCACTTGAACAACTTACTAAATTTGGTGAGGCCAAGAAATTGAAATGAATAATACAATGAAAGCTCAATTGAATTACACAGAAACAGGTTAAGAAATAATGCTCAGAATTGTTCTTCAGATCTGGATGATTGATATTCTGTTTGATGAATCCTTGGATGAATGAATGAAGAGTTTGCATATTGATCTTCCACGAATGAAATCTCTTCTTTTCTCTGTATTTCACCTCTTTTTCTTCTCTTTGAAATTCAAATATGTCTTATAAAAACTGCGGTAACAAACTTGAGATTTTAGGAACAACCTTCCTGAAAATCCTTAACCCTCAAACTGCTTCTTTCAACAGCTATGTTTGACTAGATAATTTTATTTGTTCGTCAGGCTTGAACGACGAACAACCCTGCACAACTTAACCACAAGATCAAACACAATCCAGATACTATAGCAAATATATATATATATATGATCTGTTAGACAGATCAATTTAAACAATAAACTTAGATAAAAACTGTTTGCAGATTTAATATATACATATAACTTGTTTATATATAGTCAAATAATAATCAGCAATAAGATTATGACTCGTAACAATTCAATGATCAAACACATAACCAGTTGAAACAATTTGCATCAAGAATTTGTTAGCCAAGATAGTTCCTGGAAAATGTTCAAAGGTACCTCCAAAGTTGTGGAGCTTTGGATGACTGTCAAAGCGTTGGCCAGCAAAGCTAATTCTGGTTAAGAATCAACCTGTGCATTTTGTCAGCATTAAAACAACAATATAACAGTTTAAGAATATTTGTAAGAGATAAAATAAGGCTTATAAACAATATCCAATTCAGTCCTAAGCATGCAACACATAAATTATTAGCTTGTAGTTAACGACGTTCATAAGCATAAATGGACTTCCTCAAAGCTTTGGAGCTCTGAGAGAAAACCTGTATTTCATCATCTTCAAAATACAACTCCCCCTGAGTTCATCCAGTCATTATCAGTTGGATTAGTGGTAGTAAGCTTGCAAGGAATTTCTCCCCTCTGCATCACCAGATGTATGCAGCAGATGATTTGATCATCATGACAAGAGCCAAGGAAGAGGAAGCTAAATAAGTTGATTGGTGCTTACAGCTCTATGAAGAGGTTTCATGTAGGTGAATAAACAAAAGTCTACAATTTTCTTGAGCACCAAATTTAAAAGGTGGGTTTAGAAGGAAAATTAGAGAAGTTATGGGGCTAAAGAAAGCGGATAGAAAAAGTATGTAGATTGCTTGTATAAAAGGAGTTCGCAAGATTATTGGTAATGGGGACCAAATAGACATTTGGCAGGATCCTTGGGTCCCCAATCTTGAAAAATCAAATATAAGCCTACATATGACATCACTCCAGCACCAAAGAGAGTCAGTGAGTTGATTCATACCAACACTGTGAAGTGGTTTCATAAATGAGTGGTTTGATTACCAAGAAAAAGAGGAGATCATGAAGCAGCAGATTCCAATTCATAATACAGAAGATAGGCGTATAAGGATATATATAAACAAAGTAAATAGGTAAGAGATAATATTTGAAAAAAGATTCTAGTAACATTGAAATGTTATCTCACATTATCTGCAAAGATTTCATATTCAAATATCATCCATTTTAACAACTAAACGTAACAGATTTCTTTTTTAAATATATTGATTCGAGATTCAGAGATTGAGAAAAAGATAGGGATGGAAAATATGGAAGTTTTTTCAGACGTTCATTCTACTATTATATATATATATATATATATATATATTCAAATTCTCATATAACATGTGTCATTTGAAGTGACTCGCGGAAGGAAGCTAGATAAATGATCAAGACAAAACATAAAGACTCGGCTTCAGTTGAGGTTTATCCTCCAGTTTTGAAAGTTTGGGTAAACGACACGTTCACCTCATCAAGGTTGACGCAAAGACACTTTCACCCGTTTCAATTTGTGAAATGACACATTCATCCCGTATGTGTAAGATTTCAAAATATTTGCACTTTCCAATTGTGACATTGTTGGTCTATGGACGGTTCACTATAATAGTTTCAGGGAAAAACTCTCTATCTCTCTCTCTTCGACTACTATATGACAAAGTCAGAGAATATAAGTGTCTTGAAGTTTGGAACACAAAGTGGGTGAAAATGTTATTTTTTTAAATAGAGAGGGGTGAAAGTGTCTTTATTTTAGTACCGTAAAGAAGCAACTAAGGGACTTGAGGAGTTGAGGTCGGAGTTGCATGGCTTGGAGGCTGGTACCCAGACTACCAAAGTTATTACAAAATCAAAAATGGTCCGCAACCAAATCCTCCAAATCCTGTTGAGGGAAGAGGAGATGTGGCGATAGCGGTCTAGAAAGACTTGGATGAGGAAGGGAGATCATAACACATACTTTTTCACTGGAAAGCCTCTACTCATCGCTCTCTTAATCGTATTATTGAAATAGAGAATGAGATGAGGTAGTGGCAGGAGATTCCCCAACAGATTGTCAATATATTGGAGAGCTATTTTCAGCAGATTTCCACCTTTTCAGATCCTTCCAGATAGCAAATTGAGCAAGTTATGGCCGACATTAGAGATAGTTTCTCCGAGCAGCGATCGTACATGAACCAACCTTTCACCAGGAAGGACATGCGTTGGGTCCTAAAACAGTCGCCCCCAGTGAAGGCCCTAGCCCGAATGGTTTCCCATCATTTTTCTATCAGAGGTATTGGATGACGGTTGGCGCAGAGGTGGAAGAGGCCTTTTTGAGTATCCTGAAACGGGATGGTGATGTTTCCAGGTATAATCATACTCTTATTGCACCTATTACAAAAGTGAAACAAGTTAGGAAAGCTACTGATTTGCGGCCCAATAGCTTGTGTAGTACGATCAATAGAATCATTACTAAAGTGTTGGCTAACCGGCTGAAGATAATTCTTGATTATCTGATCTCCGAAAATTAGAGTGCTTTTGTACCCGTCATACTAATCTCAAATAACACCCTAATAGTTTTTGAGCTCATTCATACTATGAAAAATGATAAGAAGGGTAAAGCCGGTTTCTTAGGACTCGAGGCAGATATAAGCAAAGCTTGTGATAGGGTGGAGTGGGACTTCCTTTTCCATGTTATGTAGAGGATGGGCTTCGACACAAGGTGGATTGAGGTAGTTATGAAATGTGTTTCGACAACAACTTACAATTTATTAGTGAATGGATAAGTCTACAGTAACAAAGTTCCTCAAAGGGGTTTGAGGCAGGGCTGCCATCATTTTCCATATCTTTTTCTACTTGTTAGTGAAACTCTCTCACGCAGTTTTTTCTCTAGCTGTGCAGGATGGCCGACTCTCAGTTTTGACCATAATTATTAAACAAGACTGGTGATTGAACTGGAAAATAGACCGAGTCACTTGGTCACCGGTTTGACCGGTGGGTCAATAAAAAATATCAAAATACAATACACACACACACATATGTAGAAAATTTTATTCTTGTGTACCATGTAGTAGTTCTATATGTCGTTTTATGTGTTAATAATAAACGTCATTGTGTTTGCGTGAAATAAAATCACACAAATGTTTAATAGATTGTGAAATTCAATGTTAGTATTTTTTGTTGTTATTTATTTAATTGTCGAAACTTATTAGAAACTGATTAGGTTGCTCTGGTGGTTAAGAGCGTAGTCATTCACACAGTAATCTAAGGTTCGAATCTCATTATTATCTTTTTATTTATGAAGTAAAACTAACCCGCGGGTTTGCAAACCCGTCGGGTCAAAGATTTTACCATAAACCTGGCCGGGTCTAATCGGTTTCCACATGTTGGTGAGATTTCTGATCCACCTAAAAAAATGAACCGATGAATGGTCCGGGTCGGGGGTTCCCGGGTCGACCCGGCCGGTCCGGGTTTAATAATTATGGGTTTGATAGCCTCTTGAGGGAGTCATTAAGAAACTAAAAGGCTGGAAGAGCCAGGAACTATCAGCTGCCATCAAAGGTTTTTTGATAAAGATGGTTGTTCAAGCTCTTCCAAATTATGCCATGAGTTTCTTCTTTTTTCCTCTCAAGCTTCGTCACCAGGTGGAAATATTAGTATGCCAGTTTTGGTGGGTACGACATTGATGATAAAAGGAAGATGCACTGGGTAGTTTGGAAAAAGTTGAAGATGGCGAAGCAGGATGGTGGTCTAGGCTTTCGCGATTTTAGAGAATTTAATGTGTTAATGCTCCCCAAACAGACATGGAGGTTCCTTTGTAAGCTGAATATCTTGGTGAGTAACGCTTTTAAGTCCAAATATTTCTTTCATACTTCCATACTTGAGGTGGAGGCCAATCCTACTAGCGAGATTTCCTACGCTTTTTGGAGTATCCTATCCGGACGTGATTTAATAAATCAGACCTTATGTGGAAAGTTGGTAATGGTCTTGACATTGTAATCTTCAAAGAAAATTGGGTCCCTAGGCACATCAGATATAAAGCTCTTTCTCGTTGTCCGTTGGGAGCAGAGAATATCCGAGTTGAATTGCTAATTGATCCGATAAATTGGACGTGGAATGGGGGTCAACTTAATTTGTTACTGTCTCCCGTCGATGTGGAATTAATCAGAGCATGCCTCTTATGTTAGAATCGACGGACAATTTATTTTTCTTGCGCCAATCGAATGATGGACCTTACTCGGTATCTACGAGCTATAAAGTTCAGACTACTCGCACTAGTGGTGACCCATCCTCGTCATTGGGACCACAGAATGGAGAATGGATACGCAAGTTATGGCCCTCGATATTCTGAAGAAAACAATATTCCCTTTGTGGCGTCTCTAGCACGACTCACTGCCGACAGCCACCAGATTGAGGGAGAGGGGCATGGACATGAGGTGGCTTGTGAGCATTGTAGATATGAGGCTGAAATGGAGGAGCATATGTTTCGTGAATGACCATTCACGGAACAGGTCTGGCAGGAGACCTTTGGTTCGGGTTTCTTCACTACCCGACAAGGCCGAATGAGAGATTGGCTATTTGAAACTTTGACGCAGACTCCAAAATTTGACTGTGAGAAATTCGGCGCAACTATTTGGTCTATATTGAAAGTCCGAAACAACCTCAAGTTCAACGACATTAGCGGCGAAGCTCAGGATGCGACAAATGTTGGTAATGATTACGTAAGCTGAAGTAAAGAAGCAAAACTAAGCGGTAAATTGAGTGAGTATCATACAGCAAGCGTGCATCAAGAGGTGACATGGTGAAAACCTCCTTCGGGTATTGCCAAGATCAATACGGACGCCTCATGGCTCAACCACGATCAAGCGACGGGAATTGATTGCTGCATACGCGATTCAAATGGAAATTTCACCGCCGACAATACAGAAGACTTCGTCGAGTGAGAACTCTACTACTTGCGGAGATGGCTTCTTTAGAGGAGGGCCTTGTACTTGCGAAAAAATTAAAACCACCAAGGTCATCCTTCGATTGGACAGTTTGGTGGCAGTGCAGCTACTCAAGCTTGGATTTCTTCGCAAAATTAAGGCTCAGACTACTGTAGCAGATTTAAATGACTACTGGTGAAATACCCCATTTTGTGTCTATGGGTGTTTTTGTGACGTTAGCATGTTTTGGGGGGATTTTGTGACTTTACCTAAAGTTTTTATTGTCTTTTACCTGAATTAGGGGGTAATAAGAGTCTTTAACCTAACTTAGGGGGTCATAATTGTCTTTTACCTAAGCTAGGTGTTAGACTTCCACACTTTTCACGCGGAATGAATTTCTCCTTCATACAAACCCAATTCACGTCCATGAATTGGAAAATCATCCTGCCAATCCGATTCAAATCCGATTCCTTCCTTTCTTCGTTGATTTTTCTCCCAAATCATCATCACCATCTCTCTTTCTCTCACTCTCTCTCACTCTCACAGTAAACCCTCCTCTTCCCCATCTATCTCTATCCCTCACGATCTTCCTCTCGCCTATCTCTTGTTGTAATCATCGATCCCCATCAGCGCCCCCATCTCTCACGACCTCCCTCTCTTTCTCCGCTGCCACCCTCCGAGGAAGCAGCAGCAGCGGCGAAATAATAGCAGCTGCGTTTTCCAGCCACCGCCGCCACTTCCAGGTTTGTTCATCTTCTTTCCTCTTGTTATTCTTCTTATTCTTTTTATGTTTCTTCTTCTCCCCCGTTCAGTTCCTTTTTCTTCTTCTTCTTCTCCTTTTTCTTTTTCTTCTACTTGTTGTTTCTGACCCATTGATTTCCAGCAGTACCTTCGGCCACAAAGAACCCAGTTGGGTCTTCTCTGCCTTCATATCCGCCGCTCAATCTCTCAACTCTTTCACTTCTCACGTAATTAGCAAGTCATTAGTTAACTTCATAATTTATTTTGCTTGCTTTGATCCTCACATTCACCACGTGGATCATCTTCAATCGTTGAATTCATTCATATTCATGTTTACCCATAAATCCTAGATGTATAGGTGGTTAAAATCAAGCTGAAACAATAGGATTGAATAGAAACAATCACGTACATGGGCATTGGGTTGCCACTGTGATTTGTAATCGCCGGAGAATTTAATTAGAATCAAAATTGTGACCATTAATCATGTAGTTTGGTGTTCTAGGGCTAATGGACAATATGTTTGGTCGTTAAAGAGGCCAAATCTGTCGCTATAGTCCTTTTTTGGTCGCTTAAAGTACTGAAAATCGTCTTAAATGTTGTTGGTTTATTAAATAGTGTCTAGTTGATGAAATTAGTTTATATATGAGAGTTTTGACACTCGTTTTGTAATCCAGTCTATGAATCAATATTTTTCAGAGAATTTGTGAATTGTGTATAGCAAATATAAGTTTAGTTAATCGATGGTCTCTTTGTTTAAAATTATATAGTGTAGTGTGTGTTGAATTTGAATCGGCTAGTAGAACCGTGTCGTTAGCCTAGAACCAATTGTCCTAATCAATTATGTAACGGGTTCACGTGGGGATGTTGGGATGGAAATAGAACCTAAACCGTGACTGAGCGTCATATGCATATCATATAGTTTAGCTCATAAATCAAGATAATATTGTATTTGATTAGAATATTGTTAACTTGTAGGCGACGAGTTCTCGGACGAGGGATACGTCGAATACTATGACTGAGTCTCAGTAGCTACTTGTATTTTTGGTGAGGAAACATGCCAGGCCTAGTGTGCCTACCGTCTTTCGTGTCAAATGATTATTTCATTCTTGTCTCAAAATAAATTTATGTGTTATATGCAGTATGTGCTATATGAATATTTGATTTCCACATGTTGAAACATAGTCTTGGAAATATCATATAATCTAATAATCGATGATAAAGTAAAGTGGAAGAGTTGTGCGGGGTTGTTACAGGTTACTCTGAGCTTGGTCGTGTTGACTACGGTCACTCGACCAATTAATTTTATTAATCCGGTTGCAATGCTCCAGATCGCTCCGTGTACTCACCCTTCTTCCCGCAAGAAGTCTTAAGGGGGTGTCGACACTTAAGGTCCTGGATGCTTGGGAGATGGTTGGTTCTTCCCCCATTTCAACTAATTACCAATGTGGCTTTTTGGATTTTATAATAATAATGGGAATTGAATAAATGTGGTTTTAGACCTCCTAATTCGGATAATGAACAGGTTTTGGAAAAAAAAAATACAATGATCCCGTGTTAGTTTCATTTATTTCAGTAGTTTGGTTTATGTGTTTGAGGCGAAACTTGGAATTGTAATAAAGTATGACGTTTAACTTTTAATTGAGTTTTTTTGGATCCACTTTTAAATGTCCTTGTATCTGAGTTTCTTCTCGGGTACAGAGTGACACCCTCGGGGTTCCGACTTGGTCATTTTGGGGGTGTTACAAGTGGTATCAGAGCCGCCAATCCAAAAGGAAATTTAAAACCTGTAGGGAAATTTAAAATGAACATAGGGAAAGTAATTAAAATATGGCAAGCCGTTGGGGATTTGGGTAGCCTTTAATAGTTTCTAATATGTGTGTAAGTCTTAGTAAATATCCTTAGGAAGCAAGTACACCCACCCACCCACTCCTAGCTAAGAGCTTTGCCCTACCCGATTAGCTAAGTATTTGAGTTAGAGACTTTCTTTGGAGTTTGGGTTTAGGTGTCTACGATTTGGGTGATTGAAAATTTGGGAGAGTGCGTTTGAATTGTATGTTTGGGGTTACATATGAGAGTTCTCGTTATTGTTGTATTGTCTAGAGCATTAGTGCGTTTTGGGAGTCATGACCTTGAAAAATTTGAGGTCTTCGGAGTATGATACTTATATCAAGATGGTAATCAAATACGTTTTATGATATATACTTTATGGAGTTTGTTTTATTTTGTAGACGGCTAGAACCAAGTCAACCCCGAGGAAGTGTGTGGTCCCAGTTGAGACCCACCCGGTTGTGACTCCTTGGGCGGAGGGCTAGACGGTACCAGCTTTTCGTGACCCCGTGCTACAATTTTGTGAGAATAGGTTCAATGAGTTGGACTTTGCTCAATACCGGAATCCTATTTTCCAAGCTCGATTCATGGTACAGGCTCTACCTAGAGGGCCAATGTTTGGGAAGATCATCACGAAGTATAGCAACCTAATGACTAAGTTCAACAGTCCAAACTCTAAAGACTCTCTCTACCATGGTGAATGGAAGGTGAATGCTAATTTTATGTGCAAATTTCTATTTGATGCTCATAGTAAATGGCAAAGTAACGTGGTCGTCTAGGAAGAACCTGTTAGGAATGGATGCCCTAGAGAAAATCTTATTTGAGAATGAACATTATTTTGGCTAGAATAATCATTGTATTATTTATGGAGATATTCAATATAATGAAGTCCTTAGATTACCATGTGTTGTTTAACTTAAATATCCATATTCCATTATATTTATTAATAGGACGATCACTATAGACTAGTATGTGGGTAGATTGATATGGAGATATCAAGTCTAACACATGGGTATGCATTATGTGATAATGGTATACTGGATTGACCCACCATGAGAAGGCTACATTAATTATGTTAACGTCACAAGTGCTTCTCGTTGTGACAATGGTATTGTGGTCCTTAGACTTGAAGTCACGAGATACTCTAGTTGTGTAATATTATGTTTTAATTTCGTTAAACATTACACCGTGACTGGGTAGCAATAAAGGCGCTTATCGGACACAATAGGAAGCAAGCTTAGAGGCGGTAGTGATGTAGAGAGGATTTGTCCCTCCCACATATGGGAGTAAATATCCATGGCCACTCGAGGGGTAGAGCTTATAGAATTTCTAGCCAGACTCAGATAAATCAATATGGGATATTGATGTTATCTGCACGGATAAATCTATTGCCAGGATCGAGAAACTAAGGATTAGATATACGAGTGTGAAAATATGTCTGGTGTCCAATCCGAATATATAGACAAAGGGATAATACTATACGGTAACATTGGTCGCAAGGTTCATCGAATCACTGACTATTTCTATTAGTTGGGTGGCATAGATGTGTTTCTAGACACCGCTCTATGTTATTATTTGTTACTACTAACTAAGTAGAAACATATGGGGTCACACACCATATGGATTAAACTGGACTTGGGCATTAGTTAGTAGGACTAATTAAAGAAAATGATCAATATGCAACCACAGGCAAACTTAGTAGGAATAATTTGCACGGTGGACTAATCCGAGTATGGACATGATTAGTATTGGGCAAATATGTAGTTAACAAGGATTTGTTGACTATATAAAGGCATTCCTAGCTTATTATTTTTACTAGGCGCGTTACCCCGCGCGTAAACGCGGGTTAAAGAGTGTCTAACACATATTTTTTTGTAAGACGCTGAATTATTCCCGACAATGTTAGGGCACCTTACCAACTGCAAATTATCCATATCTTTGTTGAAAGTTGATTGACTTCTTGTTTGACCATGCCATAAAAAAAACACGAATAAATTATTCAAGTGACAAAATAATTCTTTAGCAGATAGGAGCATATCAATACATGCTTCTTTTTCATTTTTAGAATTAACAAATGTTGCATTTTGAAGGAGAATATTCGATAAAATGAACCAAATAACTCTAAGAACTCCACAAATGTTTTTTGAAGGACTTTACATCTAACATCAAATTCTATGAATCAAAGACATGAATTTCACTCAAGTATATAATGTACAATTTCATACTAATTATAAATAGCTCGATCTCTATATATTGAGTTTGTAATACAACACATAGAGTAAAACAATGATTTTTCTCCATTACTAAGAAATTAAGTACAGTAAAAGGCTAATATGTCTAACTATAATTCTTTGTTAGCTACAAGTAATCATGTTGCGCATACGCTCAAGTGATGTATAATGATTTTATTTAAGTAGATTCATAAAGTAAAGACTGTTTTCTAAATTTGCATTAGAACGGTGCTAACAGACATGTCACATTGACAATATCAGCATACAACTATTTTCCCTCAATTTCTATGCACCAAAATCGTTAAGATAAGGGGTAAGCTAAATTTTAAGACGATATTTTTCGGATATAAACATATCATCAAATTTAAAGGAAAAAGGGCATACGATGTCATTTCACACTTTCCATCTTGCCTAAATAAATTATGGATAAAATAAAATTGTATTCGCAAGGTACAAAATAATTAAGATTGTAACGCAATGCCTCATTTTGTAGATATGTGGAAGAGTAAAATAATCTTCAAAATGCAATTTTTTTGAAAGAACAAAATTTAATAATTTGTATTGTATAGTAATATGTCTAGACACTTACATGTAACAAATAACATTTGAGTTATACAATGAATTATCATATAAAAATTCTTTTGTTATTAATGTACGCAAGATTATTTTGAAAGATGTGCACTAAGAACTAAATAATTCATTTTTGTAACAGATATTGGTGATGTGATTTAGCAATGGAATTATTTGGTTTACAAAAAATTATACATAAAATAGAAGTAGATTTTTGGTGCCCTCTTGTCTTAGTGATGAATATTAATTTTATTAATTCAAATCAATGGTAGCTCCTCCATGTCTCATGAAACAAATAAACTGTGTTTTTTTGTCTTACTAATTCAGTTTTCAATGAATCATTCTAATAAAAAGTAAATTTGTCTCATAAAAAATAAAATTTCCTTTGTAAGGTAAAAGAATAAATAAGATTGTAATGCAATGCCTCATTTGTGTAGATATGTGGAAGAGTAATATAATCTCCAAAATGTAATTTTTTGAAAGAACAAACTGTAAAAATTTGTATTGTATAGTAATATGTCTAGACACTTACATGTAATAAAAAAAAAATTGAGTTATACAATAAATTATCATATGATAATTCTTTTATTATTAATGTACGCAAGATTACTTTGAAGGAAGCTAAAAACTAAATAATTCATTTTTATAACTGATGTTGGTGATGTGATTTAGCAATGGAATTATTTTGTTTACAAAAAAGCTATAGAAAATAGTAATAGATTTTTGGTGCACTCTTGTCTCGATGACGAATATTGATTTTATTAATCTGGTTCAATGGTAGAAGGATTCATAGTATATATTATAAAATGCTATATTAGTTGCTAAAAAATTTGTAACTTATACCATTATATCCATTATTAAGTCATAAATACAAACTTGGAAGCTACATGATGAGTTATTTCCATGTTTCACATTGAATTAGACATGTTGGCACTTAGAATGGTATTCATTTGTTATAAATCCAAATAAGAGCTTCACATGTCTTCACCTTCACGTAATTAATTGACACATGGCATGGTAAGGTTTATTCTCAGGACTTCTATGCTTTTATATATTATATAAGATAAGAGTCTCATTAGAGTGAAAATAACAAGCAAGGAGAGAGATAGAGAGAGGCCGAAGTCGTCCCATCAGCCCCTCCCTGTGTCGTCAGCCTCGTGAGGCGCGCGACCTTTGGATGCCCCGTTTGCGTGATCTTCTTCTTCCTCCTTGGCGTGAGCTATAACACAGATGTGAGAAGTAATCTAGCACAATACTAGGTGTGGATATTCATAGAGACCTGGACACAATTTTGCGTATCATGATCTGTCAAACAAACAAGGTACACAATTGTTTCTCCCTTACCACGTTATGATGGCTTGTCATGCTATTCATGGAGAGTCTTAAACAGAATAGTTTATGTAAGTTCACAGGTTTCACAGGCTTGAAACCTATTTCAGGGTCTTGAACCAGTTTTCAAAGCCTTGAATCAGGTTTCACAGGCTTGAAATAGCAGAGGCTTTGAAACTGTCTGACCTCTATGCATATACTTAGGGGGAGTTTTTCTGAACTCTTCTGATTTGATTATACCTCTCTCACCCCTATGCTTGATCTGTTATTAATTGATGATGAAAGACAAACTATTTTTGATATATTTAACACCGTTTAATCCATCTATTTCAATCAGTTTTGCAGGAAATGAAACTTGGAGAGAATGTGATTCTGTGATCAATCAGACACTCTTGAAAGCTTCTCAATTTGTTTAAAGACAAGATCAGAACAATATCTCTGATGCGCGACGTTCTACCTGAAAAAATGACGCAAATATCTGGTAGAGGAACTCGAGTCAAGCTTTCTTGGCTCAACCCAACTTTAATTGGGAAGCTCTTCAGACAGCTATTCGCAATCGCTTCTACCCATCTCATATCCAAGATCAGAAGTACATAGAGTTGGTGAACTTGAAGCAGGGAAGTGATTCTGTGACTGAACACTTCAAGAAGTTCATGGAGTTTACCCAGTTCTGAGACCACTTGTGGCCCGATGAGGCAACAAAGGTGAGAACGTTCATGTCAGGTTTGCAACTCCACCTGGAGAAGACTTGTTGTGCACGACATACGATACCCTCGAGGAGTCGTATGATAGAGCTGCAGTTGTTTAGCGCATCCAAGAGGCGCATGATGAGAAACGAGGAAAGCGCAATATTGAGAATGCTGGGGAAAGGTAACCATCATGTTAGAAACAACAATGGTAGTCAAGACAAGAGTTTCAAACCAAACCATAGAGGAGGTAACCAGGGTCAGTAACGGGGAAACCAGCAGAACAATGGAGATGAGCCTCCTCGCCGCTACATCTGCAAGAAGTGTCAGCAGAATCACCCGGAGTTGGCTTCAAGGGGAATGTAATTACCTTACATAACTGTGGCAAGATGGGTCATCGTGCTTTTGAGTGTCGTTCACAACCAGCTGGGAATTGACAGGTGAATCAAGGAGGGAATTACCAGGGGAATCGAGAGTTCAATGGCAACAACCAGGGCGGAAACCAACAATTCGGCAACAGGAATTATGGAAACCGCAACAACCGGAATAATGGGGAAACAACTATGGCAGACAGCATGGGTAGAATCAAGGAAATGGTGGGAATGATGGCGCTCATAATGGGAATGGGAAAATCAAAGCTCCAGCTAATGTCAAGAACAACAGAGCTGGTACAGGAGGAAACACAACACCAAACAGGAATGTTGCGCGGATTGCTGTGATGAGAAGGACTGAAGCAGAAGCAGCAAATGGAGTAGTCACTGGTAAATTTCTTTTTCATGATCAACCAGCATTTACTATATATGATTCTGGAGCTTCATATTCATTCATTTCATCAGCATTTGTTGAAAATTTGAGTCTCAATAAGTCTTCTAAAATATTCATCCATGTAGCTACCCCAAATAGTCATATAACAGTGTGTGACACCACCTTTGAAGAGGTAGAAGTTAAGATCCTGACAAGTACCTTGCCGGCGAATTTGATACAATTTAATCTTGGGGGAATAGAACTTATATTGGGAATGGATTGGCTGAGTAAGTATTGAGCAGTCATAGACTGTCACGATCAGAAGATCTGACTTAGGGGACCAAAAGGAGAAAAGTTTTCTTATCTTGGCATCACGAAAGAACCATGCATCGGACTAATGTCATCCTTGACCATAGTCCACCAAGTGAAGAAGGAGAATAATGCTTATTTATGTTATGTCCAAGACATGTCTAAGAAGGAGAATGTGCTAGAAGAGATACCGGTAGTCATGGACTTTCCGATGTATTCCTGGATGAGATGTCAGAAATGCCACTAGAAGGGAAATGAGTTCACAATGGACGTAGCACCTGGAACATCTCCAATCTCAAAGGCGTTGTACTGTATGGCACCAGCAGAGTTGAAGGAACTAAAGGAGAAATTGCAAGAACTCCTTCAAAAGGGTTACATAAGGCCAAGTGTGTCACCTTGGGGAGCACCAGTGTTATTTGTGAAGAATAAAGATGGAAGTTTGAGGTTGTGCACTGACTACAGAGAGTTGAACAGTGCAACAATCAAGAACAAATACCCTTTACCCTGAATTGACAACTTGTTCGATCAGTTGCAAGGGACGAGTGTCTTCTCGAAGATAGATTTGAGATCAAGGTATCACCAGCTTCGGGTAACCGATAAGGACATTCCGGAGACAGCCTTTAGAACAAGGTATGGCCATTACGAGTTTACTGTGATGCGGGTATTCGTTACATTTTGATTTACTTGATCAGGGTATTAGTTACCCAATCTTTGTGCTTGAGACATTAGAGAATGTGAAAGGAAAGTTGAGAATGCGAAAAATGAAAGAAGGTTACCTTGCCCCTACTCATTCTCATAGTCATAGGCAAGATTGTCTTGACTACAAGAAATTAAAAGTGTCATGACTTGACTTCTTCAATCAAGATGTCGTGTATTGTACATAAATAAATCGTTAGTTCATATATTTGCTATTTTGTAGGTTGCTCTTGGAGGAGGACTTGTGCTTGGTGGCCAAGAAAGCGAAAATGAGGTCAGTCTATCCCTTGTCTCTTATATGAATGTGTATGCTCTTCCATTGTTCTCACACATTGAGGACAATGTGATATTTTAGTTGGGGGTGGAATAGACTTATTTCTTGATTACATGGTCACTTGCATGATTATTCTTTCATTAGCGATTTACATGAAAAATACAAAAAAATTAAAAAAAAAATGAAAACCCAAAAAAATTGAAAAATCGAAAAAAAATAAAAGTGTGTGAACCTTTCATGAGAAGCATCACTCTTTCCCGTGTCAAAATATATATTTTTTTTTCTTCTTTCTTTGGTATTTTTATTTATTTTAACCTTTCATCTTGAGTTTAGATTTTATTTTCTTATTTAATAGCTTTATTGAGTCTTAGGAAGTTATAGCTGAGTCACTTATTTCAAAAAAAAAATTGATAAATGAAAAAAATGAGAAAAAGTGAAAAGGGGAGTTTCGGAAAGCTAGATGTTTTCAAATAATGAAACCTCTTAGTCCATGTTCTTTTTATTTTTTATTGTAAAGGAGAATTCTTTGCTTATACTCAATACATCTACACCAATATCCCACATTCCGCGATTTCATACGTTATCACAAAACGACACACTAAATTTACGTTTCATGTTGAAGACCTTCAAGCTAAGTTGATCACATAAACTTTGACGTCTTCTACTTTTGATAAAGGGTGCATTTTCTAAAGCTATTTGAACTTCACAAAAAGATTTTATTCTAATCGTTTTTGCGGTGAAAACTTGTAGCCCATTGGAGTGGTGCTGACCAATGGCACCCCATGCGATGCCTAAGAAATAGAGGGGTGTCCGGGGATATTGTTACGTCACCACCTAGATAGCTCCCTTGGTTTAGCTTAAAAAGCCTACTCGCTTGTATATTCCTCTATTTTGTTGTGGGTCTTGGAGAGCCTTGGATTTGAGGGTAAAAAAAATGTTAATGCTATAAATCTCGAAAAAAAAAATGAAATTATGATAACTCGCACCATCTCCCAAAAATCCACAAAAGGATCATACAAGCCCACAACCACATCCCCCCTTCTTAAAACTTTTTGTTCAAAGCTTTGGAGGTCCATCCTACATGGGTGCTTTTGAATAAGTATGCGAATGACTAGTTTCATGTGATCCTTATTTTTGAAGGCATACTTTCTTGCGAATTGAACTTAATTAACAAGTTTTTTGGATCGCATGAGTCACCTTCTACCAAACACCGCCCACATATGTATGAGTATATGCTTAGACGTTCATAGGCTTCTTTCTCAATCTTTGTGGACATTGAGAATTTATTTGAGGAGACATTTGTGCATTCTTCTTTTTCCCCCACCAAAAAAAGAATTAAAATTAGCTAGTAACTCTTAGTATTTTATTTCTTTGGGTTCTCACTTACGATAGATAATGTGTGTGTGCGTTTTTGTAAATATTTGAGTCTAGTTTAGAATTGAGTCAAGCCTTGTCTAGTTGAGTGTGTTTCTCTCATGATTGGTTCTTCACTAGTTTACTACTTATATCGCTCACTTTGCTCGAGGACGAGCAAAAGGCTAGTTGGGGGTGTGTTAAGGAACGTAAATTGCACATTTTAGTATGGTATTGAACTCTTGATAACTTACATTTATGTGTAACTTGTGTATTATAACCCTATTTCTAGACTTATGCTTGTTTCTTTTAGTTTGTGTGGAATTTCCTTATATTGTAGGAAATATTGCGCTTTGGAACTCAATCCGCAAAACTCAAGAGGCGATTCAAGGGAGCTTAGGAGGGCCAAAAGACATGAAGACGGTACTTGGAGCGCTGATTAGAAGAAGAGTAAAGATTTGAGAGGCCAAGATTGAAGACAAAGAAAGTTAGAAGCCAAAGTTACATCAAAGGGGCTTATTTGAAGATAAACTAACGGATTGGGGCTAAAGTGCAAGGTTCTAAACATTTTAAAGAGCTAATTTGGAGCATCTCTACCGGATGGGGTTTAATTACAATTTTCTCAACGTTTTAAGAGGCAAGGGGGTATTTTAAAAGCTTCTAGCAAACAAAGGGGGAGCCGGGTGTAACTATGGTGAAATGGAGCCCTCCCTCACGCGTCTCTCTCTCTTTTTTCTCTCTCCTCGTCGTTGCACAAAGAGAACCCACGAAATCATCCATGGAAGCTTCGACCAAGCTTCTTCAAACCTCCACCTCGGCCTCATTTCTTCACCAAATCAAGTGAAATCAGTCCCAAATTGATCCTAAGACCGAGAGCTACATAGCCCACCCCTTAATTATGGGTTGTTCTTGGTGTTTCTGAGCTCGTTTTGAGCTATTGCAGAGCCAAGAACAACCATAGATGAGGGAGATTTCGAATTTAGCTAGTTCTCATCTCTTGTTCTTCATTGTTCTTAGTTTGTTCTTCATTTTTGGGTTACTTGGCTACTTTTAGTTGATGATTTTGGGTTACTTGGCTATTAGTAGTTGATTTATTGTAGCTTGAAATCAAATTTAGTAGTTCGAATCAAGTATTAGTGACTTTGTTCATCATTTTGAGTTGAAAATGGAGAATAACTTGTGTATTCTTGAGTTGGAACTTGAATTGAATGAAAATGTTCATGAATATGCTTGATATCTCTTGTGTTTCTCTCTTAGACATGAGTAGCTAAGTTTGTTGTTGGTTGAAGTTGATGAATATAGGAGTGTTGGGTGTGGATTCAATTGTTAAATCAATAAGTTGAGAAGTTCCTCTTGTGATTCATGATTCAACAAGTGTTGGAATACAAATCCGATTTGTAGCTTCATCTTGTATGTGGTTTCATGCTTGAATACACATACTTGATAGTTGATATAACTTAGTTTTAGATTCTACTAGTGTTCCTCATGAATCATACTTGGATTTGACATTAGAATCCACACATCTCCTTGTAATATCATTTGGGTGTTGGATTCATGCACAACACTCCTAGATGATTCAACTAAGACCAACTATTCTCTCAATCCTACAAACTCTTTTCAAGTTTTAGATTCTCTTTAAGTATTTGCTTAGTTTTTTAAATTGTTCAACAAAATCCTTGCTCCATCAAGTTTCTCTTGGTAGATTTTGAAGCTTGGCTAGCTATAAAGCCTATGAGAAATTTGCCTTTTATTTTTTAGTTAGTTGCTTAGTTTACTAGTCGGCTCTAGAGTGTATATTTTCTTTCCCAATCCTTGTGGAAATCGACCCCGTTATTACTCGGGTACTACTTGTAGCGATATCCTATACTTGGGATTCGAACGAACAGGGGGCATTTGTGACTTTTACCAAAAGTTTTTATTGTCTTTTACCTAAACTATGGGGTAATAAGTGCCTTTAACCTAACTTAGGGGGTAATTATTTTCTTTTACCTAAGTAAGGTGTAAGAACTCCACACTTTTCACGCAGAATGAATTTCTCCTTCATTCAAACTCAATTCACGTCCGTGAATTGGAAAATCCTCATGTCAATCGGATTCAAATCCGATTCCTTCATTTCTTTGTCGATTTTTCTCCCAAATCATCATCATCACCGTCTCTCTCTCTATCTCTATCTCTCTCACGGTAAACCCTCATCTTCTCCATCTATCTCTCTCCCTCACGATCTCCCTCTCCCTGCAATCACCGAACCCCACCAGCGCCCCAATCTCTCACGACATCCCTCTCTTTCTCCGCATCCACCGTCCGAGGAAGCAGCAGCAGCGGCAAAAGAATGGTAGCAGCCACTGCGTTGTCCAGCCCCCACTGCCACTTCCAGGTTTGTTTTTGTTCTTCTTCTTCTTCTTCTTCTTCTTCTTCTTCTTCTTCTTCTTCTTCTTCTTCTTCTTCTTCTTCTTCTTCTTCTTCTTCTTCTTCTTCTTCTTGTTCTTCTTCTCCTCATTCTTCTTTTTCTTCCTGGTCGTTTCAGACCCATTGATTTCTAGCAGCTCATTCAGCCACCAAGAACCCATTCGGGTCTTCCCGCCTTCATCTCCGCCGCTCAATCTCTCAACTCCTTCACTTCTCACGTAAGTAGCAAATTATTCGTTAATTTCATAATTTGTTTTGCTTGATTTAATCCTCACATTCACAACGTGGATAATCTTGAATAGTTTAATCATTGATATTCATGTTTACCCATAAACCCTAGATGTATAGGTGGTTAGAAACAAGCCGAAACAATAGGATTGAATATAAACAATCATGTATTTGGGTATTGGATTGCTAATGCGATTTGTAATCGCCGGAGAATTTAATTAGAATCAAAATTGTGACCGTTAAACATGTCGTTTGGTGTTCTAGGGATAATGAACTATATGTCCGGTCGTTAAAGAGGTAAAATCTTTTGCCATAGACCTGTTTTTGGTCGCTGAAAGTACTGAAAACCGTCTTAAATGCGCCTGATTTTTTAAATAGTGTCTGGTTGATGAAACTAGTTTATATATGGGAGTTTTGACACTCGTTTTGTAACCCAGTCTCTAAGTAAATATTTTTTCAGAGAATTTGTGAGTTGTGTATAGCACAATATAAGTTTAGTTAATCAATAGTATCTTTTTTTAAAAATAAATAGTGTAGTGTGTGTTGAATTTGAACCGGCTAATAGAACCGTGTCGTTATCCTAGAACCAATCGTCCTAATCAATTGTGTAACGGGTTTACGTGGGGATGTTGGGATAGAAATAGAACATAAACCGTGACTGAGCGTCATATGCATATCATATAGTTTAGCTAATTTATTAAGAGAATATTGTATTTAATTAGAATATTGTTAACTTGTAGGTGACGAGTTCTCGGACGAGGGATACGTCGAATACGACGACTGAGTCGCAGTAGCTACTTGTTTGTGGTGAGTAAACATGTCAGGCCTAGTGTGTCTACCGTCTTTCGTGTCAAATGATTATTTCACTGTTGTCTCAAAATGAATTTATGTGTTATATGCAGTATGGGCTATATGAACATTTGATTTCCACTTGGTGAAACATCGTGTTGGAAATATAACATAATCTAATAAATCGATGATAGAGTAAAGTGGAAGAGTTGTGTGGGATTGTTACATGGTTACTATGAGCTTGGCCGTGTTGACTACGGTCACTCGACCAATTAATTTTATTAATCCGGTTGCGATTCCCCGGATCGCTCCGTGTACTCACCCTTCTATCCGGAAGAAGTCTTAAGGGGGTGTCGACACTTAAGGTCCTGGATGCTTGCGAGATGGTTGGTTCTTCCCCCGTATCAACTAATTACCAATGTGACATTTGGGATTCTATGATAATAATGGGAATTGAATAAAATGTAGTTTCGGAATCCCCTAATTTGGATAATGAACAAGTTTCGGGAAAAAATACAATGAACTTGAAATCTCTCATGTTTTCTTATAAGTGTCAAACTTTTACGTCTGCTGTGTTTAAGTTAAATTACTACATGACAAGTTGTTTAGTTTTCCAGATTGTGCATCATCATCATTTTACATGCTTGGGTGTTTATTTGATCAGTATTTATTGCTGATTTTGGAAACTGTGGTATTCTCTTTAGTTTTCTTCACCACATGTCTAGATGATGGGAGCATAGCTTAGCGGGCACGCGAATCATCACTTAGACGTTTAGTAATTTCATTATTAATAAATAGATCCCGTTTAAATTTCATTATTTTAGTAGTTTGGTTTACGCCCATGTTTGAGGTGAAATTTGAAATTGTAATAAAGTATGAAGTTTAACTTTTAATTGAGTTTGTTTGGAGCCACTTTTAAATGTCATTGTATCCGGGTTGCTTCTCGGATACAGAGTGACACCCTTAGAATTTTTGGCTTGGTCTTTTTGGGGGTGTTACAACTGGGACTTTTGCCAGAAACTGTTAGACAACAAGTGCATTTATATCTCCTTCATTGGGCGCGAATGAAACAAATTAGTTTACTGTTTTGCCAAGAAAAGAGGAGTTGAAGACGACGTCTTTTTACTCTTGTGCACTGTAATGGTCCAAAGATCTATTTGAAAGCGATATTCTGGGTTTGACTGCCCATGATGAACGAAATTGATGTTTTTTCTTAAAAATAAAAATTCAAATCCAAATCCAAATCCAAATTCAAATTTAGGATACCAAATGCCACCTAAGCATTTCAAAAAAAAAACCACCTAAGAGAATAGTCAGCTGAGGTTATGGGTTGATTTGGCATGACTTTTTGGATTTTTAAATTAATTTTTTAGTTGTTGTGAATAAAATTCGTGACAAAGAAGTTGATGAAAAAAGTTATGCTGTCAAAAAATTAGTGATGCAAGACTTTTTTTTTTGAGGAGTACTATTTTATAATTTTTATATTTACTAATAAAATTATAGTATGTCTAATTAATTATCATAGTATGTAAAAGTATGGGTGAATTGGTCATTTTTATTGTTGAAGAAGAAAAAAATCCAAAAAAAAGTTCATGAAACTCCAAAGTCAAATGTCAAAATCTAAAAGCTGTCACAAAAACAATCATTTCTAACTTTTCAGAAAAGTCCAAAATGTATTATAATTTAAAAATAAGCCATACCAGACTCATCCCATATATTCCTTCCCCATGCCCTCTAATAAGAGATAATATGCAATTAGGTGCCTCTTCTTCTGTATGTGATTTCCCTCTCGATTAGGGTTTCTGGAAAACCGATCTTCCGTTTGTTCTGTATCCGCCATTGACGCTCAGCAAGGAGAACGAAGAGCCAACGACCGGAGATGAAGAGGAAAGCATCTCCTCCTGAGTTGAAGGTAAGTTTCGAGTCCTCTATATGTTCTATTACTTCACAATTGTTCTGCGATTAGGGTAAGTGCGACCCGATCGTGGTTCACGACAACTTTCAGCGTTTCTGGTAACATTGCTGGTGTTGACTTGGTCCAGTATGAATCTTCCTCCTCTGAGCCTACTGAGATACCTGGAAGTGTTGATCATGGATGGGGGAAAGACGTTTATTACAATGATGATTCTTCTGGGAGAGATTTTACAATGGATTATGGTTACTGTGCTAATGACTATGCAACTGAAGATGATATTGGTGCTGGAGATTCTACAGAGAATTATGGTGATGGTGCAATTCACTATAAAGTTCAATTGGAACGTGAAGCTAAATATTTCGCCTACCTTCGAAATGTAGAGGTATTAGTTACTTTTATTTTTCATTGGATAATGTGATAGCTGATTAAGTTATTTAATTGAGTTGGGGAAGTAACTATTTCATGTACTTACCAGTCCAAGTGGTTGACCTTTCCCCCGGCTGAAGAGACTGAAGAACTCCGAGAACTCCGTGATGTAGCATTTGGGTGGATGTTAAATTTCTACCTCCCGGCTTTGACTGCACAAGTACAAGTAAACCGGTTATGTGAGTCAGTTGACTCGGCGATGTCTATTTTTGATGCGTTTCTTTCCATCAAACCTGACTTAGTTCTGAGTAACAAGATACGAGCTATTGCGGGATCCTGTGTCATTTTAGCAAGGTGGGGCACAAATTTAGCACACACACACACATATATAATAGCCACTGGACTTCGTTAATTTACTAAAAAACTTCCCTCCTTGAATAGTAAGTACGAGAGCAACCCTTCTCAGTTGAAGTTCAGTAATATCGAAGGTTTTTTTGGCAAAGACAAAATCGTAGCTGAAGAGGTGAGCTTATTTATCTGCCGTTCTTTTTGTTCTTCGTACTGATTATGTATTAACAAATTACTCTCTTAAGGTGGCAAGTCTTGAGCGGGAGATATGTTCTGCTTTGGATTTCAAGATCGGTGGACCTACTGCCCGATCGTTTCTCAAGTAAGAGAATAATTGTTTCTTCTTCTCTATGCTTATTCTGGTGAAGTTGTTGTAGCTTTAAATGATATTCATTCCGGTGTTGCAGAGTTCTAGAGACCGCAAATATGGGAATTTCATGTGAGGTAACTGCTACTAGTTTACAGTTATTAATGATTTGGTACAGGAACTATTTTTTGAGGTTTATGAAGTGTCTTTTATGTCGGAAATTTTTAATTTTGGCTAGCACTGCTAAGATCTCTCGTAGCACAGCTGCCATCCAAGTCTGTTAGAATAGATGACACCTATGTTGCACGTCATGGGAGCCGTTTGCGTTTCGGAAACTCGGACACTCGTGCAACGTTCTGAAACCCAACATGCCGTTTAAAAGTAAAAATAGGGCCCGGAATACCTGAGACACACATCTGCATTAGGGAGACGTAGAGAACGAGTTAGACTAAGCTGTAAGTCAACTTACCTAACCAGATCTGATTATTCTTCCTCCTCTTTGTCGTCTTTGTCAAAGAGATTGTGCGGCAAGGGTTGGTGAAACATGAGAGTTATTTTCACCTCCACCCCCTGTTTCAAAAAAATACCCTAAGAATCCGTATGTTTCTACTAGTTACTATCTTTTGGATCTTGAGTTTAACCTCTTACAAATGTATGTATATATATATATATACACACACACACACACACACACACACACACACACACACATATATATATATATATTTACATAATATATATATATATATTACATAATATATATATATGTATATATATATTACATAATATATATATATATACATAATATATATATATATTTACATAATATATATATATATTTACATAATTACATATATATGTGTGTGTGTGTGAGTGTGTGTGTATGTATATATATATATATACATATTCGGCGTGTCAGCATCTTCATTTCCCGCCGTCTCTGCTTCCGTGCAACATAGCATTACATTCTTAAATTACACCCGCTATGACAAATATAAGTTCACTTTGGTTATGGAGATAAAAAAATTGCAACCTTTAGCTAGGGATGGCATGGGTCAGTTTTGGACTACCCAGACCCGAATGTAAGGAAACATATTGCAACAGTCCGGGACCAAACTGGTACCTTGGTGGTGTATTCTGGACCGAACTAGGTTGCAATACCAGTCGGGTTACCTCAAAATCATAATTGTAAAACAGAGATGGCATCTCCCAAAATCAAAACTTTCGATTAACAAAATGTGAAAGTACAACAAAACCAATATTTGTGAGTCATCCTGTTTATAAAATCATGTAGAAATCAACAGATTCTTGAAACCGTAGGATCAAAACTGGAAGAAGAATAGAGAAGCATAGATCTTTGACTCCTCCCATGCTTTAAGCACAGTGATCTCTCACAATCCGCAAAGATTCTCTCTTGATTCTTGTATCTCTTCATACTTCTCCGTCTCATTTGATCACTGGGCTGCATTTCAACGATGGCAGAACAGTTGCAGTGCTTCAACTGTCGAGATTTAGACAATGATGGGTTCTTGAATCATAGTTTTAGGGAGAGAGATGTTTACCAGGAAGAGTTGAGTATAGAATTCGGAGGTAGAGTTCTTCTTTTGCTTAATTCAAAGCAGAGTTCGTCGAGTCTGATTTGAATTACATGGTATAATATGTAATCTGAAATCCAATTTTCAAAATTGGGCATGTATTTGGATGAAATCAAATCCTAAAGAATGGCTTGTTGAAGCACGTCTCTGTGTTATAATCACTCACTCAAGCTTATTTTTGTCAAATTAGTCCACAGAAAACTACTCAAATTTGAAGAACTGTCTGTAAGATCCTGCTCGATGCTTATATGAATGTCTGACTTAGATTCCATGAGTTGTAGCGTGAAGTTCTGGCTCTGTGTGAGCAGAAAGTTAGGCATATCCTGTGAGCTTGAATTGTAGCCCCATATGGAGGTGCATCAATAACCTGGCATCAAAATACGGGATACGTTGTGCGACCCCTCAATTTTTTGGCTTTACCTGTAAATACCCTTTACAGTTTACGCACACTCAACTTGTCTTGAAGCCATCCATATGTATTTATCCAAGTATTGTTGGGTTTGAGGTAGCTGTTCATTTTCTGGATTCTTCAGTACATGTTTGAATATTGAAAAGGAAAATGGGTCTGTCGGATTGTTACCAAAGAACTGGCAGATCCTTCATGCGCCCTCCAACCGTTGCAACCCGAGTTTTCTCTCTTGGGTTTGTCTCGTAGAATTTCAAATTCATAATTTTGTTAAGAAAATAAAAATATACTAAGAGAAAATGTTACCCAAATAATATAGTTATCTTACTAATTCCTTTGAATGGTGATCATTATCATCTTTTGATTACCCCCTCCCTCGTCCTCAGTATGTTTTCGTTTTGGAATTCAAGCATTCACAGAAGAGTAGAGGTCCAGAAACAGTACTTTTTTTTGTTGATGAAATCAGGCTTTTCATTATAATTAATAAGCCTTCTTACAATCAAGAATGTAAGCTGTTAATACTTTCACAGGCAAAAACGCGGGAATGTTTTTGATTGAGACTTCATGCAGCTGCTCATAACTTTGTTATGGCGTCTACTTTGTTCCTGCACATCCAATTCCCTTTATACTGGATATGCAGGGTGTAGCGACACTACTGGAATCTACTTCGATGTTCACCTTGCTCAGATGTGAAGAGAGGTGTCTATTGATTGGCATTTCCACAGATCTTGACTCTGCCTCCTCTTTTACAATTTGTCTCGAGCAAAACTGATTTTTCCCTTATGGTTCCTGCCAATTATTGTTCGCCCTGTGCTTCCATTCCTTACAATAGCATCTCCATTGATCTTGATGAAACATCCACCTCGTGCTTCCCATTTAAATGCTCCTGCCTTTCTGAGTCACCTCTTCCTCATTTTCAATCTTTCGGCAGTGTTGTGCGTACAAGTCTTTCACTTGCTTGACCCAGTTACTGTTCACCCCTGCTTCACTTTTATTCTCCTCATCACCGAGTAGTTTCCTATCTCTCTTCCTCCAAATCTTATCCAGAATCAGTCCTGCCATAGGTGCCTTGTTTATCTCTTTATGTTTACCATTCTCCCCTCCATCATTTAAAAACTTGATCCAATGCTCCAATGTCCAGTTAAAGTGCTCATCAGTTTTCAGTCCCACCGTGACAGACCATGATGATCTTGCTACTGTGCACTGAAAGAATAGACGATCTTCTGATTCCAGGCTTATGATGGCACAGAACACATGATCTCTTTTGTTTCCCTTCTTTTTGCAATGTTGTGACCAAGGTTACCTGGATTGCTGTTCACTGCAGATCGGAAACCTAGAACGGGCAGACCGCGGTTTGTTAGGCGTTGGCTTGTCGGGTTCGCTTGAGCGCGACAAAGTTTGCTACCCCAGATCCCGGAACGTGACTCCAGGTCGTTAAATAATATAATGTATGAATAGTGAAAATATGTTTATTAATTATGTTTAAAGAGTTAAACCAAGTATTTACCATTTGACAAACTTCTTTTAAGAGAACTTAGACTGTCTTGAGATAGTGGAAACTGGGAATTGCAGAATAGGAGAGAACAACGCATTGATGAGGTCCAGCATTTTTTTTTAACATATAAGTAGTAATCAATGGTAAAATGTTACTCGTTGACCAATAGAATATCTCCAAAATATCTCTCTGTCTCTCCTTTTGACTCTTACCAGTATGTGGAAACTTCTCCTGTGACTCAATTCATTCGGACTTCTCGGTCTCTCACCCGTGCTCGACAAGTGAGCCAGGCGCCTGTGATGTTGAGTAGATCTGTGTCTAGAGGTATGTTCTTGCCTTTGTGGCTTGTACAAATTGTCGTCTCTGATTCTACTTAATTAATGGAACACCAATAACTTCGTTCCGTATAGCCGGCGACTCGAGATTGGGATCGTGCGATCCAGATTGGAGTTCACTACTATTCCGACGAATTCTGGTAACTCTGATTGTGACCTGTTGGTAGAACTTCTGCACCAGTTCTCCAAAGCATCGTCTTTAACTTATTTTGGATTGGTAGCTGCCGTAACTTCTTGCAGTTATGGAAGGTCTGTGGGCATTTTTCAGAGAGGGTAGCTGGGAGTGACGATGCTTTTGCTTTTGTAGTGACTTTCCCTTTACTTTTATACATTTCCAGTAGTCATTCCCTTTTCTTATAGGGATGTACAGTCTTATAATTGCTTCTGTCTTCCTCATCAAACGGTTTAACACACTTCCAGAACCTCGCTTTTCCATTTCTTTGAGTTCAAATCAATTAACTCTACCACCCTTTTAGGAGCACGGGTGAAGTCGTTTGGAGGCTTTGGCTTTGCATTCTCTAGATTAGGCACCATGGTCTTACGTTATGCCTATACTTTATTCGCTCCCAGTAATTTGCAAGCGTCTTCCTTGATTCCTCTGCATTTTAGAAAGCAAGCTGCATAATTGCCAAGCTAGTTCAGCTACCTGGGTCACATGGTATCTCTTTGTTTCTCTGAAGCCCAACCCTCCACAAAGTTCTTAAATCAGAGAACACATTCAGTGTTCATAGGCCTTACACATTGTTTGGCAATAGGAACACAAACATGAAATAGGATGGTATGGCGTTAGTAGTAGCTTTGATGAGCATTTTCTTCCTTGCAAAAGATAGTAACCTGCCCTTCCATCCAGCAATCATTGGTTACTTTATGCAAGGTCTTTGAAAAAGCTCCATTTTCTTCCTTGCAAAAGATAGTAACCTGCCCTTTTAAGATTCCCTGTGACATGTTTCCTGAAAAACACTGATTTTTCTCTGTTTACTTTCTGTCCTGAGTGGCTGAGTTCTCCTTATAAAGTTCCAGACAAAGGTTTAGAAATTTGACCTTCTTTGGGGATCTGTCCTTGCTAGTACTATCTAATCATCTGCACAGATGGGATGACTAATTGGTGGGCACTCTTTTGCTATCTTGACCTACATGAAGCTATTCATTTTCACTTGCAAATTGTAGTATCCTTGAAGGAGCTCTGAGCACCTGATGAAGAGTGTAGGAGATAGGGGGTCGCCCGAGGAGCCAGAGTTTCCGTTAAAAAGTATGATTTATCAATTCTATGCATCTATGGTTTTAAGTGATGCTAAATTAAGCCATAAGAATAGAGGTTGATAGCATTTTGTCAGTTTGTCCACAATTTTTGAATTTGAGTATGATGACATATCAACGTGCTTTTCCTCCCGGAACATTGCTCTCTTGCTTGACCCGGTTGCTAGCTTTCCTCTCTTATAAATGTTTCATTTACTTTGAAGCAAGAAAGAACGCTTGCCACTTGTTGCTAGGAGCTGCCCCTTTCGTTTTGAGCTGGCCATTATGATGTATTACTATGGGGAACTAAAACCAAGGTGTTTGGAAAGTTTAAGTATCTTTAGTTATGTGGGACCTGATTTTTCTTGGTTTCTGTGTGTATTTTTAGTTTTTATAAAAAATCACTATATGTCTATATCCAAACAAGGCAAATGCTTAAAACTTACGGGCTGCGTTCACAAGATTGTATGAACCTACACGTGAAGGGGCTAATATAGAACTATACATAGTTTTAAAAACTGGACCGGACCGGCCGGTTCAACTGGTTGAACGGTCCCTAACCGGTCCGGTTCTCTAATTGGACCGCCTATGCAAGAACCGGTCAAAACCGGCCAGTTCTTGCTTGAACCACTGAACCGGTTCGACCGATTGGTTCATGTTAGCGTGTAAAATGAAATAATCTTGTCTGTGTGAGGAATTGAACTCACGACCATATGCATGTTTTAATGGGATGTTAACCTTGAATGGCACATGTTTTGTTATGGAATTCCAAATAAAAAATATATACAAATTCTTTAGTATTAATTATATTTAGTTGTCACACTTTTTCCTAAATTGTTGTGACATAGTATTATAAAAAAAAAAATTGAGATGTCAACCATCACATCTCTAAAAAAGTTATATTTCATTTTCAAGCTAAGAAGCACGGGTACGGATACGGGTATTGGATGCGATACGGAAACGGACACGGGATACGTCATTTTCTTAAAAAATGAGGATACGACACGGCACATATACGTCAACATTATTATTATTTTTTCTATATATTTTAATTTTTATACTACAAGATGTGATAAGATATCAGTTCCAACTTCTTTATATTTATAGCTTAAATATCGCGGAAAGCATATTTTAAGTATAAGAATGAGAAGAGAAGGAGAAGTAGCTTAGGTGGGTTTGCGTTTGACGAGTTGCGTGTGGGAATACTCTTGAAGTTGTCGCATGTGAGAACTCAAAACCTCACTTGAACTTTTCGTATATTGAGCTATTAATTAATCAAATATTTGGTATCTACTTTAGCTTAATTATATTTTAAGCAATTTAAAGTTCAAATATATCGTAAAATAACCTGTGTGAAAGTCTAATTAACACTAAGGGGCAATTGTCGTCTGTCATTAAGTGTCCCTAAGTGTCCAGTCTAATAAAATTCTCTATAATACTCAGACACGCCAGTCGGAGTGTCTGACACGTATTTTGGAGAACCGTACGAGTATCCGAGTATCCCAAGTGTCCGACACGGATACAGCCCTTCTTTTGGAGTGTCCATGCTTCCTAGTTTTCAAGTAAATAATGTTTTTCAACTAAAACTTATTTAAAATCATTTTAATTATATATCAAATAAAAAAGCTCTTAATTCCCATACACATGATGTTAATCGGCATTATTATCAAGACAATGTGGCATCATATTACCGAACATGTGTTGAATTGCCAAAGGAGACGATGTTAATGACACTACCATTTGCTATCTCCGGAACTCCCAATAGCTATAGCAAGATTGAGATGATGACCCTAAGAGTCTCGTGGGGAACTTTGTGTCGTGGATAGAGTTATAACTATCATGACTGGCGAGTGTGGGAAAGATCTCTGCAGTTGACTTTCGTTGTACACAGCGTCTGGAGAGACGTTGGAAAAATGTTTTTTAGGTAGTGCAACCCGACATGTAACTTCCTTGATCGAAGGAATGAGTGGTGATATTTTCTCTTTGTGGCTTGTTAAAATTTTCTTATAAACGATTCTATACACTTGTAGTCTTTGTTCGACTAGCTAAGCCTTATTCTACCTTATCTTGTTATGACTGCTTTTACTCTCTCCTATAACCTGATTTTGATCCTGAACTTTCGTTGTTTCTTCCACTGTCTTATCCGCTCATGGTCAAATTTACTTTCACTATGGGCATAGGAACTAGGCTTGTAACAAACAACTCTCTTGTTTTGAATGCTTTCAGACAGTCTCATATGAGTGTTAAACCAATCGCCTATTTTCTGTTAGTCATGGGGTGTGTTTGAATTGGCAAAGAACTGGTTTAAATTTTAAACCAAATTAGAATGTGTGCTCCATCTCTTCATTCTGATCACACGTTCAAAATTGGTTTAAAATTACTCTATTTTTTGTCCATCCAAACAAGATCCTGGTTAGCAAATTATGATTTAGGAATATGAGAGTAAGACTGGTTAGTTGTGGTTGGTTGGTAAAGCTAAAGAGCTCTCGGGATTGGGTAAATAAATCACCATACTTTGGGACGAGATATATCAGACCAGTTCTTGGCATGGACTGACGGAAGAGATTTTAGTTGCTGGAGATCTAGTTTATGGTTCCCAAAACAGATGTTATTCGTTTGATTCTTTCTACTTAAAAGATTATAAATACCGTTATTTTCAGTTCAAGTACAGAGGTTCCACGGTGCAGCTGTGTTTTTGTTTGGTTGGTAACTGGAGAAAGTTTTCATTGTGTCTGGCCCCACTCGTGGCATGCTTGCGTGGTGGTCCACGCCAATCAAAATTTGACAAATGTGCAAAAAAAATAGGTAGGCGCCAAGCATGCAACGTGGTGTGGCTATACCGATGAATACTTCCTCTGGTAACTGTCATATTCTTCAGTAACAACAAATAAATAGACATAGAAGGCATCATTGCTCTCGAACTTAAATATTGTGACCGTTGGAAGGCAGTCAGTCACCCCTGATGATTTATCATCCCCCTATGAATAAATTATTGATTTTGTATTCCGAACTAGGTACCCTTCTGTTTCGTTTTTTACGAACTTTCTTGTGTGGATCATATATTTTGGCTGTTGCAGGTGTTTGTGTCGCAGCGTAGGTCTTTATCATCCTTCTTGGCAAAGCTTGGTCAAATTGCGTATGGGACAAGATTTTTGGCGTCACATCTTGCCTGTTCGGCACTCTTTCTATCACATTTTATGATTCATCCAACTATCCCTCCCTGGGTACGTAATGTATTACTTGGTCCACATTCGGTATATGGATTGAAAGAGTCGGAATGGGAGTGAAAATGGTGGAGGAAAATTTATCTGTGCGGTCCTTACATTTTCACCACCATTCTTGCTTCTTTTCTTAGGGTGCTTTGTTGTAATTGCTGCGGACTATAACAAGCTTTAAATAAAGAGACGAATATGATGCGTAGCAGCCCTCCAAATAGTGACTTCTAGTTGAGTTATAGATCACCTGACTTTTATGCTAACAAAATATATCAACATGTCAATTCTACGAGATGTCATACCAATTTTTTGACCCTGCCAAGTAACCAGAAAATTTGTTTTATTCCAATCCAATTCATTTTCGTCGTTTCCATCATTCTAGCGAGGCAAAAGTGAATTATTTCCGGATGTCATGCCAGAGTTTCACTTTTTGCATAATTTTTGGCAGAATGCGGATCTTTGCCGTTTGTCTGGTTATGACCTAAAGGACTTAAAGGAGTGTATAGATGGTATTCATGATGTGTTGCGTAATGAAGATACAACAGACTGTGCACCCATATTGTTACGCATGATTTATGCCTACCCACAGGTATCATTCTACTTTTTTCAGTCTAGAAGTCACAATTGCAGATGCAACATTCTTCAGATGGTTGAGGTGATAAAAATGTCAATGTGTAACTGCTTAGTGTGGCTGAACCTTGGTATTAGATTCTAGCTAACATGTTTTTCCTCTCTTTTTTCCTTGAAAAGCTTGGTCGGGTTTCAACCTTCAAATGCCTGGACAAGATACCAAAAGAGTATTTCGACCTGAATATGTGAGAACGACACTTTTACTCATTCATTGCTAATAATTTATTAAGAGTTATAACTTTAGTTGTAACTGTTCTTATGTAGCGCACCTCTTTCAATCCATCTCACAGTTAACTATTTCCAAATTGCATATTTGTTTTGTATTTTTTGTAAACATCACCTCATTAAGGGATTGTTATTACGTAATCATCAAATTAAAAGTTGTCACCTCACTTATCTTTCATTTTTGCCTATTTTTGTATATAATCATTAATTTTTTCCTCTAGATCTTTAACCCCTCCAAAATTTTAAGAGACGTCATGCCAAACTTTCCCTGTATCGTTCCTCAATTTCTCGTTTCCTATTTGTACTTTTAGCAGCTTTCGTCTTTCCCTTCATTTTTTTGAGGTTTACTTTCCCACATATCTTTTACATTTGCCTAGTTTTGTATATATTCATTATTTTTTTCCGCTAGATCTGTAACCCCTTTAAAACTTTAAGAGACTTCATGCCAAACTTCCCTATCGTTCCTCAATTTCTCGTTTCCTATTTGTATTTTTAGCAGCTTTCGTCTTTCCCTTCAGTTTTTGGGTTTTACTTTCCCTTTTGTGTTCTTTATCAAGCTTATTCAAGTAGCACTAACATCACTACTGTAAGTATTTTGTGTTAGTGGATATCATTCATGAGTATCATCATTTATAGATATCTTTTCACCATATTTGTCTGATTGCAGTCGTTTTTGGTTACTACTGGTCGAGGCGCCGTTGGTTTTAAGTGGTTAGTGTGTATACGAAGTGCATCATAGCTAAATTATAGATTGTGTGGTTGAATTAGTCTTCAACCTTGTGTCCCTGTTTGGCCGTACTACCGGCCTTATGATATAGGTTTCTGGAAACGTTGTTTCAGTTGAGGATCTCATGGTAGGTGAGTCCATAGGATTTGGAGTTTGCTTACCACTTGGGCATGTATTTCTACTAAGTCATCCGTACCGATTGGGTCGATCAGCTCGGATGGGTTGTTTGTGTCAGGTGATTTTGGTCCAATAATCAAGACCGGTCCTACCTGTAGGCAGATGCAATGGCCGCTTCGAGCCATGGCTGGTTAGGGCTCCTATTTATATATGTTGATGTGCATATTAACATATATATTATAGATTATACTTATAGACTCATTAAAAATGCTGTTTGGTAGAAATCAAAACCATGATACAAAGATAATATTGATTTTCTTTTCTCAATTCTTTCTTATCTATCCTGTACCTATCTTTAAACTAGATAGTGCCCGTGCGTATCTAAAAGGTTTGTGGGTTATAATATAAATTGTATTGACACAAATTTTTCCTCCATCTCACATTCCAACCTCTACCAACGACTAATTATGTCTCTCTTCCTCTTTCTCTACCCTAGACTCTCTTAGGCTTATACCAACGACGATATGAAAGAGAAAAGCTTAGGTCAAAGACATCTCTCGGAATGGAGGACCTCAAGGTTTGCAATTGTTAGAGATGGCCCATTGCAAATCGAGGCTCCTCTTCTTCCAGCGCACTTGCTATATAAAATTAGAATCCCAATTTTCATAATGACAATAAAAAGCAAATCTCTAGACCACAACAAAAGAACCCCAATATCTGAAATTTGAGCTTCTATTTCAAGTTGGGGGTTGATTCTGGTTAAGTTGGTTAAGATTGGGGGAGGAAGCTTGCAAGGGGAGAGAACAGTTTATGAAATAGGAGGTTTTGAGTATTTTATAGACTCGAGTGATTTGCAATTTGGTTGGTTGAGAGACAGGAAGAATCGATGTGTTAAGATTTCTAGAGAGACAGTCAGGAGCAATAAGTATTTTAATTTGGGGCTGCTTAGGGTTCATGGTGGTGTTCAGTTTGGCAATGGTGTTGGTGACGCTTTTGGGGTGGAGGCGGCGGTAGTATAGTGGTCGCTGCTTTTACACTGTGGTCTGGTTGAAAGACAGATTCTAGTTGCAGGTTAAAATGATGACAGAGTGGAGTGCACTTTTGTCTTCACAAATTATAAACAAATAAATTATCCAAAATTATACAAACTTTACCACACATTTTTGGTACAATTATGAGAAAATGTAAAGCTACCTATGTGCAAAATGAAAAAGGGGTGAAATTTGAGATGTGACAATAAACAAGAATGAAGGCACGGAATAATTTCTGTCATTAATGTTTGCAGACATAAATGTGGTCTACTGGTGAATTGTCTTTTGAGAGGACAATGTCAGCCAAACAGGTGTAATAATTATCCACAACAGCCATGCTTCTTTTTATGTAGAAATAGATACGTCTCAAGTCTTGGCATCTTATTTGGCGAACAGAGCGCAATTTCATAAATACATGCAAATGTTCCTTGCTGTTGCAGTAGGGTTGTTCCCGTTTCTAAATTTCAAGTTCGACAGGCATCCTTAGGTAATTGATACTTGCTAATTGGGGGGGGGGGGGGGGGGGGGGGGGGGGATGTGCCATGGAGTTCTACTGTAACATTATATTCTAGTACTATTGCGCACTCTTGGTCGTATTCTCTGAAGTGCTCTTTTATTGGTGGTAAGAGGGTAAATGTTGTCATCTTCTTCTACTTCCTGAAGTGGAAACGGTGGCCAGACAACTCTTTTTAGTTTATTCAGTCTAGGGGCTCCAGCTGTTAGTCTTATATCTATCTTTCAGAAGGTATGTAAAAACGTGAAGATTTCATCATTAAACCCCAACATTTATTTCTTAAGGAGTGGTCACGGTGTTTGGACAAGATTCAATTTGACTTTCTCCAGGCTTATATTGGCACAAATTTGGTACATGTCTGAATGTATGTGTATACGTGGTGGGGGTCTTTCTAGAAAGCAATTTTTGTCCATGTGCTTTTGAGGTCGAATGGCCTTTTGATGAAGGGTCTGCTTGTTTTCTTTTCATGACCAGACTGACTATTGTAACTCTTAATATTGCAGATACAATTGAAGATGATTGTTGAAAGAGATGATTTTTGGTGCATAGTAAAACTTCTTTTCGGTGGGGAATTTTGTCAAGAAATTGAAATAGGCTTGGAAGAAGAATGGCACTTCACACGTAACTCATCTATTCTGTTGCTAAAGACATCCTTCAGCCGCAATGAAGAGAGAATGTTGTTTTTTTTGTTCTGTCTGGGCGCTTTCCAACCTTAGTGGTGACTTTAGCCGTGTTTTTTTCTGTTTCTTCCTTGTCTGCTGGGTTCTACTTGCTGTTGACTGGTTTTTCTTATCTTTCTGTTTTATGTTACCTGCCTCTGGTCGGTGAAATTTTCAGGATTTTATATTACAGTGTAACTGTGGCAGTCACGAATGAAATCATCTCATTTCATGTATTAAGTAATTCCAGTCGTTTTCATCTCTTCTCCACTTTTCGCATATATATTTTTTTTCCAATAAAAATCTTTGGATTTGGCAGGTGCACTACACGAACTTAGTTTACAGAGCGGAGGTGTGCTGTCTTAATTTATCATAGTAAGGGGTTGGTGTGTTAGAAGTTCTTTGACTTTTTCTTTTCCAAATAAAATTTTCATTCAAACTAACAAGACCTTACAACTTTCCTCATTCAAAATTTTCCTAAACAGAGTATGCTCATCATCTAATCTATTACTTTCAAAACGGATTAACTTCACCCAGGCATCTGCTGCTTTGTTAGCACTGCTTAGAATCCATTTCACTGTTGCTTGGAGAGTAGCTAAAGCCAGCTTAATATCTTCCACCAAATTGATAATCTCCCAGCTATTGTCCCCCATTTATACTGTCATTAACAATTTTGTTGTCAGTTTCAAAATGGATTGGGACACTTTTAGAATTTTGAGATTTCCATATAGCTAATCTAATAGCTAAAGTTTCTGCTATAGTGACAGAATCAGCCTTCTCAAAAGCCCAACCTGTTGCTTTTAGCTTGCCTTCCTTGTATCTTATGATCCATCCCAACCAAGCCTGATTTGTTTTCTTGCAGCAAGAAACATCTGTGTTGCATTTTAGACACTCACCAACAGGAGAAATTTTTGTTTGCTCTAAGAGCAAATACACGTGGTGCTCTAATCAATACAGCACATGACACGTCAGGAAGAAAGAGAATGAGTGGCAGACAAAAGAAAGTGGATTCCTACATGTTCCTGACGTGTCCTGTGATGTTTTGATTAGAGCACCACGTCATATTTGCTCTTGGAGCAAGCAATAATTACTCCACCAACAGGGGGACTCCACGGCTTATCTTTGGAGTTTGTGGTTCTTACAAATCTTGAGCTTGTAGCATCTGGCTGAGGATCTTTTTTTTGGCAATCTGTTGTCTCATCCACCATAACTCTTTGTTGCATTTCATTATGGCCATTGCAGGATCCACTTTGATTTGAGAGAACACAGAGTCATTGCTTGTTTTCCAAATCTACCAAAAGCCTAAGATAATATGTTGACATCTGGAAACTGAAAATTCACCATTTATGACTTTTTTCACAACTTCATTCAACCAGACCCCTAAATTTCCAATAGCTTTGCATTGATCTGGATTTAAAATTCCCATACCAAACCCAGAAATTTTGAGCCCATTTGCAGTGCAGAAAGCAGTTCTCTACTTCTTCCTCACAAATGCTGCACTTTGGAGATTGAAAGCAGCCTTTTTGACTCCCTCCAAAAAAAAAAAAAAAAAAAAAAAAAAAAAAAAAAAAAAACTTTGACTCTCTCCTCCAATCCCCGGTTTTGGTTGTTCCTGCATGCTTTGTTAGTCTCGCCTATTTAACTCGTCATCACTTCATTCACTGTTCTGCATCAATTACAATTACAAGTACTTCCTCGGACTACGGTCCACCACCCCCCCCCCCCCCCCCCCCCCACACACACACACACACACACACACACCCCACTTGTTAGTGTATGTTTATAGGAAACTCCCCTTTCTAGTAACTTTTTGCCAGTAGATTGACATTTTTACCCCTCAAAAGTTACATCCCATTTTCTCCTATCAATTAAATAAGGGTAAAATTCACTTTGCACCCCTATGTTTAGACAAAAAGATACCCAACAACCCTGTGTTTTGGATAACTCACTTTAACACCCCTGTAACGGAAAAAAAGTGAGGACACTCAGCACCCTTCGTCACATTCCGTCCAACAAACCACTTTTTAATATTTTTTGACATTTTTGCCCCTATTTGTCTTTTGTGTTCATTGTGTTCATGTTCTTGGTGTTATTGACCACTGCCTTCACCACCACTACCACCACCGAATCCCCACCAGCAGCACTAGTCTACACCACCAACATCACTTACACAACAACACTCAGATCAAGAACTAAGCAAGAAACCGAAGCCTCCAAATCAACACTGGTACTTAGTCAGCATATATTACTTATGAATAGGCTCAGATCTATAATTGAAAATAGGCAATAGAATATTGTACCTACCATGGCTGCAAAACTAATTGTCTCGCCAGGAAAGTAACAATTTCTAAGCAACTATTTCAGTAGATCAAATTCATCATCGCCTAATAAAGAGAAAAGTCAAGAGACACAACAACCCGAATCAGAGTTGCATTTCTTGAGCTGATAGAGCTGGTAAAAGAAGCCAGAAAAATAAATGACCAAATTTCATGTTATGAGCTTAAATCAGTCCCCCAACATCTAGGGGTGCAACTTGGACCGGTTGAACCCAACCAACCCAAGCCCAGTCCGATTTAAAATAGGGTCCGGACACATAGTTCTAGTATTTTGGACAGACTTGGACATAAATTATCAACCTGAATTGCAATTAGAATCGGGCTTGGGCCCAAATGTTAAACGACGGGCAAACCCGAATTGTCCGATTTGTATGATCACTACCTGTAAATATTATATCTTGATAAAATTATGTAGCATCTAACATGAAAATGCTAGTTTTCATCGATTATTAGGGATTTTTTTAATCATTTTTTTGTTCTTGAAACAGTTAATTTGTTTTTTCATCAAAAAGTATCATTTTCTTGTGTTCAAAAAAATGTATTAAATTTAATGTACTAGTCTGGATTCAGGATGAACCCGAATTGATTTGAACAAATTTGGGCTCGGACGGGCTGAAAATTCTCTTAACTCGGTCTGGGCTGGGATTGGGCAGCCTCGACAAAACTCGGGCTCGGGCTTGGGCAAGGGTGCCAACTCGTCCAGCCCGCCCGAGTTGCAGTCAACATCATCGCATACCTTTGATTTCACAAAAATAAATCAACATGAAACCCTCGGCCTTTGATTTCGCCACAGACCCACCTTCAACATCGTCTTAAGTGTCCATAGCTGATGTTCTGAACATCAATAACGTACCAAAAAGCCCAGAAATATAAAGACAAAGCACCCAGAAATTCAGCAAAACAGTCCCCAAAATGGTAAAATCCGACCTCCCATTTCATTCTCTTCTTCTTCTTCTTCTTCTTCTTCTTCTTCTTCTTCTTCTTCTTCTTCTTCTTCTTCTTCTTCTTCTTCTTCTTCTTCTTCTTCTTCTTCTTCTTCTTCTTCTTCTTCTTCTTCTTCTTTCTTAGCCTTTCATTGGCTCGAGGGGAAGCTCAAGAAGAAGACCAGAAATTGGGTAAAATCAGAGAGAGTGAAGAATAAGTAGACCCAAATTATGTATGATGGAGCGAAATATGTCGAATTTGTTTAACCTATGTTTAAATAGACCACGTAATATTGCTTTCTTGGACTCCAAGAACTGATTCTAACCCTCCAATTAACCTCAACATTTCTCAATTGTGGATTCCCATTTCATCCTCAAGAACCCTAGAAATTGAGGGTTTTTTTTTTTTTTTTTTTTTTTTTTTTTTTTTTTTTTTGCTTCGTTTTTGGGTCGAACTGAGTGCAAAGGTTTGTAGATAATGGGTTAGGGAGCATAATGGGGTGGGAGCATTACTCAGTCGATTCCGATCGATTTGGTGAGGGGTTTTTTTGGTGGTTTTAGTGCTGTTAGCGCGCAATTTCCATGGAAGTTTCAAACGTGTTTGTCGGAAAGAAGAAGAAGAAAGAAAGAGACAACCACTGCTAGATTCCGTCTTCAACGGAGCTGGAGAAGTCATGGGTCTTTACTGATGGCGGTGGTGGGTGTGATGTTCTTCCTCAAGTTGTGAGGCGATGGAGAGAAAGGGAGTTTTGTGGTGATGGTAGCTAGGGTTAGAGAGAGACCAAGAGAAGAAGAATGGGAGGAGGAGGAGAATTAATAGTGGGTAATTTCCAAACATTCCAGGGTAAAACAGTCTTTTGCACAAGGCGTTAGGCTTTCTTCAGGTGCGAGGGTAGTAATGCAACACCCCTCAAGTCATACGGCCGGCCGAACCGTACGTTTGGAAAGATGCCTCCGCCTGGGGAGATAAGCCCCGTTGGGAACGGAGAAGGATCGCCGGTTCATAGTTAGTACAACCATCGATAATCCAAAACATAATTTATTACAAGTTCAAAGATAATATAGTATAGAGTTCAAAAGTTAAGAGTACATTATTTAGTGAAACATAAATGCTAGGTGTTCATAGCGTGGGTTCATCAGTAGCCGTGAGCGTCCCCCTCCTGGTAACATGCGGGTTTTAAAATAGCAAAAGCCGACCGCAGAAAAATTTTAAGTCAGTAAAAACCGAGTAAGAATCATACTGCAACATGTAAAACGAGTTTTGGCCCAACAATTATATAATCAACATGTATCTGGAGTAAAACCCACATCATCTGTAAACAATAACTGATTTCACATATTTAGTCATTAGTTCAGCTGAGGCGTATTATAGCCCGGCGGGTAACGATGTCCACAGAGAGGTCACGATGCAATAAATCACAATAAGGGTGTCTCTTGGGATGTCACGATCCCAATTCACCCGGGCGTTGTGGGATCCCATACGTCAATCCCCGCTCTAAACACAATTATGAGACCTTAAGTGTTGACACCCCTATGCCGTTGTGACCCAAACAGACATAAAGTAGTACCCTATAGTTTTCACGTAAATGGGTGGATCGCATCCTTGCGCCCCCGGCCGTAGCCTCAACTTAAATATATGGGTGGATCACAACCTTGCGCCCCCGGCCGTAGCCCCAACAGAAATATATGGGTGGATCGCAACCTTGCGCCCCCGGCCTTAGCCTCAACATGAATATATGGGAGGATCGCAACCTTGCGCCCCCGGCCGTAGCCTCCACGCACATCCTCTGTACATCACCCAAATTATATTATGGTGCATTATTCAACCGACATTTCAGAACTGTAACATTTGATTCAAAGATCATACCATAACCACATATTTATCCAAACGGGATTTTCAAAACGGGTTCTCAAAATCATGATTCTCAAGCATTTTATCTGTCCATAAAATATTCCAAGTATCACGAGTTATAACAAGTTCATATATTTGAAGATAACACACGCAAAGTCACATTTGACAGTTTAAGGTATTGCACATATGAACTTACCGAAACAGGTAGAGTGGTGCACGCTCGACAAGAGGAGTCCTCGTACTCGTACTCAATAAACTTGTCGCCTACGAATTGGGTGTCTACAAATGCGCAATAATCCTAATTAATACATATAGTTTATTCATACGAAAAATGCAACCTTGCTCTTGTTGGAATAGATGCCCTAGAGGCAATCTAGTTTAGTATGAATTATTTGTGGCTAGATATTCATTTATTATTTATTGAATATTTAATATAATGAAGTCCTTAGATTTACAATTGTGTTTTTTTATCTTAAATATCCCTAATCAAGTATAATGATTAATGGGACAATCATCTATAGACTAGTATGGGGTTGGATTGATATGGAGATATCACGATCCAACACATAGGTGTGCATTAGGGAATGTTGCACTGGATTGACCCATCTCCGAGAAGGCTACATACACGTTATGTTGAGTCACAATCGCTTCTCGCGGTGCAATGGTATTGTCATCCTTAGACTTGAAGTCACTAGATATTCTAGTTGTGGATTATTGTGATCTTGGTAGCGTTAAACGCTACACCGTAACTGGGTAGTTATAAAGGCGTGTACTGGATACAATAAGAAGCAAGCTTAGAGATCGTAATGGACGTAGATAGGATTTGTCCCTCCCACATAACGGGAGCAAATATCCTAGGCCACTAGAGGGATAGTGCTTATAGAATGTCTGGCCAGACTCAAGTAAATCAATATGGGATATTGATGTTATTTGCACGAATAAGGCTATTCCCATAGATCGAGAAACTATGGATTGGATATACGAGTGTGACTTGTATGTCTCGTGTCCAATCCGGATATAGAGACAAAGGGATGAGACAATTACTTGTACAAAGGTTGTCAAGATGACTATTCTATTAGTTGGCTAGAATGGATGTTTTGCTAAAGACCGCTCCATATTAGCAAATAGTTGCTACCAACTAGATAGAACCTATGGGGTCACACGCTACATAGAGTTGAACTAGATTTGGGAATTAATTAATTGGATTAATTAATTAGAAGGATCACTTTGCAAACCCTTGCAAACTTGGTAGGGACTAATTTGCAAGGAAGGGACTAAATTGAATTCTAGTAGGACTAGAATAAGTCCTTTAGGTAGTTAACAAGGAGTTGTTGGACTATATAAAGGACCTTCCTTCCTTCCTTCCCATATAACTTATGCTCATTAGTGAACATAACAAAGAGTGGGAGAGAACAAAAGGAGAGAGAGCAAGCAACAAGGAGGCCCGACCGCCCCCTTGCCGCCGCCCCGTCCCCGTCGGCCAAAGGAGGCCGAGACCCTCCTTTTGGGTCTTGTTTTGCGTGATTCCTTCTTCCTCTTCCTCTTCCGGGTTAGCACCAAGGACTTGGGAGATCTAGGATCAACTCTAGGCGTGGATCAACTATAGAGAACGTGACATAATTCGCGTTTGAAGTCATCAAGGAGAACCCAAAGGTGTTTTTATGATTTCTAACCCTTACCATCGTTATGTCTCTTGACTTGTGATCCTTGGAGGGTTTTGCATGGTTTTATGTATGTTTATGCTTCCGTTGTGCAATCCATGATTCAAAACCCTACAGTGGTATCAGAGCCACAGGTCGTAGAGCATAAACGTGGTTTATGTGTTATGTTTTAGTTGTTTTACACCTTAATTTGATGTTTATCGCGTAAAACAAGACAAATCAAGCACGGGATGCAATTTGTCAACAATTAATCATAACGAGATCCAATTTTTGCATTGGATGCATGAATTGGTGAGTTTGAGAAACTTTAAGATCTTAGATCTAGGGTTTGGGCATCCTTGGGGAAGAAGGAGTTCTCCCAAAACAAGGAAACAACCAAACTTGGGCACCAAGCAAGGGAGTTGTTTTGGAAACAACTCCCTCAAGGAGGTTCGGCCCCCCTAGGGACCGCCCCCCTTGCTTGCCGCCCAAGCTTGGCCGCCCTAGCGGTCGGGCGACCCTAACCCGCGGGCCTAGGCTTGTGGGTTTTGGGCCGGGCCGGCCCTAGGGCCTTGTGGTTCACTTTGTTGGGCCCGGGAAATTTGATTGTTGGGCCCATGGACCGTTTTAACCCTAGAAATCCTAAAATCAATTAAAAATTGACCAAGCGCGTTAAAATTGGATTTTAACTGTTTATGTGCAAATCGCATGGTGATTGGATATGGCCTTAGGATGTGGTTTGATGTGGATGTTTAATTTTGTGGTTTGGTTTACGGCCTGCGACCTGATCAATTAATTGTAATAATTAATTAGGATTTTATGGCCTGCGTGCCATTTTTTTTTCCTCAACTTGTGAGATTTATTTTATTTAGTATAGAAGTTAGCTAGTGCTAGATAAAGTAGATTGTTAGCCAAGATTGAAGAAAAGAAGCCCAAAGCCAAAGAAGCCACAAAAGATGGAGCATGGAGCATTCCACAAGACTATGAAGGATGGACCAAAAGATCAAGACGCATGGAGATGTGTTTGCTTTAAGGTTCATAGATAATTCCATTGGCTTGGAATTATCTTAGTCTAGAAAAGGCCATATCCACATCACGTTTAATTTCTGTTTTGTGGTTGTTTATTTTAATGTCTTATTAATGTGTGGTTGGTGTATGGATGATGCATGCAATTAGGATAATAAGATAATTAGACAACCCGGATCTATTATTTGGAGTTGTGCCCAAACTCAAATAGATAGATTAGTTGATATTGATCAACAAAACAATTAAAAATTGAATTTAAAGTCCCTCAAAATTCAAATATTGTGTTCTTGCATTCTCGTTATTTAAACACTCATTATCATCATTATTTATCAAGTTCGTGCGTGCCAAATCATGGCGACTTGGTTCATAATGATGGAATGAGCTGGCACGTAACAATGTGCAATTGTTTAGATAAGAGGTTGAACACAACTAGGCTATTAATTTGATTAAGAAACCTAGAGGCAATCATATTGGGATTATCCATATGGATGGATAAATAAGGAGTTATTTGCCCAATTGAACCAAGAGTTGCATATGGGATGCAATTGGAATTGTTCCTACCTAAAGTAGTCAAATTATGGGTGACTTGCCAAAGCAAGCTCATAAGGAGATGAAAGATGGATCTTGGCCCACTAGAAAATATAAGGATATTTTCCGCATTAATATCTTGAGGGTTATTAATCCGTAGAAAAATAGTGGGAGCTATATTTGATAAACTAGCCATTATTAAATATAGTCAAAAATTCACAAATACTAAAACTTGCGTATTTTCCTTTTGTAGAATTCCAAATGGCAAACAACTCATCGAGTTCACAACATTCCCTACGATCTGTCCTTGAGAAGGACAAGCTCTCTGGAACCAACTTTCTTGATTGGTACAGAAACTTGAGAATTGTTCTCAAGCAAGAGAAGAAACTGTACGCAATAGAGGAGCATGTTCCAGAAGGTCCAGAGAACCAAACACCTGGTGCCTTAAAGGCGTATCAAAGGCGTGTTGATGACGCTAATGATGCGGCCTGCCTAATGCTTTGCACCATGACTTCTGAGCTTCAGAAGCAACACGAAAACATGAATGCTGTCGATATGATCGAACATCTAAAGCAGCTCTTCCAAGAGCAGGCGAGGGTAGAGAGGTATGAGGTCTCAAAGGCACTGTTCAAATGTCATCTGGCAGAAGGGAACCCGGTGGGACCCCATGTACTCCGAATGATCGGGTACTTGGAGAATCTCGCCCGACTGGGGTTCCCGGTCGGCCAAGAGTTGGCAACCGATCTCGTGTTGCAATCGTTGCCCGAGAGTTATGGACAGTTCATTATGAACTATAACATGAATGAGATCGTGAAACCACTGCCAGATTTACTCAACATGTTGAGGACGGCTGAACAGAGCATCAACAAGGGTAAGGGCAAGGCCATAATGATGGTACAGAAAGGAAAGGGCAAAAGGTTTGCCTCTTCCTCAAAGGGCAAAGGCAAGTCAGTTGCCAAGTCCAAGGAACCTGCCCTTAAGCCTGTTGGTGGCATTGCCAAGGCCGTGACTAAAGGTGAGTGTCACTACTGCAGTCAGCCTGGACACTGGAGGAGGAACTGCCCAAAATATCTGGAGGACAAGAGGCTTGGAATAGTGATTCCACCACCACCAGGTATTTTTGTTGTAGATGTCAATTTAACTGTCTCTACATCATGGGTATTAGATACTGGATGTGGATCTCATATTTGTCGAAATATGCAGGATCTAAAGAGAAGTAGAAGATTGGCTAAAGGGGAGGTAGATATGCGCGTTGGGAATGGAGCAAAGGTTGCTGCGTTGGCCATAGGCGTGTGCGAGCTATCTCTTCCTTCAGGATTAGTTTTAGAATTAAATAATTGCTATTTTGTGCCTGCTATGAGCAGAAACATTATTTCTATTTCTTGTTTGGACAAGGATGATTTTATTATTTCAATAAAGAACAATTTTTGTTCCTTTTATTTAAATAATATTCACTATTTTAGTGCGCAATTATTTAATGGACTTTATGTCCTTGATCTAAGAAATCCTGTCTACAACATTAATACCAAGCGGATTAAATTAAATGATTTGAATCCTGCTTATTTATGGCACTGTCGTTTAGGCCACATAAATGAGAAACGTGTATCTAGACTCCATAAGGATGGATTACTAGACTCATTTGATTTTGAATCATATGAGACATGTGAGGCTTGTTTATTGGGAAAAATGACAAAGTCCCCTTTCAATAAGAAAGGTGCGAGGACTAGTGAGCAATTGGCACTCATACATACCGATGTGTGTGGGCCATTTGCCACGCCTGCCAAGGGTGGTTATGTCTACTTCATTACATTTACTGATGATTACAGTAGATATGGATTTGTGTACCTTATGAGGGCAAAATCCGAATCCTTTGAAGTGTTCAAAGAATTCAAGAACGAAGTAGAGAAGCAACTTGGCAAAAGTATCAAGGCTCTACGATCAGATCGTGGAGGAGAATACTTGAGCCAAGAGTTTGACGACTATCTTAGAGAGTGTGGGATCGTGTCCCAACTCACTCCACCCGGAACGCCACAGTGGAATGGCGTGTCCGAGATGAGGAATCGAACCCTATTGGATATGGTTCGATCTATGATGTGTCAAACCGATCTTCCATTATCATTTTGGGGCTACGCTCTATTAAGTGCAGCTTTCACCATTAACCGTGTTCCATCTAAATCAGTCATGAAGACGCCATATGAGATGTGGAGTGGGAGGTGTCCCACACTGTCGTTCATGAGGATTTGGGGCTGGGATGTCTATGTAAAACGTTTACAATCGGACAAGCTAGGGCCGAAATCGGATAAGTGCAAATTTGTGGGGTACCCTAAGGAAACTAAGGGATACTACTTCTACAATCCAACCGAGAACAAAGTGTTTGTTGCTCGGACCGGCGTGTTTCTAGAAAGAGAGTTTGTCTCTAAAGAAGCAAGTGGGAGGAATGTAGAACTTGAAGAGGTTCAAGAACCACAAATCACTGAACCGATTATGGAACATGAACAGGAACCACAAACAGTTGTGGAGCAACCTGTTCAGGTAACACAAGTGCTTCGTAGATCTAGTAGAGTGCGCCAGGAACCCGAGAGGTATGGACTTCTCGTGACCGATTCTGGTGACACGATGCTCATAGATGATGAGCCTACTACCTATGAGGAGGCCATGAATGGCCCAGACTCTCAGAAGTGGCTGGAAGCCATGAGATCCGAGATGGAATCCATGTACACCAACAAGCTGGAGGAAGTGTATATGATACAGCCGGAGGGTTTTGAGGATCCAAAGCAAGCCAACAAAGTCTGTAAGCTGCAACGATCCATTTATGGATTGAAGCAAGCTTCTAGGAGTTGGAATCGACGTTTTGATGAAGTAGTCAAAGAGTTTGGCTTCATCAGAAACGAAGATGAGTCTTGTGTCTACAAGAAGGTTAGTGGGAGCTCTGTAGCTTTTCTGGTCTTGTATGTGGATGACATACTACTCATTGGAAACGACATTCCCATGCTGCAATCTGTTAAAGATTGGCTAGGAAAGTGTTTCTCAATGAAGGACTTAGGGAAGCAGCCTATATACTCGGTATAAAGATCTATAGAGATAGATCTAAGAGGTTGCTGGGCCTAAGTCAAAGTACATATATTGACAAGGTATTGAAACGGTTAAACATGCAAGATTCCAAGAAGGGATTCTTGCCCATGTCACATGGAATCACTCTTTCGAAGAGTGGTTGTCCTTCCAATGAGATTGAGAAGGAACGCATGAGTAGAATCCCCTATGCCTCAGCCATAGGATCTATCATGTACGCCATGTTATGTACTAGACCAGATGTGTCATATGCCTTGAAGTATGACAAGCAGATACCAATCCAATCCGGGTGAGAGTCACTGGATTGCAGTCAAGAACATCCTAAAGTACTTGAGAAGAACTAAGGATGCTTTCTTGATATTTGGCTGTGAGGAAGAGTTGCGTGTAAGGGGTTACACTGATGCAAGCTTCCAAACCGACAGAGATGACTTTAGATCACAATCGGGATATGTGTTTTGCCTGAATGGAGCAGCGGTGAGCTGGAAGAGTTCCAAGCAAGAGACGGTAGCTGATTCTACAACAGAGGCTGAGTACATTGCTGCAAATGACACAGCAAAGGAGGCTGTTTGGATCAGAAAGTTTGTTTCTGAACTTGGTGTGGTCCCTAGCATTGCGGATCCAGTTGAGTTGTTCTGTGACAACACTGGGGCGATCGCGCAATCAAAGGAACCCAGATCGCACCAGAAGTCCAAGCACGTGCTCAGGAAGTATCATCTGATTCGAGATATTATCGATAGAGGAGACGTTCGGATATGCAAGATTCCTACAGATGATAATCTGTCAGACCCGCTTACAAAGCCTCTCACGCAGTGGAAGCATGAAGGGCACACTAGGAGTATGGGCATACGAGATGTGCCAGATTGGCTCTTGTGCAAGTGGGAGACTATTGGAATAGATTCCCTAGAGGCAATCTAGTTTAGTATGAATTATTTGTGGCTAGATATTCATTTATTATTTATTGGATATTTAATATAATGAAGTCCTTAGATTTACAATTGTGTTGTTTATCTTAAATATCCCTAGTCAAGTATAATGATTAATGGGACAATCATCTATAGACTAGTATGGGGTTGGATTGATATGGAGATATCACGATCCGACACATAGGTGTGCATTAGGGAATGTTGCACTGGATTGACCCATCTCCGAGAAGGCTACATACACGTTATGTTGAGTCACAAGCGCTTCTCGCGGTGCAATGGTATTTTCATCCTTAGACTTGAAGTCACTAGATATTCTAGTTGTGGATTATTGTGATCTTGGTAGCGTTAAACGCTACACCGTAACTGGGTAGTTATAAATGCGTGTACTGGATACAATAAGAAGCAAGGTTAGAGATCGTAGTGGACGTAGATAGGATTTGTCCCTCCCACATAACGGGAGCAAATATCCTAGGCCACTCGAGGGATAGTGCTTATAGAATGTCTGGCCAGACTCAAATAAATCAATATGGGATATTGATGTTATTTGCACGAATAAGGCTATTCCCATAGATCGAGAAACTATGGATTGGATATACGAGTGTGACTTGTATGTCTCGTGTCACAATCCGTATATAGAGACAAAAGGATGAGACAATTACTTGTACAAAGGTTGTCAAGATGACTATTCTATTAGTTGGCTAGAATGGATGTTTTGCTAGAGACCGCTCCATATTAGCAAATAGTTGCTACCAACTAGATAGAACCTATGGGGTCACACGCTACATAGAGTTGAACTAGATTTGGGAATTAATTAATTGGATTAATTAATTAGAAGGATCACTTTGCAAACCCTTGCAAACTTAGTAGGGACTAATTTGCAAGGAATGGACTAAATTGAATTCTAGTAGGACTAGAATAAGTCCTTTAGGTAGTTAACAAGGAGTTGTTGGACTATATAAAGGACCTTCCTTCCTTCCTTCCCATATAACTTATGCTCATTAGTGAACATAACAAAGAGTGGGAGAGAACAAAAGGAGAGAGAGAGCAAGCAACAAGGAGGCCCGACCGCCCCCTTGCCGCCGCCCCGTCCCCGTCGGCCAAAGGAGGCCGAGACCCTCCTTTTGGGTCTCGTTTTGCGTGATTCCTTCTTCCTCTTCCTCTTCCGGGCTAGCACCAAGGACTTGGGAGATCTAGGATCAACTCTAGGCGTGGATCAACTATAGAGAACGTGACATAATTCGCGTTTGAAGTCATCAAGGAGAACCCAAAGGTGTGTTTATGATTTCTAACCCTTACCATTGTTATGTCTCTTGACTTGTGACCCTTGGAGGGTTTTGCATGGTTTTATGTATGTTTATGCTTCCGTTGTGCAATCCATGATTCAAAACCCTACATCTCTATATGCAATGTGAAAGTGTGCCCGTTATTAATTCCCCCCAACTAATGGTACCCTAATATATTTTATAAGAATTTACTTATTCGTAACAAGTCTAAATATTATTCATAGTCATTTAGGGTGATAATTTTACAAAGAGATTTAAACTAATTAAAATCTTTAGCATGACAACTATTTTAAAAGTAGAATTTCTAGATACTTATTATTATATGGAGAAGGATCGTTATTTAAATAAGAGACAAGAGATAATGGTTATTTTGAATATTACATTTAATAGGGGGAAAGTCTAATTATCATCCTAAAATGAGTTTTCTAACAAAATAATGATTATTATTACTTATTTATCTAGAATAATCTTCTCGTTAAATAATATTCAATTATTTATCAAAGCATGTGACTCGTATCTTTCTATTCCAAAGAATAACTAACATTTGATTATTAGTTAAAACAATCTTTTCTTATTAAATAAACCGAATACTAAATAACTAATTTTGGCTTTAGGAAAGCATACTATTATTTGTTATAGCCCATTTATTTTAATAAAACCCATTTAAATGAATTTTGTTGTATAATATTATTTATAAATTAACCAACTCAGTCTATTCATGAAAGAAAACAAGGTTCATAGTTTACAACTAACTTATTAGGAAAACAAATAAAAGATTACTTAACAAGTATTTATTTTCATAAAACACATTAATAAACAAGTTATGAAAATTTATTTACTTATCTTATTATTAACATTTACATAACATGACTTATTAAATTTTGTTATCAAGTAATGTTAACCAAGTACATAGAAAGCTTAAACTGCTATTAGTACCCCCAAGGTCAAATTAACTAGTTCTTGATTGTATAATTACTACCCTCCAAGTTTCTGAAAATACAAAACGTTCCCCAAACTTTCTGAAAATATCAAAACAGCCCCCCCCCCCACAATTCAAAGTCACGATGAATCCATCCTCTCCTTCGATTCAAATTCAGATTTCCGTTAACAAGATATGATTTTGATGATTGCGAATGAACAAGAGAGGGATTTAGAGTCTACCCACGCCAAGATTTGCGAAAAACATTCGAGAAATCGGGTCGTTCGAACTCGCCGTCGGGGTCGCCGGAGGTGGTTCTCGTCGCCGGTGAATTTGGGGACCTGGGCTCAGTTTGAGGCTTCCTACGACCTCCTCGGACCTTCAGGAGGCAAACGGAATCAAGCTTTCGGGGTGTGTTGGCCCAGTTTCACGCCGGCCAAGCTTCGTGCCGGCAACAATGGTGGTGGCGGCGGCTTGGTTGCGATTGGCCACTGCTGGTGCCTAGCAGCTGCCTTTGTGGGTCACAAGTGTGCGAGACGTTGGGGAGATGGAGAGAGTGAGCAGAGGAGGGAGTCTCGGTGGTGGTCGTCGTCAATGGGGTTTTTCGACGAGGTCGTTGGCGTCTCCGCCGCCGCTGCTATTTCCTTTTGTGGCGGGCAAAGAGAGAACAGGGGGTAGATTGAGAGGTGGGGAGAGAGCAGAGATGGATTGTAACACCCCACATATTCCGACTCGGGAGAGACCGGGAGGGTGCTACTTGAATAGCAGGAATCGAGAACGAAACATTCCATTTGAAATCAAATAATACAACTTATTACATGATCAACTTTAGACTACAACTACAATGTTACGGTAATGATTCTATCAAGCTATTGTTCTCAACACAAAGTGACGATGTGTGATAATCTACGTGAGTCCCGAATCCCGCTACTCCATAATCCCAGCTCCTAGACCTGCGGGGGAATGAAAACAAAGACCGCAGTTTTTCGAAAGTCAACATGAAATACTGAGTGAGATACACCTTAGCATATAAAGCAGGAAGATGAGAAACATCATAGTGTTACGCGTTTAACAAAAATGAGGAATAACAGACTATGAGTAAAAGTTTCTCAAAATCAGAGTTTGCAGCGTCTAATAACAGTGTTAGCCAAATTACAATTGGTAATATCCAGCTTCAAAACATTTCCAATTAAATCCTTCACAAGTGCCAATTTCCAAATATAATATGATCTAACTATCAATTTCTAAATATAGAATCAGGGAGCCAGTTATTAAGCACAGTACCGGAAACAGTAATGGTCAACAAAGGACCTCCCAACTGCCATACTAGACCTTAAGTGTTGCAACACCCCCTTAAGAAGCAAAAGGCCAGAAGGGTGAGTACTAGCTGGGACCCTAGCCAACAAGGCGAAGAGCCATGGCCAAAAAAGAGCCTCCCAAATAATAATGGTCAACAAAGGACCTCCCAAATAGTAACAGAGTCCGGTACGTGCGATTCCATTTTACGTTATTAACGTGTTATTATTATCGTTTGACAATTCCAAAGCAACCATTTCGAAACGTAACCAATAACAAGTAAAACATGTGTATCACAAAAAAAAAATTTGAGACGTATAATAAAATCATGTTATGACACGAAGGAAGCTAGGCTAGCTAGGCTAAGCATGTAAACCTCACCGCAAGGCAAAACAGTAATTAGCTCACAGTAGTCCTCCCGTATAGGTCGCGTAGCCCTCGTCTATGATTCCGCCGCCTATAAGTTTATACATTCTAATAAATACATGTCCAACATAATTTATCGAATTCACAAAGTCCTACATGATATGCCAATGAATACACTAATTACATTCTCCCAAACCAAGTTCACACTTAGTATAATTTACAAGAACTTATTTATTAATAAAAAGTCTAAATATTATTTATAAGTCATGCCAACTCATGAGAATAATTTTAATGAAACAAGCTTTAATATTTTTAATAGTATACTAAAATTTATTGACAAATATTTCCTTCCAACGAGAATTTATTAGTCACCAATATTCATTATAAGGGAAAAAAATCATATTATTGATCTTTAATCGAAAATATGTTTGAAGTTGTCATATATTGCTATTTGATTTTTCCCAAAAGATAGTTACTTTAATAAGGGAGAATATACTTCATAAAATACTATGAACTATTTCCTTATCTAATCGTGGAACTATTTCCAACTTTTATATTTCCGAATCGAATGATTATTAAGTAAAATGTATATCTTCCTTTAGATATCCACAATATAAACTAACTAACTTCATTAAGAAAAATAGTTATACTATAAAAATATTTATATCAAGTTATAAGTAATAAAAGCTATTTTCATAGTAAAACACTAATTAAATAATTTAGTTATAATTGACTAAACAAATTATGCAAAACAAAAATGGAAGATGAATACTACAACCAATTCCCCCATTAGTTCTCTTAAAGTACAAGGCAGCCCCTTCAATAACCTATAAACAGTTTAGGTAAAGGACACTTTATACCCTCAAGTTTAATTAAAATACACTTTCACCCCCAACATGAACATACTCAAATTCTTCGATCTAAACGTGGATTCAAGCCTCAAGTTATGATTTTGGCTATTTAAATCAACTCGTGACGAAGTTTAGAGCATACCGGAACCAAAAATTGCGAGAAACGGTGAGGTTTTGGGTCGGGTCGAAACACACATCGACGACGCCGGAGATGGAGCTTCGCCAGGCTTCCTCCGGTCACTTCTGGTCGCGGATAAGACCTCCTGGAGGCTGGTCGGACCTTCTAGAGGTCCTAGAGGCAGAGAATGGGGCTTGGGTTACCCTGGTTTTGCTGGGCTCAAAAGTCGCCGGAAACCATGGAGGTCCGGCGACGGTGGTGGCTCCCGAAGCTCCTGCTGCTGCCGCTGCTGGGCTCTCCTCCTGGTCGCGAGAAATAGTGTATCGGAAGGATGGAGAGACCAGAGGTGAAGAGGAGGAGGAACGACGGTGGTGGTGGCGACCATATTTTCCGGCGGGTCTTCTCGTCGGGAGGGTTCTATGCCGCTGCTGCTGTTGCTTCCTGCTGCGTCTGGGTCCGATCAGAGAGAAGAGAGGGAGGGACGGAGAGGTAGTGAGAGATAGGATGGTGGTGAGGTGATGATGGCGTCGGGGTGGGTCTCGCCGGCGGCAGCGGCGGTGGTGGCTTGGCCGCTGCCTACTGCTGCCGCTGTTGCGCTCTGGCAGAGAGAAAGAGAGACAGAGGGAGAGATGGAGGGTGAGGGAGGAGGGAAGAGGAGTTGGAGGTGGTGATGGTGGTGTCGGGCGGTTGTTTTCCGAAGAAGAGAAGAAGAGGGAAGATATAGAGGGAGAGAAGGACGGGGAGAGGGAGAAAGAAATAATAAAAAAAGAAACACTAGTTGGGAAAACACACATTTGACAGGTGTTGGGGAGTGTGGAAAAAATAAAACTTGTTTTTGTTTTTTTATTTTTTTTACTTGTTACTATTTACCCATTAGGCTTTATTGTTTTGTCTAATACAACTATTACCCCAACTAATAACCAATTAGTGTCATCTAAAATTTACAAACACCTCCCCACACGACTTGTATTTTGAAAATAACCGCTTAAATTTACGAGAAAGTCATTATTTTACCATATAATAAAAACGGGGTATTACATGGATGGGGAGGTCGATGGAGGTGGGTGTAGGTGGTTTCGATGTTGGTGGTGGTCGCCGGAGATGGCAGCGGCCTTGTGCCGCTGCTTCTGTTGTTGTGTTCTCGCCGGGCAAAACAGAGAGGCAGAGAGGGAGATAGGGGAGAGATGGATGGGAGAAGAGAGGGTGGTGATGGGGATGGTGTCGGGTGTGAGTTGCCGAAGGAGAAGAGAGGGAGAAGAAATAGAAAAAGAGAGAAGAGAGAGAGAGAGAATAAAAAAAATTTGGGGAGTTGGAAAACGTTGGGGAACACAAATTTCTTGCAGAATGTGGGTTTTATTATTATTATTATTATTATTATTATTATTATTATTATTATTATTATGATTATTATTATTATTATTATTATTATTATTATTATTATTATTATTATTATTATTATACAGTATTCTGTACGTATATATATACTTGATGTATTATACAGTACTGGTACGGTATATGAATACACTTATTATGTATAAATACAATATTATATACTAGTTTATGTAAAAGTCATCCACTCACCCACTTAGCTTCTAATAATGCAAGTCTTAGCCCCAATTTTATAATAAATACTTTTAAGAAAATGCACAATCACCTCCTATTAGCAATTTAGTGTATTTCAAGTAAAGTGTATTATCCGAAACATAGGGTGTCGGGTGTTTTTCGCCTAAACATAGGAGTGCAAAGTGGAGTTGCCGGGCCGAAGGGAACTTGAACCCCGGGGCCTTGGGTTGAGGGGTGCATTAAAAATTGTTACCAATATTTAAAAAAAAAAAATCTTATTAATAAAAAATAATAATAAAAGTACCATTTTGAGTGGGCCGCCGGCCCGGGTTGGGGGGGGGGGGGGGTCAAATTGGAACCGCCCCGGGTGGGGGGTTACGGGGCGGCGGGTCGGGCCGAGGCCGGGCCTAGCTCATTTTAGGGTGGGCCGAGCCGCTTCCTAGCATGGGTTGGCTCCCCTTGCCACCATGAGACAAGGTGTAAAGGGCGTCGACTCACGCTTAAAACTGGCCCGGTCCGCACCAAAATGAGCCCAACCCAGTCCAGACCGGTCTCCTCCAACACCTAAACCGGCCTGGCCCCCTAAACCCGATTATGGCCACCAACCCGGTGTGGTTGGACTCGTTCACAAACTAACACGGCCTGGCTCGTCCGGTGCCGAATATGACACGCACCGCCGGTTCCCCCGCCTCCCTCCACCGAACGGTACCTTATATATATATATATATATATATATATATATATATATATATATATATTATTTAACTAAACATGTTCCACAGTGAAATGCTCCAACTGTCTTTTTTCTTCTGAAACAGAGTCTGCCCAGCCGGAGACCCCGTGGTTAGTCTAAGAGTAGCATCAATCAAATTTTGTAGCATCATTCAATTCAATTATTTTAAGGGATCGCCATTGCTTTTGTCCACAGTAGATCAATTGCCCAATTGTGTACCAACCGATTCCCTATATGACTTTTCACTTGAGAAGTCACCACACAATGTGCGAATACAGTCTCCTACAGTGGACAAACATGCCGAGAAAGGAGGTACCAACAACTAACCTCTTTCAACCTACACACATTAATGTTAACCCCAAAACACCGAGCATATCATTTGACAAGTAACCATAACCACAATGTTCAAATATTGATGAGCAGAAAGTAACAAGAATTACAGTCTAAATTAAGAATGTTAATACTTTCAGCATTTGAGTAGTAGCCATATCCAGAATGATGCCCACAGAACCAAGAACTCCAGTTAAGTATGACTATTACATATTTTCAGCGTGCTCTTCACCTCCTCGAATCCTAATCAGAGCCATGACACCAACACCGCTCCAGGGCTCCAAAGTAGTAGTAAAACATACAAATCTCCCATTTGAACTAAACCTAAAAAGCAGATAATAGCTTGGCATCAGTGGTCATAACAAAACCTACTAAAATCTAAGAATTATGGAAAGCCCCGTTGGAAGAGCCAACTGTCAAGTTTTCCTTTCTATTTTGCACTTTTGATCTTGTGAAGATATAATGAACGTGATTCGGCCACAGAGCTCCCCATGAACAGTAAAAAGGGGGAGCTACTTTAGTAGATAGATTAGACTATTACATATTTCCAAAAACTTGATTAAGCAGTAATTTGTTTACCTTCTTGAAACTAGTGGCTGAAATAACTGTGAGAAAGTGCCTCCTCTGCTGTAATCCTCTCTTTGGGGTTGAGGCGGAGCATTTTCTAGAAGGAAAAAAGTGAAAATAAGTAACAACAGTTACATGTAAACATATGCTTTCTAGAGAAATAATACTAACTTTAAGAAGATCAATTTCATCATCTTCAAGATGATCAAGAGTATCTGGAAGACCCTGTAGAGCAAAGCATTCAATTGTTAGGACTTCAAAAGTAGTATCTAAAGCAACATTTAATTGATATAAGATAACCTCATATCACTTTACCTCAGCAACGCAAGGAGTAATCTCAAACGGCGGAAAAGTGCCATACCAACTGGACATCTGTTCTGTCGAAGGAGTTCCTAAGATTCTTCAAGTAAATACGATGGTATTAGAAAAGGAATGCTTGGAGTCCAATTTCTATTTTGCTTTCTATTTAGCTTCCTATCAACTAACGTTTTTAATGTCAAAATGATGCATACTTTTTTCAACAAGTAGGTAATATATTATACCTGAAAATACTCTCCAACACCTCCTTCGACTCATAGCCATCAAATAATGATGTGTCGTCGTTATTGTCGAACCTCATTCCCGCAAATATACAGCCCACAGACCAGATGTCAGCAGAATACGAGTAATCTGGTGAGCTCAGAAGAACCTCTGGTGCCGCGTATTTCCTACTTCCAATCTAACAATAAAACATAAACAAAAATAGATAATCCACCAACATCACCCATCAGTACATATAATAGACATACAAAACGTAATTTCATGTATCGTAAATTAAAAAATATATAAAAGACAATATATTTTCTGTCAAAGTTAAACAAAAGGTTCGGTACATTCTAATTATATTAAAGTACTAATAAATGTCGCAACATAGTTTAATATGAATCTGACAAGTACTCACTTTTAAAAAATCCCATGAGCACTAAAGAAGTGCAAGATCAAAACAGTGCCTAGCCTAAATAAAGAAAAATATATGTTGTCAGAACGTACCTGCATAGTACCTATCATTAATGAAGATGCCATTAAAAGAATGAGAGATGAAAAATTATGGAGACTAGGTTAGGCAATGTTTAGTGGTAATTAGAGGAGAGTAGGTTTGGCTGTTGTATAATGAGTATTATGAGAAAAGAATATATAAAGTTCATGTCGGAGCGTATATTTTATTATTTGGATCATGGTACCTTAGTTTGCACTCTGCGTGGATTTGGCACCCACTGTTTCAATTCTTGCAGCAGCAGTACAGAAAGTTTCTTTTTGTCGCAACTAGGTACTCTACGTTAGAGTGAGTTACATATAGTGGAAGAAATTCACTAAAGTTCAGGGTATTTTCTTTATAGTTTATAGGTGAAATATATTTACTTCCCAAAAGTTTTGGTTAAAAGCACCAAATAACCCTTTGTCTTTTGAGAAATCATTCAAACAATCTCTAATAAAGTTCATCTTCGCCACCACCGTCTTCAGTTTATCACCACCACCGCCGCCGCCATTACCACCACCATTGATTTAGTGAACCAACCACCACCGTCCATATCCAACCCCCTCCTCATGCAATTAAGTTGCTGCTAGTGGAAATCGAGCCTCAGTCCGACCCTGGCCTCAACCAAAGTCGATCCCCAACCATGGAAATTGAGACTCACCAACCCATCAACGCCCCCAACGTAAGAATTGGTATTGGATTCGGGAGGAAAAAGAAGACATCCCCTGCTAGTCACTCTACATACTCTTTCTTACTATCTGTTGCAGGCCCTCTTTCTCGCTGATCTGTTGGAGAGCACGAAAATTGGGATGGTGATTAGAATTAGTCAGTGTTTAGCTACTTTCAGGCTTCCAGCTATGCTTTTATGATGTAATTATAAATACCCACTCTTGAGAGTAAAAATAACAATGGAAGACAATATTTCCAGTTAACATGGTATCGGAGCATGCAAGGAACCCTACTTCCTGCTACGATCAGTCTTAACGTCGTCCACTGGCATCGTCTTCTCCCGCCCTCATGTCGTTCAATCATTGGCATTTCTCTCTTCAAATTTCCGGCAAGACACCGGCTCTTCTTCCGAATACAAGTCCTCTTTCAGCTCTGCCTCCCAACACGGACGTTGTCTTCCCTTGCTCGTCCACGCGGTCCTGTAGCGCCGACAAACGAACGGTTTCTCACTGCCAGAAACACCGAGATCTCTTCAGCTGTACCGCCGGATTAATCAGGCTCCATCGCCTGGCTACAAAGACTTACTGTCGCTTGTTTCTACCCTCTGCAGTGTCGGACAATATGCACAGACAACTCCCCAGTGCAACTCGCCTTTCTACTTTGGGTGCATGTCAGTGAATATGTCGACCCACCCGGCTGTACTGCCCGACCCCAACAACAAATCAGCCAACTTTTTTCCCTAGAAACTGCAAGTGCAGTCCATACTCGGGTCACAGACTTACAGGCTATGTTGATGGGTCTACACCACCTCCACCAAAGCCCGTTTCTAGCCCTCCTGCTCCCCCGCAACCTCCTGCAATGCCAACTACACTCACTGAATCCTCTGCCTCATATACATTCTCTGAAGTCACCCCTTCAGCCATAAACCCCGCCTATTCCTCCTCGTACCAGCCAGCAGGATCAGCTAGTGTTTGCATTCCTCATCAGCACATTGTCTGTCAGTTCAGTCTCACATCTCAAGAGCTCAAACTACAACTCAAATTTTGGACTATTTCGCATAACATTTATGCCCAGCCCTTCTGCAGTCACATAAGTCAAATCAAGGAGTACCTGAAGTAGCCTTTGTAGGGAAACCGCTCTATTTCCGAGTTCATGCACTTTGTCTGCTAGAAAGCAGACGAGCTAGCACTTCTAGGCAAACCGATGGCTGAATCGGGCGTGGTTGATCGCATCTTTGATGACCTCAATGAGGTCAATTTCAGCTTTTGTCTAGGCAGTCAAAGCTCATGAGACTGACATCGGCTTTGAGGAGTTGTTTGAGAATCTGGATCACAAGTAACTCTCTGGAAAAATCTACCATTATGGTTCATCTTTCTACCCCAGACTCAGCACACTCTACTATTTCCCAGAGGCCAAGGGCGCCGTCGTAGTCAGCATTTGAGGCAGTCATTCCCGAATCCGCCACACAGCTAGCTCCATTGGCTCCCCTTCACATTGACGGTCTGGGTCTAGGAGCGCATGGCCGCGTTTTTATCTCCCCGTCTTTCATGTGATTTTGTTAGGGCTGTGGTGTTCAGGGTCACAGAATTTAAGAGTGCTCGCGGTATGGTTGAGTACTAGCCGGCCACCTCGCCCATCTGGCCCCCGCAGTATGCGCTCCCCCCCCCCCCCCCTAGTCGTGAGCCCATAGAGCTTTACAACTCATCCCGCAGCATCCTAGCTCCTTAACAGTGGGGGTACTCACCACATCACTGTGGATCTCGACAACTTCTCGCTTCATCAGGCTTACTATCAGACCAAGGATGTTATGATTGGTGATGGCACTGGTCTTCCCATCACCCACACAAGTTCAATCTCTTTTCACTCTCTTTCCTGTTCATTTACCTTATCTAATGTCCTTTGTATTCCTGCCATCAAGAAAAAACCTAATCTATCTCCAACCTTTATGAATCTCGTAATCTTATAGCTGAATTATTCTCCTCTGGTTTTATCTTGAAGGATCGCATCATTGGGGCGACCCTTCTGATCAGTCCACTTAAAGATGGTGTATATGAGTGGCCAACATCCCTTCTCCTTCATCTTTGCTTGCGCTTGTCTCTGAGTCTCGTCCTTTGTTCGTCTCCTGGCATCATCGTTTTGGCCATCCGGCAGGGAATATTTGTCGACGCCAAGTTTCCCTTAGTAGGACTAATATGTCATTGTGCTATAATGCGTGCAGTTGCACGAAGAATCACAAACTTCATTTTAATGACACTTTCATTTTCTGCCTTAATAGCAATCAACCGAAAAAAGATTCTTGGGTGTGTTTCAACGACTGGGAAAATGGGAGAGGAGGAGATGGTGATGTCTGCTTGTAAACAGTTAAAAGGTGGTGTTCTGAGATGTTTGTCAAGATACGGTGGTGGACAAGGGCGATTTCTGGGCGATATTCCATGCAAAGAGCAAACAGTTATTTTGGAGCTTATGTTCACAGCTATGTCCGCTTCGCGTTTCAGACACTCCCGACACGCGGAAACGTTTACGACACGGCGCTGGACGTCTCAGACACGCCAGGTAACGTTTCGGTTCGAAAAACAGAAAATGGCCAGACACGCCGTCCGACACGCGTGTCTTAAAATGGAGACGCCGTTAGACAGGTCTGGAATTTTAAAGATTTTTTTTTTTGGGGGGGGGGGGGGGGGGGGTAGGGATGGCAATATGGTCCGATCCGATCTGAGATCCGAGCCGAATGGATCGGATCCAGATCCGATCCAACTGAAAATGGATCGGATTTGGATCCGGAAAGCCAGACCCGAACGGATTTGGATCTGAGGGTAGATCCACCAGGTTCCGACCCGATCCGACCCGACGTAAATGTGTGCTTTATAAATATACCACTATTACCTCACCACGTACATTTACAAGAAGAATACTATAGTAACTCTAACCTACAAAGCTATTTCTTTTATTTTTAAAACTTCATAACTTACGAACATGACTTAGCGTATGCAATAGTGTTTACTTTTTTATATTGATTTTTTTATTTTATTGCAAACTCGAGCCGGATCCGATCCAAATCCGATCCGACTATGTACTATATGGATCCACGGATCGGATTTGGATCAGCTGAATGAGACCCGATCCAATCTGATCCGAATCCGTTGATGATCCGAGGATGGATCTCATTTCTCCTGGATCGGATCTGGATCGGATCTGGCCTGATCCGATCCGGATCCGACCCGTTGCCATCCCCCCCGGGGGGGGGGTTTCGTTTTATGATATTCTAAAAATTGGAGGGACTGTTATGAAATTATCAAGTATCATCTTCTCAATACATAGACCCTTAATCCTAGCCGCACACTATACCAGAGCCTCAAATCGGATTTGCAAAAAAAAGAGAAAAACGCAAAGACGGTGAAGACGAAAGAATCGATGAATCGAAGACCTACCTCTAGTGTCTAAACTTATGTATTCTTTGATCTATTTGTACTTGGTAGTGACTAAACTTGTTAATACCAAGTTGTCATTGCTTTAATGTATTTATTGTATTGCATTATGACTTTAGGTTGAGGTGTATGCCTGCCATAAACTGAGGAAAAAAAGTGTGTGTATCCCGTGTCGGCGTTTCTCGATTTCGATTTTTCAAAAATTGGCGTGTCAAAGTCTCTGTGTCTTCGTTCCCTTGCAACGTAGGATAACAGTTATGTCGGGAAGAAAAAAAAAAGAAAAAAAGGGGTGGCGGTTTGTAATAGACATGCCAGCAATCTACCTTCACCTTATGCCTATTTAACAGAGAAATTTGAAGGACGTACGACTTGCTAACAGAATTAAATACCAGGGAATAGATTAAAAGTTTTCAAACATCAGGGAGCATTTTGATACTGACCCTATACTTTAAGGGTGTACCTTGTTTTTTTTGTCAAAAACTACTGGTGAATCTCTGCCCTCATTGTTTAACAAATTACCAAGCTATCCTTATTTTGCTCAAGTAACTAGCACCAACCCTCACACTAGACTACATCAGCTACCCCTCCAATAGATATCAATGCAATTTTTACCCACACCTATAATCCTTTTCTGTCTCCTTCGGATTGCAACATGGCAATTAAATTCTACCAGAGATCTTTACCCAAACCTAGCTCTTTTGTCTCCTTCGGATGGCATCATGGCAATTTAATTCTATCTGAGATCTGAGTGATCATCTCCTATTAGGAGCAAGTCAGATCCAATCCATGATCCATCAAGAGTTCAGATTAACAGGGGAGTGTTTGTTGAGCCCTGATCCGTTTGTTTAATTAGGTATGACTTGCACTCATAACTCTCAAAGTTACCAAACGAAAAACAGTCCACCTATATATATATATACATATATATATATAAATATATATATAATATATATATAAATATATTTATATAAATATATATATATATAGGTGATAAACACTATGGTCACCCTAGTGCCCTTTCATTTTCAGCAGCAGCTCCTATCTCTCTATCTCAACTAATGGCCCAATCACCCTAGGTCAAATCACTTCTAAGACATGCATTGAAAATTTACATTTCCAGTACACTTTGAACCCAATTCGATCTCCTTGCCTAGGATGACAATCAATCCGATCCAACCCAAGTGATCAGAGCCTATTACGACGCTTTATATATATATTATATATATATATATATATATATATAAACCATTTATAAATGGCAGTATCTGGATTCTGGAATTCAAAAGCATAATCAATCACACATTCAGATTGCGAGATCCATGGAGCTTCCGATCAGATTGATAAGCTATTATTATTTTAGATATACTAATTTATGTTTGAAAATAAATTTTACTACAAAGTGCCTTCAGGTACAGGTCAGTCACTAGCATCTTCATGTTCTCACATTTTCTGTATTATATCATTATTTTACTATATTTAAAAGACCAGCTTTATTGACCAATTAATGTACTATTTTGTAAGAAAACTATTGCATTGAACCGGTTATTTGCTGTTAATAAAACTGTTTTGATCGAACAAGGAAAAATTAGAAAGCATTGTGGGGAAAAAAGCATGTTTCTCCCAAACAGGAAAACTTTTCTGCCAAACAAAATAGAACCAAAGAGTTAGTCTTCCTGAAATTTGAATGACCTATCTATGCAGTCTTACCCCGGGAGTCAAGGCCGTCAATGGATCTTCGAGAGATCTCGATATGCCAAAATCAGCAATGGCCAATCTAGGCGGATTCTTCTGTACGAGAATGTTTTTCGGTTTTAGATCACGGTGGATTATACGGCAAGAGTGTATGTATTCAACTCCTTCAAGCAATTGTTGAAGTAACATCTGAAATAGGAATAGTAAATCATGTTATGAATTTACCACAGATTTTTCAAAAAATTGTCTTTAGCCTTTGAAACATATTGCAGAAAATAAAAAAGACCAACTCACTTTGGCAAGCTGCTTATTCTTATGGAGATCGATACTTCGTAAAGTGTCATTGATGAACTCCATCACAATATGCACACAATCATTATCCAGGAACACGTCAAGTACCCTGCAAATTAAAACAGATAGCACCAAATTCAGCAAATCTCATTTAGACTAGCAGGAGAACTCCCAAAACAAACAGTAGTGATAGAGAGCCATTCAAAGTTTTAAAATAGGGTCAAATAGCATAAACTGCTATAATCTGAAGCAACGGTACGGTAATTTTTTCATTATTGCAACTGTATTGAGCGACTCATGTTTTGCTTTGTTTCTGGAATACTTCAGCATGTGCGAGAGTTAGTTCATAATTCAGTGACATGCTAGGGTTAGGGCTTTTTCCTCCAACTGATTGCCATTCATACTTGCCATTTAAAGTATTTGATCCCCTACTAAAATTAACCCTGCATTTGGTGTTCAATTACATGAGTGCTTATCTAAACAGATGCCAATATGAATTCATTTTCAACATCTCATCCTAACAGCAGATGATGTAGTCTTGAGTGGTCAACTTGTTACATCACTCAAAATGTAGCATATAATTTTCCTCTTCAATTGAGAATTCTTGTGATATGATAAGGTTACCTATACTGGTTAGCTCACCGCTTTTACCAAACTTAGGCAATCGACTTAATTAGACCCTGCTTTCCCTGGCCTCTGCTAGAAACCCCAATGTAGGACTTCATTTCTCTATCAACATATTCAAATATGTCATCAACATAGCTGTAATAGAGAAACTGATAGACAAAGGTTGTCCGGTTTAATGAGAAGGGGAACAGATAGAGAAAATGATAGACATCAGGTCTAAGAACCAAGCCACGAACGATAGGTCTTAGTTGACTCGTCATGTTCAGTTATGCTCTTTATGATTTTGGCATGGTCTGCAACTCTTCATAATTGGGTTCGGCTGTCTAAGGACCCGGTTCAGGTCTAACAAGGATCAGGTCTACCATGGACCCACCCAATTGACAAACAGCTTAGTTGAGAGACTTATGTATGTTATGCTGGTCATTAATTTAAAGAACAAAAGATGGCATACTATATACACAACATTGACCACTCTCAATGCACATGTACAAACTAGATGATGGGGGTTGATTTTCAGCTAATTTGGAATTGATTTGACTACAGGATTTCCATAGGTATCAATTATTGAGAATTTCCAAAGCTGTTTTGTGAACTCCTGGGGTAATTAATATGTTTTTGGTGCATGCTAAGAGTTCGATGTATCTAGAAATTCATAAAAATAACATACCTGACAATGTTGGGGTGTTCAACTTTCTGTATGAGTCCTGCCTCCCGGATAGTATACAGATCTACGCCAGCTTTAACACGAATTCTCTTTATGGCAACAATTTCATCCGTGGTACGAACCTTAGCCTTAAGAACCTCACCCTGAGATCCTCGTCCAGTCGGCCATTCTAATAATTCATACTGCACCAAAAACAAGTTAAGATTCTGATGAAGAGCAAAATTAAATAACAGGGATAGTTACCTTCTCCATGATTTAGTTCGATGAGACACCACCTACACAAGTAATTCATCTTGTCAAATGTCAACGCACAGAGGAATATAACTTTTACAAATAAGGTTCCTGTACATAAACTGTAACATAAAAAATCACATAAAAACAAACAGATGTCAAGTAATAGTACTTCAGAGGATATTTCTACTCTCTGTTCAAAAATACCACAACCATAACGAACTAAGTTTATTAATAACAAAAGAATGGCTGAGCTCATAAGAAAATAAATGAAGACTGCCAACTGCACTATAAAGGCCACTATCAAAGAAATTTATCATGCTGTATTCTCAACTTACCAATAAGGTTAGGCATAAGGTTCAGAGGAGAGATCTCACCGAAGACTAGAAAAATCCAAATTATAAGTTTTAAGTGACATTGTTTAGCAAAAGGTCTATGCCTACACAAATATAATGTCTCATAATAACCAGAAGGTCCAACAATAGTCTGGTTTGAGGTGAACCAACATCGGTCAGAGCCGAAACCGTGTAAACCAGAACCAGATCACAACAGGACTCGTTAGGTATGGACCCACTATTCATAAGACCAGGTCAAAACCAGAACTATTTGTACTGATTACCCCAACGGCCAAAACTGACTAGCTAAAAAAAAAAACATTTCATAACTCCAATTCAAAATCGTAATCTTCAAAGGCTCCACCATGCAATCGCGCCAAACCTAACACATTGAATCTCATCGCAATCCCGTAAAAACTACTCTGCAAAACACCTGAACATAGATATATCTAAATAGTCAACATGTCATCAGAACAGGAAAAGAAATAACTATAAACCACATAGGATGCCAATATATATATAGAGAGAGGGAGGGAGATAAAACAGTGCAAGTCAGAAGAGAGGGAGGGAGATAAAACAGTGCAAGTCAGAAGAGAGGTTGTTCTCATATTGTCTCTTTGATGAATGTAAGACGATAAGACTAGAACCAGGGAGTGTGTGTGAGAAAGGACATTCTGGGTTGAAGCTACTGGAGTAAGCAGTCGAGAAGATGCCATGCAGTTTTTGTAATATTTTTTACTGTGGTTTTGGGTCTAGTTAATACCCAGTGGGTAAACTAACCTAGATCATAATCGAGCAGTGCTAGGTCCTTCGGGTTTAGTCCCGGGGGTCGTGTTTCTGCTATGGGTTTCAGGGGTTCTAACTTTCCAGCACGGTTTGGTTGGTTTCTGATCATAACCGGTCCATCGAATTCTTTTGACAGTAATCACAACAGAATTCTTTCTCATTTGTTTGGCTTGCCAGCGAGCTAAATGCACCATCACTCACACCTGGGTGGTTCCGGTGTTTATTCCACTTGAGATACAGCACTATGATGTAATATTGTGTTGTAGTTTGATATCAATGATCATACATATAGACATCAGGAATGAAGCACCAACAGATGTGTGTGGCATGCGACAGTACCATACGGGAATGACAAGGGAAATTGGTGACTATACATACAGACAGCGATAGTACTTAAGGCATATTGTTGCCTAAAGAGACAGCATGACTTCCCTCTCTCTAGACCCGAAGTTTTCACAGGAATAGGCTTGTTTTGGCCAAAAACACCCAAATGATCTCCATCAGGGGAATAATATGGATTAGGCTCGTTAAGAAACTGATAATCCAAGTCTCGGTTTTTAAACTTTAAGCCGAGAGTTGGTTTATCAGTTTTCAGCCTGCTCAAACCCGATAGATTGACTACAGGTTTGAAAACGATAGACCCATTATTGTCATACTTGCAAGAAGAATTCTGCTACAAATCAGATGGAAGATAATCAGAGAGAGAGGATAGGGTTTTGATCTCCTTCCCTCCCTCTCTCAGCAGAAACCGTAGGTTCTCCCTCCCTCCCTCCCTCCCTCTCTTTTAGCAGAAACCCCAGGATTCTTGTATCAGTATGAAACTGATACTGTGTCTATCGGGTTTAACCGATAGTCCGGTTTCTAAGCGCTTGCAGCAAGCTAAAAAGCGGTAATCCAACTCTCGGTTTCAATGTTACACTCTGACACTTGGATTATCGGTTTCTAAACGAGGCTATTTCTGTATTATTCATTTGGGTGATTTTCGGCCAAAACAAGCTTATTCCGGTGAACAATACCATTAAAGAAGAGTAATCCTAAGGCTATCAACTATAAAAGAATTGGTAACGGATTAAGGTTTTGCCTATTTGGCGAGACAGACAAATAAAAAATACGTGTTCAAGTACAAAGGGTGCCATGCAATGCCGACTACTCGATTATTGTACAAATGTCACTTCTTTCCTATGCATTTACCTCAAAATGTTAGAATTATTAATATTGACCAAAACCAAATTTTTTGAACACATGAGAGACTAGTACGATGTTTATAACGTATAAGATGAGTCTAGACATTTAAATTTGTTGAGAACATCAATGTCCTCGAGATGGTCAACATGTTACACCCATGGGCCTTACTATGGATTTAGGGGTCAAATCGTACTCACAGTTATTACCATGAATATGGCAGGCAAACAAACAACCTCTAAAGAGAGAAAAATAGACGTAGAAGAAAGATGACAATATAAAATTAATTATATGCTCAAGAGCACAATATAAATTTAAAATTTGAAAAAATGCCATAGTCAACCATAACTAAGCTCTTTACATGACATACTTCATGCTAACGTAAGATTAAAAATCCGCCATGACTCGGCCCAATTTAGAGAATTCAGCAAACCTATAATGACCTGCTTAACATAATCATATCATACTATACACATCAAAATGCAACCATCTAATTTCACCAATATTAAAAGAGAGAAAAACGACATAAGACCGACAAGAATTATTGCAGTAACGTCAGTGTCATCATTTCTTGTTTGTTGAGAGCATCAATGATATCTTCTCATTGACAGCAATGCAGTTTCTGTGCAAGCCTTCCTTAGATCCGTCAATGAGAGCACCTCGGATATTTCACATTTAGTGCATCGTAGCTTCTAGTGCACCCCTAATTGCAAGGACTTCTAAAGCTTATTGAAATCGGCGACATAAGAAATTGCATACAATGCACCATTAATCACATCAGTAGCAGTATTAGTGAACATGATGGCATCAATATTAGATTTCAGTACTCCAATGCAAGATTCATTTATTACATAGTTCCTACTTCCTAGTAGAGACGGGTGTGTTCATATGGTCTAGATTGATAATGATCAAGTAGAATGGGTTTTTACTCTAAAGCATAAAGAAATTAAGTTGATAAGTTTTCGTAAAGTGCTCAACAAAAAATATTGTTGATCTTTGAACATATGTCTAGATTTTATTCTGAAAGAGCAGGTTTAGCTGTTTTAGAACTTAGAACAAACATCCAGATTTTATTTTGAAAGAAGTACAGAGCAGAGGCACGCTTGACCCAAAAAAAAATATATGTTATAGAAGAAGATAAAAGGGCACAGGAAGCCCCAAAGCAGTCCTTGTCCAGCACCATCATATTATTTGATTTTCTCAAAAAAGTTATTGAATGAATTGTAGATGTGCTATATAAAACAGTGCGGTGCATACAATTTGATTTTCTAACAGTAACAAGGCAAAATTGCATCCGTGGTACCCATAGTTTGAACTTGGAGTGGATTCAGTACCCATTGTTTCAATTGCTGCAACGGTGGTACTCATACTTTCTTTTTGTTGCAATCAAGTACTCTCTGTTAGTTTCCGTTAAGTATATTGGACGGAATCTACTAAAATTAAGGGTATTTCTGTATTTTCATAAATATAGATATATAGGTAAACTACATTTACCCCCGAAGTTCTTGTTAAAAACACCTAATACCCCTCTCCTTTTCTCTGAGAAACCCCACAAATTGTTTCTCATTAAGTTCCGCCTCAGCATCACTATCACCACTGCCAGTACCACCCCCACACCGCAAAATTGTATCCAGCTAACTATCCACTGACCCAACCCCCATTGATTCTAGCAAACAAACCACTATGAGTCTAGATCCAAACCCCTTAGAGATTGTGGTCTTCGTCAACTACCAGCACCACCTCAATAATCAGGAAGAGAGAGAGAGCACCCAAATCCGATCCCTCAAACCTTTAAACTCAATACTCAAATCCTATATTTGTCCAACCTAATTGTTACCCACGATTGGAGTTTCCGAGTTTGGCTTCTCGACCCTCTAGTACCGATCCATGATATATGGTGATTGTTCTTCATCGGTGTTGATAGGATTCAAGCTCAACAAATTTTAATTTCACCACTACCATCACGGGCAGAGAGAAACAGAACAGTCGGGAGCGAGTAAATAAAACACTTTTTCGCCTATACAAACTGAGACAAACCTCAGATTGTGGGTTTCTTCATACGAGTTCCTACTTAGAAATTTTGAACTTTAATCTGAGAGAGAGAAGGCCATGGACGAACATAAGAGGAAGAAGAAGCGGCAGTGCGAGAAAGCAAAGAGACGACTAGATCCGCGATTAACCCCTTTGATCCGATATAGTTGTCAAATCGGGATTCAGATGGTGAATCGAAATTCATCTTCACTGAATCATAAATTGAATCGAATCGCGTAAAGATTCAGCTTGCAATATATTTATGTAGGTATAATAAATTATTTCATAAAGCTATAACATTACTGAACAAAATATTCATATTTTTACAAAAAGAAAGCTCAAATTATTGGAAACTCGCATCCATAACTAGTGATTAGGAGTTTACACATCTAAGATATAATGAAAAATCAAGATATAGATAGGCATGTTGAGCAAGGAACTACAAGATGCCAAGGAGATTGAAAATAATAGAAAACTATAGTTTTGGACTTAAGAAAAATGCACTAGTAATTTAAAACAAAAGCATGTGACAAAACAGACATAAATGTAGGATGTAAAGTAGGAAGTATTATTTCTTAGACTGATGCTGCAACTCAATTAGACCTTCAGATGAAGCGAAGGAGAATAGTAGAATCGGTCTGAATCGCAACTGAATCGTAAGATTCGGACACTTGAATCGGGATTCACATAATTTTTTGTCTATTAAAGATTCACTAAGGGATTCGCATCGTTTCATGGGTGAATCAAGTCGAATCGTAGGATACGAATCGTAAATCGTAAGATTTGACAACTATGGTTAGATTGACAATGACATAAAATACATATCTAACCATCCTATGGTACTCTCCCCTGTATACATATGTTCGTGATTAGGATTAAATCCTAGAAGGAGTTAGTGTGTTGGGTGCATTAGTGCTGAAGAAACTAGATTAGAAGAAAGAGTTGCAGTAGTGTAATTACATTATACAAAACTACTTCTTAAATATGTTTTCCACTGTAAAGGAAAAAAGCTTAAGAAAAACGTTAATGTCGTAATATTATAGAGGAAGTTAGACTGAGGGTAAAAGTATACACATGCAAACTTGTGTGAGAAATGAGAGGGCGTAATGGTCTTTTCAAACAAATCCGTCATAATTTATGGATGGAAGTTGGAATCGGGTACTTGATTGCAACAAAATGAAAGTTTGGGTATCACTGTTGCAGGAATTGAAACAATGGGTACCGAATCCAGTCCGAATTCAAAATATGGGTACCACGGATGCAATTTAGCCTAGTAACAACTTATTATCGACATGCCATGTATGTGCATTGAGATTGTATAAAAATAAAAATGACGCATTGCTTCAGTTTTCATGAAAAACTTCAGCAAGCACGTTTAATGTTTGTAAGACCAAACCCTGGGTATGCCATTACATGATCCCATGAAAGTAAAACATAGACAGCTTATAGAATGAGGGTACCTAGATTTAAACATAAACAAATAAAGTGCTCTCTGGTTGAGCAAAAAGGAAGTTCCTCCTAACAGAGATATAAGTGTGTGTTTTGAGAATTAACAATGGCTGAGAGAGACATCTACCAGGAACTATATACTCTTGACCGAACTATCAACAGACTATGTAACCAAGAGCAAATAGCTCTATACCAATTCCACCAACAACTTAGAAACAAACATTCAACAAAGCAAGAACGAAGAATGGCCCGAGAAAACTATCAACAGACTGTTGGGAACACGCGATTTCCAAAATGTATGATGAACAATAACTGGGCATCAACCAATCAGGAAAAAAACTTAAACCCTGAACCAGATAGCCATCCCAATTGAAACCCTAATTATGAACAAGAGGGATATCAAGACAAGAAGTGTAGAAAGCAAGGCAGTTTGTACCAATGGTTGCGTCAGAAGCAGTTGGGTCGCTTCTTCCCTTCTCTTCTCGTCTGTGGACGGCGACGGAGATGTCGTCTGGGTTTCTCCCGAAGTGAGAGAGAGGGTTGAGAAAGTGGAGGGTGGAGTTCACTGGGATTGTAAATTTCTCCTGATGCGTATGTGACTTTATTTTTTTGCACACCATCGGGCAAAAGCAATGTGGTCCCTAACTTCTCATCTACCAAGCAAGCTGTGAGCCAACTCCTCTTTCCATGGGTCACGGGTTGTACAACCCATCACATGCATACTGGTACCTAGCTAGCAACAAGCACTAGCAACCAAAAGAGTGTCATAGAGATTTCCTGCCACACTCATCAAACGGTCCATTGAGAAGACCACCCCATGTACTTCACCCTCTGACCAAGTCAGACTTTGTTACATGAACCAAACCAATTTCAGTACTCCCCCAACACTTAACCAACCGGCCATTTGAACCAAACCAGTTCCGTACTTGAGCCTCTCATCTCGTTCCACAAACTAGAATCATTCCAAGCACCAGAAGGTATAGGGTGTAACGGGAGTAGCACATCACCGCCCAAACAAGGATGAAGAACATGATGAACTAGATGAAAAACATGAAAAACATGATGAACACCACCTTAACAACTCAGAATTTCCTCAAGATCTTGACCATTGATATGTTTTCAGCAGATTAACATCTTCATCTAAAGTTAAACTAAGTTGAGAATGGGATTACTTGATGTAACAAACACCAATTAATTAACCAACCAAACCAGCAGCCTACGCCATGAACATCAGTTCATACACAAGAACACAATCTGCCTAACCGGAAAATAATCCGCCGGAACTCCGCCAAGCAGTTCCAACCTGGAAATTCACCAGAAAAATAAGCACAAACTCGCTGCCCCACAAGAAGGGATCAGTGAAGAACGATGTGGTCAAGGAGAGTTTGTGGCAGTCCGGGAATGTAAATCTATGGTAGTGCACGTGGATGCGTACGTAGATATTTTTTTATAGACATTTGAAGTTGTATATTGCACTGAATTGTGTAAATTATATTTTAGGCCATATGTGTTTGATCACTTGCACCGTGTAGATTGCTGATTAGTTAAGCTCTTTTGTTGATGCAATGATGTAAATAGGGGTCATGTTGCCCAATAAATTACTAAGGAACTTTTTAGTATTATAAGTTTGGAGATAGTTAAGCATGTACATGTTTTGATTATGAAATGATGTAAAACAGGAATCATGCTGCCCAATTTTACTGAAAGTTCCAGAGTTCAATTTCTCTTTATTTTCGCCAAAGAGATGCTGACTACATTTGATGCTTCTACCAAAATTATTGTTGGAATATTGACAAAAACATGCCGACGTATATTTGAATCCCAAATACCTATTCATTGAGGAACAACAACATAAATAAGCTAGGTTCGTCGTTTAGTAAAACTTTCGATTGGTAACTAGCTCCGACTTTGTCGGGGAGAAAAGGAGGCGACAAGGGTTCTGGTTACGGTAAACTAAGGTTTGCAAGCACAGTCGCCTTACTCCGACGATCTCCTCAGGGAGACACATCAGGCGATGGGAACAGATTCGACTCTGGACTTTGGAATGCTATCCATCGAGGAAGAGGAGGTCGAAGTCTTCGATACTGAGTATTGTTTGGAGGCAATCAGAGGAAGGGGACCATGTCTTGGCGGCAAATTCATTCTTCCTGTCATGTTCAATTTGTGGGCAATGAAGTTGTTGTTTAAAAAGATTTGGCCAGAGGGTGACGAAATCAGCATTCATGAGATCGGATCAAACAAATTCATATTTCAGTTTCCTTCAAAGGAATCGCTGAATATTGTTCTGAATGGAGGTCCCTGGATTTTTGATGAGAACATCCTCATCCTTAAACCATGGGAATTAACTGCGGATTCAGATACTATGACCTTCAATACATTCGACGTTTGGGTACAGGTACGAAACATCCCTGTCTACCTTCAAACTGAGGAAGATCTTCGTAGAATTCTGAGGACTTTAGGCAAGGTAATACAAACTGATCCAAGGATATCGTCGGGTCTGGGAGGATACTATATGCGTGCTAGAGTTTGTATTGACATTGATAAACCAATTCGTCGAGGAAGGTACATTGAAGCTATCGGCAAGAAGATTTGGTTGGACTATAAATTTGAACGTATTCCGTGTTTATGCTCTTGGTGTGGGAGAATCACGCATCAACAAGAGGATTGTATGATGAAGTCGGACATTGAGAAAACACAGAAACAGCCGGGGTTTGGCGATTGGTTGTTTTTTCGTCCTGCCCCAAGAAGAAAGTTGGCCGATGCTTTTGACGAGGGTGAGACAGCAAAAGAGAATGTAACTAACCAGAATAACTCGACAGGTGATGGCTCGGATGAACTTCCAGTAAATCATGGAGCGGACGATGAGATGATTTACAATAGTGGGTCTGATGATGGTTCTAACGGCAAAGTGAGTGGTTCGGAAAGATCAGTGGCGTCCTTGGACTCAATTGGTAAGGGAGATGATACACCCATGCACGTCTTTCATAATCCATTAGCTGATGCAGAGAAAGCTGCTCGATATTCAGAAAATATAAGGGGAAAGGAATTGCGATCGCCTTGGACAAAACAAATACAGAAGGGAAGAGAAAGCTTAGTGAGATTAATCTCAGTCCAAACCCGGGAGACAAGGCGAAGAACAGAGCAACGGACAAGGCAGGGTCCCAAATAATGCAAATGGGGGAAGGGGTAATTCGACACCTAGTCTGAGAGGCCGCGGATCTGGAAGAGAAGGCTTAAGGGGTGGCAGGACAAACGCAGATTCCGGGTTGGGTCGTGGCAACTCTCAGGGCAAAAGTGGCAACATCCGTGCTAACCACAATGCTCATAGCAACATTACAGCTCGTCAGAAAAAGGAGGAAGGCACGGTGACAAATTCTCAATCACAGGTTTCTGCGATGCGGATTCCGACACAGGACGGGGGAGCCTTGACGAACCCACCATCAGATTTGGCTGAGGCTGTTTCACAGCCCAGCCAGTCGCAATGAGTCTTCTTAGCTGGAACGTGCGGGGGCTTGGGAACCCCCGTAGCGTTACCTCTCTTTGCGATTTAGTAAGGAGACAGAAGCCCAATATAGTCTTCTTGATGGAGACTAAACAATATGCAACGGAGATGGTTCGAATCAAAGACGGATTGGGATTTCGCAACGGTATTTTTCATGATTGTGAGGATCGTAGAGGAGGCCTCGCGTTGTTGTGGGATGACGAGGTCAGCTTTGCTTTAGGCAAGACATCAAAGCACTTTATCCATGGCTTTCTTTCAATTCCGAGCGAATCGAAGCATGGGCATTTTACCGATTTCTATGGGGATACAGATAGGGGTCAGCGGCATAATTCATGGACTTTGTTGGAACGCTTATGCTCGGTGGGGCATCCTTGGTGCGTTGTTGGTGATTTCAACGCCTTTTCGTCTGTCTTTGACAAGGAAGGAGGAAGACTAGTCTCTTTCAGTCAGATAGAGGATTTCAGCGGTGTTACTCATCGTCTACAGCTACGTGATCTAGGCTTTTCGGGTGTTCGGTTCACTTGGAAAAACAATCAAGGAGATGATATGACGATCAGAGAGAGACTTGACGTGTGTTTTGTTACAGATGGCTGGAATGATGTATTCGGTTTGGGGAAGGTGGATCACCTGATAACAGAGGTTTCTGATCATGCCCCTCTTCAGGTATCGTGGCAATCAGGTATCCTGAGAAACGCCTGAATAAATAGACGATTTCAGTTTGAAACTATGTGGTTGCAGGATCAGCGTTTCCCCCCTTTTGTTAATGAGAAGTGGACTAGAACTCACGGACCAGTGGACGGTAAGCTCAAAGGCTTAGCCTCGGCACTATCACACTGGAACAAGGAGATTTTTGGGAGTGTGAAGACCCAGTTAAAAAGTCTGCGAGCAAGACTTTTACATCTCTCAGAAGGCATACAAACGGCTGCTGAAGTTGCTAAATCAAAGACTATTCGACACACTATTCTGCAGATCTTGTTAAGATAAGAAGAGATGTGGCGACAGCGATCTAGAGAGACCTGGTTACGAAAAGGCGACCAAAATACTAACTTTTTTCATCGCAAGGCCTCTATTAGGCGCAATCGAAATTACATTGGAGGATTAGAGGATTAGTCAGGCAACTGGACGACGGATAAGCATCAGGTAATAGCTATTTTGGAGAGTTATTTTATTGAAATTTTCCACTCTTCTGATCCACAGCGTATGAGTATGGAACCTATGCTAGTGGGGGTGGAGGACTTGATTTCGATGGAGCAGCGGGCAAATTTGAATTAGCCATTTTCAGTAGGGGAAGTTCGGACATCCCTACATCAGCTTGCTCCCTCAAAAGCTCCTAGGCCGGATGGGTTTCCGGCAGTATTTTTTCAGCGATTTTGGGGACTGGTTGGCGGAGAAATTGAAGAACTATGTCTCAATGTTCTCACTAATAATGGGGACGTATCAAAGTTCAATCACACTTTGATTGCTTTGATCCCAAAGGTCAAACAGGTACGTAAATCTACTGATTTGCGGCCTATTAGTCTATGTTCTACCGTTTATAAAATTATTACTAAAGCTATGGCCAATCGTCTTAGGCTTATACTTGACTCTATTATATCGGAAAATCAGTCAGCTTTTGTACCGGGCCGTCTGATATCTGATAATGTTTTAACTGCTTTTGAGATACTACATACGATGAAAAATCGAAAGAAGGGGAATGCGGGGTTCCTAGCACTCAAGGCAGACATGAGCAAAGCCTACGATAGGGTGGAATGGGATTTTCTACGCGCAGTAATGGAACGAATGGGCTTTGGTTTGCGATGGATTGATTTAGTTATGCATTGTGTTTCCACAGTTTCTTACAGCCTTATCGTGAATGGGGAAGTCCAAGGTCAGATAAAGCCTGCGAGAGGTCTTCGTAAAGGGTGTCCTCTTTCCCCTATCTTTTCCTACTTGTTAGTGAAACATTATCTAGAAGTCTAACAGCTGTTGTGCAGGAAGGAAGACTATCTGGCATTAAGGCCTCTCGAGGGGGCCCAGTGATCTCTCACCTTTTCTTTGCAGATGATAGGCTCCTTTTCTCTAAAGCTACAGCTGAGGAAATCACTGTCCTCCGGAGCATACTGCACGAATATGAGCTGGCATCTGGTCAAACACTCAATCTCCAGAAATCAGCGGTTATTTTCTCTGATTTCGGAATTAATTAATAGGATTAATTAATTAGAATGATCACTTTGCAACACCTTGCAAACTTAGTAGGACTAATTTGCAAGGAAGGGACTAAACCGAATTCTAGTAGGACTAGAATGGGTCCTTTAGGTAGTTGGCAAGGATTTGTTGGACTATATAAAGGATGCTCCTTCCTTCCTTCCCAGACTTATGAGCATTTAGTTCATAACTTGAGTGGGAGAGAACAAAAAGGAGAGAGCAAGCAAGCTAGAGGGACCCGTCCGCCCCCCTTGCCGCCGCCCCATCCCGTCGGCCCAAACAAGGAGGTCGCCCCTCCTTGTTTCCTCGCGTTGTGTGATTTCTTCTTCCTCTTCCTCCATTCCGGGCTAGCACAAAGGAGAAGGAAGATCTAGATCTCAACTCTAGGCGTGGATCAACTATAAAGAACGTGACACAATTCACGTTAGAAGTCATCACAGGAGAAACCCTAAGGTGTGTAACTTGATTTCTTCCCTTATCATCGTTATGTCTCTTGTCTTGTGATCTTTGGAGGGTATTGCATGGATTATATTTTTTTTCCGCTGCGTATCCATGATCAAAACCCTACAGTGGTATCATAGCCACATGTCGTAGAGCATAAACGTGGTTTATGTGTTACGTTTTGATAGTTTTACACTTTAAATTTGTTGTTTATCGCGTAAAACAAGAAAAATCAAGCATATGATGCAATTTGTCAATAATCAATCATAACAAGATTTAGTTTTTGCATTGGATGCATCAATTAGTCAGTTTGAGAAATTTTAGGATCTTAGACCTAGGGTTTGGGCATCATATGGAAAGAAGGAGTTCTTTTCATACAAGGAAACAACCAAACTTGGGCACCAAGCAAGGGAGTTGTTTTGGAAACAACTCCCAAAGGAGGTTCGGCCCCCTAGGGGACCGCCCCTCCTTGCTTGCTGCCCAAGCAAGGGACGGCCTAGGGGCCGGGGCAGCCCTAGCCAGCGGCCTAGCCGCGTGGGCTAGGGGTCGGCCGGCCCAAGGCCTTTGCGGTCCTCTTTTGGGGTCAGGGCAATTTGATTGTTGGGCCCCATGGACCGTTTTAACCCTAAAAAATCCTAAAATCAATTAAAATTGACCAAGCGCGTTAAAATTGGATTTTAACTTTTTATGTGCAAATCGCATGGTGATTGGATATGGCCTTAGGATGTGGTTTGATGTGATTGTTTAATATTGTGGTTTGGTTTACGGCCTGCGAGCTGATCAATTAATTATAATAATTAATTAGGGATTTATGGCCTTCGAGCCATTTTTTTCTCAACTTGTGAGATTTATTTTATATAGTTGTTAGCTAGTGCTAGATAGAATAGATTGTTAGCCAAGATTGAAGAGAAGAAGCCCAAAGCCAAAGGAAGCCACAAAAGATGGAGCATGGAGTGTGCCACATAACTATGAAGGATGGACCAAAAGATGCAGACGCATGGAGATGTGTTTGCTTTTAGGGTTCATAGATAATTCAATTGGCTTGGAATTATCTTAGTCTAGAAAAGGCCATATTCACATCACGTTTTATTTTTGTTTTGTGGTTGTTTATTTTATTTTCTTATTATTTTGTGGTTGGTGTATCGATGATGCATGCAATTAGGATAATAAGATAATTAGACAACCCGGATCTATTATTTGGAGTTGTGCCCAAACTCAAATAGATAGATTAGTTGATATGGATCAACAAAAACAATTAAAATTGAATTGAAAAATCCCTCAAAATTCAAATATTGTGTTCTTGCATTCTCGCTATTTAAACACTCATTATCATCATGACTTATCAAGTTCGCGCGTGCCAAAGCATGGCGACTTGGTTCATAATGATGGAATGCGATGGCACAAGCAAGTAATGTGCAATTGTTTAAATAAAATGTTGAACACAACTAGGCAATTAATATGATTTAAACTTAGAGGCAATCAATTGGGATTATCCATACGGATGGATAAATAAGGAGTTATTTGCCCAATTGAACCAAGAGTTGCATAGAGATGGAATTGGAATTGTTCCTACCTAAAGTAGTCAAATTATGGGTGACTTGCCAAAGCAAGCTCATCAGGAGATGAAACATGGATCTTGGCCCACTAGAAAATATAAGGATATTTTCCGCATTAATATCTTGAGGGTTATTAATCCGTAGAAAAATAGTGGGAGCTATATTTGATAAACTAGCCATTATTGAATATAGTCAAAAATTCACAAATACTAAAACTTGCGTATTTTCCTTTTTGTAGAATTCCAAATGGCAAACAACTCATCAAGTTCACAACATTCCCTACGATCTGTCCTTGATAAGGACAAGCTCTCTGGAACCAACTTCCTTGATTGGTACAGAAACTTGAGAATTATTCTCAAGCAAGAGAAGAAACTGTACGCAATAGAGGAGCAAGTTCCAGCAGGTCCAGAGATCAATACCCATGCAGCCCTAAAAGCGTATCAAAAGCGTGTTGATGACGCTAATGATGCGGCCTACTTTATGCTATGCACCATGACTTCTGAGTTTCAGAAGCAACACGAAAACATGAATGATGTCGATATGATCGAGCATCTGAAGCAGCTCTTCCAAGAGCAGGCAAGGGTTGAGAGGTATGAGGTCTCTAAGGCATTGTTCAAGTGTCATCTGGCATAAGGGAACCCGGTGGGACCCCACGTACTCTGTATGATCGGGTACCCGGAGAATCTCGCCCGACTGGGGTTCCCGTTCGGCCAAGAGTTGGCAACCGATCTCGTGTTGCAATCGTTTCTTGAGAGTTATGGACAGTTCATCATGAATTATAACATGAACCAGATCGTGAAACCACTGCCTGATTTGCTCAATATGTTGAGGACAGCTGAACAAAGCATCAACAAGGGTAAGGGCAAGGCCATTATGATGGTACACAAAGGAAAGGGCAAAAGGTTTGCCTCATCCTCGAAGGGCAAAGGCAAGTCAATTGCCAAGTCCAAGGAACCTGCCCTTAAGCCTGTTGGTGGCATTGCCAAAGGTGTGACTAAAGGTGAGTGTCACTACTGCAGTCAGTCTGGACACTGGAGAAGGAACTGCCCAAAATACCTGGAGGACAAGAGGCTTGGAATAGTGATTCCACTACCACTAGGTATTTTTGTTGTAGATGTCAATTTAACTGTCTCTACATCGTGGGTATTAGATACTGGATGTGGATCTCACATTTGTCGAAATGTGCAGGATCTAAAGAGAAGTAGAAGATTGGCTAAAGGGGAGATAGATCTGCGCGTTGGGAATGGAGCAAAGGTTGTTGCGTTGGCCGTGGGCGTGTGCGAGCTATCTCTGCCTTCAGGATTAGTTTTAGAATTAAATATTTGCTATTATGTTCCTGCTATGAGCAGAAACATTATTTCTATTTCTTGTTTGGACAAGGAAGGTTTTATTATTTCAATAAAGAACAATTGTTGTTCCTTTTATTTTAATAATATTCACTATTTTAGTGCGCAATTATTTAATGGACTGTATGTCCTTTATCTACGCAATCCTGTCTACAACATTAATACCAAGAGGATTAAAATACATGATTTAAATCCTGCTTATTTATGGCACTGTCGTCTAGGCCATGTAAACAAGAAGCGTGTATCTAGACTCCATAAGGATGGACTACTAGACTCATTTGATTTTGAATCATATGAGACATGTGAGGCTTGTTTATTGGAAAAAATGACAAAATCCCCTTTCAATAAGAAAGGTGAGAGGACTAGTGAGCAATTGGCGCTCATACATACTGATGTGTGTGGGCCATTTGCCACGCCTGCCAGGGGTGGTTACGTTTACTTCATTACATTTACTGATGATTACAGTGGATATGGATTTGTGTACCTTATGAAGGCCAAATCTGAATCCTTTGAAATGTTCAAAGAATTCAAAAGTGAAGTAGAGAAGCAACTTGGTAAAAGTATCAAGGCTCTATGATCAGATCGTGGAGGAGAATTCTTGAGCCAAGAGTTTGACGACTATCTTAGAGAGTGTGAGATCGTGTCCCTACTCACTCCACCCGGAACGCCACAATGGAATGTCGTATCTGATAGGAGGAATCGAACCCTATTGGATATTGTTCGATCTATGATGTGTCAAACAGACCTTCCATTATCATTTCGGGGCCACGCTCTATTAAGTGCAGCTTTCACCATTAACCGTGTTCCATCTAAATCAGTCATGAAGACACCACACGAGATGTGGAGTGGGAGGCACCCCACACTGTCGTTCATGAGGGTTTGGGGTGCGATGTCTATGTAAAACGTTTACAATCAGACAAGCTAGTAGAGTGCGCCAGGAAACTAAGGGTTACTATTTCTACAATCCAACCGAGAACAAAGTGTTTGTTGCTCGGACCGGCGTGTTTCTAGAAAGAGAATTTGTCTCTAAAGAAGCAAGTGGTAGGACTATAGAACTTGAAGAGAATCAAGAACCACAAATCACTGAACCGATTATGGAACATGAACAGGAACCACAAACAGTTGTGGAGCAACCTGTTCAGGTAACACAAGAGCTTCGTAGATCTAGTAGAGTGCGCCAGGAACCCGAGAGGTATGGACTTCTCGTGACCGATTCTGGTGACACGATGCTCATAGATGATGAGCCTACTACCTATGAGGAGGCCATGAATGGCCCAGACTCTCAGAAGTGGCTGGAAGCCATGAGATCCGAGATGGAATCCATGTACACCAACAAAGTATGGACTTTGGTGGAACCACCCGATGGGGCGCGGCCCATAGGGTGCAAGTGGGTCTTCAAGAAGAAGATCGACATGGATGGTAATGTGATTACCTATAAGGGCCGATTGGTGGCTAAAGGATTCAGACAGATTCATGGTATTGACTATGATGAAACCTTTTCACCAGTCGCTATGACCAAATCCCTCTGAATCCTACTTGCGATTGCAGCATACCACGACTATGAGATTTGGCAGATGGATGTCAAAACAGCATTCCTTTATGGGAATCTCCTCGAGGACGTGTATATGATGCAGACGGAGGGTTTTCAGGATCCAAAGCAAGCCAACAAAGTTTGTAAGCTGCAACGATCCATTTATGGATTGAAGCAAGCTTCTAGGAGTTGGAATCGACGTTTTGATGAAGTAGTCAAAGAGATTGGCTTCATCAGAAACGAAGATGAGCCTTGTGTCTACAAGAAGGTTATTGGGAGCTCTGTACATTTTATGGTCTTGTATGTGGATGAAATACTTCTCATTGGAAACGACGTTCCCGTGCTGCAATCTGTAAAAGATTGGCCAGGGAAGTGTTTCTCAATGAAAGACTTAGGGGAAGCAGCCTATATACTCGGTATAAAGATCTATAGAGATAGGTATAAGAGAATGCTAGGCCTAAGTTAAAGTACATATATTGACAAGGTGTTGAAGCGGTTCAACATGCAAGATTCCAAGAAGGTATTCTTGCCCATGTCACATGGAATCACTCTTTCGAAGAGTGGTTGTCCTTCCAATGAGATTGAGAGGGAACGCACGAGTAGAATTCCCTATGCCTCGGCAATATGATCTATCATATACGCCATGTTATGTACTAGACCAGATGTGTCATATGCCTTGAGTATGACAAGCAGATACCAATCCAATCCGGGTTAGAGTCACTGGATGGCAGTCAAGAACATCCTAAAGTACTTGAGAATAACTAAGGATGTGTTCTTGATATTTGGCGGCGAGGAAGAGTTGCGTGTAAGGGGTTACACGGATGCAAGCTTCCAAACCGATAGAGATGACTTTAGATCACAATCGGGATATGTGTTTTGCCTGAATGGAGCAGCGGTGAGCTGGAAGAGTTCCAATCAAGAGACGGTGGTTGATTCTACAACAGAGGCTGAGTACATTGCTGCAAATGGCGCAGCAAAGGAAGCTGTTTGGATTAGAAAGTTTGTTTCTGAACTTGGCGTGGTTCCTAGCATTGCGGATCCAGTTGAGTTGAAATGTGACAACACTGGGGCGATCGCACAATCAAAGGAGCCCAGGTCACACCAGAAATCCAAACACGTGCTCAGGAAGTTCCATCTGATTCGAGATATTATCGATAGAGGAGACGTTCGGATATGCAAGATTCCTACAGATGAGAATCTGTCAGATCTGCTTACAAAGCCGCTTGTGCAGTGGAAGCATGAAGGGCAGACTAGGAGCATGGGCATACGAGATGTGTCAGATTGGCTCTAGTGCAAGTGAGAGACTGTTGGAATAGATGCCCTAGAGGCAATCTAGTTTAGTATGAATTTATTTTGGCTAGAAAATTCATTGTATTCTTTATTGGATATTTAATATAATGAAGTCCTTAGATTTACAATTGTGTTGTTTATCTTAAACATTCCTAGTCCAGTATAATGATTAATGGGACAATCATCTATAGACTAGTATGGGGTTGGATTGATATGGAGATATCATGATCCAACACATGGGTGTGCATTAAGGGTAATGGCGCACCGGATTGACCCATCTCGGAGAAGGCTACATACACGTTATGTTAAGTCACAAGTGCTTCTCGTTGTTCAATGGTATTGTCATCCTTAGACTTGAAGTCGCTAGATATTCTAGTTGTGGATTATTGTGATTTTGGTAGCGTCAAACGCTACACCGTAACTGGGTAGTTATAAAGGCGTGTATCGGATACAATAAGAAGCAAGCTTAGAGATCATAGTGGACGTAGATAGAATTTGTCCCTCCCACATAACGGGAGCAAATATCCTAGGCCACTCGAGGGACAGTAATGTCTGGCCAGACTCAAATAAATCAATATAGGATATTGATGTTATTTGCACGAATAAGGCTATTCCCGTGGATCGAGAAACTATGGATTGGGTATACGAGTGTGACTTGTATGTCTCGTGTCTAATCCGGATATAGAGACAAAGGGATGAGACAATTACTTGTACAAGGTTTGTCGGATGACTATTCTATTAGTTGGCTAGAATGGATGTTTTGCTAGAAACCGCTCCATATTAGCAAATTGTTGCTACTAACTAAATAGAACCTATGGGGTCACACGCTATATAGAGTTGAACTAGATTTGGGAATTAATTAATAGGATTAATTAATTAGAAGGATCACTTTGCAACACCTTGCAAACATAGTAGGACTAATTTGCAAGGAAGGGACTAAACCGAATTCTAGTAGGACTAGAATGGGTCCTTTAGGTAGTTGACAAGGATTTGTTGGACTATATAAAGGATGCTCCTTCCTTCCTTCCCAGACTTATGAGCCTTTAGTTCATAACTTGAGTGGGAGGGAACAAAAAGGAGAGAGCAAGCAAGCTAGAGGGACCCGTCCGCCCCCTTGCCGCCGCCCCATCCCGTCGGCCGAAACAAGGAGGCCGCCCCTCCTTGTTTCCTCGCGTTGTGTGATTTCTTCTTTCTCTTCCTCCATTCCGGGCTAGAACAAAGGAGAAGGAAGATCTAGATCTCAACTATAGGCGTGGATCAACTATAGAGAACGTGACATAATTCACGTTAGAAGTCATCACAGGAGAAACCCTAAGGTGTGTAACTTGATTTCTTCCCTTACCATCGTTATGTCTCTTGTCCTGTGATCCTTGGAGGGTATTGCATGGATTATATTTGTTTTCCGCTGCGTATCCATGATCAAAACCCTACAGCTCCCAAAACCCAGAGCGAACAACAGGAGCCCCTGACGTAATCTGCGACGAAGCTGCAATGCAGAACTACACCCCTAAACGCCTCTGATTCTCCAGGAAGAGGCGGTGGCGAGAAGCGGAAGGGATCGCCAAAAAGGGGAAGGTGGGGGACAAGCACTTGAGAGAGGGGTCGTCGATTCGGATGCTGTCTTCCTTGCGATGGACAGTGATTGACAAGGGGTTGAAGTTGGGTGCAAAGGTGAAAGGCCAGCGGGGCCCTTCTGTGAAGAGGAAGGATTCGAGAGGAGGGTGATGTTTTTCGATTTAAGGTTCACTGTTTGTTAAAGGGTGTTTTGATAAAAGTTACCAAAGAGAAACCCTAACTCGCAAACGGTGCTAATCGCATCAAGGGGACCAAATTTGAGTTTTGCCGAAAGAGAGGAAAGGAACACCGCATGGAAGAGAAGAGAGTGGGCCTCAAGGCGCAGACCACACAGAGTGAAGAGGGTGGTCGCCACCAAACTTTCGGCATCAACGACTCTGTAGACCGCAGGAGGGTAGAGCAGCACCATAAGAGAACCTGATGGAGGCGAGGGGGGACAGGGGAGAAAGCTGGAGGGGTATGGGCCTGAAAGAGGCTAGTTCTGACGGTGGTGGGTCCGGCCGAAGATCCGCGCTGCTAAACCTCCGGCAGGATAAAGAAGAGTCGACCCTGCCGGAGCCTAGAAGAGCCGACCGAAACGAGAACTGGGTCGTCTCTTGGCGAATGGACAAAGCACTGAGAGAACATAGAACGGGAAGGATCCATCGGATTAAGAGATGCGGATGAGAAAAGAAAAAAGAGAAGAACAGAGAGGGATGGAGGGGAAGAACATAGAGGAAAGTCAAGAAGAAGAGAGAGAGAAATGAGATGAGAAAGGAGAGAGGGCAGAGCCTCATTTGAGGAGAAAGAAGTAAGACAACTTACTGCCAATTCCAGTTCATATTTCTTTGTTTCAATAGTTTCAATTTAGCAACTCGATATTTTTAAGGGTAGTGATTCTTACAAAGAAAAAATTATTCTTACAAAGCCACTAACTTCATTTGTGTAACTAATGTTCATTTGTGCAACTAATGACCAATGAAGTTGCACAAAAGAAATTAGTGGCTTTGAAAGAATAATTTTTTTGCTTTCTTTAATTTGAAACACATTACTGAAGTGGGCGTCTAAACCGAAAATAACCCTTGTTGTTATAAAGGGCAACTGCTTGAAACATTTTTGTGGCTAGATAGATATCATAATGAACATAGGCATGGCTCCATGACATAACAAACTTCAGCTTGTAGTTAAGTTCTTCAATAGTATCAAAATTAGTTTACTTCCACCACCGCCATCACGGCTTTACAGTTGACACTCCTAGAACCAGAAAACTGGATGCCAGATGAAGTTTGGGCAACAACTTTACAAACTCCGGTTATCGTAATAACATCAGGGTTCAGTCAAAACCCAGTTCTCACTTTTTGTTTGAGAGGGCAACAGTCAGAGGGATGGAGCTACCTGCGATATTCTTCGCCATAACTTTTACCTAAATACTCAAAACATGTCACTCGCCTTCTGAAACCTAATATGGTCTGTACCGCCGGTTACGGTTACCATCGTCACCGCCGTCACGGCTTCCTCGTCCTTGTGGCCCACCAGAGCCATTGCTTCTATCATTTCTTCGTGGCCGTGGAGGTGCCATTTGCACTCCCGGCTGCTGTCTGCAAAACTCCAAGCAGAGAAGCTCAGGGTTAGAAAAATCTCAAAATCTGATGAAAATAATCCGAGTAAATAAATAATCTAGCTGAAATTATAATCTCAAAGTTGCCTGGCATGCGCTGAAAAACTTTAATTAATATGCAAGTGCATTTGGCAATACGGTATTGACATGAGCCAGGGTTAGAAAAATCCCCAAATCTGTGCATTGTAGGACCTGCAGATTCTATCCCAGATTAAATAAAAAATCCCAGCCCAAAAAATGCAAACCAAGTGCGTTTGGGATAAGACTTGTCCGTGTATTAAGCACATTAAGATAACCTTTAGTACTTCCAAACATGTGTAGTTGTTTGGGATAAGACTTCTACGATCAGCCAAAACTAAGCATGACAAAATTGTAGTACTTCTTTTAACTCAACTAGAATGCAAAAGACCATGGGCAAAGGTGCAAATCACATTCCAATCAAGATGGTGCCTCAATTAAAACTGATAAATTAATACCCACATTTTATTTATATTCAAAGTGCAATAGAAGTGAGTATTTCACTTAGATAAGAGGGCTCTGTTAAAAATATTTGTTACTAAAAAGATATATAACATTTGTGTCTATTTCAGAAACCAGAACGCTTGAAACATTCCTTGCATTGATGCTTCAAATGCCTAGATATTTAACCAAGAAGCCAAAAAAATCTTAACACCAAAAAGATTGATCCCGGGTAAGTTTGGATGATGATATCTATGAGACAACACAAAACTTGGCTATCTACGTTGTAAGCTTTTTCTTGGTCAGATTAGTAAAACTTCAAAATCAATCTGGGAAAGTACGGAAATCAGGAAAGGATTAACTTACAAAACATATCCAATTTGACCATCAGGTAAGACCATCGGCACCATTTGCATTCCTGCTGGCATTGGACCCCTACCGTAGATCACCGGCTGTTTCAAATATACAAGTGAATGAGATCAAAGTTCATTCTTAAATGCTGAGCCACTGAAGGGTGTATGAGTATGCAGTATACCTGCTGATATCCAACACCAGGTGCGGCATATGGGTTTCCAAGAAAGCCTCCAAAACCAGGGTGAGTAGGGTAACTTGAATGCCCAGAGTTGTAGGAATTCGCTCCTTCAAACTTCTTTTCACTCTGAGGCTTGGCAAGACATACTTCCAACTGCTGACCTGCAGTTCATATTCATTGTACAATCTTTCTTAGAGCTAGAACAAGAAAAAGAAGCAATACAGTAAGCCAACGTCTTCCTTTCTTCACCGGGTACATTTAACATAAAGCTACAACATTGATTTTTTAAAAAGCTAGTGTACTAAATAGACACGCATGCAATCCAGAGAAACAAAATGCTTAGTTTTGGTCCATATTTTAGATACCTTTTAGCCCGAATTTTATCAACTAGGCGAATCGGACTCTTGGATACACACCGGATATGACACCCACACCCGAGTCCATGTAACATTGACTTGACTTTACTTTTGGAGCTTAAAGCACATTTGGAACTCAAGAAGCCTTCAATGGCTTCTCTAGCATTTTGGATAGCATTGTTATAGATCTACAAGACGTGCTAGGCTACAGTTTCAAGTCTGCTATATAAGACAGCAAATATGAATAGTTCATTTCCCCGTGAACGTAATCCAGTCATCATTTCTAATATACACCTAGTACTTCAGTACATATTTAAGCGGAAAAATGTTTTAAAAAAATACCATCAATTTCGTATTTTTCTGTATCTTTGACAGCCTTCAATGCACTTGATCTTTCCGCATAATGGACAAAACCAAAATCTCGCTTTCCACCTGATTTTCCCGGTGGCATAACAACTTTTATGACCTCTCCATGGCGTTCAAACAATTGCTTTACTTTATCGGAAGGAGTGTTCTCTGGTATATTCTTCACGTAAAGAGCCTTTACCTGTAAATGCAACACAGGTACACACTATTTCAGAACATGCTACGCAACTATTCTACTAGAAGAGAATAGCTCTAAAAACTGAGAAAGACGGATACTCATTCTCCATGCACGAGATTTTAACATAAGACCTGCGATCTGCAAAGGGGCCATAATTTGACAGTTCCACTATCAAACTCTTCCTCATTCTAAGAGATGCAAGAATTAGGGAGATTGCTACACCAAACTTTTCAAAGCAACACCACATGTTTCACAATACCTTTCAAGCTTATAAACTGCTATGCACATTAAAACTCTAATCAGGCCTTCAGGTTAAAGAAGTGTCCAAGTTACTGCACTGCATGGAAAATTCTACAAATTTCATGCTATATGTAAAGGTCTATGACTCAGTTTCTAAAACCGACCCGGCCGGTTGGACCGGTGAACCTGACCCATGACTGGTCCGGGTCTGTTGTTGGATTGGAATTCAACAAACCGGCAATGACGTGCATTGCATTAAGCGGTGGTTAAACTGCCGGAAGATCGCTGATCAGACCGCTTTTGAACCCGTTCCGCTGTGTTATCATGATGTTTAAGAGACTCAAACAACAAACTTTCTCCTATTACCACTGGACCAACTCATCATCTGTTCTAACTTAAGCAACACAAATACTTAACCTTATCTACATAAGTTTACAAATACCCATGCTACCAATTATATGAAATTGGTTTAATTATTACCCCGACGTATTTTGAACAAACATAATCACTAGACTAAAGCATATCATTAATATATGAATTGATATATCTCTTCACCAGTATGCTTACCTATCACTTATTTGAACTTGCTGTTATTTAGTAGGCAAAAAGATTATATATAATACACAAATTAAATGTCTAATTTTGACATCTTACATTTTATTTTTTGTTCACTAATTATACGCATTAATACTATCGCACTCAAAAAACACATTAATAACATTGATCTCACATCAAAATGTATATATAAATAATAATTCATTCAGCCATTGGTTGAACCGGTCCGTCCACTGGTTCGACTTCCGGTCCCGGATAAAAACTACGCTATGACTTGATATGGAGCCTAGGAGTAACAAAATGTTGGCACTGGAGTTTCGGCTGGAATGCTTAATCATTGCAAAGGAACGACACTTTAGTTTGAGTAGAAATTGAACAACAAAAAATGGTATGTCCCGTACCAGCCAAAACTCCGGCCTCAATCCCAGCTTATTTTGGACAGATCAAACCATTCCAGACTAAATTGGCCATCCCAGCCCCACTTCTAGAGGAAACCATCTAATCATTTACTGCTGCCATTTTTAAGCGAAAATAAACTATCAAACTCAGGCTTCATAGTCGATGTCGGACTAAGTTCACTTTCTTTAATCAACATGTTCGTCTCTCCATCTTTAGAACTTCTGTTCGATAGTTGTTTCTACTCCTCTTCACTCAAGTTTCCCTACCCACCCTCTCTTTAGTTTTATTCAAATTTTCTGCAACTTGCAACGTTGCAAAGTTAATTTACCTAGTCCCTCTGTCCCACTTTTAAGTGTCTTCCTTTTCTAAAAAGGAAATCCCGAAAATAAGTGTACTCCCAAAGAGTTACTTTTATCACTTTAGTTTCCTCCATACCCTTTTTAAAAGATTATTTTTTCGCTTCCCAATCAAAAGTACCACAAAACGCAAAAGACATTTTAGTATATCTGCCAAGTCATAAGCAGATCCTAAAACACATCCACCTCGACACTCATTATGGGATGGAGGGAGTACTATATATGTGCTCCATATGTTAACTACACATATTTCAAATGCATATATGATATTTTCTCAAGAATTCATGCTTATGCATCATTATAAATTCTAATAAGCATAACAATATATCACAGAACTGAAACGTTCTGCCACAGGGATAAAATGAAATGCCTATCAGACGGATATTCGAATATTCGTAATTATGATCCCAGTCAGGGCACAAGGTCCTCGCATCTGAAAAGATTGTATGACGTACTTGACCCTATCGCAAAAAATTCAGTACACTTTCTAAATGTGTTATTTTAACTAGGCACAAACGACACAATTCAAGACCAATTATAAGATCATTGAGTATCACCATTGGAGTATCAGATTCAAGAATATGACGTAAACATTTCTCTCATTACTGAGTTATAGACTTATAGTAGTTGTTTGGTTTCCTCCAAAGTCATAATCAATCTGTCGTTCTCAAAATCATCTTATTGTTCTCTTAGACGACGAATAATACAAATCAATCAGCAGTCAATAAAAAATCACCCAACTCCAATTCAATGCAATGTTATCTTTTTTATGTTCCCAAACTGAATGAGTTACTTTTTCAATCAATATATGCTTATGGTTTGCAGTGGGTTAGTAGTGGTTATGGTCTCTTTTTAGTTCACTTTGGTGGAACAACCTGTGTGTCTTTTGTTGGTCGTAATGATTAATATAATATATCAATGGTAGAGTCATACTGGTAGGTCTTTAGCCCGCAAGTTCATTTATCATGCTTATGATAAACTCTAATGCAGGCGGAAAATGTTTGACTGAATTCACTGTGTGGTCATGTGGAGCAAAAGTCTCCGACTTGGCTGTGACCATTCTCCGATTTTACAGTGGTTTCCGAAAAATTCTCTTGATACCCAGGTACCAATTATGCTACTTAATTGGTTATTTTCATGAGTGATGCTTTGATTAATGCTAATAATACCCATACAATGTGCTTGAGAATGTGGGACAACTGGAACCCAAGATAAGTTCACAAACCACTTCAATACACCTTTCACTCCGTCAAATCTCCAGTTCATAATATCTGAATCTCTTCCACAGAGTCTCTTCATTTCTTCTTTTCACCTCAGGTTACCATGAATTGATTCACCACTTGCTCTCCGATTACATTGGTGGGTCCATATAGATCACTCTAGAGACTGAGGTGCTCCCTCACTAAACGCCTTACCTAACTAGACTCTAGTTCTTACACGGCTATGCCTACATTGTAGCTAAGAAAATATCTGTGTTAACAATTTCTAGGACCTTATTAACACTAAATCCTGAAAACATAGTTGTCAAAATCTTACGATTCACGATTCGTATCCTACGATTCTACTCGATTCACCCATGAAACGATGCGAATCCCTTAGTGAATCCTTAATGGACAAAAAATTATTTGAATCCCGATTCAAGAGTCCGAATCTTACGATTCGGTTGCGATTCAGACCGATTTGTAGTCTACGATTCACCTTCAATTCATCTGAAGGTCTAATTGAGTTGCAGCATCAGTCTTAGAAATAATACTTCCTACATTTATGTCTGTTTTGCAAAATGCATTTGTTTTAAATTACTAGTGCATTTTACTCAAGTCCAAGGCTAATAGTTTCTATTATTTTCAATCTCCTTGGCATCTTGTAGTTCCTTGCTCCACATGCCTATCTACATCTTCATTATTCTTTATCTTTTAGATGTGTGAAATTCCTAATCACTAGTTATGCATGCAGGTTTTTAATAATTTGAGCTTTCTTTTTGTAAAAATATGAATATTTTCTTCAATAATGTTATAGCTTTATGAAATATTTTATTATGTTTACATAAAAATATTGCAAGCTGAATCTTTACGATTCACGATTCAGTGAAGGTAAATTTCGATTCACTATCTGAATCCTGATTTGACAACTACGCCAAAAAAGCTTTCGATTTCCATGAAGCACCAACCCCAAATTACACCATATTTAGAAGTCACCATTCCTCTCCATAACAATTCCTTTCCCGAAAGATTTCAAAAAGATTTACCAAGAAAACGTTGTTGAAGAACTCAACCCCTCCAACCTAAACTCTATTTGAGAAGAGGAGTACAAATAATGTGCCAATCTACGAAGAGGTACAACCCCCCCCCCCCCCCCCCCCCCCCCCACCACCACCACCACCACCACACACACACACCTCTCTCTCTGTTTCAATATTCATCCCAAAACAAAAAAAGAGATGGTAGTATGTTAGGAAACTTCCAATTGCTTTACTGAGATTGATCAACTACCTTGCAGAGATTTTGACTTCTGCCAACCAAGAACTTTTTTCCAGTCTTTGGATCCAAAGGGATTTTGACTTTTCAATTGCTTTATCGTCAATCATTCATCGATCCGCATTTGGATCCAAAGGGAGAAGATACTTACTCTGTTTCACAGCCAAGAATCAATGCAAAGAAAGACATTGTCTTCAAACTCCCTACAATTTTAGATTGATACATTTAGGTTCTAGGTCCAAACCTGCTTCAAGGCACATCAAATGTATCTAGTATCCCAACTCCACAAAGAGAGGATGGTAATATGATATATCCCCACTACGACAAAGTCATACATGCTTTTCGTCAAGGGAACGACAATTTTTTCTTCCTCGTTAAGCAAATAGATGAACTTGACACAAAGAAATCGAACCACTTAGAGAGCCAACTACTTCATCACAGAGAGAAAGAACTCATCATCTTTTGGCTTTTATGCTCGAATATATTTGCTCAATTGTATTAGGATTTGCTTTATAAACGGAATGTACCATGAACTTAGTTCGATTTCTATCTTTGTGGGAGATAATTTCTCCGTATTTAGTCTGAGTTCAGATTTCAAATGTGTGACTCTGTGTATTATGAGTAGTGATCCCCAAGTTAGTCCTTTCGCTTTACTCACATCTATAACACTTCTTTTAGTTTGAATATTCTAATATTGTGATAAAATATGGAAGAATTTGGTTTAACATCATCCAGATTCTTTTTACAGGTGATTTATCTCTGTATAAACTAGGTTCCTCCTACTGATGTAAATTTGCTAAGTTTAAAAGTGTCAAACACACATAGACACATTTATTACCATGAAAATAAATCATAAATATATTGTAAATATGAACCACGTTTCAAATCCGCATGCTTTTGTCATACCACATGCTTGACACCTATAAATAATCAAGCACCATGTATGGTGGGGGATTGCAAAACAAATTGTGTTGTGATGTCATGCCAATTCTTCGCTTGGGACATCATGAATGAGGTGATCGTTTGAGGGGGTAGAAGGTACAATTATCCAACTCACAGTTATTTATTTTAGGTCCAAAAACGGGGTACACAGCAGCCCTCCAAATCTTCATACTAAGGTACCCATCTTACAGAATGGTTGAGACCTGTCATTTTCAAACTTACGAAAATCATGTTTGCAATATTTGAATTGGGAAATTCTAATGTGGTGATTATGAGGGAGTAAAGTACACTTATCCAATTCATATACTATTGGTATAGTTTTCCAAATATGAATGCACAAAACCCCTCCAAATATGTGCACTGAGGTACCTCTCCAACAGATTGCTCAAGAACTATACTTCAGAATATACAGCAGAGAACGTACAGGATAATATGGAATCAAGTAAATACATTGAAGCAAAAGACCGTACAGCTTATAAACATAATCCCATCAAGTTCAAAATCAAATGGAGGGGTAAAACAGCTACAGAATCACCTGAGAAGCAGCTGCAGAACTATCTGGCGTAATCTTTGGATCAGCCCAAGTGACAGTAGGGTTGTAGCCATCCAATTTAAAGCTAGCACTTATCATCTTTTGTCTAGAATAATCAGCACAAGCATTGTTATAATACTCGACAAAAGCAAATCCACGATTGCGGCTGTGATTCTGAGGATCCTGTTTTTAAGATGAGAACAAAGTAACTAGCCTTAGCAATCACATATTAGTTCAACAAGCTTACCTCTTCAATATAGCCTGTATAAAAGTCTACCAGAAAAAGGAAGTACCTTTATGAGCTCAATGATTTCTGCTCCAGGACCAGTATCGTCTATGATTTTTCTAAATTCGTCATCTGTCAGGCTCTTTGGAATATTGCCAATAAACAATCTACATTTAGATTCTGCAAGTGAGCATCTTAATGTTCTCCCCTGAATAAAACAAAATCAACCTGTTTCATAATGCTGATGCCAACATTTCACAAAACTAAAGCGCTGTGATTGTACTGTCAGACTCATAAATGATGACAATACCTTGAAATCTTTACTGTGCAATTTCTCAACTGCCATTTCTGCAACTTCTTTTGTTTTGAATGCTACAAAAGCAAACCCTTTACTTTCACCAGTATCCCGATTTTTCATCAACCTCACCTAAAAAACAAAAAAGAGACTGATAGATACAACTGAACAACTCATCAAACAAAATCGATTAAACTTTGAGAAAAGAATCTAGGCAGTGGTTTTCAATTCCTGTAATAGCACAAACCTCAAAAATTTCCCCAAAGGATATGCAAAGATCCCTTAGATCTTCTTCAGAAACATCACGAGGAAGCCCACCAATAAAAATTTCGGACCCATGAGGAGGAATAGCAAGAAGTTCAGAATGTTTACTTTTTTCTTCTTCATCAATAGCAGCTATAGTTTTATCTTCCCTTCCCACAGGCTCAATGGTAAAGTTGCTTTTATCAGCTTCAGCATCAGCTACCTCCTCAAACTGATCGTCGACGCTATCCTCGCTTCTCACTTCGTCACGGTCTGTACCATTTTCAATGGAACGTTCCTCAGCTCCTTCACTCTCTATTTGTTCTTCAACATCATCGTCCATCTCTTCAGTGTAATTGTCATCTTCAAGATCAACACGGTCCTCAGCTTCGGTTCCCTCCGCCATGTTTCTTCACGTGTGAAGACTTGAAACTATTATTCAGGGAAAAAATTTAGACCGAAATAGTTCGTCTGCAAACTTAAACTATTTAAATAGTAAAGCGTACAACACTCTGCATAAATCCAGCAAGAAACATCCATGATGACGCGTGGAAAAGTACCTATCTAAAGAATGCTCAACCATATATGTAAGTCCAGAACATTTTTTTCAGAAACCATCTTACATGTTATGAGGTATGTGTGTAGAGTGCAACCTGAACCACTAACTGAAGTGGCGTGTTGAATAGATAATTAAAGCAACATGGAAACCTTCTCAAAAGGTATTCCTCAATGGAAGGTAAATGTGGCAACATCCATTTCAAAGAAAACTTTTCGGATTAAATACCCAGTCAAAACTTCCTTGAAGAAGCTTGTGGTCAATGACATTACAAGAATTTGAATGCACAAAAATAAGAAAAGGGGGCAAAATAACATCAGTTACTAACTAGAACATGTTAATTATATACATTCCCTATTTTTGCCAACTGAGATAATCAATAACCATATAACAATCAATATTTCAAATCTACTTCCCTAACCCATCGGCTGGTCTAGCTGTAAGGACAGAGACTGCATGAAAGGTCTACCACAAATCACGCACTTGAAAATTCTGCTGGAAACAATCCTGGCTTAATGCACAAAAGTAGCTGGTTCATTTGTGGTCCTACTTCAGTACTGCCTCGAACTTAAATTTCATAATTCTTAAATATTCCACAACTAAATGAACTATTTCCTTACAGAATATGAACACAACATTCACCTTACAGATTTAAGAGGTTTTATGGTCTTGCTTCACTGTCAATGATATTACATTACCAGCCTCGATGTAGCTGAATATCGATGCAAGCGCGTGCCTAGAAGGACACAGGCAGGGTGAATAAAAATTCAGTTTTCGGTGCAGAATTCACTTATAAGCAAAGTTCATGGCACTGAAGTCAAGAAATATAACAATAAACACACACTGCCACAGGGCAGGTGGTACCATATCTCAACAAAATGGCATTATTTTTTTACTGGTTTTGCAGAGAGAGAGAAATGATTTATTCCTGTATATATATATACATACATATTCTGTGAAACAAACATTGAATATAAGAGTAGACTTGAAGTTTTCGACACAAAACAACAACAAAAGAAACGAAAAGCTTATTTTCTGGACTAATTCAGGTTCAGGGTATTAGTGAACTGTCATACTGTCGATACTCGGATTCAAAACTCCATTGAGTGAAGAACCTTTTTTTATATGTGATAAAATTTTATAAAATAGAAGACGAGTCTACAAAGAAACTGATAGGTTATATTATCATAACCTATGCAGGGAAAAGAGGAAACTAAAAGCAAATGACAACTAAGACAGCGAGTCCAGAAAATCCGACAAATGATCCACCATGCCAAGCGGTAGAATAGCACACCACTCAAAAAGTAACTGAACAATAAGTCCTTCGAGAAAAGAATCAGACATATGAATCACGTAAAAAGTCTGCCTAATCCACACCCTCCAAACCATCCACATAAAAACCAAAGAACCTATTGCGAACAAGGTAAGAGAAAGTCTAGTCTTCAAATGAGCTGAGTAAAATAGGATGTCGGTTGACCCATAACATAACTTTAGAAGACAGTGGAGCCCCCTCTTACTTGGTCATGGCATGGTTAACTTATGTTAAGTGGTTGCTACTTGCTACGCTGTTAGTTGATACTTAATCCATGTATGCCATTCCCTTGCATTATTCCCGGCAAGGAGGGTCCATTTCCCACACCAGCATGAGATGGACATAGGTGCGAAGTATGTGTCTGATGTTCTCATAACATTACTGGAATCTCTGTGAACAAATGACTTCTGTCAATGATCCTTATGTCAAACCAACTTGATTTTTGTTATTAGTCTACCTCATTGATAGAACAGTAAGTTGCAAGACGTAAGTGACAAGTGAACGTTGACTAAGTAGTTGATGGGAATTAAATGGATCAATGTCACTTTCGAAGTATTATATGGAAGAAAGAAATTACATCCATTCATTGGCTCTGTCTTGCAGTACTTTTGATTGACTTCTTGAATTACTTTCTCAGATGATGATAAAGGACAGAAGTAGCTGTGACGGAAACAGGATGGTAGCGCAATAGTTCAATAAGGGTTTTTTTTTTATTTATTTATATGAAGCTATTAGAGTTTATCTATCTTAATTTCTTGAAGTTGATAGGAGATTATTGCTTAATGTTTAGCATCAAGGACATATACTTGATACTAGTATATTCCACTTTTTGATGACCAAAATTTGAGAATTGTTTGATGAACTTTAAAGCGATCACCTGGTATACACAACCAAGTATCGGATGCAGTATGGAACAGTCATATTATCAAGAATCTTGATCGTAAATTCTAACCAATTGTAACACTGCAAACGAAATCCCAGTACTAAAGATTAGCTTGATCTTCCTCAGCTACATTATTCTTTAAGTTGCCAAGGAAGTTACGCTTCTTGATTCTCGCTCTCCCACAACCCCTCCCCACACCAACTCCCAAAAGAAATTACTAGTGGTGGACTGTACACCCCAAACACAACGTCTAGCTCAGTTTGGAACACTACCTCCTTGGAAGCAAGCTACCAAAAGGAAGCAATTCACCAAGTCAAGCAAATCCAAAGTAGCTCGGACTCTCAAATGTACCGAAAACACAGTGAATGACATGAATAGTCTTGGGGAAGGCAAATATATGAGGCCCAATAAAATGAGTAAAACGGAATCATGAAACCTATTTATCACATTATAAGGAGACCAAAGAAAGATGAATAAGATAGCTTCATGAGCTGGGATTCAAGAATCTGGCAAAGGCCCCAATCATTCGATGTCTGAAAGATCCACTAGTGGTTTCCTCATCTAAGGAGAGTGGATAAAAGGAGAAAGGTTCTAGACAACAGGTTCCGCATGGAGATGGATCAAAAGCACCAGAGTTGTACTCATCAACTGAAATCTTCACTCTGAGGGAGACCATTGAACTAAAGTAATCCAGATTCTTTGGTGATCAGGAAAAGACAATGTGTTAACATTGAACCTATAGGGATAAGCAAAGCACCTACCCTTCGCAAAGCCATTTCTTACGAGCATGAGAAGCTACGACTTCCAAACATATCATCCAAATTCCAAAACATTAGTCACGAATATCTACCTGGAGGAGAATTAGATAAGAACTTTCGACAATAGAAAGGACATGGTCCATTAATCCACTTTTTTCCTTAGGTCGTAACGGGTTCTTCCGAGTTATTGGTCTCCTATACTCTAAGAAAAGCCTCTTTCGACGCCACTACTATTCAACCTTCAGATTCAGGATTTTCTCAATCTCCTCAGCCTAACTTCAGCAAATATACAGAAGCAGATAGAGAACTTTGTAAGAACACTAGTCACCATTTTCAACTGCTCTCTTCACTGAGCTATTTCGTACTTGATAACACTACTAATCAACTAATCATCATATCATCACACACAGCCCAAATGCTGTGTAGCCCGAAAAGGATAAACACACAAAAGGATTCCTTACCCTACAAACTAGAACCTGGAATAAGCTAATCAAAGAACACCAACTACAAAAATAAATACTAAAGGGTTCAGATTCCTGAAACCCATTGATAAAAACTCCAAAATTTAACAGGCGCTGGTACCTATAGGAGTAAAGTTACATCTTTTAAACGCCAGAAATAACAGTAACAGCTAGAACACAGACCAGCCCAAAACCCAGAAATGAAACCACATATTTCGAAACGCCATAAATTACAGCTACAGCTAAAAAACAGAACCCATAAACACAAAAAAACGGCAAAAAAGAAAACCCATTTGCTGGATCAATATAGAGTAACAGCTAGAACGAATCAACACGGAATGCATACTGGGAGGAACGAAATGAGGGTTGGGTTTTACCGAATTGTGGTATCTATATGTTACCTCTTTGATTGTCGCCCTCTTCTCCTTGTGGGTTTCGATGGTTGAGCGAGAAATGGCCCTAATTCCGCTGAGCAAGACGATGAAGTGCCGATTCTGAGAGAGAGAGGCTTCTGTCGTGCCTAGAGAAGTGTGGGTCTGTGCCGTCGAATCGTTTTTCTAAGTAAAACTGCATGTCCCTGTTGGGGGTGCAGTTGTCATTAAATTAATTCTCCTCGATTTTCTATTTTATTTTTTGAAAGAATTCTCTCGATTCTCTTTTCTTTTTGTAACCTCCATCCGTAAAACATGCTTCTGTTATTCCTTAAAAAAAATGTTCTGTTAGATCTGCACATATTTTAGCGTAACAATTTGGATAGAAGACACTTTCACCCCTATAGTTTGATTGGAGGACACTTTCACCCCTTTCTGTTTGGAAAATGACACTTTCACCCCTATAGTGTTCTGAACATCAAGTAATCTACATGCTTCATCAGGATATCTTCTCAAAGAGCAATTTTTTAGTGCTCCAAAAGAGCATCACATGTGCCCTACAACCAATAAGTGTTTGTTAATCAATCACACCGTGCTGCATTTTAATTGGTTAGAGTGCACCACGTGGTGCTCTAATGGAGCATTGACCTATCAAGTTTGCCATGTGGCTCCTCTTATATCACCCAATGGAGTGAAGATAGTGAGTATGATTATTCAGACTCTGAATATATCTGTTATATGGGTATGATTTGTTCAGTGAGTCTAAAGCTCCTACTGGCTTAAAAACCAATCTTTTCGCTTATTTAAACTGGCTTAATTTTGAGCAATAAATTCTTTTGCTAACGACAGAATTGCTCAAATTGAAGAAGAATGCAAGAATCATAGAGCGCACATCAAAGACAGGGAAGATACAATAAGGCAATAACTCTTCAGGATTGCTAAACTAGAAGCTCCTAATAAGAATTATGTCAAAGGAGTTAGGTCAATACGAGATTGATAGTGAGAACCTCTCGTGCACCTCTGAAGGTGCTAATGGCATAACTCAATCTCAAATCTAAATAAGGCAAGTAAGGGTTTAGTTGAAAAGAACCCTAGTCATTCAAATGAGCTTGAGAAGTGTGAGTTATGGTATAAACTGCCTGATGGCTCAGTTGAAAAGAGTCATAGTCACACTCGTAGTGAAAGAGCAGTGATAAATCTCTTTTAGGAGCTATTATTATACTTCCATATTACTTGTATTAGGCTTATTTCACTTGATTTATATGTTATATTTGCACAAATATGTGAATTTGACGATTTAAAAGCCTAAGAGTGAAAAGTTGTGTTTCTAGCTTATTTGCGCATGTTTTCTCTCATATTTGCTATGATAATTGCACGGGTTATTTAGTGTTGTGTAACTCAGATAAAATAGGTGCAATGGAACTTATGATAGGCTTGGATATGCTTGGTATGGAGCTAGATGAAGAGGAGAAAAGAAGACGCAAAGACGACGAAAAGTTCACTCCTGACCAGCCTGTACTATTTTCGATTCTCAGGAAAATCTATAAATAATTTGGGAGCAAGGCTGCGCCATTTGAAAGTAGACATCCAGAGCTTTCCAACGATATATGGTAGGTCCAAAGACGAGTCTAGATGAGAGAGTAATGGCCTGCGCAAGATCAGCTTACAATTATGTCCGAGAATTACAAACTGGAGGGGCTGAAGTGCAATTTCGGCCAAATTTCATTAAAAAGCGTGCCCAGGCCTTGGGAAACGGGATATCAGCCCTAAAACACAGAGAGACTGATAAATCCACATTAGGAGTTATATTGTTTACGATCCACGACCGTTTTGTGAGCGTTTCGGTGTATTTACGTGAGAAATTGGCCAAATCCGGGTTGTTTTGAGCATACGTGAGTTATTGAGCTTTATTTCGTAATCCGGGTGTTTTTCGTATGATTTATGCATTGTTTATCGCATGTGATCTTCCGGTATGTTTTTGTGTTGTGTATTTCAGTAACCCGGAGCTTGGAGCGATGATTCTGGAGCGGAAACGAACTTCGGAACAAAAGGATAGCTCAAAGATATGCTTGGGATTGGAGACGAGAGAGGAGAAATCAAGAAAAGAGCCAAGAAGTTGATGTTTGAAGAAGTGTTCGTGTGAACAACTTCTTGTTCGCACGAACACAAGCACTTAGAAGAAATTTTGAAGGCCAAAAAGGGTGAAAAACAATCTGCTGGAAAATAAGAACACCCAAAACTATTCGCACGAACACTGTTCGCACGAACAGTCGGGTGTTCGTGCGAACAGTTGGGCCAGACGCAACTTTTTGGGGTTTTTTGGTAATGTCGTGAAAGTTTAGAGACTCCAGCCTTCATCTAACGTTGGGGGACGATCCTAAGGGGAGATTCACACATATTTGGAGTCTAGAGAGCTGGAGAAGAAGATAAAGAGCGCTTGGAGCTTGGAGGATCATCAAGAGTGAAGATTTTTGCGTTTGACCTTCGTTTCTTCTTCTTTTCTTTATGAACTTCATTATTATGGATATGTTGAACACTACTATGTCTAGCTAAACACTTTAAGCTAGGTGATTGATGAAAACTAGGGTGTGATGATGTTTTTCCGGATTTTGGACTTGATGCATGCCTTGGCTTAAACTCTATGAATGTTCTTGTTATCCTAACTATTCTTGTACTTATTTAATAACATTCTTGGCTTGATCACCCGTAGAATGTTACTTGTTGATAGGTTTGCACGAAAGTGAATTCTTTGAGACATGTTAAAGAATAGTTAGGTGATCTTGTAGTTTCTTGAGACCGAGAGGAGATAGAAACTTGATTAATCGTGTGAGGGTAGTTTCGGTTGATTTTTGTTAGAACTTAGTGAATTCAGTGGACCGACAGGACCCAGTGAACGAGCCTAGAAAATCAACTAGATTGTAGTAATAGACGGAGGTGGACCGAGAGGACCCGAAGGCCATTATTTGCACAAATTCACGTGAGATCGAGAGAAGATCGTGATGAGCATTACCCGATATAACTAGAACGTGAGTAGAGTGTTTCACGCATAATTCCGGAAATCATTAACAACCCTAGGGACCATCAATTGCCTAGTTCTTCCTTATTAATCGTATTACAACAAAAGTTATTCTCGTTTAAAAGTGAAAACGTTACAAAAATATTTAGTTAATTGTCATTTAATTTTAGTCGCTTGTTTGTGGGCGACGACTTTATACAATCAAAACCATTTTTACCGGATACTTAGATATCTCATAATTAATATCTAGTCAACTAATAATCGTAAATTCCCTTGGTTTCGATACTCGGTGTCGTAAAATACTCCTAAATACTACTTGACCGTATACTTGCGTTTAAGCGCGTAAGGAATTCGCGTCAGAGACGCTGCTGGGTACGATCGAGGAAGGATAGGGGAGGCGAGGGACATCGAGAACGACGCCGGAGTCGCCGAAACGCGAATTTCTTCACGAGTATGACTATCCCTCCTATCTTTTCTTGTTAATATGAACTTGTTAGCATCTATTTTCAGTATATTTGTGTAAATTAACTTGCTAGGTTCCTAGGGGGAACCTAAGGCTGTGTTTTGATTTCCGGATTGTTGATTTGAATTCACGTTCTTTGATTGAACTTATAGATGATGAATGTTTTTGCTATGTTTATTACTCGTTCTTAATTTATCTTTGTATTGTTTGGCTACCGATATGAAGATTTAGGAAATACGTTAGTGAAAACAACGAATTACCCGGATAAGTGAATTAAGCACGTAGTCACAGGTTAGAGAAATCAACCACAGGCTGTTAACGTTGAGTAGAATTAGATGATCGTCATTATATGTTTTAGGGATAATTAGAACTTGGTAACTCGGTTGTAATTTGACAGGCATAGAAAGCTAGCTTGGTAACTCGGTTAGCATTATTGCTTGTTTGGCAAAATAAAATATTATCTGTGTTTCAAAACATAATTCTGGAAATTGAAGTTACCCTAGGGGATCCGTAGGCGACCTAGTACCAAAAAAATTGTCACACAAAAATATCATCTTTTTAATTATTTACTTTCAGTTTATTAGTTAGGAACAAATCACTCAAACTACACTCCTCCTTAATTACTTTACTCTTTATTTTTGTTTCTAATTAGCTATAAACTTACTATCTGTCCTCGTGGGATCGATAACTCCGAGTTGAAATATTACTCTATATTACTCGAACCGTGCACTTGCGGTAACGCGTAAGAAATCGTGTCAAGCCGAATGTTCTAGTCACTGCAATGTCCAAGGCTGTGAAAAGCAAGAGGAATAAGGATAACTTTAATAAGAACACTATAGTAACCTTCAAGAATCGTGAGATTCACCGCAGAGAGACAACTTGTAGGATTTTCCCTATGAATTGTCATTGTGTGTGTCCCTGTATCTCTCTTTTGTCTCAGTGCAGAAACTAGATTTCACGTCGAGTTGTACCGAAGCCTCTTTGATGATGAAGTCCACACAGGACTCCTACGTTTGGACTAACGAGTCATCTAAAGCAAATTTGATAGGACAATCCAAGAGAATTGCTAATAGAAACAAGACTAGGGAAATTTGATAGGACAAACATGTTAGGGTTAGACATCATGTGTCTGAGTTTACTGCCAGTGGTCAGAAAAGAATCACCGATCACGCCCACAGTCCGTCCAACGAGTCTTCGCTGACCTACCTCACGTATGTTAGATCTAGTTTCTTGCATGGTATAGATGGTCATAGATTCAAAAATAAGAATCCTCATATGTTCTCTTCTGGCCTCTCTTATGGTTCTAGGAGAAGAAGTTTAGCGATGTGTCAATTATGCAACGAGGAATGACACATTGCCCCTCAGTGCAGGACCATCAGTAAACTGACTGACTCGTGTGAGATATCTAGATATAAGAGTAGATACCAGACTGTTAAGTGTTCCATGTGTCTTGATGTACGGATGTTGCTAGAAACTTCCATGGGCATGAATTCCGGAGGAGGAATTTCAGTGACTCTAGATCACCTTGTTATTATAAGAAAAGTAATTCAAAGGAGGTACCGAGTCGGGAACAGATTGGTGGATGAGTTTCGCACTGATTCGCCTACATTCCGCCGCATTGTATATGTTTTTGTTACCTTATTTGCTTTAGTTTCATGCTTTCAAAGAATGTGTCTTCTCTAGGTTGTTGCGGAACGATCAAGAGGGAAATAATTGTCTCTTCGTTATATTTCATGACTGCTTAGTTGTTTTTTATGTTTTTTGCAAAAAGCATGAGCCTCACATGATAACATGTTTCCTCTTTTGAGATGTATGTTCTTATTTCACTGCCTGCCTTTGTGTTAATTAGAACTGTTTGCTTGGTACATGTGATTGCTCCGAAATAAGTATAATTTTGAGATATCCTATGTGTGACTCATGTTGAACGAATATACCCTCGAGTAACTCCTCACTCACACGTGTCTCATATGGATTGACTAGCTGTGAGTATTACACATTCACAAAAGTAGTCTCTTAGTTGTTTTTGTTGAAATGTTTCCCAGTTTCTATTCTTTTGGTATGTGTTTCATGCAAAATGGGTGTTATCATGTGGAGTACATACGCATCATTTGATCTTCTCTATAAGCTATGATGTGGTACTCTCTAGCCACTTGACTGCTCCAAGATTGTTTAGTATAGCATGTCTATCATATGTTATTGGTAGTACTGACTTTCTTTGGTTTTAGGTTTCGGGAAAAACATTAAATTCATTGGGAATAAGATGCTACTGTAACCATAAGAAAAAATAGAAACAAAGCCTTAAGGTATTATTTTTCATTTTCTTTGAAAATACATAACTTATGTTTAAGAGGAAAAGAATCTGCAAACCTATATGGATAGGATACCAACTATCTTCCACTCTGATCTTACTAAAACGATTTCAAAGTATGGTCTTCATTACTTTGTCCTTTGTACATATGACAAATTTACCGTGGTTCACTGACGAATTCGTAACGAACCCGCTAGCTACCTCCATGGCCAGAACCTGATATTTTATTACGAGAGAACCCGATTACAGTGCACGTCGTGGCCACAACGGCCACGGCGGCTACCAAAAAAAACCCCACCCGAGACACACACAAAAACACTTTGATTTGTACCCTGCCTGTGTGTATGTCCGTACAAAAACATAGGACCCTTAAATATTGGTGTAGAGGAAGTTTCTCAAGTTGGAAATCACTAGAATCAACTTTAAAACAACTTTTCCTCCAAGAAAGACAACACACAGACGACTCACCTCCTCACCACACCAATTACCACCGCCCCAAAATTCTTTGTCGACTTTGATTCAAGTCATAACCCAACAAGTTTCCACCTTGACTTAAATCATCTCGAAAATCTGAAACTAGAACTGATGTTCCTCACCTCAATCCAGAAATGGATGCGTCTCCCAGAACCAGAAACGAGCACGCCTCCCAAAACAGATTTTCCGCAGCTGTATGCGAAACCCGAATTGCTAATCGTTGCTCTGAATCCCATGTTGTCCCTGCAATAAATGCACCCGACTTGGATGCACTTTCGAAAACATAACAAGTGATCCACCCAGAAAAGACTTGAATACATTTATTGAGAAAGCAGGACCGCATGTATTTCCGATGCGCCCTTTAAATATTGGGTTAGAGGAGGTTCCTCAAGTTGGAAATCACCATAATCAATTTGGAAACAATTTTTCATCAAGCAAGACAAACACATCCAACTCACCTCCCAACCATACCAATTACCGCAACCCCAAAAGCATTTGCCAACTTTGATTCAATTCATAACCCAACAACCCATGCATGGTGGGATGGTGAGTCATATCAGGTGGAGAATGCGTGTGTTGCACTTTAATTGTTGCTCATATGAAGGTCTATGTAAACACTGGTTTGGGAATTCTTTATCTATCGCACTTGACTCCCAGACCTTGATACGAGACCCTTGTGCGGTGGGGTGGAATCTCCTGCTTGGGAGATTATGCATGCTACACTCGTTATTGATGTTTGGTTACAAGTGCACTATAAAATTACCTCGTGCTCTCAGGGCACTACCTAAAATTATGACATTAAGTTTAAAATTAGAATATTAATCCGTTTTTTTAGCTATCACAATATGTTTTTTTTAAGTAAATTTATCACAATATGTTGAATGTGGCAAACAGTACAGTAGTGAGTGAAATTGATTATGTTCCCCAAATTATTTGTCCACTTACTTTTTTGTGACTCAAAATATTGAAGTAAAAAATGTGAGAATGATGTCATCTTCAAGAAGTAAAAAAATTGCATGTATTCAAATACTAAAAGAATATGGCATGAATTTCCCACTTCCTCAAATTCCAACTTCCAAGTGAGGGTGAAAAATTATTACAAAAATAATTAGAGAGTGATTTTATGGCATGACTTTTCTCACCCCATATTTTTTCAAAAAACTTTCCATAAGAGGTTGCATCCAATGATTCAAATTCATTTGATTTAATGAATCAAAAGCCATTTCGGAATTTCAAAAACTGCATCGTCTTGTTTTATTATTAGGAGAATTTCATATAAATCATCTATTTTTGAATATAAAGAATTTTTTTCCCTACAAAAACATACTTGCCTTGCAATCCGAACCTCATTCTTTGATTATCCAAATGCGTATAGGGTCCTAATTGTAATACCCCGTATTTCAGTTAGGGGTTATTTGATAAATTCAGAAAAATATTTGACAATTTCAAGAAATTTTTGTTTCAAAATTATTCTTGACTTCTTCTTAGTTTTAAAATATAAGGGTGTCATTTGACATTTATGATTTTGTAGAATTTCATTTTTGTGATTATTTTGTAGTTTCGGTTACGTGAGTAATACTATTTGAATTTTATTTTGTATAATTGGGACATGCTTATAGTTTTGTAAATTTAGAATTTGATACTTATATACATAGTAGCTTATATGGGAATTTTATAATTTATAAAATTTAACCTATATGTGTTAGTAGTTGGAAATTGCGTTTTTGTTACCCCTTAATTTTTGGCTATCATTCTTTAGCCTCATCACAACTCTTTTAACTTTGTTCTAATTATAATCAACTACCCCCTTCATTCACTATCTTTGGACAACTCTATAAAATATGGAGATACTAGTACATCTCTCCCTTTATGAACCATCTTGTTACATCAAACATATCATTCTCTATGACTCCCATCTTCATCAACTCCCTCAATTCCCACTACTACCTACGCTTTTTTACATTTCTTATGGGAATCTTCACCACCAACCTCCACCATCAACCCCATTTCTTTCTTCCACAATTCTTCATATGTTTTTGTCTTGAAGAGCACCCACACAAGCTCTTTCTCTCTCTCAAAACTCCATTCCCGTTTTTGGAGCTTCACCTCCACAAAACTTCATCAAAACTCATATTTTTAGTCTCCAAATCATGGAAAACTTGATTCCAACCTTAATATAGTCATGGAGGGGTTTTCATCCACCATCTTACTCAAGAATTGAATGTCAAATTCACCTTCTTACTCACCATCTTCTTGAATCTTGGGGTAAAGTTCTTCTTAGACTTAAATTCATGCTTGCATGTCTAACTTTACCTTTTATTACTGCCATTGGATCTTACATTTCTTCATTTCTATCATTTATTCTTCATTTTCATGGTTTGATCAAGAGTTTTAACTCTAAAATTTTGACGATTTCATGAAACCCACACTAGAACCCACATGCATGTTGTGAATGTCATCTTCTTTGCATTTGTTACTCAAGAGATTTTTGATAATTTGTGTCAATAGCATGTAAAAATGTTATTTTCATGATTAAAATGGTGCTATTTGGTTGAAAATCAAGTCTACATTGGTTGCATGTCTCATTAGAACCATTCTTGTTGATTTTTGAAAAAATGCATGTTTATACAATCTGACCAGTTTGTGAAAAACATGAATTATCTCAAAATTCTGTCTCTGTAAATTTTTTAAATCTTGCATATTTTGAAACTAGAATTAGATATGATCATTTTGAGAAAAAAAGTCAACTCCATAGCTATTTTGGTTAGGGAGATATGCTCGTTTTAACTTACATGTTTTCTGAAACTCTGTTTCTGGACTAATATTGCAATTTTTATTAAAACCTCCATTTCTAGAAACTTATGGCACACAATATTTCTTGTTATGAAACTAGACACATAGGGGATTCATTCTGGTGAATATGATCATTTTTTTTCTATTCTCTAATTAGTAGTAATTGTTCTTCAAAGTTGTAACTTTCTGCCAAACTTGTCTCTTCACAACATTGTTTGCTTATTTGGTAACTTGATCTTTATAATATATACGCATGATTTTATTAATGTTTCTGAAAGTAGACACAAGTTGGTTGATCAAAAATTAATTTCATGATTTTGGAGATGCTTTGATATGGTAAATATGTCTCTAAAGTCAGAGCTACAATTCTGTCTAAAATCGTAGATTCACATGTTTTAGAAAATTTTAATTTTGGAATTTCTAAATGTTTTGTTGGACTTATTTTGATATGTGAGCATAATTATATGTGCATTAGGGACATTTAGAATGATATTCATGCAGATCTTATATTCGACACGTGAGTATACCACTTGAAACCAGTTTATTAGGATAATTTGGGATGGACTTAGTACCCGACCTAGACAAACATCCATTCATTATTTTACTTGGAAGTAGCATCATTGTGACTAGAGACTTATAAGTTGTAGGCGATGGATTCGTAGGTGATGGCTACGTCAGCAACCCGTAAGGACTACTACGACCTAATTGCTATCTCGACTTAAGGTGAGATTACATGCTTAGCCTCGTGTTCCTTGCTTCCTTCGTGTCAAAACATGATTTTATGTCTTGTCTCAAAATGTACTTGTGAGATTACATGCTTAGCCTCGTGTTCCGCTTCCTTCGTGTCAAAACATGATTTTATGTCTTGTCTCAAAATGTACTTGTGAGATTACATGCTTAGCATCGTGTTCCTTGCTTCCTTCGTGTCAAAAGTGATTTTTATAACTTGTCTCAAAAATGTATTTTTGTCATATACATGTTTTACTTTTCATTGGCTACGTTCGAAACGATTACTTTGAAACTGTCACACGATAAATTATAATCCGTTAATAACGTAAAGTGGAAGATGCCCGTACCGGAACCAGTTATGTTACTTATCGTGTGTTTTGATCCCTTGGGTTTTATACCCTAAAATGCGGGACTCCGTGTGCCCCCGACTCCTTTCATCGTAGGCTAGAGTACTGCTTCTAGATACCACTCCTTTGATTGACGCTCTTAGGAGGGTGTTGCAACACTTATGGTCTAGAATGTCTTATGTGGTCTTGATGGCTAGAGGGATGCGGGATGCGATCCACAACGCTTGGTAGAGAGGTTTGGGTTCTTGAACCCCCTATACACTAGCACCATCTTTTACTTTGTTATGGTATACCCCGGTTACAGCGCGACACATTAAACTTCTTTGCTCCAATGTTGGAAAAGTAAGACGGGTTAGAATTTTAATAAGTGGTTTTACTTTTGCGACATTCATAATTGGTTATCACCGCTGAAAACTCTTATATTGTTTTACTTATACTCTGTTACTGTTATTTTACTTAACTCGTAATCCCGCATCAACTCTCAGCTTTCTGTTTTTTACATGCTCAGGTGTATCTCGCTCAGTATTTTTGCTGACTTTCAAAAATTGTGGTGTTTATTTCTTTTCCACCGCAGGTCCAGGAGCTGAGTATATTGGAATAGAAGGGCGCGAGACTCACTTAGACTATGAATGCCACCAGTAGTTCATATAGTAATGTTAGATAATTAGTGAGTAATAGTAATCAGCTAGTGTGTAAGACTTAAAGCTTAATATAGTTGTTTGATGTTATAAATATGTGTTTTGAATTATATTGCTTTTCATCTCCGCCACTTCTATTAAGCATCACCCTCCCGGTCTTGTCCCGAGCCGGATAAGGGGGTTGTTGCACTAATTGTAGTTTTTTTTCGAGTCATTTGGTATGCTCTTAAAAATATTACTGGTTTGAAGGTTTGATAAAATAACGGCAGCTTGTATTAGTTTCAAGATTGGGGAAATTTTAATGGTGTTCAGGTTATAATCTTAATATTATTGGTTTGCAGGTTTGTCAAAATAACGACATCTGGTATTAGTTTCAAGAGTGGGGAAATTGTATGGGTGTTCTGGTTTATTCTCTTAAGAATATTATTGGTTGAGGGTTTAACAAAGTAACGACACTGGTAAGTGGGGAAATTGTAATGGTGTATTTGTTTATTCTCATTCGTTCTCTTCTTCTACTTTGAAAGTCTGTGAGGTTCGCTGGACGCATTGCCTTCATATCTTATGTTTTCGACCATGACGAATGGCCTTGCTGATAGGAGCATCTGCAACACATTTTCCCCAATTAAGAAATATTGTTTTCTGGCATCTAACAATTTTTTCAGTTCTGCTTTCGTACACTATTAGTCTTATAAAGTGTATTGCCTTGACTTATTTTGTTTATATTTTCATGTCTACTTCGAAACTCCATATTAACGCGATGAAACCGTGCATGCACTATGATCACTATTACTTTATTTCTTTGTTTGTGCAAAGAGTATTTGACTGCGTGTTGTAGTGTGAACATAATTTTATTAGGGTACAACCCGTGCCTTAAATGCACTATTCCGAAGAACTTACACACATGTGACGTGTTAAGATTTTTTTGAATACATTAATGACTTTTATAAAAAAAAAATAGTATGATAAAATATAATAGATATTGATGCATTAATTATATAGGAAAAAATTAATAAGTGCATGTTTGGTATCGTCAAATTAATCTTAATCCAATTGGATTAAAATCGGCATCTTTTCAACATTTTACTTTGTTATGCCTGTAGTTTTGAATCTGATAATCTGCAGATTAAAATAATCTTTGTGCAATTATAGAATCTCCTATGCAGCTGAAATCTCTAAAAAAATAATTTTGATATTGTTTTAATACACAATTCATTTATAAATATGTGTATTCAATTATTGAATTTGGATCTCTTTAGATTTTGTTAAATGGATCAAGTTAGCGATCTATAATTTCAGCTCATACCAAACAGATTGTGATTCTCAATTAAGTTGGCTTTTCTTTTCAGATTATTGAGATTTTCAGCTGGTACCAAACAATGCTCTAAGACCTTTTTGAGTAAGGAATTAAGAATATTTTTCAAATAGTGTAAAAATTAAAATAATAAGAGAGAAGACTGGACCCAATCTTGTGGCTCCAAAACTTTTAATATTGTCCCCCAAAAATTCAAAATTTAACGGTTGAGATTAATCTCATCCTGATGAAGTAGACAAAGATTTATTTTAGAGAACACGAGTAATTATATATAGGTGATATAATAAAAAATAATGAGTTCTTGTATCGTTTCATTAACGAAATTGAAAGTCTAAAATACGTTCATAATTCAAACGTGACAATCATTTTAAATAGTACATTGTTGATTCATGTTCAAATCTAAAGTGGCTTGAAGAGAGTCATCTCTGATCTCAGCCCAATATCTCTAAACCGGCCCTTTTTTTATTAATCATGGATCACTAATTGTTACTTGTTGCAACCTCTAGGAAAATACCTTTAGCTACTGCATTTGAAGGATGAATTGAGTATGAAGAATCATAAATTATAACATACTATGAGGACTATGTGACATGTTTATGAGAACATTATAATAGAGTGAATGGTGATTAAGCCAAAAATGTTTTAGTGAGAGAAAATATTCCCCAAATCTTCCTACCTTGTGTCCTTCCATCGTGTTCTTGGTGTTTCCTCCTTTTGTTCTTGTGTTCTTCCAACTGAAAAACCTTCTCATGTTTTCCATCACCGGATTGGGCATTTTATTTTATGTTTTATGTTCTTGTGCTCCTTCTCAAGAAACTCCATCATTAAACATCTAAGCTTGCTTTCTTCCTTACTAACCGCCAAGGTAGCCAATTATCGCATCTTCTTTCTCCAATTCTCCATAATCCCTTCACTCGCGATTCTGGAAATTTTCAGCCGTCACTCAACCTCTCTTTCAACCAATCCTCCCTATGATGCTTCATCATCATATCTCCACCGTCATTTTTCCATTCAATACTCTTCGTCCTCAACCCCTATTGAACAAGGCGAAATCCATTACAGCCTAGTTCTTCCAGTTTAGATGGCCTTTGTGGCGTGTTGCACTAACCTTCATCCGATTACACTGAAGTGCTCTCAAATCAAGAAATTTCTTATGGATCGAAACCTCTACCCCCCCCCCCCCCCCGCCTCATTGGCCATGGACATCCTCCAAACCCAACTCCCTAGAACACCTCTAGATTTAATTCCAACCATAATCCTCCCCCAACCATCACCGATCTACAAACACCACTACATTGATGTGGCTCACATACCCCCAACCGGATTCATCATGTTTATAGGCTTCTATGTCCTCATGTTGTCCCGGATGACCAAGCTCGCAGAACTTTTTATGCCTTTATCCATAAATTTATCTCCAACCACTATGCCCATACCTTTCACCATGGCCTTTTTGTCTCGGTCCTTGATCAACAACACTTTACCCCTAATGAGAGGCTTCCTCTTTTTTTCTAAGGAAACTTTGGAAAAAACTATTAGGGTGGACACCTATTTTACCTCCTCTCGATCGCAAGGTTATCTTTGTGTTCAGATTTGATTTAATCCTCGAGAACCCATTGTCGTAGGCTTTTATTTAGCCGGTGATAATTACCAACTTCTTTGGATCGGCTGTCAACCAGAAAGAATCCATTGAATCTCATGTGCATGTGGATGTTTGAGCTGTGTTATTTTTCAATGTAGCATGCCTACCTTCAAGGCAAGGATCCAGTTTGATCAACTGTTTCAATGAACTTCAGCGACCGTCGGTGCCTCCATCTACTCTGGACCACAACTCAGCTTATACTGTACTAGATTGAAACTCCATCACATTCAAAGAAATCCACAACCTTCATAATTTCCAATGGGTCACCATCAAAACACATATCAGCACAACATGAACTCCATTGGGCAATTCAAGTTTTTGATGAAGATGTTCTCATTGATGATGCTACAGTCAATAGCTCGAATGACTTTGACACTTTTATTGTAGGTTAAGCTCACTGAGATTATAACAAAGATGGGCCCCAACCCCACAATATGTTCAATATTCCCAAAAAACATCGAATTGATGAACACATTGAGAATAATAACGAGAACTACTTTGATCCACCCCCACCACCTATCCCACCCTCCACATTCCCCTGAAATACAACCCAACTCCCTGAACTATTTTGTTGTCACATGCCTTGTACCCCGTTGCACTTGATGTTCTTGCTCTTAATGAAGTTCTTCAAGCTTGGTAGAAAAAAAAATGAGGCTCATGGTCTACTTAGGATAAATGATAAAACCAGCTTCGAGGTATGATCAAATACCAGACTAGTACCATGTGGTTCAAATTCGATAATACCACAAACTACCCATCCGTTAATCCAAACTAGGGACACTTACTACCATTCTACCCGATCCATTAATTGGACGCATGGGACCTCACATGAAGACATGTTTTAGACTATTTTTCCCTTGAAGACAAAAAATACATATTTATCCATCGTACTTCTATAATTAACTAAAGTACCGCCTCTCTTCTGTTTATCTTTGCAACTTACTACACTAGCACCATAGACACCACCAACACCGCCACCACCGCCATCACCATTGGTGCCACCTCCAACAAAGACGACGACGACGACAGCAACAACAACAACAACAACAACAACAACAACAACAACAACAACAACAACAACAACAACAACAACAACAACAACAACAACAACAATTTATATAAAGCCCTCCAAACAGTGCTAAAAATATAATATCCGGTATTTTCGCTAAGGGTTAATTTTTGTAATTCGGTAAAATAAATACTTGTTTAAAAAAAATGATAATAATACTATTTCAAACTTAATATTGACTTGTTTTCTTTAGTTTTTTACATGTGCATTTTTGACATTTAAATACATAGAATTTTATTTGGAATTATTTGGTATTCTTTATTTTTAATATGTAATGTGTTAGCTAGTAATTGGGAATTTCTTTTCCCACCCCTCAACTTTTGGCTTCTTCCATTTCTACCCCCAATCAACTTGTTGGGAGAATTATAATTTCTCATAAGCCCCTCCGCACCATTACCAAAGTCAACTCAATTAAAATAATGCTCATACTAGTCATTATGTGACTATAAGATGCATATCATCTCCATTCTCTCCATCACTCTCTAAATACATATCTCTCTCTCTCTCTCTCTCTCCCTCTCTCTCTCTGTCTCTCTCTCTCTCTTTGGGCCTGAAATTGACCAAATAATTCAGCCCCCTCATCATCTTCTTGGTCTTCTCTATTCACTCCACTCAACTTCTTCATGTCATCCATGGAAGCACCCTCAAATTTTTGAAGATCCAAGCTCTCCAATCCCTCTCAAACACTCTTAACCCCTCTTAGGGCTGGTTCTTAGTATTATTTTTCATCTCTTCTCCTCCATAGTTTGTGATAATAGTTCTTGGAAGCATGTCATGTTGGACATTTCTTGATTTGATGATGCAAGTATGCCTAGAGCATGAAATTGTGACTTCGAACTTGTGTTTTCTCAAATTCTCCGCTTGATTCCTAAAATGTCTTGTTTGATTTATTTTATGTGTTTAAATGATTGTGTTTGAGCATAAGAGCATGTTCTCAAGTTGCATGTATCATGGAAATGAGTTGAGCAAGATTTGAAGGTTTTAGGGAAACATGACAATCTGTATAGTTTGTGAAAACGTGGTATTTCTTATAATTTTGTCTCTGTCCAATTTTCAAATCCTACATTTTCACAAAACTAGACTCAAAGGGGATCATTTTGAGAAAAAAAAATCATCATCATAGCTTTCTAAGTTAACGAGTAATGGTCCTTTGAACTTGCATGTTTTCATAAACTCTATTTCAGGACCAGGCTTGCCATTTTTACTAAAAATCCTATTTTCATAAACTTTTAGAACCTCCTCTTTATTTTGTTGTAGCTAGATACATTAATAATTAATTCTGGAGAATATGAGAATCATTTCAATTCTCGAAGTGGTAGTAATCACCTTGAAAAGTTGAGACTTTCTGCCAAACTCTTCTCTCCATAGTAGTATTTGTTAATTTTGTAACTTGATATTTATGATGGTTATGCATGATTTTCTTGATGTTCCTGAAAGTAGACACAGGTAGGTTCATCATAAATTAATTTTATGATTTTAGGAGATGCTTTGATATGGTAATTATGCCTCTAAAGTCAAAGCTACAATTATGTCCAGAATTGTAGTTTCACATTTGTTTTAGAAGACATGAGTTCTTGCCTCTCCATGGAGTATGTGTGACTTATTTGTGACATTAAACATCAATATATGTGCACTAGTGACATTTAGAATCATGTGCATGTAGATCATGTATTCGACTCGTAAGTATACCACTTGAAAACTAGTTTTATTTGGATAATTGGGGATCAACTTAGAATTCTACCTAGACGAGCATCCATGCATTCGTTTACTCGGAAGTAGCATCATTGTGACTAGAGAATTGTAAATTGTAGGTGAAGGACTCGTAGACATAGGCTACGTCAGCTACCCGTAAGGACTACTTCGACCTAAATGCTATCTTGACTTAAGGTGAGTTACATGTGTAGCCTCGTATGCCTAGCTACATTCGTGTCAATTGTGATTTTATATCATGTCTCAAAATGTATGTTTACTCTCCAAACTGGTTTTACTTGATTAATTGAATTAAGTGTTTAAATTGATGTTCTTATTTTTACTTGGGAAGCTTGTTGTTCAAATGTTACAATTGATCAGAAATCACTAATAACGAAAAGTGAAATGAATCGCATGTACCGGAACCACTGGGTTTACTTTGTTGTAGGTTTGGGTCTTGATTTATTATAGTTGGTTTCGGCCGGGAACACCGACACCAGCGAGTTCCCCTTGGCTTTTAGGCATTGGGCTTATAGTTGGCTCCGGCCGGGAACACCGATACCAACTAATTCCCCTTGGCTATACGTCTTGGACTTATGATTGGCTCTGGCCGGGAACACCGATACCAGCTAGATCCCCTTGGCTTCTACGCCTTGGATCTTTGACTGCCATATGATGTCTTAGGGACTCTGTGTGCCCTGACATCTAGATAACACTCCGTTGATTGACGTGCTTAGGAAGGTATTGCAACACTTAGAATGTCTTATGTGGTCATTATCCTGGTCTACCCGAGTGCTGTGAATTAATGATAATATGATTTCTATGTTTGGAAACAGTTGTTTGCAAGACGTGAAATATTTCATTTGGGAACCTTTTACGTATCGGAAATCTTAGAGGGGCATCTTGGTAAACGAACTAGTTGCGTGGGAAATAATAGCTAACTGAAACGATGTTGCTTTGTTGCTTTGAAATATGTTGTTTTACTCATACTTTGTTACTCTAATTATACTTAACTTGTGACACAGCACTTTATATCTTATTTCCTGTTTTTACATGCTAAGTTGTATCTCACTCAGTATTTCATTGCTGATTTTCGAAACTTTTCCTTCCCACCGCATGTCTAGGAGTGGGAATTGAGGAGTGATAGGTGCGAAACTCACCTGGACGATGTATGTCACATAGTATGTAGTATTTTTAGTTAAGCTACTATGTAATCATAATCAACTAGTGTGTAAGACTTCAAGTTTAATGCAGCTATTTAATATTACTATAAGTATGTGTTGTGGTTTCATTTGCTTTTGAGTTACGCCGCTTTCATTTAGCATCGCTCTCCCGGTCTTGTCACGAGCCGGATAAGGGATAGTTGCAAAAACATATAAATCCACCAGCCGTCAATGCCCTTGTTCCCACTGTCTTCCTCACCACCACCACCACCACAACTTGAGGCTAATTCAGCCCAAGTCAACCCATAATCCGTTCATTGCAACACTAATTCGCCGAAATTGAACAATAATCAACCAAAGGTCCAACCACTACCATTACTACCTCAAACCCAATTTGAGAAAACACGGTACCATAACCCAGAAACTGGAAAAAAATATACTGCCCCCAAATATCAAAACCCACCATAAAATTTTGAGATACATTGTCGAAGAGAGAGAGAGAGAGAGAGAGAGAGAGAGAGAGAGAGAGAGAGAGAGAGAAAAAGAGAGATACATCTTCATAACGAGTGAGAGAGAGGAAGAAGAAGAACTGAGAATACAGTCCAATCATTGACCAAAATCACAAAAACAAATCAACGCAATCTCATCTAGGGTTTCGCCTCCTAAATGGGGAAATCCAAATCGGCTTCTTTATCAACAGATTCGAGAGAATAAGACATTTGGGTCCATAAATCTTTATGCCTCTTATAGCGGGACTAGAGATTGATTTCAGAAGATCTATATGGTTTAGGGAGAGAGGAGGTCAAGGGTATATTTTGTTCCATTGGAATACCATATACATGGATGGAGGAGGTGGTGAAGAAGAAGAAGAGAAGAAGAAGAAAGGGCAAGGGGAAAGAAGAGATGTTTCTCTATCATAATTACAGTGGTGAAAGTTTCAATATAAAGGGTTAAACTTGTTCTCCATCAGTTAGTCTCTTGTAGTCCTAGGGGTGGTTGGGGTATCATCCAAACCACATGGTAGCAAGCTAGTAATCATCCATGCCACACGGGTGGTTTCTATCATTTACCCAATATACATAGTCTAAAACATTCTTGTCCGAGAAAATTTATTTATGTAGCGTATTGTGACATATCACATGGACTGCAAAATGCAAGTGCCCATAGATTAACTTCATCAAAGTATTCTTACAGCCTCAGTGATGTACATGAGCCAAAGACCGAACTGTTAATGTACCAAAAAGCGCCAATTCACAATCTCGACTAATTCTCATCTTATAAACCAGGTTTTCTAAATGTAAGAGAGAACAATAAGGGCATACACACCTAAACAAAACTGGTTTCATCCATTGTTAAAACCGGAGCCTCTTAAAGATATCTGGTACTATTTCAGATAAGCAGAAGAAATCCAAAGAAGCACGTAAGTTATCAGTGAAGTAGTGACTTCCAAGCTCCTCATCCCTTTGAATATAGGCGGGATCACAGACACCATCAAGAAGGTTCCCAGGAGCCACGAGAAAATAAAAGCGCCAGCCCTGCAGCAACCAATGAAACTGTCAGAACTCGCGGATTCTTTGATTCCAGGAATCAAGGGGAGAATTTGGTAAAATAAGTGTCAATAAGCTTTGGCTCAATAGAAATAGAGAGCATCTACACCAGTAACCTGATGTTTTGATGTCCCATATCTGGTTAGCCCACGTGAGTTATCTAAGCTTTAAGCTTAGGTTTCATTGGACTTCATATTTCAATTAACAGAACGCTGTCTGGCTAACTTTTATGACTAGCTTTGAGGCTTATAAGGTTGCAACATAATGTTTCTGATTCAGGGTTCGCGTAAAGTATACCAGTGTTGGTCCCCCATGCGTTGCATATAATTTCACAGAAATAATTAGATGATAGATACTGTGGGTGAGTTTGACAAAAAAAAAAAAAAAAAAAAAAAAAAAAAAAAAAAAAGAACATGGAAGGTGTGGGTTGTAACTTGTAACATCCTTAGTGTAATTACTAACTTTGCATTTTTCAAATTGTGGATAATAAGGGTATTTTAGGAAGAACAAATGTTTCACAAAAAAACTACAGTGTTTGCATATATTATTAGTATAGATATACATTTGCGAAGTTAAGCTAAAACTAGCAGTACAGAAGTACAAAGCACATAACATATGCTTACCCATAGAGAGCAGCTCGCAGTTTGCTCTTCAGCCGATCATGTATAAAATATACGGTGGCGAACAAGGAAATCGCTACCTGAAGGGTTGGGCCTTCCTCCGTGGGGAAAAGGACAGTCAAAGCTCCAAGTACAACGAAAACAGCGGCTGTTTTTATAATGAAATTGGTAGATGGAGTTTGAAACCTGCTAGTGACAGCCTGCACAACACGAGACTGGGTTACAGCTCTAACCTTCTTCTTGATGTCAATCTTAGGGTTCTTCCTATCATAGAATTGTTGCATGATTATCTTATCGTGTGCTGATTCAATAGCATCCACACTCGGCTTGTGTCTTCCATATCTTTGTATTAGAAAATTCCTAGCGCCTTGGATCTCATCTTCAGAAGCTTCCTTACTTATTCCAAGTCTCTTATAGGGATCCCTTATGTTGATTCTAGGAAATATATCTGCAATTGAAGAAACAAATGAAGAAATATTCTATGAGATTTTATTGCATCATAGAAAGCCACGGGAAAGAACAGTGATGGACCGATTTCCAACTCAACTCAATGAGTAAGATAAACTAGGACAAAAATCCCGCCAAGCAACAAGATAGCAGACTGGCAAGTTATGAAGCCAGAAAAGTTCATAATCTAATCCGATGGGATCATTATCAGGCCTTTTGAAATCTGGATAGTAATTATATGGGTGTTTGAAATTTTAAGACCGAGTGTTCAACAAGAAAATTCTAAATGAAGTATCTAATCCCAAACATCTTATAGATGGGCCATGTATCCTCCGCACACTGCGTTCATGAAAGATCCTAGAGCTGCTTCAAGAGGAACAGAACGACCAATTGCAAGAAGCAGAGACTAAGGTTTAAAAACTCGTGAGCCGTAATCCGATTATCTTGAAATAAGGAACCATGGACAACAGGACGATGAGGTAGCTCAGATATGGGTGTTGAAGAAATGAGGAGAAATATTGGGGAGTGAGGCTCCTCATCTTTTAATTGGCTCTTCTCTTTATTTTGTCTCCCTTGGAGGGCGTGCGACAAACTTTGTCAGGTCTGTATATCTCAGGACGTCAAGCAACAGTTAATATTATTAATCTACCATAGGACAGCTAAGAAGCACAGATCATTGCAAGCATGCATGTAAGAGAATGGACACTCCTACTTCCTAGATATTTGCAAGCATGCATGTGTTAGAGATTGATGGTCCATGGACAATTCTACATTTGGAGCGCGTATCACAGGCTTTCCTTTTATTTTTTGCGAGTTTCTTTTTTATAAGTACATATTTTACTTCACACACTCGACATTTTGCTGGTTAGATCTTAGATTGCTATAAACAAAGCGGCCATTCTTCTAATTGTTGAAATCAAGAGGACTACTACCACTCAAGACAACTCAACAATTTTGGTGGAGAGGAGAAGAAAACTTGCTTAGTTTCATTTGATTATACTTCCGCTTCCATACCTACCACACTACAAGTATATAGGTACTTATAGAACTCCTAGAATATGTACCTCACCTAGGTACATGAATGACCATTAACATTTATACATGCATGACTCCTGAACTACACACATGAAGTACATTTACAACGTGCAACTCCCACTACGAAAACTAGTAAAGTCATGTTCTTGAAACTATGAACTATCTAAAACAATAACACCAATATCATATTATAATGGAAATTAGTTAGTGAATGACATGGTATAATAAAAGGCATCGTGTAGTTTATATGCTAATCAGCTCTCTGTTACATGTTCTATTACTTTGGAGTAAACATTAGCTCATATGAAACAGAAGTGCTGATATTTCAAGAAGAACCCATCTTAGCGACCTCATATTTATGCTTCTACAATGGGTGAAGAGAGCTGAGTGCAATGCAGTATTCTTGGGCGATGATAGTGAAATGAAACCGATGCAGATATGTATGATACAATCACAGGCAACTTACGTCATCATTTGGACATTTCGTTGCAGGAGTCACAAGCTAAAATTTGCTTAGGCAACAGCTGATGCAATTAATGAGTATACAAAGGCATTTGTAGATTGTAGAATTTCAATTTTTTTCTGGCCCTATCATAACCAAGGAAACTTGTTCCAGAACACCCTTGATGAGACTGGATAGTTAGTGACACTCCTATGGTTTGCGGAAAAGGCTAAAAGGGTACTTTGGAGAGAAAAATGAGGTAGATTTTGAGAGACACAGTGCATCAATATAATGATTGTGGGGCTAGTTCTTCTCCAGACAACAATACAGATTTGTGAGAGCTCCAATGTTCGTCTCACATCAAATATTATTCTTGAGCATTATTGCCTTATTGGTTTCAGCTGTCACAGACTCACAGGGGATGGTAACAGGTGAGTTCACGGAACTTCGAGGTGCCGATCGCTTATAAATGCTGATGAGGGCCTTAACCTAGATGTATCTGCCTCTGCAGCTAAGTCAGTTTCAACAATGTTGAGAATACAGATACTGAAACCAATGTGAGGCCTGCTCGGGACCACCATTTATACGGACTACTTTTAAAATTATATTTCTTTAACCAATTCACAAGGATTATGGATAGTGGGAAGTTGTATAGACAAACAAAGGGTTGTTTTAACTGCACTTGTTGAATATCAAAGGGCACTATGGATCAATATTCAATAGTAGGCACTTCTCAATATATATATATATATATATATATATATATATGCACATATGTATATATTCAATAGTATGCTGCATAAAGAGGAGGAAGATTTGGAATCCAAGCTACTAATATATATGCACATATGTATATATTCAATAGTATGCTGCATAAAGAGGAGGAAGATTTGGAATCCAAGCTACTAATCTTTCAATTCAAAGTTCGGAGGAGTTCCTAACCTTGAAGTGTTCCTAATAACTCTTTGGACAAAATTATCCTCGCTGTAGCATTTTACTATATGTCCTTCCGTTTATAAAAGCAATGTTTCAGTTGAAACACACCTTTCTGATCTCACCATTGCTTCCTACCACTCTACCCTCTAATCAACTCAATGAAAGCTCAAGCCCATATCTGATGTCTCATCCCTTGCACTACCTCACGTTGTCATTTCGTTTTCTCACATCGCTTATGCATCTTCCAATCCTTGTGCTCCTGGATCAGAATCATCTTCAAACCGTAACAGGCCTGGGGTATTAGGCATTGGGTTTCTTTCCATACGTTGTCCACAGAAAGATCAAGGTCAAAAGAGACTAACCGCGAGTCTATATCGCCTAGTCTTGTTGCTTTTGATTGGTGAAGAGGTATTAATCTAGATCAATATCAAATTTCCTGATTTTTTTCTGGTTATTCTACGTTTCCCTGCACTATTTTCCTAAATCATGCCTTCTCTATAACTCTTTGATGTTATTTTGTATTGTTTCATTTTCTTGTTTTGTTTCATAAGGGCTTTCATTCTCGCCCGCAAGCTTTCTGACAAATTACACCCAAAAGAGGGATAATCAATTCCAAGCTTTTGATGAATACATTCTTGCAGGAGTTCATCTCCAACACTATGCTTACATAAAAAAACAACATTTTACCCTTTCTCTTTTAATCGGACTGGCAGTTACTTTTCTAGGGTAAGATATGATTTTCTCTATATAGGTCCGCCTTTTCGGATTCCTATTTATTGATGAAGTGGTAGGTTTCATCTGATATTCGTAATCGTCTCGTATATGCATTCATCTACTCTTCCCAACTGCTATAGCTTTTAGATGGATGACTACCATTTATGGTTGGTTTATGACGCCCTCGCCCTTAATTTGGACGTAGGCATTACCGAATTGCATTTCCAGGCGGCTCATCGGACGGTTTTGGAAAGGCTCCATACGGACAATTTATTTATCAATGTTGTAATACATTGGTATGTAGTATTTTGCTGCTTTACGTAAAATGGAATTTGTGAATTTGGTTCCTCTTGCTCAAAAGATTTCATCCACTTGGTTCAATTGGAATTAATTTTGACATCAATTCATGCGAACACGTAGATTTCTCGAGGGAATGAGTCTTTTTGGATAAGATATATTGCAGATTAAAGGATTATATCTCCTTTAATCTCTGGTGTTTGGATCACAAAATTATGTATTCAAAACCAGAACCCTGTTTCCAAAAATCCACAGTTATTATTATATTGTCAAAGTAAAAAAATCCGGAACCCTGTCCAGGAACCCCGGAGGTCCAGTTCTGAGGGACCAGTGAAAAGGCCAATCACAACTAGAAACGTGGCAAGGGCAACGGATATGTCATCCACATTTGTCAAAATCCGGAACCCGGTTTCTAGGATCCGGATCCCTATTTTTAAAATTCGGAACCCTCTTCTAAAAATCCGGAACCCTGTTATGTCGGATTACTGGAGATTGTGAGATTATTGGAATCAGATTATGAAATAGTAGCTCATCTCAAAATTTATCTCATCCAAACAACGCCAATAACTTTTCATGGTGAAACTTGAAAGTCCACTTTGAGTATCCCTTTTGCTTCGATATATTGTTCCAGTCAACAAATTATTCAGGACTGATATGTTAAGGCTAATTGAAGTAGAAAGTAAGGAACACTCATAGCCCATAACCACGGTCTTAAAATTCTATTTGATTTTTTGGGTAGCAGGAACATGCTTTCTGCAAACACACGAGTCTAAATTAGGATTGTGCTTTTTATTCCTCTCTAAACTAGCTCTGTTTGAAATTAGCAGCCAACAGACATGGTAACAAGGTCTTTTGTGTTTGTATTCTTATAATAATTCTTTAAGAAGCATTCTTCTCAACATTTGGTTCTTGCTTTTGTAGCTGCCTCTCAATGATTTGTTAAAAAAAATGTTTCTATTAGCTAGGAACCCAGGATAAATCACTGGATGCTTAACATAAAAATGTGTGCCCTAATGAGATATAGAGTCTGCATCTTTGGTCCTTAAATTTCCTTTAGTTAGTATCTTTTCCCTTCTGACCTTTATGGGTAACTTCCAATGATGAAAGAGGGGTCAGAGTAACAAGGTGGTACACAAGAGAACTATAAATCATAAGAAGAAGCCGAGAAAGAAATATATTGTTCAGACAATGAGCAAGTTGGAAATAGAAATGAAAAGGGGGTCAGAGTAACAATGTAGTACAGGAGAGACAGTTGTACATCAAACAACTACATCACCTCTCTTGGAGACCAAAATTCTACTTGTGGCAGTTTGTTTTTGTAATTGTGTAACCCTTGTCAACCAATGATTTTCCCTAGAGCTAAGCTGAAGCTCGATTCTCTACTCAAAATTACTAATTGCAATAATCCCCTAAACCAATGGTTTCTCCAAACACATACTCAAACTATCCTCCCAATCTTACGTGGCTATTAAATTAAAATCTTGTTATTATTGGCATCCTCAATGTTTATGGTATAAAAAAAAAGATTCACATTCTCTTTGGCTGGTCCGGACAAATAATATGGCTTTCATCCTCGTTAGCTGTGAGAGCAGAGACTATTAAATGTTTGAAGTATTTGGTCTCTCTTTATCTTGATCATGAAGAAGACTCATAATTCATTTTTTAATCTGCTGGATTGGCATTAGTATCTCGACTCTGTGGAATGTTCGAATGTAATATATCTTTCAGGAGAGGATTGAGATTGATGCTCACAAATGCTGACAGAAACGAGACAACAATTGATTGCCAAGAGATATCTGAAGGACCAATTATTCAAATGAAGCAAAATTTCAACCTTGCATCTCGCGAAGAGAGGAGAGAAAAGCACCAAGTGGAGAGACTTGCAAAGAGAGTGTTGTCATGGCATCTCCAAATGTCAGATTGGGATGAATGGCTCTTGATGATCATGAAACTTTGGTGCGTAGGTTTAAACTGGCTCTACTATTTAAGACTGTTTGATTTTACTATTTTTATGCTTTAACATTCTTCGTGGGTTTATCAGTAGTCATTTCAAACAGATTTTGTAGTCTAATGCTGCTTGCTTATTGCTGCATTCCTAGAAGAGAAATGAGACAGCAATAGTGCCACACCAAAAGACGCGAGAGCTGGATGGGATATCTTATCACCTCTGCTTCTGCTGCTATGCTGTTGTCTTTCAAAGCTTATCTTAGTTCAGAGCTATGCTATTCCGTGAAAAACGCATAATAACTGCGCTCTTTGATTACGGGTTTTCACATAATGCTGTTGTCATCTCTATTTTTGCTTAATACAGGAACTTGCCCACATGCAACACACACGCTATCAACTAGTAAATGGTCAAAACAATGATATTGTTTTGGTTTAGTAGTGACGACACGGTGTAGGATGGGCCTTGCATTAATAGGAAGAGAATGAAAATTTCAAACCGAAAGATCATGATCCCTTAGCTTTTAACACTCCCCTCTGAGGTCGAAGTGGTAGTGCAATTGGGATACTTTCTTAAGGGTTATCAAATAGGAGCCAGTGTATTATCAAACAAAAATCACATCGCATAACATAACATAAAACTTGACAAGAGATTACCAGTGGAATCATTTGTAGCATCACCAAATGAAGCATCCATTGCACACTTGACAAGAGAGGTCTTCCGTATCTTGCATCTCGAAATAGAGCCAGACCAGTTATTTCTACACACAAAATACAGCATTACACAAAAGCTAATCAGGAACACGTGAGAATGATATATCCAAACTAAAAAACAGAAAAGGGCACGGTTAAACTTCACCTCTGCAGGTGAGGCAAAATCCTGGATCTCTTAAGATCGTGGAGGGCTAAAAGTTGCTTAGAAGCTGAACCGTGGCCGCGGGCTGGTAGGTGCACACAAAATCTTGATGGGTTACCGGTCAATCCGGACAAACTCATCTTTCACAATAGCAGATACCCTTTCTCTTATCTGAGAAATATAAACGAAAATTAATGCACAGGCGTGAATCCTCATGATCAAATTCCTCTCAAGAAACAACAAAGAATCAGTTACCAAATTACTGAACTGAAGCAAAATAATCCCAACAACAACCCACCCAATATGTTTAAGGCCATCCCAACTCTATTCTGATTTCTAAGTGGGGAAAACAACAATTGTTCATGTTGAACACTCCAAGTAAGTTCATTCATAGAGAAAGGAACTTTTCTAGGTTAAACCTACTGCGTTTGGCTACAGCACTCACAGATACGACTAAATTGATAATTCCAATGCCTAACAGCGGATGAAACATTGCTACTTTAAGACATCAAACGACGTCTCGGTTGGGTAGAACACGGTGAGACCTATAAATCAACGCGTGGAGAGGAGTTTGGATGAGATGTATACAACAATCGTAGAACTATAAGCTCTATTGCAGAGAAAATGGAAAATTGGGTAGCAGAAATGAAAATACCTGGTTTGAGGAAGAAGAACCCTCTGCTAGTAGGGGAGAGAGGAGGAGCTTAGTGCATATATATGTCCGGGTATGAATTGTATGTGTAGGCAGAGCGGCTGCGACTTGCTACCTTCAACGGATAGCCGAAGCACTGCAAGTTCTGCAACACAGAGTGGAGAGAGTTTCGTTTTCTTCCAGAAAAACCCCAACAGCACGTAGAATATTAAGGTACATATAAAATGATTTTAGTTTGAGAAAACAAATCCGTTGTAGTCTAGTTGGTTAGGATACTCGGCTCTCACCCGAGAGACCCGGGTTCAAGTCCCGGCAACGGGATTTACTTTTTTGAAGTTGAAGAACTTTTTTAAAGTTTATATAGATGGAATACATCCGTGTATGCTAAAATGAGTTTTATCACTTTATGTGATTTTTTTCGCAGACATTTTGACGATGTGAATTACCTCGTGAAAAGATATAAGAAACTGTAATTCTTTTCATAATATGTTAAAGATTAACAGATTTTGATAGTGTTTTGATTGTCAAATCATCTCATAATTGTTGAAACATTAGCATGACACTTATTTTGGAGAGCAAGTCCATGGAGATCTTTATTAGCTTAAACAAAGCATTAGAGATAGTGTACGGATGTTTGTTTCTTGAAATGGATGTTGCGCATTAGTGCTCTTTACCAAATTAGGAATTTGGTTACTATGTACTTACCCGTTGGCGTTAATTATGAAGATAGTTTAATTGTTGGGAGTTACTGTGAGGTCGTTGTGAGTTTGGAGTTGTTCAATTGTTAAGAGTTACATAACGTAGAAAATAAAATTTGTTTAGAATGTTCAATTTGTTCAATTGTTGTTAGATGGTTAAGTTAAAATGGTACTCTTTAATTGTTGCAGGTGCATGGTCAGGGCCGGCCCTAGGATTTGTAAGGCCCTAGGCGAATTTTGAAGATGGGGCCTCTCGGAAGAACTACAAAATACTAGTTAACCCTTAAGTTTTTACCACAGTTCTCCCAACACATTTGTTGAAATATATAAAATACTCAATCCACTAAATTAATTAACTAATCACCCTTCATACAAAAAATAAATAAATAATTATTGTTCTGAAAAGGAGAGAGTGAGAGAATCTACCTACGTATATTAAAAGAAGGAGTTGCCCATGACACGTAGGCGCCACGTCAGCTGTTTCTCCATCGTGGCCCAACTGGGTTGTGCCTGGTCAGTGGATGGTCATTTGTTAATTTGACGTTTTTGCCCCTGCCTCTTCTTCCTATTTACAACTGTATGCGTTTGGTATTTTTGTAATTAATGTGATGTTGAATGCCCCTCGTGCACGAAGCTTCTGAGAGAAGCTGCGTTCTTCTCTTTCCTTCTCGCATCTCTCGCTGCTTCTCTCTGTGTCTAGATTTGCTTCTCTTTCTCTTTCTTCTCCCCTACCGGCGTACAATCGACGATGCTAGCAGCCGGCGGTGCTGAAACTCAAGTGTCTCTATCTCTCGCCTAATATCTCTCTCACCGCCTTCTCCCCCCGTCAATATGTGGGTTTCGTTCCCCACTCTGGTCCGGTGTGTTCGACAAAAGACAGGGACAGCTCTGCATGCGCCTATGTTCTCCGAGCATCGCAAAACTGAAGCAACTCGTTGAAGCAAAGCCCCAGTCTTTGGTCTTGAAAATCTTCTTATCGGACATGCCTTCCCTTCCACCGACTCTCCGATCGAAGTTTTTTGCTCCGTAAGTTTGCGTGTGTACAGATTCACTATTGATGTAGTTTCTTTGTTCGCGTGCTGGCCAGGTTGATGTTCAGTTGATCAATTTGATCTATTTCAGCCAATTTGTTGAAACATAATTGAGGAACGATCGATTAGGTTTTTTATTATTATTACTTCGAATTGTTGAATTGTGTAGAAGTTACTAGGGTGATTAGTTAATGAGCAGACCTCTAATTTTCTATATCTAATAGAACTTCAATCCCATTTCTTACATGATAGGTATTATAACACGTTAAACATTGAAGTTCATTTCACGATTTCCTGTAGACCAATTACTGAATCGTAGGAGCAGGGGTATGTTATGCAGTAAATGTTCCTCAACCTCGCTCTTCTCGGAAGCTAACACTTAGTAGTGTTATGTTGCAGGTTCATCCAAAGAATAAAAACGAATCCGTGAAATTTACCATATGGTATGAAAGCACGAATCGTCGAAAGGCACTAATTATTTTTAATGCAATTTTGTAAATTGATAGGAGTCTCTTCACTGTTTCTTTTAGAGTCCTTGTAATTTCGTTTTTCCGCTTCATCATTCATTTGTTACTGTGCTGATGGGGAACTAAGCTCAAGTTTGTTCTCTGTGCTATTACTGATAATCTTTTGCTTGTCGAAAAAAATTACCCCTTTGTTCTGAAAGATAATTGTTGTTGCATTGGATTTCATTGTGGAGCAGAAAATCACAGATGATGCCTGTGTTCTGAAATTGTTTTATGAGACATAACCATAAGAATTCGGAAGAGATTCATACAACAATCGTCGAACTAGGCTCTATTGCAGAAAAATGGAAAATTGGGTATCAGAAATGACAATACCTGGTTTGAGGAAACTGAAATCTCTGCTTCTAGGGGAGAGAGAGAAGGACGAGTTTAGTGCATATATTTGTATGTGTAAGAATTGTATGTGTAGGCAGCGGCTGCGACTTGCTACCTTTAACGGATAGCCGAAGCACTGCAAGTTCTGCAACAGAGTGTGAAAGAGTTTCGTTTTCTTCCAAAAAAAACCACAGCAACACGTGGAATAATCCTATACATACATAATGATTTTAGCCCCTGAAAATAAATCTGTTGTAGTCTAGTTGGTTAGGATACTCGGCTCTCACCGGGTTCAAGTCCCGGCAACAGAATTTTTTTTATAGATTAACACGTTTTGTATAAAGTTTATAAACTTTTTCAAACGTAGTTTATAGATGGGATACTGGACACATACTCCATCTATCCCAAAGTGAGTTTTATGTGATTTTTTGCAGAGATTTTGAGGATGTGAATTAACTAGTGAAACGATAAAAGAATTTGTTGTTTTTTCATAAAATATTAAAGATTGGCAAGTTTGACAGTCAAATCATATGATAATCGTTCAAAAATCAACCTGACACTAATGTTGGAGAGAGCGTCAATGGAGATCCTGATTAGTTTAAAGAAAGTATTCCAGGCAGTGTACCAATGTTTATTTCTTGAAATTGATGTTGCGCACTAGTGTTCTTTACCAAATTAGCAATTTGGTTACTGCGTATTTACCCGATGGAATGAACTATGAAGATAGTTTGAATGTTAGGGAGTACTGTGAAGTCGGTGTGAGTCAGGAGTTGTTCAATTGTTGGGAGTTACATCAGAAATAAAAGTCCTTTGGAATGTTCAATTTGTCAATTGTTGTTAGATGGTGAAGTTCAAAATGGTACTCTTTAATTGTTGCATGTGCGAGGTGGTGTTGGGGCGTACTATAAGTAATAACAAAGGGTCAAGTACTTATTGCCTACCTGCAGTTAGGAGTAATGATCCATTTATTACCCCCAATTTCAAAATCTTCTTATTACCACCTACAGTTACAGATTGTTTGCAATCAACAACTGGGTAGATTTTCCGTCAAAAAAAATTACGCCGTCAAGGGTACAATTGTCTATGCATGTAGTAGCAGAAATTAAGAAAATCTAAAAAATAAAAGGAAGAAAAATAAGAAAAAACCAGAGAGGAAGAGAAGAAAAAAAAGTTACAAAAAAACATGAAACATAAAAAGTCATAACGCATAGGAGATGAGGGGGTTTTACAAGTTCGTTCATATCCACTCAATCTTCCCTCTCCCGCTCTCCATTTCCCTCCATTTCTTCCCCTCTCTCTCCCTCAATATGAGGTTGGGCCGAATCGGGTTTCGGGTCTTTGAATTGATGTTAATTGTCTTGTTTTGATTGGGTTTCTTTGATTCAACCAAGTGAATCTGCGATTCAGCTATCCGAGTTGGAGTGAGGTGATTGGTTGTATAATCTACCGGTTTTAATGGAGTTTCTACAGTGAGATGGCAACAATAGGACTTGTGTATATGGGTTTTTTGTTGATTTGAACTGAGTTGAAGTCCATGGTGTGGGTTTATGAGTTTTGAGTTGATTTGAACTAAGGTCCTGCTTTCTTTGCCTCAAATTATGTGACTTTTAACCTTTTTTAGGTAAAAAAGTTATAGTTTACTCATTTTCGTTACAATTTATGTTACGTAACTTTTTTATCTTTTTATAAGACTAAAAGGGTTAATTTTTTCCAACCTCATCTTTTCTTACTTTTTACTCCTAAAATTTACTTTTTGAGAAAGCTAAAATAGAACATAAATAAACAACATTTTTCTCAAAAGAAGTTACCTACAACTTTTAGAAAATATAACAATATCAAAGTAAGAAACTTATTCAATGCTCAAAAAAAACAACAATGCTAAAAAAAATAAGCAACTTTTTGATCTTTTTTCTAAAAAAGACTAAAAAGTCCCTAAATTAGGTAAAGAAAGGGGGGACTAAGTTGAACTTCATGGTGTAGATCGAGAGGAGATTAGTGATATTTGTCGTTTATGGTTGCCTACATGAAGAAGGCAAAGTTGGAGGCAGTGATTACCTCCAGGATTTTGCCGGATTATGGGTTTATGAGGTGGTTGTCGATTGGCTCTATTTGGTGATGGTAGCGGAATACCACCGGATTTTGGCTTGAGGTGGCGGTGTTTGTGGTGGTGTGGTGGAGTTAGTTTTGTGTTAATTTTAAGTTTTGGACTAAGTTGCCCCTATAAAAGTTTGACTAACGGAAAAAATCGAATGAAATTTATCTCACTTGTTGATTGCAAACAATCAATAACTGTAGTGGTAATAAGATGGTTTTGAAACTGGGGATGGAAAGTTGATCATTACCCTTAACTAGAGGTGGTAAATAAGTAATTGACTGAATAACTAAACATAAACGGGCGAGGGTGTTGGGTTTTAAGCAATCAAGCACATCACAAAAAGAAAATGATATGTCTTAAACACACCAAGGACCCATGTGAATGAGCTCAATTTGAGAATTTAGAAGTTACCTCAGTCGCGTTAACTGGTGACAATCACCAATGCTGATAATAGCAGCGCCTCCACAGTATCCACAAGAATGATCTGCACTGGACTTACTTTTCATCGATGTTAGTCTCATGGAGGAAATTGATGACTCCGTCTCACGGAATCTACTGAACCTGGATGACAGTTATAGCTCGAATCTTTCTCTATCTCCCTCTTTATCTTTCTCTATAGCAAAGCCCTACCTATTGATAACTCTCAAATAGAATTATTCTGGGACGTCTTTTACCATTGGTTCTGACCTTGTGGAGTTTGATATCGCCTATTTTTAGTCAGTTATTGCCTTGGTACAGAGAGAGAGAGCATTGAGCTTACGATTTCTAAATTTGAGTAATTTCATGCATAATTTCGTTTATTTGGATATGATCGTGGGTACTTGTTGTTGTATGCAGGAAACAGGTACCGAAAATGTATGGAAGAAGCTCGGGAATGGAGGCAGGGTACCAAGGAATGAAAGCAGAACAAGTGCAGAAAATCTGGCTGCGTTCAGACGCAGCATCCATGCCTTCCGACGCAGGTTTCCAGAAGCAGTAGAAAGAAGAAAATGAAAACTGGGGAGAAGACTAAGTAAGCTGCGTTCAGATGCAGCCATCCTGCGTTCAAACGCAGGAAGTTCAACACTGCAGAAAAAATTCAACTCACGAAAAAGTCAACCAGAAGACCAAAGAGAACTGCGTTCAGAGGCAAGCAGGTATGTGTTCATACGCAGCCTGCGTTCATACGTAGTTCTCTGCGTTGAGACGCAGGGGAGAAAAATTCAACGGAGGTCAAAAAGTTCAGAGTCAAAGTTCAATGGTGGTGCGTTTAGACGCAAGAAGCTCTGAGTTCAGACGCAGCCAAGCCTGCGTTCAGACTCAAGATGTGATCTCCGGAACCTTCCTGAGGCGGTCTAAATAGGGGTAGAACAGGAATTTCACGCATCATTTTTGGAAAATGTGGCAGTATAAATAAGAAGCGTCCCAGGCAAAGAAATTAATCAATTCATCAAGTCAGAACCGGAGTGTTGGAGCAGAGCAGGAGCACAGAGCAGTCCACGTTTCTCAGCATAAACTCGTTTGATCTATCTTCTCTTTATTTTTATTAAATTATGTTTTTCAATAATGCACGCTATCTAAACTCTTTACCTAGGTTCTCGGTGAACCTAGGGTTTATGAATTCAGTGACTTAGTTTGTTTTGATTATCAGATTCATGACTGGCTAGTCTTAATAAAGTATTGGATTGATTGTTATTCTGACTTCGATTTTAATTTTATGCATGAATGGCCTGATCACCCAGGAGTGCTACATACATGATCTGGTGCGTGAGAGTGGCAAGGGAGAGTTAGGAAGAGAAGACATAATTTGGCACCCTGCCCTGATGGACCGAGAGGTGAAAAGAATCAGGGGGCTAGCCAAAAAGATTAGACCAACTGCTAGACGTTTAGGGGGAGACCGAAAGGAGATCCTGTAGCCCTAGTTGACTTATAACAAACCAGCAGATCTATGCAGACCGAGAGGACCTGAAAATCTGCAGGGTAGTGATAGATGGATGAGACCGAGAGGAGATTGCATAACTAGTATGCTGGCATAAACGAAACCACTGCGTGTTTCTGAAATCAAGATAAACTGTTACAGCTGGATAGTAACCCTAGGGGATCCTTGAGCCTATATTTTTAACCCATCAGTTTCAGACTTAGAAAATATTCTCAGAAAATTTACACCAAAAATAGGTACTTTATTTACTTCTTTTAATTTACTGCACTTAATCACAAATCTCAACTATTCCTCCCTTTTTACAGCTTTGCTATTAGTTCTGATTCTAAAAAGTAAAATCTACAGTGTTCTCGTGGGTTCGATATCTGAGTTGCAAATACAGTACTCTATACTACTTGATCGTATACTTGTGGAAAAAGCACACCTAGATTTACGTGTCACCTATTATGTATCGAATACGAATAATGCTGAAAAAACATTTATCCTAGCTACCTGTTTTTGGGTGTTTATATAGACGAGAGAACCCAATTTGCCCTCTAACCTTAATTAATTTGCACTTAAGTCCATTCTATTTATTGCTCTTTAGTCAAAAAAATGAGCAATAATCCATTCTCGTGTGTGATTCTGTAGATTCCTAACTACGTTGGTATCAATTACAAACACTGAGCGATGCCTAACAATGTACTCGTGCTACCCCAGTAATAGGAATGCCAATGATTTGACGAAACTATATGACCAATGTTACATTATCTTATATTCTCTTTGTCCATATATTCGTATTAGACACAAGGCACGAAGTGCTGACACAATTTAACCGCAAGTGTACGGCTTTCGCGTGTAGTAATATCGGGTAATTTCGGGTTTATCGTACCCAAGAGACTTCTTTATAAATTAGTTAATAATTCAAATCCTTATGTGGGTCAAGCGCAGTTGTTTGTTTTACTAATTATATTAAATTAAAGAAAATACAAATCTCAATTAATCGATTGAATTAATTCACTATTAATAAAGACGAGTTGTTGTGAGTTTTTCTCCAGTTTAACAAAGTCCAGATATCTCTACGAGTCACTAGGAATTTCACACTATGTTGGATTTACGTTTTGTTGACACGATGATTCTCTCTCTAGTTTAAACGAGCAATCATACGTTGAATATTTCTCAACCAACTTCTACACTTAAACTATCATAGCCGATGTCTCTAGTCTAATCAAGTTCAAGTGTGCGTTAAAATCGTTAGTCTACCCTTTGTTCTTAGCTAACTAGCAAGATTTCTCAACCCTAGATTCGGCTACTGTGTATTTCAATTTTCTGGGCAACAAACGTTGATGTCTCTAACGTTTACAACCAAGCTCAATCCTATTAATACGTCTACCAATAGAAAGGATGAATGAAAAGCATAAAATACACATAACTAGATAAGAAATCATCAATTAAGCTTGAAAGCATGCAAACAAATCCATAAATCATCCAACAAAGTGATCAAACCCTAGTTCCCTACGAGATATCCCGAATAAGAGTTTAGCTACTAAAAAACATGATCACAATACAATTTTTCATGATCAATAATCAAAACTAGAGAAGAAACGGAGTTTTAGAAGCCAAACAAATGATCCAAGTGCTCCCAAGCTTCTCCAATCGTTCCCTAAGCTCCAAGACCTCCAAAGCAACGCCAAAACTGTGTTTTAGGTCTGAGAATACGTTTCCCCAGGTATGGGCACGTTTTTTTAATGAAATTTGGCCGAAATTGCACTTCAGCCCCTCCAGTTTGTAATTCTCGGACAAAATTGTTTGCTGATCTTGCGCGGGCTGTATCTCCCTCATACGGACTCGTATTCGGGACTACCATATACCGTTGGAAAGCTACAGATGTCTAAATGCCGCAGGCCTTTCTCCCAAAGTCTTTGTATATTTTCCTGAGTATTGAAAAGAGTGCAGGCTGGTCCTGTTCGACTTTTCCAACTTTGCTTCGTTTTTTGCGTATCTTTTTCTCCTCGTCATCTAGCTCCATTCCAAGCATATACAAGCCTCTCATAAGCTCCATTGCACTTATTTTACCTGAGTTACACAACACTAAACAACCCGTGCAATTACCATCGCAAATATGAGAGAAAACATGAACAAATAAGCTAGAAACACAACTTTTCACTCTTAGGCTTATAAATCGTCAAATTCGCATATTTGTGAAAATATATCATATAAATCAATTGAAATAAGCCTAATACAAGTAATATGGAAGTATAATAATAACTCCTAAAAGAAAGATGTCAAATACCCCCACACTTACCTTTTGCTCGTCCCGAACATATCACTGTTTACTAGCCAACTCAAGACGCAAACGACTCAATACGACTCACGACTATGCAACTACATGATACATACAATTATGGACAATGTAATAAAGTAAAGAACAATTTTTTTTTCTTTTTAGTTGGAGATTGGGCAACCTCTCTATCCCTAACCGAAAGTCATCAAATCCTCACTAGCTCATTTTGAAATTTCACAACACGTAGCAAGAAATAAGATATGATGATCATATGAACAAACTCACTAAGGTGTCCCCAAACATCAACCAAATCATACCAAGATACGACACGTCTTTTGATTCAGATTGTCTAGCCCTTTCAAGCTTCTAAGTGATCTTCCTTCGCCAAGTCATTTGAGGTTTTCAGACCCTCTTAGCCGTTATTGCTTTGAATGCAAATTGGCCCATTACTGGGAGACACAACTCCTATGTAATTCGGCTTGACTTTAGTTTCCCTCTTAAGCTCTACGTTGGATGGAATCCAAATTTTCCGTACACACGGAAGAACATTAGGTTGTTTCACCTTTGAAGCTCAAATATATTTTTTTTCATCGTTCTCCTATGTTTTTATAACCGTGCAATAGAGCTTAAGAGTGTGCGCTTTTTCGGATTTTCTCTTAGAACCACCTTAAGGGATGGTGGTGCACGCTCCCCGACTTTGCTTAGGCCGGAGACTCGTACCACATGAAACCGACTCTACAGGAAGGTCCACCCCAGATTCTAAGAGTCCACAAGTTTCCACCGGCAACGGAATAATCAATCACTTATAAACTCAATCCTCCTGGCACAATAAAGGAATCAAAAGTATGCCCGTAATCTACCTTCATCTTTCCCTAGATACCCGGGACATTCCTTTCGTGAGACTTGTGCACAAGATACTGGGATTAAAGTCTCCCTGCTACGGTGCTTCCTACTCTCATGATCTCATTCACTGGATTCTCTTCGGTTTCTAGGTCTTCAGTTGCCCAATTTCTCAAAATTTTCAATTTTTAGGATTTTTCTATTTTTTTAATTTTTTTCGAACGCTTATATGCATTTGGCCAACTCGATTAACCAACCCATTTGGGGTAGGAGGACTCAATAAATAAAATTGCAACAATAATATATACAATGCAATATAAATAAACGCACAATACGGAAATATAAGGAAAACACGACACCGACTACAAATACGACACTGACTCACCATACAACATTCTAATCTAAATGTAACTGGCGATGAAGGAATGGAAATGGCTAGCAAATAGCTAAAAATCCCCCCACACTTGAGCACTTCGTTGTCCTCAACGAATTTAGAGATTAACCAAGAAGATTCGGCATTCAAATGTGAGGGGCGGTGATTCTACTCGAAGTCAAAGCCACAGCACAAGAAGGTAGCTACAATAAATGTAGAGAAAATTAAATCTACGTGCACGTGACAAGTTTTGTGTGTACCGAATTAAGCAAGTACTCAAGTATTCCCTAAGATTCTAACAGCTAATCCCAGCGGCGACTGAGCACCGTGACCAAGTTGTCAAATAAAATCATAGAGCAAGTACGATGTGCCTAAAACGGTAAGTAAAGGGAGAGAAAAAAATACTCACAACCAACACAAGGTCGGGGACGAAATCCGATAAGTGCTGACTGAGATAGTAAGAACAATCCCCAAGCAAACATTTCCTGGAATAATGCAAGTTCCCTTGCGGCCGAGTGTGTGAAACACACTGGGGTCGATTGATTCGTTGCCGCTGATAAAAGAAGGAACGAAAAATCCCCAAAATCGTGATGCGAGCTCCGGAGACGGTCGAGTGCGCGGTAGCACACCGGGGTCGATGTCTTCTTCAAACTTTCCTTCACTTTCAAACTCAGACTAATCAGTATCAACTGATCCATGTTGTTTTCTCTTGTACCGAGTTGTGGTCGAACTGATGACAAACCCAAAGTACTCCCATATGTCCTGAAATCCCACCGCTAATTCTCCCTTTGGTAACTCAATCACCAATACCAATACAGTATACAAGAAAGCCAAATTCCCCACACGTCATCAACTACAACCAGTCAAGTAAAGTTCCAATCCTTAAAAACCCAGTATAGACTACAATCTCAGAATTGCAAGTCGTGCTTGGCGAGTCTCTAATTGAGATACGAATCGTCCTTCATCTTAGTTCTGCGGCAAAGGGTTAGGAGGCAGCTCATTGTCGTACTCGATTCCCAGAGTGTTCTAATTTCTAGCTTTCTAGAATTGAATTAGTCGAATCTAAATTTGCATTTTAGTTGGTTGCAATCAATTCGTCCAATTTTTTGAATGGTGACAGGATACTAAATCGAACCAGGGTCGAAGAAGAGGGAGAGGATTTTTTTTGGCGGCTCTGATTGCCTACCTGGTTTCTCGTTCGGACAGAGAGGTGTGGGTTCGGGGTGAAGAGGAGTTTCTTTTTCTGGGTTTAAGAGAAGCAAGCTACCGGCTTTAATGGCTGCCGGGGTTGATTCGCTCGGGGAGAAGGATGGGTTTCGTACGGAGGAAGTCGAGGATTTTGGGCTTCAGGTTTGGTAGGTCAGTGGTCAGGACGTAGCAGAGGGAAACTATGGTGTGGTTTGACGGTGGCGGTCGGCGCTGGAGTGTCCGTCCGTGGCTGTGGTGCGCTGGTGGTGCGCCGGAGAGGGGGTGGTGGTGGCCGGAGCTTGTGCGGTGGTCGGGTTGTTGGGGTTTGACGTAGGTAACGTAGCGGAATAAAAAAATTTAATTCCTACTCAAATCCCACGAAGGATCACAGGAAGAGACATTCATAACATGATGAAGGACATAAAAGATGTCTACCTTTTGGTTCGGGAGATCAGACGAAGAATATTGTCCTCGTCTCTACGGTTGATCCACGTCTAGAGGTGAGATCTAGATTCTTCCTTCTCAAGTGCTAGCTTGGACCAGAGGAAGAGGGAAGAAGGAATCAAGCAACCAAGGAGGCAAAGAGGGGTTTCGGCCCTCTCTTTGAAGCCGACGGGAAGGGGGCGAACGCAAGGGGGTTCGGCCCCTTTGTGTTCTTGCTCTCTCTTTTGATTTCTCTCCCACTCACTTATGTTATGAGCATTAGTTGTGGGAAGGAAGCTAGAGCATCCTTTATATGGTCCAACAACTCCTTGTTAACTACATAAAGGCCCTTCCTAGTTCTACATGAACTCGAATTAGTCCCTTCCTTGCATATTAGTCCTACTAAGTTTGCAAGGTGTTGCAAAGTGATCCTTCTCATTAATTAATCATATTAATTAATCCCAAATCTAGTTCTACTCCATTTGACGTGTGACCCCATAGGTTTCTACTTAGTTGGTAGTAACTAATTACTAACATGGAGCGGTGTCTAGCAACACATCCGTGCACCCAACTAATAGAAATAAGTCAGTGATCCCGACAAACCTTTGTGCCCAATATCACATATTACACTATCCATTTTTATCTATATCCGGATTGGACACGAGACATAAATAGTCACACTCGTATATCCAGTCCATAGTTCCTCGATTCTGGGAATATGCTTATGCAAGCATATAACATCAATATCTCCATATTGATTTATCTGAGTCTGGCCAGACATTCAATAAGCCTCATCCCTCGAGTGGTCATGGATGTTTGCTCCCATTATGTGGGAGGGACAAATCCTCTCTACATCACTACGATGTCTAAGCTTGCTTCCTATCATGCCCGATAACTACCTTTATGATTACCCAGTTACGGTGTAACGTTTGATAGCATCAAAGCACGATATTCCACAACTAGAGTATCTAGTGACTTCAAGTCTAAGGATTGCAATTATATTAGCACTACGAGAAGCAATTGTGACTTTAACATAATCTAGTGTATCCTTCTCGTTGTGAGTCAATCCAGTATGCCATTACTTTTAATGCATACCCATATGTTAGACTTGATATCTCCATATCAATCAACACACATACTAGTCTATATTTGATCGTCCTATTAATTAATATAATATACTAGGGTTATTTAAGATAAACAACACATTGTATCTAATGACTTCATTATATTAAATATCACAATAAATAATAAATGAATATTCTAGCCAACAACATTGTCCATACTAAATATTAGATTGTCTCTAGGGCACCTATTCCAACACGGGTGAGTGAGAGGATGGAGACGTCAGGCTTTGAGAGGGGTTGGTTCTGTGTTTACCCGATGATGGGGAGGAAAGGGAGTATAGATTTTATTAGGTTTTGAATATGTACACTCGGCTCCCCATAAAGTTCAAAAAAATGCATCCAGCACCCCCTTGGACCAAACTGAACTCGCCGACAACTAGGTCGAGCAACCTAATAACTAGGTCGTGCGACCTAGTTAAAAATTTCAGTGGGTTTAACTAGGTCGTGCGACCTAGTTATTAGGTCGTGCGACCTAGTTACCACCCAGCAAAAAAATGTATTCCTCCCGGCATGCTTTTTCTAGTATTTTGAGCTCGTAACAGCTCCAGATAAGCTCAAATATGGTATTTCACCCCCACACTTGGGATCTAACATGCCGTTTCACCATTTAGACCGGTAGCCCGTGGTCTTGACCTTCATTCGCCATTTCCGGATGTTTTTCGCCGCTTAAGCATCCTTTATCGCCTTTTTGATCGTTCCTTTGCTTTTTTAATGGATCTCCTCGACTTCAAGACTCCATTTACACTATAAACAATTCCCAATGTCCGGGGAATCCTTTGTTCTTCGAATTTGCTCTTCCAAAGGCCCGTTTGGCAATTCCGGATGTTTTTCGCCGCTTTTTATTCATGAAAACATCAAAAATGTCCATAACTCTCGCGTTCGGACTCCGATGCCTGCGATCCACTTATAACACAGAAAGCTCTCGACAACCCCCACACAATGACACTCTTCAATTCAGCTCATGGTCATGTTTGCAAAAAAAATCCTCGTAATCCGTGCCATTGTGTCAGCTTTCTCGGTTTTGCACTGCATTCTTTGCTTGCATCAAGATGGGGAGTCCGTATACGTTCTTCCTCAGGTGCGTGTGTTGAGTGAGTGTTGGAATGGCATCCTTCACCCGATTCTTCATTCCGGATCTCGATGCGCGTTTTGGGCTGCATTTTCTCGATTTTTATGTTATTCTTCACACGCGCATCAAGACGGAGGATCCGGAATAGGCCTTCCACCTAGAATTCATGCACACACTCATTGGAAATATTAGTCCCACTCTCTCGCACCTCTCAAATAAATTAAACAACATAAAATAACAAAACAATATGTAAATCTACACTAAAGCAATAAATAGGTTGGGTTGCCTCCCAACAAGCGCTTGTAATTTAAGTTCGACAGCCCGACCCAGTTACCTTAGATATGTTAAGGAGGTCTAGCACGACGTTCCTCCTCCTTCAATTTTTTGCTCTTGATCTTTTGCACCACATCATGTGCACACACCAGATTTGGCCTCTTTTCTGATTCGGGTGGATCGGGCTGCAACACTATAGGCAACCCAAGAGAAGGATCCACACGATCTTCTCTAAACTTGATCATAGCCAACTTGTTCTTCCCTTTGCCCGACACAAATTCCTTGAACACAAGTGATGAATCTAAATCCTTGATAGTAAGCTCCTCAGTCTCTAGATTCACATTTGCGCGCATTGTCTTCAAAAGCGGTCTTCCAAAGATAAGTGGCACATCGCATTCCTCCTTGATGTCCACTATCACAAAGTCGGCTGGAAAAACAAATGCGCCCACTTTCACAAGCAAGTTCTCAATCACCCCATTTGTCGTCACAATAGAATTGCCTGCCAGTTGCAGACCCATCTTCACTGGGGTTGGCACACCAATACCCAATCTCTTAAATAGAGACAATGGCATTAGATTAATACTTTCACCCAAATCGCAGAGCCCATGCGTGTGATATCCACCCCCAAGAGTGCAGCCTACGATGACACTGCCCGGATCTCTCATCTTGGGAATGTCTCGCTGTATTACGGTGATGCATGTCTCTGTCAGCTTCACCGTGACATAAGGATCTATGCTCCTCTTGCCCCATAGAATTTCCTTCAATTGTTTCTTGTATTTGGGCATTTGAGCAAGTGCTTCCACAAGAGGAATGTTGATATGCAATTTTTTGAATATATCCATAAATCTCCCAAAGTGTTCCTCGTCATTCCTCTTTATTGCCGTCGGATATGGTATTCGTGTTCATAAGTAGCCGGATTTTGAGTGTTATTGGGCTCTTCTTTCTTCTCAACCGTGTCCTTTGATTGGGGAATCATGGCCTTGGGAAAATCATCACCCAATTCCTTCTCAGTGGCCTTTGTAGCTTCAGCTCTCGCATAGCTAGGATATGGAGGATTCTTAGCATAGTTTTAAAAACCGGACCGGACCGGCCGGTCCGACCGGTTGAACCGGTGAACCGGAACTTAGCCGGTCCGGTCAGGTTAATAGACCGGGGATGCAATCAAACCGGTCAAAACCGGTCAAAACTGCCGGTTCTTGACCTAACCGGTGAACCGGCCGGTTTTAACCGGTTTCAGCGGTTTATGCAACTTTACTCAGCCATCTCCTTGCTCTTGGAAACCAACCAAAATTCAAGGTTTTCTTCTGCGTATTCTTGAAAAACAACTCAAAAAACATGATTTTCTTCTGTGAGACTGTTCAGATTTGAGGAAATCGTTGGCTCAGGCATCCGTGGCTGAAATTGACAGCCTTAGTTTTCATGGATCCGATTGCTGAAGAGTATAATCCTGCCATCACAGATTGTATTGCTGAAACTTGTTTGGGAAGAAGATGAGAGAGATAGAGAGAGATAGAGAGGATAGAACTTACCACTGTGCAATGAAGATAAGATTTATTTGAATCCCCTTTTAACAGCTAATCTACTACCACTAGTCTGTTACGTATCTGGGTATTTGTAATCTATCACTAGGCCATCTCATTAAATTATTATTTATATCATAGTGGAAAGTAGAGAGGGCTAGAGATGTAGGGACTTGGGAGTGAATTTTTTAAATTATTATTATTATTATTATTATTATTATTATTATTATTATTATTGCAAACAAAATATTGTTGACTTTATTGAAGAAAATTGTGAACTTTCATTTGGAAAGTTTTTATACGAAATTATCATCTTAATAAATATATTTCAAATAAATATCCTTTTTTATTATCAAATATATGTTTATGAATTTTGATGATGTAAAAATTGTGTTTTGATCAGTAAGTTAGTCGTAATCAAGTAATCTAGGAATTATTTTAATTATATATTTTTTGTATAATATATTATTTATACATATAAAAAAATGCAGTTGAACCGGTCCGACCACCGGTCCGACCGGTTGAACCATGAACCGGTGACTCACCGGTTCGATGGCCGGTCGGGTTTTTAAAACTTTGATTCTTAGTAATCACACCACTGCGAGTAGAAATAGCTTTAAGCTGCTCAGTAGGAGGAATGGTATTATAAGGAAGCACACCTGGTGGAAATTTAACGTTCTGATTGGCTATTTGCCCAATCTCCATCTCATGGCTTTTCACAGTAGCATCAATTGAAACCAGCTTCTAGTTCATCTTTGATAACAAGTTGTACAAGTCTGGCTGTTGATGTTGTTGTGTCTCCTGCTGTGGAAATTGCCTTTGGGTTTGATACTGAGCATTGGGCTGCTGACCTGGTGCATAAAGTCCACTATTCGGGTTGGCATAGCTGAAGTTTGGGTGATTGCGGTTATTGGGGTGGTATGTATTAGGCCACTGCCGCTGTCTCATAAAATTCACATCCTCAATACTACATCATATCCCTGAAAACTCTCATCTGATAGCAACTCACCCGTGGGTTTTACCTGTGATGAAGGCTGTAGACCGTTGAATGCTGATGTCATGGATTCAAGCTTTTTCTCCACAGACTCGATTTTGTTGACCAAAGATGCATCCCCAGGTCTCGAATACCTACGAGTCTCGGACCTCGTAGTCTCTCTCTTGGACACGTTGTTAAGCAAATCCTGAGCTCGCCGTGCTCCAAGCCCCATAAAGTTACCCCCAACTAGCATATCCAACTGGTCAGCTGTCTCTTTATCTAATGCGCTATAAATGTAATGTAGGAGTTTGTGCCATGGCTCCCCATGATTCAGGTATCTGTGAAGAATTTGGCTGAACTTTCTCCATGTATCTCCGAATGAGCTGTTTTCTTCCTGGGTGAACTTTGTAATCTCGGCCATTGTTGAGAAACCTTGGACGGTGGCAAATACCTCCTCAGAAATTTATGGCAGCAATCTGCCCATGTCACAATACTCCCAGCTGAAAGCTCCATAAGCATTTCTTGGCTTTTCCAGATAAAGAGAAAGGAAATAATAATAGCTTGACTGTTTCATCTGGATCCCTCCGGTCGTGCAAAGTAGAAGTGACCTAATCAAAAATAAGAAGATGGTGGTTGGGATCATCTCCTGGGACTCCAGTGAATGCGCACTCATCACGAACCATGATAATCATGTGCTGGCGCAACTCAAAATGATGGGCATTGATGTGTGGCCTAACAATGGTGGGTTGATAGCAGGCTGGAGTAGTTCGAAAAAAATCTACCATAGGACGATCTGCGTTCTCAACATTCTCTACTCGGACTGCTGGGTTCTGCCCATTGTTTCTGTTACCCCCATTGTTGTCACCATTCGCTCCTCCATTGTTACCCACTACTACCCCCACACCACTTGGTGGTGGATTTTGGGGATTGTGGCGTGCGAGAGCTGCTTGTACCTCAACCATTTGAGCTCCTGGCTCCTCAGTTTCACGCGCCATGTTGGCCACAATATTCTCTGAAGCGAGTCTGGCAGCTTAAGCATCTTGTGCTTCCTTACGAAGCCTCTCCAACTCAGCTCTCTCTTGATCTTCCATAAGAACTGAGTTTATTTTCCTCAAGTCTCTATGTCCTGTGCGCAATAAAGATTCCGGGTGCTCAAGTACCGGGTACAAATTTCCGTCACGAGAACGGGTCATGCACCGTAATAATCAACCTGAAATCAAAGATAGCACAAAGAAAGTAGGTCAGCGACGAATATTAACAAAAAAGTAAAATCCCTAAGGCTAGGAATTATAACTAATTTAGCCGAAGTCCCCGGCAACGGCGCCAAAAACTTGACACGATTTAACCGCAAGTGTACGACTGTCGCGTGTAGTAATATCCGGTAATTCCGGGTTTAGCGTTCCCAAGAGACTTCTTTGTAAATTAGTTAATAATTCAAATCCTTATGTGGGTCAAATGCAGTTGTTGTTTTTACTAATTCTATTAAATTAAAGAAAATAAGAATCTCAATTAATCGATTGAATTAATTCACGATTAATAAATACGAGTTGTTGTGAGTTTTTCTCAAGTTTGACAAAATCAAGATATCTCTACGGGTCACTAGGAATTCACACTATGTTGGATTTACGTTTTGTTAACACGATGATTCTCTCTAGTTAAACGAGCACTCATACGTTGAATATTTCTCAACCAACTTATACACTTAAACTATCATAGCCGATGTCTCTAGTCTAATCAAGTTCAAGTGTGCGTTAAAATCGTTAGTCTACTCTTTGTTCTTGGCTAACTAGCAAGATTTCTCAACCCTAGATTCTACTAGTGTGTATTTCAATATTCCGGGCAACAAACGTTGATGTCTCTAACGTTTACAACCTAACTCAATCCTATTAATACGTCTACCAATAGAAAAGATGAATGAAAAGCATAAAATACACATAACTAGATAAGAAATCATCAATTAAGCTTGAAAGCATGCAAGCAAATCCATATATCATCCAAAAAAGTGATCAAACCCTAGTTCCCTACAAGATATCTAGAAATAAGAGTTTAGGTAATCAAAAACATGATCACAATACAAGTTTTCATGATCAATAATCAAAACTAGAGAAGAAGCGGAGTTTTAGAAGCCAAACGAATGATCCAAGTGCTCCCAAGCTTCTCCAATCGTTCCCTAAGCTCTAAGACCTCCAAAGCAACGTCAAAATTTTTTTAGGTCTGAGAATACGTTTCCCCAGGTATGGGCACGTTTTTTGAATGAAATTTGGCCGAAATTGCACTTCAGCCACTCCAGTTTGTAATTCTCGGACAGAATTGTTTGCTGATCTTGCGCGGGCTGTATCTCCCTCATACGGACTCGTCTTCGGGCCTACCATATATCGTTGGAAATCTACGGATGTATACTTTCAAATTATTCAGTCATTGCTCCCAAAATATTTGTAGATTTTCTTGAGCATTGAAAAGAGTGCAGGCTGGTCTTGTGCGACTTTTCCAACTTTGCTTCGTTTTTTGCGTATCTTTTTCTCCTCGTCATCTAGATCCATTCCAAGCATATCCAAGTCTATCATAAGATCCATTGCACTTATTTTACCTGAGTTAAACAACACTAAATAACCCGTGCAATTACCATCGCAAATATGAGAGAAAACATGCTCAAATAAGCTAGAAACACATCTTTTCACCATTAGGCTTATAAATCGTCAAATTCACATATTTGTGCAAATGTAACATATAAATAATGTGAAATAAGCCTAATAAAAGTAATATGGAAGTATAATAATAACTCCTAAAAGAAAGTTATCAAGTGCCACCCCTATATATTCAATATATATTTTATCAATTCCTTAAGTAGACTGAGACAAACAAATGACATTAATATCCCATAATAATTCACCTGAGTATTGTCATCCATTTTTTTAAGTCACATTCATCGAGTGTTCATGGATATTTACTCCTGTTATGTGGGAGGGACAAAGCATATCTACACCACTCACCCCTCAGCATGATTCATGTCCAATTATCGACTTCATACACCTTCACTACAGGAATTATTGTTAAAAACGATGGGTGAAATCCGTAGTTTATAGCTAAATAATCGTAGTATATAGTTAATACGACGTTTTTTCCTAGCGTAGTTCCTAAAGGCGTCGTTGATATAAAAACTATGGTTCCATCTAGTATTTCCTATGTACTACAGTTCTAAATTCCCGTAGTATTTCCAAAGTTAAATACGACATGTGAAGGAAATCGTAGTATATTTGAGTATTAAAAAACTACGGGTTGTTGTTTACCGCTGTATCAGTAAACAACAGATATGTGTCTACCGTCGTATAATTAAACTAGGGACCAGCTCAAACGTCATATGTTAACCTGCCAATATTGTTCCCAAAATCCAGGACATTTTTGCACTCAATTCATCAACAACCTCGTCACAACAAGGTCTATGTTTAAAACCTGCTAAATTCTCATATAGTAACACATATGTTCAAACTGACTGATCAAAAACATTTATATATTTAACAAAACTTAAATTCATTTCAAGTTCACAGACATTCCAACAACGTTCTCACAACTTTGTTCTCAAAATACACAAGATTCACACTCCAACAGTCAACAAAATTTAAAAGTTGAACAATATTAATCAGAGCAGACAATCAACTAATAAGAAATGGCGACATCATCCCTCAAAAAAAAGAAACAGCAACAACAACCTCTTCAAAAGCAACAACAACATCGAGCACTTTGAACAACACCTACTAGAACAACAGCCAGCACTTTGAAATTTTAACAAATAGCAACACGATCCAAATCATCATTTACCTGAAGCCTTTCTCTTACTTTCATTGGAACGCTTGGTTTGCAAAATGTATAAAGTAACAAGTCAGAAATGCAACATTAAATAGAGCAATCTATCAGTATGCTTTTTTCCATGTTTTTGTCCAGTTCTTTATTCACAAAATTTGAACCAGTTCATGAGGTTTAGGTACAACACAATCTGACTTGGTAATTTTGTCTCATTGCATCAATTGTTAATTTAAATAATGTTTGCAAAGGGCACATATAGCAGAGCAGGTAAAGTATGTAAATATGAAGGGGTTTGGGACACCGGCTGAGAGTGTCCCTTAGTATCAAATATTTCTTGAATATATTCCTAGTGAAAGAGCTTGTGCAAAAGGTGCTTACCAGTGAAATGATCTCAGCTCTTAAACTGTAAGATTGCATAACTGCCGTAGAGATGTTCATGTTCCTTTATCTGTTTCTAATATCCATATTCACGTCATACGCTGATTTACAAAAAAAATGGTGAATGTTATTACTGTTTGTAATCTAACTTGGACATCGTTGCATAAAATAAATTAATAAACCATTAGATTCAAAAGAAATTAAATAGAATTTGCAATTAAGATTGGTTTTATAGATGAAGTTTGAAACAAGTACCAACGTATTTAGTATATGCATCACACTTTATATCAACAATTTTTCCTTCCATTCCACTAAAGAGAGAACCACATCAATAACCTGCAAATACATAATTCCAACAATTTGGTATTTAAACAAGTCTTTGCAACTGAAATAGGCATTGAAAAAGAAGTAAAAATTTAAAACTACGGTGAATGTAGAACTCAAAGCAGAAAACCAACAACGTTAGATTGATGTAGCAAAATAAATGGTCTTTCTTTACAAATTCATTTCGTGGAAACTTACATAAGTAGCTCAAGAATCCCAAAATCCTTGGATTTGACGGCACAAAAACCACATTCGAAAGAACAAATTCATTAGTAGAAACTATAAAAAATGATGTGAACACATATACCCAAATTCTACCTTGGATTTGATCATTGATTGGTTCTGAAAATGGTGAATCTGGAGCAAGAGAATGCACTCAATCTGTTCCGCCAGAGGAATTGATCGTCGTCGAAAAGGATCAATGGAAATACATGGTGGTAGTTCTTGATTTCGTTTGCCTGTCCTCAAATTCGCTCAGTAGAAATGCTACAAACCATCGTCTAAAATTAAATATAGCCTTGACATTCGCACATTAAGATCGCCCCAAGTGATGGTTAAAAATTAGTTACAGCCCTGTGCCTCGATGGCCTCAGACGTAGAGTTTCAGGTAATTATGTGCAATTAATGGCACCCATCTAAGGACATTATATTCAGTAGAAACATCACTCACCAGAGGGCAGTTGACCATAATTTCTATTCCAATGCTCAAATAGTACAACGTTGAGATGATTGAATGTGGTTAGGAAAAGGCCAGTAGTTAACCACGTTGGTCCATAAATATACTATTCAGACTTTGTATAGGTGTTTTCCAACTTGATGATGAACTCTATAAGAACAGTAATGAACCAAACAGTGATCAACATAGCTCGTCAAAGTTGCTTGCATTCAGCTCTCTTTTCTTGAAGATCTTTATTTAATGACAGTAAAACCAAATTAGTTTAATGACTAAGCTAATTGGAGAAAGGGTTACACTACAAAAAGATAATCCATGTGCTTGGTTGATGAACATTGTTTCCGTTTAACCTCTGCTAGAAGATAACCATGCAGTGAACTGCAGTGGGATGCCCTTCATGTGTTTAATGAGGGTTGGGATGTACTAACAAACTGCTAACCAGAAGGAGGAGATTTATATGCAAACAAGTTTGGAAATTTTATACCACTGGGTCAAGCTTTTTAAGAGACAGAGATACTTATGGTTATAAGGGGCCACTCAATTCAACCACTGTTTGACAGATTCATTGCGCTTCAACATACACATGGCACCAGTTCAAGATTGCAACATATGAAATGCAGAAGCCACAAAGCAATAAGAAAAAGTATGGGCATTTAATTTCCATCATCAAATAAAAGTTCCTACATCAAGTACTGTGAATTTGTGATTCGGCAGAGATTCAACTTATTCTTCTAAACACCTGCTAAAATCCCCAATTGGGGACCTCAAACCCTAGATACCTAATCCAAAATGGTACATACATATAACAGCAACAAGAACCCAATTGGCGACCTCAAACCCCACAACCCATAAATATAAGAACAAGAAGAACCCAATCAGCGACCTCAAACCCTACGCACCTAATCTGATAGAAGCCCCGACATACATAATAATAATAGTAAAGAAGAAGAAGAAGAAGAAGAAGAGGAGGAGGAGGAGGAGGAGGAGGAGGAGAAAGGGTACCTGCAGGTTCAATTCAACTAGAGACCCATCAGACGAGGTTTAATCGACCGGTTGATCTTAAGAACACCCTGCGTCTCTTTTGGGATGACTACAGTATGCGCGAGGTTTAGGGTAACAGAAGACGAAAGGGAGAAAAAAATGAAAAGAAGAAAGGAAAAACATTTTTTTAAGAAACAACTACAGTATAAATATAATAATACCTTTTTTAAATCAATAATACGACGGTAATTAAATATATTGTAGCTTACGTGTTACAACGTACGACGGTTAAGAAAAAAATTGTTATATATGTTAATTTCTCTACAGTAAATAATAACCGTAGTATATGGAAAACAAAGACTACGGTTTATTCGACCGTAGTATTAAAAAACGTAGTATATAACGATTTTCTAGTAGTGCTTGTTACAACATGATGTTTGGTGATATTAAAACACGTCAATCCTCTTATAGGGATGTAATGACTTCAAGCCATAGGACCACAACACCATTGCCATTATGAGAAACACTTATGACACTCACATAACATTACACATAGTGTTCTCGTGATGGGTCGATCTAGTACGACATTACTCCTAATGCATACCCATGTGTTAGAATTGATACTCATACCAATCTACACATATATTAGCCTCGAGGCACTATAGTAGTTCCAATTAACAATAATACTATAGTACGGATATCTAAAAATATAACATACATTATAAGGACTTTATTGTGTCAAAATATCGCCATAGATAACATAATGAATAAAAATAATTTTATAGTAAATGAATTTAACGATAATATAGATTGTCTGTAGGGCATACACCAACAATCTCCCACTTGCACTAGAACCAATCTGGTGTATGTTGTATACCTATTGTTCTAGTGTGACCCTCATGTTTACGATGAGCAAGGAATTTGGTAAGTCAGTCTGCGAGGTTGTCATTTATTGGTACTTTGTATATCTTCATATCTCTTCTATCGATGATCTCTCCAATTAGATGGGATCTCCTGAGTATGTCCTCGGACCGCTGGTGAGATATGATTTTCTTAGCTTGTGCGATCGCATCATTGTTGTCACAATATAATGTTGTAGTATCCGCAATACTATGGAAAACTCCTAGTTCGGTAATAACTTCATGATCGAAAAAGCTTCCTTTCAGCATTTGATGCAACAATATACTCGGCCTCTCTGGTAGTAAGTGGAGTATTTTAGACTCTGAATTATCGAACCAAAGGGAATTAAACGACTATTAGTCAATCAAGAATTAATTATATGATACTTAAGTAACCGGTAAGAAGTGGTTTGATGTTGAAAGTTTGTCACCCTCAAACAAGTTACTTAAATTAAAAGACGGACTAAGCTAACTTTTTTTTTGTATGTTGTTCAATGTAAAAGAAGAAAATTGTGATTGATATGATTATGGAGAGAACTAGGCAATTGATGATCCCTATGGCACTTAGCAGTTTCCAGATTACGCTTGAAACACTCTAGTGATGTTTAATTATACTGGGTTACAATCATCATGTTCTTATCTCTATCTCACATGAGTTTGCGTAATCACTTGACTTCGGGTCTTTCGGTCCACCATCGTCTACCCTTACGTTCTAGTTGGTTAGTTAGGCTCGCTCACCGGGTCCTGTCTGCCCACCGTTTTCACTAAGTCCTAGCGATACCAATCAAAACAACCCACACACATTTATTCAAGTTCTCCTCTCCTCTCAGTCTCATAGAACTACAAGAATACCTAATATGTTCTTCAACACGTCTCAACTAGCTCACTATCGTGCAACTATTTCAACAAATAGTATACTAAGGGTGATCAAGCCAAACATACAAAACACAAGAACAAGGAAGCTAACAAGAACATCAACTAGATTTAAGTATTCAAAACTTGAATCAAGTCTTCAAATCCGGAAAAAGCTAATCCAAACCCTCAATTGCCTAGCTTAATGAGTTTTGCTAGACATATGTTTAACATAGAAGAAATCTCCATAATCATGCAATAGAATGAAAGAGAGAGGAAATCAAACGAATAATCTTCAAGTCTTAATGATTTTGCGCCTCCAAGCTTGCTCTCTCCCGTTGTTCTTCCTCCAAAATACGTCAATCCTCAGTCTCCCCAGCCCTAGGTCATTTAGTGCATAACTCTCATCACTTGCTTAAAAAGTCTTCAAAATTACATTGGAACCAAAAAATTTGCGTGTTGGTCGTCAGTCTGGTCGTACTGTACTACCAGTCATACTGGTAGTACGACAAGAAGAGGGTGATTTTTTGCTGATTTCGCCAAAAATTCTAAGTATAAACTTATCTTACTACTAGTATAATGGTAGTACGACCAGTCTGGGAAAATAACATCTTTTTCTTCGCTTCTTTGGTCTTTCCTTTACCCGTCTTCCATTCCATGCACCGTCCTTGAGCCTTCAAAGGTTCCAAAGTTCGTTTCCTCTTGCCAATGCACGTCTCTCAGCTCCCGGTTCCTGAAAAGCACAACACGAAACATACCGGAAGATCAAATTTGACAAAATAGCTCGAAATTACACAAGAAACGCCCGGATTTCATGATTATGCTCAAACGCTCACAACATGCTAACATTCTCTCAATATGGCCATAAACTCATATAAATGCATGGTAAATCACACAAAACGACAGTGAATCTAATACGAATATAACTCCTAAGGAGTTATCAGTATGTCATCCACATACAAGACCATAAATACAATTGTGCCCCCGCTAAATTTTTGTAACCACAATGTTTACCTTAATTTTTGATGAAACAAAACTCTTTGATCGATCAGAAAAAAACTTACTCCAAGAAACTTGTTTTAATCCATAGATAAATCCTTGCAACTTACACACATTTCCGGCATGCTCTGGAAGGACTAACCCTCTGGTTGTGTCATGTACACATCCTCACAGAGGTTTTCATAAAGCAACGATGATCTGGCATTTATCTGCCAAAGCTCATAATAGTGGTAAACAACAATTCCGAGCAAGATACGGATGAATTTAAGCACTATAACTGGGGACAGGACCGACTCATCCCGTTGGCAACTTTGGTAGTTGCCTACGGCCTAAGATCTCGGAAGGCCTCAAAATTAGGGAGAACTAATATTCAAAAGTATAAGTATGAGAAAATAATTTGTTCAAAGTGAGAAAAAACCAGGGGCAACATTTACAATTAGAAGCAAGTGAGAGATAATGGCGAGGAAAAAGTACTATATAGATTGAGATTATAGAGTAATTAAGAGAAGATAATAAATTTTTTAGAGAAAAAACACGATATTAGTTATGACTAGATAGAAGAGGATAACATGATAAACTCTTTTATCGAAATGAATAATTGGTACCATATTATAATTAACACTACAGTGAAACTATTAACTGCTAAAAGAGCATTATTAACTAGTGACGGACTGATTAGAAAAAATCACTGAAATATCTAACCTCCTACAAAGCTATTATGTAATGAATTATCATGTTTTTAATTAATTATTTTATTTCAATATAATTAAAATATAAAATGGTTTTCATATAAGAAACTAATTGAAAATATATCAAATTTATGTTTTTTACCGTTAGAGAAATAATTATGTTATTACATGGATTTTTAAAATATTTAGAAACAATCCAAACTTCAATCGGACAAAAAAATAACACATTTGGTTTATACGATCTGTAATAGTTTTAAACAATTTTCTAAATAAAATAATACGATATTTAAAATATTTAGTAATGGTTTCATAAAATGGCAAGAAAAAACACAAAAAATAGTGAATTCAATATATGTATATATATGAAAAACATAAGCACAATTTGTGTAATCCATACGCATAAATAAATAAATAAATAAATAAATAAATAAATAAATAAATAAATAATTTGGGTAATTCGGGCCTCATTCAGAAAGTTCGTCCAAGGCCTCTCGAATCCTTGTGACGGCCTTGACTGGGATTTTTTTTTTGTCGTAGTCTATATCCCGAACTTACCTGAAACCTTTAGCCACCAATCATCCCTTAAGGGTAATCACATTACCATCAATGCCGATTATCTTCTTGACACTCCACTTGAATTGTATAATTTTTAACCCTTCAGGTGATTTCATAAAATTACATACTTTTTTCGAATACATAGATCATTTCAAATCTCATGACTCCATGTTATTTATGAGTTCCTGACCCACATACAACCTCCTAAAATGTTGCATGTTCATCTTGATCCATCGGGAGTACGTCACCAGTTTCTGTCTTAAGAGATCCATATCTCTCTAGCCCGTAAAGTATCGTACATGATCTACGATGTTCTTTTATTACTTGAGCATGTCGTTGTTCCACAACACCTTAAGGATCAAGTTCATATCCCACCAAACAATTAATATATCGTTGTGGTGCTTGAATTTCTCCAAGTTCTACTATCCTTCCAGTGGTTCCTTTAGGGAAAGATTCTCTTTCCAGAAACACAATAATCAGGCAGCAGAAAATTTAATCTCGATCGGATTATTTGAACTTAGTCCACGATCATCTAATTTAAAACATTTTACATAAACTTTGCAACCCCATAAATTATACAAAAGTTACATTTGAGAGCGTCACAAGAGAGCATTTATAAATTACATTTTGAATGTAATATTTGGTGATAAACATATTACTAATTGAAATTTTGGGTAATCTAGATTTTTTTTGCAATAACTACATAACTTATATATGAAACTAGAACCTCATGTGGATCTTAACTTGATTGAGTGTTATAATGAGAATTTATCATACAGTGAAGCAGATGGCCCTAAGTAAGGACTGGCTAGGTTAATTTAGTTTGACTGGGTTTCAAATAGGCTTTTGTAACTTGTATTTAGGCCAATTGATGTAAAAATATAGAGCGTTGGTAAAAACGCACTCGATAATTTTGGAAGCGGGATTGTGAGCAGGAGTGAAGCCCGTCCAGAGGTTTTAGGTGATCTAGATGCTTAATGTGATTAATTTAAATATATTATTTGTATTATCGGTAAGATCCCTTATCCAACCTCACTGACTCGTGAACCTTTATAATTTCAACTAATTGCTATTTTAAATATCTTATGAATTAAGATGAGGTGACAGTACCAAGACCTAAGTCACCTGAAGCGAGAGTGCGGATACAATAATTTCTGATAAGATTATGAATCTTTTATGTTCAAATATAAGATTACATGCCGTAAAATGTATAATATATGAATTTTTAAATCAATATGTCCCACTCAACCAGTGTTTATCTTCAAAACATCATCAAGAAACAAATATCTATTACACTCAAGTTCGAGTCGTCCTATTCTGCTGAAACCACACGATTTGGATATTTATGCGCAACTATATAAGGGTCATCAGGGTTCTCCAATATTATGATAAGCAGCCGCCAGTTATTTTCATCGTGTCTATGACACAATGAATACTTAATATCAAGAGGTACGACTCTATTGTAACTTGCATCGTTATTATGAAAACTTGTACAAATAATCATGCTTCATTTCAGAATATGTTTCTAATCACAACTGCATATTGAGGTAATTTAACGTATATATACATTAATATGAATATAATACAAAACATGTATGTATGACATCATTCTCAACCCGATCTATCTGTAAGATGTACATGAGAGCAACTCCATGTTTCATAGATCTAAAAGTACACCGGGTTTGCATATAGTATATTTATACTAGAGTGTAGTCCAATGTGAAAATCTTCATATGCAATTCCTTCATTTTCTCAGTATGTGCGCACACACTGATATCTTTTGGTTCATTTATTTTGTAATGAGATTGAGTGCTCAGTGTAATTGAGCCCGATTATTTAATTTCTTCCGTTGTAAAGTATTCAGTTAACTCTTTCACTAATTTTTATTTGTTATTGTCACTAGAGCAGATTCCATGAACTACGATTCTATGAAGTATGGTTAAGATTGATGTTCATGACATTTCTCAAAGTAAATTCCAATTACACAGGTGCGTGTTGCAGCATAGTAACTATCCCAATCTTTTGTCAAGTGATGACTCCTTACACTATTAATTGACATTATTATATGTTATTCTTTCACATGTTGCTGTATCTACATAAATTAACTGCTATAAATTTATGAAATATAAATATTTACATTAAGGTCAACACACAAATATAATAATACGAAGTTAAATTTTATGATTGTGCTACTTATGCCATTTGTCTCAACTTACACCAATTCACGGTCTTCATAGGTACTTTGATACTATTGACATTATGTGAGATACGTTACATTGTCGCTATGAATAATTGTAGGAAAAATTGTACCGACCCATTAAGTTTTATGCGATTCTTACAGTTATTCAGATCATACATGCATGATTCTATTTATTTAAGGTTCTGCCTAATTGGTTCGAGTCCGTTTATTTACTAAGCACACTATGGTATAAAATAATTCTATTTACATTAGTATTTTATTTTACCTAATGTCATACCATCTTTAGAGATATAGGGTAGGATATTATATGATAGGGTATGATATTGTAGATGTAATTGTGACATATGCACAACCCTGTTCATGATGCGTATTTTTAAAATATATAAGCATGTCGTAGACCGGTAAGAGATGTGTTGCCAGGTGCATAGAGGTTGTGAAGCTATAATACGGACATATGCACAAGTGAACATGCTATGAGTATGGAACGATTGACTGTGTGGTGTGTTTTGAGTCTATCAATATTTCCTAAGTCTTTTTAAGTTTTTCAGCTCATTAAACAAAGACACACTTGTACATTGTGGGACATTATTCTGTTTGGGTTATGGTTCGGTCTTATGACAAGACGAAATGGGTGTTGATTATAGAGCATATATTGTTTTACAAGAGTTTTATAGGGTATCAATTAAATTGAGATTTCTTTTCTTTTACTGCATGAAAAGTCTGGATGATTCCTTTCATGTACTTACACTTAATTGTACCGTTTTCATAATCAATGAATAGTAGGAACCCGTATTCCTAAAAAAATAGAATAAGAATACTAGGAACCCATTCCCATCATAGGGTTAATTCTTAGTAACCATCTGAATCATTGGTACCTTTTTCATGTCTTTCATGTTTGTTTGTACAAATATAAGAGCTATAGTATAATTCTAGTGAGGGGGAGGGGTGACGCTTGAATGTGACTGACTAACTTTTAACCATGAATATACTTCATTTACACTAAAACAATTACCAAGTCCAATCACCCTGTACTTTTTTTATCTTTACTTCACTTGGCATTAAATTTGTGTCATTTCTATTTCCCCCCAACAATATTTTTTGGTATAAATTTGTTCATAAGTTCATGTATTTTTAGATCTGTTTACTCGGAGCACGTCAAACTAATAATTTTTACCATTCAACATTGTTAGTATATATACATACACATTTATATAATTTTTGTAGATGACGTAGAAACTTGCAGTCGCTATCATTTATGTGCATATTTGGTAAATCCCCACTAAAGTGGAGTAGTTTGCAATTCACGCTAGAGAGGTAGACGAGCCTTAGCAAGCCATGTCGGACATGAGCACATCAAAGAAGGCTAATAGGCAACCGTAAATTATTCAACTTTCGAACTGAAGACTATAGGCAAGTGTTCAATATAAATAAACTTAAGTTTGCTTGCTCGACCCACTTAACGACACCCTCAGAGAGTAACTGATGTATCAGATAATAAGAAGATACAACATCTATTTGATATCATCTAAGCAACGCTTGAATTTCATACAGACACTTATTGTCAATACAGTATGATACTTATCATTTTGTGAGGGATAAATTCAAGTTTCATTACCTTCTAGTTATAAAATTAATTGTTTTGAGAGAAAATCATAATTTTATTGACATTGGGCCTGCATAGCCTTGTCATTCAAAATACAATGCAGAGTCCACAAAGGACCGTGCCTAATCCAAACAGTAAGTTGGTTTATCCCCTATACCCCTTACCCAAACAATGGGCAACAATGTTTGTTGCAAGTGGGCACCAAGTACATAGAGCATCATCAAATTGGCGCGACAATATTTTACAATCTTGTACCAAAACCCCAAAACCTATCTATCATCCACGTCATCTATCCCTTCGCAAGTCTAAAATTAGACCCTATAAATTGCTTTCAAGTTGAACGTATCGGATCCCAATCGATTTTGCTAGTCGAATACCCTCTAAGACAGCCACACCTTCTGCAAGTTTTCCCGACATCGGTGCCGTAATTGGTCCTGCAATTGCTGCTATTACAACCACCAACGAATCTCTAATAATAACCCCGATCGTCGTACTTTGATCTCCATCCTTCCAAGAGGCATCAATACTCAGTTTATACCGCCCCAACTCTGGCGCCCCTCACATAGTCGGCGCCATTGAAACATCAGATTAGCATTTGAATACGCCTCCAAATACGCCTCGACATCTCCCACAACCCTCGATTCGTCTTGCTTCGTGCCTTCAAAGATACTTTCATCACAAACCGTCCAAATTGTCCTCACAGTCTTGATAAATGGCTGTAAATTGTCCCCGGACAGTGCCTTAATGGATTCCGCAATCCACCCCACAGGGCTTGTTGTGCATGGACCCAAGTATTCTCTCCCAATTCTTCTAACCGACTTACATCACATAAACATGTGTTCTTTAGACTCATCAGAGCTCCCACACCAATAACATCACACTGGTAAATCTAATCCATGTCTACATAAATTAGATGTGGTTGAGAAGGACCGATGTAAACTCTGCACACATTATGGATCATCTTCAACGTTATATGATAATAGTTTATAGATATTTGACGCTAGATGTTATAGCTTATAATTTCAGTCCTAATTAGTTAATGATACTGTAGTTATTTCAGTGAGTAGAGTTATTATTACTTTCTATACATATGTTTTTAGTATTGTTTACTACTAACTGGAGGATAGAAATGATGTATTATTAGTGAATTAGAGGGTGAAGCACAACTTAGTCATCCACTTCCTATTCTTTCCTTTATTCTTTTCTTTAACACGCTATTCATAATAACTGTTCACGAAAACATTCACAGCTACGTATTGTTCATCAGTCGATATCGATTATTGACTTCCCCGACCAGAATTTAATCCCTTCGCATATCCGTAAAAATTTCTCGATATCGATATCGAGCCTGATGTACATTCTATAGATAGATTCAACATAATCAGAACCAAGTTGAGAATGCACATTCTATAGATAGATTCAACATGTGTGAATTTTTTAACGAGCCTGATGTAATTTTAAAATTTGCCGATGTCTTGGACCCCTCAATAAAGGCGGTAAAAAACCTTTTTCAAACTTTACCACATTTTTAATCGTGGTCGAAATATGGTGAACATTATCATAAACAACAACAACTATTGTTTAAATTTACAGTCACAGTCCATTTAACATTTTATTTTTAATGGGCTTGGCTGTGATAGGAGGAGTTCGAGTGTTTTGACCGTGGACTCTCTTGTCCGGAAAATACACACTGAACGGCAATCACGTGTTGTAAACCAGACACACACACAGTGAGAGAGAAGAAACATCCCCCCCTAACGTCCCCACCCACGAGCCGCGTTTGACGATCCAATAACGCGAATCAGTGTGTGCTCCTAGCCGAAAGCTAAATAAAACCGAAAATAAAAACAATAAACAAACACAGCTCACCACCACCCTCAAGCTCAACTCAGTTGGACTTCTCTCTCTCTCTCTCTCTCTTTCCTCTCCTCTCCCTCTTGTGTTTCGTCTCGTTCTGAATTTACCCTCTCGCAGATGCGTCCACGATCGGAGACCACCTAATTCACTACAATTCTAGGGTTTCCTCTCTCCGCAGAGTTCGGAATTCTTCATGGAAGGGGAAGATCCTAAGGGTTTAGGTCCAATCGGAGCTGAAGCCGGAGCCGGAGCTCCGGGAGGACCTGCGGTGGTCGCCGGAGTGAGCGATGGTGGTCCGATTGGCGGATTCAACGCTGGAGCTGCCGGAGGAGCTCCGTCCATGGTGGATAAGGTGGAGGTTGGTGCTAAGAGGAAGCGAGGTCGTCCGCCGAAGAATCAGGGCAAGCAGCCTCCGCCTCCGAAGAAGAAGCCGAAAGAAGACGAGGACGTCTGTTTCATTTGCTTCGATGGTGGTAGCCTCGTGCTCTGCGATCGACGGTGGGTGAATTTTGGTGGTTTAAAGTCTCTGATTAATTAGGCCTTTGGTTAATTCATTTCTTTAGCTTACCTTTTTGCCATAGCACATTTCGGAAGCACTTTCTATAACGTTATGATTCTTACTAAGCATAGCTTTGATGTAGCTGAGAAATGGAAACCTAAGAAATGGAAGCTTAACCGTTCCTTTTCCGTGTACTCATCTCTGTCGTTTTTTTTTCCGTTTTCGATTGTTTTGTTTATTAGGGACTGTCCAAAGGCGTACCATCCAGCTTGTGTGAAGAGAGACGAGGCATTCTTCAACACCAGGGCTAAATGGAATTGTGGTATGTTACCCGATTCAACTTCTCGAGGGTTAATTGTTAGCATTATCGCTATTGCATGTGGAGGTGCTTGCATGTTTGGTTTGAGTTTTCCTGATGTGTGTGTGTGTGTGTGTTATAACCAATCAGTGTTCTTGAGGATCATACTTAGGGATTACATTGAGAGATGTAAGGTCATATAAAAAAGATCATACTTAGGTGTCAATTAACCGATGGAACCGACGAAGTGTGTGTGTGTGTGTGTGTGCGCGCGTTACAAACACACACACGAAATATTTACCAACGAATATTCGTTGGTAACCGTCACTATTCGGTTACATGGATTTTATTTCCCAGTTATTTCCGAATTGAGTATCAGTATGAATGAAAACCCATAATTTTAATTTTAAGTTACAATAAAGTGTCATGTGCTACACACGTGCTCTTAGCTACTAATGCTTCTGTTTCTTCTCTTCTTATAGTACGAATTCGTTGGCACACACGTGTGTCTTAGCTAGTATGAATTCGTTTGGTCTCTTCTTGAGGATCATACTTAGGTGTCAAGGAACCGATGGAATTTGTTGTAGCAAAAGATGAATGTGGCAGTTGCAAATCTGCAATACTCAATAGAGTTACGACACATGCTAAATTTAGGAATTGGACAATTGTTGCATTTAAGTAGCATATATCACGAAGGCCTGTAGATACGCAATATGTTTCTTCAGCAAGTCATAATGCATAAACCGCCAATATTTCCTAAATGGCCAAATCTGGTAAGTAAGGCCTATAAGGTAGTCCATCTTTCCATTTGGAATGAAATAGCTACCTTTACATTTGAAGCGCGTGCAATACACTTCCTCCCTCTTTCAGTGTCATGTTTGACTCTTTATCGAGGTTGAGGAGATGCTTTTGACTTGATAGAAATGTTATATTTCCTTCGTCTTGTATGAATACTAGTAATTGCCCGTGCCTAAAGGAACAACCGCAAATAAGCTAACAATTTGTTACTCTTCATTAATCAAAATAGGTAATGAATGCGTTTAAAATAATTCTATGAATTTTAGTGAGCAGATGAGGCATCTCGTCGAACACAAACAAATAGACTATTACTGGCTAAGTACAAAATAGGGAATAAGAGCCAATCCTTTTGATCACCAACTATAATTGTGCATAGTTTACGAAGAAGTGTGTGCATCAAAGATAGAACTTATAAAAAAAAAAATTACAGCAAACAAAAGCCTAAGCTAGGATAATCTTGTAAAATTGCATCAATTTTGTGGAATGAGGAGTTCATGAATACTTAGATGATGACCTTCGTGAAGCCCTTCCCCTCTGGACCAAAAGTACCATAATTAGTGGCACTGCTTCCTTTATTATTGGTAGGACATTAAACCACATCAGTGAAACTAATAAATCAAAACTTAAATAATTTGATTCCTCATAACCACTAACCTTCTCTGAATTTGCTGGAGAAGACACTTTTCATAGCCTCATATAACTCACTTATTTTGATATCGTTTTGGCCACCATATGACATGGATCTCATCTCATATAACTTCTATAACCCTGTTTAGAATTCAATTATATAATTCTTCTTAAGAGTGATTTTCTAAAAGGAACAAAAAACATGCAACGTTATGAAGTCCCAAATTTAGATAAGAAAAGAAGAAATTTACCAGGTAGAGGATGCCGAAATCCAGGTTCACCTTATCTTCATATCACGAAGAACCCTAGAAACTGTAAAAAAGGTAAAAGCAAATTGGTAGTGACATAGAGAGGGAGAGAGTTCGAGGAAATTACCTGGGTTATATGATGAGCAGAATCTGACGTTGGTGATTGTTGCAGACACAACAATCATGGGCATTTAAATTCGTGAGATCCTTGACTTTTCGAGGGAATATAACAGAGAAGGTTCAAACTAATAAGAGGACACTAAATTGTTAAAAAGTACAAATCGTTAGAAGAAATTGAAGAAAATTGTTGAAAAGCCAGATCCAAATTACTCAACATAAAAAATAAAAAAATTTGAACCATTCCAAAAGAGTACTTGAGAAGGTAACAAACAAAATATAACACAGCTTATCGAGAAGCTTTGTAGTTGGCGATTCACAATTCAACAAAGCCTGCCCTTTCTGTGCAGCAAAAAGTATTTTGCAACAAAAAAGAGCCTCGAAGAATAATCTGTGATCTCATCACAACCATAACTCAATCATCTTATACATCATGGATGCTTCGGCTTTTTTGTGTCTGATTCAAGTTCTTCGACCCCTAATACAAAATGAGGCAGGATTGCTGTGGGGAGTTGACAATACCCGGTAGCTGGCGATAGTTGCGGCGATAGTTGAATTTCTGAATGTACATGATTTCCTGTGCAAAGAAGTGACATCTTAGTACATTCATGAATTGCAACAAAAAATAAGCAATGCAGATTTGGAAAGGTCACACTGCATCCTTCAGTAACGGCATTACTGCACTGTAGTATAGGTTTAGATCAAGAACATTAATATATTAGTATCTATTTTATTAAAGACTTCCTCTTAGTTACAGTATCTAGACAATTATGCATTCTCAATTGAGTAAACTCACATACAGAAGGTCTACTACGCTGAATCCTTGATGGCATAACCCGCTTCGTTGAGAGAGGAATGGGCATGGCTCGCTTCTCAAATGACTCTTTCCTCAGCTGTGTAAGTGATCTAGCGACTGCCAGGTTTTGGATCGGATGGTCCAAAGACAACTCTATGAGATTTGAATTATAGATAATATACCAGTTCAGTTCTTTCGGCCTGGACTGTTTTTTTTTTTTTGTTATTAAAAAAGGTATTAGAGAAACCAAGTTGTGAGTGAATTTAGGCCAATGGAGGCTAATGCTACAACGAAGTTTCCTGAAACAGAATATATCTGGCTGCTAGAGCTGTACATTGCCGCGGAAAGCTAGGCAAACATGCTTTATGGTGGAAAGAGAACGAGAACATCAAAATTAAAACAAAGAGACTTTTCTAAGCTAGACACCTCATCCAAGTATAAGCTAAATACATAGGTAAACTCTTAATCTTCATTTTATATGAATCGACGTTGGATGCAAAATGCGATAAGTTGATACTTTCTTGTATCTAAGAGTCATTGAAAGGGGATGTTATCTGTTGTGCTAACCCATTGTTGCACAAAATAATGAAAAGATCCGGTGTAATCGGTGAAACGAAATCTGGTATAATAGGTAAATCCGTAAATGGGTGTTTCAGGTATCTGAAGACATAGGAGATGTATGGTGCAAGACAAAAACCTTTATCTCATACGAAAATCTATGTGAAAGAAGACGACCTGAGAGTATCACATATCATGCTGAGATTAGCTCACATAGTTTTAGATTCCCACATAGACCGAATATGTGTTTTCAAATAAGATTGAAGTATATAAGATACCATGTAATCTTAAGAACTGAAGGTAAATGAATCCCAGGCCCCTATATGAAGCCCCAACAATTAGTCTTATTCAGTACTGAAGCTATTATTTTTCACTCCTTGAAAGAAAATCCTCACGCAACACATATGTCATTATTGTTCTCCTTGTAGCTACATACAACAGCTTAGATAAATCCTCCCTTTGCCATTTTGATGGTAGGCCCTTAGGCCAACAAAGAATACAGTCAAGCACCTATATTGACGCATAGAGGGTAAAGAGTTGGGATAAGGACAATAACATGGAAGCACCTATATTGACACAAAAGAAGAACTCACAAAGATGCAGAGCACTTACGGAGGGTCAAAGACATAACAGACGGCTTTTACTCAAAGGCGGTATAGGAAATTAAATGATTAGTAGCTGAATCCTCAGCACCCAAATCCCCAAAATACTAATGAATGGAACACTATGCTTGGATGAATTCAAGAAAAATAGAATTAGGAATGGTAGAGGTGAATTTACGAAGGATACCTCGCGAGGTTCACTGCAAAAATTGGTATAAGGGTTCATCGATTGGATCCAAAGAAACCCTGGGGAAGGGACCAATCTGGAGTTAACCTAACAGAGGTGTCTGTCAGATGGAAGAAGAACGAAATCGATTAATAGAACAGATAAATAGATCGAAATTGGAGTGTATTGAACAAGAAAGAAATCAAAATAGAAGCAGACCTGAGCAGATCTCTTGATGGAGTAATCCTCCGGTGATGGGCGGCAGCTAGAGGTGGAGTGAGGGGCGGCAGCGTCGCAGAGGAAAGCGAGAGGTTCGAGAGAGAAGGGAGACCTGGACCGAGCGATTGAGACGACGCTTCATTCAGAGAGGAATATTATAATCCAACCGATGAAAATATGTTACAAAAGAAACTTTAATCCAACGGTTCAAAATGTCTTTCGAAACTGTCTTTAAAAATACGTATGGGACCCACACCGTTCTATCTTATTATATAGATCTTTCTTCGTAGCCAAATTGTGTTGAAATTTGAATTTGAAGATAGGCTAGGCAGGGATATGGTTCTAAACATCAGGTGTTAGCTTTACGTAACATATCTGCTGATACTCATCAAGTTGGTATCATCGATATATGTGATTCCTACAGTGTAGTGAATCACAATCATAAAAATATCGGTCCGAGAATATCAGTACACTTTCCTAACTGTATGAAATTGGCCGATACTTCCGCTATTTTCTCAAACAAACAAGAGTAGATTCGGTATGCATCAGGTGAAGATCAAATCTAAAAGAACTAACCTTCATGTTCCTTCAGGCTCAAGAGTTACTTCCATAACAATTGAGCTAAACACACCCATATAGTTCACAATATAGGTTAATAGCTCGTAAAAAGACCAGATAGATCCTTAATATGCTCTAGACATTGTTGTAAGGGCTCTTTTTCGCAGACTCCAGTGTTCTGAAAAATTAATACTTCGGTTACGGGTTTCCCGTTACAGACCTCCAGTGAGACACATAAACTTGGTCCCGGGGAGGGGGGGGGGGGGGGGGTCCAACACTGTCTGGAAAAGGAAGAACATACGTATTCGATAACTCTAATTTTACTTGATTTTTCATTCACTGATCGCATTTGGTCTGAAAGGTTGGAAAATCGACATAGTACAGGCAGATATTCTAGACATAAATTGGCAATCATGGTTTTCATGCACAAACTTTAAGAGGGTTTAATTTGGAAATGAGCATGGAATGTAACTGCGGTAAGATTGTATGCATTGATGGCCTTTTGGACTTACTTATCCAACATTATTGGGTATCTTTGAGGACCATTGATATCTCTAATTTCTATATCAGATTTTCAACATGTGGATGAAACAAAGAGAGAGAAACCCTTCCCTTCACCTTAACCTTAACCACATGTTAAAATCTGATTTTATTAATCTGTGTCTCCGCCTCTCCGGTCCCCTGACCTTCTGAATTTCTGTAGAATGTGGCTTGGCATCCCTCCTATGGGCTGAATATGTAGTCAATAAGAGATGCAGGGAGGTGGTGTATAATTGGGTTTGCTATTTCTCGTTTGATTGTTGTGGAGGATGGAGGGGGGAGAGAGGGAGCTCTGAGGGGTCAGGGGTTGGGTAGAGTGTGAGAACGTTTCTCAGGAAAAATGCTAAAGAGGAAGTAAAAGACGATGGATTGAGAGATTGCTGGGTTCGGCCACCTCACTGCAAGTCACGCTCAGTGACCTGCCTTCCTTTATGCTTAATTCAGCAGAGATCTGCCACTAGTCGGATATCTTTAGATTGGCTAGACAACCTCACAATGTACCATTTCTGGTCCACCAGATCCGATGCTGGTCTGCACAAATCCACTCGGGCTTCACAGAATTGCCTTGAAACAGGTGGCTGCCAAATTTGGCAAATAATGTAAATTACGTAATTTAGGAACCTGAAAAGTCAGAGACCGAAAGTCAGGATCTATAGTATCACTAGCATTTTACCTTTCGTGGGAGAAAAGAAATATTGTGAAAGAATATGTACAAACTAAGGCTGACATTATTACAGAGAGACTATCACAGTCAATGATGCTGCTCCTGCTGCTTCTGACTTTGTTCTATATGGCTGTGGAATGATCATGCAATTGAAGTTTCAAGGTTTTTCTAGTGGTGGTGGCAGCATATGGTTGATGTTTAAGTTAGAGCTTACACTCTTGACACTTTTGTGTGAAGAAATTGGAGAAGGGCTTGGGATGTTTGCATCACGAAGTTCATCACAAAGCTGAAGGGAAGATCATAGCTTTCTTTTCGAGAAAGTGTATTCTTTGCGGTTGGTTTGGTTGTCGTTGGATTTGGAGCTGGATTTGGGAGAATTTCAGACCTAATCCAGCGTTTGGATATATTTTAGGGACTTGGATTTGATTTGAAAGAATTCCAGTCCTTTTGATTGTGAATAATTTCAAATTCCATCCCAACACATGTACTTTGAAATTGACACGCGAGGCGGGGCGCTTAAGTGGATAAGACGAGAGATAAACAATCGGCTTCAATTAATAAAACCGATTTTCCATCTTTTGTTTTCGAAGAAATAAAAAACTTGCCCACTTTACAAAATGAGGTTCAAACGCACCAACCCAAATTCGCAAGCTTCAGCCAGTTTGACCAATCCAGCCTACAAACAACCCTGGTTTTCCTTTCAAACAACAAATATTGAAAAATTTTCACGTTACAAAAAGATTGACAATGTTGCTGTACGTTTCTTCAATATTTTATATAACAAAACAATTCACCTATACCGACATTACAATGGGGCTGTTTGGATACAATTAAAATGAGGTAAAGTATAATTCAAAAATCTGAGATTTCAGTCAAACCTCTCCAAAATTATGGAATTCTCCGGATTCGTCGTAATTTTTTCACGGATATCCGCATTTCGTTTGGGGATTTCCGGATTGTTTTGGTTGAATTCCGGAACATTTGGTGGGAAATTCTAATTTAAAAAAAATGCAAATATAACGAAAAATTTACCAATAATCTATCAAATCCTAACACTCCAGGTTAAATGAGAATTTTTGCTAAACCACTTAATTTAGCTCATCCAAACAACCCAAATGTTAAATTAAATGTGAAAATTTTGATTTAGTCTAGTCATTCAAAATAATTTAATTTATAGTAACAAGTTTACATGTTCAAAAATTAATAATTCTATACAAATCCAATCATACTACCAAATGTCCACGAGTTTTTTAAGCCTCGATAATAAAATGTGGGTCTAACTGGCTGAACCTCAAATTAGTACCTCACCGTTTCGATGTCCGCTCCCTTGTCAAATGATTGTCACTTGGCTTTTTAAGATGAAATAGCGTCTAGTTCAATTGGGTTTAACCTTTTTGAACTATAGTTTTGACATTCATTTCAATTCAAAATATTTAGTAACGCGGTAACCAAACAACATATATCAAACTCAGTATTTGAAGTTCTATATTGTTACTACCATAGAAACAAAAGAATTTGAAACCTTCTGTATTTCAGATTCCAGAACAAGAAATTTTGGATATGAAATCCAAATCTAAATCCAAATTCTGGTTGCCAAACGCAACCTGAGGGAAATGGAAATACGTCTCCTAAGTTTTGTGTACAACTTCAGTTCCGTGAATTTGAGTAAGCTTACTGGTCTTGCTTCCAATTTGTGTCGCCACAATTTTTGTGTAGATGCGAAAGATGCTATGAGTCTGACTTGGGATATCATAGTTTCTTAGAGATATAAGCGTTCTTTGAGGGAATTGAAAACACGTCTGCTAGATTTTGTGTACAACATCAGCTCTGGAAATTTGAGCAGGCTTATCCTGATACCGATTCCAATTTTTGTCGTCACAAACACCATTATAATGGTGCCTATCTCGTGAATCTCTATGGTCATAGCATATTTTTCATTTACACACGTATTTTGATGTACCTTTTCGCCTGCAACATGCCAACTAGTCATGATTTATTCCAGTAGCAGGAAACGACATAACCACTAACCTGAGACAGAATTGCAATATCAGCCTAAAACTAGAGGATCAGTACAGCCACCGTTCTCTCCTCTTACGACCCTCAATCCAGTGACTCACATCTTCATTTGTAGGAACTTCTTGTGGGTGATCCATTTCAACTCTGCTGAAATTCTGTTTCAGTGTATATAAGTTTTTGGTTTTTGATGGCTCGTGCATGCACTATCTGATTATGCGATCTAAAAATTGAATTTATTGTTCATTTGGATTTTCTTGACGATGCTGGTTGAAGTGGTTTGCAATATTTGGCATTTGTTTGAAAACTGAGATTGTGTCAGAATGGTTGGAAGGAGGGTGAATTGGTGCTAAACAGTGATAGGGATTTATTCTCAAAGCTCTATATTTGATAGTGAGTTTGTTTTGACACATTTGTTAGTGGCAGGAAGTATGCAAATTTTCCTGGAATTGTGTACCTCATATTGGTTGACAGATCTATTAGCCATTTACGCTATACTCCTTCCAAACTGTTTTATGTGTCCCATTTGGATTTTCACTAAGTTCTAGGAGCTGCTTTTGACCTGGTAGATTTACCAAAGCGCCCTTTGCATTATGTGCCACTTCTGTTAGGAAGTAAGAACAAAAAGGGGATATAAAGGGAAAATTAAGTCAAAAAGTAGATTTGTTTCACAGTAATCTATTTTTTGACTTGACTTCCCCTATTTTGTGTGAATGTGTCCTTTCCTAATCGATATGTCTGATCAAACAATTTAGCTTTTGCGATTTGTTTGGCGGTTACAGAAATTAAGCTTTTGGTTCTAGAAGTAACCTTTTCCTTTTCTTTCAAATGCACAATCATCTCACATTTTCTTATTTTCTTGCTAAGAATTAGATTTGTGAACTGAACCTTGCCAAACTCCTTGGTGATGCATGAAATTGTGTTTGCGTTACATCTGTTTACTTGTTAGTGCTCTTATTATGATCTTGCAACCTTCATACTTAGCTTTCACATAAATATCTGCTTGCTAATTTCTAATGTTAAATATCTCAGGTTGGCATATATGTAGTAGCTGTCAGAAGACATCCCATTACATGTGCTACACTTGCACGTATTCATTGTGCAAGGCATGCACTAAAGACAGTGATTACTTGTGTGTGAGGGAGAACAAAGGCTTTTGCACGACTTGTATGGGAACTATTATGCTGATCGAGAAAAAAGATCAAGGAGACAAGGAAACTGTACGTGTATTTTTTCTCTCCCAGCATTTACTTCTCTTGCAAACTACTTAAATTGTCTGTTAATCTTCAGTCTCCATTTCCCCGTCTGATCGAGGTAACCAGTAAGATAAAGATTACGTTACTTCTGTTTGGTTCAGGAATGGACGGTTGTTGTTGTTTTCTGGTTTTCTTATTCTATTGTCAAAAGTTCCCTTATGTGAACCACTCTCACTGGCATGGAGAGGTAATACACACCAGACGTCAAATGACTACAGTATAGTATAAATATTTAGTGGCTAGAAGGGGGTCAACAATGTATATATAGAGCCTGTTTGGTACCAGCTGAAAATCTCAATAATCAGCTGAAAATAATCTGAAAAGAAAATCCAACTTAACTGAGAATCACAATCTGTTTGGATACCAAACATGCACATAGATATTTATACAATTCGATCCATTTAACTGAGAATACACACCAGACGTCAAACAGAATTGCTGAAAAGATGTCGATTTTAATCCAATTCGAATAAAATCTTGGATACCAAACATGCACATAGATGTGCTTTACCAGGTTTGAGGTAACCTCGCAAGATGCGTGTTGAATGGTGGTCTTTTATGCAGTAATTTGAGTGTATCGATAATTGATTGTATGTGGTTATCCATACCAGTTGCTAGAAGACTGAATTTGTCAATTATCACAATTTCTTAAGCTGTCCAGATCGTGCAAGGTTCAGTCAGTTATGTCTTTACATAAAGTAGTCTAGCATAAATATTATCTGGAATGTCTGGCAAATAGGTGTTGATAAATGATTTTAGGTAGTGAAGATGGATTTTTATGTCACATGAACTTCATGAAAACATGAGAAATTCCTTGGGATTTCTAATATACCTGGCACACTGTGCTATGGGAACTTTATTTAGTTCATGTAGTGTTTTTTCATAATATCCAATTTATCTGTTATTTCTGTACAATCATCTGTGGATTGTTTATGTTCTCTTGACGTGATTGCTTATATTGTCATCCTAAATTGATCGGTATCCATTTGTCATCTTATATTTGGAAATTTCACATTACCCAGAATTTATGTTCTTACAGTAGAATCTTCTGAACTGTTAAATAACTGGGCGTTCTATGTGTCAGTCTAAGGTTTCTAATTGCGAATTATTGTCTAGATATCAAGTCTTTAGTCATGTCTTGGTTTAATGTCTCCTGTAGTTGGCTTCTTGTTTGAAGTTCTAATCTAAAATATGACTAACTGTACCTGTAACTCGTACAGGCTCATGTTGATTTTGATGACAAGACTAGCTGGGAATATCTTTTCAAGGTGTACTGGGTTTACTTGAAGGAGAAGCTTTCTTTAACTTTTGAGGAGCTTACTCAAGCTCAAAACCCCTGGAAAGCAGCAGCTGCTGTGGTCCATAAGGTACAGCCACTGGATATACATTCTAGTCCTAGTAACGGGAATAATTCTATCTTAGCAAAACCTTCTGGACAGCCGGGGGCATATAATTTAAGAGAAAAAAGGACGAAGGGATATTCAGACTTATCCCACAACGGAGATTCTCCAAGCACAGATCAATCTATTTGTGAAAACGGCCATCTTAATGTTGAAACTGCAAATTGGGCATCTAAAGAGCTCCTGGAATTTGTCGCATTTATGAAAAACGGAGACGTGTCCGAGTTATCTCAGTTTGATGCACAGACACTATTGTTAGACTATATAAAGAGAAACAATCTCCGCGATCCACGCAGGAAAAGTCAGATCATTTGTGATTCTAGGCTCATAAATTTGTTTGGCAAAGTACGAGTGGGTCACTTTGAAATGCTTAAGCTTCTAGAATTTCATTTCACTGCCATGGAAGATCACCAGAAAGATGTCAGTCAAGGTAATAAGGACGCCTCTGCAAGCCAGGTCGAGGGCAATGGGAACAATGATAGCCTACTGATGACAGGAAAAGATAAGAAACGTAAATTTCGCACAAAAGGTGAAGATAGTGGACTTCAAGCCAATCTAGACGACTACGCTGCTATTGATGTTCATAACATTAATTTGATCTATTTGCGGCGGAACTTGATGGAAAATCTAGTGAAAGAGAATGTGAAGTTCCATGATAAAGTTGTTGGCTCAATTGTGCGAATACGAATTCCTTGTGGCGACCAGAAGCAAAATATGCATAGGCTTGTCCTTGTCGCAGGTATTAATGACTAAGCTACTTTATTTGCTCATTAACTGTGAGCCATATGTTAGCAAATAATTTAAATGTTAATATTTTCTTCCAGGCACTTGTAAAGCAGCAGAACCTTACAAGATTGGTGAAGTAACGTCGGATGTCATGCTTGAAATATTAAATTTGAACAAGAAAGAGACCATTGCCATAGATGCAATTTCCAATCAAGAGTTCTCTGAGGTGATTAAACTAGATAATTTGATAACTGCCAATATGCTTACTTTTGCTTGAATGTAAACAACCTCGAGCATGTTATAATTATAACCTTCTCAAAAGCATCATTATAGATGAATCATACCAGAATGTTTCTTCTGTAGTTAAAATGTATTTGGCATATTATAAGGATGTAAGCTTTATCCACTGGTGGTGGCACCATAGAAGAATGTTGAACGTATAATGTGCTAACCTGTCCTGCTTTGGTTGAGTAGAAATTTGAAGTGTAGTTAATAGTGAACCATCTTGTTCAATCATGTTGGTCGTCACTAACGGTTTAAGAGCCAACCCTGATTCGGGAAAGGCGTCGAAACAATGGACAAGTGGAGGTCGTGGGAAGGGGGAGGGTCCCTGGGTGTAAACCATGCAGCATTAAGCTGTTCTTTTGCAACTAATGAGCTTCTTTCGCAACCTCTTTCAGAGGGGAGTGAATGGGAAGTCATCTTCAGTTGAATATTAATTTAAAGACTAACTAACTAGAATCCTTCTTGTCAGTGGGTCGGGTCCAGTTAAGTTGCTTGGCCAGTATCTCGTTTGGGTTGCAGATATTGCACCTCATTGTTGGATATGCAGCTTTATTAAATATAGGAAAGTACGCGCACGTGTGTGTGTGTGTGTGTGGGTGTGGGGGGGGGGGGGGGGGGGGGGCATCATAAGCTAGTAGAAGCCTGACCAAACATGGCAAACCCTCACACCAAACATGGCAAACCCTCACCAAAGAGTCCCTAACCGCACTAATACTGGGATAAATTTTCCACCGAGGGACTGCAGTGCCCATCACAGCCTAGACAACCACCAAATAATTTACCAACAAATCCACCGGCCCCGACCCAACCAGAACCTGGGAAACTGGTAGGACCAAAGGTGCTTCTCTTAGCTGTATAATTGGGAAAAGACATAGCGAATGCATGAGCTCTACAAGCCTTGAGCATTGTGGTGGTAAAAGTTGGCTGTGTGGTGAGCATTTCGTTGGAAACATTTTACAAGTTTGTAACACTCAGACAAGTCTTTCTATGTCCTATATTCATGGCCTCAGGTCATTCGCTAAAAGTAAATAATTCATATTATATCTCAAATGTGAAAAGAATCGGTGTTTTGTATAATTCATTGACATGTTTTCTGGTTGGGATATATATGCTCTTGAAAAGAGAAAAGAAAACGAACTATTCCAGTGTTCTGTGGACTGTCAAAACGTGGTTTGAATGTTACCTCAAGTTTCTACTGTTCCTTCTCTTCAGGATTAGATTAGAATAGATGTCTGAATTACACATTACGCTTGAAACTTGGATATTGTTGGTAGCTACTGCTTTTTTCATGGAATTCCAGATTGTCAAAATCAATTGTGGGACTCAGAATCATGTATGCTGCGTCTCTTTTTTCATGTTGAACTGAAAGTGAACACGTAGTGCTGCAAATGCATAAACAATATAGTGGGGATTCCAGGCTATTTACTGAAAATGTAACATTTCAGAGTACTAATGCATATAGAAGTCCTGTTTAGTACATGATGGTTCCTATTGTCAATCTGCACATTTTTTGATTTATTGTTTTCTTCCCAGGATGAATGCCGGCGGTTACGCCAAAGCATAAAGTATGGGCTTGTTAAGCGGCTGACAGTTGTAAGTTTACATGTTTATGTTACTGCCATGTAATTAATATTTTGCACGTCCTCGTGCGCGTATCCTTAATTCTTTTGTTAGTTTTCCTACTGTATTTATTAGAAATATATCTGTGGCAGTTTTTCTAAGAAGATACGTGCATGGTTGCAGGGCCAAGTGCAGGAGAAAGCAATCATGCTTCAGGAAGTGAGACTGAATGATGTAAGTTTCTCAACTTTCATCATGTCTTGCAGAAGGCTTCGGTGGGAGCTGCTGAATTAACTTGATACCTTTCTGAATTTGTTTTTTACTCTCTCTCCAGTGGCTGGAAGCAGAATTAATACGGCTTAATCATCTTCGGGATCGGGCAAGTGAAAAGGGCCAGAAGAAACAATATCCTTTTTCTTGAGGAAGGCTTTCAAACTTCTTCATATTTAATATCTTAACTTTGTAGTGGTTTATATCACAAAAGAGAAAAGTTAAAAGCATATCAGATGTTTAAGATAACGTGGAAGCAGAAAGAAGCTGTACAATCAAAGAGAGATTAGAAAACATGACAGTAATATTCTTTGCCCGGGGAGATAAACACGTTTCTGTAAATTGACAACCAAATATTATATCAGGATTTTCCTGGTATCTTCGTTTCCCGCAAATTAACATTTTTCTAAAGCTAACTTGGGTATGAATAGCTGCAAAGGATAATTCCTTCGAGGCCCCTACCTCTATGGTGGTTTTCGGCAGTAAAAGTGGCATTGGTGGAGTGAGTTCTGATAAACTTATTTAAGTCTAGCAAGATTTAGAGACACCATGCGAGAGGTTGCTGCCGAGCAGGTTAGGCAAACTCTTTAGTTTTATGAATTTCACAGCTTTTATCAAGTGAAAATTAGTGAAGGGCCCCATGTGCTATTAACAAGTCCCATTAGTAATCTGGTGCATAGCATCTGAAGAAATCTCGAATAACGTTGGGTATCTACAAGGCCAGAAACGTTGCCAACCTTCAACAAGTGTCTAAGATAGTGCTGTGACCTTGAGCCATATCACAAGCCACTGGTGCAGACATTTGTGTGTCCCATGGAAATTGAAGTTTTAGAATTCGTGTTCGTTGGTTTCCTTCTTTTTGAGAAAAAAAATCAATGTTTTCCATAGTCATAGGAAACTAAGTCTATTGCTATGCTGGTACAAAATGAAAAAGTCAAAACAGTCAGTTAAATTGTATTAGAAGTCTTCACTTTTAATCAGTATTCCTTGACTAATTCACGCTCAGAGAATGTGTGGAGAAGATAGAGCTTCTGAAGAGTCCGGAGGAACGTCAGCGCAGGTTGCAAGTGGAACCTGAAGTTCACGTGAATCCGAATTGTGAATCCGACGAAGACGATGGACTGATTAACAATAAGAAACGAGGTCTGTTTTTGATGATAAATCGATATAAAAGGTTTGACTTGACATCTATTTTCTTTTTCGAGGGTCTCACTCTTTTTTGCTTGTATACAGATGAATGTGTCGCACCAAGATACAGTGAAGATGGCAGAAATGGGAGGGAGCCACCCTACATGCAGAATGGTGATTTGTCAACTGGTATTGGTATTAAGAACTTGGGATCAGATACTTCGGTGAAACCAGTAAAAAATCAGGTTAATTCAGCTGGTTCAATTTCCGATCGGATCCGTAGAACGAGGTTGAGATCTGCATCTCCGCACGTGATTAGTTCAGAGACCTCAGTTGCACCCCCCTCCACTGGAAGTGTACCAGCCATAAACGACAGTGAAACGGAGATGTTGTGGCATTACAGAGATCCAAATGGAAACGTTCAAGGACCGTTTTGTATGATACAGCTTCGTAAGTGGAGTACAACTGGGTACTTCCCTGTTGATATGAGAGTATGGAGAGTAAATGATGTAGAAGCTGACTCTTTACTCATGACTGACTTATTGAATGGAAAGGTGAAAAGGGTTTCGCCACAGCAGCACGCAATCCCTTCATTATCTCAGGAAATCAGGGGTGTCTCTGATATTACATCACCAAACTGTGAAGTTGGAGTGTCCGGTAGCGTGAATATCACTAAGATGGAGAGTAATGGCATAACAGCTCATTCAAATGGAAACCATGAAGTTGCTAATGCCAATGAGTTGGTTGCCCATTCTTCCAGCTTGATAAGACCTGTTACTCATAAGAGTGGTGTACAGACAGAAAGTCCGTCCCAATGTCAAGACTTGCTGCTCAAGGGTCCAGCAACTTCTACTCCAGTAACTGAGCGGTTAGAAGAAACTTCTCCACTTCAAGTAAGAATCAATGAGGGCCAAAGTCAGAATTCTGCTCCAAGTAATGAACAAAATTTACCTCGAAATGTGATATCTGCTACTACTGGAGGAGAAAATCATGATAACCAATCAAACAATCAGGATCACCCAGGATCTGCTTCCATGCCCAAGTCACAAGAAAAGGATACCGGAGATGATTTCCCAAATCTGCCCAGTCCAACTCCAGAGGTTAACAGCCGAGGCTTGAATGGCGAGACTCAGGAGCAGTTGCCAGAGAAAGTTGCTGGTCGAAATCTGATTACTCCAAATCTAAATAGCCCCGTACAGAAATTCTGCGATGAAGATGAAAAAATTGAGGGTAGTTTCCAAAATGTAGCAAGTCCGTCGGCGCAGTCGGCCAACGAGGACGAGAAAGCTGTGGATAGCACCCAGAATGTACCGAGTCCTTCATTGGCACAAACTACTGACAACAAGAAAGCTGAAGCTAGTATCCAAGATGAACGAAGTTCCATGCCCGAGCCAAGCAAGGAGGATATCAAAGCTGTCGACTGTGTTACCCAAAGCATACAGACTCCAGTACTAAACTCAATCAGGGAAGATGAGAAAACTGAGGCTGAATTCCAAAATGCATTGGACCCTACACCAAAGTGCACCAGTGAGGATGAGAAAGCTGAAAGTAGTATGAAGCTTGAACCGACTTCCACAGTGAAGTCAGCCAATGAGGCTGGAAAAGTTGGAGTAACAATTTTTGTCCCTGATTTATCAGTTCAGCATTCTGGATCCAGCTGGAGTAACACTTCTGATTTGAGTGAGTGGGGTGGATATGCATCTGCTGGACCCAAACCTTCACTTGAGGAATGGAATGCAGGTCTTGTGTTGTCTTCCCTAAAACCACCTGCTGCAGCTGGCAGTGTTCATGCTTCTACCTCAGTCTCTGGTTGTGATGAACTTACACCTCCATCTCATCATCCTGCATCAACATCCAGTTGGCAGACAATGGTTGCAGAACCCATTGAGTTCAGCACTCTGGCTGAGGAGTCAGTATCCGATCTGTTAGCTGAGGTGGATGCTATGGAATCTCAACGTGAATTTGCTTCGTCCCCTACTTCGAGGATGACTTGTATAGAAGAATTGTTCGAATACTCTAAAAGTGATTATTTCAATTCCTTTGGTGGATTGAGTCCTCCGCTTGAGTCGGGAAAGAGCGATTCCTCGTGCTCCACGGGCGACGTACAGCTGCCTACTCAACTTACTATGACAATTCAACCACCTCAGGCTGATGTCGGTAACCCTGAAAAAAGGAATGATAGAGAATCGTGTTCAAGGATAGCGATGGGCACAGAAATGAAGCTCACTTACACCTCGCAACATGAACCAGATACTTGCTTGACTAGGCTGCTCCTTGCACCGTGTACTGTGAGTGGCGGCACGTCTGATTTATGTGAAAATCCAGCCAACGTTAATTCTAGGGCTATGCATGGAGGATCATCAACCCAAGCAGTTGCAGACATGGGGTGTAATTTAGGTGTAAACCCTAATGACCTTGGTCTGAGGATGAGGCATGAAAATATGAGCCTGAGGCAGGAACAATCGACTCAAGGAGGTATGACTAATCTAGGTGGAGATCACAACCACATTGGTTCTCGGACGATGATGAATGAACATATGAGCTTGCGGCCCGAACAGTCAACTCAGGGATGTACTGTGAGTAGCGGTATGAGTGATGGTGGTGCAGATCCCAACAATGTCGGTTCTAGGACGAAGAATGAACACATGAGCCCACATCAGCAGCGAGGAGGATTCACAACTCAAGGAGTCTCAAACATGGGATGTACTGTGAGTATTGGCATGACGGATCTAGGTGGAATCCACAACGACGTTAGTTCCAGGACGATGAATGAACATATAAACACACGCCAAGGAGTTCCAAAATTGGGGTGCACTGTTAGTAGTGGCATGACTGACTTAGGTGCAAGTTCTAGGACAATGCACGGAGGACAAATGAGCCCACGTCGGGGAGGAGGTTCATCAATTCAAGGGAATGCAAACATGGGGTGGCTTACTGGTGGTCATGGCGGCAATGCTAATATGAGCCGAAGTCCTTCAGCTGGATTTGTCAGACGAGAGAGCCATCATCCCCCAGTCGAGAGACAGACATCAGGCCAAAGAGACCGGGCTCATCGAGGTGGCGAATCAGGATCCGCTAGGGAAAGAGAAAGGGAAAGGTCGTCATGGAATAGGCAATCAGGTTTTGGTGGTGGGGGCAGCAGCGGTGGTGGAAGTTACCCCAGGCAATCTCCAAGGGGGCAGCGTGTATGTAAATTCTATGAAAGTGGCTACTGCAGAAAGGGAGCATTCTGTGACTACCTCCACCCATCATGATGGGTCACCGCAGCTGAAATCAGAAAACTGATGTCCAACCATTTTTTGGAAGCCTCATCGTCGTCATCATCATCTGCAATTGGCAAATGTTATATTAAATTTAACTGAAAGTCCGTGGTTATTAATCGTAATATAGTTCCTTTTCCGCCTCTAGGGGGGTCGGTTTTGTTGTAGGTATATGAGCTATTGCGCAGCAGCAGGCGTGAACAGTCAGCTGAACTGGATCTGTTGTGGAACATGTAGCATAAATTATAAGATGAGATGTCAAAGTCATTTTAATGTGTGTCTTCTTAGACTGATCTTTACAGCTTCAGCAGATGGTGAAATGGCATTGCTTTGCACAAAGCATGAGCTGAGTATATAGTAGTAGTAGACGTTTCTTGCCGTTTCAATCACTTCAATTAAGTGCGGTGATGTTATGATGCTTGGTGACTGTTACTGCCCATTCTTTCAGGAATCCTTGCAGGGATTGGGAAAGAAGAATGTGAGAGAGAGGGCTCATAGGAAGACCATATATTGGCTTAACAGTACCAGAATCATAACTCCTACACCTTAAGGCAAGCGCATGCTGGATAAATACGCAAGTTATATTATAGGCTCATAATGCTTAAATCTAAAATGAAAGTCTTCTCCGTAGAACTATCCGTCTTTGGTGGCAGCACGGCCTCCAAATTAACACTGAAACTATTAGAGAAGTAGTCTTCTACCGACAAGCTTTATCCTCGTTGGACACCCAATAGCTTTCACTCCAACGAACATCAAGTTTTGACTGCTAAACTGCTAAACCACAAGAAGCTCCGGTTACCCCTCTAGCGCCAATGTTGGACCACCTCAGATACCAACTAATACAAATACACATTGTTTTTTAATTTTCTTTTTCAATACTCAGACTTTACAAAGAGAGAGATAGAATACTAGAGAGAGAAGATGTCTCAAGAGAGATGCTCTAAACTGAAGGGAATTTCCCCTTATACAGAGGGGACTACACACTAGGGCTGGTCATGGGCCGGGCTGGGTTGGGTTGGGCCGGGCCAGACCGGGCCAGTGTTTTGAAAACGTGAACCCAGACCCAACCCAACCCATCGTCTGGGCCAACACTCGAACCCAAGCCCGACCCGTTCGAAAAACTCTAAACCCAAACCCAACCCGTGGGCCAAAATAATTTAATATTTATTTAAAAAAATAACTTTAAAAATTTAAAAGTTACTTAACAGTACGTTAAATACAAATATGATTGAAATTAATCATGCATTTAACGCATTTAATATTTTTTTTATCAATTAAGTTTTCACGTAAAGAAAGTCAGTCGTTGTGCCGATGTCTGTAAGAGAAACGAGAAGAGTAATTAGCTTTGAATGATTTTTAACTTGTAAGTGTAGTACTATTATATGATATTGATATGTTAGTGCATATTATTTAATGACAATTTAATACCCCCTACGCGTTACTAAAAACTACAAAATTACACATTTGCAAAGTAAAACTATTCAAAACATATATAGCCCGTATGCATAATTATTAATTTTGATTATTTATTACGTCACCGGGCCGGGCTGGGCTGGGCCTGGGCTGAGGAGGTTGAACCCAAGCCCAGCCCATTCATGGTTCGGGCTCGTTTTGTTGGCCCAAGCCCGTACCGGGCTGAAATTTCGTGAACCCAAACCCACCCACACCGGGCTGGGTTGGGCGGGTTGGTCGGGCCACTGGGCCGATGGCCAGGCTTACTACACACTGCTACTAATACTATTACACTAGAATAGTTTCACATTAACGTATACACACTATTGAATTACAGTAAACAAATATTATGAGGAGAAAACAACACACTTTATACATATTTATCTTTATGTCATTTCTATATGTATTTATTTATTTATTTATTTATTTATTTATTTATTTATTTATTTACTATCATCCCCACTCTCATCTTTTTGCGAAACCACAAGAAGCACTTTGAATCCTTCGGTCAAATGCACTAATATTGTTGACCTTCCAAGTCATCTCTCCGACTATCTTAGGCAGCGAAGGTCAGTCCTTTACTTAGCGGGTAACTAGGACACATCACTCCACTGCCACCAGCGTGGCACCCATTTTATTTATTTCCGCAATGCTCCTTGTATGATACAAAGTTCGTGGCACAGTTAGAGTGGTTTTAATTCCAACCATAGTCATCATGGCCCGTCTAGCTCAGTTGGTAGAGCGCAAGGCTCTTAACCTTGTGGTCGAGGGTTCGAGCCCCTCGGTGGGCGATTTTTGTTTTTGTTGGTTTCCTACGTTGGTTCTTAACTTGTCAGCACATTTGCTAGCTAGCCCAGTTGGTCTCTTCATACAGATCTCAGACATTCGGACCAAAACCTCATCCACATGGCTTTTAAGGCTTGTGTTCCTGCTAACTAGCTAAAAGACTTATGGAAATGATCAGTACTAAATAAAATACTTGCCTTCATCTGCTCATTGTGTATGCTTATGTTGTATTTGACTTCCTGTTAGTTTTGTTGTTTCTCTACTGAGAAATACTTAAAATCGTTGAAAATCCTCCTTTTTTTTTTCTAGAAAGAAAAAATCTTCCTTCGATTACAACCACATATTTGGCAAAAATGACAACCACATACTCCATGTCTGCATTTATGTGTGTTGCTCTGAGACATTCGTACCAAAACCTCATTCACATGGCTTTAAGGCTTGTGTTCCTGCTAGCTACTTAGTCCGTTCTCTCTTTATCTTCCGAGTTTGACTTTTTCTTCCGTAATCGGGTCACTTTGACCCAATTATTTGGATAGTAAGATGATGTAATTTTTTGACAATTTTTTCATAGTGTTGTAGAGTAAAGTTTACTAAACAACACCTTGCAAAGTTTACCAAGTTCTTGAGGTTTCAATCAAGCTGAAAGATAAACACAGAATGACCAAGAACGAAGAGACTGATTTCATTGATTTAGCAAAACAAGAGGAATACGATACATGAATGACAACCAAAGGCCGTAACATCAATTAGGGTTTCGATCATCATTAATACAGAGCAAATCAACGGTCCAAAATACACCCGTTGGATAATATCCAATGAATCTAAACGTAAGAGAAAGGAAGCTTCTAGAAGAGAGCTCAAAGGTTTTAGGAAATTACAAAGAGGCACCACTGAAGTGATGAGAGTTCTAGTTCAGTCTAATTAATAGCAGTGTAGCCCTCAAACCTTGATAGCCTTCTCATTCCAGCCCTGATCTTTTAGTCTAGGACATCTTTGACCTTGGACTTTGTCACCTCATCAACTTGGACTTTTGACTTTGACATTCCAGCTCCTTTGACCTTTGACTTTGACACCTCAGCAGACATCTTTAGCCTCTAATACCCTCCCTCAAACTCATGGTGGCAGAACCATGAGTTTGCTCTTGAGATGATTGAACACTGGAGATGAGAGCCCCTTGGTGAAAATGTCTCCCAGCAGATCTGCAGAGGAAACAAACTGAACCAGTAATTGTTTTCTTAGGACTTTCTCTCTGACAAAGTGATAGTCAAGTTCAATATGCTTGGTACGAGCATGCATTATAGGATTAGCAGACATAAGAATAGCAGAAACATTATCACAGTGAATAGTAGGGGGATTTGGTAAGAACATATGCAAGTCTTTGAGCAGCATTTGATACCAAGTGAGTTCAGCAGCAGTGGTAGCAAGAGATCTATACTCAGCTTCTGTGGAGGATCTTGCCACAGTTGTTTGTTTCTTTGCACCCCAATGAAGAGGATTATTACCCAGAAATATCAAAAAACCAGAGGTGCTTCTCCTGTCAGTGGGGTTGCCAGCTGTAGATACTGCTTTATGACATGGCAGATCTAGGCCACGTGGCAACCATCCAGCACACCATATTGTGCTCCACACACACAGGATCACCAGCCGAGCTGATCCATGTGGGGGCTGCGAGACAGAGCCCTCGCATACCACTCCACGGGACTTGTAGGGACTTTGTGGTCTGGAGGCTAGAGTAAGCCCTGTCGCGTGCGAGCCAAGCCCGCACGCGACCTTTAGTAACTGTTTTGAGAGATTTATGGCACGAGCTCCATAAACCCGGTCAATCCGGTCAAACCCGGTCAACCTCGTAACGGTTCCGGTACTCGCGCACCACGTGCTCGAACGGTTCCTATATACTCGGACGAACGTGCCGTTATGGTTAAGCTAATTAAGCCGCCATTAATGGGCGCATTAACCACACTACAACGGTCATGTTCTCCAGTATATATATATCGTTAACCTTTCCATACAAAGGAGGACACACTGTCATACGCGGAAGCTCTGCCAAACCTCTGTCTCTCTCTCAGACATTACTACTGACTTACTCTCTCCCTACACACACCCCTATTCTTCCTGTGCGATCCCTGATCCACTACGTACGGTGTACACGGAGGTCTCCCTGCCGGAATCTCTTGTGCACATTTTGGTGAACCCGACGTGAAACTTACCAGCAAAAGCAACCATGTGTCAGGAGGACGATGTCAGCAATCGATCTCCTTCCACCGAAACTCCCTCGGGAGACGAGGCTCGCCGTACTCCGACGACTCCCGGCGAGGCGCCAACTTTAGAGTCTTTGGACACCATTGTCCAAAGTCAGGCAAAAGCTCTCAAGTCTCAATCCGCGCAGTTAGAACGGATCTTGGCCGTTCTGGGCACTCTTGCGCCAAATCCGCCACCTGCCACCGCTATCCCTCAGGGAGGAGGAACCCCTACCGCTCCAGGATTGGGAGTGTCGGCCACGCCTCCCAACCCTCATCTGCAAACCCCACCGTCGACCACGCAGCTGCCTTCGGTCCAAGGGTCAACGGCACAAATGCTGCCCCCTGCTGCTCACGCCTCTCAGCCCCCGGCTTTGGCGTCCAACCCAGCTCTGCAGTACACTTTGCCTCCACCAGCGACAATCTGGGGAAACGCGGGTAGTCAATACACTCCCAATCCTCCGGCGGCATATGTGTCGCCACCGCCTACGGCAACCCCTCCGCCAACTACCGAGGGTAGCATTCCAGAATGCATGACGTCCTTGCAGAAGCGCGTGGACTCCATCTTGGCTCATCAGTCGTTCGCGGATACCATCATCCCGAAGCTAGACAACGATCCACCCATCCCACGAGAGATCTATCTCATGCCTAACCCGGCGGGGTACAAGGCTCCCAAATGGGACAAGTTCGAGGACGTCAATGGAAACGCTCATGAGCATGTCATGCGTTTCATCGATGTCATGGGTCCATACGGAGCTGATCCCAAGCTGCTGATGCGAGAATTCCCAAAAACTCTTGGGAATGTAGCATACAAATGGTACCGAACATTGGAGGCCGGATCTGTGAAAACTTGGGACGACATGGTCCAGAAGTTCTATACCAAGTTCTTCCAGATGGAAGAAAAGGTGACGATGATCCATCTCTCGCGGATGTATCAGAAACGCGAGGAAGATGGAATCACTTTCATCAAGAAATTCAGAGCGAAATCCTTGGAGTGCAAGGATCCAATGCTCGAAAGCCGGCTCGTAGAGATATGCCTGCAGTGCATGCGAGATGAATACAAAAGCATGCTGATCAATCTGCAAACACCTACATTTTCAAAGCTCATCGAATGCACGATGAACATCGAGCCCATTGTCGAGAGACAGAGAAAGAAGAGCGCTCCAGAACGACCTGCGAGCGGCACCACCTACAAGATCGGCAGATTTGGCTACAAGCGGGGACGCGAAGCTGAGGTCAATACAGTTTCGCCCCAGAAGCAAGCAAAGGCTGCAAACTTCGATGCACCACCTCTGCCATGCTCGGTGGAGGAAGCAAGCGATCTCTGCAGACAGTGGCGTAAAGACGGCGTCCTGCCACCGCTTGAGAAAGCACCCTCCAAGGAGATGACGAGGGACCCTAAGTGGTGCGAATACCACGGCAAGGTCATGCACCCCACAGCCGAGTGCAAGAAGCTCAGATTCGCGTTCGAGCAGAATATGAAGAACGGCGAACTCATTGTCAGCGACCACCGGAAGGATGTGCGCAACAACCCTCTGCCTGCCCATACAGATTCGGGCTCAAAGGGCAAAGAGGTCGCCATGATCTCGATAGTGGACTTGGAAGAAGTCGCAGAAGATGGTCTGCCCATCATTGCTGAAGTCCATGAAGACGAAGACTACAGCATGGACACGGAAGATGAGCGTGCCGACCGCATGAAAGGGTCGCACGGCTTCGACAAATTCTTCAACGAGATGAACTTCTCCGAAAAATGTCGAGCGGACATGACAAAAGCAATCTTAAGGGTAGCAGAGGACTACGAGGAGGACCTCGTGGTCTCCAACGGGAAAGTCGTCAGGGCGTCCCGTCCCACAGAAAAGATTATGACCTTTTCTGCCAGCGACAAGAAGACAGATGCGAGCCACCAGAGGCCCCTGTACGTGACCGCCATCATCAACGGCGTCGAATTCAAGCGAGCATTCGTCGATGGAGGAGCAGCGGTCAATGTTGTTCCACTCCACACACTGAAGCTAGCAGGGATTCCCGAGCACAAGGTAGTCAAGCGTCCATCCCCGCTGGTGGGATTCGGAAGCGATTCTAGAATGACGATCGGATGGATCCGCCTGGGCGTTCAGATCGGCAAAATCAAGTGCTCGGCGAAGTTCTATGTCATAGACGCGAACACCACATATCACATGATCATAGGTCGGGCCTGGATTCATCGCTTTGACGCAATCCCTTCGACGGCTCACCAGGTGATGAAAGCTATCTGGAACGACAGGATTGTCGAGATACCGGCCTCAACTAACCCGTTCAACTTGGACGAAGCACATCTCAGCGAGGCGGTGTGGTTCACCGAGATGGCGGACGAGCAAACACCCGGACCATTCAACCCTACTCCTTTACCTCTCTGGGAGGACATCAAGGACCAGTCACCTGCAGGCGTAATGGTGACAAGGGGGGATGCCAAGGAAAAGCCGCCTACTCACAAAGAGGCGCCGCGCATCGCATATCATCGGAAGAATGTGTACACTCTGAAGAGGATCGCAAAGCATGACCCCGAGGGTAAGGAGATAGAGAGCTTCTACGCCAACGGGAAGAAATGCTATCGCATATGAAGGTGCGCGGGGACGTCCTCACACGGGCATGGGGATGTCCCTGGGCAAATCAACCAAATCGAGCAAGTTGCGCTGACAGAAGAGCCAACACAAGGCACTCCAGATGAAAAACTCAAAGAAGCGCCCGAATGCATGGAAGACAGGCCCAGACCACAAAAGCAAGAGCTAAAGGAAGTGTTCCTCAGCCCGGACGAGGAAAAGAAAAGGCCAGTCTTCCTAAGTGCGGACCTCACAAGCGAAGAGGAACAAGGACTGCTGCGGCTCCTAACTGAATACAAGGACGTGTTCGCATGGGAATATGATGAGATGCCAGGTCTGGACACGAGCATCACCATGCACCGCTTAGACATCATCCCAGGGTCTAAACCGGTCAAGCAAAGCACCAGAAGCTTCAGGCCAGAGCTCAACGTGAAGATCAAGCAGGAGATCGTCAAACTCCTAGACGCCAAGTTCATAGAGCCAAATCACCATCCCACATGGTTGGCCAACATCGTGCCAGTGGTGAAGAAGAACGGACAGCTCCGCATCTGCGTGGACTTCCGAGATCTCAATCGCTTCTGTCCTAAGGACGATTTCCCACTGCCTAACATAGATTTGCTCATTGATTCAACGGCAGGCCATCGCATGTTCAGTTTCATGGACGGCTTCAGCGGGTACAATCAAATCAAGATGGATCCCGAAGATGCAAGGAAAACTGCATTCATCACTCCCGTGGGGGTATTCAACTATACGGTAATGCCATTCGGTCTTAAGAACGCAGGCGCAACCTATCAACGGGCCATGATGGCTCTATTCCACGACATGATGCACAAAGAAGTGGAATTCTATGTGGATGACTTGGTAGTCAAATCCAAGCATGAAGCAGATCACCTTGCAGACCTGCGAAAGGTGTTCAACAGATGCAGGAGCTTTCAACTGAAAATGAACCCCATGAAATGCGCATTCGGCGTGACTTCGGGGAAGTTTTTGGGATGCGTAGTTCATCGCCAAGGGATCGAGCCTGACCCTGCGAAAGTGTCAGCCATCACCAGCATGACGCCGCCTCACAACCAAAGTACCTTGAAAACATTCTTGGGAAAATTGTCATATCTGCGGAGATTCATCCCGGCAATCGCCGAAATCACATGCTGTTTCAGCACTCTCCTCAAGAAGGACGCCGCGTACAACTGGGCTCCTGATCACGAAGCCGCATTCGAAAAGCTAAAGGAGCTACTCACATCCCCAAAGATAATGATCGCGCCCCAACTGGGGTCACCGCTTCTGCTATACCTTACATCAACAAGGAAATCTATAGGAGCACTCCTGGCTCAGGTGTATGAAGGCCAAGAGAGGCCCATCTATTACATCTCTCGCATTGTGCAGCCTGCTGAATCAAGTGGTGGTCACCAAAAGCGACCCCATACGATACCTGCTAACCCACACTACTCCGGGCGGGAGATTGGCGAAATGGTACATGACCATCTCTCAATACGATATCACATGCGTGAAACCAAGAGCGATCAAGTCGCAGGCGGTAGCAGATCTGTTGGCACAGTTTCCCGACAACAGTCACGAACCTGTGATCGAGGAAGAGCTCGAAGGCCCTGAAATCTACGCGATCGACGTGCCCTATTGGACCCTCCACTTCGACGGTTCGTCGACCAGAAAGGGCGGAGGCATTGGGATAGTCTTGACAAAGCCGGACGGGGAAGTCATACAGATGTCCGCAAAACTCAACTTTGCAGTCACGAACAACGAGGCGGAATATGAGGCTCTCATCGCGGGGCTCCGTGCGGCGAAAGCTTTGGAAGTGAGCAACTTAACGGTCATGGGAGATTCCAAACTGATTGTTAAGCAGGCCTCGGGCGAATATGGTTTAAAGGAGATCAACCTCCTGCCATATCGCACTCTAGTGCAAAAGCTGATGCAGCAATTCTGCGACGTGAAATACGAGCACAAGCCCCGAGCGGACAACAGGCATGCAGACGCCTTAGCGACTCTGGGATCTAAGGTCAGCATAGACAAATGCCCCGCAAGGATTTCCATCGAAGTGCGAACATCGTCAGCATTAACAGAAGATGCGTGCGACGATGAACACATGGATGACGCAGACTGGCGAAAAGCAATCCTGCAAGCTATTGCGAAAGGCACCAGCAGCGAAAGCTGGGTACTCACGAAAGGATATTGCATCCACGACAACACCCTTTACTACAAGGGTCCTGGAGGAATACTCATGCCATGTGTCTCCGAGCAAGAGGGACAACAGCTGTTAGAAAAGATTCACCAACACGCTTGCGGAGAAAGCGAGGTGTCAATCTACAGGAAAGCTCAGAGATATGGCATTCATTGGCCAGGCATGTCAACAGCTGCAGCCCTGATACAAGGGAAGTGCGAAAGTTGCGCACTAATCAAAGATTCTCTACTCGTCGCTCTAACCGATGATGACACAGATTGGAGGAAGCCATTGTTTGAATTCCTCACCCAGGGCACCGTACCCGAATCGAGAAAAGAAGCCGACAAATTGAAGAGGAAAGCCTCTCGATACGTGGTTCAGGAAAACCTACTTTGGCGAAAAGGTCACGAGGGTAACTTGCTGCGATGCCTAGACGGCAGGGAAGCACAAGAAGTCATGGACCTTTCTCATCAGGTGGAACACCAGGGAGGTGCGAAATTATGCAGACAACTCCTCTCAATCGGATACTTCTGGCCCACGATGGAAGTCGATTGCCGCACCAAGGTGCGACGCTGCCAAGAATGCCAATTCAAGGGGAACCTAGTGCACGCTCCCGCCGTGGATCTACATGCATTAGGGACGCCATGGCCATTTCACACATGGGCTTTGGACTTCATCGGACCCATCCGACCAACGTCACATGGGAACCATTTCATTCTCACTGCAACTGAGCTGTTCACCAAATGGGTGGAAGCAATACCACTAAAAACGGCAAACGCGCTGGCTGTGGTTAACTTCATCCAGGAAAACATCGTATGCAGGTTCGGAATCCCAAATACTATTCTTTCAGATAACGGTACTCCTTTTGTTAATCGTCAGGTAGCTACGAAACTCGCGGAGTACAATATCAGGCAGATATGCTCTACCCCCTATTATCCAAAGGGAAACGGACAAGCCGAAGCGACTAACAAAACGCTGTTGAAAATTATGAGCAAGATGGTCGCAGATGACCACAAGAAGTGGGCCGACTCCCTTAACATAGCTCTGTGGGCCTACAGAACTTCTCCAAGGACACCTACAGGGGCCTCGCCATTTCTACTATGTTATGGGGCCGAAGCTGTAGTACCTGCGGAGGTCAGAGTCAATTCGGCAAGGCTGGCCTTCCATGCACTCTATGAAAATCAACGCGATCATGATTTAGTCTTGCTGGAAGAAAAGCGAGAACAAGCCAAAAGGACTAACAAGCGGTACCAGGAAAGAATCGCTCGCGCCTATAACAAGACAGTCCAGCGACGGGATTTCGCAGTTGGCGACCTGGTCTTGCGCGCATCTGACCATTGCATGCGAGAAGCAACTCACCCAAAGTTCGCAGCTAATTGGGAAGGACCCTTCGAAGTCACAGAAGTCTTCGATAGCGGCTACTGCAGCATACGAAGGTTGCACGGCACAACCTCAACTCCAAGCTCAGTCAACATGCGCTGGATCAAGAAGTACTATCCTTGACTCCTCTTATTTCATACGTTTTATGATAACGTTGCTTAATGTCTCATGTGGCTATGATTAACGCAATCTCCTCTCCCATATGAGAGGATTGTAATCCTATCTCTCACATATGAGAATGTCATAATAAAAGAATTCTCCCAAATGAGAAGTTCATATTTCTAGCCGTTTATATTGCTCTGCTTTATTTGTTATTACTGTTAACAATGATTTATTCGCTGCGATAGCAGCAAATACAAACGCGATCTTAATTGATCACCAAAGCCTATCTCCCACGATAGCAAGCGCGATCTCAATCGATCATCTAAAGCCTATCTTTTACGATAGCAGCCAAACGAAATGCGATCTTAATTGATCATCAAAGCCTATCTCTTACGATAGCAGTAACTACAAACGCGATCTTAATTGATCACCAAAGCCTATCTCCCACGATAGCAAGCGCGATCTCAATCGATCACCTAAGGCCTATCTTTTACGATAGCAGCCAAACGCAAATGCGATCTTAATTGATCATCAAAGCCTATCTCTTACGATAGCAGCAACTACAAATGCGATCTTAAGTGATCACCAAAGTCTATCTCTCACGATAGCATTCAACACAAATACGATCTTAATTGATCGTCTAAAGCCCATCCCTTACGATGGCAGCCAATGCAAACGCGATCTAAAGTGATCATCCAAAGCCTATCTCTCACGATAGCATTCAACACAAATACGATCTTAATTGATCGTCTAAAGCCCATCCCTTATGATGGCAGCCAATGCAAACGCGATCTAAAGTGATCATCCAAAGCCTATCTCTCACGATAGCAGTCAACATAAATACGATCTTAATTGATCAGCTAAAGCCCATCCCTTACGATGGCAGCCAATGCAAACGCGATCTAAAGTGATCATCCAAAGCCTATCTCTCACGATAGCAGTCAACATAAATACGATCTTAATTGATCAGCTAAAGCCCATCCCTTGCGATGGCAGCCAATGCAAATGCGATCTTAAATGATCATCCAAAGCCTATCTCTCACGATAGCAGTCAACATAAACACGATCTTAATTGATCATCTAAAGCCCATCCCTTATGATGGCAGCCAATGCAAATGCGATCTTAAGTGATTATCCAAAGCCTATCTCCTACGATAGCAGCAAAATACAAAAACGATCTCAATCGATTATCAAAATCCTATCTCTCACGATAGCGGTTTACGCAAGTGCAATCTTATATGATCTTGTAAACCGATCTCAATCGATCATTAAAATCCTATCTCTCACGATAGCGGTTTACACAAATGCGATCTTATATGATCTTCTCAAGCCTATCTGTTACGATAGCAATTTATACGCAAAGTGATTTTAGTTGATCACCCAAGCCCGTATGTTACGATGGTAACGTAACTGCAGAACCATCTTGCTGGACCTTCTAAAGGCCTATCTGCTGCGATAGCAATTCATGCGAGAAACTATCTCAAGCAATCCTCTAATAAAGCCTATCTTCTATGATAGCAATTCGCACCGCTCAATGATCTTAATTGATCTGTTAAAAAAACTATCTGTTACGATAGAAAAGTTGTGAACGTGATCTCATGCGATTTACAACGACCACCTGCAAGCCCATTCGTCAAGATGGCACAGCTGCGAAATTACGATCTCGAATGATCTAGCGAAACATCTGCGCATTGACGTCGCATATGTGAAATCATTACATGGCGTTATGCAAGGCAAAACAAGCCGAAACGCATGCGAAATTGTATTTTGTTGCAAAGAGCAGATAATACAAAGGCTATTTATCATTATGAGTCAAATGACTTACAATTTATCTATCTAGATAGCAGCTTACAAGCGAAAAAGCTCGCATCTAACTACACAGCCAACATGGCTAACGATACATTCGAAAAATGGCTGATAAGCCAGCAGAGACACGGTACGGAAACCCGGACTGCAAAGCATGAACCGCCCTGGCTTCAAACGCCGGCTACACGATGCCCAGATCTGTGGGTGAACATCTGTAGCAAGGGGGATCTTGCTCTAAAAAGAGCCACATGAAGCCATACGCTCGACAATCCGCTATCCGACAGGACCGTTGTCAGATAGGCTCCCCATAACATTTGCCCAAGGAACCACCGGTTCCGGCGATCCACAGGCAAGCAGAAGCTCCAAAGGGCAAGGGCTCCTTGTAGACGGGGATGAACGCGACGGTTCGTCACCCCGGGCTCACAAACGTGAAAGTGACGGATTCTTCTTCGGAGATGCTGAAGAAGAATTCCGCCGTTCATTACGAGACGGTAGCACGGTCACTTCGGCGCTGCACCTCGCCACGAGGCGGCCGGAAACATGACCTGCACACATAATACACGAAGAAATTTCTTCGAATACACATGAGGTATTATCTGCATCCTCTTTATGATGGTTATAAACAGCAATAAGCCTCATAAAGTGGATCTTGGAAACTATTTCTATAGCACAAAGCGCAAACTCAGGATTCAAAATTTGAAGTTGCCATGAATCAACGAAAAACAAGCGTTGAAGCCAGCAGTCGCAAGGACTCACGGCAAAGCACATGTTTGGGATGAAGAACCCAAATGGCAAAGACAGGGTTTATATAGGCCCTGTGGAGACTCTTCGGTTGCCTAAGATGAGTCAGCAAAATTCAAAAAAGAGGGTAAGTTCAATCACTTACGCCTTGAAAAGCGGTAACAATCAATTACCCTACTAAAGGCTACGACGATTCAGTTGCGTATCCTAATAAATGACGGATAGTCATGATTCGGATGGACTTCCCAACGGAAGCGTGCTTATCTGCCGAGAAATTAGCGCGAAAATCAAGCAGAAAATCAATTGCTGATGTCATAATTGGATATGCACAGAAATGTCCAATCAAATCCCGAAAAGGGCAAAACGGGCAAACTCATTGTTTGTTGTTAAAAAAAGGGGGAGAAACCCTAGCAATATTACATTAATGTTTCAAAACATTACATTAATGTCTCGGCCATTTTCCTGTTTTCTTTTCAAAATTCGAAAAGTCAAAACAAATTCTTGATTAAGGAATCATGGGGCTCGAACTGCTCGCTCAGCTTCTCCACTTGTTTCACTTCTTGCTTCAGCTGCTCGCACTTGGCATTCATTTCATGATACAGCTTCACAGCTTCATCAACCTTATGCTTTTGCTGCTCCACCTTCTGCATCTCAGCTGCGAGATTCTGGTGACCGAGATTCAAAGTTACAGCTGCGCGAATCAGTGTAACTCTGTCCTTGAGGAATTTGAAACCAAGTCTGCCTTGGACTTTGAACAGGAGATTCTGGCACATGCCACACAGCAATTCAGCACTCTGGGCCGAAATGGTCGCAGGTGTAGCCGCAGACAGCTGCTCCAGTATCCAGATGGCTTCAGTAAGGAATAGCCTCCTGTCAAAAGGTCCGATCTCCAGAGATCTCACAAACGATCGGGGGTATCTGAGACGCATTCGAACCACCCAGTCTACATCGGTTTGCTTCAAACCTGAGACATCAAAAATGGTTATAATGTCAGAACTCGCAAGCAAATAATGCGACGTGCGAACGGTAAATCTTTACTTACCAGTGCCTTCCAGAATTTCATGAAGAGAAGGGATGCGGGCCACTGGGTTGTTCGAAGACTGCCCTCGCTCCATGGCTCTCCTATCAGCTGCGACCTCCAACCTCTCATAGTCAGGAGGAAGAGTGTAGGCCGCACCAGCTGCGACTACATTCCCAACCTGCGAGCCCCAAATGCTCCACGCAGGAATAGGTGCTTCTGGCTCAGTCATCGCCGGAGGCGAAGGAACAGCCGAAGTCGCTGGACGGAGGACACTCCCAGATGCGAAAACATTAGCATCACTTGTCCTCTCTTCCTCACCACCGGTACGGACACCTTCGTCCATCGGCATAGCATCAGCTTCGACATCGTCGGAGAGTTCGATGACATCCTCGAGATGCTCACTTGCGTGTCCAGCAGCTGCGACGGGCTTCTCGGTATGGGAGCTCGAAATTGGAACATGGGATGCAGAAGGCTGACTTCTCTGCTCCAGCTCAGGTTCCTCAGCATGACCTGCGATACCAAATGCGATAAAGTGAGGTAACTTGTGTTATAAGTTATTTCGCTATCTTTACTAAAGCTAAGAATAAGCACCTCCACGCGAAGGTGGGATTGAGGTATCCTCATCGTACACTAGGGACGTGGAACCGTGCCCTATCAGTGTATCCTCACTAAGCAAATCTTTAAGAGAAGCGTGACCTGGGACGCGAGTAAACCAGTCATGATTTTGCCTCAAGTGGCTGCAGCCTAGTATGCGCATATCACTCAAAATAGTTACCTGAGGGTTCTCCGCATTTGCTTACCAACCAACGGCGAATGTCAGGCTTTGACACACCGTGCTTTAACGCACCTACAATTACATCTCTATAAGTAACTGCGAGATTGAAGATCTCACCTTTATCGCCACCTGCGATCTCTGCGAAGTCCGCTTGGACTTGCTCTAGCTCCGCTGCATCCTCTCCAGGAACCTCATCTTCCTCCTCCACATGAGGAGCCACTTCTCCGGGAAGCTCGTCTTCCTCGCCAACTGGACGCACTAAGTCGTCAACATGCTGCTCCTCGAGGCTCCGCTGTTTCACACGCTCGAGCTCCTCTTCCTCTCGCCGTCTTCTTCTTTCAGCAGCCTCCGCGGCTGTCTTCCGGGATTCAGCAAGAACATCCTCGCTTATAGGATCATCCGAAATACCAGAATGGGCATCTCTCTTTTGCCTCTTGGCCACAAGGCCACCGACGGCTTCATCATCATCATCTGCGAATACATATTTGGTTCAAAGAAAAGAACTACAAAGAAGTCAAGATAAGGGGCAAGGAGATGCGACGGAAGTACCTCCTGATTCTTCCTCGCACATCACAACTGTTGCTTCTTCTTCTTCATCACTTGCCTGGGGCTCCTGTCTCTCTTCCTCCTCTTGGTTGAATGGAACGAAAGTCTCAACTGCGAGATCTTTTCGCACTTTGCTGGGCATACGACCCTTGCCTTTGTCCTTGATGGAAAGGGACCTCACTGGGGGAGAAGTTGGAGCACTCCTAGGGGAAGAAATCGTAATTCCCTTTTGCCTAGGTCTCTTCACTCTCGGCGCCGCAGTCGCTGGAGGGGACGGGTCATCTCTAGGAGGAGACGGAGCCGGAGGGTTGTCTATCAGCGAGTCAGCAAAAGTGTTCATGACTCCGCGAATCTTTGTTTCGACCTCGGCATCCATCCTCCATGCTAGCCGGTACGACTCCCCCTTCCTTCTAGTGGCAACAATGGTGTCCACCAGCGATTTGGAGCGATCACCAGCTGCGAACCTCCGCACATGACACTGAACAATACAGAACGAAAAGCATCAGCGCGAGGAAATCAAAAGGCTTAAAGCACATAAGGAAATTGCTTACCTCAGCAAACGCCTTGCTATATTTGATGACCTGCGCGTCACCCTTCTTGATTGCGTCGACTTGCTCTTTCAGAATCCCACAGCGAGTAGCAACCATACTCAGACTCGCTCAAACTGCAATTGGGGCGAAACGGAAAAGAGTTTCTCTTGATCAAGGGGGCCTTTCCTGGCTGCGCCGCCGCCTCCGTCTCAATACTTGTTTGCTGGGCAACCCAGTATGCGATCCAGTTCTGGGAACAACCACCCTTGCGAGTTCCCGCAGGCTGCTCAAAGGGAAGATTGCTCATGAGGACCGTCTTGCACTCCTTTGTCAGCAGACGCTTGTAGCACCCTCTGATAATGGACTGGGGCCAGATCGATGGGGCCACCGCATCAAAACCAAACTGAGGAGAGACCCGAGTAGGGTCAACATCCACTGTAAGTCTTTCATACCCTGGCGCGAGCTCACGAATATGCTCTGCAAGGGCAGGAAGAGAACCTCGCAGACACCAACAGAAGAAGTCACGATAGCGTTCGTGGAAATGCGGCCCCTTTTCAAAGAGAAGGTCTTCTGACAAGACCATACCTCTGGAAGGGTATAGCTTTGGAAACCACCGTACATTCTCAACACGTGTGGCATAGGGCCTGGCAGTAAACTCCTTTCGTTTGTCGCATATCAAACTCCAAGTACACTTGGTGTTGCTTGCTCCAAACCATCTCGCAGCCCTTCCGCTGTTGCGCGCTTCCGTCTCGCCTGGGGGACACCACTTCTCAAGTGGGAGGGGAGTTGGAGCATAAGACGGCCAGCGCTCGAAAACCCACATTGTCAAAAAGCTGATATTGACAAAGGTCAGAACATCTAGGCGGCCACGCGATTCCCTCATCGCCAGAACCAGCTGATCCAGCCTGTAATATAGCGTCCCCAGGACCAAGGGTCCGAGTGCGACTCTCTGGCCAAGAGCGAGCCTCACGGCAAGTGGCAGCACATGGTAGAAGACCCCGTCATGGGGGTGACCATCAATCAGATACCTCGACAGCCAAGCACAGAGAAAGGCACAAAGGGTTAAATGATAACCCTTGCCCTCTACATAATTCTCGGCCTCCGGGTCCTCGCTCAAAAGCTTCTTAGTAATGCTGCTGTTCGCATAGTCTCGGAAGAAGTACTGCAACCACTTGTTCCAGGTATTCTTCGCAGACGTATCCACCAGCTGCCAGTTCGGAAGAGGCTTTGTAGTGGTCCACCGAGTGGAGATTTTCTTTACCTCTGCTAGGCACTCCTCCATCTGCGCGTACAAGGCCATCTCAGCAGATGTCCTCAAGTGGCTCAAGGGGTCCACCTCGCCCATGGGGGAAAGCTCATACAGCATTTGAACGTCCTCGAGCGTGGGGGCAGCCTCGAACTCAGCAAAATGAAACGTGTGAGTCGCGGGCGAATAACGGGACAGAAGGTCTAGAAGCATGGACTGATCCAACTTCACGGCAGCACCCTTCATAGCGCGGATAGCAAAGAATATGCCGGCTTTATCAAGAGTCTCGGCGTGATGATCCAACACGTGGTCGATCCACTCGTCCATATAGTCCAATTTCTGGACGAACGCTTGAGTAGAAATCGCAGTATACGGGAAGTGCCCGTTCTCGATCCCCAATCGGACTACATCCTCGGAACCAACCCACTCGAGCAGGGCTGAGTTAACTGGGTGAGTCAACGTCAGCAATTGCTCAGCAGGAACAGGATCAGGCATCCTCTTCGCCTTCACCCGCGCATGATAAAAATCCTTCCCACCTAGAAAGGGGGCTTTACGCCACAGAGCCTGCGGAAGCTCCGGCATCTCTTCGTCTTCCTTGACGGGTCTGGTTACTCTTGTCTTGGCCATTCCTGCGAAAGGGCAAGAAAAAGGGGGGAGAAATACCACACCACACTTCAGTTTGAATTTTGCAATTTGAGATCTATGCAAACCAAAGCAAACAGTTCCGGTGCCGATTTCAGAAATTGGGGAGTTGATATTGTTGAAAGATTAAAACGAAGCGGGTTCAAAGATCAAAAGCCTCTTCGCAAATTTCATGGATTTACAGATTCAACGCGATTCAAGGCAAACACTGGTATTTTAAATCAAAAGTAAACGAGGCCAACCTTGTTTCCTTGAAGCTTGCTTGGATATACACAATTGGAGAATACGATTTGCAGTTCTGAACTGGTGATTGATTATCTGGATCTGCTCTCGAAGATCTCCGGGTACCATTCACTTTAAGAGAAAGAAGTGATGCTTTGCAATAATGGGATACAAGGTATTTATCTAGAAGAATGAAGGGTTGCGTCTCTTCAGTAGTCGAATCGCAACCGTCACCGTCGTGTCGCGCAATCACAGGACGGGCTGACGTCACGCCTAAAACCCTAAAGGTCAGACGGCACGACTCTAGGGGTTTTAGGTCATAATGACACGCACGGGGGCTGAACCTACCCGTATTTGAATTGGTGCGTGGCGACGACGCGCATGTTGGTTTCCGCGCATGGAAGCCTATACAGCTATGAGCCTTCACGCGCAGAAAGGGGGCTAATGTAGATACTGATTTATGACATGGCAGATCTAGGCCACGTGGCAACCATCCAGCACACCATATTGTGCTCCACACACACAGGATCACCAGCCGAGCTGATCCATGTGGGGGCTGCGAGACAGAGCCCTCGCATACCACTCCACGGGACTTGTAGGGACTTTGTGGTCTGGAGGCTAGAGTAAGCCCTGTCGCGTGCGAGCCAAGCCCGCACGCGACCTTTAGTAACTGTTTTGAGAGATTTATGGCACGAGCTCCATAAACCCGGTCAATCCGGTCAAACCCGGTCAACCTCGTAACGGTTCCGGTACTCGCGCACCACGTGCTCTAACGGTTCCTATATACTCGGACGAACGTGCCGTTATGGTTAAGCTAATTAAGCCGCCATTAATGGGCGCATTAACCACACTACAACGGTCATGTTCTCCAGTATATATATATCGTTAACCTTTCCATACAAAGGAGGACACACTGTCATACGCGGAAGCTCTGCCAAACCTCTGTCTCTCTCTCAGACATTACTACTGACTTACTCTCTCCCTACACACACCCCTATTCTTCCTGTGCGATCCCTGATCCACTACGTACGGTGTACACGGAGGTCTCCCTGCCGGAATCTCTTGTGCACACCAGCCCAATTGGAGTCAGAGTAAGCAGAGAGCTCAATGGGACAAGATTGATAGTGAATGCCATGAGTGGAGGTGCCTTGAAGATACCTCAGCATTCTCTTGGCACCAATAAAATGCAAGTTGGTGGGACAATGCATGAATTGACATAAATGATTAACAGAGAAAGCAATATCAGGTCTGGTGAAAGTGACATACTGCAAAGCACCAAGCAGTTGACTAAAAGGGGTAGGATCTTGTAAGGGATCACTATCATTCATATGATACTTGACCCCAGAGGCAGAGGGAGTAGAGCATGGTTTGCAGTAATCCATGTTGTATTTGTGAAGCAGATCAAGAGTGTATTTATGTTGGTGCACAAAAATGCCATGAGAGCTTATTTGTATTTGTAAACCAAGAAAGTAAGTAAGATGGCCCAAATCAGTCATGTCAAATTCAGTATTGAGTTTAGAGATAAGAGTGTTTATGGTGAACCCAGTAATGATAATGTCATCCACATAAAGAACTAAAATGACAATTCCTTTAGGAGTATGTTGAATAAATAAGGAAGAATCAACACTTGATTGCATGAAACCAAGAGACATAATGTAACTAGTAAACCTTTCAAATCAGGCTCTTGGAGTCTGTTTCAAGCCATAGATAGATTTGTTCAGTTTGCAGACATGATTTGGATAGAGGGGATCTTTAAAACATGGAGTTTGTTTCATATAAACTGTTTTTTCAAAAAACCATGAAGAAAGGCATTTTTACATCTAATTGTCTAAGATGCCAGTTAAAATTAGCAGCAAGAGCTAGAATGGTTCTCACAGTAGCATGCTTAACTACAGGGCTAAATGTTTCTTCAAAGTCAAGCCCAGAAGTTTGATGAAACCCTTTGGCAACAAGTCTAGATTTGTGTCTGGCTATGGTGCCATTGGTATTATATTTTGTCATGTAGACCCATTTATTCCCCGCAATATTAGAATTGGAGGGAGGTATGACTAGGGTCCAGGTATTTTGTTGTTTGAGGCTTTGAAACTCAACAATCATAGCATTTTTCCAATGTGAGTATTTCTTTGCCTCATTGAAACAAGTAGGATCACAAGAGGGAATCGAGTTACCGATTTTAGGAGAGTAACTAAATTGTTTCTTCTTGATGATGCCTGACTTGCTTCTGGTCTGCATAGGGTGTCCTTATGAAGTTTTCTGAACTGAGTGTCTGCAAGTGCCAAGCCATCTTGTGGCTGCATCTTTGTAGCCTCAGTAACAACTTCTTCAGAGTTGGCATGCCAGTGTGCAGCCTCAAGTGTAGTATTGTCCTCATCATGTTCAAGAGTAGTATTATTCTCAATAGTTGGAGAACCAACACCAATAGTGGGATTGGTTTCAACTTCAGAGGCCAAGATAGGTATAGTAGGACTATTCTTATCAGATAACCCTGATTCAAAGAGAATGAAAGGACTGAAATTAGTAACAGGAGAAACAGTTTGAGAAGAGGTAGAATCATTACCAGTAGAATTACTAACAAAGTAAGGGAATATGTGTTCATCAAATAAAACATCTCTGCTAATGTAAAATTTTTGAGCAGTTTTGTCATAACATAAATAACCCTTGTAGTTGTCAGCATAACCCAGAAACACACATTGTTTTGTTCTTGGATCAAGTTTTGAAGAGTTGTAGTGTCTTAAGTAAGGAGACCATTGCCAACAAAGACACTTTCATTTCCATAGTAGGATTCAACCAGAGACAGATTTTGCAAATCAGAGATCATATGATTTGTAGCACAAGTATCACTTAACCAATAGTTGTTTTGTGAGAAGGGATTGTCAAAATTACCAAGACTGGTTTGAGTGGTAGCATTCATAGCAGTGAGTTGGGTAGGAGGTCTTTTGCCTTGATATGCATGATCCATCCTATGCCAATAGTCCAAACCACTGTGATAATCATACCCATAGATTTGACAAGTAACAACATGTTTGTTACCAGAGTAATTTCCATTGTTGTAGTTAGAGTTACACCCATTTCCATTACCGTAAGAACTTCCTCTCTAGGTTGGGTAGCCTCTGGATTCCCCAGTTCTGCCACCACCCCTAGGGTTATCATAACCCCTATAACAAATTACCTCTTCCCCCTCTACCATAATTATTAGTGTGTTGATTGTGATTAGACTTAGAGTTTTGATTGAAAGCTGAACCACCATTTCCAGAATTTGAAGAACCATTCCATCATGACCAGAGGGTTTCACATAACCACGACCACGACCACCAAAGTTTCCACTTTGAGACACGAAAGCTGTAGGGTTTTGATCATGGATACGCAGCGGAACAAAGAATTATCCATTCAAGACCCTCCAAGGATCACATGAAGAGAATCATAACGATGGTAAGGGAAGAAACAAGTAACACACCTTAGAGGTCTCCTGTGATGACTTGCCACGTGAATTGTGTCACGTATCTACGCATCCACGCCTAGAGGTGAGATCTAGATCCTCCAACTCCTTGTGCTAGCTAGGAAGAATGGAAGAGGAAGAAGAAATCATGCAACACGGTGCAACAAGGTGGGGCGGCACCTCCATGTGAGGCCGACGGGTAGGGGGCGGTCCCAAATGGGGGTTCGGCCCCTTGATTTGGGACTTGCTCTCTATCCTTGCTTTATTCTCTCCTTACTTCTATCATATATATGTTTGTAGAGAAAATAAGCTAGGAGTGTTCTTTATATAGTCCAACAACTCCTTGTCCTACTACATAAAGAACCCCTATCCTAATCCTACTCAAATAAGGATTTGTCCCTTTTGCAAACTAGTCCTAATCATGTCCATACATGTATTATTTCTCTTTGAAAATTAATCCTAATTATGTCTCTACATGAATTAGTCCACCTTGGCAAATTCTAATCATGTCTATACATTGATTAGTCCAACTTGCATATTAGTCCTACTAAGTTAGCAAGTTGTTGCGAATTGATCCTTCTAATTAATTAATCATATTAATTGATTAATTCCCAAGTCTAGCTCACCCCCATATGGCGTGTGACCCCATAGGTTCTACTTAGTTGGTAGTAACTATTTACTAATATGGAGCGGCCTCTAGCAAGACATCCACTCTAGCCAACAAATAGAATAGTCATCATGACAAACCTTGTGCAAGTATTGTCTCATCCCTTTGTCCCATATCCGGATTGGACACGAGACATACAAGTCACACTCGTATATCCAATCCATAGTTTCTCGATCCTGGGAATAGCCTTATTCGTGCAAATAACATCAATATCCTATATAGATTTATTTGAGTCTGGCCAGACATTCTATAAGCACTATCCCTCGAGTGGCCTAAGATATTTGCTCCCGTTATGTGGGAGGGAAAAATTCTATCTACATCTAATACGATCTCTAAGCTTGCTTCTTATTGTATCCAGTACACGCCTTTATAGCTACCCAGTCACGGTGTAGCGTTTGACGCTACCAAAACACAATATTCCACAACTAGAACATCTAGTGACTTCAAGTCTAAGGATGACAACACCATTGCACCGCGAGAAGCACTTGTGAGTTTACATAACTTGTATGTAGCCTTCTCGGAGATGGGTCAATCCAGTATGCCATTAATCTTAATGCATACCCATGTGTTGGATCATGATATCTCCATATCAATCCAACCCCGTACTAGTCTATAGATGATTGTCCTATTAATCATTATAATCGACTAGGGATATTTAAGAATATAACACTTATATTCTAAGGACTTCATTCATGTTAACATATATGCATATCGATAACATAATGAATCGTAAATCCATATATTTGTCACAATAAATTGATTTCCTCTAGGGCACAATTCCAACAGTCTCCCACTTGCACTAGAGTCAATCTCCTGCATCATATCCCTATTGATCTAGCGCGGCCCTATTGATCAATTTTAAGAATCCAACTCCAAGAAGCTTGACTCAATCTATAGACAGATTGCTACAAGCAAGATGCGAATGGATTTAAGCATCACAACTGGGAAAGATTTCGTCATAGTCTATACTATGAACTCACAGGAAATCCTTACCCAACCAATTGTCCTTCATATTACCATCCATGTTGGTTTCCTCATAACCCACTTGCACCTTTTAGGTGGTTCCAACAAAGTCCATACTTTGTTTGATATACATGATTCCCTTTTGTATCCCATGACTCCTAGCAATTTATAAGAGTATGGCCCACATGTGGCCATCTCATAGGTTTTAGGCTCATCTCGATGAGAAATATATCACGGGTTATGAGAAATCCTTATTTCTCCAGTCCCTTGACATATCCTACCAGACCTATGAGGTTCTTGTGTTATCTGAGTAGGTTGCTCCACAACACCTCGTGATCCTGCTCATGTTCCATCAAAAGGATCAATGTTATGTTGTGGTTCTTGAACTTCTTTAAGTTCTACTGTCCTCCCACTGTTTTTTTTAGAGACAATCTCTACCTAGAAACATTGTGGTTCAAGCAGCAAACAATTTGTTCTCGATTGGATTGTAGAAATAATATCCCTTTCAGGATATCCCACAAAACATTTATCCGACTTGGGTCCAAGTTTATCTGTAAACGCATTCACATAAACTTCATAACACGCATTTACATAAACTTCATAACCCAAATCCTTTATAAACGACTTACGAGGACACTTCCTAGTCCATATCTCATATGGTGTTTTTCATAATTGATGTAGATGGAACGAAGGTTAAGGGCGAAATTTGCTGTAATTAAAACATAGCCCCTAAAGGTAAACTGGAAGTTATGTTTGACTCATCATGGACCAAACCGTGTCCTACAAGGTCCGGACTCTCCTCTTAGACACGCCAAACCCATGTGGCGTGCTAGGTGGAGTGAGTTTGGATCATATCCAACTCTCCCATTGATGCTTGTCAAGCTCTTGGCTCAAGTACTATCCTCTACGATCCAATCGTAGAGCCATGATACTTTTTCAAAATGGTTCTCTACTTCATTCTTGAATTCCTTGAACTCTTTAAATGATTCTGATTTGTTTCTTCATAAGATACAAAAATCCATATTTCTCTGATCCCATCAGTAAATATGATGAAGTACTGAAAACCATCTTTAACATTTGTGCTTAGCGGCCTTCATACATCAATACGTATGATTCCCAAAAGATCATATCTTTGCCTAATAAGTCTTACATGCCTCATATGATTCAATAATTAAATGAGTTCCAGAAATCCATCCTCATGGAGTTCTAGATATGTATCTCTTACTTATGAGGCCTAAACGATAATGCTAAAGATAAGTGAAGTTCATATCATTATATGCAAACCTCTTGGTATTAATGTTATAGATGAAATTATCATGATCAAGGATATACAATCAACTTAGACAAAATTGCATTACAATACTGCATATCGGAATAAATGGAACAAAATTTGTCCTTTATTATGATAAGGAGCTTTCTTGTCCAAAAAAGAAACTATGATAACGTTCCTACTCATAGCAGGGACATAATCACTTTTGTCTAGTTCATGAATAATTTCATAAAGGTGGAAATAATTCCCTACGGCTAATTTAGAAATCCCTTGCTTCATTACCCCACGTGTAGGTTTATTTCTTCCTTATCCAATTGTTTTCATCTATTGAGATCCTCCACATTTCTATAAATGTGAGATCCTCATATAGTATCATATAATCATGATGATGAGATAGACACGTTGATTTCTATAACAAAAATACCCAAATCGGAATTCATAATTTCTTTAATACTTACTTCCAGGTACTTTGGGTAGTCTCTCTTCCTCTACACTACCTATGGGACTTCAAGGCAACCTGGTTTTAGCAACAAGCTTGTTTTATACCCATGGGGTCGGTGCAAACCATTTTCCCTTACCCATGCTGTTAACCATTAACAGCTTTGCCCATGCCCATTATGAGTGTTTTGTTTAGTGATTTTCAATCATATTGAGTAAATCTCCTTTGAACAAAACTATAATTGCATTCAATGTTATTCTTGGTCCACTTGGGTGAATAACTTTTATTCTTTATCTATCTCATAGATACACCCAAAATCTAAGCTTTCAATCCTATTGAGATAACTTAGTTGTGTTTCATCTCTTGTTTTGGCAGTCACACACTACTAACTAGTGTAGTCCCGTCATATCTTGATGAATCAAGTCGCACTGCTTTGGCACGCACGAGCTTGATTAATCTTGATCATGACGAGTGCTAAGCAAGAGAACGCAACGTGGAGCAACACTTAAAACCTTTCATGTCTAACTCGCTCTTTGAAAGAGCTTCTTTCAATGTATGATCATATCATACGCCTCAATGTTCTCATCTTGCTTCCGAAGCTCAGATTTCATGGCAGCTAATATGAGGCAAGTCACATTCAAAGACCATTCTTTGATGTTCTCTTCATCAGGTTTTGGTAGTTGGTGGAAGAGAATTTTATGTTCTACGATTTACAACAATTTTTCTTTTATTTGAGAACAATTCTCGATTTTATACCATTCTACAAAATAGATAAAGTCGCGTTTTGTTTGTTTAATGCCATGGGCATTCAACACAATAGGATTATGCAAAGTATTGTGACGTATAACTATATTCAACAAGGATTTAAATTGTTAAATATAGCTCCCACTATTTTTCTACGGATTAATAACCCTCCATATTAATGCGGAAAATATCATTATATTTTCTAGTGTGCCAAGATCCATATTTCACTTCTTTTGAGCTTGCTTTGGCAAGTCACCCAAAATTAGTTATTTAGGTAGGAACAATTCCAATTGCATCTTTATGCAACACTTGGTTCAATTGGGCAAATAACTCCTTATTTATCCATCCCATGGATAATTCCAATTGTTTGCCTCTAGACTTTTAACCCCTAGACCCCTAGACAGTTGCACATTACTTACTTGTGCCATCGCAACACAATCGTGATAAATCAAGTCGCCCTGATTTGGCACGCACGAGCTTGATAATCATGATCATGAAGAGTGTTTTGATAACGAGAAGGCCAAAAACACAATATTTAAATTGAGGGATTTTATTTTCAATTTTAAATTATTTTGTTGATCCATATCAACTGATCTACTTATTTGAGTTTGGGCACAACTCCAAATAAAAGATCCGGGTTGTGTAATTATCTTATTATCCTAATTGCATGCATCATCCACACACCAATCAAAAAATAATAAGACAGAAAAAATAAACAACCACAAAATAATAAAAAAAAATGCGATATGGATATGGCCTTTTTCTAGACTAAGATATTTCCAAGCCAATAGAAATATCTATGAACCCTAAAAGCAAACACATCTCCATGTGTCTTCATCTTTTGGTCCATCCTTCATAGTCATGTGGCATGCTCCATGCTCCATCTTTTGTGGCTCCTTTGGCTTCGGGCTTCTTTTTCTTCAATCTTGGCTAACAATCTATTCTATCTAGCACTAGCTAACAACTATACTAAATAAAATAAATCTCACAAGTTGAGAAAAAATGGCTCGCAGGCCATAAAATCCTAATTAATTATTACATTAATTGATCAGCTCGTAGGCCGTAAACCAAACCACAAATTAAACAATCACACCAAACCACATCCTAAGGCTATATCCAATCACCATGCGATTTGCACATAAACAGTTAAAATCTAATTTTAACGCGCTTGGTCAATTTTAATTGATTTTAGGATTAACTAGGGTCAAAACGGTCGAAGAGGGATCACCAACACTTGGCCGAATCCTAAAAGGACCTCCCATGGCCTTGGGCCGGCTGGCCCCTAGCCCACACGGCTAGGCCCTGCGCTAGGGCTGCCCCAACCCCTAGGCCGAACCTTGCTTGGGCAGCAAGGAAGGAGGGGCGGTGCCCAAGGGGGGGCCGAATCTCCTTAGGAGTTGTTTCCAAAACAACTCCTTGCCTTGTTGCCCAAGTTTGGTTGTTTCCTTATTTGGAAAAACTCATTTTTCCAATAGGATGCCCAAGAAACCTAGATCTAAGATCCTAAAATTTCTCAAACTCACTAATTCCTATATCCCATGTAAATTAGTTCTTGCTTGATTGAATTATAAACAAATTACATCATATGCTTGATTTGTCTTGTTTTACGCGATAAACAATAAATTTAAAGTGTAAAACTATCAGAACGTAACACATAAACCACGTCTATGTTCTACGACCTGTGGCTCTGATACCACTGTAGGATTTTGATCATGGATACGCACCGGAAGAAAGAATTATCCATTCAAGACCCTCCAAGGATCACATGAAGAGAATTATAACGATGGTATGGGAAGAAACAAGTAACACACCTTAGAGGTCTCCTGTGATGACTTGTCACGTGAATTGTGTCACGTCTCTACGGTTGATCCACGCCTAGAGGTGAGATCTAGATCTTCCAACTCCTTGTGCTAGCTAGGAAGAATGGAAGCGGAAGAAGAAATCATGCAACACGGTGCAACAAGGTGGGGCGGCACCTCCATATGAGGCCGACGGGTAAGGGGTGGTCCCAAAGGGGGGTTCGGCCCTTGCTTTGGGACTTGCTCTCTCTCCTTTCTTTATTCTCTCCTTACTTCTATCATATAGATGTGTGTAGAGAAAATAAGTTAGGAGTGTTCTTTATATAGTCCAACAACTCCTTGTCCTACTACATTAAGAACCCCTCTCCTAATCCTACTCAAATAAGGATTAGTTCCTTTTGCAAACTAGTCATAATCATGTCCATACATGGATTAGTTCTCTTTGCAAATTAATCCTAATCATGTCACTACATGAATTAGTCCACCTTGGCAAATCCTAATCATGTCTATACATGGATTAGTCCAACTTGCATATTAGTCCTACTAAGTTAGCAAGTTGTTGCGATTTGATCATTCTAATTAATTAATCATATTAATTAATTAATTAATTCCCAAGTCTAGTTCACCCCTATATGGCGTGCGACCCCATAGGTTCTATTTAGTTGGTAGTAACTATTTACTGATATGGAGCGGCCTCTAGGAAGACATCCATTTTAGCCAACAAATAGAATAGTCATCATGACAAACCTTGTGCAAGTATTGTCTCATCCTTTTGTCCCATATCCGGATTGGACATGAGACATACAAGTCACACTCGTATATCCAATCCATAGTTTCTCGATCCTGAGAATAGCCTTATTCGTGCAAATAACATCAATATCCTATATTAATTTATTTGAGTCTGGCCAGACATTCTATAAGCACTTTTTCTCGAGTGGCCTAGGATATTTGCTTCCGTTATGTGGGAGGGAAAAATTCTATCTACATCTATTACGATCTCTAAGCTTGCTTCTTATTGTATCCAGTACACGCCTTTATAGAAACCCAGTCACGGTGTAGCGTTTGACGCTACCAAAATACAATATTCCACAACTAGAACATGTAATGACTTCAAGTCTAAGGATGACAACACCATTGCACCGTGAGAAGCACTTGTGACTTTACATAACTTGTATGTAGCCTTCTCGGAGATAGGTCAATCCAGTATGCCATTACTCCTAATGCATACCCATGTGTTGGATCATGATATCTCCATATCAATCCAACCTCATACTAGTCTATAGATGATTGTCCTATTAATTATTATAATCGACTAGGGATATTTAAGAATATAACATTTATATTCTATGGAGTTCATTCATGTTAACATATCTCCATATCGATAACATAATGAATCGTAAATTCATATATTTGTCACAATAGATTGATTACCTCTAGGGCACAATTCCAACAAAAGCAGCAGTAGGATGCAAATCAGACACAACATATAATTGAGACTCTAACATGTGTTCTTCAGCCTTAAGTAAGACATGTAATTCTTCTACAGGAAGAGGCTCGGTACAAATATGAAGAGCAGATCTAAAGCTGTTATACTCAGGAGGAAGACCATTTAAGACATACAGAACCATATCTTCATCATCGATGACAACCATAGCAATATACAGTTTATCTCTTAGGGTTTTCATCTTTTGCATGTAGAGATCTATGCTACCAGTCTTCTTTTTCAGAGTTTGCACATCAGTTTTCAATTGCAAAACATTTGAACGAGTTAGAGAGGCATACGGATTCTCCTGAACAAGCCAAACGGCTCTAGAAGTGTTTTTACCTATCATCTGGATTAGGACTTCTTGAGTGAGGGTTGCCGTCAACAAGGTCAGCACCGCCTGATCTTGAGTGACCCATGCTTGATATGCAGGATTAGGATCAACTGCGTTTGGAAGGAGCTCCGGCGGACATCCAACAGATCCATCGACATAACCAAATAGCGTCTGAGTTTTGAGAAGGAAAGAAAATTGGTATTTCCAGAGAATGTAATTTGTGTTATCAAGTTTGAACAAAACCAAGTGATTGATGTTTGAGAGGAGATAGAAGGGATTTGGTGAGGAAGAATTTGCTGTAGAGAGAGCCATGGCTCTGATACCATAAACGAAACATTTGAAGTTTCAATCAAGCTGAAAGATAAACACAGAATAGAACCAAGAACAAAGAGACTGATTTCATTGATTTAGCAAATTAAACAAGAGGAATACGATACATGAATGACAACCAAAGGTCGTAACGGCGATTAGGGTTTCGATCAGCATTAATACAGAGCAAATCAACGGTCCAAAATACGCCCGTTGGATAATATCCAATGAATCTAAACGGAAGAGAAAGGAAGCTTCTAGAAGAGAGCTAAATGGTTTTAGGAAATTACAAAGAGGCACCATTGAAGTGATGAGAGTTGTAGTTCAGTCTAATTAATAGCAGCGTAGCCCTCAAACTTTGATAGCCTTCTCATTCTAGCCTTGATCTTTTAGTCTTGGACATCTTTGACCTTGGACTTTGTCACCTCAGCAACTTGAACTTTTGACTTTGACACTTCAACTTCTTTGACCTTTGACTTTGACACCTCAGCAGGCATCTTTAGCCTCTAATAGTTATAGAGTAAACGTTGCTCTACAACACCGCAAACAAATTATCAAAAAATTGCATCATTTTTCTATAAAAATCACCTGGTCAAAATGACCCAGATACGAGTCAAAAAGTCAGGATGGCGAGGGAGATGTGAGACAGAGTGGTACTTACCTTCATCTGCTCATCGTGTACAGGGCCGGCCCATCTGGTAGCCCAATTAGGTTCTCGCCTAGGGCCCCCAATTTCAAGGGGCCCCGTAATATTTTTGTAATAGGGGTAGTATGGTAATTTTACTATATATGGTCAAAATAAAAAAGAATAATAGATAAGATTTTCGTTGGATACTAACTGAATAGATTCGAAGAAGAGATAATCACGTACTGGATCGTGATCAACTTCTCCTGATTTTTAGCATTTAATTTTGGAAAATTATTTATTAACTTTCAATTAATAACGTCTATTTTTTTAAAAACAAAATTAGTAACGTTCATGCTTAATTTTCTACCTTTTTATAACTTATTCTCCTATATAAATCATCTCCTAATCCTCCATAACTACTCCAAATCAATTAAATCTCACGTCTCATTATCTCCTTTAATCTCTCTCTGTCACGTATATCTCTCCGACTCTCCCTCAAACTCTCCCACTCAATTTCTCCCTCGCAAGTCTCTCTCTTCTCAATCTACTCTCTATCAAACTGTCTTCATATCAACTCTCTCTCAGTACACAATCTCTCTATTCTGAAAGGACAAGGTGAAGGGCAAATTTAAGGTAAATTTCTGACTATTGGTAGATTCTGACTTTTTTTGGTGTAATTTTATTCATTTGTAATTGACGATTTGTTTGGTTGTTTCTTTTGTTATCTGCAGATTTCCAAGTAATAGCCAAAAAACTTTGTGACAATACAAGTAATCGACAATCAAAGTCACATAATAACTTCCAGGTTCTATTGTTTTTTTTATTATTATTATTATTACTTTGCTCATTTTATATTATTCACTATGTCAACTAGAAAGTATCAATCTGGTTGTGAAAAACGAAAAAGAAAAAAAGAAGTCAAAAAATTTATTGAATCTCAAAAAGGAGCCTTAGACAAATTTGTGACAACTAAAAATGTAGACATCACAAATATAAATGTTGAAAATGAGACTATGAGTGATGTTGAACCTGACATTCACATAAATGTCCCGATTGAAAATTTGACTGGTGTCCAAACCCAAAGTCCTAATATTGACAATGAAAAATTGCATTTTGTTCATGATGTGGATCCTTGTGAAGTTGAAACTGTAAACCCTTATCCAGACAAAAATGATAGCCTTGTTGATTATCAAACTGATACCCCGGTAGATATACTTGATCCAGGATCGTGGACAAATATTGATGCAAAATTAAGAGATTTGGCTGTAGAGAGAGGTCCTACAAGAATTAGCAATATCAATTTTCCTAAAGATAGTGACGGTAGACATTTTTCTGTTTTAAGTTATACTCGTATTTTGCCTAATGGAGAGAAATATGATAGAAAATGGCTCGTATACTCAAAAGGTGTAGATAGGGTTTATTGTTTTTGTTGCAAGTTGTTTAGTGTGAAACCTAATCTAGGTCGACTTTTTAATGTGGGAGTTAACGATTGGAAAAATATGAGTTGCATTTTGAAATCCCATGAGACTTCTAGCGAACATATCAATAATATGAACATTTGGATGACTTTGGAAGTAAGACTACAAAATAGTGCAACAACTGATCGTTGTGTTCAAGAAAATATTAAAAGGGAAAAAGGAATATTGGAAGCAAGTATTGAAAAGAATAATTGCGGTTGTCAAAACACTATCTAAGAATAATTTAGCTTTCCGTGGTACAAATGAAAAAGTATATGAAAATAAGAATGGAATTTTTTTAAGTTTTATTGAAATGATTGGGGAGTTTGATCCTGCTATGCAAGTACACCTTAGACGCATCCAGAATGGTGAGATTCATAGTCGTTATCTTGGTCACAAAGTACAAAATGAGTTAGTACACATCTTGGCTTCCGAAATTAAAAGAAGAATCCTTGCAAAAATAAAGGAAGCAAAATATTTTTCGATCATACTTGATTGTACTCCGGATACAAGTCATCAAGAACAAATGTCGCTTATTTTGAGATGTGTTGATATATCTGTGACTCCTGTTAAAGTAGAAGTGTTTTTTTATAGATTTTTTAAAGATAGATGATACTACTGGAAAAGGTATTTTTGAAGAATTGTTACAAGTTTTGGGAAATCTTGAACTTGATGTTGACAATATTAGAGGCCAAGGTTATGACAATGGTTCAAATATGAAAGGGAAAGACCAAGGTGTCCAAAGAAGATTATTAGATTTAAATTCTAGAGCATTTTACACTCCTTGTGGTAGTCATAGTCTTAATTTAGTACTTTGCGACATGGTTAAATCTTGTACTAGAGTTGTATCATTTTTTGGTGTTATACAACGGATTTACACTTTATTTTCTAGTTCTACAAAGAGGTGGAAAATTTTAACGGACAATGTGAAAAATCTTACAGTTAAATCTTTATCACAAACACGATGGGAGAGTCACATTGAGAGTGTTAGAGCAATCCAAAGTCAACCAATCGAAATAAGAGAGGCTTTACTTGAATTAGCAGATTTGAGTGAAGATCCTAGAATAAAAAGTGAAGCTACATGCTTAGCTACATATGAGATGGAGAATTTTGAATTTTTACTTAGTCTAAATATTTGGTTTGAAGTTCTATCTTTTATTAACCGTGTTAGTAAAAATTTACAGTCTGAAAACAAGCATATCGATTCTGCTATATGTCAACTAGAAAGCCTTGTATCGTTTTTTGATAAGTTTAGAGGAAATGGGTTTGACTCCATTGTGGATGCTACTAAGAAAACTGCATTGAAAATGAACATAGAGCCAATATTTCGTGCAAAACGAAATATTCAAAGAAAAAAACAATTTGACGAGAGCTCACATGAAGATGTTACACTATCACCTGAAAATTCTTTCAAAGTTGATTATTTTATATTATATAATCGATCAAGCTGTTTCTTCTATTAAAACTAGATTTGAGCAATTTAAAAATTATCAAAAGACTTTTGGATTTTTTTTAAATATTGCAGCTTTGAAGTTTATTAGATGACAAAAGTTTAAAAGAACATTGTCTTTTCCTTGAAAATTCTTTATTGCATAACTCAGTATCAGATATATGTGGTTCTGATTTGTATTACGAATTAAAGGTTTTAACAAAAACCTTACCTCCACAAATAAATAAACCAATAGATGTCATGAATCATATTAATGTGATTGACTCTTATCCTAATACTTGCATTTGTTATAGAATAATCTTTACTATACCTGTGACTGTTGCATCTGCAGAAAGAAGTTTTTGGAAATTGAAGCTAATAAAGACATACTTGCGGTCAACCATGTCACAAGAACGGCTAAGTGACTTGGGTCTCTTGTCTATCGAGAAAGATATGTTAGAAAGACTTGAGTATGATGATTTGATCAATAATTTTGCATCTATGAAAGCAAGAAAAGTTGATTTTTTATAAATAGTGTGTTTTTTTTTGTAGTGGGTAAGGTTTTATGCCCCCCCCTCATATCTTTGTACGGATTGAAAATTCGAACTATTAATAAAACGCGGGATCTATGCCGCCCTACCGTTAAGTAGGTTTTTTTCCTTCACAATTATGTTAATGTAACAAGGGCCTCACTTTCAACCATCGCCTAGGAGAAAGTATTCATTGGGGCTAGCCCCACCACTGTGGCATGCCTGCGTGGTGGGGCGGGCCATTCATCTTCTGACAAATATGCACAAGTCAGATGGAACCCACCAAATTTTGCTTATTTGTCAAAAGCTGGATGGCGCGCCCCACCACGCAGGCATGCCACAGTGGTGGGGCTTGACCCAATGAATACTTTCTCCATCGCCTAGGGCCCAAAAAAAATCTAGGGCCGGCCCTGATCGTATAGGCTTAGGTTGTAAAGTATTTGACTTCATGTTAGTTTTGTTGTTTGTCTACTGAGAAAAATTTAAAATTGTTGAAAACCTCCTTCGATTACAACCACATATTTGGCAAAAAATACAACGACCTACTCCATGTCTGCATTTATGTGTGTTGCTTTCTTCCAAAAAAGTACCAGTGAAGACAGTGAATCTGACTACAAAAACCATACAGTAATGATTTGTCTAGGAATAACATTTTTGTTCGTACAAGAAACCGAGACCACTGTCTTCCGAGCTGGACTTTGCGACTTGTCTACGAGTATTGTGGAGAATAATGAATGATGATGGATCGCAGTATAAGATCCAACAAATTAAATCTACTCTGGGTAGGCGAATAAACATGCATGTTAGGCGAATAAACATGGCCACTATACGTTACTGGAAAATCTTTTGTTTGTTGTAAGAGCAAACCACATGGCTTGCTCTGATTCATACCGTTCAAGAGAAACCGTTTTAAAAAAGAATTACCACTACGTCTCTTCTCTTCCTCCCTATCGTGACTTTTTTGACTCATAGTTGGATCACTTTGATCGGGTGATTTAGATCGTAAAACGATACAATTTTTTAATAATTTTTTCACCGTGTTATACAACAACTTTCACTCTACAACAATATGAAAAAAATATACAAAAATTGCATCATTTTACTATCTAAATTACCGGGTCAAAGTGACATAGTAAATAGTACAGAAAGACACGAGACATAGTGATAAGTGACATACATAATATAATGGGTTTCCACATATCCGGACATGTTATGTGTTCTGTGAAATGTGAAATAAAGCACTGCCCATAAATTTATTTTTGGAGAAAAGCTATGTTATTTCATAATTAAAACTTGGACAAACATAATAAAAAGTCATACAAAACAGATAAAAGAAAATGAACGGAGTAACACGAGAGCAAAAGAAACGACTCTTTGGTCCAATTTAAGCTTGCTTAGGGTTAATTAATAAACTGGAGACGAAAGTCTCGGAGTTGGCACTGCGTAGAGTCGGTTTGCTCTCGGAGCAGTGAGTCCGAGCATGTCATCCATATCGAGCTCACACGGTTTCATTCCGTCCGGCAACTCCCAATTGAAACTATGGAGGAGGTGTGCCACCGCTGTCTCTAGTGCATAGAGTCCGAGTTGCATGCCCGGACAGGATCTCCGGCCCGACCCAAACGGTAGATACTCAAAGTCGCTCCCTTTGAAATCCGGCACCTTCTCTTCCAAAAATCTCGAAGGTTTAAATGTATCGGAGTCTTCCCAGTACTTGGGGTCGCGTCCGATGGCCCACGCGTTGACGACGACTCGTGAGCCCGCCGGAATGTGGTAGCCTTCTAGCTGCGTGTCCATGGTGGTCTCATGCAGGAGGAGCGGAATTGGTGGGTGGAGACGTAGAGTCTCTTTCAGAGCACATTTCATGTAAGTTAACTTGTCGAAGTCAGTCTCTTCTACTTGACGGTCACGGCCTACCACGCCATCAAGCTCTTGTTGAACTTTTTTGAGATCGTCTGGGCTTCCCATTAACTGAGCCATTGCCCACTCGATGGCCGATGCTACTGTTTCGGTCCCACCAAACATCACATCCTGTTAAAATAACATAATTCCTTTATGCGTCTAAATCAAATATATACTAGAAAGTTGCTTGTTCCCGAGTGATTTACTCGCCGAGGCCAAGCAAAATAATAAAATCAAAATGAACTCTCAGGTGTTTGGATGCAATATACAAATTTAACGCCAAACATAAATGAAAAAAGAAATTAGTCATTTCTAAAAATATTTTAGTCAACCGTGTTTGCTGTCAGTAATATGTATAATAGTGCAAACATGTATTGCAAATAATTTGTCAAAAATATACTTAAATTTTAAGTCTTGTATCAGATCAGTGAATGGTTTAGTTTGATCCACAAGTTTGTGGTTTAGTTTGATCCACAAGTTTGTGGAACCATATGTATTGTGAAATGATTGATTTTTCTACCAACAATTTTTTAAAAACTTTCTATAATATTATTGAATTTAATTGTTGAGATCAAAACAAGCTTACAGTAACCACACTGTCCTAATTTGTTATAATAATAATAATAATAATAATAATAATAATAATAATAATAATAATAATAATAATAATAATAATAATAATAATAATAATAATAATAATAATAATAATAATAAGTGCATTGATTTTCATTCCATGATATTACTCTCACGGTATCACAAATTCATGGGAGTAAAGGAAAGTAGTAAATATATGAAAATGTGCTATCAATCACATTGACACGTTTAATGAAAATAGAAGATTTTAATACTATTATCACATAATAGCAATTGGTAAATTTCTCATGAGGATGAATTAAACTCCTGCTGTTTCACTACAAATGGAATTGCCTTAATGGTGGTTCATATTTTATTAGTACAAGTCATTTCATGTATTTAGACGCCATAACTGAAAGATTACTTCTTTCTCTCAAAAAATAAAATAAAATAAAATAAAATAAAAATTACTTCGATGTTTAAAGTTTAAATTCGGAAGAACAATGGAAAGTGTACATTCTTTTATTTTGCCTATATCTGAAACCCTATATTTTCTATTAATGGAGATTTATTGTTGTCTGAATTTACATAATAAACAACATATTCTTACAATAAAAAAATCCATAATTATTTTTTGAGTATGTTTTTCTTCCACAAGTGTCACTTTTTTTTATATCTACATTCGATTTAACTACATTGCAATTATGAGAAATAAATTTCTGGTATTTATAGCTTACCATGATTAGAGCTTTGATGTTATCTCTGGTGAGCTTGATCGCGTTCTGCAAATCCTCCAATTCGTTGACTTTAGACTCTTCCCCGTAAAATGCCAACAACTCATCCACCATATCTTTTTCATGATCATCGCAACCGTTCAATCCCTTCTGCTTCTCTATATGTTCGTCGATAATTTTGTCAATAAACACATCAAGTGAATCGCGAGCCTTGACGAGCCTAGCATTAATTCCTTGTGGATCGATCCACCCAAACCCCGGGAAAAAGTCAGCCAAATTAAATGCCCCAAATAATATCGAAAACTCTTGAATGATCCCTACAAACTCATCCTGCCCGCAACTCGAGCCGAAAGCGGCCCGGTAAATAATATTCCGGGTCAACTCAAACACCATCTCGCCAATGTTTATACTCGAGCCGGCTTTTGAAGCCACGGCTCGGACAAGGGAGTCAACCTCGTCACGGACGGACTCCCACGACTCGGCCCGTTTACGACTGAACAGCTTCATGACACATAGCTTGCGCATCTGTCGCCAGAACGGGCCGTAGTGGGCAAACGCCATGTCAGCGCGATCGTAGCTAAGGTACTTGACCGCGATGGTGGCGGGCTTGTTGGCAAAGGTAACGTCTTGAACTTGGAGGACTTGACGGGCGATTTCAGGAGATGTGACAGTCACCATGTGGAGGCGGCCTATTCGCAGATAGAAGATGCCCCCATATTTCTTAGCCAATTCAGCTAAGCCACGGTGGCTAAGCTGATTGACCAACCCCATGTTCCCTACCACCGGGAAGCCCTTTGGTCCCGGTGGATACGGGAGCTTCCGAAATCGGTATAGGAGGTAGAGGAGTAGGAGAGGGAGAGCAAAGTAGAGAATCCATTCGGAATAAGAATCCATAATGTCTTTTCTGTTTCTTGGAATTGAGTATGTTTTGTGAAGGGGTTTATATAGAACTTCTTCCCTCAAAAAAGAAAAAAATAAGCTTCTCTTCTCACCACCGGTTGTATTTGTCAATTTAAAGTTACACGTGCCACATATTCTACTGCGGCATAGAAGGAAAACATTTTTTTTTTCTCTTTAGAGAAAGTAAAGGGAAAAGATTCCATATATATGTTAGTGAGTAGTGGCATAGCATTTAATTTTTTAACGATTTAGTGAGTCCGGATCTTCTGTATCCTTTGTATGTATCTTTCTCTATATTCTTACTATAATTGAATCAATTTGATAAAATTTCAAAATAACTAAATTGAATGAATTAAATAAAAATATATGACATTGACCAATCATAATAATAACAATATAGAGAGATACACACAAATGATACATATATTTTTGTTTTTGCAAGAAAACTAAATACGTAAACATTCATATTGCGTTACCAATAATAGTACCGTGCATTTATTCTTTAAAAAAATAGTACCGTGCACAGCTAATTTTGGTAGTTGTTGGCATTTAATTGCTTTACAAAATAATTACATGTGTATCGCTACCACACCGGTTTGACTTTTATAACTATTCACGGTGAGTTAGGTAGCAAATGCTACCTAACTCACCGGGTCAATTTAATGTGAAATTTACAATTTTTCCCCTCTTGATTTGACCTCAGATCGATTTAATGTGAAATTTACAATTTTTCCCCTCTTACACCATTTTTGGTGGTCAGAAGGGAGTTCTTTAGAAGATCAACCTAGTCAGTTTTGACAGACGGGTGCAGAATAATAAAGTGAGCAACTTGGTTCAAGGATGAAAAGGAAAACAGTCATTCTGACTGCTTAACTGGAAGTACAATATTGGGCGAAGTTGACAAATACTGCCAGTTTCAGAGTCAGTTTATGAATATCCGGAAAGAGTTTGAAAGAACCGATAATAGGACCCTAAAGCTGCCTAAGCAGGATTCCAGAACAAGTCCAATCTCTTAAAATTTCAGAGAAGTCAAGAAGATATAGCTGATCTAAGATGAGCAGTTTCAAGTTATTTTCATACTTCGAATATTTCATAAGTTCACATTTTTTTTAGAACAATTGCTACAACTTTGAGGCCAAAATTGAGTTGCCTACGAGAGGGATTTGCAAGATCTAATTCAAATGATATTGTAGAGATATGCATACTGAGTTCACAGAGACTAAAATCACTCAAAACCAGTTTCTAACGAAGAAGATACAACCTTTCAAAGTTGACGAGAAATGCAGAACTCAAGAACACAAGTGTGTTCCTAACACATTTGCAGCAAGTTTGATCCAATAATTATAGGGCTTAGAGATCAAATTGGGGGTGAAAGTTGATATACACAAACAGCTGGTAAGATAAAGAATTCACAGGAGAAAGATTCAGCCCAAATCACTAAGAAATGAGGAAGTTATAGTTCTCACAACTAGCAAGAAACCAACTCTCAAGAACTGGACAGTATGAACCAACAATTGTGGCTGACTTTGATGCCAATTTAGAGCAACTTAAAGATTGAATCACAAAAATTGGATAACAACAAAGTTGTAGAGCTATGAATTGGATTTCCAGAAAGCTAAGAACCATCTAAAACGGACTTGAAATGAGAGAGTTGCAGCCCCTGAAACAGGGCTGCCTCAATACCGCTCTTTACCAGAAAAAAATTCATCAAGATTCGGTTTAAAACTCAACAAACTCTCAATATGGGTGGACATGGGGGGTTTCTAACATGCTGGGGGTGTTTCAAGGATCATGAGGCATCAATTTACAACGAAAAACAGCGAATCTCGACGGCCATGGCATTTCCCGACGCCAAAACCGGTCCCTGCTCCGGCGACTTTGCATTTTCCGACGATAAGGGAGCCATGCTAGGGCTTCTCAGCCTCAGGACCAACGAAACCAAGTTTAATTTCATCGAATTCGAACAGAGAAGGAGAAATCAGCTCGGGAAAAATTAGGGTTCTTACCGTTTTTGGTCGAATTCGCCCACGTCGCACAACCATTCGAGGAGATGTTTGAGGGATTTTGATCCATGATGAGAGTTATACTACCAGCAGCAACAATTTTGGGAGAGGAGGAGGTCGCATGTGGATTGGCTATGGTGGTGGTGATGATGTTCTTGGTGGAAGAAGGGTGGAGAAGGAGGATGATGATCAACAAAAGATGAAGGTGATACAATTTCAGTAGCAGTTGGTAGAGAATAGGAAGGAGATGATGTCACCTCACTAATGAGCTAGGTGTCAAAATTCTCCTGACAGGTGGCACACATGCACCAAGGGGTGCATGTGTAATTTTCAAAAGTTTAGGGTATAATTCCTATTAGAGAAAGATTTGGGACTTTTGCAAAACAAACAATTTTTCCTACTTGTTCAAATTAATGTAAAAGCCCCGGCAAGTTCCTCAAATTCTCAATTGGCCATATTCTAGCCAGAGACCCAATTTCTACAAATTACAGTCGAGCTCTTGTTTCTCAAATAATGCACTACTGTCCCACTTGCATTGACATTTGCAATCTTCCTATTAAACAGGTGCTTAAACCACATACAAAAAAAATTACACCACTTACTCAAAATTTTAATTTATCTCCTTATAAAACACTATAAAAATTTGCGGGGTGTTACATTAACCCTCCATATTTTTTATCCACCGACGTCAGATAGTCATGGAGAGATTTTTTTGATGGCAATAGCATTATTGGAGGTAGGGGTGAGCACGAATCGGTTTTGGCTGGTATTGTCGAAAATTTTGCCCCGGCCCAATAGGTACGGCTTGGAGAACGTTCAACGCAGACCCAATCAATTGTTCTCCATACCCAAACCAAACTTAACTTATCGACTCGGCCTGATTCGGACCGGCTTGAGCGGGTTGTTTAAATCTAAATAAGTTATTTGGAAAATGTATAAATTTAGTTAAAAAAATAAATATGCGTAAGCTTCGTGTTTGGAATTTAAATTTTTAACATAGTTTGTTAGAAAAGATGACTAATTTGAGGAAAATAACCTAAAACTATTATTCAGACATATAAGTTTAGTTATCGTATGGTGTTATCTAACTACAATATGTAATTTTTTCATGTAAAAAATTTAACCGGACCGGTCCTACACGGTTTGCTAAATCTAAAACCATGATCAAACAAAGTTAGTCGGGTTTGCGATTTTATAATCGTACCCAATCAAGTAGCATGAACGGGTGTTAAATTCGGACCGGTTTGGGGCGGCCGGTTTGGGTGAGTTTTGCTCACCCCTAATTGGAGGTCTTAAATGAACCAACAACTTAGCGATATATTGGCCTTTTCAGACTTTATGTAACTTGCAAATTAGACATTGTATAAAAATTAAGTGTAAAATAGTACTTGCTCATTTTCCATTAGAGTCTGACTAAATATAAAGATATATGGGCAAATCAATATTTTTGCATTTTCCGTCAATGACCGTTACTAATCGTCCAAAATAAGGGTGCTTTCTGTCAATTGATGAACAATGAGGGTGTGGTTAGCCTATTTACATAAACCTAGGGGCACAAACTGTAAATTACCCGTAATAATTTTCATTAATAGCCTTGCCGTGCATATGTATGCACGCAGCTGTGCAAAGTACTTCCTCTGTTCTCCGTCTATCTTCCAAGTTTGCATTTTGTCACTATTCACCGAGTCATTTTGATTCAGTGATTTGATTAGTAAAACGATGCAAGAGTTTGGTGAACTTTGCAAGGTGTAACTTTGTAAGGTGTTGTTGAGTAAACTTTACTTTACAACACCATGAACAAATTATCAAAAAATTACATCGTCTTACTATCCAAATAACCGGGTCAAGTTACGGAAGAAAAAGTCTAACATAAAATATAGAGAGAGAACATACTAAGTAATATTAGTAACACGTACGTGCACATTGTTTTTCCCAGGAAATGTGTGCACACTTCTACCACTCCGTCTCTGCTCTTTGTTCCCAATTTCCTTTTTGGGACGTCTCTGCTCTTTGTTCCCATTTTCTATTTGGGTAACGTTTAACACTTAAAATGACCACCTTACCCCATAAATAATACCCACCTAATTTTTCCCTCCTCACCCTGCCCCATTTTCTCCACTTACCAACAACCTTATCTTCTCATTGTCTTTTAACACCACACATAAACACAGAATAGAAGAGAGAGAGAGGTTCTTAAAAAAAAACATAGAGAAATAGAGAGAGATCAAGATAGATAGAGAGAGTCCCCCTCTGTGGACGATGAGGACGCCGACGAGGAGGCGATGTTGCGTTTCTCCTTATCCCACGGTGGTTGTGGCGATCAAAGATGGCGGCGATGAGGCGTTTTCGGGACACAGAGGTGAAGAGGGCGACGACAGTAGTGGTGGTGGCTTCTCCGATCTGGCGGCGGATGCTCCGATCTGCGGCGGTGATGGCGGTCGAAGACGCCGACTAGGGTGCCAGTGGAGATGGCGGTCGAAGACGCTGATGAGATGTCGTTGACCGACGGCTTTGGCTCCAATCTGGGCCATGGAGGCGAATAGAACGTCGACTTCTGTTCCGGTCTGGTGGTGGCTCCTTGCTCTCTTCCAGTCGGTCCTTGTAGGCGGCGCCGGCGGCGAAACGCAGGCCTTTGCAGTGGATGGTGAGGTCGACGGTGGTGGCGATCTTTTGTTACTTTTGCAGATCTGGTTCTGCTCCTCATCCTTCTCCTTCCTCCTCTGATTTGTAAAGTTTCTCGATCCTGGGAATAATTTTATCCATGCAGATAACATCAATATACTATATTGATTTATCTGAGTCTGGCCAGACATTCTACAAGCACTACCCCTCGAGTGGCCGCAGATATTTGCTCCTGTTATGTGGGAGGGAAAAATTCTATCTACATCACTACCATGTCTAAGATAGCTTCCTATTGTGTCCGATAAGCGCGTTTATTAGTACCCAATTACGGTGTAGCGTTTGACGATATCAAAACACAATATTCCACGACTAGAGGATCTAGTGACTTCAAGTCTAAGGATGACAATACCGTTGTCACTTCGAGAAGCACTTGTGACTTTACATAACTTGTATGTAACCTTCTCGTTGTGGGTCAATCCAGTATGCCATTACCCGTAATGCATACCCATGTGTTGGATCGTGATATCTCCATATCAATCCAACACCATACTAGTATATAGCTGATTATCCTGTTAATCAATATAATCGACTAGGGATATTTAAGAAAATAAAATTTATATTCTAAGGAATTCATTCATGTCAACATATCGATAGCATAATAAATAGTAAATCCATATCAATGACACAATAAATAAATTTGCCTCTAGGGAATTCTCCAACTGTCTCCCACTTGCACTAGATTTAATCTGGTGCATCATATGCCTCTTAATCTAGTACAGTCCTCACGCTATCGCTGCGCAAGGGGCATGGTAGGCGAGACCTCTGCTGGTACTTTTTCATATATTCACATCTCCTCTATCAAAAATTGATTGAGATTGAATATTCTGAGTAAGTGCATCCCATGCAGTAATATACTCAGTCATCTGTGGTAGAATCGGCAACTGAATCTTGCATGGAATCCCTTCCAGCTCACAGTTCCTCATACTAAGGCAAAACACAAAACTTGACCGTAATCTGAAATCATCTTTGTTGGATTGAAACTTTGCATCAGTGTAACCCTTTACAATGAACCCTTCCTATCCTCCATATGCGAAGAATCCATCCTAAGTTCTTCTCAAGTACTTTAAGGATATTTTAATAATTATCCAGTGACACTCACCCAAATTTTACTAGTATCTATATGTCATACCATATGACATGTCTGGCCTTGTACATAAGACGACGTATCTCGTGAATCTTATTCATACGGTCCTTTCTCAATCTAATTGGAAAGACAATTAGTCTTCCAGAGATTAATCCCATGTGACACAGGTAAGAATCCATATGCTTGCATGCTGAGCCATTTGAACACCTTGTCAATATATGTACCATGACTTAAGCTGAACAACTATCTTGATCTATCTCCATAGATCTTTATAGATTGTCTTGCTTAAGTCTTTTATTGAAAAATTGTTTCCCTAGCCAATCTCTACAAGATTGCCGAGTATAGACATCATTCTCAATGATTAGTATATCTCTACATACAAGACCAGAAATATAACTGTGCTCCCACTAACCTTCTTGTAAACACAAGCCTCTTCTTCATTCTTGATGGAATCAAACCATTTGATTACATCATTAATCAAAGATTCCAACTCCAAATGCTTACTTTAATCCATAAATGGACCGTTGTAAATTACACAACTATTAGGCAAAACTCTGTATCAATAAAAACCTTTATTTTGTGTCATACACATCCTCAAGGAGGTTTCATATCCATTTTTCAAATTGTGTAAGCTACAATTGCAAGCGAGATGCAAATGGATTTAAGCATCGCAACTGGGAAAAGAGTTACATCATAGTCTATACTATGAACTTGCATGAAACTTCTGTCCACCAAACGTCCCTTAAAAATAATCATATTACCATCCATATTGGTTTTCTCAAACCCAATTTTACCCTATGGGTCTTACCCTTTCAGGTGGTTCCACCAAAGTCCATACTTTGTTGCTATACATAGATTCCATTTCGTATCCCAAGGATCCAAGCCATTTTGAGAGTATGGCCTGTTGGTTTTGGATGCCCTAGAGCCAATCTTTTTAGTATGCACTTTAGTTGCTAGAATAATTAATTGTATTATTAATGGAGATATTTAATATAATGAACTCCTTAGATTACAAGTGTGTTGTTTATCTTAAATATCCCTAGTCCATTTTATTGTTTAACAGGACGATCAACTATAGACTAGTATGTGGGTAGATTGATATGGAGATATCAAGTTTAACACATGGGTATGCACTAGGAGTAATGGCATACTGGAGAGATCCACCCCAAGAAGGCAACATTATATTATGTCAACGTCACAAGCGCTTCTCGTAGTGCTAATGATGTTGTAATCCTTAGACTTGAAGTCACTAGATACTCTGGTTGTGAAATATCATGATTTTGTGTCTCGTTGTACGTCTCTTCACTTAATAAAGTATGGCTCTTCTTTCATTGAACTCATTTTCACCTCACATGCTTCATGATTAAAAAGCTGATACGCCGTTATCTGTGTTAGTACATCCCATATTGATATCATAAGTATCTGCTTAGTTGTATGAGTTTGCGCAAGTAGTTTCACTATATCCTTCAGTTCATGTGGATCTTTGCTCAAGTGAGTTCATTAGTGAGTGTTGTTGAATAGAAGTTGTATTCTTGTTCTATCCAAATTTATAGGTTGAAGATTCTAAAGTTATCATATGTTGATTATACTCGGATTTTCAAGTCTTGTGTCGTCTATTGATTGAGGTTGGTTTGGTTTTCTTGTTTTGTGCCTTTAGAGTCTAGAAGTTGGCTACTTCTATTTGCCTTCAGGCTCAGATGGGAATTGAACTAGTTTGCTGTCATGTACCCTCGTGTGCATGTGCAAGACCCCCAAATCGTGGGATGCCTCTACCCGGGTGATGAACCCCATTGGAAACGGATAAAGATCAACCATCGAAAATTCAAAACCTAATTTATTACATCATTTCAGATAAAACCAATGATAGCATTTTAAAAGATAGAAGTACATTATTCATTGAAATATAATGATTTACTATGTGATCGATGTTCTAAGCATCAAGCCTTCCTATCCAGCGGTGTCTTGAACGTCCCCCACCGTGATTGATGACATGCAGTTTTAAAATGGCAAAATACGACGCAGTTTTGAAGAAAATGATCATCAAACGGCTGAGTAAGCTAAAATCATAGCATGTAAACATATTATGAGGCACGTGACAGGAATCAAAGAGTTCGCTACTCAAGTGATAGATATCAGATATGTGGGGGAATAACATTCCTGATGTTGTTTTGTCAAACTTCATGACGATTTAAATTTCATATTTCCAATCCAATGAAATAGACCATCTTGGGAATCACACAAGTAGTACTTTGCAATATTTCCACAACTCATCACTTTATATCGCATGAGGATATTATTCTATTTCATCAATGATAGGGTATCGAGTCCAATAATTCATTTTACTAATTAGTTGATACGGGGAGTGACCATATCCAATCCACAACCATTTTCTCATGATGTGCAAAAGCACAGCCATAACCACAACACAATCACAAGGAGGTAAGCATCACGGCGCCTCATAACCAAATAACAATAACCAATCACAATATGTTTGTAACGTATCATATCAGGGATGTTTGTATTTGACCAATATTTGAGCGGTACGATACTTTTGATAATTGTGGCCCGTGAACAAGGTAATCAGGGCCTAATATGGTAGTCGTATTTGGACGGTACTTTCTCATTTCGTAACAGAATTTGAATGATCTTGTAGTGGATTTTTTCTAATTCTTTAATTTGGATTATAATTTTCATGTAATACTTCAAAATAGAACATTACAAAAACAAATATTAATTCACATAAAGTATGTATGGTAGTATTTCACAAATAACACACTCGATACACGAAATAAGGAAAGGCACACAACACTAGATATATTAACTTGCCGTAATCCAAAAGCACGACCTAGATGTAGTTCTCGCCTACGAAACCATCACATACAAATTGGATCTTCTAATTCATCACAAGCCCAAATACAACGCTATAAGACATAACTAGAATCCGTTGGAATAGATGTCCTAGAGGCAATCTTATTTAGCATGAATATTACTTTTGGCTAGAATATTCATTGTATTATTTATGGAGATATTTAATACAATGAAGTCCTTAGATTGCAAATATGTTGTTTATCATAAATATCCCTAGTCGATTATATTGATTAACAGGACAAACTATAGACTAGTATGGGGTTGGATTGAAATGGAGATATCACGATCCAACACATGGGTATGCATTAGGAGTAATGGTATACTGGATTGAACCATGACGAGAAGGCTTCATACAAGTTATGGAAAGTCACAAGCGCTTCTCGTAGTGACAATGGTATTGTCATCCTTATAATTGAAGTCACTAGATCCTCTAGTTGTGGATTATTGTATTTTGACATCGGCAACGCTACACCGTAACTAGGTAGCAATAAAGGCGTTCGTCGGATACAATAAAGAAGCAAGCTTAGAGATGGTAGTGGCTTAGATAGAATTTTTCCCTCCCACATAACAGGAGTCGATATCCACGACCACTCGTGGGATGGTGCTCATATAATGTCTGGCCACACTCAGATAAATCAATATAGGATATTGATGTTATCTGCATGGATGAGACTATTCCCAGGATCGAGAAACTATGGATTGGATATAAGAGTGTGACTTTTGTGTCTCGTTTCCAATCCGGATATAGAGACAAAAGGGATGAGAGACAATACTTGCACAAGGTATGTCGGAAGACTATTTCTATAAAGTTGGGTAGCATGGATGTCTTGCTAGAGGTCGCTCCATGTTACTAAAAACTTAATACCAACTAAGTAGAAACTTATGGGGTCACACTCCCTATGGATTAGACCGGACTAGGGAAGTAATTAATATGATTAATTAATAAGAAGGACCAATACGTAATAGCTAGCAAACTTAGTAGGACAAATTTTCAAGAGGGACTAATCCGTACATGAGTAGAATTAGGATAGGGGCTTTTATGCAGTTAATAAAGAGTTATTGGACTATATAAAGGCATTCCTATCTTCATTCCCATATAAAGTATGCTCATTAAAAAATTGAGTGGGAGAGAAGCAAGGAGAGAGAGAGCAACAAAGAGGGCCGAACTCCCTTTGCCACCCCTACCCATTGGCCGAACAAGGAAGGCCGCCCCTTCCTTTGTCTCGTTTCACGTGATGTTTGATCTTCTTTATCTTCCTCCTTCAATCCTAGATAGCACAAAAGGTTTAACGGATCCGAATTCAAACCCAAGGAGTGGACTAGTCATAGAGACGAGAACACAATTTCACGTGAGAAGTCATCAAAGGAGATCTAAAGGTATTTGACACTAATCCCTTACTGTCGTTATGTAGTCTCTTCCTTTGATCCTTGGAGGGTCTTGATCGGATAATTTATTGTTTATTCCGCTGCGTATCCATGATCAAAACCCTACAGTGGTATCTGAGCCACAATTCATAGAGCATAAATGGCTTAGTGAATTTGAATCAAGCATATTAATGCAAAACCCTACAGTGGTATGTAGTTTTACACTTCAAATTATTGTTTATCGTGTAAAACGGACAAATCAAGCATATGAATCAATTTTTCAATAATATAACCAATAAGATTGTGCACAAGAGATTCCGGCGGGGAGACCTCTGTGTACACCGTATGTAGAGGATCAGAGATCGCACAGGAAGAGTTGGGTTGTGTGTAGGGAGAGAGTAAGGCAGTAGTAATGTCTGAGAGAGAGACAGAGGTTCGACAGAGCTTCCGCGTATGGCTAGCGTGTCCCCCTTTGTATGGAAAAATTAACGTCCTATATATAGCAGAGAACGTGACCGTTGTAGTGTGGTTAATGCGCCCATCAATGGAGGCTTAATTAGCTTAACCATAACGGCACGTTCGTCCGAGTATATAGGGACCGTTACAGCACGTTGTGCGCGAATACCGGAACCGTTACGAGGTTGACCGGGTTTGACCGGATTGACCGGGTTTATGGAGCTCGTGCCATAAATCTCTCAAAGCAGTTACTAAAGGTCGCGTGTGGGCTTGGCTCGCACGCGACAGGGCTTACTCTAGCCTCCAAACCACTAAGTCTCTACAAGTCCCGTGCAGTGGTATGCGAGGGCTCTGTCTCGCAGCCCCCACATGGATCAGCTCGGCTGGTGATCCAGTGTGTGTGGAGCACAATATGGTGTGCTGGATGGTTGCCACGTGGACAAGATCTGTCAGCTCAGAAAGCACTATCTACATTAGCCCCCTTTCTGCGCGTGAAGACTCATAGCTGTATAGACTTCCATGCGCGGAAACCAACATACGCGTCGCCGCCACGCACCAGTTCAAATACGGGTAAGTTCAGCCCCCGTGCGTGCCATTATGACCTAAAACCCCTAGAGTCGTGCCGTCTGGCCTTTAGGGTTTTAGGCGTGACGTCAGCTTGTCCTGTGATTGCGCGATTCGACGGTGACAGTTGCGATTCGACTACTGAAAGGACGCAACCCTTCATTGTTTTTGGATAAATACTTTGTATCCTCCATTGTTGCAAAACATCACTTCTTTCTCTTAAAGTGAATGGTACCCGGAGATCTTCGAGAGCAGATTCAGATAATCAATCACCAGTTCAAAACTGCAAATCGTCTTCTCCAACTGTGCATATCCAAGCAGGCTTCGCGAAAACAAGGTTGGCCTTGTTCAATTTCGATTTAAAATACCAGTGTATGCCTTGAACTGCGTTGAATCTGTAAACCCATAACATATAATCTGTTGAAACTTGTGAAGAAGCTTCAAGCTTTGGACCCAATTGTGGCTTAATCCTTCAATAAAAAGGGCCTTGGATAGGGTTTTGAAATCCCTGATAATGCAACCCTCTAATTTCTGAAATCGATACCAGAAACCATTCATCTTTCTTTCCATAGATCTTGAATCTCGAAATTCAAACTGAAGTGTCGCCTATTTCTCCCCCCTTTTTCTTGCTCTTCCGCAGGAATGGCCAAGACAAAAGGAACCAAACCCACCAAGGAGGATGAAGAGATACCCGATCTTCCGCAGGCTTTGTGGCAAAAAGCCCCCTATCTAGGTTGCAAAGATTTCTACCATGCGAGGGTTAAGGCGAAGAAAATGCCTGCTCCTGTCCCAAATGAAGGATTGCTAACACTGACTCCCCCGGTTAACTCAGCCTTGCTCGAGTTAATTGGTTCCGAGGATGTGGTTCGATTGGGAATCGAAAATGGGTACTTCCCCTACGCTGCGATTTCTACCCAAGCTTTTGTCAAGAAATTGGACTACATGGATGAGTGGATTGACCACGTGTTGACCAATCATGCTGCGACTCTTGATGAAGCCGGCGTATACTTCGCTGTTCGTGCTATGAAGGGTGCTGCCGTGAAGCTGGACCAGTCCATGCTTCTAGACCTTCTTTCCCGCTACTCGCCTGCGACTCACACATTCCACTTTGCTGAGTTTGAGGCTGCCCCCACACTCGAGGACGTGCATATGCTGTACGATCTTTCTCCCATGGGTGAGGTGGACCCTTTGAGTCCTTTGAGGACGGCTGCGGAGATTGCTCTGTACACGCAGATAGAGGAATGCCTAGCAGAGGTAAAGAAAATCTCCACCCGGTGGACCACTACCAAAGCCCTTCCAAACTGGCAGTTGGTTGATACGTCTGCGAAGAACACCTGGAACAAATGGCTGCAGTACTTCTTTCGAGACTATGCGAACAGCAGCATCACTAAGAAGCTTCTGAGTGAGAACCCAGAGGCCAAGAATTACGTGGAGGGTAAAGGCTATCACTTGACCCTTTGTGCTTTCCTCTGTGCATGGTTGTCGAGGTACTTAATTGACGGTCACCCACATGATGGGGTCTTCTACCATGTTTTGCCGCTTGCTGTGAGGCTCGCCCTTGGCCAGAGAGTCGCACTCGGACCCTTGGTCTTGGGCACGCTGTATTATAGGCTTGATCAGCTGGTTGTGGCCATGAAGGAGTCGCGTGGCCGCCTCGATATACTGACTTTCGTCAACATTTCCTTCTTGACGATGTGGGTCTTCGAGCGATGGCCATCCTATGCTCCAACTGCTCTTAAACCCGGCAAGTGGTGTCCCCCAGGCGAGACGGAGGAGCGTAACAGTGGCAGGGCTGCGAGGTGGTTCGGAGCGAACAATACCAAGTGTGTTTGGAGCTTGATATGCGACAAACGGAAAGAGTTTACTGCCAGGCCCTATGCCACGCGTATTGAGAACGTGCGATGGTTTCCAAAGCTGTACCCCTCTAAGGGTGTTGTCTTCTCAGAAGAGCTTCTCTTCGAAGAGGGATCGCATTTCCATGAGCGCTATCGCGAGTTCTTTTGCTGGTGTCTACGAGGTTCCCTTCCTGCTGTAACACCCCTTGTTTCCCAGACCATCCGTTCCGGACCGGAGAGCCCGGGAGGGTGCTACTTAATATGAAATGGCGGAAATCAAGAACAAACACTGCCATGATTATACATTACATTGCCCATCTGTTTTAAACATTGTCTTAAAAATATTATTACACAAAGAGTTAAATTAGTCTAGAGCCAGAAATAGTACGAGTACTGATAATTACTAGGTGAGTCCGCGTTCCCCTTCCTATGCCATGTCTTCTTCGTCTAGACCTGCGGTGGGAATAAAACAGGAACCGCAGTTTTTCTAAAGTCAGCAATGAAATACTGAGTAAGTAAACACCCAAGCTTGTAAACAGACTATGAAGCATATCTTTCAAAAAGACAATTATAAAGAAGAATGAACGATAAAAACTTGAGGAGTAAAGTATGAATACTGTAACTCATATGAAATTCTCTTTCTTTTGCCTTGCATCTTAATCTTCCTCTTATATCTCAAACGGGGAATATCTTTCCCAATCTATCTCTTCTTTCTTGTCATAAATCACTTTCTCATATTATTAATGTGTTGATACGGGGAGGATCTATCCTTTCACTAGCTACCATGACCATAAGTGCCGGCACCCCCCTAAGACTTCTTGCGGCCAGAGAGGTAAGTACATGGAGACACCCGGCAGGTCGCGACCGGGTTAAAGTAATACTTGGTCGAGTGACTAAAGTCAACACGACAATCTATCAATAATATAATGGTCCCCGCACAACTGTTTCCTCTTTACGTTAACAACGGATCTTTATTTTCGAGTGACACTCTCAAAACAGTTAAAATATAATCAACTTCAAGTAACTCGTGTAAGTCATATAATGCATTTTTGAGACAAATTATAAAATCACATTTCGACACGAAGGAAGCTCGGCACGCTAGACTTGGCATATTTACTTACCTTGATAATACGACCAATATCACGTCGGCTTTCACACGAAGACGTAACCTTCGTCTATAAATTCGTCACCTACAATTATAATTTCTAAATCAATCACAAGTCCAAGTATGATTTGTGAAATGCTAAATTCCTAACAAGTCTCATTTTCCCATAACCCCATTAATCTATAGTATACAATATTTATATAATAAACTGGCGACGTAAACAACAATTATATGTATATTTATTTATTTATTATTTATTTGTTTATTTTCCTCATAAAATATTACTACTTATAAAAATACTAGCTCTTTAAAGTTATTAAGTAAGAAATCACATACTAAATTTATACACTCTCATAATTAGAAAATAACAATCTATTTTACAACACATTTATTTGTAAGTGACTACAAAATTTATTTCCGACCAATTTAATTATTGCGGCTTATTCGTTATAAAAATGTGTATACTATTAAATAATTAAACTCATAAATAAAACTCACAAAAATGTTTATTCAAATAAAATAAGTGTTTAGTCTCACATAATTTATAACTTAATTTTGGAGAAACAATTTCTAATATCTACAAATAATAATCAAGCTTTATTTATTTATTGATAAAGGAGTTTACTATTACATATTTTCTAAAATATCTCCCTAACTTATTTTATTTTATCAACATTGAACAATTAACATATTTACTCAAAACACAAATTTATAAGTACTTGCAATATTTATTTAAACACACTAAATTTATATGATTAAAGAACTATATATATTTTATCTTGCTTATTTTTCAACAAAACAACAATATCCCATATTAAATAATACATATATATCTAACTTTAAATAGCAAAAACATCTTTTATATAAGTTAAACAATTACTAGAAATATTATAAATTAATTCTACTACAAAATTGCATTTCAAATGTTATATTATATATGCAGTTTATGCAAATACTAATTAGATCCCCCAACTTTTCATTAATGCCATCTAATCACCCTTCCAATCAACAAAACAGTTTTATTATGTTATACTAGCCACCCATAACTTTTCAGAAAGTACAAGAACAACCCCCCAACAAGAACAAGCTTAAATCCAACAACTCGATTCGATATAGAGCTATTAAAATCATGTTTTGATGATCACAAATGAATCAGAGGGTGATTTAGGAGTTACCCAAGCGAAAAATCGCGAGAAACAGTCAAGATTTGGGTCCGATTGGGTTCGCCGTCGATGGTGGTCGGCGGTGATGGTTGAATCCGACGATTAAGGTGTTGTTGGCTCCGATTGTTGCTACCAGTGAGTTCCTCGGATCTCTAAGAGCGATTTGCAATTGATTTGAGGGAGTGGGTACCGCCAGAGGGTTCGGGCGAGCTTCTCGCCGGCGTCAATGGCGCCCGGCGGTCGGCGGCGGTCTCTGGGTCGCCTCTGCAGCGATTAGCTGTTGTGGTGGCTTCCCTTTAGCTCGAAACAGAGAGGGGAGGGAAGAGGGAGTCGAAATAGGGGGGAGCAGAGAGGTGCAGGCGGTGTTGGCGGTCGTTCTTGGCGTCGGGGAACTCGCCGGAGATGGCAGCGGCCCTGTGCCGCTGCTGTTTCTGCTGGGTTCTCGCCGGCTAATTCGGAGAGGCGAGAGAGAGAGAGACAGAGGGAGAGATCAGAGGTGGTGAGGGGGATTGATGTGGCTAGTGGTGGTGGCGTCACCGACGGGGAGGCAGCAGCTTTGCCGCTGCTGCTGCTTCCTCTGTTTCGTTGGCCAGAACAGGGGAGGGGGGAGACAGAGGGATGGCAGAGAGGTGAAGGGGGATGTGGTGGTGGCAGTGATGGTGTTGCCGGTGATGGAGGTGGCGATGGTGTTGGTGGTGGTGACGGGTGAGAAGAAGGGGAGAGGCTGCTGCTGTGTTTTGAAGGGGGAGTTGGAGAAGAAGACAACAGTCTTCTTGTTATTTGGGAGTTTCACAACATCAGTAGTTTGTGTAAGATGGTGGAGAACCCTACCTCAAATATTTTATTATTTCATTTATTTATTTCTTTTTATATTGGTTTTTATTATTTAATTCACTTATATGTATTTACTCTTTAAGTATTAAACTCTCTTCAAACTACAACTTCCTCCCCGCTACATTAACTAGTTTAGCTTTTCTTAAATTACAAATACCTCCCCAATTCACATTTAAACTTTACGAATTGCATGTAATTTTACCCGTATAAAAGCGGGGTATTACATCCTTCCCCCCTTAAATAGAGCTTCGTCCTCGAAGCGCAAACCAGCTAATCCACATAATACTAACATAAGACTTGATATGTATCATAACAGCCAATCCTCATAATATGATATGTAGGAACAGTCAACACACACACAATTTATTAATTAAATTACTATTTGGTTCGATGTGGCACAAGGATTAAGGTTACGGAAACTAAAGGGTTACATTCCTCTCCCCCTTAGAGGAGTGACGTCCTCGGAACTCAGTTAACTTCGTCAAAGAGGTGCGGGTACTTCTTTCTCATTTCATCCTCTGCTTCCCAAGTAGCCTCTTCCGTCTCATGGTTAGTCCATAGGACTTTCACTAGCTTAACGCTCTTGGTACGTGTGTCTCTTGTCTTGGTATCGAGGATCTTGATAGGATGCTCTTCATATGTCAAAGACGGATCTAACTCAATCGGTTCGGGATCCAACACGTGAGACGGATCGGGTACATACTTCTTTAACTGCGACACGTGAAAAACATTGTGTACTCGTCCCAAATTCGAAGGTAGGTCTAGGCGGTACGCAACATCTCCAATTCTTTCCAGAATGTCATATGGTCCGATGAACTTTGGACTTAGCTTCCCTTTCTGATTGAATCTTGTTACTCCCTTCGTAGGCGAAACTTTAAGAAACGCCTTTTCACCCACTTTGAACTCCAATGGTCTCCTTTTCTGGTCTGCGTAGGACTTCTGTCTGTCTTGTGCTGCCTTCATTCTTTGCTGGATGAGTCGTACTTGATCTGTCATTTCCTCAATCATTTGTGGTCCTAACACCACTGTCTCGCTGATGTCACTCCAACATAGAGGCGTTCGACACTTCCTCCCATACAAGGCTTCGTGGGGTGCCATGCCTATGCTGGCGTGATAGCTGTTGTTGTAAGAGAACTCTATCAGTGGCAACTTGTCAACCCATGATCCTTGGAAATCCATGACACAAGCCCTCAGCATGTCCTCCAGTGTTTGAATGGTCCTTTCTGTTTGTCCATCCGTGGCTGGGTGGAACGCTGTACTGAATCTTAGTTGAGTCCCCAACGCTTCTTGAAGAGCCTTCCAGAAATGTGAGAGGAAGTTAGGGTCCCTGTCTGAGATTATTGAACTCGGAACCCCATGGTATCTCACTATGTTCTTGATATACGCATCAGCTCTTTGCTCCATGTTCCATGTGTCCTTCATTGGAATGAACCTTGCTGTCTTGGTCAATCGGTCAACCACTACCCATATCTGATTGGGTCCATTCTTCGAAGTCGGCAAAGCAGTTACGAAATCCATAGAGATGGAATCCCACTTCCAAACTGGGACGTCCAATGGCTGAACTAAGCCTCCCATTCTCTTGTGCTCGAACTTCACCTTCTGACAGGTTAAGCATCGTGCTACAAACTCAGCTACTTCCTTCTTCATATTGGGCCACCAAAATGTCTTCTTCAAATCCTTGTAGAGTTTGTCGCCTCCAGGATGAATAGAATAAGGTGTGTTGTGTGCTTCGCGCATTAGCTTTTCCTTGGTTTCTGCGCATTTTTGCGGTACACACCACCTTCCCTTGTAGCGAATGCTTCCATCCTCGTGAATCTTGAAGTCTTTGGCTTCTCCTGCTGCAATCTTCTTCCTGATCCTTTCGAGCTTTACGTCTCCGGCTTGATTGCTTCTTATTTCCTCAATGAAGTTTGGCACAACTGTCATGCTTCCAAGTAGGCCTTGCACTGTTCCTTGTTCTACCACTTTAATTCCGAGCTTCTCGAACTCGCGGCATAGCCAGCTTGGCAAGGCTAACATGGTATTCACCGCATGGCTCGACTTCCGACTTAACGCATCGGCGACCACATTTGCCTTTCCTTCGTGGTACTGAATACGCAAGTCATAGTCCTTGATAATCTCTAGCCATCTTCGTTGTCTGTTGTTCAGCTCTTTCTGGGTGAAGATATACTTCAGGCTTCTATGATCCGTATAGAGCTTGCAAACAGCCCCGTACAGATGATGTCTCCATATTTTTAGCGCGAACACTATTGCTGCCAACTCCAAGTCATGTGTGGCATAGTTTTCTTCGTGGGGCTTCAATTGTCTTGAGGCGTAGGCAATTACTCTTCTGTCTTGCATAAGCACGCACCCTAGCCCTTTCTTCGATGCATCACTGTATACTTCAAACTTGCCAGAGTTGTTTGGTAGAGCTAATACTGGTGCCGTAGTCAGCTTCTCCTTTATAATCTGAAATGCTTCTTCACAGCTGTCGTCCCACTGATACTTCACCGCTTTCTTCGTTAGCGTTGTCAGTGGTCTGGCAATCTTGGAGAAATCCTTCACAAAGCGTCGATAGTAACCTGCTAAGCCAAGGAAACTCCTTATTTCAGACACATTCTTCGGTGTTGGCCAGTCCTTAACTGCTGAGATCTTTCCTGGGTCCACTGATATCCCCTCCTTTGAAATGATGTGACCCAAGAATGGAACACGATCCAACCAGAACTCGCATTTAGACAGCTTGGCATACAATTGTTCTTGCCTCAGAGTCTGCAGCACTTCTCTAAGATGTTCTTCGTGGTCCTCATTGCTTTTCGAGTACACAAGGATGTCATCGATAAAGACCACTACGAATCGATCCAGAAATGGCCTCATCACCCGATTCATCAGATCCATAAACACTGCAGGTGCATTGGTCAGACCAAATGGCATCACTGTGAACTCATAATGGCCATATCTGGTTCTGAAGGCAGTCTTCGGAATATCCTTTTCGGCTACCCGAAGCTGATGATACCCTGACCTTAGATCAATCCTGGAGAAGACACTGGCCCCTTGTAGTTGATCGAACAGATCGTCAATTCGGGGTAGAGGATACTTGTTCTTGATGGTCATGCTGTTTAATTCTCGATAGTCGATGCATAGCCTCAGACTCCCATCTTTCTTTTTCACGAAAAGCACTGGTGCTCCCCATGGTGACACACTTGGTCGTATGTACCCTTTCTGTAGGAGTTCTTGCAGTTGATCCTTGAGCTCCTTTAATTCTGCTGGCGCCATCCGATACGGTGCCTTCGAGATAGGAGCGGTTCCAGGTACTAAATCAAGGGTAAACTCCACTTCTCGTTTGGGTGGCATCCCTGGAATCTCGTCTGGAAAGACATCGGGAAATTCCCTTACGACAGGTATCTCCTCCAATAGATTTTCCTTCTTGGATACGTCTTGGATGTAGCACAGGTAAGCAGGGTTTCCCTTCTTCACTTGATTGACTATAGTCAAGGCTGACACTAGTCTGATGCGAGGTTCCCTTATGATACCACGATAAGTGATCTTCTCCCCTTTGGGTCCTTTCATCCGAACTTTCTGATCGTAGCAGTCAATAACCGCTCGATACATCGCGAGCCAATCCATCCCTAGTATAACATCTATACCCCCAAGGTCAAACTTTATCAGGTTGGCTGGCAGGATAGTTGATAGAATTTCTAGCTCAACTCCTTCAAATATGGTGTCGCATACTGTTATTTGGCCAGTAGGGGTTGCTACGGGAATGGATATGGTGGATGACTTACTCAAACCCAGTTTATCAACAAATGATGATGATATGAACGAGTAAGATGCACCAGAATCAAATAATATAAATGCTGGTTGCTTGTGGATAAGGAATGTACCAGTGACAACTCCATGAGCAGCTTCTGCCTCGGTCTTTGTTATGACAGCAATCCTTCCGACATTGGCATTCTGGTTTCCAGCTCCTCCTGCTGCATTGTTGTTGACCGCAGCTCCAGCATTGTTGTTGCGGTTCTGGCCTCCATTCTGTCTGGCATTCCCCTGGTTGTAGTTTGGCTGCCTTCCATAGCCATTACCTCCATTGTTCTGATGGTTGCCAAAGTTCCCATACCCAATCTGCAAGTTAGCTGGCTGCTGGTTCCCATGCCCAATCTGCAGGTTAGCTGGCTGCTGGTTCCCATACCGCTGGTAGTGTCCAAAGTTGTTCCCATTTTGCTGGCTGTTCCCCTGGTAGTTGTTTTGTTGCAGCCTCGGAAAGTTTCCTCCTTGATTCACTTGATGGTTCCCTGCTGGTGGTGACCGGCATTCATAGGCTCGATGTCCCCTCCTGCCACAGTTGTTGCAGGTGACTACATTTCCTTCACAATCCGCCCCTGGGTGGTTCCGTGGGCACAACTTGCAGAAATGGCGACGAGCTGGTTGATTCCTATGGTTTTGCTGGTTGCCTCTATACTGACCCTGGTTACCTCCTCCGTTGTTGGGCCTGATCCTCTAGCTTCCTCTCGCAAAGTTGTTGTTACCTCCTCCTGCTTCCTCTAGCTTGCGCTTCTTGCGTCTTTCCTCCTGGGCTGCTTGGACTCGCCAGATATCAGCGGCTCTATTATAGACTTCATGAAGGGTTGGATAAGTTCTGCTTAGCAGAGACGTCTGCAGCCGCTCGTGCAATCCAGAGATGAATTTTGAAACTTTAGACTCTTCATCGGGAATCGTGTTGCCAGCAAACCGCATCAGCTCTGTAAATTTCCGAAAATACTCAGTTACCGAGTCATTTCCTTGCTCCAGGTTCTGAAATTCTTGTTGCTTGCTCCTCTTCACATGACAAGGATAAAAGCGGGATCTGAGAGCAGTCTGGAGGGATTCCCAATTGAAGTTGGGCTGAGCCAAGAGAGTTTCTCGAGCATTCCTCCACCAGAGATTTGCCTCACTCTTTAGATAAAACACCGCACAATTTACCTTCCGGTCCTCAGGGCATTCCACATTTTCAAGGATCTTGTCCATCTCCATGATCCAGTCTTCCAGCTCAACAGGGGTCTTCATTTCCCATGAAACTTGGCGGTTTCATGTCGGCCACCTGCTTGGCCCAGTTAACTCCTGCCCGAGCTCCATTGCCCATCATTTGAGCCATTTGAGCAAAGAATTGCTCCATGTTGTTGTTGTTGTTTTCTGCCATCTGTTCTTGCCGAACTCTCCTGGTGTAGTAGCGCAGTGGTCTATCAGTCATATTCCTACACTATAACCTATTGTATCATTTCTTAATCTATTATTGGCTCGAAAGATAAACATAAATCACCTTATAAAGTACATGCTCAACAGTCCATGTGACACATGCATCACACTTATCACACTTAAGTACTGTCTATCACATAAGAATCAAGATATGCAGCATCTAATAATTCATACTCATACTTGCTTTCATAAACTTTCCCAATGTATAATTGCCCTTTTCTGAGGCAAACTTGTAGAATACAACTCTCTTTTCTTCTTCACGGGTGCAAATTATATCCCACAGATAAAAATCATCACAACTAATATCTCCAAGTACTGTCAAGTACATAACGTATCTCGTGACTAACAAAAGGATGTGGGTGGGTGAGACCAATAAGACCAGAACTTAGGCTACCCATAACCCGATCGGCTTGTCCAATTTATATTTTTCCTAGTTTCATTTTAAGGTTGCCCTACAGGTTTTTAATTTCCCTTTTTGGACAGCCCGCTCTGATACCACCTGTAACACCCCTTGTTTCCCAGACCATCCGTTCCGGACCGGAGAGCCCGGGAGGGTGCTACTTAATATGAAATGGCGGAAATCAAGAACAAACACTGCCATGATTATACATTACATTGCCCATCTGTTTTAAACATTGTCTTAAAAATATTATTACACAAAGAGTTAAATTAGTCTAGAGCCAGAAATAGTACGAGTACTGATAATTACTAGGTGAGTCCGCGTTCCCCTTCCTATGCCATGTCTTCTTCGTCTAGACCTGCGGTGGGAATAAAACAGGAACCGCAGTTTTTCTAAAGTCAGCAATGAAATACTGAGTAAGTAAACACCCAAGCTTGTAAACAGACTATGAAGCATATCTTTCAAAAAGACAATTATAAAGAAGAATGAACGATAAAAACTTGAGGAGTAAAGTATGAATACTGTAACTCATATGAAATTCTCTTTCTTTTGCCTTGCATCTTAATCTTCCTCTTATATCTCAAACGGGGAATATCTTTCCCAATCTATCTCTTCTTTCTTGTCATAAATCACTTTCTCATATTATTAATGTGTTGATACGGGGAGGATCTATCCTTTCACTAGCTACCATGACCATAAGTGCCGGCACCCCCCTAAGACTTCTTGCGGCCAGAGAGGTAAGTACATGGAGACACCCGGCAGGTCGCGACCGGGTTAAAGTAATACTTGGTCGAGTGACTAAAGTCAACACGACAATCTATCAATAATATAATGGTCCCCGCACAACTGTTTCCTCTTTACGTTAACAACGGATCTTTATTTTCGAGTGACACTCTCAAAACAGTTAAAATATAATCAACTTCAAGTAACTCGTGTAAGTCATATAATGCATTTTTGAGACAAATTATAAAATCACATTTCGACACGAAGGAAGCTCGGCACGCTAGACTTGGCATATTTACTTACCTTGATAATACGGCCAATATCACGTCGGCTTTCACACGTAGACGTAACCTTCGTCTATAAATTCGTCACCTACAATTATAATTTCTAAATCAATCACAAGTCCAAGTATGATTTGTGAAATGCTAAATTCCTAACAAGTCTCATTTTCCCATAACCCCATTAATCTATAGTATACAATATTTATATAATAAACTGGCGACGTAAACAACAATTATATGTATATTTATTTATTTATTATTTATTTGTTTATTTTCCTCATAAAATATTACTACTTATAAAAATACTAGCTCTTTAAAATTATTAAGTAAGAAATCACATACTAAATTTATACACTCTCATAATTAGAAAATAACAATCTATTTTACAACACATTTATTTGTAAGTGACTACAAAATTTATTTCCGACCAATTTAATTATTGCGGCTTATTCGTTATAAAAATGTGTATACTATTAAATAATTAAACTCATAAATAAAACTCACAAAAATGTTTATTCAAATAAAATAAGTGTTTAGTCTCACATAATTTATAACTTAATTTTGGAGAAACAATTTCTAATATCTACAAATAATAATCAAGCTTTATTTATTTATTGATAAAGGAGTTTACTATTACATATTTTCTAAAATATCTCCCTAACTTATTTTATTTTATCAACATTGAACAATTAACATATTTACTCAAAACACAAATTTATAAGTACTTGCAATATTTATTTAAACACACTAAATTTATATGATTAAAGAACTATATATATTTTATCTTGCTTATTTTTCAACAAAACAACAATATCCCATATTAAATAATACATATATATCTAACTTTAAATAGCAAAAACATCTTTTATATAAGTAAAACAATTACTAGAAATATTATAAATTAATTCTACTACAAAATTGCATTTCAAATGTTATATTATATATGCAGTTTATGCAAATACTAATTAGATCCCCCAACTTTTCATTAATGCCATCTAATCACCCTTCCAATCAACAAAACAGTTTTATTATGTTATACTAGCCACCCATAACTTTTCAGAAAGTACAAGAACAACCCCCCAACAAGAACAAGCTTAAATCCAACAACTCGATTCGATATAGAGCTATTAAAATCATGTTTTGATGATCACAAATGAATCAGAGGGTGATTTAGGAGTTACCCAAGCGAAAAATCGCGAGAAACAGTCAAGATTTGGGTCCGATTGGGTTCGCCGTCGATGGTGGTCGGCGGTGATGGTTGAATCCGACGATTAAGGTGTTGTTGGCTCCGATTGTTGCTACCAGTGAGTTCCTCGGATCTCTAAGAGCGATTTGCAATTGATTTGAGGGAGTGGGTACCGCCAGAGGGTTCGGGCGAGCTTCTCGCCGGCGTCAATGGCGCCCGGCGGTCGGCGGCGGTCTCTGGGTCGCCTCTGCAGCGATTAGCTGTTGTGGTGGCTTCCCTTTAGCTCGAAACAGAGAGGGGAGGGAAGAGGGAGTCGAAATAGGGGGGAGCAGAGAGGTGCAGGCGGTGGTGGCGGTCGTTCTTGGCGTCGGGGAACTCGCCGGAGATGGCAGCGGCCCTGTGCCGCTGCTGTTTCTGCTGGGTTCTCGCCGGCTAATTCGTAGAGGCGAGAGAGAGAGAGACAGAGGGAGAGATCAGAGGTGGTGAGGGGGATTGATGTGGCTAGTGGTGGTGGCGTCACCGACGGAGAGGCAGCAGCTTTGCCGCTGCTGCTGCTTCCTCTGTTTCGTTGGCCAGAACAGGGGAGGGGGGAGACAGAGGGATGGCAGAGAGGTGAAGGGGGATGTGGTGGTGGCAGTGATGGTGTTGCCGGTGATGGAGGTGGCGATGGTGTTGGTGGTGGTGACGGGTGAGAAGAAGGGGAGAGGCTGCTGCTGTGTTTTGAAGGGGGAGTTGGAGAAGAAGACAACAGTCTTCTTGTTATTTGGGAGTTTCACAACATCAGTAGTTTGTGTAAGATGGTGGAGAACCCTACCTCAAATATTTTATTATTTCATTTATTTATTTCTTTTTATATTGGTTTTTATTATTTAATTCACTTATATGTATTTACTCTTTAAGTATTAAACTCTCTTCAAACTACAACTTCCTCCCCGCTACATTAACTAGTTTAGCTTTTCTTAAATTACAAATACCTCCCCAATTCACATTTAAACTTTACGAATTGCATGTAATTTTACCCGTATAAAAGCGGGGTATTACACCTGCCCTCGCAGAGCATATCAGGGAGCTTGCGCCAAGGTATGAGAGGATTACCGTGGACGTTGACCCCACTCGAGTTTCTCCCCAGTTCGGCTTTGATGTAGTGGCACCATCAATCTGGCCCCAGTCCATTATCAGAGGTTTCTATAAGCGCTTGCTAACAAAGGAGTGCAAGACAGTCTTCATGAACAATCTTCCCTTTGAGCAGCCTGCAGGTACCCGCGAGGGCGGTTGTTCCCAGAACTGGCTCGCATACTGGGTCGCCCAGCAAACGAGGATTGAGACGCAGTCGGCCGCTCAGCCGAGTAGAGCTCCCTTGATCAAGAGAAACTCTTTTCCGTTTCGCCCCAATTGCAGTCTGAGCGAGTCTGAATATGGTTGCTACTCATTGTTGGATCGTGAGAACCATTTGTGTCCTGACGTCATTCTAAAGGAGAAGATCGCCGCAGTTAAGAAGGGCGACACGCATGTCGTCAGATATAGCGAGGCATTTGCTAAGGTAAGCAATTTTTCCGCGTGCATTAAGCTTCTTGATTTCCCTATGCTGACACCTTTATTCTGTACTGTTTGCTGTAGTGTCATGTGCGGAGATTCGCATCTGGTGATCGTTCCAAGTCATTGGTTAACACCATTGTTGCCACTAGAAGGCAAAAACAGTCGTTCCTGCTAGCATGGAGGATGGACCCCGAGGTCGAAACCAGAATTCGCGCAGTCATGAACGCCTTTGCTGACTCGTTGATATACAATGCTCCGGCCTCGTCTCCTCCCAGAGATGATCCGTCCCCTCCAGCGACTGCGGCGCCGAGAGAGAAGAGACCCAGGCAAAAGGGAATTACAATTTCTTCCCCTAGAAGTGCTCCAACTTCCCCTCCGGCGAGGTCCCTTTCTGTCAGGGATAAAGGCAAAGGTCGCATGCCCAGCAAAGCGCGGAAGGAGCTCGCAGTTGAGACTTTTGTTCCATTCAACCAGGAGGAAGAAGAAGAGAGGCAGGAGCCCAGAGAAAGTGATGAAGAAGAAGAAGAAAGAACAATTGTGATGCATGAGGAAGAATCAGGAGGTACCTCCGTCGCGTTTCCCTTCTCATTATCGTAATTCTTTTGCAATTCTTTCTTAAACCAATCATTTCTTCGCAGATGATGATGATGATGAGATCATCGGTGGCCTTTTGGCCAAGAGACAAAAGAGATATACCCATTCTGGCATTCCAGGCGATCCCATAAGCGAGGACGTTCTTGCCGAGTCCCGCAAGACAGCCGCGGAAGCTGCTGAAAGGAGAAGGCAGCGGGAAGAGGAGGAGCTCGAACGTGTGAGACAGCGGAGCCTCGAAGAGCAACATGTTGACGACTTAGTGCGTCCAGTTGACGAGGAAGATGTGCTTCCCGAAGTAGTGGCTCCTCAGGCGGAGGAGGAGGATGCGGTTCCAGAAGAGGATGCAGCAGCCCTGGAGCAAGCCCAAGCAGACTTTGAAGAAATCGCAGGCGGCGATAAAGGTGAGATCTTCAATCTCGCAGTAACTTATAGAGATGTTATTGTGGGTGCGTTAAAGCATGGTGTGTCAAAGGCTGACATTCACCGTTGGCTAGTAGGCAAGTGCGGAGAACCTTCAGGTAATCATTTGAGCGATATGCATGTACTAGACCTTAGCAACTTGAAACAGAAACATGACTGGTTTCTTCGCGTCCCAGGTCATGCTCATCTTAAGGACCTGCTTAATGAGGACACGCTAATAGGGCATGGTTCCACGTCTTTAGTGTATGACGAAGATACTTCAATCCCACCTTCGCGTGGAGGTGCTTGCTCTTAGCTTTAGTAAAGATAGTAAAATAACTTATAATACGAGTTACCTCATACTATCGCATTTAATATCGCAGGCAATGCTGAGGAACCTGCGCTGGAGCGAAGAAGTCAGCCTTCTGCGTCATATGTTCCGATTCCGAGTTCCCATACCGAGAAGCCCGTCGCAGCTGCTGAATACGCAGGAGAGCCTCTTGAGGACATCATCGAACTTTCTGATGATGCTGAAGCTGACGCTGTGCTAATGGAGGAAGATGCCCATACTGGCGCTGAGGAAGTAAGAACAAGTGCTGCTGATGCTTCCGCATCTGAGAGCGTCCCACGCCAAGCATCTTCGGTTGTCACTTTGCCTCCGGCGATGACTGAGTCGGCGGCACCTCTTCCTGCGTGGAGCTTTTGGGGCTCGCAGGTTGGGAATGCAGTCGCAGCTGGTGCGGCTTATACTCTTCCTCCTAACTATGAGGGGTTAGAGCTCGCAGCTGACAGGAGAGCCATGGAGCAAGGGCAGTCTTCAACTACTCTAGCAATGCGCATTCCTTCTCTTCGTGAGATTCTTGAAGGAACTGGTAAGTAGTGATTCGCTGTTTGCATCTCGCATTATTCGTTTGCGAGTTTGATAGCATAACTTAGCTTTGACATTGCTTTAGGTTTGGAGCAAACTGATGTGGACTGGCTAGTTCGAATGCGCCTCACCTACCCCCGATCATTTGCGAGATCTCTGGAGATAGGGCCCTTTGACAGGAGGCTGTTTCTTACCGAAGCCATTTGGATTTTGGAGCAGCTGTCTGCGGCCACGCCTGCGACCATTTCTGTCCAGAGTGCCGAATTGCTTTGTGGCATGTGCCAAAATCTTCTTACCAAAGTTCAAGGCAGACTAGGTTTCAGATTCCTTATGAAAAGAGTTACTCTGATTCGCGCAGCCGTAACTTTGAAGCTCGGCCATCAAAACCTCGCAGTTGAGAAGCAGAAGGTGGAGCAGCAAAACCAAAATGTTGACGAAGCTCTGAAGCTCTATCATGAGATGAATGCCAAGTGCGAGCAATTGAAGCAAGAAGTGGAGCAGGTAGAGAAGCTGAGCCATCAGCTCGCGCCCCATGACTCCTTGATCAAAAATTTGCTTTGACTTTTTGAATTTGAAAAATAGCAAGGAAATAGCTGGAACATTAATGTAATGTTGCTAGGGTTTCTCCCCCCTTTTTTTAACAACAAGAATCGACTTGCCCATTTTGCCCTTTCCGGGATTTGATAAGATATCTCTGTGCATATCCAATTATGACATCAGCAGTTGATATTCTGCTTGATTTTCGCGCTAATTTCTCGGAAGATAAGCACGCTTTCGTTGGGAAGTCCATCCGAATCATGACCATCCGTCATTTATTAGGATACGCCACTGAATCGTCGTAGCCTTTAGTAGGGTAATTGATCGTTACCGCTTTTCAAGGCGTAAGTGATTGACCTTACCCTCTTTTCGAATTCTGCTGACTCATCTTAGCAACTGAAGAGTCTCCACAAGGTCTATATAAACCCTGTCTTTGCCATTTGGGTTCTTCATCCCCAAAAATGTGCTTTGCCGTGAGTCCTTACGACTGCTGGCTTCAACGCTTGTTTTTCGTTGATTCATGGCAACTTCAAGTTGTGAATCCTGAGTTTGCGCTTTGTGCTGTAGAAATAGTTTCCAAGATCCACTTTATGAGGCTTATTGCTCTTTATAACCATCATAAAGAAGATGGAGATGATATCTCATGTGTGTTCGAAGAATTTTCTTCGTGTATTATGTTTGCAGGTCATGTTTCCGGCCGCCTCCCGGTGAGGTGCAGCGCTGAAGTGACCGTGCTACCGTCTCGTAATGAACGGCGGAATTCTCCTCCAGCGTCCCTGGAGGAGGATTTCTTGCCTCTTCGTTCTTGAACTCAGGAGGCTTGTCAATGCCCTTGTCTATCATGACAAGGAGCCCAGTACCAGAGGAATGACTGCTTCCCCTGTTCTGGGCGACTGTGTACGCCGGAACAGGAGGTTCCTCCGGTACATATCTTGATTAGACAGGGGTCTTGTCAGATCCTGAGATCTCGGACATAGGACCACCCAGACCATTTCCGCCATGGATGCAGCTAATGGCGAGTTGATCTCTTCGCCGAAGCATCCTACTTGCTACAGATCTTTGACCGCAGATCTGCGTGTCGCATAGCCGGTGTTAGGACCGTTGGGTTCATCCTTTTCAGTCAGTATTCCCGTGGTGTGTCTCTGCTGGCTTGTCAGCTAGTTTTCGAATGTATTGTAAGCCATGTTGGCTGCGCAGTTAGATTTGAGCTTTTTCGCTTGTAAGCTGCTATCTATACAGATAAATTGCAAGTCTTTTTGACTCATAATGATAAATAGCTTTTTGTATTATCTGCTGTCTTGTTACAACAAAATACAATTTCGCATGCGTATCGACATATTTCGCCTTGCATAATTCTATGTACATGTTTCGCATTTGCTATCTGCCATATAAATTCGCAGATGTTTTATTAGATCGTTCGAGATCGCATTTGCGCAGTTGTGCCATCTTGGCAGATGGGCTTGTGATTTGCTTTCAGATGTAAGTGCGGGTGTTATCTCATCAGATATACCTTTGTAGATCACTTAAGATCATTTTACACAATATTGCTATCGCATTTGTATAATGCTGCTATCACCGCAGATAGGCTTGGAAGATCATTTAAGATCATTTTTCGCATGAGTTGCTATCGTAGCAGATAGACTTTAGTAGATCAATCAAGATCGTTTTTCGCATGAGTTGCTATCGTAGCAGATAGGCTTTAGAAGATCAATTAAGATCGTTTTTCGCATGAGTTGCTATCGTAGCAGATAGGCTTTAGAAGATCAATTAAGATCATTTTGCATAGGCTCCTATCGTGGCAGATAGGCTTTAGAAGATCAATTAAGATCATTTTGCATAGGCTGCTATCGCGACAGATAGGCTTTAGAAGATCAATTAAGATAATTTTGCATAGGCTGCTATCGTGACAGATAGGCTTTTAAAAGATCGATTAAGATCGCATTTGCATAGGCTGCTATCGTAACAGATAGGCTTAGATGATCAATTAAGATCGCATTTCGCATGGGCTGCTATCGTGACAGATAGGCTTAGATGATCAATTAAGATCGCATTTCGCATGAGTTGCTATCGTGACATATAGGCTTAGATGATCAATTAAGATCGCATTTCGCATTAGCTGCTATCGTGACAGATAGGCTTAGATGATCAATTAAGATCGCATTTCGCATGAGCTGCTATCGTGACAGATAGGCTTAGATGATCAATTAAGATCGCATTTGTACAGACTGCTATTGTGGCGGATAACCCATTGTTAACAGTTATAACAAACTAAAATGAAGCAAAATTGACATTCCAGAAATATGAAGTTCTCATTTGGGAGAATTCTCTTATTATAACGCTCTCATATGGGAGAGATGAGATTACAATCCTCTCATATGGGAGAGGAGATTGTGTAAATCGTAGCCATACAAGACATTAAGCGACGTTATAATAAAACGCATGAAATGAGAGAAGTCAGGGATAGTACTTCTTAATCCAGCGCATGTTGACTGAACTCGGGGTTGAGGTTGTTTCGTGCAACCTTCGTATGCTGCAGTAGCCACTGTCAAAGACTTCTGTGACTTCGAAGGGTCCTTCCCAATTGGCTGCGAACTTTGGGTGAGCCGCTTCTCGCATACAGTGGTCAGATGCGCGCAAGACCAAGTCTCCAACTGCGAAATCTCTTCGCTGGACCGTCTTGTAAGCGCGAGCAATCCTTTCTTGATACCGCTTGTTGGTCCTTTTGGCTTGTTCTCGCTTTTCCTCCAGCAAGACTAAGTCACGATCACGTTGATTTTCGTAGAGTGCGTGGAAGGCCAATCTTGCCGAATTGATTCTCACCTCCGCAGGTACCACGGCCTCGGCCCCATAGCATAGTAAGAATGGTGAGGCCCCCGTGGGTGTCCTTGGAGAAGTTCGGTAGGCCCACAGAGCTATGCTTAGAGAATCAGCCCATTTCTTGTGGTCATCTGCGACCATCTTGCTCAAAATCCTCAACAACGTTTTGTTGGTCGCTTCGGCTTGCCCGTTCCCCTTCGGGTAGTAGGGGGTAGAACATATTTGCCTGATATTGTACTCTGCTAACTTGGCAGCTACCTGGCGATTAACAAAAGGAGTACCATTATCTGAAAGAATGGTGTTTGGAATTCCGAACCTGCATATGATGCTTTCCTGGATGAAATTGACCACAGCTAGCGCATTTGCCGTCTTTAGTGGTATCGCCTCCACCCATTTGGTGAATAGCTCAGTTGCAGTGAGAATAAAATGATTCCCGTGTGAAGTTGGTCGAATGGGACCAATGAAGTCCAGAGCCCATGTGTGAAATGGCCATGGTGTTCCCAATGCATGTAGATCCACGGCGGGAGCGTGCACTAGGTTTCCTTTGAATTGACACTCCTGGCAGCGTCGTACTTTGGCGCGGCAATCAGCCTCCATAGTGGGCCAGAAATATCCAATTGAGAGGAGCTGCCTGCATAATTTCGCACCTCCTTGGTGTTCCACCTGATGAGAAAGGTCCATGACTTCTTGTGCTTCTCTGCCGTCTAGACATCGCAGCAAGTTGCCTTCATGACCTCTTCGCCAAAGCAAGTTTTCTTGCACTACGTATCGAGATGCTTTCCTCTTCAATTTCTCGGCTTCTTTTCTCGATTCGGGCACGGTGCCCTGGGTGAGAAAATCAAAGAATGGTTTCCTCCAATCAGTGTCATCATCAGTTTGAGCGATGAGTAGAGAATCTTTTATTAGTGCGCAACTTTCGCACTTCCCTTGTATCAGGGCAGCAGCTGTCGACATATCCGGCCAATGAATGCCATATCTTTGAGCTTTTCGATAGATTGACACCTCGCTTTCTCCGCAAGCATGTTGGTGAATCTTCTCCAGCAGCAATTGTCCCTCTTGCTCGGAAACACATCGCATGAGTATTCCGCCAGGGCCTTTGTAGTAAAGGGTGTTGTCATGTATGCAATACCCTTTTGTGAGTGCCCAGCTTTCGCTGCTTGTGCCTTCTGCAATAGCTCGTAGGACTGCTTTTCTCCAGTCCTTGTCATCCATGTGTTCGTCGTCGCACGCATCTTCTGTTAATGCCGACGATGTTCGCACTTCGATGGAGATCCTTGCAGGACATTTGTCTGTACTGACCTTAGATCCCAAGGTTGCTAAAGCATCCGCATGCCTGTTGTCTGCTCGGGGCTTGTGCTCGTACCTCACATCGCAGAATTGCTGCACCAGCTTTTGCACTAAAGTCCGATAGGACAGAAGGTTAATCTCCTTCAGACCGTACTCGCCCGAGGCTTGCTTGACGATCAACTTGGAGTCTCCCATGATCGTCAGATTGCTTACTTCTAAGGCCTTTGCTGCCCGGAGTCCCGCGATAAGAGCCTCATATTCAGCTTCATTGTTAGTGACTGCGAAGTCGAGTTTGGCGGACATCTGTATGACCTCTCCATCCGGCTTGGTCAAGACTATCCCAATGCCTCCGCATTTCCTCGTTGACGAACCGTCGAAATGGAGTGTCCAATAGGGCACGTCGATTGCGTAGATTTCAGGTCCTTCGAGCTCTTCTTCGACTACGGGTTCATGGCTATTGTCGAGGAACTGTGCCAACAGATCCGCTACCGCCTGCGACTTGATCGCTCGCGGTCGCACGCATGTGATATCGTATTGAGAGATGGTCATGTACCATTTCGCCAATCTTCCTCCAGGAGTAGTGTGGGTTAGCAGATATCGTATGGGATCACTCTTGGTGACCACTACTACTTTGTGCGATGCAAAGTAATGTTTCAATTTCTCTATTACGAAGAACAAAGCAAGGCAATGACGTTCGATGTCTGTGTACCTTGATTCAGCAGGCTGCACGATGCGAGAGATGTAGTAGATAGGCCTTTCCTGGCCTTCGTACTCCTGAGCCAAGAGTGCTCCTATGGACCTCCTTGTTGACGTCAAATATAGCAGAAGCGGTGATCCCAGTTGAGGTGCGATCATTATTTTCGAGGACGTCAGCAGATCCTTCAGCTTTTCGAATGCAGCTTCGTGCTCCGGAGCCCAGCTGTATACGGCATCTGTCTTGAGAAGGGCACTAAAACAGCAGGTAATTTCAGCAATCGCTGGGATGAATCTCCGCAGATAGGATAGCTTTCCCAAAAATGTCTTCAAGGCACTTTGGTTATGGGGCGGCGTCATGCCGGTTATGGCTGATACTTTCGCAGGGTCAGGCTCGATACCTTGGCGATGAACTACGCATCCCAAGAACTTCCCTGATGTTACCCCAAATGCGCATTTCATGGGATTCATCTTCAGTTGAAAGCGTCTACATCTATTGAATACTTTCCGCAAATCCGCGTGGTGATCTGCTTCTTGCTTGGATTTGACCACAAGGTCGTCCACGTAAAATTCCACTTCCTTGTGCATCATATCGTGGAACAGAGCCATCATGGCCCGCTGGTAAGTCGCACCCGCGTTCTTGAGACCGAACGACATCACTGTGTAGTTGAACACCCCCACCGGAGTGATGAATGCAGTTTTCCGCGCGTCTTCAGGGTCCATCTTGATCTGGTTGTACCCGCTGAAGCCGTCCATGAAACTGAACATGCGGTGACCCGCTGTTGAATCGATAAGCAAATCGATGTCGGGCAGTGGAAAATCGTCCTTTGGGCAGAAGCGATTGAGATCCCGGAAGTCCACACAGATGCGGAGCTGTCCGTTCTTCTTTACCACTGGCACGATGTTGGCCAGCCATGTGGGATGATGATTTGGTTCTATGAACTTGGCATCCAGGAGTTTGACAATCTCCTGCTTGATTTTCACGTTAAGCTCCGGCCTGAAGCTTCTTGTGCTCTGCTTTACCGGCTTAGACCCTGGGATGATGTCTAAGCGGTGCATAGTGATGCTTGTATCCAGTCCTGGCATCTTATCATACTCCCATGCGAACACGTCCTTGTATTCAGTTAGGAGCTGCAGCAGTCCTTGCTCCTCCTCGCTTGTGAGGTCCGCACTTAGAAAGACTGGCCTTTTCTTTTCCTCGTTCGGGCTGAGGAACACTTCCTTTAGCTCTTGCTTTTGTGTTCTGGGCCTATCTTCCATGCATTCAGGTGCTTCTTTGAGCTTCTCATCCGGAGCGCCCTGGATTGGCTTTTCCGTTAGCGCAATTTGCTCGATTTGATTGATTTTCCCAGGGATATCCCCATGCCCGTGTGAGGACATCCCCGCGCATCTTCATATGCGATAGCACTTCTTCCCATTGGCGTAAAAGCTCTCTATCTCCTTGCCTTCGGGGTCATGTTTTGCGATTCTCTTCAGAGTGTACACGTTCGTTCGATGGTATGCGATACGCGGCGCCTCTTCGCGTGTAGGCGGCTTTTCTTTGGCATCTTCCCTTGTCACCATTACTCCCGCAGGTGACTGGTCCTTGATGTCCTCCCAGAGAGGCAAAGGAGTAGGGTTGAATGGTCCAGGTGTTTGCTCGTCCGCCATCTTGGTGAACCATACCGCCTCGCTGAGATGTGCTTCATCCAAGTTGAATGGATTTGTCGAAGCCGGTATCTCAACTATTTTGTCGTTCCAGATAGCTTTCATAACCTGGTGAGCCGTTGAAGGAACCGCGTCGAAGCGATGAATCCAGGCTCGACCTATGATCATGTGATACGTAGTGTTCGCGTCTATGACATAGAACTTTGCTGAGCACTTGATTTTGCCAATCTGAACGCCCAGGCGGATCCATCCGATCGTCATTCTAGAGTCGCTTCCGAATCCCATCAGCGGAGATGGACGCCTGACGATCTTGTGCTCGGGGATCCCTGCTAGCTTCAGTGTGTGGAGCGAAACGACGTTGACCGCTGCTCCCCCATCGACGAATGCTCGTTTGAACTCGACGCCATTGATGATAGCCGTCACGTACAGAGGCCTCTGGTGGCTCGCATCTGTCTTCTTGTCGCTGGCAGAAAAGGTCATAATCTTTTCTGTAGAGCGAGACGCCCTGATGACTTTCCCGTTGGAAACTACAAGATCCTCCTCATAGTCCTCCGCTATCCTCAAGATTGCTTTCGTCATATCTGTCCGGCACTTCTCGGAGAAATTCATCTCGTCGAAGAATCTGCTAAAGCCGTGCGACCCCTTCATCCGATCAGCACGTTCGTCTTCTGTGTCCATACTGTAGTCCTCGTCATCATGGACCTCGGCGATGATGGGTAGACCATCCTCTGAGACTTCTTCCAAGTCGACGATCGAGATCATAGCAATCTCTTTGCCTTTTGAATCTTGCTCCGCATGGGCAGGAAGCGGATTGTTGCGCACATCCTTCCTGTGATCGCTGACGATCAGCTCGCCGTTCTTCATCTTCTGGTCGAGTGTAAACCTGAGCTTTTTACATTCCGCTGTGGGGTGCATGACCTTGCCGTGGTACTCGCACCACTTAAGGTCCCTCACCATCTCCTTAGAGGGTATCTTCTCGAGCGGCGGTAGGACACCGTCCTTGCGCCATTGCCTGCAGAGGTCGCTTGCCTCCTCTACCGAGCATGGCAGAGGTGGTACGTCGAAGTTCACAACCTTCGCTTGCTTCTGGGGTGAAACTGTATTGACCTCAGCTTCGCGTCCCCTCTTGTATTTTAATCTCCCGATCTTGTAGGTGGTGCCGCTCGAAGATCGCTCCGGAGCGTTCTTCTTTTTCTGCCTCTCAACTATAGGCTCGATGTTCTTCGTGCATTCAATTAGCTTTGAAAACGTAGGTGTTTGCAAATTGATGAGCATACCTTTGTATTCGTCTCGCATGCACTGCAGGCATATCTCTACGAGCCGGCTTTCGAGCATTGGGTCTTTGCACTCCAAGGACTTCGCCCTGAATTTCTTGATGAAAGTGATCCCATCCTCCTCGCGCTTCTGATACATCCGCGAGAGATGGATCATTGTCACCTTTTCTTCCATCTGGAAGAACTTGGTGTAGAACTTCTGGACCATGTCGTCCCAAGTCTTCACGGATCCGGCTTCCAACGTTCGGTACCATTTGTACGCTACGTTTCCCAAGGATTTTGGGAACTCTCGCATCAGCAGTTTGGGATCAGCTCCGTATGGCCCCATGAAGTCAATGAAACGCATGACATGCTCATGAGCGTTTCCGTTGACATCCTCGAACCTGTCCCATTTAGGAGCCTTATACCCCACTGGGTTAGGCATGAGGTAGATCTCCCGCGGGATGGGTGGATCGTTGTCTAGCTTCGGGATAATGGTATCCGCGAATGACTGGTGAGCCAGAATAGTGTCCATGCGCTTCTGCAGGGACGTCATGCATTCTGGAATGATTCCCTCGGTAGCAGGAGGAGGGGTTGCCGCAGGCGGAGGCGACACATATGCCGCCGAAGGATTGGGGACATATTGGCTGCTCGCATTGCCCCAGATCGCCGTTGGAGGAGGTAAGGGGTACTGCAAAGCCGGGTTGGATGCCAAAGCCGAAGGTTGAGGAGTGTGAGCAGTGAGAGGCAACATCTGAGCTCTTGACCCCTGAATCGAAGGCAGCTGCGTAGTCGCCGGCGGAGTCTGTAGGTTAGGGTTGGGAGGTGTGGTGGACACCCCCATTCCTGGAGCGGTAGGGCCTCCTCCTCCTTGAGAGACGGCAGTGATTGTTGAAGGATTTGGTGCAAGGGTGCCCAGAACGGCCAAGATCCGTTCTAGCTGCGCGGACTGGGCTTTGAGAGCTTTTGCTTGACCTTGGACGGTGGCGTCCAAGGATTCTAACGTCGGTGCCTCGCTGGGGGTCGCAGGAGTACGGCGGGTCTCCTCTCCCGAGGCAGTTTCGGTGGAAGGCGATCTGTTGCTAACATCATCCTCCTGAGACATGGTTGCTTTTGTTGGTAAGTTCACGTCGGGTTCACCAAAATGTGCACAAGAGATTCCGGCGGGGAGACCTCCGTGTACACCGTATGTAGAGGATCAGAGATCGCACAGGAAGAGTTGGGTTGTGTGTAGGGAGAGAGTAAGGCAGTAGTAATGTCTGAGAGAGAGACAGAGGTTCGACAGAGCTTCCGCGTATGGCTAGCGTGTCCCCCTTTGTATGGAAAGGTTAACGTCCTATATATAGCAGAGAACGTGACCGTTGTAGTGTGGTTAATGCGCCCATCAATGGCGGCTTAATTAGCTTAACCATAACGGCACGTTCGTCCGAGTATATAGGGACCGTTACAGCACGTTGTGCGCGAATACCGGAACCGTTACGAGGTTGACCGGGTTTGACCGGATTGACCGGGTTTATGGAGCTCGTGTCATAAATCTCTCAAAGCAGTTACTAAAGGTTGCGTGCGGGCTTGGCTCGCACGCGACAGGGCTTACTCTAGCCTCCAAACCACTAAGTCCCTACAAGTCCCGTGCAGTGGTATGCGAGGGCTCTGTCTCGCAGCCCCCACATGGATCAGCTCGGCTGGTGATCCAGTGTGTGTGGAGCACAATATGATGTGCTGGATGGTTGCCACGTGGCCAAGATCTGTCAGCTCAGAAAGCACTATCTACAAAGATCTAATATTACATGGGATGTAAGGATTAGTGAATTTGAATCACATAGGATGTGAAATTTTGGATCTTGGTGGCTAGGGTTTGGGCACATGCTTGGAAAATGGGTTTTCCAAAAATGGAAACAACTAATCTTGGGAAACAAGGCAAGGATTTATTTTGAAAACAACTCCATAAGGATGTTCGGCCCCCTAAGGGACCCCCACTTGCCTTGCCGCCCAAGCTAGGGCACGACCAAAGGCTCGGGCCGGCCTAGCATGCGGCTTGGCCTCTCGTGGGCCCGGCCGACCGGCACAAGGCCGTTCCTCGTTCATTTAGGGTTCCTTCCAAATCCATGGAGAATCCTATTGGACTGTTTTTAACCCTAGCACATCAAAAAAAAAATTAAAAATTGACCAAGCGCGTTAAAATTGGATTTTAACTGTTTATGTGCTTTTGGCTTGGTGATTGGATATGACCTTAGGTTGTAGTTTGTTGTGGATTTTTAATTTTGTGGTTTGTTTACGGCATGCGAGCTTATCAATTTGATGGAATAATTAATTAGGGTTTACGGCCTGCGAGCCGGTATATTTTTTCTCAACTTGTGAGATTTATTTATTTAGTTTATATTCGGGTTAGCTAGCACTAAATAAAATAGATAGCCAAGATTGAAGAAAAGAAGCCCAAAGAATTAAAGAAGCCACAACATGGAGCATGAAGCATTCCTTAAGGCTATGGAGAATAGACCAAAAGATGGAGGCACATGTAGATGAGCTTGCTATTTTTTGGGTTCATAAATATTCTCATTGGCTTGAGAATATCTTAGATTTGAGGCCATATCCATGTCACGTTATTTTCATTTGTGGTTTTTTATTTTATTGTCTTATTATTTTGTTGGTGTATGGATGATGCATGCAAAATTGATAATAAGATAATTAACGACCCGGATATTTATTTGTGAGTTTGCCCAACTCAAAATAAGTAGATTAGTTGATATTGATCAACAAAAATAATTTAAAATTGAAAGAAAAATCCCTCAGTTAAAATATTACATTTTTGCCTTCTCGTTATTCAAACACTCATCACAGTCATAATGTCTCAAAATCGTGCGTGCCAAAGAATGGCGACTTGATTCATTACGATATGGTGCGATGGCACAAATTAGTAATGTGCAACTGTTTGAGTAAGAGGTTAAATGCAACTGGGTGATTTTAATAAGATTAGAAACCTAGAGGCAATCGATTGGAGTTATCCATGGGTTGGATAAATAAGGAGTTATTTTCCCAATTGAACCAAGAGTTGCATACGGCTGCAATGGGAATTGTTCTTACCTAAATAAAGGATGTTGGGTGACTGGCCCAAACAAGCTCAAAAGAAGTGAAATATGGATCTTGGCCCACTAGAAAATATAATGATATTTTTCGCATTAATATGGAGGGTTATTAATCTAGAAAAATAGTGGGAGCTATGTTTAATAATCTAGCCATTATTAAATATAGTCATTTGTTCACAAAATATTAAAAGTTGTATATTTCTCATTTTGTAGAATGCCAGTGGCAAACAACTCATCGAGTTCATCGCATTTCCTACGAGCTGTCCTTGAGATGGAAAAGTTTTCTGGAACCAACTTTCTAGATTGGTGCAGAAACTTGAGAATCGTTCTCAAGCAAGAGAAGAAACTGTACCCTCTAGAGGAGGAAGTTCCTGAGGGTCCGGAAAACAATACTCCTGCAGCCCTAAAGTCACATCAAAAGCGTGTAGACGACGCTAATGATGCGGCCTGCCTTATGATTTGCACTATGAGCTCTGAGCTTCAAAAGCAACATGAGAACATGAGTGCAGGCAATACGATCGAACACTTGAAGCAGCTCTTTCAAGAACAGACGAGGGTTGAGAGGTATGAAGTTTCCAAGGCATTGTTCAAATGTCATATGTCAGAGGGAAACCCGGTGGGACCTCATGTACTCCGTATGATCGGGTACTTGGATAATCACGCACGTCTAGGATTTCTAGTCGGTGATGAGCTGGCCACTGATCTCACTCTAAAATCGTTTCCTGAGAGTTATGGAAAGTTCATTATGAACTATAACATGAATGAAATTGTGAAACCTCTGCCAGAATTACTCAACATGTTGAGTACTGCTGAACAAAGCGTCAACATGGGAAAGGGCAAGGCCATAATGATGGTGCAAAAGGGGAAGGGCAAAAGGTTTGCCTCTTCTTCCAAAAGGAAAGGCAAGGCAGTTTCGAAATCCATGGAACCTGCCCTTAAACCCATTGGTGGCGTGGCCAAGGGATTGACTAAGGATGATTGTCACTACTGTAGTCAGCCCGGACACTGGAAGAGGAACTGCTCAAGGTATCTGGAGGATAAAAGGCTTGGAATATTTATTCTACCACCACCAAGTATTTTTGTTATAAATTTTAATTTCACTATCTCTTCATCTTGGGTATTGAATACTAGATGTGGATCTCACATTTGTCAAAATGTGCAGGATCTAAAGAGAAGTAGAAGATTGACTAAAGGGAAGATAGACCTGCGCGTTGGGAATGGAGCAAATGTTTCTGCATTAGCGAAGGCGTGCTCGAGATATCTCCGCCTTCAGGATTAGTTTTAGAGTTAAATAATTAATATTTTGTGTCTGCTATGAGCAAAAACATTATTTCTATTTCTTGTTTGGACTAGGAATGTTTTACTATTTCAATAAAGGACAATTGTTGCTCCATTTATTTTGGTAGTATTCACTATTGTGGTGCGCAATTATTTAATTGATTATACATCCTTGATCTAAGAAATCCTGTTTATAACATAAATACCAAGAGGATTAAAATAAATGATTTAAAACCTGCTTATCTATGGCACTGTCGTTTAGGCCATAAAAGTAGAAACGTGTATCTAGACTCCATCAGGATGGGTTTCTAGACTCATTTTATTTTGAATCATATAAGACATGCGAGGCTTGTTTATTGGAAAAAATGACAAATTCCCCTTTCAATAAGAAATGTGAAAGGACTAGTGAGCAATTGGCACTCATACATATTGATATGTGTGGACCATTTGCCACACCTGCCAGGGGTGGTTATGTCGACTTCATTACATTTACTGATGATATTAGTAGATATGGATTTGTATACCTTGTGAAGGCCAAATCCGAATCCTTTCAAAGTTTGAAAGAATTCAAGAATGAAGTAGAGAAGCAAGTTCGCAAAAGTATTAAAGCTCTACGATCAGATCGAGGAGGAGAATACTTGAGCCAAGAGTTCGACGACTATATTAGAGAGTGTGTGATAGTATCCCAACTCACTCCACCCCGAACGCCACAGTGGAATGGCATATTCAATAGGAGGAATCGAACACTGTTGGACATGGTTCGATCTATGATGTGTCAAACTGATATTCCATTATCCTTTTGGGGCGACGCTCTATTGTGTGCAACTTTCACCATTAACAGTGTTCCATCTAAATCGATCATGAAGACACCACATGAGGTGTGGAGTGGGAGGCGTCCCACAGAGTCGTTTATGAATATTTGGGGCTGCGATGTCTATGTAAAACGTTTACAATCAGACATGCTCGGGCCTAAGTCAAATAAGTGTAAATTTGTGGGATACCCTAAGGAAACTAGAGGGTATTATTTCTACAATCCAACTGAGAAGAAAGTGTTTGTTGCTCGGTCATGCGTGTTTCTAGAAATAGAATTTGTCTCTAAAGAAGCAAGTGGGAGGACTGTAGAACTTGAAGAAATTCAAGTACCACAAATCACTGGTCCTACTATGGAACATGAAAAAGAACCGCAAAGTGTTGTGGAGGAGCCTGTTCAGGTAACCCAAGAGCTTCGTATGTCGGATAGAGTGCGCCAGGAACCAGAGAGGTATGGACTTCTCGTGATTGAGTCCGGTGACACGTTTCTCATAGACGATGAGCCTACTACCTACGGAAAGTCCATGAAAGGGCCTGACTCTCAGAAGTGGCGTAAAGCCATCAGAAATGGAATCCATGTATACCAACAAAGTATGGACTTTGGTGGAACCACCCGAAGGGGCGCGGACCACAGGGTGAAAGTGGGTCTTCAAGAAGTATACCGAAATTGATGGTAATGTGATTAGCTATAAGGGTCGATTGGTGGAAAAAGTATTCAGACAGATTCATGGTATTGACTATGATGAAACATTTTCAGCAGTCGCAATGACCAATTCCATCCGAATCCTACTTGCTGTTGTAACTTACTACGACTACGAGATTTGGCAGATAGATGTCAAAATAGCGTTTTAGTATGGAAACCTCCTCGAGGATGTGTATATGACAGAACCTGAGGCTTTTGTAGATCCAGTGCATGCAAATAAAGTCTGTAAACTACAACAATCTATTTATGGATTAAAACAAGCTTCTAGGAGTTGGAATCGACGTTTTGATGAAGCGGTCAAAGAGTTTGACTTCATCAAGAACGAAGATGAGTCTTGTGTCTACAAGAAGGTTAGTGGGAGCTCTCTTGCTTTCTTGGTCTTGTATGTGGATGACATACTACTCATTGGAAATAATATTCCCATGCTGCAATCTGTGAAAGATTGGCTAGGAAATTGTTTTTCAATGAAGGACTTAGGGGAAACAGCTTATATACTTGGTATCAAGATCTATAGGGATAGATCAAGGAAGCTGCTAGGCCTAAGTCAAAGTAGATATATAAACAAGGTGTTGAATCAGATTTATCATACGTACACTTTACATTGTTATTTGTGTGCGTTTCGATGCAAAGTGAAAATATTTGAGCCAAAATATGAAGAAAATGCACTTTTGGATGTTTTTGAGCTTTAATGCACAATCCGGGCGTTTCTTGATGGTTTTGAGTATGATTTTGATAATTTATCACATTTAATCTTCGTGGTAGTGTTCGTGTTGTTGTTTGACAGGAATTACGCACGCGGGAATCAAGTGGAGAGAAGAAACGAGCTTCGGAATAGAAGAAAAGACGAATTTGGCGCGTTTTGGATGTTTTTGCCAAATATTAGGAAATAATTGAGAAAAACAAGAAAATGGTCCGGAAACGGGAATTTCTCTACATGGATGAACACAAATGGAATCCAGAGGTGCAAAAATCACATTTATCGGAGTCCGGACGAAAGAGTTATGTCAAAAAGGATGCTCAACGAGATAAAATGCGGCCAAAAGCATCCGGAAATGCCAAACACGCCTTTCGAGGAGCTAAATTGATGAATGAAGGGTTCCCCGAAATTTGGGAATGTTTTATAGCATAAAAGGAGTCTCGAGGTCGAGGATATCCTTCGGAAAGCACAGGCACGATCAAAGACGCGAAAAAACGGCGAAAAAGGATGTTTTTGGAGCTATTCAAGATTGTCTTCGTAGGAAGACTTTATACTTAGCCAAATTTCCAACTGCTCGGAAAGTCTTCCCAGAACAGCTCTCTGTACTTATCTGGGAAGACCGTCGCAGGAAGAGAAAATGTTTTCGCAGGAGGACTCTTCCTATGAAGAGAAAAGTCTTCCTACGAAGAGAACACTGACAGAGGCAGAATTTTGACGGGGTTTTTATGTAATTTCTCCAAACTTTGTAATATCATTATGGAAACGTACTTAAGTCAATTAGGTCGTGATTTTTAGTAGTAAGCACATCTTTTGGGACATCTTGGACAGCTAGAAGCCATTGTTGAAGCTTAGGAGCGATTGGATCATTCGTTTGGATTCTAAACTCTTCTTTTCTTTAGTTTTGCTTATGAGAAAAATTAAACGCGTCGTTTTGAGTATGATGTGTAGTAGCTAAACCCTTATTGCTGGGAATTACTTGTTGGAAAGCTAGGGTTTGCTTGAATGAATGTGTTGATGCTTTGATTCGTTCTTGGATTAAAGTTATGCGTTCTCCTCTTATTATGATTATCTTGTGTTTGATTATTACATGTTCTTGCGAGTAGCTAACGTAGGAGCAAACTTAATTAGAACTTGTGCGATAACTCCATGAGATCTAGTCGGTAAATCAAGATAATCACCTAGCCGTATCATTATCTCGTAACTGGGTAAAGTTAATTAGGATCAAAGAGTATATTAAAGTACAATAATGCATGCTTATAATTTACTTAGGCTTGGTAACTCGGTCTAAATTGATCATAAGTGTAGGCAAATTGCTTGGTAACTCGGTAATTTGTAGGATGCTCGATTGATAAGAGTAGTGTATTTGTGTTCTAAATATCAAGACAACATTCTTAGCATCCTTAGTGATCCACAAGAAGAATTTCTAGCACTCGTATCTCTTGTAAGAAAACCTCTTACAATTCTTGTCTTCGTTAATTGTGAAGAAAATCATAGTTAATTGAGATTTGTTATTTCATTCTAGTAAATTTAGGAAAATAAAACAACTTTGCAACTTGCCCACATAAGGTTAGACATAATAACTGATTTTAACAAAGTCGCTTGGGTTCAATAACCCGGATTTCCGGATATTACTACACACGACAGCCATACACTTGTGGTTAGATCGTGTCATGGGGCGATCCCACAATCAAAGGATCCCAGGTCACACCAGAAATCCAAAAACGTACTGAGACAGTTCCATCTTATTCGAGACGTCATCGATAGAGGAGATGTGAATATATGCAAGATTCCTACAGATGAGAATCTGTCAGATCCACTTAAAAGCCGCTTGTTCAGCGCAAGCATTAAGGGCACACTAAGAGCATTGGCATACGAGATGAACCAGCTTGGCTCTAGTGCAAGTGGAAGACTGTTGGAATTAATGCTCTAGAGGCGATCTTAGTATGAACATTACTTTTGTCTAGAATATTCATTGTATTATTTATGGAGATATTTAATATGATGAACTCCTTAGATTGAAAATATATTGTTTATTTTAAATATCCCTAGTCGATTATATTGATTAACAGGACGATCAACTATAGACTAGTATGGGGGCTGGATTGATATGGAGATATCACGACGCAACACATGGGTATGCATTAGGAGTAATGGCGTACTGGATTGACCCATAACGAGAAGGCTACATACAATTTATGTAAAGTCACAAGCGCTTCTTTTAGTGACAACGGTATTGTCATCCTTAGACTTAAAGTCACTAGATCCTCTAGTTGTGTATTATTGTATTTTGATATCGTCAAATGCGACATCGTAACTGGGTAGCAATAAACGCGTGCGTTGGATACAATAAAGAAGCAAGCTTAGAGATGGTAGTGGCGTAGATAGAATTTGTCCCTCACACATAACGGGAGTCGATATCCACGGCCACTCGAGCGATGGTGCTCATAGAATGTCTGGCCAGACTCAGATAAATCAATATAAGATATGATGTTATCTGCATGGATGAGACTATTCCTAGGATCGAGAAACTATGGATTGGATATACGAGTGTGACTTGTATGTCTCCTGTCCAATCCGGATATAGAGACAAAGGGATGAGACAATACTTGCACGAGCTATGTCGGATGACTATTTCTATTAGTTGGGTAGCATGGATGTCTAGCTAGAGTCCGCTCCATGTTCGTTGAAAGTTACTACCAACTAAGAAGAAACCTATGGGGTCACACTCCCTATGGATTAGACCAGACTAGGGAAGTAATTAATATGATTAATTAATAATAATGATCGCAATTGCTTGCAAACTTAGTATGACTAATTTGCAAGAGGGACTAATCCGTACATGAGTAGGATTAGGATAGGGGCTTTTATGCAGTCAATAAAAGAGTCATTGGACTATATAAAGCCATTACCACATAACTTATGCTCATAACACATTTATTGGGAGAGAGAAGCAAGGAGAGAGAGAGAAACAAAGTAGGCCGAACCCCCTTCGCCGCCCCCTACCCGTCGGCCGAACAAGGAAGGCCGCCCCTTCTTTTGTCTCGTTTTGCGTGATTTTTGATCTTCTTCTTCTTTCTCCTTCAATCCTAGCTAGCACAAAAAGGTTTCAAGGATCCGAATTCAAATCCACGGTGTGGACTAGCCATAGAGACGTGAACACAATTTCACGTGAGAAGTCATCAAAGGAGATCCTAAGGGTATTTGACACTAATCCCTTTACTATCGTTATGCAGTCTCTTCCTGTGCTCCTTGGAGGGTCTTGATCGGATAATTAATTTTTATTCCGCTGCGTATCCATGATCAAAACCCTACAGAATCCTACTTAATAACCCGAAACTCACTTGTTAATTTCACATATCTATTTTCTTAATGAAGAATTTATATAAAACGACGCATCTATTGAAATTATGTTTCAAAAAGTGATTAAACAGACTATTTGCTTAGTTTTTGATAAAACGTTTCTAGTTTAAATTCTAACAATCGACTCGTGCACTATTACAATACCCGGATCACATTTATACGATGAGGACAAAAACTAGTATGTTTAGAAAATATTTTTATTCCAAAATATTCAATTTTATTTTTACTTAAAATGAAATGTTTAAGTATATGACAAATAGAACCCCCTATCTTATACTAAAAGTAAGCTAGCACCCCTCCTTTAATCACAAGACAGTTTAAGAAAAGACACTTTAACCATCCAAAGTTTCTGAAACAACAGTTTTTCCCTTACACCTAGTTTATGTAAAAGACAATTGCACCCCCTTACATGAACTTCAAATTTGTTCCATGTAAACGTGAATTCAAGCCTCAAATTAAGATTTTGATTAAATAATACGTAAATATAGGTGATTTAGAGTTTACCAAAGCCCAAAACAGTGAAAAATGGTCGAGAAACTAGCCTGTTCAAGTTCGCCGTCGATGGTGATCGCGGTGGAGTTCCTCGCCGGCGACTCTGGCATCCTTGGCTACGGTTGGCATCCTCCTTCTAAAGCTCCTGGATTGCTGCATCTAAGTCTGGTTCGTCCACTGCTTCTACGGTCTTCTTCTCTGTATAGACTTCTTGACTAATTCTTGCACCACTTTTTTCAGATTGTCAATTTTATCATCAACAACTGGTTCTGCTAGTGTTGTGAGCATGCGGTCATCAAACAGGCGAGTGTCCTGTTTGGCTAGTTGCTTCATCTGTTCATATGCTCCATCTTTATCTACATGGTACAGAAAATTACCCCCAGCTTCCCTCTCAATTCTGTCAGCATTCTCCCTGTCCAGAGCATGGTAGAATACTTGCAGAATTTTTGCATCCCCGAAGCCGTGATTAGGGCATCTTTTAACAAGTCTCATCAACATGTCCCATGCGTCTACCACCGTCTCGCCCATCATCTGTTTGAAAGATAAGATCTCCCTTTGAAGTTTGATAACACGAGAGGCGGGGTAGAATTTTGCCAAAAATGTCAGAAACACAGCCTCCCCAGGTTGTGATGGATCTCGGTGGTCTGGCCTCTAGCCAATATTTTGCCGTCCCAAACAAGATCAGTTTTAGTGTGTCCGATTCAACTCATTTGTATTTTATCTTGTTACAGTAATCTTTAAACTTCCCGAGGAAGTCGTTCGGGTCTTCGTCGGCTTTCCCATTGAACGGAAAATGGGTCTGCGCAGTTTCGATAGTGGATGATTCTGATCGAAGTGCTCCGCTGTTATTGGAGGCACGACAATGGCTGGATCATGTCCTCGAGTAGGAAATCGAAATTCTCCACTATCGCCCTTTCAGATCTGTTGTAGGTTCTCTGATTGTTCCGGGCAGCAAAGCATGCTGCAATCAGCTCCTCAATGTAAAGAGCAATCTGGGATGGGGTGCGTGTCTCTTGTTCCTTAGTCTCTTGTTCTGTTGGCGTATCATCTCCGTGCTCAGACATCTTGGATCGGTGTCTGCGGTTTTGCTCTCTGAATTTTTTTTCTGGATCTTCGAGTGGTGGCACCAGTTCGCGAGGCAATCTGGGCATACACTAGAATGGCCTGAAAATCAAAGTTCAAGAGCAGTGAGATAAGAGAAAGAAAAATAAAAACTAAGAGAAAAAACTTTAAAACTAATTTGGATTCCTAAGAGAAACTGTCACCGTTCCCCGGAAACGGCGCCAAAAACTTGACAGCGTAAATCTATGTGGTTTTTCGCAAGTGTACGATCAAGTAAGATAGAGCATGTATTTGTGACTTTGATTATCGAACCCACGAGAACAGGACGATTTTCTAACTTTCGAAATCAGAACTAATTGCAAAGCTGTAAAAAAGAGGAGTAGTTGTGTGTGATTTACTTAAACTAAATTGCAGTAAAATAAAAGCAGTAATTAAAGAAACTGTTTTTGATGTAAATTTTTTGGGAATTTTTCTAAGTCTGAAAAACTGATGAGTTAAAGATCCAGGTTCCAGGATCCCCTAGGGTTACTATTCAGCTATTAATGGTTACTTTGATTTCAGAAACACACAGCGGTATTGTTTATGCCAGCATACCCATGATACAATCTCCTCTCGGTCTCATGCATCTATCACTCTCCTGCAGATTTTCGGATCCCCCATGTTCACCTCAATCTGCAGGTTTGTTCTAAGTCTTCTAGGGTTACAGGTTATCCTCTCGGTCTCCCCCTAAACTTCTAGCAGTTGCTCTAATGCTTCTGGGCTAGTCCCCTGATTCTCTTCACCACTCGGTCCATCAAGGCAGAGTACTAAATCATGTCTTCTCTTCCTAACTCTCACTGGCCACTCTCGCGCACCAGATCCTGTCTGTAGCACTCCTGGGTGATCAGGCCGTTCATGCATAAACATAGAATCAAAAACAGAATAACAAACAATCCAATACTGTATTAAGACTTCAAAACCAGGCATGCATCTGAGAATCAAAATACCAAGTCGCTGAACTCATAAACCCTAGGTTCACCGAGAACCTAGGTAAAAGGTTTAGCTAGTGCACATTATTAAAAACATTGTTTCATAAAAGAAAGAAGAATGATCAAATGAGCTTATGGACTGCTCCAATCTCTGCTCTATTTCAAACTGCCGGCTCTGGTACTGTCTTCTGTGATGATGATAAGTGTAACCTAATTCTGTGCTGGGACACCTCTTTTATACTTCCACAGCCTCTGAAACTGATGCCTGAAATTCCTGTTATGCCCCTGTGTAAACCCATCCTGGAAGCTTCTGGAAGTCCTGGCGTGCGTCTGAACGCACCTTCTCTGCGTCTGAACGCACATGTGTGTTTGAACGCACATCACCTGCGTTCGGACGCACAACTCTGATGTTGACTTTTTGACTCTTCTCTCTGACTTCCTGGATTGTGCGTTTGAACGCACACAATTGGTCTTCTGGTTGATCTCTGTCTGTTTCTGACCTTCCAAATTTTTGAAGTTTCCTGTGTTCAAACGCAGGTTGTGCGTCTGAACGCACAACACTTGGTTAGTTTTTATGTCTGTTTCCACTTCCTTCCTCTGCCGCTGTCAGATGTGCGTTTTAACGGCACGCGAGAGAGATCGAAGCAGTTTGATTGCGCCAGCGAGGACTATTCTCTTTCTTTCACTTGTTCCTTCCAAGAGAAAAGCCGAGGAGGTGGGTTTTCAAATATTATGTGAAAAGAAGTGGCAAGTATCGTCACTGATTGCTACTGATTAGTGACAAAATCTGGGAGCTTAGAATTACAATAATATGATCCTCTGTGACAATAAATTGTCACTGGGCTATTACTAAATAATACAACTACGCTGTGCGTCTGAACGCACAGATTTAGCTTTTTCTGCGTTTTTTCTGCTTTGAGTTCTTGATACGCTGCCTCCATTTCAAGCCTATTTCATGCATTTCTCGGTACCTGTTTCCTGCACACAACATCAAGTACCCGCGATCATATCCCAATAAACAAAATTATGCATGAAATTGCTCAAATATATCAATTATGCTCTCAGCTTCCTCTGTCTCGTATCAAGTGGAAAACTGACTTAGGAAAAATAAATCTCAAGAGGGTCAGAACCAATGGTAAAAAGGTGTCTCAAACTAACTCTATCTGTGAGCTATCAGCTGACAAATTTGACTGGAAGTCTCTGCAGTCGAATTTTTTTACTTTAATCTACTATGTTTTATATTGTAATAGTTTGATTAACATATTATTATAGTTTTATTATGGTGGTGTGCAGAAGGTTCAAATGAAATATGTAAAGTTAAGCTAAAGAGACAAATTTGGGTTGAATTTTACCAACTTGCGATTCACAATGCATTCGCCGTGGATGACCTTGTTTATCCGAAACGTAGAGTCCTGGGGATAAACATTCGGGAAAAGATAATGAGCGATTAAAAAAGGGGAACCGCAAAAAATGCATTATTTACTACATTTTTAAAAAAGCATAAAAAAATGAAAGACACGAAATTTACATCAAAAGCATTTTCCTTTATGTGCGACGGTATGTGTTACGTATGGAGTGATTCGAAAAAATTTATCGTGCATTTGTTTATCGAGACGATGAGCTCCATTAATGAGAGTGATATATTCTTACAGAAAAATTATGGATACATATAGTTGGTTATGACAGCGAAATGTTAATATCAAAGATGTCTCTTTGGAGTACAACTCCAGCGCACCTCTTGTGTACCATTTTGACTTTGACCACTGTTATTTGGATCAAGGTGACCAAGTAATTTGGACAGCAAATCTTTCAATATTTGGAAAAATTTCTTTTGGCATTGCAGAGTAACCATTATTCTACAAGACCATAACCAAATTAATAGAAAATTGCATCATCTTGCGATCCAATTCATCGGGTCAAGGTGACGCAGTTTCGGGTAAAGAAACATATTCTTGCAGATGGCGGAAATATGTTGGGAAAATAAGGAAAACCAACTTCATATCATGTAAATCACAAAGTCAAAGATATGTTGTGAGGGCGGCATAGATCCATCAAAAACGTAACGAGAATTAGAGTTTCAAACCATGGTCTGGACGAATCGAGAACCAAACAAAGGATGTAACTTCAAAAAACATATCTCACATAAGCAATAAACTAAAAAAGGTGTTAGACACAACAAGAACAAAACTTAGATCCGTACATCCCTAACCGCTTGGCCTGGAATAAAGACGAAAAAATGAAGCACTACACTTTGAAAACAAACTTGTAGTTCCTTAAACCCGGGCTACGGCGGAGTGGCCGGCGATAATGGCGCTGCAGAATTTAGGAGAATGGTAAAAACATTGAGAGGGGTAACCTCTATTAAATCAACGATAGTGTTTTTGAATTATATTACTTTTTTTTCAATATATGGTACTTTACAAATAAAGCTGGTAGACAATAGTAATGCCTTAAAATTCATTTTTTTATATAAGGAAAAAAATATGTAGATTAGTGGTATCACAAAGTCTCTGCTCTTTGTTCCCATGTTGACTTTTATTACTATTCGATGTCTCGTTTTGACATGGTAATTTGGATAGCAAAGTAATGCAATTTTTTGATAATGTTTACATGGTGTAGTAGAGTAAAAGGTTCTCCATAATACGATGAAAAAGTATCAAAAAATTCAATTGTTTCCTGTTTATTTTAGCAGTTGTTATGGTTTGGTCCCTTGCAGGACACCTGTATTATATGACATGTTCAGATAGTCCTAACAGGAGTTTACGTAACTTGGCACAAAAAGTTGTTCTACCAGATAGGATTTTGTATTCAAACTATAACAAATTGCACGGACAAAACGCATGGGAAAAAGCAAACTTGCATTCTAGAGGCTACTTATGATTATTCTAAATTCAATCAATTACATATATGCAAATAGATCTTCTACAATTTCATGGGTTTGGAAGGCGGGGGTGGCGGTAGATCACCATCTTTTTTCTGTTTTAACAAATGTATTTTGAGCTGCTGGAATGTTCTATGTCAAACTCTTGATTCAGTTCTTCAAGTTGCTTAACAAACAACATTTCTAGATTCAGTTATCGCTTTCTTACATCAGCTAGGCGATCTAGAACGGCAACTTCATCTTGGCTGCGGTTAATTTTGTTTGCAACATCATCTCTCAATTGGTCATATATTTTTCCACCTGCGAGTATCTGACATCATATCCCTACTTGTGCATAAGTGGCCAGAGTAAACTGTGGCCCGAGGTTCGATGCCGATCCTTTGATATCGATTTCAGTACGAATAAAAAACTCGGTATTATTTTTTGACGAAGATGCCATTCAAGTTACGTCATCAGTTGAGGATAGTTCTTCGTTTGAGTGCAATGGAAAAGTGGCTGATGCTAGGGACCTCAAGATGTCATCGCCACAAACAGAGGCTTCTTTACCTTTGTTCAGCATAGTAACTTCACCGTTAGACGAATCCTGCATTATGAACACGTCAAACGATATCTATGATAAATACATATAATGCATACAAAATGCTTAATATCTAGGTGAATATAAGTAAGATTAAATAACCCTCACTGTTGGAGAATGATGTTTCGATCAAAATACAATAATAAACTATGTTGCATAAATATGCGTACTGCAACGGTAAACAACCACAACTTTCTATGACAGCATTGGTTCATTTAGTAAGCTTTGGCTTCTATGCAATAGACTATAGTCTGGATACATTTATAAAATATCTTTATTAGCAATAGTCTAACTCAATAGAATACCTCACCCAACATATTGACATTTGTTTCCATTAGTGTGAAAAATATTCGGATGCATGCATGCAGCGAGTGAGTTTTATACATTACGCATAATAATATAGGATTTATGAGGTTAGATTTTATTAATCTCCGTGAGTTGAACATGCAGGTGAAAAACATCGGCAATATATCAATGTACATGTACCAGATAATTGAAATAGCAGTATACTTACATAACATGGATAGGATGAATGTTGCAAAGGACAGGATTATCTGCTGGAAAGAGGGAGTCTTTAAATCAAATAAATCCAAATATTAGTTGGGTTGGATGGAACAGGAAGTTATAAATAAAATGGGAGTCTTCTCAGAGAAGTTTAATTGGGGGTAGTATAATAAGGGATGATTCTTGTTCAAGAAGATAGAAATTGGTATCCTAAAATACGTTATATGTCAATTGGTACCGAGCAAACCAACGAGAAAAACGATGTTTTTCTAAGGTTGTGAAACCGAAGAGGGCGTACACGTAAGTGGACTTATGCTAGGTGTATATTTACATATATAGTCAATGAAAAATATTCTGAAGCAGCTCATGTTTGCGGCTACATTTTAAATTCATTCTGGAAACGAACGTCTGTTTTTGCGTTTAAATGATATATGAGTTGTTTATCTGATTTGATCATATTACATATAAAAAGGAGAAAATGTCAATAAAACCTCTTATACGCGTAACTTATATAACACATGGAAAGACATAGACATTGTGCATCTGATATGATCATATTACATCCAAAAGGGAGAAGATGTCAATAACATCGCTTATATGCCAAACATATATAACACATGGAAAGACATAGGCACACTATATATATGCACACACACACACATATATACATATACATATATATATATATATACATATATATATATATATATATATGTAAACAGAATTGCAAGTGACACCACGACAGTAAAAATTAGAAATTTACAACATCTAATGACGGACAGGTTATGCTGATGAGGAGTCATCATCTGTTGGCCCTGTTGGGGTTGCGTTTCCTAAGGTGTGAGTTCCTGGAGACAAGCATGTTGTAATATATAGGGTCAATTACTTATCACACACCTTCAGTATAGGGTAATGATCCATGTACCACCTCCAGTTTCAAAACTCACATAATACCACTCCCAGTTTATAAATGTTAGCAATTAGCAGCTGGATAAATTTTCTGTCAAAAAATTTAACCCCGTCAAGGGTATAATTGTCCATTCAAATAGTAAAAAAAACTAGAAAAAGACAATCAAGGAACAAAAAAAATGAACACAAGAAAGGATTAAAGAGTAAAACAACGGATAAAGAGAACAATATAAAAAGAGAAAAAAAAAGAAAAAAAAATACAAAGAAGATAAACTGATAAAGTATCGGGGCAATTGGAAAAATGCCATTCTCTGAATTGGTGTTTGAATTCTGCACTTGGCTGAATTGGTATTTGAAAAATGCCCTTCTTTTTAAACAGATGCTTACAAGAGTTGTTAACAAACAAGTGGGGCTACTGGGTGTGACATGGCTGATGACATGTAACCTAAAGTGGGTGAGAAACCATTGAATTACCCTGCTACCCTTGTCAGTGAGAGTGATATTCGAACTGAAAAACAAACCCTAACAAATGTGTAGCTCTCTCTCTAAAAACATTTAATGATTCCATCTACCCTAACCTACCAAAGTACAGTTGAATTAACTCCAACTGTAAACTTAATGAACCAGCTGCATTACAGCCTCAAAACTGGTTCATTTTTCACTCTCATTTGCTCTGGTTCTCCCACTTTGTGTATAGAAGTATCTCTCTTTTGCCATTGTTGTTGAGCTACGGTAAACCCTAAACTCTGGTGCTACTCTTGCTATGATTGTAATATTCTTGTCATAATATTGTAGAATGTGTGCTAGTAGAGTGTTTTTATTAAATATGATCTTCAGTTGTGTTTCTGATTAAATTTAGGTTCATTATATTGATGTTGTGTTCTTCATTCTGGGTTTGATGTGTGTTGTATATTGTGTGGAGACTGGAACGAGTAGATGCTCGTCCCTGTATTGTCTGAAAGGACTGGGACGATGCATCTGCCCGTCCCAGTCTATGAAGTGCACAACTAAGTCGTGCAACCAAAAATGCTCGTCTCAGTTTTGGTTGCACGACTTAGTTGTGCACTTCATAGACTGGGACGGGCAGATGCATCGTCCCAGTCCTTTCAGACAATACAGGGACGAGCATCTACTCGTTCCAGTCTCCACACAATATACAACACACATCCTGTGACGAGCATACCCTAAACCCTAAACCCTAAACCATAAAATCATTACAAAATGTTTTTTAACCTTGTAAAAAATGTTTAGTGTAATTACTAAACCATAAAATCATGTGAGGTGAACTTTTAACCCAAAAATCATGTAATCTTGAACTATTAATCATGTAATCCTAACACTTGGATCATTACCCCTATATCATACAATTGTGAAGTACTACCTTCAAACTAACTTAGGAACCATTACAATGATCACTACAAATGGAGTTCAAACCATGTAAAACACCTCTAATCAATAAACCATGATTTCCAAAATCCTAATTCCAAAAACCCAAGTATTGTAATCCTTAAACCATAGATCATCTATTCTAAACCCTATAATTGTAGTCAATAAACACTTAATACAACTAAATACCATCAATATGCTTACTAAAAATGTAATTCAACCATGTTATACCCCTCTAATCAATAAACTATGAATTCATATTTCCTAAATCCATAAACCCCAAGTCTTGTAAGCCCTTAAACCATAGATCATCTATTCTAAACCCTATAATTGTATTCAATAAACACTTAAATCAACTAAATACCATCAATATGGTTATAAAAAATGTAATTCAACCATGTAATACCCCTCTAATCAATAAACCATGAAATCCTAAATCCTAAATCCATAAACCCCAACTCATGTACCCCCTAAACCCTATATCATGCAACCTAAATCCTCTTTGTAAGGCCTCCAAGACTGAGACGATGGACAGCTCGTCTCGGTTTTGAGATCCAGACGAGGTTGTTACTCGTCTCAGTATTGGAGGTCTTCCACGTCTTAGTTTTCACTTCATAAACTGGGACGTGCATGTTCACAATACAGGGATGAGTAACTGCTCGTCTTAATTTGTACTCATCGTCGTCCCTGTTTTTTAAAGGTTCTTACTTGCCTTATCTTGCAAGTCACCAGGTGTCACTGTCCCCACACAATGAACAAATGTGACACCAGTAACCCTAATATTGTAAACAGTAAACCCTAAAATCTATACCCTTAAATCCGTCATTTTTTTTGGAATCTTTAAAATCTTATTTTCATAAATAATTTTTTTTCATATAATTTAACTTGAATCTTTAAAACCCTAACATTGTAAAAAGTAAAACCATAAAGTAAAACCTAAAACTACTAAGTACATGGGTATGAAAAATATTGTTCACTAATTTTAAACCCCTTAATCATAGATTATCTAACGTAATAATGTAAAATGTCAGGAATGCCTCGCAGAGATTATTATTACGTCGTATTTGTGGGTCGTGAAACGGGCATATATACCTCTTGGCCAGCTTGTCAGGAGCAAACGACAGGATATAAGAACGCTTGCTATGTTAAGTATGCAACATACGAAGAGGCTGCAAATGCGTGGTTTGAGAACGAGCAACGCCTGCGTGAAACCGACCGTCCCAGACAACGAACTTCGTACGACGGTCCATCCACTTCTCTAGACGTAGTTGCTCATGCGCCTCAAAAAGCTAACTTGTTCCTTTTTCTCGTGATTGGTTTTGTTGTTGGTTTCGTTAGTTGCTATACAATCATGTCGTAGGTATGCGTTCGTGTGTTTGTAATTGTTGGTAGTTGTTGCTTGTTCGTCGTTTTCTTATGTAATCAATTAGTACTAATAAAACAAACTTCAAAAACAAAAACCTCATTCAACACCAACAAAAGTTTTATCTCATTACAAGTTTAGTACACCAAGTCCACCTACTTACGCACCATTTTGTCTTTCCTCTTACCCTGTCCATCGCAAACCGGAAAGTGAAAAGGAACCATCCAAATTAAAATACAATAATTTTCCTTCATCTTTTTTATCGCCTTCTTGTCCAGTTCAGTCCAACCCCGAATGGGATTACATTCCATAAGGTGTTCCATCATTCTGACGACATAGAAGCCCGATTCTTTCATCATAGTTGTGGCATCTCCATTTATCATGGGGCTTGAAGTAGTGCGTCATCGGTAACCCATTCCTTTTAATTAACAACCTGTTTGGCGCTCTGCATTGACCGGACGCTTTTAGCATCTTAGGGAATTCCTTGCGAAGAGCATCTAGGTCCCATTGCTTTTTTCCCATTCCTATCACTGGATCGAAGACTTGAACAAACATATCTTCCACTTCAATGTAAACGAGCAACCAATGTCCTGCCCCTCCCTTAACTGGCATTTTTGAGAACCATGGCATGAGCCACTTACGTGCTTTCGCGATCTCTGTCCCACGGTACGGCCTACTCCCGTCAAAATAAATAGCCAACTCCTTCCGCCGCGCTTCCTCAGTCAAGTTCTTATTCACCCATGTGTGATACCACTTAGCGTCGGTAATGGCGATGTCGGTCCTCGCTTCGCGACATTCCTTCGAGTACAACCGTCTAAGCACATAATTCATCTCATCCATTTGACCCCATCCCAAAGTACATTTATCTGAAAGTAAATAACGGAAGAATTCTCGTCCCAGTACCTTGCAACCATAGTTTAACCCCTGGTAATCTTGGTAAGGATCGTCTAGCCAAGTATAGAATGCTTCACGAAATTCTGGGTCCGGCTTTGTCTTATTCCTCATAGCAAAATCTGGAACATGCACACTAGTGAGCAACTTATTTGGAATACAACCCTTTTGTGCCAGTGCAACCCCATACGGAGTAGTCTCCCAATCAATTCTAGCAGGATTACGGCTAAAGTAACGTTCCTCACCATTCTCATAAATAATTGGTATCTCATCCCGGCCGTATATGTCATGTAACTCATCACCTCTCTTATAATCGTAAAGCGATTGGGGAGACCAGCCCTCATCTAATCTTTCCCTTTCAACCGCGTCATACCACCAATCCCACTCCTGAGGTCCAAACTGATCAATGGCAATCGATTCAGGCTCTGGATCTGATTCTTCACGGAGTTCCGAGTAATTAAATTTCATCCATCCCGTAATTCGTCATCGGTGGCTGAATCCTCATCTTCCTCCAACCCACCTGCTTCTGCTGCAGTGGACGGTCCTGCTTCGGTTTCTACGATTGTGGGTGCTTGGACTTGCCTGGACCCCCTTGCTTCTGTTTCTGTTGTGGGGTTAGCCTCAACTGGATTGGAGCCATCGGTTCCTTCTGTTTCAGTGACTGGGGTTGACTCGATTGTCCTGGAACCCCCTCCAGCTGTTCCTCTAACTGTGGTTGGCTCGATTGGACCGGAACCCCCTGTCGCTGGTTCTGTAACTGTGGTTGGCTCGATTGGACTGGACCCCCCTTCTGGGTTGGAATCAATGACAGCTTCTCTTTCTGTATCCTACCAATAGGATGAATAGATTTATTAGGTCACAATTACCTTTAATTACATAAGTCAAACACCGTAAATAAGAACAATATGCGTACCTCTTTAAGGTACCGAATGCCGGTCGTTGGATCTACTTGCACTTCTTCCCAAGCGGTGTGCAGATTTGTTACCATCTTGTGCGTTGCTTGTCCCCAAACACCGAGCTGGCTCAGTCGTTTGTTCTCTTTCGTGTCGTGACGGCTGATCTTTTCACGTACACGAGTGAAATCATTCTTACATGCATTTTTTAAGGCAACCAAATCTTCCTCCATCTTACCGACCCTACTGCTCATCTCTGTCATTTTCTCACTCAATTGGAGCTGGTTTTCTTTGATAGGAACCAATGCCTCTTCAAAAGCTTTCCGCATTTCCCGCTTCAAGTCTTCTAAGTCAACTCCCACAGTTCTCGAAGGTTCGGGTCGACCGGCAGGTGGAGGTGTTGCAGACACCGAAGGTTGGGTTCGCGGTGGAGATGGAGGTGGGGTTGAGGAAATCACAACTGCACCCTTTCTCCGTCTCGGGACAAGACTAGCATCCTCCTCTTCCTCTTCTTCTTCCTCATCAACAAGAGCAATTTCATTGCGCCTTTCCGTCTTCTTCTTAGTCTTCTTGGACTGTGGGCCAGGCTCGTCCTCGTTAACTGTGTTTTTCTGCTTCTTCTTCTGCGGCCCGGCACCATCATCCTTTCCAACATCCTTCTTCCTCATCCTCTTTTGCGGCTTTTCTGAAGCCACCACCTCTCCCTCAAAGTTGTAGCTGGGTATGAATTTCTTATTAGAACTCATGTCATCCTCAAGCACTGTCCTCTTCTCGAACAGAGCAGTCCACCTGGGGTGAAGTGGTTGGTCGGGGTGAGTCCTCCTGTACTCAATGAAGCTAATCCAGTAGTGTTGTTTCTTCTCTTCCTCCGTTGGGACGAGGGTAGGATTAACAGACTTTATCTTACTCCAGCATTCCGCTGCTTCTTTCAAGCCCAATGCGCATCCTCTCCACGTCCAATTAGCCAAGCGCGGCAACTTCCTTTCCTCACCTGCCCTCGGTTTTCCCAGCTGATCACCAAGGTGGGGTATGGCCTCGCAAATCCATGCCAGAAATATGTGCGGAAAGTACAACATGTTGTACTTACGACGACTGAGGCCATCCGTACCTTTATTCCAAGCCTCCTGAGCCACTTGCTCAGCGAAAAATGGCCACAAGTACCTGGCCCATCCGAATTTGTTTGCCCATTCAAAATCCGAAATCAGGACAAACGGTGTCATGGATATTGTGTCCGCATTGGTTTTCACAAACGTCATTCGTCCAATCAGGCATACCATTAGCAGTCTCGCAAAATCAAATTTCTCCTCCTCAGTCAAATCTTTCATTTTGGTCTTCAGGTCTTGCAAAACACTTTCAATCTCAGATACGTTGATGTTGTTACCCAGCCTGTGATCAGGGAAATACTTTGCAGCCCACGAGTATGCATGCTCTTTATCACCAAAACCAGTTGTTTCGTTGAAGCTCAACCCCGAAACTAAACAAAACTCCTGCAATCCAAACCGAACTGGCATGTTGTTTATGTAGAACCAAAACTCAGGATCTTTTTTCTCCGCGTTCATCAAAGCGTGCATGACAAGATTCACAACCATACTAGGAAAGGTAACGTTGCCGGCGCAATGGATGTCCAACAAAAACTTCAGCTGGGGGAGCCTTTCTTCAATCAATTCCCGAACCTCAGGGCAGACGTATTGCAAACTCTGCTTGTACCCTTTCAGGGCTACCCTCGTAGTGATGTTTCCTTTCTCGACTTTAACCTGGCACAATGGAAGCGGTACATCTCCCAACTTCTCGTCGAACTCCGAAACCTTGATTATTTGCTTCTACAATTCAAATTAAACTTTCATTACTAATGTCAGATAAATAATGAAATAATTCAAACTATTTATAATGGTCTGTTACTTAAAAGTTTATAAGTTTTTTACTTATTATAAGTGTTACTGTATTTCTTTTGAGGGTACAAGTGTTACTGAATTTTGATGCAGTATAAGTGTGTCACATTTTTTTTTACGTGAAGTGTTGATGTGAGATCCATTACTGTTCAAGTCTATACAGATAAATAATTTTAAGTGTTCAAGTTGCAGGACTGTTCTAAATCTGGAATGAAACAATGGGTTTTTTTTCATCTTCTAACTGCTGAGACGAGCAGTATAAGCTTGATATACTGAGACGAGCATGACTCTCGTCTCAGTATAAGCTGGTCTCTACCGAGACGAGAACATTGCTCGTCCCAGTATAAACTGGTCTTAACCGAGACGAGAGTCATGCTCGTCTCAGTATAAGCTGGCTTAGACAGAGAGGAGCGTGGAGTTCTCGTCTCAAGACGAGTAAACTGCTCCTCGGCAGGGTCTTGCTTTATCCTCGTCCCTGTTTTATAGGTTCTCGTCTCAGTATTCATCTCGTGATACTGAGACGAGAACTACTCGTACGAGTTCCAAGATCTAGAACAGGTCATCGTCCGAGTTCTAGATCTGGATCTCGTCCGAGTTCTTGATTTGGTGGAATTATGATCAAATTTGACAGGTAACAACAGGGGGTTTCTAACAACAGATTCAAACTATGAGTTGTTTTCTTTGATTCAAACATCAATTACAAACATGTACATGAAATCATCAAGTAAGTTACAGAATTGAGAAACGGGGTATTTGAAAAGGCCAACCTCTTCGCCGACGGTGGGTGTCTCACTGGCGACGGGGTTGGGAAGGGGCAAGAGGGCGGCCGGAGCGGAGGAAGAAGAAGAACCAGCGGAAGCCATGGGTGCAGTTGCAGCGAGCGACGGTGAGTGACTTGCAGAGAAGAGAGAGAGAGTGAGTTGCATTTGGAGTGATAGTGAATTCGAGAGGGTGACCCGGATGATGATGTGTATAGGTTTGTTTAAAGATTTGCCTAATTAAGTGTTAATTTAGTTGATTAAATTGTGTAACCCACGCGTGGGTTACACACGCCAAACATAAGTGAGAGACGGGTATTTTTCAAAGACCAATTCACCAGACGGGTAGGACGCCAATTCTTTCTAAAGTATCTGAAGACTCCCTCAAAAAGAGGTAAGGTAGATCAGAAAGAAGCTCGATGTGTATCGAGCATCTCAAATCGATTTGTTTCTCTCTTTCTCTCTCAAACTCGATCCCTCTCTATGTCTCTCGATCTATTTCTCTCTCCCTCGTTCTCCTCCATTTCTCCCTCGTTCTCTCACAACGGCCGACTATGGAGGGGAAGATTCACTGGCTTTTCATGACCGACTGTAACGACAATGACGGATTGTAGTCGGTCTAAATCTGTGGATCGGTCTGCCTCTTCCTTCTTCTCCCAAGTATCACTTTCTCTCTCGATTCTCTCTCTCTATCTGTTTTGGGTTTGACTGCTTGAAGGTCGAATGGGGATTTTTGGTTTTTCATTTTGTTCCTTTTTGTTGGTATGGTGATGGGATAGATTTTTGATGAGTTTTGCATTTGGTCAAGGTAGAAGGATGTTGAGGGTAGATATTTCTGGGTTAATGTTGAAGGTGAAGATTTCGGGGTTGATGAGATAGATGGGGCGGAGATGGTGGTGATGGTGGTGGTGGTGCGGCAGTAATGGTAGTGGTCGCCGGTTTCTGATGTCAAGGTGGCGGAGTTGGCGGTGGTGCAGCAGCAGAGAAGGTTATGTTCTTCATGTTTATATTTTGTTGGATTGGAAAATGTTGCGCGCTATAATCCATTAACTAACGGAAAATTTTGGACGGAAATTACCCCGGTTACTATTTGCTACCAATCACAGCTACCAATCACAAACTGGAGGTGGCAATAAGAGAATTTTGAAACTGGAGCTGGTATATGTATTTTACCATATATTGGGGGTGGGTATTAAGTGATTGACCCTAATATATATTCAAACTTGAAGAGATACTTCTCTGCAACCGCTACTTCTGCCCGCTTATCTGCGACAATTCCATCAACTATTTTAATATTTCGTTTGTTTTTTGCAATTTTCTTTTTTATTATTGTTACCATTTCCTCAAAAGTTCTCTCACTTGCAAGAATAAGCCGGTAAAATTTCTTCGCATTACTCTTACCATGTGGTGCGACGTGCCTATGCGAGACAAGTACTTTTGAACTTCTCCGCACTGCTGGTTTTGAAGATGCCTGCCGAACACTTCTTATCGGCACATCATCTGACTCCAAAATCAAAACTGGATCCGTTTTACTTCTAGTATGTGCAGCGGTTGTTTTATACTGCCTCACCATCTGTTAACACACACCAGATAATGTTGCATTTTATCAGCAGCACTTGTTCACTATCCACAAAGAATTGTTTACGTATTCGCAATTCATGGTTTTTTGTATTCCAAACCAGAATATCATACAATAATTGAACACCACAACTGTTGTTACAAATAATGTTTTCTATGTATCATCTAGGTATAAGAACACGATTTTTATGGAACGTTCACACCGTTTAACCCCAAGATTTCAACATACAGGTTGTATACATTCAAATGATATCTAAACTATACATTCTAGATGTTTTATATGCCCCTATGATTTTGTAATTGTTCTTGTGGGTCATCATTTACATGGAATATATATATATATATATATATATATATATATATATATATATATATATATATATATATATATATATATATATATATATATATATATATATATATATATATATATCGTGTTGACTTGACTTATGGGTTTTAATACGTATTACACAAAAACTAAATGATTTCCAATATGCAAGAAATATCAAGCAACAACCGTATATGAACATAAACTAAACTTCAGAATGCATACCATTCTGCAAAGATAGGTGCAGAAACTGTTGATTTTTTAAAGGACCGTGGATGGGTATGTTGCTGTGTATAGAGGCCGCAGGAAAAATTATCAAAAACCGAGCACTAATATATCAGGCCGCAAGAAAAATTATCAAAAACCGAGCACTATTCAGAGTTTAGTACTGCAAAACAAAACATATTAACTGCTCCAGAGATATTAACTGCATTTGTTACTCAATATTCTGCCATTGTCTACAACTCATTTGCGGAACATAGTGATCTTAAACTTAAGCGTTGAAGCGTCAGTCAACTCCACAATACAGGCATCACCAACATTTATTTCATGGTCACGGACAAACTTCTGCCACCGGATGCGCCTTCTGGTGATGTCATTTTGCCATGGGAAACTGCAGTTAACTTCCCACCTGTTTTGACCAGTTGCATCCAATGTGTTTCCTCGTAAAGTCAGCAGGTATGCTCTTTAACAAGAAAAAACATTAAAAATAACTAAACATGACATGTTAATAATATTTGCATTAGGCAGATTTTTGTAATATTAATCATTTACCTCTCCACCATCAGTTTTCAAGTTTGTTTTCATGATCCACGCCATGAAATGTGGGTTTTCGGGTGTATAGGCACTGGCTCTCTGAAGAATGGCAGCTTGTTGATCAGAAATTATGACGTCGTCTTCTTGTGCCCCGTCTACATCAACCTTATCCTCCACAGGCTCCGGCGGTAAGAAATTTCATATGCATTGGGGTGGAAAATAGTGATCTTTAAATTTGAGCATCCCTCGCATTTGAACACGACAAAGTACCAGAGTGATATCGAATAGAACTATTCGAATTCATTCCAACCCTCTGCAAGGTAAACTTCTCCATTTTGCTTTACCTGATGCACATCCCAAGTTCTTCCATTCAGGACACTCAAATGTACAATATCTCTCAAAATGTTGCAATGGTACCGCACAAACTCGACCGGCACAAGCTGCATCGACGCGATTATCAGAACATTGTATTATAAAACAAACATCATTGCATGCTTAAGAAAATCGAATGGGAATGAAAGAGCGTATATTGGAAACTTATTGGGCTTGCAAAACGAAACAAACAATATTGCATGCTTACGAACATCGAATGGGAATGAAAGAGCGTATATTTGAAACTTACGGGGCTTGCAAACTTACCACCATGTACTTTGTTGCTGCTTCAGGCGTGATGAATTTGAAAAAGCTCGGCATCTTAAGTTGTTCTTCACACCTGATGTAGGTTTTTCAAACGCGGTAAAAGGCGGAAAAGTATTACCAAGCATGAAAGGCCACATATAAAAAGAATAAAAAATAGTGAGCAGGTGCTAGAATTAATAACCTGTGACCCGAACGGACAGTATCTATTAATTATAACAACTTAATGTAAAACTTTGGTGGTCTTACCTTGGCGTCTGTCTTATAGTTGCTCACGGTAAAATGTTCGTCACGTAACCAACTATCAATCCATTACTAATCGCATATTTGTTAAAGCATAACGAGGCCGAAAATCTAATATGCATACTAAAGTATCAAAATAAATCAACAATATAAGAACTTGAGCTAATAAAATTCTTCCTGGCTATCCAACATGATAAGTCTGAAGCTCATGGATACAATGTTATGAAAATACAAGAAGAGAGATTAGCTCCTTGATGATGAAAGCCAGAAACACAAGCATAAGAATTTTCTAAGTACCAAAGCTTCAAAGCTTTGAGTTACTGTAGCAGCTCTTGTATGCTGTATTTGTCTAACTATTTTGTGCAGGTTTTGGTTATGTTTTGATGATGATTAGTTTAGTTATATAATTATATTCATTAATCTATATTCTAAGAGGATCGCTGCAGGTTTTGATTGGATTGAAAATCCAATACACATTCTGTAGAAGTTAGCAGGAAAAGCTTCAAAGCTTTGACTTTTTCAAGTTACTCTTTACTGCTAAGTTCTTCTAACATTTTTTCTGTGTGCAGATGTATTCAGTGTTACATGGACATTGTTACATGATGATTATTGTCTATTATTGTGGACTCTATATTGGGTATTAGATATATTCATAAGATTGAATATAACTGTTAACTCAGAACTTTCAGCCGACAAGTCTAGCATGATTATCTCTTTATTGGTTAGCTGTTGTTTCAAGCAGACATCTTTGCTAGATTGTATTGTTATTTGTCTGATATTATTTGCTAAGTATTTGCACGTTTGTTGGACTCTCCAACGTCCATAAATAGATCAGCATTGTACTCAAATTGAGTTGTTAACAGGAGCTTAACAGATAAGAGATATTTTAGGAAGTCTGTTCCTGAAATCTCTCAAGTTAGTTGTCACGACCCGACTTTTTCCCTTTAAGTTGATTAAGAATTTATCAGAGTAAAACGCGTCATTTTTAGGCCGCGACGGAAGTACGAACCGTTTCGCTTTTCGAATAAAAATAGCGGAAGCTTAGAAATAGACAACTCTTTTCAATTTCGAACAAAAACGTCATTTTCCTATTCAATTGAGCAATATCGTTTACAATAATCGAATAAAAGATTCTTGACACATATTACAATTAATTCGAAAACGCTATAAGTCTAGCCCGTCTAAAGTCTCCGATCGCTCCGGTACCTGTAGGTATTTTAGGGTGAGCAAAAAGCCCAGTAGGTACCGCCTAACCACTGGCGTAGAAATATAATAATCAATTAAACTGTAACATCGCGAATCACATAATTATCATGCTTTAGACACCATGCGAATAACAAACAATAACTTAACAATCAACATATAAGCATATAATCATGTATAGACCGTAATTACAGTAGACGTGAAAACTATATTTCCCCTACCTCAATATCAGCTTCATGATAACTGCTTTGAAATGATATGAGTAGCTCCAATCTTTTATCTCAGAATATCTCTAGTGCAACCCTATCTCTCTCTCACTTATCAGTAGTTCAATTGAATATGGAATGAGAAATAACTATAGCACTAGACCCTATTTATAGAACTCAACGACCAATCAGATCGCGACGAGTCACAGGGACACATGTCTCACATGCAATGAAAGCTGTGCCACACGACGACACGTGTCGCCTGTGTGTCACACATGGATAAGGATGGCCTCAGAGCATGACACATAACCCCCCCTACGTGTCGCGCATGCAGGGACAGTCACATATGTTGTGACACGTGTCCCTCTGCGTGTCACACATTCATTCGGCTAAATCTAAATGCTTATCCTCAACCACCGCGTCAAATAAACATGTAATTTAGTCACGTCAAGCATTTAACAAACCACATATCGCGAGATGCATAAACAATACTTAATTATCACTTAAACTAGTGATTAGAACTAATTAACACTCAAACATTAGCACTAATTAACACTTAAACTAGTGATTAGCACTAATTAACACTTAAACTAGTGATTATCACTAATCATTCCCTAATTATTTTTATCTTTAATTTAGAAATGGAATAAGAAATTGTGACTTTCGGTGTCTTTCTAGACGAGCTTAACATTTATAGTTTAGCAGTTATGAATACATCTATCAGAAAGCTAAATTCTTAAACATGAAATAAAGTGAAGTAATATAAGCTTAAGAAATGCGGTCATTACATTCTTCCCTCCTTAATAAAATTTCGTCCTCGAAATTTGAATTTTAATTATCGTGGGTTTATATTTCAAAAATCATTCTTATCATGACATAAATAATCTCATCACTTTTGCATAGCCAGACAGCATGCCTGCAACACTCCCCTTGCGCCCCGGCATACCTCGCTTGGATCAAGTTAGCCAAGACCGAGTCCCGTGCGTAGGTGACGAGCGATGCAGGTACCACACTCTACCCCAAAACGTATCCGGCATACCTCGCTTGGATCAAGTTAGCCAAGACCGAGTCCCGGGCGCAATATCGGGTAAGGTGGATTTAACACACCGGGCTGGCACCGCTCTGATACCACTTGTCACGACCCATACCTTTTTCCCTTTACGTTGATTACGAGTTCATCAGAGTAAACGCGTCATTTTTAGGCCGCGACGGAAATACGAACCGTTTAACTTTTTGAATGAAAATAGCGGAAGCTTAGAAATAGACAACTCTTTTCAATTTGAATGAAAAACGTCATTTTCCTATTCAATTGAGCAATATCGTTTACAATTATCCAATAAAATAATCTTGACAAATATTACAATTAATTTGCAAATGCTATAAATCTAGCCCGTCTATAGTCTTTGATCCATCCGTTCCGGTACCTGTAATTATTTTAGGGTGAGCAAAAAGCCCAGTAGGTACCGCCTAACCACTGGCGTAGAAATATAATAATCATTTAAACTGTAACATCGATCACGAATCACATAATTATCATGCTTTATACTTCATGCGAATAACAAACAATAACTTAACAATCAACATATAAGCATATAATCATGTGCATAGACCGTAATTACAGTAGACGTGAAAACTATATTTCCCCTACCTCATATTAGCTTCATGATAACAGCTTTGAAATGATACGAGTAGCTCCAAATATTTTATATCGAAGTATTCACAGTATCTCTTTATCTCACTTATCAGTAGTTGAGTCGAATCGGGAATGAGAAATAACTAATGTGCTAGGCTCTATTTATAGACGTCAACGACCAATCAGATCGCGACGAGTCACAAGGACACGTGGCGCGCATGCAATGAAAGTTGTGCCACACGACGACACATGTCGCCTGTGTGTCACACATGGATAAGGATGTCCTTAGAGCATGACACGTAACCCCCCTACGTGTCGCGCATGCAGGGAAAGTCGCAGATGTCGTGACACATGTCTGCCTGTGTGTCACACATTCATTCGGCTAAATCTAAATGCTTATCATCGACCACCGCGGCGATTAAACATGTAATTTAGTCACGTCAAGCATTTAGCAAGCCACATATCACAAGATGCATAAACAATACTTAATTAACACTTAAACTAGTGTTTAGCACTAATTAACACTTAAACTAGTAATTAGCACTAATTAACACTTAAACTAGTGATTAGCACTAATTAACACTTAAACTAGTGATTAGCACTAATCATTCCCTAATTATTTTTATCTTTAATTTAGAAATAGAATAAGAAATTACGACTTTCGGTGTATTTCTAGTCGAGCTTAACATTTATAGTTTAGCAATTATGAGTAGATCTATCAACTACTAAACAATTAAATATGAAATAAACTGATGTAACATAAGCTTAAGAAATGCGGTTATTACATTCTTCCCTCCTTAATAAAATTTCGTCCTCGAAATTTGAATTTTAATTATTGTGGGTTTCTATTTCAAAAATCATTCTTATCATGACATAAACAATCTCATCACTTTTGCATAGCCAGACAGCATGCCTACAACACTCCCCTTGCGCCCCGGCATACCTCGCTTGGATCAAGTTAGCCAAGACCGAGTCTCGTGCGTAGGTGGCGAGCTATGAAGGTACCACACTCTACCCCAAAACGTATCCGGCATACCTCGCTTGGATCAAGTTAGCCAAGACCGAGTCCCGGGCGCAAATGTCGGGTAAGGTGGATTTAACACACCGGGCTGGCACCGCTCTGATACCACTTGTCACTACCCATACCTTTTTCCCTTTACGTTGATTAAGAATTTATCAGAGTAAAACGCGTCATTTTTAGGCCGCGACGGAAGTACGAACCGTTTCGCTTTTCGAATAAAAATAGCGGAAGCTTAGAAATAGACAACTCTTTTCAATTTCGAACAAAAACGTCATTTTCCTATTCAATTGAGCAATATCGTTTACAATAATCGAATAAAAGATTCTTGACACATATTACAATTAATTCGAAAACGCTATAAGTCTAGCCCGTCTAAAGTCTCCGATCGCTCCGGTACCTGTAGGTATTTTAGGGTGAGCAAAAAGCCCAGTAGGTACCGCCTAACCACTGGCGTAGAAATATAATAATCAATTAAACTGTAACATCGCGAATCACATAATTATCATGCTTTAGACACCATGCGAATAACAAACAATAACTTAACAATCAACATATAAGCATATAATCATGTATAGACCGTAATTACAGTAGACGTGAAAACTATATTTCCCCTACCTCAATATCAGCTTCATGATAACTGCTTTGAAATGATATGAGTAGCTCCAATCTTTTATCTCAGAATATCTCTAGTGCAACCCTATCTCTCTCTCACTTATCAGTAGTTCAATTGAATATGGAATGAGAAATAACTATAGCACTAGACCCTATTTATAGAACTCAACGACCAATCAGATCGCGACGAGTCACAGGGACACATGTCTCACATGCAATGAAAGCTGTGCCACACGACGACACGTGTCGCCTGTGTGTCACACATGGATAAGGATGGCCTCAGAGCATGACACATAACCCCCCCTACGTGTCGCGCATGCAGGGACAGTCACATATGTTGTGACACGTGTCCCTCTGCGTGTCACACATTCATTCGGCTAAATCTAAATGCTTATCCTCAACCACCGCGTCAAATAAACATGTAATTTAGTCACGTCAAGCATTTAACAAACCACATATCGCGAGATGCATAAACAATACTTAATTATCACTTAAACTAGTGATTAGAACTAATTAACACTCAAACATTAGCACTAATTAACACTTAAACTAGTGATTAGCACTAATTAACACTTAAACTAGTGATTATCACTAATCATTCCCTAATTATTTTTATCTTTAATTTAGAAATGGAATAAGAAATTGTGACTTTCGGTGTCTTTCTAGACGAGCTTAACATTTATAGTTTAGCAGTTATGAATACATCTATCAGAAAGCTAAATTCTTAAACATGAAATAAAGTGAAGTAATATAAGCTTAAGAAATGCGGTCATTACATTAGTTGCAGACTAAAACAGCTAGCCAAGTTTGATTTGCAGAGACTATTTAGAGACAAAGAGGTCGTATTTTTGAATAGGGCAATCATTTGGGAAGATAAAATACATACAGCTCTTCAAATCATTCTGGGAAAATTCAAGCACGCTGAAGATCACTCAAATCCAGAAGAACTCTTCCAGGCTTTAAACAGCTTATTCGTTCTGAGTTCTTCTCTCTGTACTTAATTGTATTATCTTCTATGTATTTATAAACCTCACTAAACTTAGTAGTTTGGTTTTTCAAGTGAACAACAAGAGGTTCTTATTGTTTCAACTGGTTTTAGCCTGTAACTAGATAGGTTAGAAACCACAAGCTGTATAAGTGTAAGGTAGCTCACTTAGGCTTGATATCTAGGACTGAATCTGGGTGATTAATAAGAATTTGTGTTTGAATCCTGGAGGGATTAGATCCCCTCAGGTAGAGACTATGTCCAATTGTGAATGAACTCTGTAAAATATATGTGTCCTTGCTATTTACTTTTGCTGCATTTACATACAGTTTAAATTTGAAGTCTCAAAGATTTGGAGCTTTCCAAGTCTCAAAGCTTTGAAGCCTCTATACTGTGCTGTTATATCTTTCATCTTCTCAAATCTATTTCAAAGCTTTGATATATCAACAGCTTGCTCTACTAAAGTTTTAAAAGCTTGAGTTTTGGCAAATTCTAGCATACTATATTCAACCCCCACCCCCCCTTCTAGAGTATTATTTTACATGTTTACACCTACATTACACACTTTCACAACAGAACCCGAATACCAAACCCAGAGGAACAGTCCTAGGGATTTGCAGTTGTTTAGTTTAAATATTACTTGGTCAGGTAATCGATATTCAAATCAAACCAAATTATGCATAAACAGACACTGCACACAAAATTTATAAGGACCAAATTACACGTGAAAACAGATAATGTTATGGATTATATATTTGCTATAAAACGGAGGTCCTAAGCAAAATTGAAACATAGTTAGTAAATGGTTAAAAGAAGAAAGATCCAAATCAGTCCGACATGAACAGATAACACTGAATGTCAACATGTACGGGGAAATAAATCACATCTAACTGTAGCAATATCAAGCGTAGTTGAGATCTCGAAATGCACACGGAGAAATTAGTCAATGCCTTACCAGAAGTATAAATGAAGAAAAACGAATCGTTTAAGCACTTGCTTCTTAGTCGTCGTGGATTTATCCTGCCTCACCGGACTATACAAAATTGGAATGAGAATCGATTAGAGATTTAGGGAAGGTTTTGCTTAAACAGAGAAAATGTTTCGGAGAAAACAAGAGCGCCGTCCATGTTTTTTATTTTCCAGTGTTTAAAAATGTTACCAATTGTAACGCATAATTCTTGGAATCGTAATTAGAATTCCCTGGTTACTTTCCTCGTCATACTTTATGATCTTATTTTTCTCATAACATTTTGCTCCCTATTGTTTGCGTAAATATAGTTCAGCAAAGACGGTAATACAATTATTCCAACAAAAAAAGTATATCTTACATAATCGCTGATTACATGTAAGTTGTTCTATCTCAGCATTTTAAACAAGGACGAACATCTCTGTAATTTTTTAACACAAATGGCCTGTTGGTAAATCGAGAAGATGGCACACGCTAAAAATGCATACAATTTAGTAACTGACAGTGCATTTAGGCCCTGCTTAACAACCCTTGACACTCGAAAAAATAACCCAATTAACAAACATACATTTTTACACCTACTACGGTAACAGAAAATTCACATAATTCCACTCCAACAATTACATTAGTACCCATCGAATAGCAAGTAGCTGAAACAGTACTAACATGCTTTAAGAGAACATGACATTATATCATGTAAGGCTCAGCACAATCGCAGAAATACATTATTGTGTTCGATATTACATCCTTTTCAAAAAATAACAAAGTACCACAAACACTATTCACCGCGGCATAAAACCATTACACATTCCATTCGTCCTACAAGTGAAATTCACAACTGTAGCACCCTACTATGCATGACTCGTCAGCAGCAGGATTGTATATATTGTAACTAAACTCTAAATGGCATCACTCAAGTATTGGCACTACCTGTTCACGCAAACACAATGCTCTCTCCACTGGAAGTCCGAAGGTTCAGATGGCATTGAAACACCACCAAATATCCGTGAAGATGCACGTTCGATTTCTTTCAGTGGAAACTTACCACGGGAGAAGGCCAAACGATGAATTATTATACGTCGTTAACATACTAACCGTATAGTTTAATGCTTGATGTTGGGATACATAAGATATGATCGTCCACTAATCTGAATCGATAACAACAATCACCACTATAGTTGTACAGACACGGCTTCTCAACTACACGCGTATAATTGATAGTATTGCTCCTCATTGGCATACTGCTTCAGCGTCTGAAAGACTTATTTCTGTTCCTACGTTGAGAGGGTTAGAAGTTTATTACCACAATTTTTAAATAATCGCATACATATGCAATAAGATAAAGTAATTATAGGAAAAAAAATTACCGGCAGCATCCAAAGGTGCCTGAGATGCTTTGCGCAACAATTCTTTGTATACAACAATAGTAGTCCCTCCCCTGGGATTGTATATTTCTAATAAGATGTATGAACACTTTTAGACATGCATAAAATAACACTTCAGACAGTGCAACATATAATTGTCCATGCGGAAATACTGGTTGAGGAAGATAGATTCTGAAAGTGCGTAATGTAGACTAAATACAGGACCTAGATACTCTAGAAGGGGAGTTGAATAAAGTATGGAAACTTTTTGCAAAACTCAGATTTTAAACAAATTTTCTTTGTGTGAAACTCAAATCTCAAGGCTTTGAGATTTTAGAAAATTGTCAGAAACTTTCAAAGGCAGAATAGAAAGCTTCAAGGCCTTGAACTATTACCAGTTCTAAACAGCTTATAAACCCTAGTTTGATTTGAGTTGTGTGCAGCAGAAAATAACAAAACCGTAAAGTAAAGAACACAAAGCAATTTACAGAGTTCAGTCCCAATGGACATAATCTCTGCCTGAGGGATCTAATCCCACCAGGATTGGGCAAACACTTCTTATTACTCACACAGAAATAGCCCTAGATCTTCAAGCCTAAGTGATTTCCCTTACACCTATACAGCTTGTGGTTCCAAACCTATCTAGTTTCAGCTACTAACTGTTGAGCTAACAAGAACCTCTTGTTGTTCACTTGAAAAACCAACCACTAGGTTTAGTGAGGTTTTAGATATAAAAAAGATAAGAAAATTACAAAACAGATGAAGAACACAATAGAAGAATAAGCTAGTGAAGCCTGGATGTGTTCTTCTGGAGACTGGAATGATTTGATCTTCTGAAATCTGGAATTTAAGCTTGAATGCCTGTGTGTTTGAATGAATGATATCCCACAAATTTGTCACACTTCTCTCAGTATTCTGCAAGCCACCTACTTTCAAAATTCAAACCAGTCTCTTTATCCACCCACTACAACTGAATGAGAGATTTTAGGATCTCAGTTCCTACAAATCCTCCTACTGTTTTCAACTGAAATTCAAACAGCTCTAAGTGGATATCCGTTTGAGTTTGTTGAGATTGCTTTTGCACGTTTAACAAACCTGCAACAACATTAAAACACAGCAACAACAAAATCCAGAAATATAGCAGTACTATGACTGTTTGGTTTTCCAGTTTCTAATAAAAACTAGTTAACAAATTAGAACAATAATCTGATTACCTTCTGACACATATAATTCATGATAAACCAGTTTAAGACTCTTAGAAGTCATTAAACAATCATAATAATAAGAATCAAACCCTGCAAGAAAGAATCAAATTAGTTTTGTAAAACTGTCAGCAGCTCAAGGCACATCTCAAGGCCTTGAAGCTCTGAACATGCTTCACAGTTTTTCAAAGTTAAGTCCAGAAAACTTTGATTCTCCCTGATCAGGACATCTGCAATTGTGTTAGATATGTAGATAATGTAAAACATGAGTATATGCAGCAAATGTCTGATCTATATAATCAGGTATCCAATCTGCAACACAAGATTGTTAGAACATTCAGCAGAATAAAAACAACTCTCAAGGCTTTGAAGCTCTGTCAGTATCTCAAGGCCTTGGAGTATCTGAAATGCTTTGTCTTTGTCTTTCATCACTCAAAACAATTACTTCTCAAAACACATTCAAGGGTCTTTGAGTCAACAATCTCCCCCTTGATGAAAGACAAAACCCATAATCTTGTGTAGATATTTCTGCAACTCCTTGTAAGAAATAGATAACACCATATTGCAGAAACAATAGACAATAATACCAGATATACCATCTTAACACGGATAATCAGTAAACCACATAATCACAGTAATATAAGAACACAACTGATTAACCAAAACAACTGATTATTATTATTCAAGTACTGAAAGTAACACAAAACACATAATTTCTCCCCCTTTTTTACTTTCATCAAATAAAGGTGATGAAATGTTGGATCATTACTCAAAGTCTTAAAGAAAACTTCAAACAAAATTTATTCCTAGAAAGTCAAAGCCTTGAGAACAGAAAAGAAGAAAATAAATAGATAGAAGGTCAAGGCTTTGGACTTCTCTGATCTTCATTTATTCTTTGATGTCTGGCCTTTCTCTGAGCCTTGTCCAACTTCTTCCTCACTTTCAGCATCATCAGCAGATCGGTTTCCATCTTGTTCAGATTCCACTTCTGCAACAACTTCTTCAATGATCTCATCCACCTTCTTGTTCTTGACCTGCACTGAATCTCCTTCTGTACCTGCATCAACACTTGTGTCTTCACCAGCATCTTCTCCATCAGTTTGTTCATACAGATCTTTTGAAGTAAGCACCACTGGAATTAGCTTCTTTTTATTCTTCAAGAAATCTCCAAGCCTTTCATCTGAATCCACACTGGTTTCATGACTAGTAGCAGAAGGTATCTTCTCCAAGTTCAAATCCTTGATGACAACATCGAGCTTCCCATTCATCACATTCATCAAGCCCTTGAACTGGTTAAATTCAGATGACAGATCAAATAGCCTTTGTCTGAGATCTTCAATCTCAACCTGCTGATCTTCAAATTTCTCAACCAACAAAGAGTAATCCTCATTGGCTTGTCCTTTTCCAGATGTAGCCCCATTTGTCTTAACAAACTCCTTCTCTCCAAGCTCATCCTTTGACAATTCTGAATAGAACTTCCAATGTCCTTTCCTAGTCTGAACTACCCCAATCCTCTATAATGCAGTTTCATCAGTTAACCCAAAACCTCCAGTAATCTTTTCTCCCCTTTCACAGGCTCGAAGAAAAGAGGTAAAAGGTTGGCATCGGGAAGAGGATGGTTTCTAGTTCTGGTTGCACAATAAATCATATGCTCCATAACAACTGTTGGCAAGTCTATCTCAAACCCTTGACATATCAGATACATCAGTATGAGAACCTTATCAGTAACCAACTCCTTTGGGTTCTCCCTAGGAACAACACTCCTCATCAGAATTGTAAACAAAATTTTAGCTTCACAGTTGAGCACTGAATGTGTCAACTGCTTTGGACCAGAGGGTACACCATCAAAGAAGAACATCTCTTTTGCCTTTTCCAGACACTCCTTCCTATCAGGGTAATCTCCAACATTATACTTCCTAGGAATTCCCAAGACTTTGGCAAAAGTCCTATGATCTAACCTCAAATTTATCCCTGCCACTTTTGAAGTTAACACCATCTTATCATCACATTCATGAACCAAATTCAGATAGAATAATCTAGTTAACCTAGGATAGGATTTTGAACTAGGATTTTAACACCTTCCAAACTGCAGTTTCTCTTAACTTTCTCATACAATCAATATCCAGTTTATCCAATTACTCCTCATAAACCATACTACATAAAGCTACCTTAGATGAAGCATAACATTGCATCCACACAGTCCTAACTTCAGAACTAACAAACCAATCAGAAGGAAGTGCATTCTTACCTTGATAACCCTTTTTAATTGCAGCAGCAACCTGCTTAACCCTTGTTTTCTTCTCAGTGGGTTTGCTCTTCTCTTGTTCTCCTTCACTTGGCTTCTTCTTGCTTTCTTGAGCAGATTTTTCCTTTTCTTCTTCTCCTGCCTTTTTCTTCTCTGCCCCTTTCTTTTTGTCTGACCTAGGTTGATTACCACCCTGAGTATCTGTCTCCTTCTGTGGATCAATGCTTGAGCCTTCATCTCCCTTTTCTGTTATGGTCTTCTTTGCAGGAGGAGTGTGCTCATGCAAACTCTGAGTATTTTCTGAATCCCAATCAGAAATCACAATCTTCTCCTTCTTTTTTGCCCTCTTCTTGGATCTGCCAGAAGGCTTCCCCTGTTGCTGAATTATGGCTGATTTGCGCTCCATTGTGGGTTTAGGGTTTTGATAAGGGAATGAGATTGAGATAAATTGAGATAGAGAGCAGAGAGACGTAGAGAATTGAGAGAGAATGAAGAAGAATAAGCCCTGACTTTCAGCTTAAGTAGGTTGAAAAGGATGAGTCATAAAAGGACTCTACTAAAATCAACATGCAAAAAGGATCTTGAAAAATATTTTTGGATATTTTAGAAAATTATCTGAGTAATTCAAATATTATACAGTTATCTAAAAAGATAAGATATAATATTTGATGATCCATTTATTTTTTTAAAAAAAATACAGATGTTTTCAAGACCTGGAGAACAATCTCCAGGGCTTGAGATTTTATGCAGTTTGAGAAACTTCAAAGCTTTGAGCTATACTTTCAAGCCTTTGTAAAGTATAATCTCAAGGCTTTGAGATTTCAACACATAAACACATATAAGTACTAATACTACCCCCTAAACCAATGCATCTGTGTTTAACATCCCCAATTCAAGCCTTAGGGATGAAAGCCTATCATCTGGCAAAGGTTTAGTGAAAATATCAGCAATCTGCATTGAAGTAGAAATAAAAGATAAAACAACATCACCTTGTTCAGCATGATCTCTAAGGAAGTGATGTCTCACATCTATGTGCTTGGTTCTTGAGTTCTGGACTGGATTCTTAGAGATTGAGATAGCACTTGTATTGTCCCAATGAATAGGCACATTTCTGAAAATATAGCCAAGATCTCTAAGTTGCTGAGCAATCCATAACACTTGTGAACAGCAAGCTCCAGCTGCAATGTATTCAGCTTCTGCAGTTGATAGTGCTACAGAATTTTGCTTTTTATAATGCCAACTGATCAATGAAGATCCACGAAATTGGCGACATCCAGAAGTACTTTTCCTGTCTACTTTATACCCTCTGTATTCCTTTTGATTCACACTCTTACCATTTGAATCCTTCTCTAATGAGAGTGATGAACTCATAGGGGTTTTAAGCACCTTGGACTGTGACATATTGTACTTGTTCAATAAGTCCTTGGTATACTTTCCTTGATGTACAAAAATTCCTTTCTTCATTTGTAAGATATGAAGTCCAAGAAAGAAATTCAGTTCTCCCATTAAGCTCATCTCAAACTCCTTGCACATCAGACTAGAGAACTCTTTTGAAAGAGCATCATTAGTAGCACCAAATAGAATATCATCTACATATATCTGAACTACTACAAATCACTTTGATGATGTTTAATGAAAAGAGTTTTATCAACTAGACCTCTCTTGAATTTGTTGTCAAGTAGAAATTTTGAAAGTCTATCATACCAAGCCTTGGAGCTTGTTTTAACCCATAAAGAGCTTTGTCTAGTTTATAAACATGATCAGGAAAGTTTTCATCTTCAAAACCAGGAGGTTGTGCTACAAAAACATCTTCTTGTAAATAGCCATTTAGAAAAGCACATTTGACATCCATTTGATAAAGCTTTATGTGATTGTGAGATGCAAATGCAAGAAGTATTCTAATAGCTTCTAACCTGGAAACAGGAGCAAAAGTCGCCTCATAATATATACCTTCTTCCTGATTATATCCTTGTGCCACCAGTCTGGCTTTATTCCTTACCACTTTGCCATTCTCATCAAGCTTATTTCTGAATACCCATATGGTTCCAATAACTGATTTCTCTTTAGGCCTGGGAACCAAATTCCATAACTTGTTCCTTTCAACTCATTCAGCTCACTCTGCATTGCAATGATCCAGTCTGCATCTTCTAGTGCTTCCTTGGTATTGAATAGAGTATGGAAACTTTTTGCAAAACTCATATTTTAAACAAATTGGATTTGTGTGAAACTCAAATCTCAAGGCCTTGAGATTTTAGAAAACTGTCAGAAACTTTCAAAGGCAGAATAGAAAGCTTCAAGGCCTTGAACTATTACCAGTTCTAAACAGCTTATAAACCCTAGTTTGATTTGAGTTGTGTGCAGCAGAAAATAACAAAACTGTAAAGTAAAGAACACAAAGCAATTTACAGATTTCAGTCCCAATGGACCTAATCTCTGCCTGAGGGATCTAATCCCACCAGGATTGGGCAAACACTTCTTATTACTCACACTGAAACAACACTAGATCTTCAAGCCTAAGTGATTTTCCTTACACCAATACAACTTGTGGTTCCAAACCTATCTAGTTTCAGCTACTAACAGTTGAGCTAACAAGAACCTCTTGTTGTTCACTTGAACAACCAACCACTAGGTTTAGTGAGGTTTTAGATATACAAAAGATAAGCAGATTACAAAATAGATGAAGAACACAGTAGAAGAATAAGTTAGTGAAGCATGGATGTGTTCTTCTGGAAACTGGAATGATTTAATCTTCTGAAATCTGGAATTGAAGCTTGAATGCCTGTGTGTTTGAATGAATGATATCCCACAAATTTGTCACACTTCTCTCAGTATTCTGCAAGCCTCATACTTTCAAAATTCAAACCAGTCTCTTTATCCACCCACTACAACTGAATGAGAGATTTTAGGATCTCAGTTCCTACAAATCCTCCTACTGTTTTCAACTGAAATTCAAACAGCTCTAAGTGGATATCCGTTTGAGTTTGTTGAGATTGCTTTTGCACGTTTAACAAACCTGCAACAACATTAAAAACACATCAACAACAAAATGCAAAAATATAGCAGTACTATGACTGTTTGGTTTTCCAGTTTCTTATAAAAACTGGTTAAAAGATTAGAAAAATAATCTGATTAACTTCTGACACATATAATTCATGATAAACCAGTTTAAGACTCTTATAAGTCATTAAACAATCATAAAAATAAGAATCAAACCCTTCAATAAAGAATCAAATTAGTTCTGTAAAACTGTCAGCAGCTCAAGGCACATCTCAAGGCCTTGAAGCTCTGAACATGCTTCACAATTTTCCAAAGTTACGTCCAGAAAACTTTGATTCTCCCTGATCAGGACATCTGCAATTGTGTTAGATATGTAGGTAATGTAAAACATGAGTATATGCAGCAAATGACTGATCTATATAATCAGGTAGCCAATCTGCAACACAAGATTGTTAGAACATTCAGCATAATAAAAACAACTCTCAAGGCTTTGAAGCTCTGTCAGTATCTCAAGGCCTTGGAGTATCTGAAATTCTTTGTATTTGTCTTTCATCACTCAAAACAATTACTTCTCAAAACACAATCAAGGGTCTTTGAGTCAACAGATTCCAACATGCTTGAGAGTCTGGCCCTAAGACTTGTTTATAGTCATAAAAAAAAGGGTGAACAGGTATTTGTTTCCTCTCAAACTCAACAGGATAATTTTTTGATTTTGAAGGCCGAAGCGGTATTCTGTATAAACACAACCTTGCCTTTGTAATGACCCGTGAGTATTTTAGCATGTATCGTGTTTGGTAAAAGATTCATGCAAATAAGTTTACTCCATTGCATAGACCCGTAGAAGGATCGAAATTGCAAAGAAAAGCATTAATGGACATCCTTGTTTCAGCAGTAAACTGTGTGGTGACATTATATTAGGAGTCAACGTGTTGAGGAATTCTAATGGATGATTGTCCCTATGCTCGGGAAGGCTGCGATCAGCTCATAATGTGTGGGAATCTGTCGGAAATTTTTGCTTCTGATTTATTTCATCCACGCGATCATTTTAGGAGTCAGAATTGCGCGACCGGTGAGATAATCTGCATTCAAGCACTCTGATTGGAAGCTCGAATAAATTGACTCTACAAAGGCAGCCAAATAAGTATCTTCATCATGAAAATGAATTATCATTGGTGGAGTGAGCAATATGATTTCTTCATCTTTCTTGCATGTCCCCATTCCCCGCCTCCAGGAGAAAATCACAAAAACAAAAGATCATGAAGTGCCCGCATGTTTTCTGTAAGGCGAAGAACATGCATTTGTGGACAAAATTTAGATTCAACAACACTATTTGATATATACTCTTCTATTCCAGCACGCACTGTAACAGGTAGAACCTGCCTAAAATCTCCACCAAACACAACCACCTTCCCACCAAATAACTCATCCGATGAAAAAAATATCTCGCAACATACGTTCCAATGTTTCGATACTCGGCTTCTTTGACATTGTCACCTCATCCCATATTATCACCTTGGACTTGCGAACTAATTCTGCCAAAGCGGATTGTTTGCTAATATTACATGCGTATTTTTCTGTAATATCCAGTGGAAGCTTCAAACGAGAGTGTGCAGGACGACCTCCAGGAAGATTAGTCGCACCAATACCAGTGCTTGTTGTTACCAACGCAATGTCACCAGTGGAACGAAACCTAGCCAAAATATCCTTATAAAGAAAAGTTTTTCTCGTTCCACCAGCTCCGACAACAAAAAAACATCTTCCCTTCATATTTTCAACCCGGTCTACAATCACATTCTATGCTTCTGAATTTTCTGTGTTTAGCTTCCCATCAGCAGCTACATCCTCCGTTGACACATGTATTGAAAGCTCATCATCAATCTCTCTCTTCATCCTACCACCACTATCACAAACATCAACATAGGGCGGTAGATTGAAATTCGTTAAATGGTTTCCCATAGACTCGAGGATTACACCTCACATGGTTTTCGACAATATTTCACCTTCATTAGAATTGCGTTCTCTACGGAAATCATTAGATAGGACGGCAAAAAATTGATCCCACAATGACCGGGGATCCGAAGGCTGGAAAAAAGTCAGAGTAGTTGCAAACAGCTGACGAAGAGTACAAGGCATCTGGAAGGTGGCAGCTTCCACCAGATAATCTTCTACGGCTGTGTCTTTTTCCAACAAGCCAAGGCGTTCATCAGCCTCCCGGTATGAACAACACACGTTTTTATTTACAGTCAGGAGGTCTTCATATGACACAACGCCCCGGTTGTGGGTCAAAAGCACTCGCAAGAAAAATCGTTCTCATTCCGCTGGATTCACAGCTACAATGCGACCTATAGTACCACCACACTTGTGTGGATTCCACTATCTGGCTTTACTATCACATGTATTGTGTTCATGAAGTTCACTGTATAACCATCGCTTGGCACCTGCATCTCGTTTCTTTGCTGCAAAGTATTCGGTCAACATTGACTTCTTATTCTTCTTTATCTCCAGCAATGGAGTCCAGGATCGCTTTACCAGTTGAACGAGACAGACTGCATACCTAGTAGATGCAACTGTAAAGACATAACATGTGAGGACATTTCATTCATGGGAAATTCAAATATGCGCCACGCAGCTTCTGGAGGAGAGATCCACCGAACTGACCGATATGCTTTAATCTCGTCAACCGCAGATACATTGTTTGACACCACTTGGAAAACAACTTTATCGTGACCCTTGTAAATATACTTTTAGAAATATTTTACAACCTTAAAAGTGGAGAAAATCTCGATATTTATATGACAGTCATATTTTGCCAACAAACAAGGATTATATGGCACAACCGATCTGTTATCGAGCGTCGCATCCCTGACACGTGCAGTTGCCGCGTTATTTTTCCGCTGATAAATGGGGAATGCATTTTCACCACTGCTAGTGAAAGCAGAATAGTCTTCCGGATATTTGTTCTTACAACCATGGTGTGGACGCATACAGGGGCTCTTAAGGTTATGATGACCACAAAGCACATGCAACATGTGTTTCACAACAACACTATATAGATGAGGATTTACTTTGGGGTCAGGTAGTTCAGCAGAAATAAACCTATCAAACTGATCGGGCCATAACAGCTAGCGAACCTTTTGAGGTTTAACAGGAAATGCACATGAGGAAGACCTCTCTTTTGGTACTCAACAACATAAGTATAGGCAGCAACTGGACCCAACACATTCTTCTTGATAAGATCATTCTTCAGTTCTACTATCTTGGCGCGCAAAAAATCCGAGCAATGAGGTCGGGCCGGTTTTATGCTAGCTCACGTGGATTAAGTTCTGTCCGGATTTCCGACCAGTTTGGATTACAGGTTATCGTTAAGAAAAAATCTCGCTTTCCAAATTTACGCACAAGTTCCATTGCATCTTGATATCGGCTCTTCATGTGAAGTGGTTTACCAATAAATGAAAGTGGCAAGAAAGTTGGTTGACCTATACAATCGGGCTTGTCTCCCAACAGCAATACTATCAAGTATACCTTGGTATAACTTAGTCCTCAATATATTGTTGCAGTAGTCTACCAAAACGTAGCAACATAGATTTGTCCTCACTTCGAATTTGCAGACGATAACAATAATATTGACAACAGCTAACAGTAGGACTGCTAGATTCTGAAATATTTACTACTGCCAACATTACAAATCATCTTCAACATGTATTTCACATAGAACTGTATAATAACACACACAATATAAATAACATACCATCTATATGTGAATGATCTTCAGATGGTGTCGCAGCAAGATGTGCCGTTTTTTTGGAAGGCTTCTTCTCAATCCCAATTTGTCAACCGGGCTCACCACGAGGAAACATAATAGGGTATTGTAAGCGATCATAGAATCCAAAATTATATGTAACAGGTTGACTATCACCACCCCGACGTTGTGCCAAAATGTCACGAGTATATGATTCGGACATATGCTCATCATTTATCAATATTCCCGCAACGTGGTCCGAAGTCGGTAAGTTATATCGTCGCTGATCAAGACGTGGATTACACTTGATAATAACATCACACGAAGAATGAACCACCATTTCATGGATCGATTGGAAACACCGATTGTATGGATTACTGTCTAAGATCTTAGTCAATCAAGTTATAACCCGTTCATCTAAATTGTCAAAAAAATCATGCGACACTGAAGCTGATATTTAGGATCATAAAAGTAAAGTTGTCGATACCGGTGTGGAGCGCCACCAGGATTAACATCACTGATATAGTGTTACACCTTCCCTTGAACATGAAAAATATATATACCTCTGCTCTGCTTTGTCGTACTCTCATCTGCCTAGAACCCCAAAGATGTGAACGAAAACAAGCTATTGTACGCACGAATTCGAGATCGGAAGTTCTTCGCAACAGAATCAGTTGACAACAAAAGGTGGGCGAGATCTTTGGAAATTTCATGCGGTGCAAGAATAATCTGCCACCCACTGCAACTGAAGCCTTTAGGTTCATGCATGAACAATTTAGCGGGCATCTGTGGGGTGGTGATAGTTTACTCGACTCCATAGGTTGCGGAGGAGGATCTCTGTCCCATTTATTTCTGGTCCATTTACCTGAGAAAACACACATCTAAGTTAAACATAACAGGAAATCAAAATATACATTGTAAATAGTATGTATGGGAAAAGGAACTATGTCGTTACGCTTGACATGTTCTGCGGGTAATTGACCGGCAAGCTCCCCAGAGCCAGCCGTACTGGACGACGAAGCCTATTCTCCAGCCATATAATCCACAACATCGCAGTTTCCACAAGAACCAAAAACATCAGTGGTAGAGGTAAGACCTACATTGACGGCGTGACAATTCGTAACTGTGGTAGCGCCAGCCATGGCTGTGGTACCATAACAGGGATGAACCACCACACACGTAGGTAGTCCTACATAGACACCAACACAACATTATGACTGTCTAATGAAAATTAAAAGGAATAAAAGGCACAACAAAGGGGGATATAAAGGAATACACGTTTGTGCAGACGGAGTGCCAAAATGAATCTGGACACATACGTACTCCTGCAGCAACATCGTTAAAAACCCCAAGGTTATACAACAAACATGCCATTACACGGGTTAGCAAAAAGAACGCCAACAACAGTGCGATGGAGGATAGTCCACACTCAACATCAAACATATTTCGCGAGAAAAAACCGAGATTATAAACCAAAAAATACAGGAAAATGAGTCCCTTACAATACTTTACAGGTATTTCAGTAAAATTTGATTTACAGAGCGAGTGCGGATGGAACAAAGTGGAGCTTAAAGACAATAGCGCACACTTGTATTCGTGACTTCACCAGCACCCACAATTGCAGCACCGCTAGGCACGTGTGCAATGGCAAATGTGGGATGTGCGTGTGTACACGGGCTACTAACCGACGAGGAACCATGCGCACTCAACAATGGATGTGTACCACACAAGGGCGAAACATGCTCATCGACAAAGGACCCGGGCGAGCCTGTACACGTACTCACATTAGTATAAACACCATGGAACACCTTTTAGTTATCGAACGCACGCACAATTGAACTTTCCATGACACGATCATATAAATTTGGATGAATTCTCCGCTGCTACCCACACAAGGTGACTGACAAGCACAACGAACCCACATAAGAAGCAAACATATTCGGTGGTCGACACATACCGCGTGGACGTTTGCGACAGCCACGATCCGCAGATGAAACGGTAGAACCCGCCTCCGAGGTAAGGGCAACAAAAGTACTTGTGAACACATTTCTGGAAGAAAAGAAAAATTTCCGCTAGCAGGAATGGGAGGAAATTTCGCACGCCCTCATCATCCTTATTCAACACCATTGAAACCGTAGAATTAGCAAATATACATAGTAGGAGTAATCAGATATATTAAACAGCGAACACATACACCCAAGATTTTTCCACCAAGACGAAAATAAGATTCAATACTCAAGTGTGTATCCAACATTAGAAAAGAAGGCTGATTTTTCGCCACAACACCGGAAGCTACAACTACACCAGCAGAACAGGTACCTACATCTTTACTCGGCATCGCGACACCGGAAGCAAATGGTGTAGAAATGGAAGTGCACGTCAAAGCTTTGAGTAGATTTCCTATTAAATCAACCACAACCGAACCTGATGAAGATCCGGTTGCAGAAATGCATGTGCCCGCATTAACTGAAAACACATTCCCACAATCATAGGTCGCCAGTAACTTCACACACCTTTACTCTGCTGCATTAACACCACCAAAACCATATTATAGTACAACATAGTAAGCATTTCATAGTTCGGAAAAAACACCAACAACAGCGGAAAAAATATACTGCGACCACTCGCATGGGATCAGGAGTGACCACACGAACATAAATAAATACCCGACTAAATTCAACAGAGAGCACATAACCCCAAGAACTTTTTCCCCCACCAGGACGCGTAGCTCTAACACCTAATTGCATGTCACACTCTGAACCATCAGATTTACTTGTCACCACATTGCGTGAAGCAACCACCGCACAAACACAACTGGAACACGCTTCTTTACCTGTCACCACATCGCCAGACCCCACTCCTTCACAAATAGGATTGGAACCAATATATGCACGCAAATTTCCCACGAAACTAACATCAACCAAAACTGTGTGAAAAAATGTGTGTGCAACACACCTTCGCAGCTAGTAACGGGTATATTTGACAACGAAAATATATAAGGAAAATGAAATGGATGATAGCCTTCAAACCAGTGGCGAGTGGAACAATACGAAACGAAAACAATATAGCACGCACATGTATTTATGTATGCAGAGGTACTCATAACTGCACCACAACCGACCGTAGCTGCACGTCCAGAAATGACTTGCGCATCCATACACAAACCAACATCATCTGGGGAACTGAGCGTGCTTATCCGCGTCTGCGTACCACACGAACGCAACAGCTATCTGAGCAAACCTGGGAACGTACTCACTTTATCACAAACCCGCTGGAAAACCATAAATCATTAATCACGCCCATGGTTCCATTAATCAGAACGTAATTTTACAACATTGGATGATTTATCGGACACCAACTGCACACAGATACTCATAAAGACAGTACATAGTTGGCAATAAACACTTACCACGAGGAGATTTCACTACTGAAAAACGGACCCAAAAACGGCATTAAATTTTTGCCATTTATGATGTTTTCTCGTCGTTTATAGCAAAAACATCAAGATTTGGGTCGGCCGCAAGGTATTTTGACGTTTTTGCTCAGCGGCGAGAAAAACTCTGGCCGTTTAAACTTTAGTTGGTGAGACACACGCTCGTGCCGTTTACAACGTAGCAAAAACGACAAGAAATCTCGCCGTTTATGTTAACCTCTTACGCAGCAAAAGCTTCTTCTCACCATTTTCAAAAAGAATTTTGTGGCAAAATTTCTTACCATATATATACATATATATATATATATATGTATATATTCTATTAATTTTAACCATTAATTAATTTTATAAAATTTATTTTAATTTTAACATTAATTAAAATCAATCTTACCCCCCCCCCCCCCAAACCACCCTAAACTACATAAAAATCCCCAAGCCACCAAAATCCATTGAGGAACAACACTCTCTAGAACACATCTGCAACTTCAATTCAGCCATACCCAAGCATATCTTGGTTGAGGAAGACCAATAAGCCTATACGGGTCCCAATTTCGAGGGCTTTCTACCGATCGAAGGCATCGGAACCAATTTCTCTTCTCCCCAGTCACAGGAGAACTGAGACGATGATAGATGATGGTGGCGACGATGAGGGCGGTGATGGTGGCGACGATGATGGTCGGTGGTGAATCGCACTCTGGCCTCCATGAGCTTCCTTCTTCGGCGATCTATCTCACTCTCGTCGATTTAGAATGAACCAGCACCGTCAATTCAGTCCACGGTGGTTCAATCGGGACGGATTAGGGTTCTAAAGGACGATCGACGAGGATGGCGACAGGACGACAGCTGGACGATGACGACGGCAACGAGACTATGATAACACTCTGTTAGGAGTTATTATTATACTTCCATATTTCTTGTATTAGGATTATTTTACATGATTTATATGTTATATTTTCACAAATATGTGAAGTTGACGATTTATAAGCCTAAGAGTGAGAAGTTGTGTTTCTAGCTTATTTGCGCATGTTTCCTCTTATATTTGCGATGATAATTGCACGGATAGTACTTTGTTGTGTTTCTCAGGTAAAATAGGTGAAATGGAGCTTATGAGGGGCTTGGATATGCTTGGTATGGAGTTAGATGAAGAGGAGAAAATAAGACGCAATGACGAAGAAAAGTTGGAAAAGTTACTCAAGGACCAGCCTGCACTCTTTTCAATGCTCACGAAAATCTACAAAGAATGCGCTATTGGAAATTATACATCTAGGGATTTCCAACGATATATGGTAGGCCCAAAGACGAGTCCGGATGAGAGAGTAATGGCCCGCACAAGATTAGCTTACAATTTCTGTCCGAGAATTACAAACTGGAGGGGTTGAAGTGCAATTTCGGTCATTTCTTAAAAACGTGCCCAGGCCTTGGGGGAACGAATTCTTAGACCTAAAACACATAAAGAAGCTGATGGGAAGGATCGAGGAAGGCTAGGAGAGGCGAGGGGAATGGAGGACAATGCCGGAGTCGCCAGAACGCGAATTTCGTCACGAGTTTGACTATCCCTCGCATCTTTTCTATCGTTTGTCAATACCATAAACTTGTTAGAATCTATGTTCAGAACTTTTGAGTAGTTTTATTTGCTAGACCATCTATGGAGAACTACGGTTTTGATTATGATTTTCCGGATTATGACATGATTCACGATTTTAGCTTAATTCTACGTTTATGTTTTGATTATTTATTGTGTTCTTGTTCTTATTTATATGTGTGCTTGGCTTGATCACCCGTTGCATGCTAGTTACCTACTTAGTTGCACGATAGTGAAATAATCCAGGTGTGTTAAGAACACAATTGACATTCTTGTAGTTCTTGAAGATCGAGAGGAGAAAAGAACTTGATTGACCGACTGTGGGTAGTTTCGGTTGGGATTAGTTAGGTTTTAGTGAAAACGGTGGACCGACAGGACCCGGTGACCGGACCTAACGAGTCAACTAGAGCGGAAAGGTGAACAGAGGTGGACCAAAAGGACCCAAAGTTGAACGTGACGCAAATTTTACGTGAGATCGATAGAAGAGCGTAATGAATTTGACCCGGTGTAATCAATCATAACTAGAGTGTCTTAAGCGTAGTCCGCAAATTAGTAACAATCCTAGGGACCCTAGATTATCTAGTTCTCCTCCATAATCATATCTTACTACAATCATCTTTTAAATTGAAAACCCCACAAAAATAGTTAACTTAGCTCGTTATTTAATTTAAGTCACTTGATTGTGGGTGACGAACTCTTGAATTACAAACCAACTCCACATGTTAATTCAATTATACTCTTTAAATTTAATCTCTAATTAAAAATAAACCTACTATCTGTCCTCGTGGGATTCGATAACTCGGGATTGAAATACACATCATTATATCACTTGACCGTGCACTTGCGCATACGCGTTCGGAAATCGTGTCAGACTACAGCGACTACCTTATCTTCCCTCTTCGCCTTGTTCTTCGTTCTCTGCTTATTCTTCCATTGTTTTACCCTTCTTCTAGCCAGTGAGATCGAGAGGTGGTGGTGATGGATGAAGGTGGTGGCGGTGATGGCTGACGGTGGTGGAGACGATAGCTGACGTGAAGGGATCGAGAAAGGGGATCAGAGAGAAGAGATCGAGAGAAGGGAAGAGGGGATGAAGATAGATATGATTTTTTTTTATAAAGGCAGTGTTTCTTTTTTAGAATATGTAAAGGTGGGTTTTAATTAATGGTCATGATTACATCTTCAAATTGAAGGGAGGGTAAAGATTTAAGCAACATGTGACTTTCATTCTGGGCGGGCAATTAGGAATTTTGCCCCAAAATTTGGCTCCAAAGTCAAAAAATTGATGTGCATAGATTGAATTTTACGGTAAGAAATTATTGCCTTATATGATCATATTTAACGGTGTTAAAATATTCTTGCCGTTTATGTTATATATTATATGCGGCGAGAAAATATTTCGCTAATAATGACATTTTTCTTGCCGATTTAAATATTTTTAAGCGTGAAAAATTATTATTGCCACTATTAGTACATTTTTTGCCGTTTTTAATGCCACATATGCAGGATTAGAATACTCTTGCCGTTTTAGATGTTTTTAAGAGGGGGAAACTGTTCTTACCATATTTGATAGCATATATGGCAAAAGAATTATTTCCACGAGAAAATTAATGTTTGTTTTTCTATTTTTGAGTAAATTTCTAGTAGTGTTTGCATCCAGCACGACGCGCAGGTTCGAACGCTGGAACGCACACTTCTGGCAAAGCCAGTCGAAATAGTGTTGACCGCATTACCAGAAGACACATTTCCACAGTCAGGCATGGCCGACATATTTGCAAACCTCCTTCCTCCTGCATAAACACCATCAAAACCCTATAATTATACGATGTTGCAAACATGTACAGTGCAAACATATCACGAATCCTGGATGTATTCAACAGTGAAAACGGACCCCTGGAACTTTTCCAACAACCCCTGAAGCTCCACCCCTAGCATGCGTAACCACCCTTCACCCACCAGATTTACTTGTCACCACATCACAGAGATCCATCATTGCACAATCACAACTTGATCCCACGTCTGCACGCAATATCTCCTCTGAATCGACAGCACGAGAACCTAAACAAAGTAGGGGGGAACACCCATCTGCAACTACGTAGCAGCACAAAATCGTAAGGTATATTAACGGATATATTGGACAAACAATACATGTCACTGGTATGAAAGGGATATTAACCAACAAAGTAGGCGCATAAGGTAAGACATGAGTGGAAAAACAAAATGGAACACACTTGTATTGATGGTTGCACAAGCACTCGCATTTGCACCACCACCTACAGCGGTCGCACAGCCGAACGAGTTGCGCATCCGTACCAACTTTAGCTGCGAAGTTATGCATACTAAGCAGCGAATGCTCTCCACCCGAACGCAACAGTTGTTCGTGGACAAAGCAGCTGAGCAAACCTGTGAACGTACTCACTTCATCATGAGCGCCACGAAAAATCTAAGATAACCAAACACACACATGGGTACACTAATCATAACACAAAGTTAAAACATTGGATGCATTCTCTGCCACCAGCCGCACACAGTTAGTTACAGGCACAACATCACCACCAATACAGATCGAACAGATTCGCCAAAAACTTACGACGAGGTCGTTTGCCTCCAGCGAGGCGCGCAAGTGGAACAGTGGAAAACGTGTTTGAGGCAAGGCTATCAGAAACAGTGTTGTTCACATTATCAGAACGCACATATCCACAATCATTTTTGACCGGCTATTTCAGAAGCCTACTTCCTCCTGCATTAACACCAGCAAAACCGTTTAACTCTGCGCCACGATAAACATTTTTGGATCAAACAAAATAGTGTCAACGGTCAAAAAATACAAAGAAACCACTATTACGGAACCACGAATTGTGGTACAAACATATCACAAATGTCCGGACATATTCAACTGTGAACACGGACCCCTTGGATTTTTTCCACCCTATCGGCAAGAAGCCCCACCCTTTGAGCGCGTGCCCACCGTCAACCCACCAGATTTACTTTCCACCACATCACCGGAAGTCACCACAGTGTCTGGGCTAACAAAAGAGACATTTCCGAAATCAGTTGCGGGCAGGGAACTCACACGCCGCTTTCCTCCTGCTGCAACACCAACAGAAGTCTACAATTACACAAGGTAGAAATAATTTCACGTGTCAATAAAGACGTAGCAACATGGGCGAAATATGAAGCAGCCACTCAAGCGTACCTCGTACAAAGCGAATAAACATATCACAAACAACCGGATATATTCAACAGTGACGGCATACCCCTAGAACTTTTGCAACTACCACGGCACGGTGCTCCGGACCTCGAGCACGCAACCAACGTTAAACCATCAGATTTACTTTCCCCCGCATCAGCATAAATAACACCTGCACAATCCAAACTGGAACCCGAATATGCGCACAAATTTCCCAGTAAATTAACAACAGCAGAACCTCAAAATTACTGAGCGTGCAAACCCTTGCAATAGGTATAAGACGAATTATCAAGTTTGGAGTAATATCCTATTGTGACACAAATAAAGGCAATGAGCATCGGAGTAGCAAATAATACGAACCATACATATTCGTAAGCAAATACATACCATGAAATTGGGAAGTATGTCCGTTCGGAAAGCGTCCCAGCACCCCAAAACGGGGACTACGAACCCCACAACGTGCAGACGACGCCATACCATTGGGGTTGACCACCATAGATAAATCCGCCACGTAGGACAAACCACCAGAACTAAAAAGTTATTCCCCAGAGGATGAACTGCACTTATCAATGTTACACACAAGAACAGTAGACAACTCAGCCACCGGTTGAACCGGAAGACTCTGATCACAACCCTGGTCGTAAGCACCATCCCCACAACTATTTGACATTGTAACGCAAGCAATATGAGCTCCAGTTATATTCCCCACACCATGCAAATCATTCGAGCAGAGGGACCTCAGACATGTTGGAACCCTCTCCGGTCGTGACTACCCTACGGGTATGCATATGCAAGTAAAGAATGGTGCGAGCCACAAGAAAACAGTAGCAACACATAAAACAAACTGTAAGAAACCGCATGGGTGAACGCATATACAAATCACAGTTCGCACGAAAGAAACACACAAAACACACATCACGCAGCCAAGACCGAATTAAAACGATAGTACCTTAAAGACGCCGTCAGCTGTAAACCACCACTAAACAGGACATGTGGATTTTTAAAATGTAGGGGTGTACAGTAGGTAGAAATACAGGATCAATACTCTAGAAGGGGGGGGGGTGAATGGAGTATGCAGACTTTTTGCTAAGCTTTGCAAGAATAGTGGTTTCAAAAGATTTGTAAAGAGATTCAAGGCCTTGAAATAAGTTTCAAGCCCTTGGAATAAAACAGTTGGAATAAACAGAAATAAGTCTATTTCAAGGTCTTGAAATGAGTTCCAAACCCTTGAAATGAAACTGTTTTGAAAGCTGCAAGAATTCTTAGTTTGTAACTGATAAGTAAATGCAAGAGACACAAGATATATAGAGTTCAGTCCACTTGTACATACGTCTCTACCTTAGGGATCTCCTCCCTATAGGATTTTCAACTCAATTCTTATTAATCCACAGCTAAGCCCTCGATCTCAAGCACAGAGAGATGCCTTACTCTGTTACAGCTTGTGGTTCTCACTAACCTATCTAGTACCTGCTCTAGTTATCTGATTAACTAAGAATTCTCTATTTTTCACCTTGAACAATCCTTGAGAATGTAAACAGGATTAGTATCAATATGATGTACAAATAAAGTTCAGAACAAGAAGAACACAGAAAGTGAAACTGCAATAAGAGTGCAGTGTTCTTCAAGTGCTTGGGTTGGGAGAGAATGATCTGCTTCTTTGTTGCTTGTCAATCCTTGAATGTAATTTCAGTGTCTCTAGCTTTTGCCCGTTGTATTGTTCTTCAAATGCTTCAAACTGAGCTCCTTACATACAGCTCATTTGATCTGCAAATTCAAGATTTTCAACAACAAACTTTCCTATTTTGTTGGCAACAAATTTGACTTCTCTAACAGTCTTCTCCAACGGATAGTTGTTCAGTATCTTCAGGGATACTGATTTTATCTTGTTCATAAACATGTTGAGAAGATGTTACAATCATTAGATTGATTACAGAATCAAATTATCTCAGAATTTCTTTCCCTGCAAAATTCAGGTTAGGAAATAAATCATGTGAAATAGGAAATAAACTTTCCCTGCAAAACTAAGTCAAACATGTCAAAATACTTTGTCTTTCATCATCAAGTAATGATAGATCAAGCACAGGGGTTTAGGAATTCAAACACAATCAGAAACTCCCCCTAAGTTCATGCATATAAGGCTCAGTCAGTTTCAAGGCTTTTAAAGCTGTTTCAAGGCCTTGAAATAGACTAGCTATTTCAAGTCTTGAACTTGTATTAAACTTACATAAAACACACATAAAATTATCAGCAACAACGAGGATAGGCAGTGAGACCTAAACAACCACCGCATACCCCACCATATGACAAACATTGATACTGATAGATGTTGCGGGTGAACAAACCATCGACGACAAAGTACACTACTAGAAAAACCCCCTTTCCCGACGGTTTTACATGTGGGGGAAGAAAAAACCGTCGTTAAAGGGTGTTTTTAACGGCGGAAGACTGTAAAACGTCATTAATGTAATAATAAACGGCGGTTCACCAAAAACCGTCGTATTTGGTATAATTATAAACGGCGGTTGTAACCAACCGTCGTAAAATTGGTCTATTTAATGACGGTTTTCTGGGTCAGAAAAAACGACGGTAAGGCCTAACCGTCGTTATATGGTTCATTATAACTACGGTTTTTGCTAAAGTGCCGTTTAGAAAAGTATTTTTTGCAATTTAAAAAAAATAATGGGTCAATTTGCAATATTTTATATAAAAACGACGGTTTGTAAAAACCGCCGTTAATTAAAAAACAGATTTTCCAGATTAAATCTGGACTGTAGGATGAGAACCCTACATTTATAACTTCCCAACCTCTCTCTCTGCCTCCTTCATTCTGCGCCTCCCTTATTCTCTTCTTCTCCTTCACAACTCCCTCTCTCGTGCATCCCCAGGACGACCAGGTAATCTCTCTATCTCTCTCTCTCTCTCTCTAGCTATCTTCCACGTTTCTCACTCTCTCCGGCCCAGATCTGGCGGCTCTACCGCCACCGCCGCGGCACTCCACCTCCTCGCCGTCTCAGCAGTCCGCCGATACTCCACCTCCTCGCGCGACTCCCTCTGCAACAACAAGCAACAAAGTCCCAACTCTCCGTTCTCATCTCACTCACCCCCCTCCCCCCGACACACTCATCTCTGTCTTCCTCTCTTCCCCCTCCCTCTTTCTAAAATATGTTTCTGACTTGGATCGAAAGACTTTTAAATCGATCTCCTACGAGTTCGATCATTTCAAATGTGTGGATTGATTGTGTGTTGGAAGATAAATTTTTTGATTTCTGGGTTCATGTATAAAATTTTTGATTTCTGGGTTCATGTTGTATCATTTCAAGTGTGTGGATTGATTGTGTGTTGGAAGATAATTTTTTTGATTTCTGGGTTCATGTATAAAATTTTTGATTTATGGGTTCATGTTGTACATAGACATGATGTGTTCTCAAACAGATCTGGGATCAAAAAGCAGGGTTGCAAACATGAAATATCAGTTCAATTTACGAAATCTGAGAGAAAAAAACCCAAATTGACATAATGCTAATTAATAGAAAAAATCATTTCGAAATATATTGTTAAAAAACAATCAAAATATCAAAAAAAAAATAAGAATTAAAATAATTTATTAAAATAATTAAATAAAATAAACGACGATTTGGACTCAGCCATTAATTAACGGCGGTTTCTGGCACCTGCCGTTAACTTTAAGCGGCGGCTCAACTGCCGGTTACTTTTCCCGACGCCGAAAATAACGGCGAAAAGGAAACCGCCGTTTAGGCCGCCGTTTATACTTTTAACGGCGGTTTGGGGGCTTTTAACGGCGGTTTGTCCCTGCCATTTTTTATAGAATTTTTTGTAGTGGTAAATAGAATGAAATAGCCAAACCATAAGAACAATCCAACACCCATGCATGCGCAAAATAGTGACATCCCAATAACCATCATATTAGCCGTAATAACACAAAGAAAAAGGCAAATAACCAGCTGTAAAGAACGGCGTAAATCCAAATGGTCAATATATAAAAAAAAAAAAAAAAAAAAAAAAAAAAAAAAAATTAACCCATAACAACCCTAACGGACCAAACACCCATAACCATTAAAAACCCACAATAAGTGAAACCAAAACACCAGAACTACACATGCACCATCCCCCACAAACGTAAATCCCTAATTGGGTATGATAGCAAATCATATCAAAATGGACGCAGTAAAAAAAAATAAAAAAAAAAAATAACCACGCATGCACTATCCCTCACAAACATAGATCGCCAAATGAGTATGGAAACATATCATATCAAAATCATAAGGGAACGGAAAAATCGGAAATAAAAGGCCCAAAAAAATAGTCAATTAACATATATATGTACCCATTAACAATTGGAAGGTATATAGGCGAAGGAGTCATACCAGCACAAGCAATGAAAGCAACCTCAGAAGATAGGACTTGCAGCCCGGAAAACATTAAGGACGTAATTGCACAACAATTGATCCTAAAGAAATAAACAGAAGATCAGCACGAAGGAACAACAGAAAAAATGACCAAACATGCGCATGTAGATAAACCCTTTCCACAATAGAACCCCAAATGAGAGAGCGGCATAAAATACAAAGACAAACCGTATCCAGCATTATACGCCTACATCACAACCACATGCAACTTGAACACCGTATGGGTATAGATTTATAAACCCAATCTACAAAGCCACCACCGAAAACATAATCATATTTTATTCCCTCCACAAATGATAAAAAAATTCCCTAAAATTACGTGTTGTGCTGTCAACGGAAACCTCCATGAAGCGCAAGAATGAAGGGTAATATGTAAATTATCGGCACACCTAAAACAAAGCGGGGGAATAGCGAAATGACAACAACAACTGTAAACTTAAAATGAATAACATCATCACAGATCGGCAATGGCAGAATAATTAGAGGGGCACAGTAGTCATTACGGCTACCAAATATCGCATAAGGTCTGTACATGGAACAACCCAAGAGAAGCATCATAATTACAGAAGTACCAAGATTAAATAACCACAATCCCAACTAACCAAGGGTAATTACGAAAGTGACCATGAACATGCGCAACCGGCATTCTCAATGTCCACAAAAAGAGATAGATCAAAAGAACGACCTTTATTACGGAAATACCAAGGCCATTCGAAAACTGAAAGAGGAAAACGGAAAGGGGCAGAGCAATAAATTCTCTCAACAAAATTCGCTTAGCCCCATGATTTCTCCATGGAAGCTAAAGAGGCCACAAGAATGACTTTTATTACGGGAATACCAGGATCATTCGAAAACTGAAAGAGCAAAACAGTAAAGGACAGAGCAGTAAATTTCCCCAACAAAATTCGCTAAACCCCTTGAATTTCCCATGGAAAAGAGAAAACCAACAGGACGTCATTTATTACGGAAATACCATAGCCATTCGAAAACCGCGTGAGAAAAGCTACAAAGGGCAGAGAAGTAAATGCTGTCAAAAAAATTGGCTTAGCCCCTTTAGGTTTCTCAATGAAAGAACCCAAATGAAGCTGAATAATTACCAGAATATCAACATCAGATGACAACGATTCCAACTAACCGAGGGCAACGACGTCAATTCTTTAAAAAACTACCAAAACGCCGAAAAGACGCATAAAGTCTCCCCATATGACCCAATTAACAGGCTGGATGCCTGGAATGGCACGACACACCCAAGGGCGCCAACGTCATTAGCCAACACGCAGCAAACCAACCAAAACAAACCCCGTTATCATAACAATACCACGGCCACTTCGCCAAACAGCGAACAAACCAGAAAAGGGTAGAGAGGTACATTCACCCAAAAAAAATCGCTTACCCTCTTTTATTATAGGAGATAGACCTTCTTAAAAATAAAACTAAAATATGCAAAATGTGAGACAATTTACAATTTCAAAATTTAAATAATATACAAAACTTTAGTTCACAATAGATTTGATTTTAATTGAAGTGAAAGAAGGTGTCACAAACAAAATTGAATTAAACTGGTCGATTTAAATCAAAGAAATTAAAATCTTTTTCCCCAAAATACGGGCCATCTAATTTATTAGACTGGTAATGTCCATTGAACTGGCCGACTATAACCGCTTGAGAAGATTATTGTCCCAACAACGTATTAATTTGTACTATCAGATCAAAACACTTTGGACTCGAAAATACTTGTAGTTATTCACAAGTTCTATTGTATACGAGACATCTAATTTTGATATGATATCCCGTCTCATACGTGCAGGGCCGGCCTGCCCATAAGACAGGTTAGGCAACTGCCTAGGGCCTCAAAATTTGGAAGGCCTCAAATTTAGGAAATTTGTTAGGTAAAATTTTTAGAGAAAAATTAACTCTCAGACACGTAGATGGAGGAAAGTTAGGAGAAAATTTTGAGATGCAAGATAAAAAGTGAAATGAACGTGGTGAGAGTGGGAATGGAAATGAAGAGAGAAAGAGAGAATTCAGAGAATTAAGGAGCTAAGGAGAGAGAATGAGAGAATTAAGGAATAAGTTATGTGGAGAGAAAGAGAAAATTAAGGAATTATATTATGCCTAACAATTTCAATACCAATTATATTTTTGTCCTTCCAAAAGAGTTACTATAATTTCATTATTTGCCGTAAGAAAAATATGGTTAAAGCCTTCTTAAAAAAATATGTGAATATTCTAACTTGTCTTCTTTCATGAAATTGTAATCTCTTCATTTTTCCAACATGTATTTTCCTTAGATGTACTTTTACAGCTAGTGTCATGTGTCCTACTTCGCTCCTATCACTAAATTCTGTTAAATTATGTAGTGGGAGAGTTTGATTTAAAGTTCAAGGAGTTACTTCAAATTTTTGACTCAATGAAGTGTTTCTGCATCCTTTTCTATTGCTATAGTACGGTTTTTAAGGAGATGAAGGCCTCCTTCTGAAATTTTGCCTAGGGCCTCCGAATGTCTTAAGACGGCCCTGCATACGTGCCTTTTTCTTTCCTTTCTCTAGTACTAGTCGATGTTTACGTTGTACTGCTATTGAAATGTAATCACAGTTAAAGACAAAGTAGAGAATAGTGTCACATAGGAAAAGCCAGAAATACAAGGCAATTCACATTTGAGAAAAGACCGTCATTGGAAATACCAGCAGAGCCAAAATAGTAAAGATTCAATACTTTGTTGTTTTGTAATATGGTAAATCTAAAAATAGACAAAGTTGAAAATCACACTCAATCACCATGTTTGGTTCGAAATTATCCTAACTTTATACCCAACTAACTTACTTTTGCTGTTCGGTGATCATCATCTTGACAGCTAATATCTTTAATAGCTAAAACTAAAAACTAAAAAAATAATGAAAAATAAAATCTTGCTATATCCTTTTTCTTTGGGCCAATAAAGAGGGTAGTTTTTTTAAAGGGAGGTTAATGGGTAGTTAAGATTTAAATTTTCCAATCTAAGTTGCTATGACACCTAACTAACATGTGGAAGATATTGTCACAAAACTACGATGCCCGTATTCACAATATGACACTAACATATTCACCGACAGAAGATATTCTCACAAACTAAGATACCGATATTCACATTGAGACACTAACATATTCAACACAAACATATAAACATAGTATATAAGATCCCAATATAATTTCCAACTTGTCTCCCAAGTGTTCTTCCTTCAGGTCTCATCGGTATCCTTGGTTTTAAGTATAATCTCGTATGAAATTCATGTTAGTATAATGGTTTGATTTTATGGCAGCAAAACTTTAATCCATCTGTCCCACGTTATTCTTTCTTTTGAAGATTTGTTGTAGAATAGTAGTAGTTTCCAACTTGTCTCCCAAGTGTTCTTCCTTCAGGTCTCATCGGTATCCTTGGTTTTAAGTATAATCTCGTATGAAATTCATGTTAGTATAATGGTTTGATTTTATGGCAGCAAAACTTTAATCCATCTGTCCCACGTTATTCTTTCTTTTGAAGATTTGTTGTAGAATAGTAGTAGTTTCCAACTTGTCTCCCAAGTGTTCTTCCTTCAGGTCTCATCGGTATCCTTGGTTTTAAGTATAATCTCGTATGAAATTCATGTTAGTATAATGGTTTGATTTTATGGCAGCAAAACTCTAATCCATCTGTCCCACGTCATTCTTTCTTTTGAAGATTTGTTGTAGAATAGTTTGATTTATGGAGAAACAAAAGATGTACATGGTCTTTTCTCATAGCTTTATTTAGGAAGATTATTTAGTTGAAATTATGAACTCATATCAAGGTAGTAGTCGGAAAATGATATTGACAACGTTGTTGCTTGTTTAAAAGATAGACATCTTGTGACTGCCAAAAATTGAAAACATTAGACAAATGGTGCATGATTGTAACCTAGCGTGCTCATGTATCACTAAAGAGACCTCTCAAAACCCTAAACCAATTTTGGCAAAATGCACGTATCACTCCACAACACTGTGTCTACACATATTTGTCAATGTCCTTGTTACTAATAATCATAGCATTGTGAAATCACTACAAACGAGTCCAAGTATAGGAAGAAGAATCTCTCTATGTTCCTTTTAGCCGGCTTTTCTTTACAAGCCCATAAGAAATTCAAAACAACAGTAATAATAAGCTAGCTTTTCAAAAATATCACCCACTCGAACTACCACTACTAGAAGAAAATCGTGGAGTAAAAAGGAGAGAGAAATAAAAGGTTTCAAAAAAGTTGAAGATTTCCATGCCTTGTTTGGCGTACAATGATGGTGGTCCATACGCCCCAGAACCCTATCAACATCCAATATTCGGTCTCTCTGCTGCTGTGCACAGAATATCACAGGTAACAAATGTAATACCGCCAAACAGTCCCCAATTTATGGACCTCAATCTAGACCGTTGATAACATCAACGGCGGAGATGAAAAGTAGAGGGTACAACGTAGTACGTACACCCCACGACAGGAGCAGTTTTGTCACCCCTGTCTCGTGCTTTGGTCATAATCTTTCCGCTTTTCAACGGCTTCGCGTATATCAATGCACACAAACCCACCTCCTCCTCTTATCTCATACTACCTCTGTTTCGCCTGTTTCAGCCTACTTCATTTTTTGTCACTATTCACTGGGTTACTTTCAACCGGTGATTTGATTAGCAAAACGAATCAAGAATTTGGTAATCTTTGCATGGTGTTATAGAGGAAAGTTTATTCTAAAATACCATGAAAAAATTGTTAAAAAATTACATCGTTTTCGTACTCAAATCGCCAAGTCAAAGTGACTCAGTTACGGGTTAAAAAGTCAAACGCAGACGAAACAGACGAAACGGAGGTAGTACTCAATGCACACAAACCCTCCTCTATCTCATACTTATAAGTTATACTCTTTGACGAACTCACATTTGTCATTGTTTTTTCTTCAAAGTGTAAAAGACAAAAACCACCCTCAGCGTTTGAAATATATACAAAAACCCCCTCGTGTTTCGGGATATACCAAAACCCCATGTCAGATAACGGAGGTAACGGTGAATAAACGGACGTGCAAAAAGACAACAAAATCCTTGAAATTCAACGAAATTACCTCACTATAAAGCCACTCTTCTCCCTTCTTTCGTCATTACCTAATCCAAGTAGCCTCCGTTACTCTTCTCCCTGTGATACGAGTAGCCGTATCAAAATTATCAATTAGTTAGTATTTATTTATAGACTTATTTATTTAATTAATAATAAGGCTTGACCCGTTGTAGAGTAGGCCTCTAAGGTAGGTTTAGGGTTAGGTTATCTATCAATTTAAACGATGTAGTCTCTCCTTATTATTCAATCAAGAAGGATATCAGTCTCTCCTTTTATCTCCTTTACTTTCGGTGTGCGTGTGCGTGTGTGTGCCCGATCGTTACCCAGGGGGTAACAATTTGTGCTTTCATTGAGAGCGTCGGTCAAGCTTTCGTTCGCGGCACTCGTTCTCGGACTCCATGGATCTCCCGTGCGCTATTGTCGATCTCAGTCACAAAGGTGTCCAACTAGTGCTCATCGATGACATCGACGAGCTCTACCAGCAAGCAGGTGAAATAATAAATTATCTCACCATGGTAGAACTTGAATACTTCCACGCAAGTGGGTTTCTCACCTTGACAGATCTGGAAAACATCACAGCAAGTCGGAAGTAATTCTGATTTATTTCAACTGACGAATCATGTCGCCTCCAACACATTATCAGATTCGGCGAACTACCGCCGCTAGAGGAAGAAACACAGCAGGCAAAGATGCTGCCATCGTCGCCGCCAACGCAAGAACATCAGCAACAGCATCAGCACCCGGCAAAGACACCGCCGCCAGCGGACAACGAGCAGCAGATTCTGCTTCCTCCTCCAAAGGCCGCCACACAAGCCGCCGTCGCAGCCATTCCGGCGACCTCCAACCCGAACGGGGAAAACCCACGAACACAGCAACAAGTGCTACCACCAAAATCGCCGGAGATTCAACCTATGCCACCATTTATTCCGGCAACCAAATCACTGTTACCTCCAGATCCGGAACCCCCTCTGCCATGGAAGCTGGCAACAACACCACCGGACTCGACCGACGAATCCCATCCCTCCGACGATCAAGATACGGCCTTCACCTTCACCAATCGACCGGCGACTACAGATCAGGGGCCTCCCAGTTTTCCGTTCCCCTTCCACCACCACTAATCCGGTCGTCGGTACCAAACCCGAACCAGCAATTGGGCTATGACATTCACCAGGGGGACGTCCGCTATCCCTTTATCGCCAACTATGGCAACAACAACCTCCAATCAGAACCCATCACCGGCAAAAAAGGCGTCGGCCACCACACAGATCTCGTCGTCGCCGCCCCTTGATCCGGCCGGCGAGCTTTATCCGATTGCCACGCCACCGGCGCCACCGGCACCCCCACCTCCTGCTACCATGGCTTTTGTCGGCAACCATGGCTTCCCGCACCTTCAATGGGGGAACGCAGGTTCGGTACCTTCCTCAGCTTCTAGGGCTTCACCAACCCAGTTGGGTTTCTCCCCATAATTTGGGCTCAATTCTCACATTGGACCTCTTCTCCAACTCAAAACCAACTCAGTTGGTAAGTATTTTGGTTCAGGTTCCTCAGATTGGTATTATTCAAAAATTGAGCCAAATTACATTTATAAATTTGAGCCCAAATCTGTAGGGTTTTGATCATGGATGCGCAGCCGAATGAAAAATAATTAATCCGATCAAGACCCTCTGAGGATCACAGGAAGAGAAATCATAACGATAGTGATGGATTCATATCAAGTACCTTGTGGGTCTCATGTGATGACTTCAAACACATATATTGTTGTTTCTCTACCGTTGATCCACGCCTAGGATTGAGATCTAGATCTTCCAAATCCCTTGTGCTAGCTAAGAAAGGTGGAACAGGAAAAAGAAATCACGCAACGAGGACCAAAAGGAGGCTTGGCTTTTTTGTTGTGGCCGACGGGTAGAGGGGGCGGACCAATGGGGCGGTCGGCTTCTTGGTTTGCTCTCTCTCTCCTTGCTTTCTATCATACTCAAGTAATTAATGAGAATTAGTATGTAGGAAGGAAGCTAGGAGCATCCTTTAAATAGTCCAAGAACTCTTTGTTTACTACATAAAGGCCCTCTCTTAATTCTACTCAAATTTGGATTAGTCCTACTTGCATATTAGTCCTACTAAGTTAGCAAGTTGTTGTGTTTTGATCCTTCTAATTAATTAATTAATCACATTAATTAATTCACAAGTCTAGTTCAATCCATATGGCGTGTGACCCCATAGGTTTCTACTTAGTTGGTAGTAACTATTTACTAACATGGAGCAGTGTCTAGAAACACATCCATTCCACCCAGCTAATAGAAATAGTCATCCGACAAACCTCGTGCAAGTATTGTCTCATCCCATTTTATCTTTATCTTGATTGGACACGAGACATAAAAGTCACACTCATATATCCAATCCATAGTTTCTCGATCCTGGGAATAGCCTTATTCGTGAAAATAATATCAATATCCCATATTGATTTATTTGAGTCTGACCAGACATTCTATAAGCACTATCCCTCGAATGGCCGTGGATATTTCTCCCGTTATGTGGGAGGGAGAAATTCTATCTACATCACTACGATCCCTAAGCTTGCTTCATATTGTGTCCGATACACGTCTTTTTGGCTATCCAGTCACATTGTAGCGTTTGGCGCTACCAAAACACAATACTCCACAACTAGATGATCTAGTGACTTCAAGTCTAAGGATGACAATACCGTTGTCACCGCGAGAGGCACTTGTTACTTTACATAACCTATATGTAGCCTTCTCGGAGATGGGTCAATCCAGTATGCTATTACTCCTAATGCATACCCATGTGTTGGATCGTGATATCTCCATATCAATTTAAACCCATACTGGTCTATAGATGATTTTCCTGTTAATAAGTATAATGGGCTAGGGATATATAAGATAAACAACACAATTGTAAATGTAATGACTTCATTATATTAAATATCTCTATAAATAATACAATGAATATTTCAGCCAATTATTGTTCATACTAAACTAGATTGCCTCTCGGGCATCTATTTCAACAGTCTCCCACTTGCACTAGAGCCAATCTGGTGCATATCGTAAGTCAATGCTCCTAGTGTGTCCTTCATGCTTGACCTGAAAAAGCAGCTTTGTAAGTGGATCTGACAGATTCTCATCTGTAGGAATCTTGCATATCCGAACATCTCCTCAATCGACAATATCTCGAATAAGATGGAACTTCCTGAGTACGTGCTTGGATTTTTGGTGTGACATGGGTTGCTTTGATTGTGCGATCGCTCTAGTGTTTTCACAATACAACTCTATTGGATCCACAATCCTAGGAACCACACTAAGCTCAGTGATGAACTTCCTAATCCAAACAGGTTCCTTTGATGCGCCGTTTGCAGCAATGTACTCAGCCTCAGTTGTAGAATCAGCCACCGTCTCTTGCTTGGAACTCTTAGCTCACCGCTGCTCCATTCAGGCAAAACACAAATCTCGACTGTGTTCTGAAATCATCTCTATCGGTTTGGAAGCTTGCATCCGTGTAACCCCTTACACGTAACTCTTCCTCACCTCCAAATATCAAGAACGCAACATTAGTTCTTCTTAAGTACTTTAGGATGTTCTTGATTTCAATCCAGTGACTCTCACCTGGAGTGGACTGATATCTGTTTGTCATACTCAAGCGTATGACACATCTGGTCTAGTACATAACATGGCGTACATTATGGACCCTATGGCCGAGGCATAGGGAACCCTACTCATGCGTTCCTTGTCAATCTCATTGGAAGGACAATCACTCTTCGAAAGAGTGATTCCATGCGACATGGGCAAGAATCCCTTCTTGGAATCTTGCATGTTGAACCGCTTCAACACCTTGTCTATATATGTACTTTGACTTGGGTCGAGAAGCTTCCTATATCTACTCTAAAGATCTTTATACCGAGTATATAAGTTGCTTCACCTAAGTATTTCATTGGGAAACACTTTCCTATCCAATCTTTAACAGATTGCAGCATAGGAATGTCATTTCCAATGAGTAGTATGTCATCCACATACAAGACCAGAAAAGCAACAGAGCTCCCACTAACCTTCTTGTAGACAGAAGATTCATCTTCGTTTCTGATGAAGCCAAACTCTTTGACTAGTTCATCAAAACGTCAATTCCAACTCCTAGAAGCTTGCTTCAATCCACAAATGGATCGTTGCAACTTACAGAATTTGTTGGCTTGCTTTGGATCTTCAAAACCCTCAAGATGTGTCATGTACACGTCCTCGAGGAGATTATCGGAATGCTATTTTGACATCCATCTGCTAAATCTCATAGTCGTAGTAAGCTGCAATAGCAAGTAGGATTCGGATGGATTTGGTCATTGTGATTGGTGAAAAGGTGTCATCATAGTCTATACCATGAATCTGTATGAATCCTTTAGCCACCAATCGGCCCTTATAGGAAATCACATTACCATCCATGTCGATGTTCTTCTTGAAGACCCACTTTCACCCTATGGGCCGAGCCGCTTCGGTTGGTTCCACCAAAGTCCATACTTTGTTCGTATACATGGATTCCATCTCGTATCTCATGGCCTCAAGCCACTTCTGAGAGTCCGGCCCTTTTATGGCCTCTCCATAGGTAGTAGGCTCATCATCTATGAGCAACGTTTCACCAGACTTAGTCACGAGAATTACATAACTCTCTGGTTCCTGGCGCACTATACTCGACCTACGACGTTCTTGTGGGATATGATCCAAAGTCCCTCCGCCTAAAATGCCACCATGGAATGGCGTCTCTTAGAGGATAGATCGAACCTTTTTGGACACGGTTCGGTCATGATAGGTCAAAAAAAAACTTCCATTTTACTTTTGGGTCCATGCTCTAATTACAGCAATGTTTGCCCTTAACCTTCCATCAAAATCGTTTATGAAAACACCAGATCAGATATGGACTAGGAAATGTCATAATATGTCTTTCATAAGGATTTAGAATTTTCAAGTTTATGTAAAGTTTTTACGGTCAAATAAACTTGGACACAATTCGGATAAATGTGTTTTGTGGAATATCCTAAAGAAATTAAAGGATATTATTTCTACAATCCAATCGAGAACAAAGTATTTGTTGCTCGAACCGCGGTGTTTCTAGAAAGAGGTTGTCTCTAAAGGAAACAGTGGGAGAACAGTAGAACTTGAAGGAGTTCAAGAACCATAATAGAAAATTAATCATTTGATGGAACATGATCAGTGAAGGGGTGTACATTAGGTAGAAATATAGGATCAATATTCTAGAAGGGGGTTGAATAGAGTATGCAGACTTTTGCCAAACTTTGCAAGAATAGTGGTTTCAAAAGAATTGTAAAGAGATTCAAGGACTTGAAATGAGTTTCAAGCCCTTGGAATGAAAACAGTTAGAGTATGAAATGAATAAGTATGTTTCAAGGTCTTGAAATGAGTTTCAAACCCTTGAAATGAAATTATTTTGAATGCTGCAAAAGTTCTAAGTATGTAACTGAAAAGTAAATGCAAGAGACACAAGATATATAGAGTTCAGTCCTCTTGGACCTACGTCTCTACCTCAGGGATCTTCTCCCTGTAGGATTTTCAACACAATTCTTATTAATCAACAGCTAAGCTCTAGATCTCAAGCACAGAGACATGCCTTATTCTGTTACAGCTTGTGGTTCTCACTAACCTATCTAGTACCTGCTCTAGCTACCTGATTAACAAAGAATTCTATATTTTTCACCTTGAACAATCCTTGAGAATGAGAACTGGAAATATTATCAAAATGATATACAAATGAAGTTCAGAAATAAGAACACAGAAAATGAAACTGCAGTGAGTATGTAGTGTTCTTCTGATGCTTGGATTGGAAGTGATGAATCTGCTTCTTTGTTGCTTAACAATCCTTGAGTGTTTTTGAGTGTCTCTGCATTGTCTGTATAGTTCTCTCTCAAATTCATTCATCATTTCTCCTTTTAAACACTCAGTTTGAATTGAAGATCTTCAGAATCTTCTCAACAAACTTTCCTGAAGATTTGCTTCAAATATTGACTCTTCTAACAGATTCTTCCAACGGATAGTGGTTCAGTATCTTCCAAGATATTGATTTGATCTTATTGGAAGTCTGTTGAGAGGCTTTAAACCACAGCAGATCAATCACATAATCAAGTCATCAAGTAGTTTCCATTTCTGCAAAACACAAGCTAGGAAACAGGTTCCGATAAAATAGGAAACACAATATCTCTGCATAACTGAGTCAAACAGATGATGTTAGATCCTATAAACTGTGTAAAATTACTTTGTCTTTCATCATAAAGTATCATCTAATCATGCACAGGGGATTAGGAGTTGAATCAAGTACCAAAACTCCCCCTAAGTCCATGCATATAGAGCTTAGTCAGTTTCAAGGCTTTGAAAGCTGTTTCAAGGCCTTGAAATAGACAAGCTATTTCATGTCTTGAACCTGCATTGAACTTACAATCTCCCCCTTGATGAAAGACAAAACCACAATCATCCAATCTGTTTGATACTATGATGTCAACACATAATGTCCAGAAAATACAACTTATTAAACAAACCAAAAACAGAAAATAACGGCATAGTTTCATGTAGTTCTACTGACCAAAACGAGGTCACTAACTACGAAAAGTAAAGCAGAAATAACCTAAATTTCTCCCCCTTTTTTACTTTCATAAAAAAATAATGAGAATATGTTAGATCTGTCTTTGGAATGATTTTAAAAAAAATGTTTTCAAGAAATTAAATTTCCAAGCCTTTGGAAAGGAGTTCAAGGCCTTGAAAACGAGAAGAAAGAGTAGGCAAGGGTTAGGGTCTTCATCTCCTTGCTGCTCTGCATCTTCTCCCTGACTATCTCCCTCATCATCTTGTTCTTCTTCTTATTGAGCCACATGATCAATGATTGTATTTATTGTCTTGATCACACTGTTGAACAAGAAGGTTAACCCTTCTAATTTTTTCCTTCCAGGTTTCAGTTTATTCTTTACAAAGAACGTTTTCTCTGTCAAAGAGGAACTTTTCTTCTGATTCTTTCTTTCAGATTCCTTGCTAGATTCTGACTCGGCTTCTTGGAGATCTTTCTTCTTTCCATACCTTTTTGAAACTGAATAGACTTCATAGGAACTTGAGGTTGCATCTAAATCCAAATCTTGAATGTAGCTCTTCTCTTCTTCCTTTTTCCCTTATAATCCATTTCAGCCTTCTTCTTTCTCTTCTTAGGGCTACCAATCTGAATTTTCTTCTGTTTTTCTGGTGCATACTCCATTGCCTTCTTCTTCTTGCTGTACACTAGGGTCTCATCTTTCTTGGTCTTCTTCTTGGGAGGAGGAGGTGCTCTGTCTTCTGCAGTATGGGTATTTGAACTAGAATCACCACTAATGGTTTGAACCTCTTCCACAGTGGTCTTTCTTTTCTTCTGTGTTGCAGCCTTTGATCCACCAGCCATCTTGATTCTGTCTGAGGCTCTTTTGGTGCTCATTAGGGTTTGGAGAAAAAGAGAAGGTAGGATAGATACGAAGTAGAGAAAGAAAGAAGGAGATAAATAGAAGAGAGTTTCAGTTTGAAAAGGAAACTAAATATTCTTTCTAAGCTTTGAAGATCTGCTGAATCAAAAAGATTCAAATTTGTGTGTGCCATTGGAAATAAAATATATAATACTATTTTGGTTAAAAAAGGTATTCTGAAAAATTGAGGGGCAACATTGAGAAATTATCTAGAAAGATAACACCCAATATTGAAAGATCTAATTTATTGACTAACTATCATGTAGTCTTATTTTCAAGGATTTGGAAAGGTTTTCAAGGCCTTGAAAAGTTGTATGTTGTAATGCACATATACTCAAAGATTTGAAAGGATTTTCAAGGCTTTGAAAATCAGTTCAAACCTTTGAAACACATAAAACTTACATGATTCTCCCCCTAAACCAATGCTTCCTTATTTAGCATGCCCAATTCCAATCTTAAGGCTGAAAATCTTTCATCTGACAGTGGTTTAGTGAAGATGTCTGCAAATTGCAAGTTATTAGAAACAAATTCAAGTACAATATCACATTTTTCAGCATGATCTCTGATGAAGTGATGTCTAACATCAATATGCTTTGTTCTGGAATGCTGAACTGGATTTTTTTGTAATTGATATTGCACTTGTGTTATCACACTTGATAGGTATATCTCTTAAATTAAATCCAAGATCTCTCATTTGATGTGCTATCCATAACACTTGTGAATAGCAAGCTCCAGCTGCTATGTATTCAACTTCAGCTGTTGATAGTGCAACTGAGTTTTGCTTCTTTGAGTGCCAGCTGATTAAGGATGATCCAAGAAATTGACAGCATCCTGATATACTCTTTCTATCAACTTTATATCCTGCAAAGTCAGCATCTGAATAGTTTCTTCTTGTGCTTCTTCTTGCAGATACCATTTAGAAAAGCACATTTCATATTTATGCTTGGTATGAAAGATTTTCTAAATGGTATCTGCAAGAAGAAGCATCTGAATAGTTTCTTCTTGTGCTTCTTCTTGCAGATACCATTTAGAAAAGCACATTTCATATCCATTTGAAATAGTTTCATGTTTTTGTGAGATGCAAATGCAAGTAGAATTCTAATTGCTTCTAACTTGGCAACAGGAGCAAAAGTTTCTTCATATTCAATACCTTCTTCTTGATTTTAGCCTTGAGCTACCAATCTAGCTTTGTTCCTAATTACATTTCCATTCTCACCTAACTTGTTTCTGAATACCCATATGGTGTCAACGACAGACTGATTTCTTGGTGGAGGAACTAGATTCCAGACCTTGTTCCTTTCAAACTCATTGAGTTCACTTTGCGTTGCTATAATCCAGTATGCTTCTTGTAATGCTTCCTTCACAGTTTTAGGCTCCACAAGAGAAATAAAAGAATTAAAAACACAATGATTCTTCAACTGTAATCTGGTTTGTGTACCAATGGTTGGATCATGAATAATGTTATCAGCATGATGATATGAGAGATATTTGAATCTCTTCCTTGGTGTCCATGGTTCAGGCTCTCCAGTTTGCTTCTCAAGTCTCAGAGAACTTGAAGTAGTAGCTTGTTCTACTGTCTTCTCTGGAGATTTTGTTTCAAGGCTTTGAACCTTATTTTCAAGGCCTTGAAAATGTCTGTCTGGTTCCTGTGACATTTCCTTGGATCCTTTTGAGGATTCTTATTCAGTATCTGAATCATGTTTGTTCAGATTGAGATCTGCAAAACCATCACTCAAAGAACCATCATAGCTTTTATCAAAAATAACACGAATGCTTTCTTCGACAAGCTTGGTTCTCTTATTATAAACTCTATAGGCTTTGCTTTTCTGTGAATAGCCAAGAAAAATACCTTCATCACTTCTTGCATCAAACTTACCAAGATTTTCCTTACTATTATTGTAGACAAAAAAAGTACAACCAAATGGTTTGAAGTAAGAAATGTTTGGCTTTCTTCCTTTGAACAGCTCATATGGGGTCTTCTTCAGAATAAGTCTGATCAAGCACCTGTTAAGAATATAGTTTGATGTATTCACAGCTTCTGCCCAATAATATTTTGGCAACTTGTTTTCCAGAAGCATTGTTCTTGACATGTCTTCAAGGGTCCTGTTCTTTCTTTCAACTATTCCATTCTGTTGAGGACTTCTAGGAGCAGAAAAGTTGGGAGAGATGTCATGCTTAGAACAAAATACATCAAACTCAAGTTGATCAAACTCTCAACCATGATCATTCCTTATGGAAGCAATAGGCAGGTTTTTCAATGTTTGAAGTTCTCTACAACGCTTTGAAAATTCAGTGAGAGCTTCAGATTTGTCTCTAAGAAACATAAGTCAAGCATATCTAGAGAAATCATCTACAATAACATGCATGTACTTCTTACCCTTTGGAGTTGGAGTTTTCATAGGACCACAGAGATCCATATGCAATAGTTCAATGGGTCTAGTAGTACTTACAAAGTTATTTGTCTTGAATGAGCTTCTAGTTTGCTTGCCCTGTGCACATGCTTTGCATACTTCTACATCTATGAACTTGATAGAGGGCAGACCTCTTACTAATTTCTTGGAAACTAACGTATTCAAGGTATGCAAGCTAATGTGTCCCAACTTTCTGTGCCAAAGCTATGAATCTTCTTTCAAGGCCTTGAGACACTTCAACTTTTCACCTGCAACTTTGTTAGTTTGAAAAGTATAAACATTGTTTGATCTTGAGGCTGTGAGGATGCAATTGCCAGATTTCTCATTTTGCACCACACATTTCTCTTTATAAAAAATAACCTTGTTGCCATTGTCACAAAGCTGAGATACACTAAGCAGATTAAATTTCAAGCCATCAACTAGATATACATCAGAAATAGAATTTTCAAAATTTCTACCAAGTTTACCAATACCAAGAATGTTGCATTTCCCTTTGTCACCAAGTATAATTGATCCTTCTGATTGCTCTTTTAGTTCTGAGAATAGAGATCTCTTTCCACTCATATGTCTTGAGCAACCACTGTCCATAAACCATTTTTGCTCTTTGATCTTGGTGACACTCTGCAAACAACATCCACTGTCTTACCCAGCTGTTAGACCAAGTGCTGAATTTAGATTCATATTTAGGGATAACTATGTTGGGTGGTCTAACCCCTTTAGGAACCCAAATTTGTCTAACTTGTCATTTGAGTTGGAAGGGAAAAGTGTTCATCATTATGTGAGGGTCTCTTCTTCTAAAAGGACAGGTGATCTTAACATGACCAATCTTACTGCATTGGCATTTAGGATATGTTTTGCTTCCAGCTTTCACAAATCTGGTATTGTTTTTCTTTGGAAAATTTGGGTTGTATCCAATACCAGTTTTTTGAACAGACTTTAAGCTACCTCCAAGAATCAAGTTCAAGATCTGTTCTGAGCCTGCAATTTTTGCTTTGACCAATTCAGATTCTTGAAGTTTCTCAGTGAGAGTAGTCTTTTGTTTATCCAACTCTTCAACTTGATGTCTTAGATTAACAATGATGTCACTCAAGAGAGAGTTCTCAGTGACTAATTCCTTGACTTGTGTTTTCAAGGATTTGAAATTTGTTTTCAAGGCCTTGAAATCACTGTCAGTTTTCTTCTGAGAAATTTAAAGATTCTGACTCAAGCAAACAAGATGTAAATTCTCTTTTGCTTGCTCATGGACTTTTTCTTTCAAAACTCTTATTTCTTTCAAATAGTCCTCTTCATTAAAAAGCATTGTTCTAAAATAATCAGAGAGGGCTTATGTTGGTTTTGAAATCAAGCAGTTTACCATTACCTCAATGTTTTTTTCAGAACTTTCATCATTCTTGGCCATAAAGCATAGGTTGGCATGTTCTTCTTCAGATTCAGAGTCACTTGATGTGTATGAATCCCTCCATGAAGCTATCATACCTTTCTTTCTTCTATCATGATCTTTCTTTCTAAAAATTCTTGCTCTTCTTGTGTGGACAATCTCTGATAAGTTTCCTGCATCACCACACTCAAAGCAATTCATGACTTTAGGCTTATTACCATGTAAAGAAGATTTACCTTTGTATTCTTTGCTACTGGAGGATCTATGTCTATTTCTGTTGAAGTCCTTGTTTCCAAAGCTTTTCTTCATTATAAGAATTCTGGTCAAGGCTTTGGAAATTAAGGCAATTGGATCTTCATCATCATCTAGAGTTTCAAGGCTTTGAAATGGCATTCTCCTTTTCCTTGAGAGCCAAGTTCTTGACACCTTCTGGTATTTATCCATCAACTTCATTCATGGATATCTCATGTGTAAGAAGCTTCCCTTGTAGGTCATCAAGTTGAAGTGATGAGATTAAGTTTCCTCAATATCAGTAGTCTTTGGTTCCCATTTTGCCTTTGTAAGACTTCTTAGAATCTTCCTCACCTTTTCTTCATTGGAAATATGCTTTCCCAACTAATCAAGGTTGTTGGCAATGTCAGTGAATCTTTTGAACATGTCTCTGATTGACTCATCTCCATTCATCTTGAATATATCATATTGCCTGAGATATATGTTGATCTTGGTTTGATTGACTTAGCTGGTTCCTTCAAAGGTTACCACAAGCTTATCCCATATCTCCTTGGCAGTCTTTCAACTTAAGATCCTGTTAAATTCATCTGCACTCAAAGCATAATATAAGAGATTCATAGATTTATAATTTTTTAAAAATTGTTTAAACTCAGATGAAGAAAGAGAGTCTTCAGATTTTAGAGTTCTAATCTCATCATTCTCTGTGTAGAAAGTATGAGGACCATTCTGGATGATAGTCCATATTTCCATATCTTGATCAATGATGAACATTTTCATCAAAGCTTTCCAGTGGACAAAATTGTCTCCACAGAAGAGAGGAGGTCTGTTAGCAGCTCTTCCCTGAGAGAAACCACCATAACCTACAGTACTCATAATCAAAAGATGGTTAAATATATGCAGTGATACAAGCTCTTATACCAATTGAGGGGGTGTACAGTAGGTAGAAATACATGATCAATACTCTAGAAAGGGGGGGTGAATAGAGTATGCAGACTTTTGCCAAACTTTGCAAGAAAAGTGGTTTAAAAAGATTTGTAAGGAGATTCAAGGCCTTGAAATGAGTTTCAAGCCCTTGGAATGAAAACAGTTAGAGTATGAAATGAATAAGTCTGTTTCAAGGTCTTGAAATGAGTTTCAAACCCTTGAAATGAAACTGTTTTGAATGCTGCAAAAATTCTAAGTATGTAACTGAAAAGTAAATGCAAGAGACACAAGATATATCGAGTTCAGTCCACTTGGACCTACGTATCTATCTCACGGATTCTTCTCCCTGTAGGATTTTCAACACAATTCTTATTAATCAACAGCTAAGCCCCATATCTCAATCACATATAGATTCCTTACTCTGTTACATCTTGTGGTTCTCACTAACCTATCTAGTACCTACTCTAGCTATCTGATTAACTAATAATTCTCTATTGTTCACCTTGAACAATCCTTGAGAATGAGAACTGGAAGTATTATCAAAATGATATACAAATGAAGTTCAGAAATAAGAACACAGGAAATGAAACTGCAGTGAGTATGCGGTGTTCTTCTGATGCTTGGATTGAAAGAGATGAATCTACTTATTTGTTTCTTATCAATCCTTGAGTGTTTTTTAGTGTCTCTTCTAATTGTCTGTATAGTTCTCTCTCGAATTCCTTCGTCAGTTCTCATTGTAAACACTCAATTTGAATTGAAGATCTTCAGAATCTTCTCAACAAACTTTCCTGAATATTTACTTCAAATCTTGACTCTTCTAACAACTTCTTCCAATGGCTAGTGGTTCAGTATCTTCCAAGATATTGATTTGATCTTGTTGGAAGTCTGTTGAGAGGCTTTAAACCACAGCAGATCAATCACAGAATCAAGTCATCAAGTAGTTTCCATTTCTGCAAAACATAAGTTGGAAAACAGGTTCCTATAAAATAGGAAACACAATATCTCTGCATAACTGAGTCAAGCAGATGATGTTAGATCCTGTAAACTGTATAAAATACTTTATATTTCATTTTCAAGTATCATCTAATCATGCACAGGGATTTAGGAGTTGAATCAAGTATAGAAACTCCCCCTAAGTTCATGCATATAAAGCTCATCCAGTTTCAAGGCTTTGAAAGTTGTTTCAAGTCCTTGAAATAGATAAGCTATTTCAAGTCTAGAACCTTCATTGAACTTACAAGAAGGATCACAAGGTTTTGTGGAACAACCTGCTCAAATAACACAAGAACCTCGTAGGTAAGGTAGGATATTTCAAGGGACCAGAGAAATATGGAATTCTCATAACTCGGTGATGTATCGCTCATGGAGATGAGCCTACAACCTATGAGGTGGCCACGAGTGGGCTAGACTCTCAGTAATGGCTTGGATCCATGAGATACGAAATAGAATCCATGTATACCAACAAAGTATGGAATTTGGCGGAACCACCTAAAAGGGTAAGACTCATAGGGTGAAAGTGAATTTTAAGAAAACTAGCATGGATGGTAATGTGATTACTTCTAAGAGACGATTGGTGGCTAAAGTTTTCATGTGAGTTCATAATATAGACTATGAGGAAATCTTTTCCTCAGTTGCGATGCTTAAATCCATTGGCATCTTGCTTGCAACAATCTATCTATGGATAAAATCAAGCTTCTTGGAGTTAGAATCTTCAATTCATTGGTGCAATCAAAGATTTTAGTTTCATCATGAATAAAGATGAAGCTTGTGTCTACAAGAAGGTTAGTGGGAGCACAGTTATATTTTTGGTCTTGTATGTGGATGACATAATAATCATTGGAAAGATATTCCTAATTTGCAATCTATTGTGGATTGGCTTGAAAATTGCTTTTAAATGAAGGACTTAGGCGAAGCAACCGATTAAGTTCTATGGAGATAGATCAAGAATATTGACCGGCTTAAGTCAATGTACTTATAATGACAAGGTGTTGAAATGGTTCAACATGCAAGAATATGAATTATTACCTATGTCACATGAAATTAGTCTTTGGAAGACTAATTGTCCTTCCAATTAGATTGAGAATGACCGTATGAATAAGATTCACGAGATGCGCCATGTTATGGACTTAGGCCATACATGTTATATGAGCATGACATGAAGATACCATTCATATCCAGATGAGAGTCATTGGATAATTTTCAAGAATATCATTGAGTACTTGAGAAGCACTAAGGATGAATTCTTGATATATGGTGGATAGGAAGGATTCACTGTAAAGGGTTACACTTATGTGAATTTCCAATCCAACAAAGAAGATTTCAGATTATACTAAGTTTTATTTTTTTCCTTAATGGAAGGGACTGTGAGCTGGAAAGGTTTCAGGCAAGATTTAGTTGTCGATTCTACCGCAGAGGACTGAGTATATTGCTGCATGAGATGCACATAATAAGAATATTAAATCGCAATCAATTTTCGATATAGGAGATGTGAATTTATACGAAGTACCAGCAATATGTCTCTCTTATTGAACCCCTTGAGCAGCGTAACCGTGTGGGCCGCACTAGATTAATAAGCATACGATGCACCTGATTGACTCTTGTGCAAATGGGAGACTGTTGGAATTGTGACCTAGAGGCAATCAATTTATCGTGATATTTACATGGACAAACTATTGATTATGTTACCGATACAGAGATATGTAAACATAGATGAAGTCCTTAGAATATATATGTTATATTCTTAAATATCCCTAGTCGAGTATTATAAGTAATAGACGACTGTATTGCATCGAGACTAGTATGTGGGTAGATTGGTATGAAAATATCAATTCTAACACATGGTTATGTATTAAGAGTAATGACGTACTGGATTGACCCGCCATGAGAAGGCTACATGGGAGTTATGTGAATGTCACAAGCGCTTCTCGTAGTGACAATGGTATTGTGATCCTTAGACTTGAAGTCACTAGATACTCTAGTTGTGAGTTATCATGTTTTGATATCGTCAAACTTTGCACTGTAACTGGGAAACTATATAGACGATAATCGGGCATGATATGAAGCAAGGTGAGAGATGGTTGTGATGTAGATAGGATTTAGTCCAGCTTAGTCCATTTTAGGTCTTATCTATTTTGGGCTACTCTAGTTTTTGTCCGTAGTTTTTACTTATTTTCCTTCTTGTTTGGTTCTGTTTATGTAGTGCAGTTTGGTCCTCACTAGCACACTTTAGGTACTGCGCTGAAGCGATGAAGGCCTTCAGATATTTTCACTGTACATGAGACCCGACTATACTTTTACTTTATTAATATATTTCTTACCTTGCACCAAAAAAATAATTCAATACAAAATCATGTCTTTTAGTATTCAATCTAACATGCTCTACAATTAACTAGCTTGATCTAGGCTCAGTTTGAGGTCAAACGTGCAAAATATTTTTAATTCTTAGGTTGAACCTGACATGTCAAATGTGAAGCGGGTATGAGTAGAGCCCAAGCCTAGCTTTCTCTTGACAATCTGAGTCGGAACCAAGTGTTATTCAGCACCGCTCGACATGCTTACAACCCTAAAGACAACGCATTGGGGATATATGGATGAGCTTAAGTGAGTGGTTAGGCTAATAAGTTCCATTAATCTTGGGCGTTTGGATATGGTATATTATTGGAGGTTGTTTTAAAATTGTAATATGTACTCCCTCCGTCATATAATGTTTGTCTTGTTTGACTTTTTCACACATATTATTTTTTTTTTTTGAAATTGTTTTTCGGTCGAGCGGGTTCGAACCCGGGACATCATGCAAGGGCTTCACCCGCTCTACCACTTGAGCTACCACCCTAGCTGCGACTTTTCACACATATTATAGTAGTGAAAGAAAAATGCTAAAAATATTATGCACTACCAAAATTTTATCCTTGCATAGTAATGATGATAGTACATGTGTGTCCATACAAAAAGAATAAAATAGATAGTTAGCTGAGGATAAGTGGAAAAGTAGTGTTAAAAAGTGGTTTTGTCTTCAAAGAATAGACAATTTTGGGACAAGACAAAAGGGAAAACTGAACAAACATTTTGGGAAAGAAGGAATAGTATTTTTTAGGGTCAATTACTTATTATCCACCTCCAGTATAGGATAATATACTGAGTTATTATTGCTTTCTCCAACAGCAAATTTGACATAGTGCTCTAAGCAATACATCACAGGACACGTCAGGAACATGCAGGAATCCACTTTCTTTTGTCTGCTACTCATTCTCTTTCCTCCTGACGTGTCATGTGCTGTATGGTTAGAGCAAATCAACATCATTTGCTCTTAGAGCAAACAAAAGTTTCACCTACAGTTTAGAATGCTAACAGATAACAAATGGGGTAAATTCCGTCCAAACTTTTCCATTAGTTAACGGTTTTTCAGGGGCAATGTTGTCAAATTACAAAAATATGAACACCAATTAGTACCATAGCCAACACTCATTACCACCACCAGCGGGACCATTGTTGCACCACCAAGACCACCAACAAACCCAGAATCCGGCAGCCACTAACAAACTCATAATACAGCGATATCACCACTAAACCCCCTCCCCACCCACCCACCCTCTGCCGCCTAAACACCACCATTCCCATAATCTAAAACCCATAACAGTAGCCACCATCACCACCAAATTGCATACCATAAACACACAAGAAAAACAGATATGTAGATCTACAAAACAGGAAGATGAAGAAGAAAAAGAAGAAGACGAAGAATCAGGACACCCCCAAGACGCCACTGTAGCAAAACTTGAAACACCCACATAAACAATCTAATTTTGACACTCTTCGTCAGAATTTTGTTGGGAAAATGTAGCCTTGTGGTTTTCAAGCGTCCAAGTGCAGGTAACCTCCCGTCGAGCCTCCAACTGCAACCAATCACGAAGACCGACTAGAAGCAGCCCTTGTCGCAATCGTTCACTGTCGCCGACGAATCCACCAGAAAAGTCAGCAACAGATCGAGAGAGGGAGAGAGAGAGCAACTGAACGAGAGACTAAGAGAGATCGAGACAGATAGAGAAAGGGAAACAAATCGAGTTGATAGAGAGAGATGGATGGAGAGGGAGAGAGAGAGATTGGGAGAAAAGAAAAGAGATGAGATTCAGAGTCCACTAAGAGCACAGATCAACATCTTCATCTTCTTCTTCTTCTTTTTTTTTCTTTTTCTGTTTCTATTAGTTTTTTGCTTTCTATTACCCTTCTATTCTTCAATTCTTTGTTAGTTTTCTTTTTCTTAAAAATATTACATAGATTAAAAAACAAAGATGAAAAAAAAAAGAATGAGAAAAATTCTCATATCTTTTTATTGGACCATTTTGTCCCTAAAAGACCGTTAATTAACGGAAAAGTTTGGACGAAATTTATCCCAGTTGTTAATTGTTAACAATTATAAAATATCGGTGGTAATAAGAGGATTTTGACACTGGAGGTGGCACATGGATCATTACCCTATACTGGAGGTGAGTAATAAGTAATTGACCCAATTTTTTAATACATATACCATTTATAAAAGTCCGGAAAAGAAATTCGAGGTGGCCAGAATCCTCAAATGAATCAGAATCTCGAAATTTGTTGAAGGAGTTCCGAAAAATATAGTTGGGAATTCCTGAAAAATTTCGGTCTTCACCTTTTGGTTAAAAAAATTGAATGAAATTATAAAGTGTTGGTCACCCAATGAAGGCTTGACATATTTCTATTGCAATACTGAGACAGACATATTTTGACCGACGAAGTTCTAAGAAGGAAATGAGAATTGCAGAAAAAAATCACAAAATTCCTTTCCACTATTAGAACTCTGGAATTTCTTAACTGAAATTCTCACATCCTCTGCCGAATTTCGGATTTTTGAAATGTTTATTAAAAACCTCATATAATTAACGAAATAGATCCGCTCATAATAATCTCATCCAAACAGCCCCATTGACATACAGTCACTAAGCCCTTATCTTGCAAGCAGAGCTTGAAATTACAAAGTCTTGGAGCATATTTAAATACCATTACTTAAAGCAATAAAAATTTCCTTCTTTGATTAAAAAGGAGAGATTCTTCTAAAAAGGTAAATTTTGGCCAGACTCCCGAGTTGTAAAACTCACTATTTAGGATGTAAAATCACAAAGGCAAAATTGCAGTGGTGATACCCATATTCCGACTTTTGTTAAAGTTTGAAACACAACTTTTGGATTTCATCAACAGTGACCTAACTTTTATTTTTGTTGCATTAGTAGCCAAGAGCTACTCAAATGACTATTTTGCCATTTATTAAAAAACACAATTCTTACATTGCAATCCCTCATATCATCTCTCATTATAAATTACCCCGCAATATTTTTAGAATTTTTAGAGGAATTTCCTATTGAGAATGTACCGCATCGGACATTCAAGAATACATAAAATAGCTAATAAATATTATAGACTACTCTCCTCATAGTTAATTGGTTGTGAGGTGGAATCCCATGGATTCTTAACATGGTATCAGAGCTGTAGAAACATTTCTACATGATCCAACTGTTCGTCGCAACTTAAGCCGACTTAATGATTTCCACGTGTAACATTCCACGAATGCATACACGTGAGGGGGCGTATTGAGAATGTCCCACATCGGACATTCAAGAATACATAAAATAGCTAATAAATATTCTTGGCTACTCCTCTCATAGCCAATTCTTAACATCTCCCTCATCACAACAACCGTCAACTAATGTGATCTCAAAACTCAATGTTATCTACAAACCTGACATGACCAATGCAACACTACATTTTATTACCACCTTTAACCACCTTCATGACACCCTACCCAGCCTCTCACTCACTGACCAAGCCAACCCCGAAAATAAAAACACCAATTCGACAATTTTTTCTCCGACAACCCACATAGCTACCACCATGGTTGTGTTCATTTGTTAAGAAAGTGAGGGACAGTGAAGGAAAGTGAAAACAAAAAGTGTAATGTTTCTTCTGCTTGTATGTTCAGTTGCTGCAGGAAAAAGTTGATAGACCCACCATTTTTATTTTCCTGCAGGAAACATTTTCCTTCAAATTTTATCCTCATAAAAACGCAAGATTTTACTATAAAGTTGTATTGTTACTTACTATCCCACATACATTCTTATGAAATTAACACACATGTTTCTTGAAGTATGGGGTTAGATTGATATGGAGATGTCAAGTCTAACACATGGGTATGCATTAGGTGACAGACTAGATTGACCCACCACGAGAAGGCTACATGGGAGTTATGTGAATGTCACAAGTGCTTCTCACAGTGACAATGGTGTGTAGTCCTTTGACTTGAAGTCACTAGATACTCTAGTTGTAAATTATCATATTTGATATTATTAAACGTTTCACAGTAATTTGGTAACTATAAAGATGATAATCGGGCATGATATGAAGCAAGTTGAGAGATGGTAGTGATGTGGAGAGTATTTATCCCTGCCACATAATGGGAGTATGTAACCACGACCACTCGATGAGTAGTACTTATTAAAATGTAGGGCCAGACTCAGACAAATAAATATATGATATTGTTGTTATCTATTTAGATAAGTCTATTTCCAGGATCGAGAAACTATGGATTGGATATACGAGTGTGACATATGTGTCTCGTATCCAATCCAGATATTGTGACAAAGGGACAACACAGCACGATAACATGGGTCAGAAAAGTTTGTCAGATCACTAACTATTTTTATTAGTTGGGTAGCATTGATGTGTTTCTAGACACCGCTCTATGTTTCTAATTGTTATTGCCAACTTAATAGGAATCTGCAGGGTCACACGCCAAAAGGATTAAACTGAATGTATATGTTAATTAGTAGGACTAATTAACAGTTAAAAAGAATCAGGGTTTAAAATGAAACAACGTGCATATTTAATTGGACTTAATAGCAATTAGAATAATCTGTGTATGGACAAGATTAGTATTGGGGAAAGTTTGTAATCAATAGGGGTTATTGATTATAAAAGGCTAGTCCAAGCCTATTATTTCATTAGATGAAATAATTAGAGTAAGGAGAAGAGACCAAGAGAGGATCCCCCTACCCGACGGCAAGAAAAGACTCGACCTCCCTCCTCCCTCGTTGCGTGATTTGTTTAATTTGATCAAGCTCCTTGGTGATTCCTTCCCTACACTGCTAGCACAATTCGTAGAGAAGGTTCCACTTATCAATCCAGGTGTGGATGCCGGCAGAGACGTAGACGCTAGTTCTACGTTGTGATCATTCAGATTCACAAGGTAACGTTACTTCCTTTATCACGTTATGAATGCTTCACATGCGATTCGTGGAGGGTTTTGAGCAGATTTCTTTTTGTATTCCCGCTGCGTGACCTGCAGAAAAATCCTACACAGTTGGTGGCAGTTGAGAGAGTACAAATGTCATATGTTCATGTTCAGTTGGATTGATTCAAAAGATGTTTTGTTGTGGTGAGGCAGTCAATTGGTATTCATCAATCATATATATTCATCTTAAGGTAGGCTGGTTTGTGGTGGTATGTCGTTGGTGTTGATGTGGTTGTGGGTCAATGGTGTTACAAAGGGTGTTATGAATCTGCTGTGTTGAAACCCAAATTCCGATTAGTGACCAAATTTCTGCTGCTGATCACCAAATAATTGGTAATTTGATAATTACATTGACAAAAGGAAAGGCGTCGCCTGACGAAAGCCAAAAAAGCAACCCGTCATCTCAACAAATATATTCTGATTGGTCCAGGAAGGCTGGTCGTTGTCGCACACGTCCAGCTAGCGAGGAGTCCGTTAGGAAGTTTAGCTCATTAAAATTCTACCCCGTTTCTTTTGTTATTTCCATTTCCTCCCCTACTTATATGAAGGTGTAAATGCTGTAATTTTAAATCATTCTGAATATTGACAAACAATTCCCTCTTATCTCCTCCGTGTTTCATTTTCCCTCTCTTCCCTTATCAGATCCAATTTCCTCTCTTATCGGCAACAAATTGTCAAGATTCTAGTCGCCTGAGAACACTTGAACACCGGACTCCTATCAAGTGGTATCAAAACCTGGTCCCAAACCGAAATGGGCACGAATGGTGAACACCAAAACTAGACACACAGCACGACGCCTACGGCTTGCCTAGATTTCTTTGAGGAATAGCTGGCGTACCTCGACAACACCCTGGAAGATGTGAGAGTGCAATTCGTGAACCTCCGGAAGGTATATATGCTATGCTCTCAGAAGTTTCTGACAATTTGAAATCATATGTGGAAATGAGATTGAGGAAAATGGAGCGCAAGTTTGATTACTAAATGAGGAAGATGATGAATAGTTTCAATTTGTTGGCTAATTAAAGGATAAGATTTATGGATACTCATAAGTGATTGTTGAGGAGGAAGTAACTCCTAATTCACTGAGAAAAGGCTTGAAAACAGTAATAACACCAAAAACTATGGTGAAGGGAGTTCATGTTTGAGGAACTACTCTCACAGTGCCATACCAATGCCAAAACTGGAATTCCCGTAAATTTAATGGTTGTGATCCAGTAGGGTGGCTACAAAGGGCTGAGAGGTACTTTCATATCTATATCATGTGTGATTTCCATAAGCTAATAATGGTGTCATTACATTTAGAAGGAGCGGTTGATAGCTGGTTTAGAGCTGAGTTCAAAACTTTAGAAACTATCTCATGGAAATAATTTGGAGAGATGTTATGTGCTAGGTTCTATGAACCATGTCATGAAAAACTTTAGGATGATTTAACAAGTTGGTACATTTGACAACTGTGGGGCAATATCAAGCTAGATTTGAAGCTCTCAGGCCAAAAATCGAAGTAATGCACCCCTGGGTTGATGAGAAATATTTTTTCAATAGCTTCTTAAGTGGTATGAGAGAGGATTTTAAAAGTGCAGCTCGATTGCAATTTCCCAAAAAAATCTCTCGGGCCAAAGCTGTGGACAGGCTGCAAGAAATTCATGTGAACTTTGTAGAAAACACACTGCAGCAAAGTGTGAAATGATGGTTGAAACACTTCACTAAAAGTTGTACTACATGGAGCAAGGCCAATACCAACAGTGCATGGGGAACCAAGACAAAGAAAAATGTAGCAAAAAATGACATACAACCCCCTTCAAGAGGCTTACATCTACAAAAATGAAGGATAATATAGATAAGATATTGTGTTTCTACGGTGATGAAGCTTACAACCTTGGTCATAAGTGCAAGAAGAAGACCTTGTACCTCATTATTGGTAATGAAGAAGACGAGGAATCACCAGATGACTACTGCAGTAACAACTGAGGAACCTAGAATAGTTTTAGAGACACTGGTCAAATGGATCCTCAAATTGGAATATCTCTACATACAATGTCTAGTAACACTGGGGCATACATCAGGATTTCTAGTAATATTAATGGTAAAATAGTGCATATTATCATAGACTTTGGTGGCACACACAATGTCATTGATTAAGCAGCTGCAAGGAGGTAAGGTGTATGAGCATCGCTACCAGAGCAATGCATGTTGCAATGGCTGATGGCAGTGTCATTGACATCACTTGTGTGTGCAAAGGCGTGCCAATCCATCTGCAAAAGTGTACTGTCATAACAGATCTGAGAACTTTACCACTTGGGGACTGTGATATGGTATTAGGAGCTCATTGGCTGAAAGAAGTAAGCCCCATTTCACTGGACTTCAACAAGAGAGATTTTGGCTTCCAATACAAGTGATAATAAGTGGTGTTACAAGTTAGAAATTCCACGCTAGAGTTAAAAGAGATGCATATTAACAAAATGCAAAAAATTGCACTCAAAATAAGCACTTCCTCAAAGCCTAATTTTATTCCATATTCGTTGTGGAGGAAATCAATCCAATACCCCCCCCCCCCCACTCCTCATTCGACCCTTTATGCAAGAGTTATTAGATGTGTATGCGGAACCCAAACACCCACCTCACAAGAGATCATAAGACCATCGAATACCATTGAAGGAGGGTTCCAATACAGTGTGCCTTAGGCCATATAGGTACCCCTATCTATAGAATAATGAGATTGAAAATTTTGTCAAAGAGACGTTTCACAGTGGTATCATCCAAAATAGCACAAGTCCTTTTGCAGCACCAGTATTATTAGTCAAGAAGAAGACGGATCTTGGAGGTTCTGTGTGGACTACAGGGGATTGAATGAAATAACCATCAAGAATAAGTTTCCCAAACCTATAATTGATGAGTTATTAAATGATCTCAAGCAAACTGATGTATTCACCAAACTAGACCCCAGGGCAGGGTATCATCAAGTCAGAATGGCAGAAAAAGATGTGTATTGAACTGCTTTTAGAACTCATGAAAGGTTGAATGACTTTAGAGTCATGTCATTTGGATTAACCAATGTTCTAGACATCTTTCAATTCATGATGAATCATTTTTCCAAGATAACCTTAGGAAAATGGTGTTGGTATTTTTCTATGAAATTTTAGTATACATGCAAGCATGGGGAGCATATACATCACTTGCAGGTTGTGTTTCAAACACTGAGAAAACACAAACTATTTGAACAATTTCTCATTTGGGTTACCTGCAGTGGAGTACTTGGGCCATATCTTATCCAAGGATGGGTTCAAAAGGATCCCAAGAAGTTGAGTGCAATGAAGAGCTGGCCGATTCATAAGAACTTAATATAGCTCGAAGGGGTTTTGGGATTAACTGGTTACTACATAAGATTTGTGAGGGGATATGGAGTCATTTCAAGGCCTCTCACACAGCTGCTCAAGAAAGGAGCATTTACCTATAATGGACAAGCCACTGCAAATTTTAATAGTAAACTCTCCAGTCCTAGCTTTACCCGACTTGCATTATCCCTTAATTGTAAAACATATGCTTGCCATGAGTGTATTGGCGTAGTACTAATGCAACAAAATTAACATCTAGCTTTCCGCAGAATATCCCTATCAATCAAGCTTTTGTTACTTTCTACATGCAGTCACCAAGTGGACACCTTATCCGGAGGGGCCAAATTCATCATTAAGACTAACCATCATAGTCGCAAATACATGTTGGAACAGAAACTCAACCACAATATTGCGCAAAAATGGATCACCAAGTTTCCTTGGCTACAGTATGACATCGAGAACAAGAAAGGGCAGGATAATAAGGCAATTGATTCACTGTCCATGAGAGCCACCCTGGAGTCCACAACCCATCTCAATGTGCTGCAGCTACTATCAACACTCCAAAATGGCTACAGGATCTGAAAGGTAGCTACCAATATGATTAATGGGACAAAGACATGATGACTACACTCACTATAGCTCCTGGTTCCATCCCGAATATACTTTGCATGATGGAGTACTTAAACATGGCACACTGCTCTAAATGGGAACTGATGCAGCTCTCATGGAGAACACCATTAAGGAACTTCACAACACTGGGATAGGAGGCCATTCTAGTAATTTGGGGATTTAGAAGAGAGCCAAGATGTTATTCTACTGGCCTAGTTTGAAGAAGCAAGTCAAGGAGTGGGTCAAGAGGTGTGACACATACCAGAGAATAAAATCAGAACACATCCCATACTCATGCCTCTTAGAACCTCTCCCCATTATAAACATGTCCTAAGAGCATATCATTATGGAATTTGTGTAGGCCTACCATAGAGGGAAAGACTATCATTTTGGTAGTCATTGACAGATTTACCAAGTATGGGACTTCATTGCCCTTACCCACACTTACACTGCTGAATTGGTAGTTGAGTTCTTCTTCACCAATGAATATAGGCTGCATGGGTGCTCCATTTCAAAACTAACTTACAAGAATACCATTTTTCTTAGTCATTTTTGGAACTTCCTTTTCAAAGCTATAGGCACCCAATTGAAGTATACTAGTGCATGTCATCCTCAAATAGATAGGTAGAGTTAAATGCTTCATCAATGCCTGGAGGTGTCCCTCAGGTGCATGGCTAGTGACATGAAAAATGAGTGGTTAAAATGGACGAGTTTGGCTGAGTGGTGGTATAACACCAACCACCACAATGCCTTTAAATGACCCCATTTCAAGCATCATATGGGTACAAACCACTGCATTTTAACTTACACCGGCTCAACAAGACATGCAACCCTGAAGTTGATACATTCATCACTCACATAAGCAGATTGTGTTGGAATAGATGCCCTAGAGGCAATCTAGTTTAGTATGAATTTATTTGTGGCTAGAAATTCATTTATTATTTATTGGATATTTAATATTATGAAGTCCTTAGATTTACAATTGTCTTGTTTATCTTAAATATCCCTAGTCCAGTATAATGATTAATGGGACAATCATCTATAGACTAGTATGGGGTTGGATTGATATGGAGATATCACGATCCAACACATAGGTGTGCATTAGGGGTAATGTTGCACTGGATTGACCCATCTCCGAGAAGGCTACATACACGTTATGTTGAGTCACAAGCGCTTCTCGCGGTGCAATGGTATTGTCATCCTTAGACTTGAAGTCACTAGATATTCTAGTTGTGGATTATTGTGATTTTGGTAGCGTTAAACGCTACACCGTAACTGGGTAGTTATAAAGGCGTGTACTGGATACAATAAGAAGCAAGCTTAGAGATTGTAGTTGACGTAGATAGAATTTGTCCCTCCCACATAACGGGAGCAAATATCCTAGGCCACTCGAGGGATAGTGCTTATAGAGTGTCTGGCCAGACTCAAATAAATCAATATGGGATATTGATGTTATTTGCACGAATAGGCTATTCCCATGGATCGAGAAATTATGGATTGGATATACGAGTGTGACTTGTATGTCTCGTATCCAATCCGGATATAGAGACAAAGGGATGAGACAATTACTTGTACAAAGGTTGTCAAGATGACTATTCTATTAGTTGGCTAGAATGGATGTTTTGCTAGAAACCGCTCCATATTAGCAAATAGTTGCTACCAACTAGATAGAACCTATGGGGTCACACGCTATATAGAGTTGAACTAGATTTGGTAATTAATTAATTGGATTAATTAATTAGAAGGATCACTTTGCAAAACCTTACAAACTTGGTAAGGACTAATTTGCAAGGAAGGGACTAAATTGAATTCTAGTAGGACTAGAATAAGTCCTTTAAGTAGTTGGCAAGGAGTTTTTGGACTATATAAAGGACCTTCCTTCCTTCCTTCCCACAACTTATGCTCATTATTGAACATAACAAGAGTGGGAGAGAACAAAAAGGAGAGAGAGCAAGCAACAAGAGGAGCCCGACCGCCCCTCTTGCCGCCGCCCGTCACCGTCGGCCACAAGGAGGCCGAGAGCCCCCTTTTTGGTCTCGTTTTGCGTGATTCTTCTTCCTCTTCCTCTTCCGGGCTAGCACCAAGGACTTGGGAGATCTAGGATCAACTCTAGGCGTGGATGAACCATAGAGAACGTGACACAATTCGCGTTTGAAGTCATCAAAGGAGAACCCTAAGGTGTGTTATTGATTTCTTCCTTTACCATCGTTATGTATCTTGACTTGTGATCCTTGGAGGGTTTTGCATGGTTTATTTTTGTTTCCGTTGCGCATCCATGAATCAAAACCCTACAGTGGTATCAGAGCCACAGGTCGTAGAGCATAAACGTGGTTTATGTGTTACGTTTTTAGTTGTTTTACACCTTAATTTGATTGTTTATCGCGTAAAACAAGACAAATCAAGCATGGGATGCAATTTGTCAATAATCTATCATAACAGGATCTAATTTTTGCATTGGGTGCATGAATTGGTGAGTTTGAGAAATTTTAGGAACTTAGATCTAGGGTTTGGGCATCCTTGGGGAAGAAGGAGTTCTTCCAAAACAAGGAAACAATCAAACTTGGGCACCAAGCAAGGGAGTTGTTTTGGAAACAACTCCCTCAAGGAAGTTCGGCCCCCCTAGGGGACCGCCCCTCTTGCTTGCCGCCCAAGATTGGTCTCCCTAGGGGCCGGGCGGCCCTAGCCCGCGGCCTAGGCGTGCGGGTTATGAGCCGGGCCGGCCCTAGGGCCTTTGTGGTTCACCTTATTGGGCCCGGGCAATTTGATTGTTGGGCCCATGGACCGTTTTAACCCTAGAAATCCTAAAATCAATTAAAATTGACCAAGCGCGTTAAAATTGGATTTTAACTGTTTATGTGCAAATCGCATGGTGATTGGATATGGCCTTAGGATGTGGTTTGATGTGGATGTTTAATTTTGTGGTTTGGTTTTATGGCCTGCGAGCTGATCAATTAATTGTAATAATTAATTAGGGTTTTATGGCCTGTGTGCCATTTTTTTTCTCAACTTGTGAGATTTATTTTATATAGTATAGAAGTTAGCTAGTGCTAGATCAAGTAGATTGTTAGCCAAGATTGAAGAAAAGAAGCCCAAAGCCAAAGAAGCCACAAAAGATGGAGCATGGAGCATGGAGCATTCCACATGACTATGAAGGATGGACCAAAAGATCAAGATGCATGGAGATGTGTTTGCTTTTAGGGTTCATAGATAATTCCATTGGCTTGGAATTATCTTAGTTAGAAAAGGCCATATCCATATCACGTTTAATTTCTGTTTTGTGGTTGTTTATTTTATTGTCTTATTATTTTGTGGTTGGTGTATGGATGATGTATGCAATTAGGATAATAAGATAATTAGACAACCCGGATCTATTATTTGGAGTTGTGCCCAAACTCAAATAGATAGAGTAGTTGATATTGATCAACAAAACAATTAAAATTGAATTTAAAATACCTCAAAATTCAAATATTGTGTTCTTTCCTTCTCGTTATTTAAACACTCATTATCATCATGATTTATCAAGTTCGTGCGTGCCAAAGCATGGCGACTTGGTTCATAATGATGGAATGCGATGGCACAAGCTAGTAATGTGCAATTGTTTAAATAAGAGGTTGAACACAACTGGGCTATTAATATGATTAAGAAACCTAGAGGCAATCAATTGGGATTATCCATATGGATGGATAAATAAGGAGTTATTTTCCCAATTGAAGCAAGAATTGCATAAGGGATGCAATTGGAATTGTTCCTACCTAAAGTAGTCAAATTATGGGTGACTTGCCAAAGCAAGCTTATAAGGAGATGAAACATGGATCTTGGCCCACTAGAAAATATAAGGATATTTTCCGCATTAATATCTTGAGGGTTATTAATCCGTAGAAAAATAGTGGGAGCTATATTTGATAAGCTAGCCATTATTGAATATAGTCAAAAAATTCACAAATACTAAAACTTGAGTATTTTCCTTTTCGTAGAATTCCAAATGGCAAACAACTCATCGAGTTCACAACATTCCCTACGATCTGTCCTTGAGAAGGACAAGCTCTCTAGACCAACTTCTTTGATTGGTACAGAAACTTGAGAATCGTTCTCAAGCAAGAAAAGAAACTGTACGCAATAGAAGAGCATGTTCCAGCAGGTCCACAGAACCAAACACCTGCAGCCCTAAAGGCGTATCAGAAGCGTGTTGATGACGCTAATGATGCGGCCAGCCTTATGCTATGCACCATGATTTCTGAGCTTCAAAAGCAACACGAAAACATGAATGCTGTCGATATGATCGAGCATCAGAAGCAGCTCTTTCAAGAGCAGGCAAGGGTTGAGAGGTATGAGGTCTCTAAGGCATTGTTGAAGTGTCATCTGGAATAAGGGAACCCGGTGGGACCCCATGTACTCCGTATGATCGGGTGCTTGGAGAATCTCGCCCGACATGGGTTCCCGGTCGGCCAAGAATTGGCAACCGATCTCGTGTTGCAATCGTTGCCCGAGAGTTATGGACAGTTCATCATGAACTATAACATGAACGAGATCATGAAACCATTGCCTGAGTTTCTCAATATGTTGAGGACAGCTGAACAAAGCATCAACAAGGGTAAGGGCAAGGCCATTATGATGGTGCAGAAAGGAAAGGGCAAAAGGTTTGCCTCATCCTCCAAGGGCAAAGTCAAGTCAGTTGCCAAGTCCAAGGAACCTACCCTTAAGCCTATTGGTGGCATTGCAAAAGGTGTGACTAAAGGTGAGTGTCACTACTGCAGTCAGCCTGGACACTGGAGGAGGAACTGCCCAAAATATCTGGAGGACAAGAGGCTTGGAATAGTGATTCCACCACCATCAGGTATTTTTGTTGTAGATGTCAATTTAACTGTCTCTACATGATGGGTATTAGATACTGGATGTGGATCTCACATTTGTCGAAATGTGCAGGATCTAAAGAGAAGTAGAAGATTGGCTAAATGGGAGATAGATCTGCGCGTTGGGAATGGAGCAAAAGTTGCTGCGTTGGCCGTGGGCGTGTGCGAGCTATCTCTGCCTTAAGGATTAGTTTTAGAATTAAATAGTTGCTATTTTGTGCCTGCTATGAGCAGAAACATTATTTCTATTTCTTGTTTGGACAAGGAAGGTTTTATTATTTCAATAAAGAACAATTGTTGTTCCTTTTATTTGAATAATATTCACTATTTTAGTGCGCAATTATTTAATGGGCTGTATGTCCTTGATCTAAGAAATCCTGTCTACAACATTAATACCAAGCGGATTAAAATAAATTATTTAAATCCTGTTTACTTATGGCACTGTCGTTTAGGCCATATAAACATGAAACGTGTATCTAGACTCCATAAGGATGGACTACTATACTCATTTGATTTTTAATCATATGAGACATGTGAGGCTTGTTTATTGGGAAAAATGACAAAGTCCCCTTTCAATAAGAAAGGTGAGAGGACTAGTGAGCAATTGGCGCTCATACATACCGATGTGTGTGGGCCATTTGCCACGCCTGCCAGGGGTGGTTATGTCTACTTCATTTCATTTACTGATGATTACAGTAGATATGGATTTGTGCACCTTATGAGGGCAAAGTCCGAATCCTTTGAAGTGTTCAAAGAATTCAAGAATGAATTAGAGAAGCAACTTGGCAAAAGTATCAAGGCTCTACGATCGGATCGTGGAGGAGAATACTTAAGCCAAGAGTTTGACGACTATCTTAGAGAGTGTGGGATCGTGTCCCAACTCACTCCACCCGGAACGCCACAATGGAATGGCGTGTCCGAGAGGAGGAATCGAACCCTATTAGATATGGTTCTATCTATGATGTGTCAAACCGATCTTCCATTATCATTTTGGGGCTACGCTCTATTAAGTGCAGCTTTCACCATTAACCATGTTCCATCTATATCAGTCATGAAGACACCATATGAGATGTGGAGTGGGAGGCGTCCCACCCTGTCGTTCATGAGGATTTGGGGCTGCGATGTCTATGTAAAGCGTTTACAATCAGACAATCTAGGGCCGAAATCGGATAAGTGTAAATTTGTGGGGTACCCTAAGGAAACTAAGGGATACTACTTCTACAATCCAACCGAGAACAAAGTGTTTGTTGCTCGGACCGGCGTGTTTCTAGAAAGAGAGTTTGTCTCTAAAGAAGCAAGTGGGAGGACTGTAGAACTTGAAGAGGTTCAAGAACCACAAATCGCTGAACCGATTATGGAACATGAACAGGAACTACAAGCAGTTGTGGAGCAACCTGTTCAGGTAACACAAGAGCTTCGTAGATCTAGTAGAGTGCGCCAGGAACCCGAGAGGTATGGGCTTCTCGTGACCGATTCCAGTGACACGATGCTCATAGATGATGAGCCTACTACCTATGATGAGGCCATGAATGGCCCAGACTCTCAGAAGTGGCTAGAAGCCATGAGATCCGAGATGGAATCCATGTATACCAACAAAGTATGGACTTTGGTGGAACCACCCGAAGGGGCGCGTCCCATAGGATGCAAGTGGGTCTTCAAGAAGAAGATCGACATGAATGGTAATGTGATTACCTATAAGGGCCGATTGGTGGCTAAAGGATTCAGACAGATTCATGGTATTGACTATGATGAAACCTTTTCACCAGTCGCTATGACCAAATCCATCCGAATCCTACTTGCAATTGCAGCATACCACGACTATGAGATTTGGCAGATGGATGTCAAAAAAGCATTCCTTTATGGGAATCTCATCGAGGACGTGTATATGATACAGCCGGAGGGTTTTGAGGATCCAAAGCAAGCCAACAAATTCTGTAAGCTGCAACGATCCATTTATGGATTGAAGCAAGCTTCTAGGAGTTGGAATCGACGTTTTGATGAAGTAGTCAAAGAGTTTGGCTTCATCAGGAACGAAGATGAGTCTTGTGTCTACAAGAAGGTTAGTGGGAGCTCTGTAGCTTTTCTGGTCTTGTATGTGGATGACATACTACTCATTGGAAACGACGTTCCCATGCTGCAGTCTGTTAAAGATTAGCTAGGGAAGTGTTTCTCAATGAAGGACTTAGGGGAAGCAGCCTATATACTCGGTATAAAGATCTATAGAGATAGATCTAAAAGGTTGCTAGGCCTAAGTCAAAGTACATATATTGACAAGGTGTTGAAACGGTTCAACATGCAAGATTCCAAGAAGGGATTCTTGCCCATGTCACATGGAATCACTCTTTCGAAGATTGGTTGTCCTTCCAATGAGATTGAGAAGGAACGCATGAGCAGAATACCCTATGCCTCGGCCATAGGATCTATCATGTACGCCATGTTATGTACTAGACCAGATGTGTCATATGCCTTGAGTATAACAAGCAGATACCAATCCAATCCAGGTGAGAGTCACTGGATTGCAGTCAAGAACATCCTAAAGTACTTGAGAAGAACTAAGGATGCTTTCTTGATATTTGGCGGTGAGGAAGAGTTGCGTGTAAGGGGTTACACTGATGCAAGTTTCCAAACCGACAGAGATGACTTTAGATCACAGTCGGGATATGTGTTTTGCCTGAATGGAGCAGCGGTGAGCTGGAAGAGTTCCAAGCAAGAGACGGTAGCTGATTCTACAACAGAGGCTGAGTACATTGCTGCAAATGGCGCAGCAAAGGAAGCTGTTTGGATCAGAAAGTTTTTTTCTGAACTTGGTGGGGTCCCTAGAATTGCGGATCCAGTCGAGTTGTTCTGTGACAACACTGGGGCGATCACGCAATCAAAGGAACCAAGGTCGCACCAGAAGCCCAAGAACGTGCTCAGGAAGTTTCATCTGATTCGAGATATTATCGATAGAGGAGACGTTCGGATATGCAAGATTCCTACAGATGAGAATCTGTCAGACCCGCTTACAAAGCCGCTCACGCAGTGGAAGCATGAAGGGCACACTAGGCGTATGGGCATACGAGATGCGCCAGATTGGCTCTAGTGCAAGTGGGAGACTATTGGAATAGATGCCCTAGAGGCAATCTAGTTTAGTATGAATTTATTTGTGTCTAGAAATTCATTTATTATTTATTGGATATTTAATATAATAAAGTCCTTAGATTTACAAATGTGTTGTTTATCTTAAATATCCCTAGTCCAGTATAATGATTAATGGGACAATCATCTATAGACTAGTATGGGGTTGGATTGATATGGAGACATCACGATCCAACACATAGGTGTGCATTAGGGGTAATGTTGCACTGGATTGACCCATCTCCGAGAAGGCTACATACACGTTATGTTGAGTCACAAGCGCTTCTCGCGGTGCAATGGTATTGTCATCCTTAGACTTGAAGTCACTAGATATTCTAGTTGTGGATTATTGTGATTTTGGTAGCGTTAAACGCTACACCATAACTGGGAGTTATAAAGGCATGTACTGGATACAATAAGAAGCAATCTTAGAGATCGTAGTGGACGTAGATAGAATTTGTCCCTCCCACATAACGGGAGCAAATATCCTAGGCCACTCGAGGGATAGTGCTTATAGAATGTCTGGCCAGACTCAAATAAATCAATATGGGATATTGATGTTATTTGCACGAATAAGGCTATTCCCATGGATCGAGAAACTATGGATTGAATATACGAGTGTGACTTGTACGTCTCGTGTCCAATCCGGATATAGAGACAAAGGGATGAGACAATTACTTGTACAAAGGTTGTCAAGATGACTATTCTATTAGTTGGCTAGAATGGATATTTTGCTAGAAACCGCTCCATATTAGCAAATAGTTGCTACCAACTAGATAGAACCTATGGGGTCACACGCTATATAGAGTTGAACTAGATTTGTGAATTAATTAATTGGATTAATTAATTAGAAGGATCACTTTGCGAAACCTTGCAAACTTGGTAGGGACTAATTTGCAAGGAAGGGACTAAATTGAATTCTAGTAGGACTAGAATAAGTCCTTTAGGTAGTTGGCAAGGAGTTGTTGGACTATATAAAGGACCTTCCTTCCTTCCTTCCCACAAATTATGCTCATTATTCAACATAACAAGATTTGGAGAGAACAAAAAGGAGAGAGAGCAAGCAACAAGAGGAGCCCGACCGCCCCTCTTGCCGCCGCCCGTCCCCGTCGGCCACAAGGAGGCCGAGAGCCCCCTTTTTGGTCTCTTTTTGCGTGATTCTTCTTCCTCTTCCTCTTCCGGGCTAGCACCAAGGACTTGGGAGATCTAGGATCAACTCTAGGCGTGGATCAACCATAGAGAACGTGACACAATTCGCGTTTGAAGTCATCAAAGGAGAACCCTAAGGTGTGTTATTGATTTCTTCCTTTACCATCGTTATGTCTCTTGACTTGTGATCCTTGGAGGGTTTTGCATGGTTATTTTTGTTTCCGTTGCGCATCCATGAATCAAAACCCTACAGATTGATGCATGTGCTTAAGGATAATCTCACCAAGGCCCAAGAAAGAATGGTGTTGTGTGCCAATGAACACATAATTGATTGAGAATTTTGCACATGCGGATTGGGTATTCTTAAAACTCCAACCTTCTAGGCAGACTTCTGTACAACTAAGAAGCAACTACAAATTATCAGCCATATTATATGGAAAATTCTTGGTATTGAAGAGAATCGGCAAAGTTGCCCACAAGTTACAATTGCCTGATCACTCTAAATTGCACCCAGTTTTTCATGTGTCTCAGCTCAAAAGAGCCATTGGCCAACGCCAAGGTTCAACCACATTGTCCGCGATGGGTCCTGATGGCCAATTTAGGTGGAAGCAGTGGCCATTTCAGATAGAAAGTTGGTTAAACAAGGCCATCCATCCACTGTCATAGTGCCTGTTCAGTAGGAAAAACTATCACGCTCTTAAGCTACATGGGAGGAAAACTTGCAACTCCGAGCTCAACTTCCATCATTTCAATCGCGAGGGAACAAAATCGTTCAAGAGGGAGGCGACTATCATGAATCAATTGTGTGTTAAACCCAAATTCCGCCCGGTGACCAAATTGTTGCCGCTGATTAGGTAATCTGAAAATTACAATGACAAAAGGAATGACATTGTCTAATAAAGCCACGAAGGCGACACCTCAGCTCAACAAACCTATTATGATTGGTCCACGTAGCCTGGCTGTTGTCACGCACCTCCAATTGGCGGGGAGTCGGTTAGGAAGTTTAGATTATTAAAGTTCCACCTCGTTTCTTTTGTTATTTCTATTTCCGTCGCTACTTATATAAAGGGGTAAACATTGTAATTTGAAATCATTCTGAATATTGACAAACAATTCCCTCATTTATCTCTTTTGTGTTTCAGTTTCCCACTCTTCTCTTCTCTGATCCAATCTCCTCTCTTCTCGACGTAAAAATTGACCATACTCCGATCGCCTCAGAACGTTTCAACACCGGACTCTTCTCAAAGGGTTTCCAATTTGAGTCCTGATTTCAACCGATTTGGTTGTCTCTGGTTTGAACTAGGTGTAATAGAGATTTGTATCCTGTTCGAAAGTGAGTTTTTGAGGTTCATCAATTGGTGCTTGGATTTGTAACTGGTCATGTTAATCAGGTTTCCTACGATGTTTAAGTTTCCGTTGTAGAGAGCTTTGGGAATAGTTGAGAGGAGAACGATGTATTCGACGACGATGTAATATCGTTTAAGCTATGACCTTGATACATGTATTAGTTGATAGGAGAATGATAGTGGTTGAGGGCTTGAGGGCCGAGTTCGCCAGCTTTTTATAGAAAGCTGGATGGTGGTGAAGGCAGTAGAGTGAGGCCGCAGTGGTTGAACGAGGCGGCCGTGATGGTTGGCGGTGATGAGGATGGTGTTGTTGGTTTTACAAGAATATAGGCAGAATATAGGGTCGTAGTGCAATTATAGTAAATATTGTGTAAAATAGCCTGATAAAAGAGATATATGTACCCGGTGCAATTTTGCCAACTACAAAAGACAAATAGTAATTAAAAATGCAGTTGGATACGGGGAAATTTAATCTAATTTGAAGAAGAAAACACAAGTCACATTAAAGTCTCCACTAATTCCATCCCCTATTCAGTTACATCCTTAAAAAACCTAACGCACCAACCAAGGATAGAATGATATACACTGCAACCGCTCACTACCAAACCGAACCGACCCGGATTACTGAACCCGGTTTAGACCTAACCTTCCCTTCCTGCATTACCCTAATTTCATTCCCCTACTTAACTTTCTCAACTACTACTAACCTACTAATATTTTGCTTTCAAAACTTTGAACCGGCTGAGTCAACTCGGGGACGGTTTCTTTCTGCCGCCGCATCTCCAGCACTTTCCGGTGGTTGTTCGAGTGGACCTCACTTGAGAAAGTCGGGCTACAGGCCGGTCTATACTCCGGCAACAACCGACCCGACTTGAACCGGACCCCACAAGCGTTACACAGCGTTTTCGGCCCGAGTGGCCCGGCCCGCCACTGCGGGGTCTTCTGGACGAGGCAGTGAGTGCACCGCCGTGGCTGCTGCTGAGGGGTTCCGGCGCCGGCGCTGGAACCGGCACCGAGTACTTGTTTCCTCTTCTTGGGTTTCTTGGCCGCCGGCGGAGGCAGTCTGAGGAACGAGTCGGCGGTTTGACTCGGACTAGTGTAGATGAGCCATGGGTTGGAATGGGTGGTTGAAGACGTCGACGAAGAGGAGGAAGTCGCCGCCGAAGACGACTCAGTCAGTGAAGAGGAACCGAGTGACCAGACACGGAACCCGGTCCTGGCCCGCTTGCTTCTCGCCTTGGTTTGGACCGGAGTTGCGAAAGTCGACTGCTTCTGGACCGGAAGTGCCGGTTCAGCGGCGGGTTTCGTCGGCAATTTGTTGACGGGACAGGTGAGTGAGTATTCTTCCGAGAAGGAATCCTCCACGAAATGAGACAGCCACTCCAAATCCGCCATATCCTCCGCCTGTAAAAAAGGCCCAATTTTCGAGTCACACATCTCAAACCCCAACAAAAATTGAACAAAATTAAGGGAAGAGAGAAAGAGAGAGAGAGAGAGAGAGGGGACTCACGGGAATGGTGAGTTCAGTGCAGGGGTCTGAGGAGGAGTCTTTGTTGTTGTTGTTGTTCTTCATCGTCTCTTCCTTCACTTCTTTGTTCTTCACCGTCTCTTCCTTCACTTCTTTGTTCTTCACCGTTTCTTCCTTTTCGTGCTCTGTTTCTTCTTGGTCCTCTGCCTCCTCGAAGAACTCGTCTTTGGAGAAATCAAGGAGGTCGTCGACAAAGAAGTCGTCGTTCTGGGTGTTGACCGTCGTCCATAAGTCGTCCAAGAGTCCTCCGGCTTGTTGGTGTTGGTGGGTCTTCTTCACGGTCATCTCTGGCATGAAACTGCTCTTCAACGCTCCTTCAACGCATTCCATTCCTTGTTCAACCTAACCCGCACAAAACCCCAGAAAAGTTAGGCAAGAAACAGAGCAAGATATATGAAAAAAAAGTGAAAAAAAAAGGGAATTTGAGAGAGGGGTTGTGAAATTGAAACTGAACCTGAAGAGGAAGAGAGATGTGAGGAGGACGAGTGGTGGGAGTGGGGGTGAAATGGTGGAAGAAAAGGGGATGGTGAGTTCGGTAAAGCATTGAATGAGAGAGCTTTAAACGTACCTCTGCCTAAAATACAGTCTCAAAAGTGCCCGTTTCTTATTCTTGTTTCTCTCTCTCTCTTTATCTCTCTCGTTTGCGTATCTAATGCCATCTCTGGTACGTACGTATTTATAAATCCCTGTACTCTGTACGTTATAAAATCAAAAAGAGCTTTTCGAGGGTAGTGGTGAAGAAGAAGAAGAACCATACATATCCGTAATTAATTAGAGATTTTCCACATCATTTAATTAATTAATTAATTTTTTGAGCTAATTAATTATTTAATTAAAATATATGTGTTTTTTTAGAAGTATATATATGTGTTTTTTTTAATAAAATTAAATATATATGTGTTTAGATTTCATTCCGGTCAACATTTTATGTGTTTAAATAAATCACTGTCACTTTTTCTTAAAAAAAAATAAATCACTGTAATTTGTTTTTTTTTGAGAGACATAAATTGTTAGTAACTTGTGTGACATTGATAAATGATGTATTTATAATGATAAACGATGTTTAATTAGTTAATATTTATTCCTTAAAAAAGTAATTAATAATTAATTAAATATAGTATTTTATGTGTTTTAATGAATTTGGGTAACTTTTTTTTTCTTTTTTTTGAGAAATTATTTTGTCGTCAACGGGCTTGAACCCGTGACCTCATGCAGGGGCTTCCAACGCTCTACCACTTGAACTACCACCCTAGCTGCAGTAACTTTTTTTTTCTGAGAGACATAAATTGTTAGTAACTTTTAAGACATTATTTTTTAAATGACTTTTGTGACATTCATAAATGATGTATTTGTACATTCAAAAAATAAATGATGTATTGACAATGAGAAAGATATTGTTGTGTATATTTTTTAAATATTACAATCAAATAGTTTCAATAATATATCGTACACTAGCCTACGTCATACATGAATTGAAATGGTTTACAGATATTATTACGTCTAATTTTGCATTTCTTTGGATAAGAGTTGCTTGTTACTACTTGTTAGTGTGCGTTTCCAGTCAAACATCGAATTTAATTGCCTTATTTGTGAGGTTGTTTGTCTTTTGAAATTTCTACCATTAACTTTTCAAGATATCTACTTAGGTGATTATGGCTATTTAAAGTTTCTATTTATGTCCGTCTCGTAAAGGAAAAATCACCACTTAATGTTCAAAATTTGAAAAGTAGGTCATTTAGGTTAGTATTTTTCCAGAATGCGAATCTTTTAATAGTATTATTTTGTACATAAATATAATTAATTGATATAAATACCGAGTTAAGACATTTTTTCCTTTATTTATTTTATGATTTGTTTATTCGAAATTGTTAAAATGCATTAATTTTTTTTTTCTAAAAATATTGCTGTAACTTTTGTAATATTGATAAAAATGATATAATTACCTTTGGTCAAGTTTTATTTCATTTTAGTGGAATCTACATCTCTACATAATAAGCTGCTATGGGGAATAAGCTATCCCCAAAATGTGACATATGGAACAACTTATCTTCATCTATATAATAAGTTGTTAAAGGAAATAAGTCACTCTCAAAATATGACATATGGAATAGCTTATCCACACTATATCCTATGAACTAAATACGTCGTAATATGATAATCTCATACATAAACAGTTTATGAAATTATCATATTTTTGTTGTGGTCGTGCCCTCAGGCACGAGATATGAACTATTGCATAAAATTTATGCTTACTCCTACTGTCATAATTGGTGTTTCGCTATTTTCAACTCAACCGATAATTTAAACAGTGAGGACTTGTACAATTTAAGTTACTGGCATTGATTCTTATATGTCCCGTCATATTGTGTTTGTAAGTTGAATCATTTTTCTTTTAAACTTTAGGTTACTTGCGCAATTCTTACATGTCCCGAAATATTATATTTTGCATCCCTCTTATTCAGAGATTGAAGAAGTGAATAAAAAAAAGGAGTAAAAATAATTTCCTCCCCTTCATTCTGGGTTAAATACCATTTAGTCCCCTGTGATATGAAAAATACCATCTCGTGCCCTGATTACGGAAAACCGTAAGACACGTACGACTCTTCTGTCATGTTTCGTCCATAAAGTCGCTTTTTAATTCTTTTTACTACTTGCCCCTTTTTCTTGATGTTTTTGGTGTTCATGTTCTTGTGTGTTCTTGTTCTTTGTGATTTTTTTCACCATCAAAACCAACCAACAAATCTTCAACATCCTCCATCACAGCCCCAGATCAAACCCAACCAATAAATCTTCAATGTCATTCATCTATATCAGACCCAACTTCATCATATCTGATTCTCAAGGATTGTAATTAATGTTTTACAATCCTAACAACTCTTCCACAAACAATCAAAAACACAAACTTACTCCTTTTCAGAAAATGAAAAGAAGAATGCGAAGAAAACCAAATCAAATCAAATGAAAATTCAGCGATCATCACCTCTTCACAACAACCAACATTTGACTCAACACCCAATAACATATTTTCGTTGTAAAAAATCACATAAGATACTACAATTTAAACTTGGGAGTCTTTCACTAAGCATATGTTCATCCTTCAACATATATGTGCCACTAAGAGTACAATTCAGCAATACGTCAATTAGGGGTGAGCAGGATTCGCCCAAATCGGCCGCTCCAAACCGATTCGTCCTAAACTGGTCTTTATTTATCACCCGTTCATGCTACTTGATTGATTACGATTATAGAATTACAAACTCGAACATACTTTGGTTGATCATGATTATGGAATTAGTAAAACTGTTTTAATTCGGTCCGGTCCGATGTAAATATCACAAGAAAAAATTACATATCTTAGTTAGATACACCGTCCGAAATCAAGTTTTATAGGTTATGTTTAGTTTGGATATAAAAAAGAATAGAGTGATTTTAGGTTGAACATTCTCCAACCCTTATCTATTGGGTCTGGGTAAAATTTTCGGCAAAATTCGGCCAAACCAGTCTGTGCTCACCCCAAGCGCTGAATATGTCATGTACATAGACTTAAGTTTTCAAGCGATTTAAAATCTTTTGAACCCGTCTAAACCCGGCCTAATCGGTCCGAGTCGAAATGCTTGATTGAGTTTGTTGACCACTTGATTGGGTTTGGGTATCGATATGATCGACATGCGATCATTGGGTTGGGTAGGAAACACAGCCTTCACCTGCTCAACCCGGTTCATGCTCTGCCCTAACGTCAATACCCAAATCATGGTCAACTTTTGATGTAGAACTAATTCTTCACCACCAGTGACCCGCCGACCAGGAGAAGGATGAGCTCGGCCTTGAGATCCTTCAACTCATCCAGCCAAATTGTATTTTTCCACACCACAGGGGACCAAATGGTATTTAACTTATAGTTGATGGGAGGATATTATCTTTTACTTAAAAAAATTGTTAGCGTACTTTCATTTTCCATTTATTCTAATTATTGATTAACTTTCCGAAATTACCCTTCAGGCATAATGATGATTCATGGTTGGAGGACATGGCATGCCTTGGAAGGAAAGAGAGATAAAGCAAGAGAGACATGAGGCCAGCTTTTTGTCGTTTGATGAACTAACTGAAATGATTCTTCCACCACCTTGACTGGACACTGTGAAACTTGCCACTGAATGTAGTTAAGTACATATGTGAGGGGCAATTTTGTCCATGTTTTACGCAATAAAGTTTACGTCAAGAAACCGTATAAAGTCGGACGAAATACGTATAAGTGTTAAGAATGAGAAGTAATTGAGAGAAACAATAAGGAGAAAACTTATTGATGTGTATTATTACTCCAACCCTAAGCCTCCTTATATAGGCATTAGGGTGGGCTCACGGGCTAAATACAATACAATACTTGGGCTTACTATTTGTGGTGGATATTCACCAATAGCCCATGTTATATTTCATAACACTCCCCCTTGAATATTCACCACAACTATGCCTCATTAAAACCTCGTCATAGAAAACCCAATGGGAAAAAACTATGACTAAGGAAAAAGAGTACAACAAGTGGTTTCTATTTTGCTAAGTAATTGAGATGAAATTCTTCAGGAATTTCTCAAAAGGATCTTTGCCGCCTCATTAAAACCTTGCTTGGAAAAACCCGGTGGGACAAAACCATAGCGAAGGAAAAAGAGTGCAGCATCCTAGCTTCTTGATTGGACCTCCCCCTCTTTCCAACATCCTTTTACCTGAAAACAAATTCATTCAAAAGAACAAGAGACTAATAATAACAATATAACTCATGTGAATATAGTAATTTCATATGAACGTAAAAATAAATAAAAATGCATATACATGTATCCTACTCGCGAGTGTAAATTGCTTCTGGCAATCAAAACTTTCTCACGGGTATAAACCCTCCATGAGTGTAACAAATTGTGAATCGTACGATCGTATTGTAACTAACATCTTTTGTTGTTTAGTAGTCCCCCCAAACTAACAAATAGATTATCATCATTCTCCGTGAGATGATTTATGAGAATTTATTTTCCGATGATCCCATATCATTTTTCTCATTAATGGATCCCACGCTTACCAGCGGACATATAATCTCATTGTATCCCACGCTTACCAGCGGACATATAATCTCATTGTATCCCACGCTTAATAGCGGAAGTATATCATGGACTCTAATTTATATTTTGGGTGAGTACTTAAAGTACTATATGTTTATGTTCTTTGTATTCAAATATTAAATAACCCATATCATAGTCCTTGTATATGTCGACTCTATTTTGGCCAATGTATATGTAGTCAACATTTTTTCCCGTAAATCATGAAATTTGAAGCGCTTATAGTAATCATTGATTTTAGGATCATACATTTGTATTCAACACTTAAGGTACCTTGAGCTACTCCATGAGCTATAGCTACTCCATGAGCTATTTGCCTTTTCCAGGGCTATTTGTAATCCAACGTTGGTTTGATCCATATCAATGTTTTATTTTTATCCTCTCAAGATTTTCCTCGTAATCTTGTATTTTAAGAGCATTTAGAACTTTATCCCAAACAAGAATTGGATGCTTCTGGCATCATATTCCTCTTCTGGAGGATTTTAGCATCTGCACAAGTTTTTCATCAAACATCATTTATCCCATTGAATGTTTGGAATTTCATTGGTAAGCATCAAGTGTTATTCATGGAATCGTATCTCTTTATAATCACGTCATGCAATGCCATCAATTCTCCCCCTCATGACGTGAACACGGTGATTTGATAATTTGCATGTACCATTTTATTAATCTATAAAAAATATGTCATCAACTATGAAAAAATGAAAGAAGAATCATCGCAATTAGGTAATAAATGAGACATAGGATGTAATCCACAAACTCCTACTTAAATTATTAATTGAAAATTCTAAAAAAAACATAGTTCAAAATCAAATAACATAGTCTGAAATCATAAATCCTAATCTGGAACCAAAGACTGAATTCAAAAGCTAATATTAAACTAATAAATTTAAATGAGCTTCTTAGAAATTTGCATTATCTTCATCCACCGCATCAAAATCTCCCGTAGGTGCCATAAAATCACCCTCACTTGGTGCAAAGAGATCATCAACTTGAAAGTCTTCAAGCGGTTTTTCAAATTCAACATGATTTATCTCCAATTTCCCCTTCATGGAAGCCTTATAAAGATCAACAAGATGCGTCGGTGTGCGACAATTACGAGACCAATGATCACTTGCGCCGCAACGATGACATGGATTTCCTTGTTGGTGGCGTTCTCTATGTGCAATAACCGGTGCATCATCAAGTGTTTTCCCATTATCTCTTCCCATGTTGTCATGTACCCTTCCTCTTTTATTTGTATTTGAGGTAACTTGCCTTGGATCCTCACGGTGCCAAGTGCGATTTGCATCATGTCCACGACCTTGTCCATTTTCACGGCCGCGTCCACGCCCACGTCCATATCTACGTCCACGTCCACGACCACGTGGATGGCGCTGTCCATAAAAAACAGTAGCATTCGCTTCAGGGAATGTATTTTGACTCACTTCAGGGAGTGGGAGTGAACCAGTGGGGCGTTGTGCATGATTTTTCCTCAAAATTTCATTGTGACGTTCTGCTACTAACAAGCAAGAAATCAATTCAGAATACTTGGTGAATCCTTTCTCTCGATATTGCTGCTGCAGGAGCATGTTCGAGGAATGAAAAGTGGAGAGCGTCTTTTCCAACAAATCCTTATCAGTGATACTTTCACCGCACAGTTTCAATTCAGAAGTTATCCGAAACAATGCAGAATTATAGCTGCTCACTGATTTGTAATCTTGAAACCTTAAATTGAGCCAATCAAAACGAGCTTGAGGTAGGAGAACAAGCTTTAGGTGCTCATAGCGCTCTCTTAAATTGTTCCATAAGACGAGGGGGTCCTTAACAGTAAGGTACTCAGATTTTAGAACCTCGTCAATATGGTGGCGCAGAAAAATCAACGCTTGTGAGCGATCCTTCTGGGATGCTGCGTTGTTTTCTTTGATTGTCTCACCAAGATTCTTTGCTGTTAAATGCAACTCAGCATCCAAAGTCCACGAAAGATAATTACTGCCACTGATGTCAAGGGCGGTGAACTCGAGCTTTGTGATATTCGACATCTAAAAACAATAATTAATCTAAGTTACTAACTAATTTTGACAAATAATATAACTCAAAATAAATAAAGGAAAAAAAAATAATAAATAAACGCTGGATAAGTAATAACGAAAACAATGAACGTTGCTTATCCTCTTCAGGAGGGTGGATCATTATTCAATAGTTTAGATATCTCTTCAGGAGATTACTACTAATGTAGAACTTCAGGTTCTAACAGTCATAACTACAGGTTATGATTGATATTATGTAATATGTAACTTCGGGTACATATGACATGGCCAGATTAGCATCGATGGCGATTGCAAATCCTCTTCAGGAGGTTCGTTTTTGATCCAGAATTGAGAGAATAGAAGAATAAAAGTAGCAAAAAAAAATGCATAAAAATTAAATAAATTGCAGTAACAAAATATGACCTCTTCAGGAGGTTTACACGAAAATGTTGGACATCTCTTCAGGAGATGTAACTAAAATTATGACTTCAGGTCATAAAAGAATTGTCGCAACTTCAGGTTACGATTAATATTTCGTGTAATCCATAACTTCAGGTATGGATCATGACTTTTGCAAGTCTATTAGATACCTCTTCCGGAGGTTAAAATAAGTATATTACATCTCTTCAGGAGATGTAACTACCGTTATGACTTCGGGTCATAAAAATCATAAAGTTATCATAACTTCAGGTTATGATCAAACTTTCTTGCTCCATAACTTTGGGTATGGAAAACATTGAATATTTACGTTGATAGAAAAAAAAAACTTCACTTAATCGACAGTATTGTAAGCGTTCATAGTACATAATATTCATATAAACTAATCACTACACACAAATCTAATTAAAATAAACTTAACAATCTGTCAACTACAAAGTAATTGGTACTCTAGCCACAAAGTCATACTCTGAGAAGTTGGTAGTGAAAAAGTGAATGGCAATGAAAACCGTCCAATTTTCTTACTAGTTCATTATTAGGCACATGCACTTATATAAACTCATAGGTGACAGAGGGTACCTAACTAGGTGGAACTAGTACCAATACCATAGAAGAAGACAAAAGAAAACTTGAGGAAGAACTGACTTTTAGATTAAGAGACGTGAGATTGCCAAAAGGCTTGTATTGATCGTTTAAAATAATGTTTGATTTAGACTTGCAGACAAAGTAGAAAGCAAAGCAACAAAATAATATTTCCGATCTGGAATTTTTGATGGCTGCGAGATAACTGAAGTGCCATAAGACATCAAATTATCTTATGTCTTTACCCTACTTTTTTTCATGTACGAAACAAAGTTGAAAAATAGTACCTTTTGGTATTGAGATCTTCGGATTGCTCTCTAGAGCGTGCTGATAACGTGTTAAGAATGAGAAGTAATTGAGAGAAACAATAAGGAGAAAACTTATTGATGTGTATTATTACTCCAACCCTAAGCCTCCTTATATAGGCATTAGGGTGGGCTCACGGGCTAAATACAATACAATACTTGGGCTTACTATTTGTGGTGGATATTCACCAATAGCCCATGTTATATTTCATAACAATAAGAGGATTATACTACCGGATTTCAAGAAAATATGGTTTCTTTACTTTACCGGGTTCAACGCCGGGTCGCCTGCTCAAATCCGAAGTCATTTTTTGATTTTTCGGAGCCGGCCAAGAAACGTTCTTTCACGTGACTTGTTGTGATTGGATTGGTGGAGAGGTAAATGTGGTTGGTTGTTGACGTCCAATGCACTATCCTCATGGTACTTTATTCACTGTATTAGGAGCACAGTTACTTATCAAACAAGCGTTAAAACTTCAAAGCAAATGTTAAGGTCAATTTGACAAAAAAATAAAAATAAATGTTAAGGTCAATTAGAGCCCAGTGTTACCTCAAAAAAAAAAAAAAAAAAAAAAAAAAAAAAAAAAAAAAAAAAACAAAGAAAACAGTGTTAGATCAAGTAATCTGATATGAACTCCAATTCGACAAAGTGGGACGGTTAAATTGTAGCACTGCCTATTTAATTCGGAGCTCTCTTGTGCATTTGAAGGTGAAAGTTGAGTAAAAAGAATACTAAAGAAAAAATTGACATTCTTGATGTTAAAAGTTATATCATTTTAAATAACGAGTTGTTTAATTAAGTAGCTAAAGAACATGACATATCGTGTTAACAACTCCTTTCACTGTTTGGTTTCTAAGTGTGGTTTTAAAATAGTATTTGTGAATTATTCTTATCAGCGCCTGCGAACACAAATTATCCTTAAATTTGTTGGGAGTATGGAATAAGGAGATGGATAAGCATAACTTAGTACCCGTTGTTTGTTATCCCGTTATATTTTATTGTCCCGGCCTCCTCAAATTTGTTGATTAATTTATATCCATGTGGTATAAGCCCGTTAAGAAATATTCTAGTGTAAAAAATAAAATACACTCAAAATTCCTTTATCTTACAGTACAATCATATATTACCCCCAAAATTCAATATATCAATGATTTTAATACCTTATCCAAATGTAGAATGCAATAGACAGTCGTTAATTTATAATAAAAGGTACGAAGAAGCACATTTACGTACACATTTAGGCCTCGTTTGGGTAAGGGGACAAAAGTCACGAGAATTAGAGATATACGGAGATATGGGGTAGAATATAGTTGTGCTGAGATAAGGCATAATAAGTACTTTTTTATTCTCAAAGTTTGGTGTGAGGATCATATGAGACAAAATACGATACAATGATACACAATAGAGGATGAAGAACGACGTGATGTGATTTCTACTCACATCTACCTTTTATATAGGGATAGTATAGTCTTTTTTCAGCTACCACATTATCCCTTTTTTCATTATCCAAGATTATACCAATGTTCTAAGCAAAGCAGTGTGGAGGGGATGAGGAAATGAAAGTTGTACGCATTTATTATAACTCATCCAGACAAGAGATAAAGAGCTGAAGATATAATACTGTTTCTATACCCTCCATTTATCCTTTACCCAAACAAGGTCCTAATGTTGCCGGACGAACCTATATGTTTTTTCCCCATTTATTTTCAGTTCAAATAAAGGAAATGAGATTTTAAAATTTTGAAATTCGAAATGTAGGGGAGGGTGGGAGCGTAATACTTTTAAATAAGGGTGGCGCTTTCCCAATAATAAATGATGAGAGAGTAGTATAATTAGGGGATAGCGTTCCACGTGGAGCCTCGCAGTGCGGAGCCTACCCTTACATCAGTACTCTCCTTGACCAAACAAAGTGAGAATTCGCGCGGGTAAAAAAAGGAGTATAGGTTGTTTTACCACGCAGTAACTGGAATTTACAGAAGTGCCCCTGTGGTGAAATACTTAGTGCATGTTTGGCATCCCTGTTTTTAATCAACTTTGATTAAAAACAGGGTTGTTTTTTTAAACACATTTGGTTTGCATGTTTTTTTGCCTGTTTAAAAACAAAAACATGCTGAAAAACAGCTGTTTAAAAAAACAGCAAATGTGGTGTTTTTTTTGTGTTTTTTTCATACTAATGGTGTTTAAAGATATTTCAACTATGATTAGATGCAACAAATATCGAATATATGTCGGCATTGTACGTAAAAATTATTTTCAAGCAAATTAACATTGAAATTTAGTAATGTTGACAAACGTGTTTTTGATTTTAAACACTGCTTTTAAACGGATACCAAACAGTTTTTTGATTCTGTTTTTAAACGTGTTTTTTCGGTACGTTTTTTTTCCACTGTTTTTCTTGTTTTTAAACGGATACCAAACAGGCTCTAAGTCTTCGTTCATCATTTTCTTTGTCTGCATGAGTAAGTACGTAGCAGGAGGAGTCGTACAGTTTCATGATCTTTTGATAATTTGATTCTTCCTTCTCCTCTGCTGAGACAAATCAAATCACATCAAAGTAGAAGCAGGAGAAAAGAGAAGAGGAGGGAGGGAATCTTCTGAAGTTTTCAATGCCAGTTTGTGTAAGCAGTTGGTTTTTGGTACTACAGTACATCCCACAGCCAGATGGTTTTTTACTCTTTACTTGGTCTATTTCTTCTGTTTCTTCTTAACTTGATTTTTTCTTCTGTAGTCATGCCACTTTGGCACGGTGATTTGAATAGGAGAATGATATAATTTTTTTAATAATTTTTTTATGATGTTGTAAAGTTTACTCTACAGTACCTTGAAATATTACCAAATTCTTACATCATATTGCTAATTAAATCATCGAATGAAAGTGACCTGATCAATAGTGATAAAAGTGGGATTAAGAAGAAACAGAAGAAACGGAGGTAGTTCTTTACTCCATTGCCTACACGTTCTTTGGATTTCGGATATTTCAAATATAATCCCCTCACCAATCTGCCTCAGGTTAAGAATTTGGTAATTTCTTCACGGTGTCGTAGAGTAAATTTTGCTCTACAATACCACAAAAAATTATTAAAACTTAATCACTTAATGCATACCTTCATTATATCGAAACGCATTGCAGCCCCCACTTCTAGAATAAGCTTATTCCATTCTCCATTTGCAGTAAAACTTACTTATTGAATCTGGTAAAAAAGATCCGTCAAATATTTAACGTAATACTCGGTTAGTTGACGAAAAAGTCATTTTTATTACACTACTAGAAACGGACCAAAAAACGGCGAGATAATATTGCTGTACAAGACCATTTTCTCGCTGTTTAATTCGTAAACGACAAAAATTTGCTCGGCCGCAAGGTATTTTGACGTTAATACTCTACGGCAAGGAAAACCATCGCCGTAAAATCCCTCTCGCCGTATTTGATTTTATATATACGCGACATATATTCCATCTCGCAGTGTTTGGGCTTCCATATACGGCAATTTCTTTGTCGTTAAATGTTTTATTTTTGCAGTTTATGTGCTATATTTTACGGCAAAAATATAACCATATTAACTTATTCTTGTCGTCTTTGAGTGTTAGTTTGTACGACAAGTAAATCATCTCTCGTCATTTTGTTGCTAAGTAATACAGCAATTTTAAATCTCGCCGTATTTGAGGTATGCCCTGAAACCATTCCAGATCACAGCTGTAGGTTCCAACCTGTAGCTTTTTTTCAGGCACAACCAACACAAGTACACCTACTAAACTTGAAATAACACACAACACATTTCAAAAACATCAATATATTATGTGTCCACAAAATTTACATTGCCAAAGTTTTACCCCAAATGTACAAGTCCAGTACATTAAACGAAAACCTATACTCTGCGCATTATACCAAACCTATACTAGCTATCTATCTTGAAGTTGCAAAATAATACATCTCATCTTTCTGTAGCTAGCTTTACCTCTACCTGTATCTTCCTAAGTGCGACAAAAAAGCTTCGAAACCGCGGGCTCTGCCTTCACATTTGCGCGCTGTGCCATAATGTGCACATGCCAAAGACTGGATAAACCTAAACAATATAACAGTACATAACAATATTAAAAAATAAAGCATTTTAAGTTTATGGAATAAAATTGTATAGCACAGCCACATGTAGACATTTAAGATATTTTATGGTTTAAATTATCCGGTATATTTGGAAAGCACAAAATGCAATAATTTACTAGAATTATGAGATAAGATTCTGAGATGTTGGTTAGTTTGCTAAAATGAGGGCAATCCAACCCAACACTTGACGACAAACTAACCTGTAAATTCAATGTGCAGGGTTCGTTAAAGATAGCGACTAGCACAACGAACTCAACAATTGATAATTACCAAATGAGCACCCTTGAATTGGCTTTTCAACAAGAGAACATGTAATTGGAAACAGCATCAAAGAGCATGGGCACCTGCGGCACTGTAACGGCTCAGGATGATGTCACTTGTCAATTCGTTATGGCTTGACGTCGATCTCCAAAGTATCCTCGAACTTCATGAAGCGGATCATCTCGGTGGCTGGCCGATCCGCATAACAGACAGGGCCACTACGAAGCAACACCACATAATTGTAAATTCCTTGGTGATTGTTTTGTAGTGGCGCTGGTCTGTTATGCGCCTAGGCCAGCCACACAGCAGGGCCAGTTTATGAAGTTTGAGGATCGTTTGGATACGTCACCAAGACATGGTGGGGAACGGAGCATCAACATTAGCCAGAGCCATACCGGTGCCGCATTTGCCCAAGCTTAGTCATGCTAATTTTTCATTTCCATGTTCTCCTTGTTGAAAGGCGACTTAATGGGTGTTCGAATGGTATTTATTCAACATTTGGGTTGCAAAATCTAGCCACTTAACTGGAACCCTGGAAAAATAGTACAAAGACAAACTAAGAACTTGATTGTGAAGGAAAGCTCAATTTAACAGAAGAACAAAGATACATGTACACAGTTGTAGATAGTGCTTTCTAGACAGACAGATCTTAGCCACGTGGAGATCATCCAGCACACCTAGCTGTGCTCCACACACACTGGATCACCACCCGCGCTGATCCATGTGGGGGCTGCGAGACAGGGCCCTCGCATACCACCACACGGGACTTGTAGGGACTTATTGGTTTGGAGGCTAGAGTGAGCCATGTCGCGCGCGAGCGACAACCAAGCCCGCGCGCGACCTTTAGTAACTGCTTTGAGAGATTTATGGCACGAGCTCCATAAACCCGGTCAACCTCATAACGGTTCCGGTATACGCGGACGAAGTGCGTAACGGTTCCTATATACGCGGACGAACGTGCCGTTGTGGTTAAGCTAATTAAGCCGCCATTAATGGGCGCATTAACCCACTACAATGCTCACTTTCTCTGTTATATATAGGATCGTTAACCCTTCCATACAAGGACGAATCACCTGAACTACGCGGAAGATCTCTCTCTCTCTCGGTACTATTGTCTTACTCTCTCCCTACACACACCCTACTCTTTTTCGTGTTCTATCCCCTGCTCTTGGTGTATATTGAATCCTCCTCAAAGGATTCTCTCGTACACATTTGGTGAACCCGACGTGAACCTACCACTGCAAGCAACCATGTCTCATGAAGACGACGTCAGCAACAAATCTCCCTCCACGGAAACAACCTCGGGAGAGGAGACCCGTCACACTTCTGCGGCCGCCAGCGGGACTCCGACTTTGGAGACCTTGAGCGCCACTATCCAGAATTAGGGAAAGGCCCTCCAAGCTCAATCCGCACAGATGGATCGGATAATGTCCATCCTGGGAGCCCTTGCTCCGAATCCTACATCGGGTACTGCTGTCTCTCAGGGAGGGGGAACCTCTACGACCCAGGGAACTGGAGTAGTACCTACACCACCTAACCCTAATTCGCAAACCCCACCAGCAATGGTGCAATTTTCCTCTGTCCAGGGGCAAACGGCCCAAATACCGTCCCTTACCACACATATTCCCCAACCACCAACCGTGGCACCCAACATCTCTTCACAATACCACTTGCCTCCTCCGCCGGCACTGCTGGGCAACATGACTTACACCCAAAGCCCGACCGCGGCATATGTGTCCCCGCCGGCTACAACCCTTCCTCCTGCTGCTGGAGGGAGCGCACCGGAATATATGACATCGCTGCAGCTGCGCATAGAGACCTTCTTGGCTAATCAACCGTTTGTAGACACCTTTATTCCGAAGGTCGACAACGATCCGCCTATCCCACGTGAGATCTATCTCATGCCCAACCCCGCAAGGTATAAGGCTCCTAATTGGGACAAGTTTGAAGATGTCAATGGGAATGCCCACGAGCATGTTATGCGTTTCATCGATGTAATGGGACCATATGGGGCTGATCCCAAGTTGCTGATGCGCGAGTTCCCGAAATCTTTGGGAAATGTGGCCTACAAATGGTATAGAACGCTGGAGGCCGGATCTGTCAAAACTTGGGACGACATGGTTCAGAAGTTCTACACGAAATTCTTCCAGGTGGAAGAGAAGGTTACGATGATTCATCTCTCTTGTATGTATCAGAAGCGCGATGGAGTTACCTTCATCAAGAAGTTCAGGGCCAAATCCTTGGAGTGCAGGGATGAAGTGCTTGAGGGCAGGCTCGTGGAGATATGTCTGCAAGGCATGCGAGATGAGTACAAAGGTATGCTGATTAACCGACAGACTCCTACTTTTTCAAAGTTGATTGAATGCACGAAAAATATAGAGCCTATAGTGGAAAGGCAAAAGAAGAAGCACGCCCCTGAACGACCCTCAGGGGGAACCACTTTCAATATTGGAAGGTTTAGTTATAAGAGGGGGCGCGAAGCTGAGGTTAATACAGTTTCGCCGCACAAGCAGCCCAGGGTTACAAACTCAGATGCGCCGCCTCTACCATGCTCGATAGAGGAAGTGATTGACTTATGCAAACAGTGGCGTAAAGATGGAGTCCTGCCTCCGCTCGAAAGGATACCCTCTAAAGAGATGATGAGGGACCCGAAGTGGTGCGAATGCCACGGGAAAATTATGCACCCCACGGTTCTGCAAGAAACTTAGGCACATGGTGAGCCGAAAAATTAAGGAGGGCGAGTTGATTGTTAGCGACCAGAGGCAGGACGTCCGAAACAATCCGCTACCAGCCCATGCGGAGCAAGAGCCAAAAGGCAAAGAAGTAGCCATGATTGCGATTATGGATCTTGAAGAGATTGCGGAAGACGGTGTGCCTATCATTGCTGAAATTCACAATGATGAGGACTACAACATAGACACGGAGGATGAGCGTGCTGACAGGATGAAGGGGTCGCACGGGTTCAACAAGTTCTTTGACGAAATGAACTTTTTGGAGAAATGCCGGAAAGAAATGACAAAGGCGATTCTAAGGGCAGCAGAAGACTTCGAGGAAGACATCGTGGTCTCCAACAGAAAAGTTGTATGGGCGTCTCGCTCTACGAAAAAGGTTTTGACTTTCTCCTCAAGTGACAAGAAGACGGACTCGAGCCACCAGAAGCCCTTATAGGTAACAGCGGTGGTTAATGATGTCGAATTCAAGAGGGAATTTGTTGATGGAGGAGCAGCCGTCAACGTGGTGTCGCTCAACACTCTAAAGTTGGCAGGAATCCCGGAGAAGAAAATTGTCAGACGCCCGTCCCCACTGATGGGATTCGGGAGTCACTCCAGGATGACGATAGGATGGATTCGTCTGGGCATCCAGATAGGGAAAATCAAGTGTTCAGCCAAATTCTACGTCATTGATGCGAATACTACGTATCACATGATCATAGGGCGAGCTTGGATTCATCATTTCGACGCGGTCCCTTCAACAGCTCACCAGGTGATGAAGGCCATCTGGAACGACAGAGTAGTGGAGATACCTGCTTCGGTAAAACTCTTCACTCTAAATGAGGCGCACCTCACTGAAGCGGTATGGTTTAATGAAATGGCGGACGAGCAAACGCCAGGGCCATTTAACCCAACCCCTTTGCCTTGATGGGAAGACATCAAGGATCAGTCGCCAGCAGGAGTAATGGTGACGAGGGAGGATGCTAAGGAAAAGTGGTTCGCGCGCGAAGAGGCATCGCAGGTCGCCTACCAAAGGAAGAACGTTTACACTCTGAAAAGAGTTGTAAAACATGACCTCGCGGGCAAAGAGATAGAAAGCTTCTACTCCAACGGAAAGAAATGCTACCGCATATGAAGGTGCGCGGGGGTACCCCCATTCGTGAATGGGGATATCCCTGGGCCAATCAGTCAAATCGAGCGTGTCACGGAGGTAGTCAAGCCAACATCATAAGCTTTAGAGGATAAGCTGAAAGAAGCACCTGAATGCATAGAGGATAAGCCGAAACCCCAGAAGCAGGAATTGAAAGAAGTGTTCCTGAGCCCAGGCGAAGAAAAGAAGAGGCCCGTTTTTCTGAGCGCAGACCTCACAAGCGATGAGGAAGCAAGATTGCTGCAACTGCTGACTGAATACAAGGATGTGTTTGCCTGGGAATATGATGAAATGCCCGGTTTGAACACGAGCATCACTATGCACATGTTAGATGTTATCCCGGGATCTAAACTGGTAAAGCAAATTACGAGAAGCTTCAGGCCAGAGATAAATGTGAAAATAAAGCAAGAAATCGTCAAGCTGTTGACTGCCAGGTTTATCGAGCCGAATCATCACCCCACCTGGTTGGCTAACATTGTGCCTGTGGTAAAGAAGAATGGGCAACTTCGCATATGCGTAGACTTCAGAGACCTCAACCGCTTCTGCCCCAAGGACGACTTCCCGTTGCCCAACATCGATCTGCTCATCGATTCTACTGTGGGTCATCGGATGTTCAGCTTCATGGATGGTTTCAGTGGATACAACCAGATCAAAATGGACCCTGAAGATGCACGGAAAACCGCGTTCATCACGCCGCTGGGAGTCTTTAATTACACAGTCATGCATTTGGGCTCAAGAATGCGGGCGCGACTTATCAACGAACAGTCACGACATGATGCACCAGGAAGTAGAGTTCTATGTTGACGATCTGGTTGTCAAGTCTAAAGAGGAAGCGGACCATTTGGGGGATCTGTGAAAAGTATTCGAAAGATGCAGGAGTTTCCAGCTGCAGATGAACCCCATGAACTGTGCGTTTGGAGTGACCTCGGGAAAGTTTTTGGGATGCGTTATACATCGCCAAGGCATTGAGCCCGATCCCGCGAAGGTATCGGCTATCACTAGCATGACGGCACCACATAATCAAAGCACTCTGAAGACGTTTCTGGGGAAATTATCTTACCTGCGGAGGTTCATTCCAGCGATCGCAGAAATAACCTTTTGCTTCAGCGATCTCCTCAAGAAGAATGCTGTATATAATTGGACAGAGGAACATGAGGCCGCATTTGGCAAGCTGAAGGACCTGCTGACATCGCCAAGGGTAATGATCGCACCGCAGCTTGGTTCGCCGCTTTTGTTGTACCTGACGTCGACGAAGAAATCTATAGGGGCGCTTTTGGCTCAGGAATACGAAGGGCAAGAAAGACCGATTTATTACACTTCTCGCATAGTACAACCAGCTGAATCAAGGTACACAGATATCGAACGCCATTGCCTTGCCTTGTTCTTTGTGATAGAAAAGTTAAAACACTACTTCGCCTCGCACAAAGTTGTGGTGATTACAAAGAGCGACCCCATACGGTATCTCTTGACTCACACCTCTCCTTGTGGAAGGTTGACAAAGTGGTATATGACTATTTCACAGTATGACATCACGTGTGTTCGACCACGAGCAATCAAATTGCAAGCAGTGGCGGATCTTCTGGCACAGTTCCCAGATAACAGCTATGAGCCCATGATCGAGGAGGAACTGGAAGGACCTGAGATCTATGCAGTCGAGTTACCATATTGGACGCTTCATTTTGATGGATCGTCAACAAGGAAAGGTGGAGGAATTGGAATCGTTTTGACTAAACCAGATGGGGAGGTCATCCAAATGTCCACGAAACTTGATTTACCGATAACAAACAATGAAGCGGAGTATGAGGCTCTCATCGCAGGACTCCGTGCAGCCAGGGCACTGGAAGTAAGCAATCTGACGGTTATGGGGGATTCTAAGTTAGTCGTCAAACAAGCCTCAGGCGAGTACGGATTGAAAGAGGTAAATCTGTTACCCTATCGGACTTTGGTGCAGAAGCTGGTACAACAATTCTGCGATGTCAAGTATGAGCACACGCCTAGAGCTGATAATCGGCATGCTGATGCTTTAGCCACTCTGGGATCTAAAGTTAGTGCAGACAAATGCCCAGCGAGAATCTCAATAGAAGTGCGAACGTCACCGGCATTGATAGAGGATGCATGCGAGGATGAGTCCATGGATACCGAAGACTGGAGAAAACCGATATTGCATGCAATCGCCGAGGGAACGAGCAAAGAAAACTGGGCATCCACTAAAGGGTACTGCATACATGACAACGCCCTCTACTACAAAGGCCCAGGAGGAATACTCATGCGATGCCTCTCGCAGTAGGAGGGACAAGCATTATTGGAAAAGATTCACCAGCACACTTGCGGGGAAGGTGAGGTTTCGATTTATCAAAAGGCCCAAAGATACGGGATTCATTGGCCGGACATGTCCACGGCTGCTGCAATAGTTCAAGGAAATTTTGAAAGTTGTGCATTGATCAAGGACTCTTTAACAATCGCTTTGGTTGATGATGACGCGGACTGGAGAAAGCCACTTTTTGATTTTCTCACAGAAGGAATCGAGCCTGAGAAAAGAAAGGAAGCCGAGAAACTGAAAAGAAAGTCGGCTCGATATGTGGTACAGGAAAACATACTATGGCGGAGGGGTCATGAGGGTAATCTAATCCGATGCCTAGATAGCCAAGAAGCGCAAGAGGTAATGGATTTATCTCACCAAGTAGAGCATCAGGGGGGTGCAAAGCTATGCAGACAGCTCCTCACAGTTGGTTATTTTTGGCCCACAATGGAGTCAGGTTGCCGCACCAAAGTAAAGAGATGTCAGGAATGCCAATTTAAAGGCAACCTCGTACATGCCCCTGCCGTAGATCTACGCGCGTTGGGAACGCCATGGCTGTTCCACACTTGGGCTCTAGATTTTGTTGGCCCCATTCGACCGGCCTCACATGGGAACCAGTTTATCCTGACCGCGACCGAGTTGTTTACTAAGTGGGTGTAGGCAATACCGCTCAAGACAGCTAATGCGCTCGCGGTGGTCAATTTCGTTCAAGAAAACATCATATACAGGTTTGGAATCCCCAACACAATCCTTTCGGATAATGGCACCCCCTTTGTAAATCGTCAGGTGGCCACAAAGCTAGTGGAGTATAACATAAGGCAGGTCTGTTCCACTCCTTATTATCCAAAAGGGAATGATCAAGCAGAAGCAACCAACAAGACACTGTTAAGAATTCTGAGCAAGATGGTCGCAGATGATCACAAAAGTGGGCCAATTCTTTGAACATAGCATTATGGGCATATCGAACATCGCCAAGGACTCCCACAGGAGTCTCCCCGTTTCTTCTATGTTATGGAGCTGAAGCCGTCGTACCGGCGGAAGTAAAAGTCAACTCTGCGAGATTGGCCTTTCATGCATTATATGACAATCAACGTGATCATGACTTGATTCTATTGGAGGAAAAGCGTGAGCAAGCTAAGCGGGCTAACAAGAGGTATAAGGAGAGGATCGCTCGCGCATACAACAAGACAGTCCAACACCGAGATTTTGCGGTTGGGGACTTGGTCTTGCGAGCTTCAGATCATTGCATGCGGGAAGCAGCTCACCCAAAGTTCGGAGCTAACTGGGAAGGACCGTTCGAGGTTAAAGAAGTTTTTGACAGTGGTTAATGCACAATACAGAGGCTCCATGGGACTACCACAACCCCAATTCCGATCAATATGCGCTGGATCAAAAAGTATTATCCTTAACATCTCTCTTTACATACATTGGATTCAAATGTCTATTGGATTGTATGTCTAGTACTTCGATGAATTCATGCGTTGTTTCCTCCCATATGAGGAACTTGTAATCTTGCCTCTCCCATATGAGGGTGCCTTTAATAAGAGAATCCTCCCATATGAGGAACTTGTAATCTTGCCTCTCCCATATGAGGGTGCTTTTAATAAAAGAATCCTCCCATACGAGGAACTTGTAATCTTGCCTCTCCCATATGAGGGTGGTTTTAATAAAAGAATTCTCCCATATGAGTGGAATTTTATTAACTTAGTCGTCTCTTATCATTTTATTTACTTATTTGTTTATTTACACCAAAAGCCTATCTGCCTAGATAGCAGCCATAATATACGATCCCATGCGATCTAAAGCCTATCTGTCGAGATAGCAGCAATGTTTAAATACGATCTTAAGTGATCCAAAAGCCTATCTGCCTAGATAGCAGAGAAAGTAAAAAACGCCCCTATGCAAACAAAGCCTATCTGCCGAGATAGCAGCAATGTTTAAGCATGATTTTGACTAATCTACAAGCCTATCTGCCTAGATAGCAACAATAATAACAACGCCTTTGTGCAAGCAAAGCCTATCTGCTCAGATAGCAACAATATTGAATCATGATCTTAACTGATCTGTAAGCCTATCTGCTTAGATAGCAAGCAATAGCAACAGCGCCCCGTGCGTTGCAAAACTTATCAGCTTGAGGTAAAGAATTATTCAGGCAATATCCGAATGCAAAACGCGAGAGAAAGCATAACTTGTTTCGTCGTATAGCAAACACGCATGCGACATTACAATTTATTGTATCAAACAGAAACATCAAATATCAAAAAGTATTTCATTAACAGTCAAAAATGACTTACAATTTATCTGTCTAGATAGCAGCTTCAAGCAAAAGCTCATACGTACTAAGAAAAATCTTACTATAAAACGAACGACCTACAAATGCTAACAAAAGCTATGCGACACTATCGTCGAGGTCCTAGATCTGAACATGGCTCTTGATTGGTCTTCTGCCCAAGAGATATGCCAGATGAACCTCATGTCCTGGTGGATGCGGACGTGAAGAACAAGTGGAGAATAGCACCTGGGGCAGAAAGCTTATTGTGCAGAGGGACGAGCGCCATGGCTCGTCACACGTTGTTCAAAAACATGGAGGCAAATAGTTCTCCTCCAGGAAAGCTAGAGGAGAAACACTCCATTCATTACGATTCGGTAAAAAGGTCAGTATGGAACTGCGCCTCGCCTGAAGGCATTCAGAGATATGACCTGCAAACATAATAGACAAAGAAGAATCTTCGCAGAAGCATGATGTATTATGTAAATCCTCTTTAAAGTGATCATGTAGATCGGTGAGCTTTATAAAGAAGATATTGGGAGCTATTTTTATGGAACAAGGCACAAACTCAGGTTTCACAACTTGAAATTGCCATGAATCAACAAAGGACAAGCAGTGATGCCAGCAGTCGTAAGGACTCATGGCAAGCCACATTTTGGGATGAAGAACCCAAGCAGCAAGAGGCAGGGTTTATATAGACTCTATGGGGACTCTTTAGTTCCCTGGCTGAGTCAGCAAAGCTTGGGAAACGAGTAAGAATCAATTACTTACGTCTCAAAAGAGGTAAAATTCAATTACCCTACTAAAAGCTATGACGATTCGGTGGCACGCCCTAATTAATGACGGAAGGTCATAATAAGGATGGGCTTCCCAAGGAAATCGTGCTTATCTAATAAATCATTAGCGCAAAAATCAAGGCAGATACGTCACCATGTGACGTCATAATTGATACGCATCAAGATATGAGTGCAAATCCTCAAAAGGGCAAAATGGGACATAGAGTTTCAAATAAAAAAAGGGGGAGAAGCACTAGCATTACAATGACATTTTTTTTTTTAAAAAAAAACAACTATTTTTGTTTCTAAAACAAATCCTTGATCAAAGGATCTTCTGGAGAGAACGAGAGCGATGCCTCTCTTGCTTGGTCCACTTCTCGTTTCAGTTGTTCCTACTTGGCATTCATCGCATGAAAGAGGTTGACAGCTTCTTCAGCCTTCTACCTTTGTTCCTCTACCTTCCGTCTTTCAGATGCGAGGTTGTGGTAGCAGCGCTTCAAATTCACAGATGCGAGAATTTGGGTGATCCTGTTGAGAAGATACCCGAAGCCTGGCTTGCCTTGAACTTTAGCCTGAAGCCCCTTGCATGTGCTATAAAGCAGCCGTGCACTATTAGGAGAAATGGTCGCAGGGGTGGCCACATATACTTGCTCTAGAATCCAGATGGCTTCGGTCAAGAAAAGTCTCCTGTCATAAGGCTCTATCTCCAGAGACTTCGCGAATGACCAGGGGTATGAAAGGCGCATCTGAATCAGCCAATCCACGTCAGGTTGCTTCATTCCTGACAAAGTTGATTCAAGTTTAGAGCATGAAAGCTTTTAAACAAAGGTGTAAAATGCGAAAAATGGTAACATACCAATCCCTTCAAGGATCTCACGCAAAGAGGGAATGCGCATTGCTGGAAAAGCCGAAGCATGCCCTTGCTGCATTGCTCGTCTGTCAGCTGCGAGTTCGAGCTCATCATATTTGGCAGGGAGAGTATAAGTTGCAACAGGTGCGACGACAGCTCCAACTTGTGAACTCCAAAAACTCCATGCTGGGGGAACCTCTAAAAGCTCTACCTCTGTTGAAGGAACGGCAACAGTAGTAGCTGCTGCTCGACTAGGAACTTCTTCGGCTGCGATAGGCTCTTGTTGCTCAGGAGCATTCATTTGAACATCAACATTTGCATGTGATGCTATGTCTTCCATGACCTGTTCATTCTCATGAAACTCAGCTCCAGCACCCTCTGCTTCCATTTCCTCAACTCCAGCATCATCATCTTCTTCTCTTAGCACGGTGTCAGCTTCGACATCATCAGATACCTCGATGATATCCTCCAGAGGCTCTCCTGCATACTCAGTAGCTGCGATAGGCTTCTCCACATGAGAGCTTTGCTCTGGAGCATAAGATGTAGGGAGTTGACCCCTTTGTTCCGGCGTATCCCCATCAGCATCACCTGCGATACAAGACAGGAAAAATTGAGGTAACTTGCATTACACAGTGTTCAGTTATTTTAATAGATCAAAAGAGAGCACCTCCACACTTAGGTGGGATCGCAGCACCTTCATCATATGTTAAAGATGCGACACCATATCCTACTAGGGTATCATCATTAAGCACATCTTTAAGGTGAGCGTGACCTGGGGGTGCGAAGAAACTCGTTACAATAAGGAGTGGGTCACCAAGCTGGGTTCACAAACATTTTTTGGATAGTTACCTGAGGGTTCGCCACATTTGCTTACTAACCAGCGGCGAATGTCACTTTTTGATAGACCATGCTTTAACGCACCAATAATTACTTCTTGGTAAGTCACAGCAAGGTTAAAAATCTCACCTTCTTTGCCACCTGCGATCTCCTCAAAGTCCTCTTGAGCTTGTTCCAAAGCAGTTGCATCCGAATTATCAACATGCTGTTCTTCCAAAATTCTCCTCTTTATGAGCTTGATCTCATCTTCCTCGAGCTTCCTCCTTCTCTCTGCGGCTTCAGCAACCATTCTCTCAGACTCAGCAAGGATATCTTCGTCTATGGCCTCGCTGGAAATGCCAGAGCGAGACCCCTTCGTCCTTTTCTTCTCCTTGGCCAGGAGGCCGCTGATGGTTTCTGTGTCATCACCTGCGAAAGAACAAACTGTTCAGCAACTATTGCAAGAGCTAAAGTATGAAGAAGACAAGTCTGTTTGAGATACCTTCCGAGTCTTCTTCTCGTATCTAACCTCTTTCTTCTTCTCTTCCGCTTTCACCTCTTTCTTCTTCATTATCTCTTTCTCTTACTTCTCTTTCCTCGTCTTCCTCTTCCTCCTCTTCCTGAACAAAAGGAACGAAAGTCTCAACTGCGAGCTCTTTCCGCACTTTGATTGGCATGCGACCTTTGCCTTTGTCTTTAGAGGCAAGAGACTTCGCAGGATACGGCGTTGGAGCACTCCTAGGAGGAGAGGAGATTGCAATGCCCTTCTGCTTTTGTCTTTTGGCCCTCGGGGCAACATCTGCTGGAGGAGACGGAGCATTCTTAGGAGGAGACGGAGGTGGAGTATTGTCTATCAGCGAGCTAGCAAATGCATCCATTTCCTCGCGTATCCGGGTCTCTACCTGGGGAGCCAGTCCCATTGTCACAGGAATTTCCTTGCTCTGCCTTTTCGCGGCAACGATAGAGTTAACCAGCGATTCGGAGCGCTCTCCAGATGCGAACCTCCTCAGATAGCACTAAAACAGAAAATGGGGTGTAAGTTTCAATGCACCGAGAAAAAGGAGTTTAGCATGCATAAAGGGAATTGTTTACCTTGGCAAAATCTTCGTTGTACTTGATAACATGCGAAGCTCCCTCCCTAACAGTGGTCATCTTCTCCTCAAGAATGGTGGATTCGCACAAGTGATTGTCAAGATCCAGCAAGGAGTAAAAGCCATACTGGGAATCATCTAAGCTGCAATTAGGATGGAATGGAAAGGAATTCATTTTGATCGCAGGAGCTTTGCTGGGCTGAGGAGTCGAGTGCGTTTCGAATCTGGCTTGCTGAGTAGCCCAATAAGAAATCCAATTTCAGGAGAGGCGACCTTCACGGCTACCTGATGGTTGAACGAAGGGCAAGTTGCTCTGAAAGATCGTCTGGCACTCGCCAGACTGTAGTCGCTTGTAGCAGCCTCTTGCGATCGACTTAGGCCAAATGGAAGGCGCCACTGCATCAAAACCAAACTGGGGAGAAACGCGAGTTGGATTAACGTCGACTGTGATCCTTTCATATCTGGGAGTAAGTTCAGGAACATACTCAGAAAGAGGAGGAAGGGAACCCCTTAGACACCAGCAGAAGAATTCACGATAGCGCTCATGACCTTCGAGAAGGAGTTCTTCTGAATAAGCAAGAGATTTGGCGGGATATAGCTTCGGGAACCATCACACATTTTCAATACGCGTGGCATAAGGCCTAGCTGTAAACTTGCTCCGGTCATCGCATATCAGACTCAAGGTGCATTTGGGAAGATTGGTTCTAAACCATCGAGCAGCTCTCCCACTGGAAATTTCAGTCTCCGCGCCTGGGACACACCACTTGCTGGGCCTAGAAGGAACAGGAGCATAAGAAGGCCATCGCTCAAAAACCCACATGGTAAGGAATGCGATGTTGACATAAGTCAACACATCAAGACGACCGCGAGAATCCTTGATCGCCACTACCAGCTGGTCCAATCTATGATAAAGGTGCCCAAGACCAGAGGCCCAAGTGCGACTCTCTGGCCGAGGGCCAGCTTAACAACAAGGGGAAGGACATGATAAAAGACCCCATCATGAGGGTGACCATCAATCAAGTACCTCGACAACCAGGCACAGAGGAAGCCACACAAGGTTAGATGGTATCCTTTCCCCTCTACATAATTCTTCGCATTTGGATTCTTGTCCAGAAGTTCCTTGGTAATACTACCATTCGCATATTCGCAAAAGAAGTATTGCACCCATTTGCCTTAGGTGTTCTTCGCAGAAGTCTCAACAAGCTGCCATTCGGGAAGAACTTTAGCAGATGTCCAACGAGTGGAGATTTTCTTCACCTCGTTTAGGCATTCTTCCATCTGCGCATATAGAGCAAGCTCTGGAGCAGTCCTCAAAGGGCTCAAGGGATCCACTTCGCCAATAGGAGAAAGATTATACAAGACGCGCACATCTTCCAAAGTAGGAGCAGCCTCGAACTCAGCAAAATGGAAGGTGTGAGTCGCAGGTGAATAGCGAGAAAGAAGGTTTAGAAGCATGGACGGATCCAGCTTCACGGCAGCACCCTTCATAGCACGAACTGCAAAATAAATCCCAGGATTGTCTAATGCGATAGCATGGTGGGTCAATACATGGTCAATCCACTCATCCATCAAGTCCAACTTTTGAACAAAGGCCTGGGTAGAAATTGCAGTATGAGGGAAGAACCCATTTTCAATCCCTAGCCTAACCACGTCCTTGGAGTCGATTAACTCTAGCATGGCTGCATTGGTAGGCGGGGTCAGTGTTCGCAATTCTCCGGAGGGGGAAGGAGCCGGTAGATTCTTCACCTTAACCCTAGCATGATAGAAATCCTTTCCACCCAAATAGGGGGCTTTTCTCCCCAAGGTCTTGGGAAGATCAGGTATTTCTTCAGGCTCTTTAACGGGTTTAGATCCTTTTGTCTTGGCCATTCCTGCAGAAAAGCAAGAAAAAAAGGGGGGGGGGAGAAATATACCCACTTTCAGTTTAAATTTCAGTTCAGATTCAGGAAGCAATTTTGGTTTGTTAGAAGAAAAGTTCATCATTCGAAATCGTCACAATCTGGTGATTCAATCAGTTTTGGGTTTAGGAAAAGCCTCTTTCGCAGTTCTAAATGAACGGTATATTCCAAATAGCTATGGGTTTACAGATCCACGACAGTTCAAAGGATATTTAAACACATTAATGGAATTGAGCAAAGCCAACCTTGTTTTGGTGAAGCAAGTTGAAGGAGACGATTGACAAGGAAGAACTGGTGGTTGATTACTTTAATCTGATCTTAAAGGCTTCCAGGTAACATTCACTTTAGAGAGAGAAATGATGCTTTGCAATAATGGAGAGCATAGAGTATTTATTCAAAATAATGAGGAGTCGCGTCCTTTCAGTAGTCGAATCGAAACCGTCACCGTCGCATCGCGCAATCACAGGACGAGCTGACGTCACGCCTAAAACCCTAAAAGAACAGACGGCACGACTCTAGGGATTCTAGGTCATAATGGCCCGCACGGGGTCTGATTTTGAGTGTATTTGAACTGGTGCGTGGCTGCGACACGTGCAGCGGTTCCTGCGCATTGAAGCCTATCCGGCTAGGTGTCTTCACGCGCAGAAAGGGGGCTAATGTAGATAGTGCTTTCTAGACAGACAGATCTTAGCCACGTGACGATCATCTAGCACACCTAGCTGTGCTCCACACACACTGGATCACCACCTGCGCTGATCCATGTGGGGGCTGCGAGACAGGGCCCTCGCATACCACCACACGGGACTTGTAGGGACTTAGTGGTTTGGAGGCTAGAGTGAGTCCTGTCGCGCGCGAGTGACAACCAAGCCCGCGCGCGACCTTTAGTAACTGCTTTGAGAGATTTATGGCACGAGCTCCATAAACCCGGTCAACCTCATAACGGTTCCGGTATACGCGGACGAAGTGCGTAACAGTTCCTATATACGCGGACGAACGTGCCGTTGTGGTTATGCTAATTAAGCCGCCATTAATGGGCGCATTAACCCACTACAACGGTCACATTCTCTGTTATATATAGGATCGTTAACCCTTCCATACAAGGACGAATCACCTGAACTACGCGGAGGCTCTGCCAAAATCCTATATCTCTCTCTCTCTCTCTCTCTCTCTCGGTACTATTGTCTTACTCTCTCCCTACACACACCCTACTATTTTCGTGTTCTATCCCCTGCTCTTGGTGTATATTGAATCCTCCTCAAACGATTCTCTCGTACACAACAGTTAAGCTCAATTTCACGACATCACAGTCAAAGTATATAACCAACATGTGTGCTGCAGAGAATACATGATGCTTGAAAAGGAAAGAAGACGTACCACAACATAGGTCTCGCCGTTTCTGGCTTCACGTCGATGTCCAAAGTATCTTGAAAATTAAAGAACTGGCTCCACTGGGTGGCGCGTAGCAAACCGGTGCAAGTACAAACCAATACCATAGAATTCACAATTCCATGGTTAGTATTTTGGGGTTGCACCAATTTATCGGGCAGCAACTCAGATGGGCCAGTTCATGAAATTTCCGGATCAGTTGGGACAGTCTAGAAAACAATCCAAACCAGACTATTAAAAGTACAAACAAATTACAATAAGACACTTTTAAGAAAAGAGTAAATAGTAATTTACGACTGAAACATGAACATAAACTGACACAACACATCAAACAATTTTCTTTCACGAATTAATTAGGTTATAAGATATCAAATGATCAACAATGGTAGTGAGAAAGAACTGAAAATACAACAATACATATACACAACTTGAATGATACTTTTTTATTACTAATGTATTTAAATGGGTTGCTACAAATAATAATTGTTTATTAGATATGCAGGACCCAACCCATATATAATGTGGTAAAATGGGTTTAAATGGGTTGATCCAAATAATATTACTTTATTAAATAGACAGGACCCAACCCATATACAATTTGGTAAAAACCCCCAATGGGTCAGACACGGTTGCATGCATCTGTAACCAATTCCTTGAAGCAGCTTCATGCATCTGTAACTGCAGTCCCTTTGGCTTCACAGATGCATGCCACTTCATGGTCCTCCCACCTCTCCCATTAATGATCCTTTAATCCACCAATTGGACTGTTACGGAGGATCAACACTATAAAAGCCCCTACCTCAGTTCTCTTTTGCCACAGATCTCCACACAGTCACCTTCTCTGTCACTAATCCCGCCACCCATTGATATGAGGCAACTTGCAACCACTTTCAAGAAATTGGGGCAGCCAAGTTTAGTTATGAAAGCCCCGATAAGAAAGTGAAAAGAAAGAAAAGAAAAGGCAAAAGCACGAAGAAGATTCAATCTGGTGGAAAGATTAAAGGGAAGGTTCAGAAAAGGGTTGCACGAGTCGAAGTCGAAACAACTATTGTTCCAGTTTATGATGTAATGCCATTAGCAATGCTCCCTCCTGCGGAAGACACTTCTGTCTCCTCTGATGTTATTTTGGCCCTGCCTGCTCCCGCTCTTTAGTTGTTTTCCTTTTAGTTGTTTTCCTTTTTGTTTTTTGTTTTTTTTTTTCAATTTCATTATGTAATTACCCTATCAGGCAGATTATTAACAGTGTTTTATAGTTAACTTATTCGTCGTGTTTCTTTTTGAATTTCAATTGTTGTTTACAATCCTTACCTGGCTCGAAAGTCGGAAATAATCGAAACAAAAATAGAAAACTATTTACTCATTGAAAGGGGGAGTATGCAGATGAATATGCAGCACAAATACTCTAGAAGGGGGGGGGGTTGAATAGAGTATGCCAACTTTTTGCGAAGCTAGAGGAGGAAGAAAGTTTTAGTTTTAGTGCAAAGGAATTCAAGGCCTTGAACACAAATTCAAGCCTTTGAAATGCAATAGAGCTTGCAGTAAAAAAGACAAGTCTTTTTCAAGGCCTTGAAAAGAGTTTCAAACCCTTGAAAAATATACAAGTTTGAATGCTGTAAAAACTATGAATGTGACTAAACTGTAAATGTAAGAGACAAAGGATTTGTAGAGTTCAGTCCACTTGGACCGACGTCTCTACCTCAGGGATCATCGCCCTGCAAAATTTTCAACTCAATTCTTATTAATCAAAAGCTAAGCCCAAGATCTCAAGCACAGAAAATTGCCTTACTCTGTTACAGCTTGTGGTTCTCTCTAACCTATCTAGTACCTGCTCTAGCTAACTGATTAACTAATAATTCTCTATTTTTCACTTTGAACAATCCTTGAGAATGATGTAGAAATATTACAGAAATGATCTATCAATAAAGTACAGTGCAGAAGAACACTAGAATAGAAAACTGCAGTAAAGAATGCAGTGAACTTCTGTGTGTTGGAATGTGAGAGTGATGTGCTTCTTTGATGCTTGTCAATCCAGAATTGTTTCTCTCTTTTTTTTTCCCGTTGAGTTCTTTTTTGCTTCAAAAATGAGATCTATTTATACTTCAAAAATCTCCGCAAATCTTCCCAGATTTCCAGCAACAAATCTCCTATTTTGTAGGCAAAAAACTTTGACTCATTTACATCTTCTCCAACGGTTAGATGATCACGATTTTCAGAGATATTGTTGTGATCTTGCATTTAAACAAGTTGAGAAGTTGTCATGCAGGTTTGATTGATCAAAGAATCATCATCTCCAACTGTTTTCTTTCCTGCACAAGTCAGATTAGGAAACTATCCCTGCAAACAAGGAAGTAGAATCCCATGCACAAGCATAGTAAACAGATGACTTCTTATGTTCAAACATGTCGAGGTAATTTGTCTTTCATCATCAAATAATAATAAATCAAGCATAGGGGTGATAGAGAATAAATCAGATAAGAAGAGTTCACAGAAAACTCCCCCTAAGAATAAGCATACAGGTTATTCATTTTCTATGCTTTGAATCCAGTTTCAAGGCGTTGAAAATAGCTATACTATTTTCAAACCTATGAGAACAGAATTAAGGTTTTGAAAGGTGATTCAAGGCCTTGCAATAGTTTTGTTATTTCAAGCCTTGTGCAACCTGTGACCTTACAATCTCCCCCTTGATGAAAGACAAAACCAATATCTGTTTAATTCTTAGTCTCTGCAAAAGAAACAAATTAGTATACAGTTCAAATAACATAATAGTTTCAAAAGATCCAACTTATTCAATTCAGCAACAGAAAATAAAAAAGTTCAGCAGAAAATTCCTAAGAATAAAAACCTAAAAACCCTAGAATTTCTCCCCCTTTTTGACTTTCATCAAAAAGTTAGAGAAAATGTTGGATCAAGTGTCTGGAAAATTTTGAAAATAAAACTTAAAAACTTAAAAGAGAGAATGGGGAAGAAAGAGTAGGCATCATTAAGGGGTTGGGTCTTCATCTCCAACTTGATCTCTCTCTTTTTCCTCACTGTCAACATTATTAGCTTGAACTTCTTGTGAAAACACATCGAGTTCCTCAATGAAGGAACCGATCTTCTCAATAACACTGTTGAACAGGAATGTGAGTCCTTCCAAAGCTTTTCTCCTATGCTTCAGTTTCTTCTTCACAACCATGAATTTCTGCTGAGCAACGGATATTTGGTGATCCTTCTTTCCTGTTTTTGATGCAGCTACAGACTGGGACAAATCCTTCTCATGTCTCCCCTTGTTGGACACAGATTAAACTCCATAGGATCCTGAAGAAGTGTCGGAGTCTGAGTCTTGAATGAGGATTTCTTTACATTTTCCTTTCACCTCTGTGACTGTCTTTTTCTTGTCTCTCCTAGGGCTTCCAATATGGATTCCCTTCTGCTTTTCTTGTGAAGAAACTGCAGTCTGTTTCTTCTTTCAAGTAGCTAAAGTCTGGTCCTTTTTAGTCATCTTCTTAGGTGGTGAAGACTCATGTTCTTCATCAGTAAAGCTCTTTGACTCAGAGTCTTCACTGATTGTCAGAACCTTTTCTTCAGCTATTTTTCTCATCTTCTCAGAGCTAAATTTTGACCCTCCAGCCATCTTGTTTCTGTCTGAGGCTCTCCTTGTGCTCATTAGGGTTTGGGTGTAGAATAGAGAGATGTAGGAATTATACGGAGAGATAGAGAGGAGAAGAAGATAAATACTAAAAGTGTTTGAGTTTCAAAAGGAAACTAGAATATCTTTCTGATCTGAATATATCTGTAATGATCAGAGAAATTTCAAATCATTTAGGCCGTTGGAAATCAAATATTAAAATACTATAAATGGCTAAAAATTAATTTTGAAAAAGGTAGGGGCAATATTGAGCAAATATCTACAGAGGTAGCACCCAATACTGAAAGATCCAAAATTTATTGACTAACTAGTTCAGCAGACTTATTTTCAAGGCTTTGAAAAGGTTTCAAGGTCTTGAAAAGCTGTAACACTGAAACAAATAAGATCAAAGTTTTGAAAGGATTTTCAAGGCTTTGAAAATCAGTCCAAACCTTTGAAAACCACATAATGACTTACCTTCTTACCTGATGCTCCCCCTAAACCAATGCATCTTTCATGCCTAATTCCAGTCTTAGAGCTGAAAATCTTTCATTTGGCAATGGTTTAGTGAAGATATATGCAAGTTGCATGTTAGTAGAAATAAATTCAAGAACAATATCACCTTTCTCAGCATGATCTCTGATGAAATGATGTCTAACATCAATATGTTTGGTTCTTGAATGTTGTACAGGGTTCTTTGTGATAGTTATTGCACTAGTGTTGTCACATTTGAAGGGAATACTTCTGTAATCAAATCCAAGATCCCTCAACTGTTGAGCAATCCACAACACTTGTGAACAACATGCACCAGCAGATATATACTCAGCTTCAGCTGTTGATAGAGCAACTGAGTTCTGTTTCTTGGAGTACCAACTAATCAAAGATGATCCAATAAATTAGCAAGTTCCAGAAGTGCTCTTTCTATCAACTTTGTAACCTGCAAAGTCTGCATCTGAAAATCCATGGAAAGAGAAGTTAGAATGTCTTGGATACCAAATCCCTAAGTCTTTGGTACCATTGAGATATGAATATTCTCTTCACAGCAGTTAAGTGTGATTCTTTTGGATCAGCTTGAAATCTTGCACACATACATACACTGAACATAATATCTCGTCTAATAGCAGTAAGGTATAGTAATGATTCAATCATACCTCTATACTCTTTCACATTGACACTCTTACCAGATTCATCTTTATCTAAAGACAGTGTAGAACTCATTGGAGTCTTGATCTCTTTGGATTGAGCCATGTTGTACTTGTTCAGAAAGTCTCTAGTATACTTGTTTTGATGCAGAAAGATGCCCTATTCAATTGATGTATTTGAAGTCCAAGGAAGAAGTTCAACTCTCCCATCATGCTCATTTCAATTTCCCTGCTCATAAGACTTGAGAATTCTTTGCATAGAAGATCATTAGTAGCTCCAAACAGAATATCATCAACATAAATCTGAACTACAAGTAGATCTTTCTCATGAGTCTTTATGAAAAGGGTCTTGTCTACCAATCCTCTTTTGAAGTCATTTTCAAGCAGAAATTTTGACAATCTTTCATACCAAGCTCTTGGATCTTGTTTCAAAATATAAGAGCTTTGTCAAGTTTATAAATATGATCTGGAAACTTATCACTTGAAAAACCAGGAGGTTGTGCAACATAAACTTCTTCTTGCAAGTATCCATTCAGAAATGCACAACTCACATCCATTTGAAATAGTTTCATGTTTTTGAAAGATGCAAATGCAATCAGAATTCTAATTGCTTCTAACCTGGCAACTAGAGAAAAAGTTTCCTCATAATCAATACCTTCTTCTTGATTGTAACCTTGAGAAACTAACCTTGTTTTTTTTCTGATCACTTTGCCATTCTCATCCAACTTATTTCTGAACACCCATCTGGTACCTATAACAGACTAGTTTGTAGGTGGAGGAACCAGGTTCCAAACCTTATTCCTTTCAAACTCATTGAGTTCACTTTTCATAGAAATGATCCAGTCTGCTTCTTGTAGTGCTTCCTTCACAGTTTTAGGTTCTACAAAAGAGATAAAAGCATCAAAAACACATAAGTTCTTCAAATGTGATCTAGTTTGTGTAACAGTGGTTGGATTTGAAATGATGTTATCAACTGGATGAGATGAGAGATATTTGAATCTCTTTCTTGGAGACCAAGTTTCAGGTTCTCCATAGATCTTTTCTGGTCTTGAAGTAGTGTCTTTGTCACTTGTATCCTTCTGATCATCTTTTTCAAGGCTTTGAGGCTTGTTGTCAAGGTATTGAACACCATTTTCAAGGTTTTGAAAATGTCTTATGTTTTCTTCTGAGTCTTTCTTGAATCCAAATGAGCTCTCATTCTCTTCATCTGATTCATGCTTGTTCTGATGTAGATCTGCAACACTTTCACTCAAAGAACCATCATAGCTTTCATCAAAGATAACATGAATACTTTCTTCAAACAGATTGGGTCTTTTATTATAAACTCTATAAGCTTTGCTAGTAAGAGAGTAACCAAGAAATATACCTTCATCACTTCTTGCATCAAACTTACCCAAGTTGTCCTTACAATTGTTGTGGACATAGCATGTGCAACCAAAGGGTCTGAAGTATGAGATGTTTGGCTTTCTCCCTTTCAAGAGTTCATAGGGGGTTTTCTTCAAGATAGGCCTGATCAAGCACCTGTTCAAAATATAATTTGCAGTATTCACAGCTTCTGCCCAATAATGTTTTGGCAACTTATTTTCTAGAAGCATTGTCCTTGAAATGTCTTTAAGAGTCCTATTCTTTCTTTCAACAACTCTATTCTGTTGAGGAGTTCTAGGAGCAGAGAAATTGTGAGAGATACCATTCTTAGCACAGAAAAAATCAAATTCTAGTTGATCAAATTCTCTACCATGATCAATTCTAATTGAAGCAATGGGTAGGTTTTTGAAGTTCTCTGCAAATCTTTGAAAATTTAGAGAGGGCTTCAGATTTTTCTTTCAAAAACATAACCCAAGTATATCTAGAATAATCATCTACAATGACTAGCATATACTTCTTACCTTTTGGAGTTGGTGTCCTCATAGGACCACGCAATGCATGCAAAGTGGTTCAATAGGTCTAGAGGTACTTACAAACTTCTTTGGTTTGAATGAGCTTATGGTCTGCTTACCCTAAGCACAAGCCTTGCATACATCATCTTCTTTGAACTTGATAGATGGCAATCCTCTTACTAGATCCTTGGAGATTAATTTACTCAAGGTATGCAAGCTAATGTGACCAAGCTTTCTGTGCCAAACCTTTGAATCCTCTTTAAATGCCTTGAGGCACTTTAAGCTTTTACCTGCAACTTTGTTAGTCTGAAAAGTATAAACATTGTTTGATCTAGAGGCTGAGAGGATGCAATCTCCTGATTTCTCATTTTGCACCACACATTTCTCTTTATCAAAGATAACCTTGTTGCCATTATCACAAAGATGAGATACACTAAGCAAGTTAAATTTCAAACCATCAACTAGATATACATCAGAAACAGAATTTTCAGAATTTGTACCAACTTTACCAATACCAAGAATGTTGCATTTTCCTTTGTCACCAAGAGTAATTGAACCTTCAGATTGCTTTTTCAATTATGAGAATAGAGATCTCTTTCCACTCATGTGTCTTGAGCAACCACTGTCCATAAACCACTTCTGTTCTTTGATGTTAGTGACAACCTGCAAATACCAATCACTGCCTTACCCAGCTGTTAGACCAAGTGTGTAATTTGGACTAATACTCAGGATCAACCATGTTAGGTGGTCTGACCCCTTTAGGAACCCAAATCTGTCTGAATTGTCCTTTAAGTTGAAATGGAAACGTGTTCCTCATTATATGAGGGTATCTTATTCCGAAAGGACAAGTCATATTCATATGACCAATCACTTAGGAGAAGTTTTGCTTCCAGCTTTCACAAATCTGGTATTGTTTTTTCTTGGAAAATTTGAATTGTATCCAATACCAGTTTTATAAAAATACTTTGAACTTCCTCCAAGAATCAAGTTTAACATATGTTCTGAGCCTGCAAGCTTGACTTTGACTAATTTAGATTCTTGAAGTTTCTCAGCAAGAGTAGTCTTTTGTTTATCCAATTCATCTACTTGATGTTTCAGATCAACAAGGCTGTTACTCATCAAAGAGTTCTCAGTGACTACTTCCTTGACTTGTGTTTTCAAGGCTTTGAAATTGGCTTTTAAGGCCTTGAAATCACTGTCAGTTTTCTTCTGAGAGATTTCAAGATTCTGATTTAGACAAACAAGTTGTAAATTCTCTTTTGCTTGCTCATGAACTTTATCTTTCAAAAGTATGATCTCTTTCAGATAATCTTCTTCATTTAAAAGCACTGTTCTGATATAATATGAAAGAGCATCTTTTGGTTTTGAAATTAGACAGTTTACCATTACCTTAATGTTCTTCTCAGAAATTTCATCATGCTTGGCCATGAAGCATAGGTTGGCATGTTCTTCTTCAGATTCAGATTCACTTGAGCTATCTGAATCACTCCATGAAGCTATCATAGCTTTCTTTCTCCTGTCATGGTCTTTCTTTTGGAAATTCTTGCTTTTCTTGTGTGGACAGTCTCTTATCAAATGTCTTGCATTACCACACTCAAAGCAGTTCATGACTTTGGATTTATTTTGTGAAGAATACTTATTTGTAGTCTTTGCTACTAGATGATTTGTTTCTTTCTCTGTTGAAGTCATTGTTTCCAAAGTTTTTCTTCATCTTGAGAATTCTGGTCAAGGCTTTGGAGATCAATGCAAAAGGATCTTCATCACAATCATCTTCAGTTTCAAGGCTTAGAATTTATCATTCTCTTTGGCTTTGAGTGCTAAGTTCTTGACACCTTCAGGTAGCTCCCCATCAGCTTCATTCACGGATATTTCATGTGTCACGAGCTTCCCTTGTAGGTCATCAAGTCGTAGTGATGAGAGATCTTGAGCTTCTTCAATGGTTGATGTCTTTGGTTCCCATTTGGCCTTTGGAAGACTTCTCAGTATCTTTCTCACATTTTCTTTATTGGAAATATGTTTTCCCAAAGAGCCAAAGTTGTTGACAATGTCTGTGAACCTCTTGAACATCTCTCTGATTGACTCATCTGTATTCATCTTGAACAGCTCATATTGCCTGAGATAGATGTTGATCTTGGTTTGCTTGACTTGACTGGTTACTTCAAATGTCACCACAAGATTGTCCCAGATTTCTTTGGCAGTCTTGCAGCCTGAAATCCTGTTGAATTCATCTGTACTCAAAGCATAATATAAGATGTTAATAGTTTTGTAATTCTTAGAATATTGTTCTAACTCATAAGAGGAGAGTGAGTCTTCAGATTTAGGAGTTCTGATTCCATCTTTCTCTGTGAAGAAGGTGTGAGGTCCAATAATGGTCCACAACTTTATGTCCTGATCAATGATAAACATCTTCATCAGGGCTTTCCAGTGAGCAAAGTAATCTCCACAAAATAGAGGAGGTCTATTGGAAGCCCTCCCCTGTGAGAAACCACCATCACCTGCAGTACTCATGATCACCAGATGGTTAAATCTTATACAGTGATACAAGCTCTGATACCAATTGAAAGGGGGAGTATGCATATGAATATGCATCACAAATACTCTAGAAGGGACGGTTGAATAGAGTATGCCAACTTTTTGCAAAGCTAGAGGAGGAAGAAAGTTTTAGTTTTAGTGCAAAGAAATTCAAGGCCTGATTGTTGGGGTTTTGAGCTACCAAATGCCAAGCGATATGGACCGTTTTGTTTACCAGTCCGCTGGCGTGGCTGTTAGTACGGCGGTACTATAAGTTGTACCCGCTGTGTAGGCTAAGATGGAATATTAGAAACACATGCGAGTTGTGATGGAGGGGCACGTGTGTGACGACACATAGTGTTCTTTTCCCCCTCGTATGCGTGGAACACTTGATATCATTGGTGTATCTAATCCTATACAGGTAAGACCACATTTTTAATGCGTACGAGCCAATAAAAATTATATGTTAGTTTCGATCAAAGTGTTTTTCTAAAAGTTTCAGATTTGTTTAAACGCTATACAATTTTGAATCACTTTGTAAACATGATAACTTGTATGTTGGTTTATAACTCTTAAAATTTGATGCCGACCTTTTTTTACTGGAGCTAACTGTATTTGAACCCTTGCTATGATACGAGTGAGTAGAGACCTTACCGACCGAGAGCTCGTTCCCGTTAATATAAGTGTTGCATATGCATTAGCCTTGAATAAAATTTGCATGTGCATTAGCATTGCATACAACTCTCATGTGCATTAGTTGCATTCTCGTGAAGCATGTTCGTAATTTCTCTCAAAAGTTTTTTTAAGCTTCGGGGACGAAGCTTCATTTTAAAGGGGATATAATGTAACACCTCGTATTTAAGTTAGGTGTTATTTGGTCATTTCGGAAAAATATTTGAAAATTTTGAGAAATTTATATTTCAAACTTTTTCTTGACTTCTTCTTAGTTTTTAAGTATAAGGGTGTCATTCGACAAATATTATTATATAGAATTTCATTTTGAGGTTATTTTGTAGTTTTTGAAAACTTGAATAATATGATATGAAACTCATTTTATATACTTGGGAGATACTTGTAATTTTTTTAAAAAAAATTGGATTTTGACATTTATTAACAAAGTGATTTATTTGAAATTATTTTGAAATTTTGTAATTTACGAATATTAACTTTTATGTGTTAGCTATTAATTAGAAATTATATATTCACCCCTCAATTTTGGCCCTTCTCATTTCTACCCTCTTGCATATGTAATTTTGCAGTTATCTTAATTTTTTTGTATTTGCATGTCAACCCTCATTCTCTTGGTAATCCAATTCCTACCCGAACTATGGGTGGGAGACTTTTTAATTGCATTTCTTTTACCCCTTAATTTTTGTCTATCAATTCTTTAGCCCCATCCACAACTCTTCTAATTTTGTTCTAACTACAACGAACTACCCGCACCATCACTTTGGTCAACCTATTTTAAAATTGAAAGACATTCTTTAGTAGCTTGTATCTCAATTTAATACTCTATGTTTTACATCAAAACACTCTTCACCATCAACATCTCCATCAACTCATTACCTTATGTCTTCCACTTTCATCTCTTTACATCATATTCTCACCAAGAAAACTCAAATGGCCTCCATTCTCTCTCTCCAAACATCAATCCCGTTTTTGGGCGTTGACCTCATAAAAAGACCATCAAAAATCTATTTTCTACTCTTTAAATCATCAAAAACTTGATTCCAAGGATAGTATGATCATGGAGGGGAGCTCTTTCACCATTATTCTCAAGAAATGAAGGCCAATTTCACTCTTTCATCCACCATCTTCTTGAATATTTGGGTAAAGTTTTCTTCTAGTGTAACACCCCTCGTTTCCCAAGCTTTCCGTTCCGGACCGGAGAGCCCAGGAGGGTGCTACTCAAATGAAGCGGCGGAAATCAAGAACAATACATCCCATAATTATATATTACATACTGGTAAATTGTCTTCGACATGATGCATACTATTATACATGGTGAAATTAAACTAAGAGTTCGTCATAATAAAAGTGCTACCAAATACTACATAAGTTTTGCGATTCCCTTATTCCCAGCTCCCAGCTCCTAGACCTGCGGGGGAATGGAACAAAGACCGCAGTTTTTCGAAAGTCAGCAAGAAATGCTGAGTGAGATACACCTTAGCATGTAAAAACAGGAAGGTTAAGAGAGGTTGCAGGGTCATGTATTTAAAAACAGTTCAGGAGTAACGAAGAATGATTATAACATCGTAAAAACATGTAACAACATCGTCAAGTAACAATAGTTTCTCGTGCAACGAATTCTATTTACCACGATACATCACAAGTATCCAATAATATCTCTCACAAATAAGATGTTCACAGTAATCGAACTATCAATCAGTTTACAGTACCCGGGTAGACCAGTATAATGACCACATAAGAAATTCTAGACCTTAAGTGTTGCAACACCCTCCTAAGAGCGTCAATCGAAGGAGTGGTATCTAGACGTCAGGGCACACGGAGTCCCTAAGCCATCCTATGGCAGCAAAATATCCAAGGCGTAGAAGCCACGGGGAACTAGCTGGTATCGGTGTTCCCGGCCGGAGCCAATCATAAGTCCAAGGCGTATGAGCCAAGGGGAACTAGCTGGTATCGATGTTCCCGGCCGGAGCCAACTATAATAAATCAAGATCCAAGCCTACGACAAGTAGACAAGGGGAACTCGCTGGTATCGATGTTCCCGGCCGGAGCCGATCAAAGTCCAAGGCGTACAAGCCAAGGGGAACTAGCTGGTATCGGTGTTCCCGGCCGGAGCCGACTGTAATAATCAAGATCCAAGCCTACGACAAGTAGACAAGGGGAACTCGCTGGTATCGGTGTTCCCGGCCGGAGCCGATCAAAGTAAATCCACTGGTTCCGGTACATAAAAATCGTTTTATTTTACTCCGGGGATCGAACCCGATTATCTCTTTAGGGACTAAGCCCAGGGAATCGTCACCCAATATAAGTAACATCACTGGTTTGTACAGATTAGGTTATTATTGATTTCTTATCAAGTGTAACAAGTATCCAAGCCCAAATAATATTTCGAGAATTTGAAAATAAGTACAACACACTTATCAAGTAGGGGATGAAATACGACGACTATTTATCAATTAAGCAAGTAGTGGACACGAAATAAGCTGGCACGCGAGGCTAAGCATGTAAAACTCACAAATATATTTTGAGACAGAAAATATAAATCACATTTTGACACGAAGTGAGCTAGGCAATCGAGGCTAAGCATATAACTCACCTGATGTTGACTCAGTAGTCAGTACGTAGGATGGTCGACAAAGCCTATGTCCACAAATCCGTCACCTACAATTTATCAATCATCTGGTCATGAGGTCGGTAATTCTAAACGAGTAAATGCACAAGTCCTATTTGAGTGCTCGGCTAGGACGAAAAGTCAAATCTAACCCTCATGATCCCCAACGAATTAATTTTAAGATGAAAAGGGTATTTAATTACATATAAATTTAGCTAACTTATTGACAAAATATTAGTAATCAATTTATTTAAGAAAATAAGGATGTTGCTAAAGAATTCAACCAACACTTCTAAAATATTGATAAAATGTTATTTTACAATTATTATTAAATGAAAAGTACTACTAAATTTTTGTACAACAGTTCCTATAATTATAAAAGTGACATTTTTAGAAAAATTCTTCTTAATACTTTCCAATTTACCACTAAAATATTTATTTTAACAAAATAATATTCCATTTCTAGCAAGCTCACTTATTTGTAAGGATATTATGACATGATTGAAAGCTTGCTACGAATAAAATCACAATTATATTTATATATGTATACAAATATTTTTATTTGCTCTCTTTTTCTCAAAAATACTTATTATGAAACATTAAAACATATTTTTAGTGTTTACTATACATTATTTGTTAGTTTTAAACCAATGAAAATAATTCTAGACTAAATAGAATATAACTAGTTGTTAGCATATAAACAGTTTATATAAGGTTCACCTAAACCCCCCATCAGTTTCTGAAAAGTCCAAACAACCCCAAAGTTTCCAGAAAATACAAAAACACCCCCGATTCAAGAACACACATGATTTATCAACCCAATTCGATTCCTAGCCCACAAGATCAGTTTTTGATTATATAAAACGAGTTATTAGAGGTTTTAGAGTTTACCCAAGCCGACAATCACGAAAAACGACCGAGAAATGGGTTGGGTGGAGTCACGCGTCGAGGTCGTCGGTGGTGATGGCAACGGGGCTGTTCCGGCGACTTTGAGCTTCGTATGGGACCTCCTAAAGCTCAGTCGGACCTTTTGGAGGCTGCCGAGACCGGAGGAAGTGGCTGGATCGCTCCGGTGTTGATGGGCCAAGAACTCGCCGGAAAGAATGGAGAAACGGGCGGCGATGAGGTGGTTCTGTTGCGGGTTTGGCCTCTGTTCCTTCTTCTTCTGTCGCTACTAAGGTCGAAACATCGTGGGGAATCAAGATAGACAGCAGAGGAGGAGAGAGATGGAGGTGGTGACTTCGGGTGGTGGTTCCCGACGGGAATAGTGGCGGTGGCGGTGGCTGGTTGTTGCTTCCAGCTACTGCTGCTGCTTTCTGATTTGGCTCGGGTCAGAGAGGGAAGGGAGAAGGAGGGTGATAGAGGGAGAGGAGAGAGCTGGAGAGTGGAGGTGGTGATGGCGTCGGGGGTTGGTGCTGTTTCGGGGGTGGTGTTGGTGGTGTTGGGTGGCGGGTTTCCCTCTGCAAAAACAGAGGAGGGAGAGAGAGGGACAGTGAGATAGAGGGAGGTGGTGGCAGAGAGGGAGGTGAGGGTGGAGGTGGTCTCGGGGGTTGGGTGTTGCCGAAGAAGAGAGGGAGAAGGGAGAGATATAGAGGGAGGGTGACGGGGAGAGAGAGGGAGAGAAGAGAGGGAGAGTTGTTGGGGAACGGGAGTGTGTTGGGGTTTGGGAGAAACCAGAGTTTTTTTTTTTTTTTCTCATTAATATTTAATTCACTTTTTATGTATTTACTCACTAGGTTTTAGACTTTATTCAAACTACAACTAAACCCTCCTTTAATTAACTAGTTTGTACTTTATAAAACTACAAATACCTCCCCGTTTAATATTTATACCTCTCGAAAGATGACGATTATCCCTAAAATGAGAACGGGGTATAACATCCCCCCCCTTGGACTAAGCTTCGTCCTCGAAGCTTGAACGAGTAACTAGGGTCTCAATTAGTTTCCTATATGAGATGCATATTGACGAGGGTTAGAGCGCTTTACCAGTCGTCATGTTGTTTCTTGCGTTTGCCTCTGTCTGGCTCATCACGAAGATTTGACCAGGTGGCCTCTGGTTGTTGCCCTGAGCTGCATTTCCCCTGTTTCCGTTCCCATCATTGCCAGCTCTGTTGTTAGCATTGGCATTCGTGTTCCTGTTTTGCCCTCCATTGCCATTGCCATTGTCGCGATAGTTGCCTTGGTACCCGGCTCCGCCGTTTGCATAGTTGTTGTTGTGACGCTGATTCCCTCCGTTCCAGTTGTTCTGGTTCCGACGGTTCCCTTTGTAGTTTTGTCCGTTTCCTTGTTGTTTCTCGTCATTCATCCTCCTCCTACAATCGCGATATATGTGGCCCTGGATGCCACAATACCTACAAACCAAAGGTACGCCGTCACAAGTGTATCCCCGATGATCGCGGCCGCATTTGTTGCAGTTGAGGTTACGGGTATCTCCCGTCATCTGTTGGTTCTGGTTTCCACCATTTCTCCAGCTTTGATTTCCTTCACCATTTCCTGTCCTGATCCGCTTGTCTGATCCTTGATTGTTGCTGCCACTTCCTTGTCCTTCTACTTTTCTCTTTCCCATCACTTGATCGACTCTCCAGATGTTTGCTGCCACCCCATAGGCTTCCGTCAAGGTGTCATAAGTCCTCGTGAGCATGGTCCTCTGAATTTCAAGCTTCAGTCCACCTATGAAGCGGGTGACCATGCGCCCTTCAGTAGGCACCGTGTCCTCTGCAAAACGGGCTAGCTCCACAAACTTGTCATAGTAATCTGTCACAGATTCATTGCCCTGCTTCAGTGCGATGAACTCCTCATAGTTCTTTTCCTTGACATGCTCCGGATAGAATTTTGCTCTCATAGCAACCTTCATTGCCTCCCAACCAAAGCCTTCTTGAGCCACGAGTCTGGCCCGATTGGCGGTCCACCAATTATCAGCCTTTTCCTTGAGGTAGAAAGCCACCTCACTGATCTTGCGGGCTTCTGGACATTCCATAGCCTGGAAAATCTTATCGAAGTCCCTGATCCAGTTCTCGAGCAATACTGGGTCCTCTTGCCCATAGAAGTTACTCGGGTTTCGCTGAGCTATCTTCTTTGCCCAGTCAGGTTCCTTTTCATTGGCCACGTTGTTGTTCATGAACTGGTTCATTTGGGCCATTTGGGAGAAGAACTGCTCCACGTTGTTATTGTTGTCCTGAGCCATTTGTCCTTGTCGAATCCTCCTAGTATAGTATCGCAGGGGTCTATCAGTCATATTCCTACACTATCACTCATAGTGTCATTGCATACTCTAGCACGTGGTGAGGAACAAAACTACTGGTATCACAAAATGCACACGTATCACTTCATATAGCACATTTATCATTCATAAAAGATATTTCCTAACACATAGGAATCTAAGCTTGCATCATTAGCAGTTAATGCACATAACTCATTCCCATAAATCCAACTCAATATTAATCATCTCGATTCATCAAATTCTCAAATCCTCGTCTCCGTCATGGGAGCAACATTAGTCCAAAGGACATTCAGATAAGGAAATACCCAATAAAGTATTCCATAATCAAACCAGCCAATTCAGATACTATCATATCACAAAATCTCGGTAACAGGGAAGAGAAAAGGTCGAGGGTGGGTGGGACTCAGTAAGTCTAATACTACCCTTAACCCAATCGGCTTGTCCAATTTTAGATCTTCTTACCCTAAATTCATTTTAAGTTGCCCTACAGGTTTTATTCCCTTATTGGAACGACTTGCTCTGATACCACCTGTAACACCCCTCGTTTCCCAAGCTTTCCGTTCCGAACCGGAGAGCCCAGGAGGGTGCTACTCAAATGAAGCGGCGGAAATCAAGAACAATACATCCCATAATTATATATTACATACTGGTAAATTGTCTTCGACATGATGCATACTATTATACATGGTGAAATTAAACTAAGAGTTCGTCATAATAAAAGTGCTACCAAATACTACATAAGTTTTGCGATTCCCTTATTCCCAGCTCCCAGCTCCTAGACCTGCGGGGGAATGGAACAAAGACCGCAGTTTTTCGAAAGTCAGCAGGAAATGCTGAGTGAGATACACCTTAGCATGTAAAAACAGGAAGGTTAAGAGAGGTTGCAGGGTCATGTATTTAAAAACAGTTCAGGAGTAACGAAGAATGATTATAACATCGTAAAAACATGTAACAACATCGTCAAGTAACAATAGTTTCTCGTGCAACGAATTCTATTTACCACGATACATCACAAGTATCCAATAATATCTCTCACAAATAAGATGTTCACAGTAATCGAACTATCAATCAGTTTACAGTACCCGGGTAGACCAGTATAATGACCACATAAGACATTCTAGACCTTAAGTGTTGCAACACCCTCCTAAGAGCGTCAATCGAAGGAGTGGTATCTAGACGTAAGGGCACACGGAGTCCCTAAGCCATCCTATGGCAGCAAAATATCCAAGGCGTAGAAGCCACGGGGAACTAGCTGGTATCGGTGTTCCCGGCCGGAGCCAATCATAAGTCCAAGGCGTATGAGCCAAGGGGAACTAGCTGGTATCGATGTTCCCGGCCGGAGCCAACTATAATAAATCAAGATCCAAGCCTACGACAAGTAGACAAGGGGAACTCGCTGGTATCGATGTTCCCGGCCGGAGCCGATCAAAGTCCAAGGCGTACAAGCCAAGGGGAACTAGCTGGTATCGGTGTTCCCGGCCGGAGCCGACTGTAATAATCAAGATCCAAGCCTACGACAAGTAGACAAGGGGAACTCGCTGGTATCGGTGTTCCCGGCCGGAGCCGATCAAAGTAAATCCACTGGTTCCGGTACATAAAAATCGTTTTATTTTACTCCGGGGATCGAACCCGATTATCTCTTTAGGGACTAAGCCCAGGGAATCGTCACCCAATATAAGTAACATCACTGGTTTGTACAGATTAGGTTATTATTGATTTCTTATCAAGTGTAACAAGTATCCAAGCCCAAATAATATTTCGAGAATTTGAAAATAAGTACAACACACTTATCAAGTAGGGGATGAAATACGACGACTATTTATCAATTAAGCAAGTAGTGGACACGAAATAAGCTGGCACGCGAGGCTAAGCATGTAAAACTCACAAATATATTTTGAGACAGAAAATATAAATCACATTTTGACACGAAGTGAGCTAGGCAATCGAGGCTAAGCATATAACTCACCTGATGTTGACTCAGTAGTCAGTACGTAGGATGGTCGACAAAGCCTATGTCCACAAATCCGTCACCTACAATTTATCAATCATCTGGTCATGAGGTCGGTAATTCTAAACGAGTAAATGCACAAGTCCTATTTGAGTGCTCGGCTAGGACGAAAAGTCAAATCTAACCCTCATGATCCCCAACGAATTAATTTTAAGATGAAAAGGGTATTTAATTACATATAAATTTAGCTAACTTATTGACAAAATATTAGTAATCAATTTATTTAAGAAAATAAGGATGTTGCTAAAGAATTCAACCAACACTTCTAAAATATTGATAAAATGTTATTTTACAATTATTATTAAATGAAAAGTACTACTAAATTTTTTTACAACAGTTCCTATAATTATAAAAGTGACATTTTTAGAAAAATTCTTCTTAATACTTTCCAATTTACCACTAAAATATTTATTTTAACAAAATAATATTCCATTTCTAGCAAGCTCACTTATTTGTAAGGATATTATGACATGATTGAAAGCTTGCTACGAATAAAATCACAATTATATTTATATATGTATACAAATATTTTATTTGCTCTCTTTTTCTCAAAAATACTTATTATGAAACATTAAAACATATTTTTAGTGTTTACTATACATTATTTGTTAGTTTTAAACCAATGAAAATAATTCTAGACTAAATAGAATATAACTAGTTGTTAGCATATAAACAGTTTATATAAGGTTCACCTAAACCCCCCATCAGTTTCTGAAAAGTCCAAACAGCCCCAAAGTTTCCAGAAAATACAAAAACACCCCCGATTCAAGAACACACATGATTTATCAACCCAATTCGATTCCTAGCCCACAAGATCAGTTTTTGATTATATAAAACGAGTTATTAGAGGTTTTAGAGTTTACCCAAGCCGACAATCACGAAAAACGACCGAGAAATGGGTTGGGTGGAGTCACGCGTCGAGGTCGTCGGTGGTGATGGCAACGGGGCTGTTCCGGCGACTTTGAGCTTCGTATGGGACCTCCTAAAGCTCAGTCGGACCTTTTGGAGGCTGCCGAGACCGGAGGAAGTGGCTGGATCGCTCCGGTGTTGATGGGCCAAGAACTCGCCGGAAAGAATGGAGAAACGGGCGGCGATGAGGTGGTTCTGTTGCGGGTTTGGCCTTTGTTCCTTCTTCTTCTATCGCTACTAAGGTCGAAACATCGTGGGGAATCAAGATAGAAAGCAGAGGAGGGAGAAGGGAGAGATATAGAGGGAGGGTGACGGGGAGAGAGAGGGAGAGAAGAGAGGGAGAGTTGTTGGGGAACGGGAGTGTGTTGGGGTTTGGGAGAAACCAGAGTTTTTTTTTTTTTTTTTTTTTTTTTTTTTTTTTTTTTCTCATTAATATTTAATTCACTTTTTATGTATTTACTCACTAGGTTTTAGACTTTATTCAAACTACAACTAAACCCTCCTTTAATTAACTAGTTTGTACTTTATAAAACTACAAATACCTCCCCGTTTAATATTTATACCTCTCGAAAGATGACGATTATCCCTAAAATGAGAACGTGGTATAACATCTAGCCTTCAATTCATGCTTGCATGTCTATGTGTAGCATTGATTTATGAAATTTCATCTTAGTCTTCTTCATTTCCATGCTTGATTCTTCATTTCTATTGTTAGATCATGTTTTTGATTTCAAAATTTAAACCATTTCATGAAACTCACACTACAACCCCACATGCATGTTGTGAATGCCTTCTTATTTGCATTTGCATGTCAAGTGCACTTACATTATTTGTGTCAAGAGCATGTAAAAATATGATTTAATGCTTAAAATGATTTTATTTGGGCGAAAATTAAGTCTCCATAAGTTGCATGTATCATTTGAACCAAACTTGTTGATTTTTGGAAAAATTGCATATTTTTACAATCTGACCAGTTTGTGAAAAAAGTACATTGTCTCTAAATTTTGTCTCTGTGGAATTTTTAACTCTTACTTATTCTGAAACTGGACTCAAAGAGAGTCATTTTGAAAAAAAAAAATCAACTTCACAGCCTTTTTGGTTCGGGAGATAAGATCATTCTAAGTTGTATGTTTTCTGAAAATCCGTGTCTGGACCACTCTTGCCATTTTTGTTAAAAAATCCATTTTCAGAAATCTATGGCATCTCATCTTTCTTGTGATTAAAGTAGACACATAGGGTATTCATTCTGGAGAATATGGGCATTTTTCTTATTCTTCAAGTAGTAGTAATTGTTCTTCAAAGTTGAAACTTTTTGCCAAACTTGTCTCTGCATAGCAGTGTTTGTTATCTTTGTAACTTGAGTTTTATAATAGCTATGCATGATTTTCTTGGTGTTTCTGAAAGTAGACACATGTAGGTCCATAATATATTAATTTCATTATTTTTAGGAAATGATTTGATATGGTAAATATGGCTCCAAAGTCAGAGCTACAATTCTGTCAAGAATTGTAGTTTCACATTTTTTAGAAACCTTGAGGTTTTGAAGTTCTAAGTGTTATGTTGGATTTATTTGGACATGTGAACATCATTATATGTGCATTTTTGACATATAGGACTATGGTTCATGTAGTATTGCATTTGGATTAGCGATTTCTAAATTAGTTGTAACGAATACGCTATACTTGTGATTGTAGACATCGACCTCGTAGGAGAGAGTGGTTGTCGTTGGAGTGCTAGGATAAGTTTCTTACTTTTGGTTGTGCTTCATCTCAATGGTATGTACATATGCCCGACTTTTACTTATCAAAATATGTGTGTTTGTGTGATGTATCGAATGAATATTTGTCTATTGAAAAAGTATGAAAAACATGATTTTTACTCGAAATTGTTTGGATATAAATTGAATTCTCTTTTTTAAGTCTTAGAGATTTATTTGTGATAAGTTGATAATATGATTTTGTCTATTGTAAAGAGACGAAATAAAATACGTATGTGCGAACTTTAATTATTACATTGTGCCCATGTGTGTGACGTTTTAAATGATTATCTTCTTATTTAGAACATGATTTTTACTGAAAAAAATTCCGATTATTGATTTATACTGAGAACTCTTGCAAATGACTTGTGAAGATTGTATACCAACTTTGGTTATGAGAAATAAAAGTAATAATATACTTTAATAGATCTAGGATGATGTACAAAGTTGTGTTATTAATGGGAGGCGCCAAGCGATCCTCCATTTTCTTATGGCTAAGACCATTGAAGCAATGCTTCTTATTATTGGATAGAACTTAATTGTTCACAAATCCACCCCCAATGAGCCAAAATGTACCAAGTTATTGAGGCCAAGGGGTTTGTTAGAGCTATAGAGTGCTACTTATACTTGTAACGGTCACTACAATATAGGGGTGTCGACACTTAATTTCTTTTAGCTATTGTTGTGAGCGGGGTTGACGAATGGGCTCACTTAATGCTCGTGTGAAATAGGGTTTTATAGACCCTAGAAGGCACCCTTTGTGGTTATTTCATGATCCCTCTGTTTTCCAACTTCAACTGTTGATTGAAGTTGGAAAAAAAATGGACTACTCTATTGATGTTGTTTGTGGCTCTTGATATGCCCTAATCAATTGAAATGATTTTAAATTCTTTGTCTACTTGTGACTTAATATCGTTATCAGTTTGCGTACGGTTGATATTTTACTTGTCTAGTAATATATCGAATACTCGTGAAGCAGTTTGTATACGAAATTGAAAGAAATTTTGTACTCGTGAATTAAATGTTCTTCAATGAAACATAATTTTCCCACGTGAGATTGCAATGGTTTAAGAGTATCTTGACTACTCGTGATCTATAAATATTTTAAAAATGAGAAATCTTCCTAACGTTTACTCATAATTATTCCTAATTTTCTCAACTCTTTTGTTTATCGATGTTTCAAACTCATTTATTTATTTCAACTTATCCTTGTGTGCGACTCGATGCTTTACATGCCGTAGTGTGTATTTACTCTGTTTTTACTGATCATTTTTCTTCAAAACTGCATCGACTTTTGCCATTTTAAAACCGCATGTCGTCAAACAAGGTGGGGGTTGGGAACGCGTATCGATTCGAAGTCGTCACTTAGTAGATCTCAACATTTTTTTCTTTATCCAAATTGTACTCCTTTTTTTTGAAATATATTTTGTATACATTAAATGAAATATAATATTAATAGTCGATTTTCTACGTTTGGTTGTCGATTGTTGCATTAAACCTGAACCGAGATCCCGGGATGTTTCAAAAATAGGTAAATCTAAACTTTGTTATCAATGAATTTCAAGATAACAAACTAAACGAATGCATAAATCACAAGCAAAGCCAAACAGAGGACCAAACATAAGCATACCAGATCCAAAAAACCATTACAAGAAGAGAAAGGGTTTTCAGTTCATCTACCAGATCCAAAAAACCAATAAAATAAGAGAAAGGGTTTGCAGTTGCACCTTGTAACTTCCTTCGCCTGAAACCGGACACAAACCAGTTCTTCTACGCTCAGACCTTCCACTTCAATGCCTTCAAAAACCCAACTCAAACCAATAATCAACACAGAAAATCAACGAACCCCAGTTCATGCTAAACAACTGGGCGATTGTGTATACAAAACGAAAATCAATGATTTCGACTTAGCTTACCGGGTTTACAGAGAAGGGATTACGGTTGTGTGCGATTCATGGAGAGGGGTCTTGCAGATCTTGTGGCTTCTGGGTGCACCGCTCCACCATTTTCTCTCGATTCTCTCTTCTCTTCTCAATCTTTTCTCTCTTCTTCTGGGTTATGGAAATGTGAAGGGTGTCATTCCCCAGACCTAGATTTTTCTCTCTTTACTGGCGCGGGCAAAGTATATTTTCGCCCCAAAATTTGGCGGAGAAATCAAACAATTTTGGGCATATTGGGACACGTATACATAAACACATATCTCGTTGTATAAGATAGATAATAACGGCTGAAAGTGTGAGTGTGCAGGTGGTAATGCAACTAATATACTCCAGAAGGGGGGGGGGGGTTGAATAGAGTATGCCAACTTTTTGCAAAACTTGCCAGGTAGATGAGATCTTGTGAAAACTAGTGAAGTTTAACGCCTTGAAAACAAGTTCAAGCCTTTGAAAGAGATGCAATTTGTAATAAAGCAGATAAGCCTTGAAAGAGTTTCAAACCCTTGAAAAACAGACAATTTTGAGTGCTGCAAAAACTATGAAAATGAATGAATTGTAAATGCAAGAGACAGATGATTTATAGAGTTCAGTCCACTTGGACCTACGTCTCTACCTCAGGGATCTTCTCCCTGCAGGATTTTCAACACAATTCTTATTAATAAAAACTAAGCCCTAGATCTCAAGCACAGAGAGTTGCCTTACTCTGTTACAGCTTGTGGTTCTCCCTAACCTATCTAGTACCTGCTCTAGCTAACTGATTAACTAAGAATTCTCTATTGTTCTCCTTGATCACTTCTCGAGTTTAAAGATAGAGATATTACAAAAATGATCTACCAATAAAGCACAATACAGAAGAACACTTAGAGTGTAGAAACTGCAGTTAAGTATGCAGTGATCTTCTGTGGATGGATTGTAAGATTGATGAACTTCTTTGATGCTTGTCAATCCAGAACTTTTTTCTCTCTTTTTGCCCGTTGAGTGTTGTGTCTTGTTGCTTCAGAATTGAGCTCTATTTAAACTTCAAACAACTCTGCATATCTTCCCAGATTTTCAGCAACAAATCTCCTATTTTGTAGGCAACAAAATTTGACTCTTTGACAATCTTCTCCAAAGGTTAAGTGATCACAATCTTCAGAGATAATGTCGTGATCTTGCATTTGAATAGGTTGAGAAGCTATCAAGCCATTTAGATGAAACACATAATCATATTCTCAATTATTTCCTTTCATGCACAAGTTAGATTAGGAAATAATCTCTACAACTAGGAAATAAAATTCCCTGCAAAATCATAGTCAATTAGATGATATTCTATGTTCAAACAACTTTGAATAATTTGTCTTTCATCATCAAATAACAGTAAGAAAATCATATAAAGGAGAGATATGAAATCAACTTAGAAGAGTTCACAGAAAACTCCCCCTGAGAATGTTCACATAGGTTAAGCAGTTTCAAGGATTTGAATCCAGTTTCAAGTATACTATTTTCAAGCCTATCTATATATACTATTTGAGAATGTCTCAAACTTTGCATGAGAAAATGCCACGTGGAAATTATAATTAATTAATGTAAAAAATATTTCTTGAAATTTAAATTTAAATCACATCTTCAGAGTTTGAACTGAAAATTAAAATTTTGGCGCCTTCAAATTTATATCACATCTGAAAAGTTTGAATTTTGCGCCGACATGTAAATTTAAATGTGCCTGTTTAGTATTTATTGGAAAGAAAAGTTATTGATGTTAGTGGGAAAAAATTATTAGCCAGTAAGAAACTTCCACCAAAAAAATTATGCCGAAGGAAATCATAATTTAATTGATAAAATTATAACTCAATTCCATAAAATTCCGTCCCCGAAATGGACGGTGAAATGTCAAAGTACACGTGAATTTCAAGGGCAGAATCATGCCATATAAAATGACCTCAATTACATGGCATCATAGATAGTGACGCTAATTACCAAAGTGGTACCAAACTGGATCTTTTGTTTTGATGGTGAATTCCACACCTTTCCGTCTCTAAAATGGTCCAAAATGGCTAGGAATCTCACCCATACAATGGAGGTATCACTCTTCCATTCGTTTAGTGTGCAAGTTATCGTCTTTGGTGTTCGGAATAACAAAGTCGTGTTTGTTTTGGAAGTATGATTCTTCCTTTCAAATCGTGTTTGATGTTTGCATTTTCTCCAGTAGTTCTCTTCCCAACTATGTTCTCTTATCTCCCAGTCATGGACGAAAATGAGGAGTGAAGAGAACAATGTAAGTTAGCTCGGTTGGCGCGCAAGAGAAAATTAGATGAGCAAAAACAAGCCCGCATATCCGGTGAGTTTTTCCTTCAGAATTTAGATTTGTATTCTTTTGTCTATGTGCATTATTCCTGAAAAAATTGATGCTTTGACTATATGAAGTTCTCATGGCCGCCGCCAAAGCCATACACTTGCGTGAAAGAGTCACTCGCCATCCCCGAATAAGTAATACTAGGAAAATCGATTGGTGTTTATTATGTTATTTTCCTTCCTCCTCGGTTGTTTAGTTGTTTCTTACATCGTTTCTTTTGGTGGTGTAGCTGAAGATGTTCATCACGCGGAATCTTCTATTTGGAGGGACACAGCTCAACACAACGGTATGTATCTTTTTCATAGATAATATCTAAAAAAAGTTCTAGGCCACTTAGTTGTTACATTTTGTATTATTCATTTGTAGTGATTATTTTTTTTCATACACATTTTAGGATGAAATCTTAGATTTAATGAAATGTAGTGGCGAGTGAAAATTGAAATTAGTGGAAGAGAAAGAAATTTTCTGAAACTGTAAATGCTAATCGAAAGGTATGAAAAAAAAAATTATTAGGCTTTGAAGCATGAAATCCGTGTCTTCAAATTATAAACATATTTTCCTAAAAAAAGGAAAAACGTAATATTATAAGTTGAAATCAGTGGCAAGTGGCTTCAAAATAGAGGCATATTTTCCTAAAAAAAATAGGAACGTAATATTATAAATTTAAATCAGTGGCCTCAACTTGATTTTGATTGAAAAATTCATATTGGTAATGATCTGAAGGTAAACAATTTTTTTTAGAATAATAATGTTGACTTCAAATCCAAGATTATAAACTTTCTTAAAAAAATAGATAGATAGAATAAATAAAATTCAAAACAGGAAGGACATTTCTAAATTGGAATCAGTAACTTCAAATTTATAGTGATAAAATTCGAAAGTAATCAAAATTTTACTTCATCATATTTTCTTAAAAAAATAAGAATAATTTAATATTATAAGTTCAAATAAGTGTCCAATGGTCAGTGGCTTCAAATTAGAGGCATATTTTCCTCAAAAATAAAATAAAAAAGTAGGATTGTATTATTATAAATTGAAATCAGTGGCCTCAACTTGATTTCGACTAAAAAATTCGTATTGGTAATGATCTGAAGGTAAACAATTATTTTTAGAATAATAATGTTGACTTCAAATCCAAAATTAGAAACTTTCCTACAAAATATATAGATAGAATAAAATAATATTCAAAACAGGAAAGACATTTCTAAATTGGAATCTGTAACTTTAAATTTGTAGTGATAAAATTCGAATGTAATAAAAAATTTACTTCAACATATTTTTCTAAAAAAAAATTAGAAACGTAATATTATAAATTGAAATCAGTGGCTTCAAAGTAGAGGCATATTTTCCTCAAAAAAAAAAAGGTAGGAACGTATTGTTATAAATTGAAATCAGAGGCCTCAACTTGATTTTGATTGACAAATTCGTATTGGTAATGATCTTAAGGTAAACATTTATTTTTAGAATAATAATGTTGACTTCAAATCCAAGATTCGAAACTTTCCTAAAAAGAGATAGATAGAATAAAATAAAATGCAAAATATGAAGGACATTTCTAAATTGGAATTGTAACTTCAAATTTATAGTGATAAAATTCAAATAGTAATCAAAATTTTACTTTAACTTAATGTTGGGTTCAAGTCCAAAAGTAAAAATGATACTCAAGAAATAGTATAATATATTTATATATTAAATAAAAAGTACTAATCTTAACAAAAAATGAAATCGATAAATTAAAAAGGTGTAATAATGATAGTCAGTACTTTTGGTTATTCTTTTTGGATGTAGTATTTGAAATCCATAAAAGACACCAACTGTTTAAGTAACATTAATTTTGTTTTGGAATTGAAATTTCGCCGTGCATCGCACGGGTTAAAAGCTAGTGAGAACTGATTCAAGGCTTTGAAAGCTGGTTCAAGGCCTTGAAATAGTTAGACTATTCCAAGCCTTTCACAACCTGATCTTATAATGGCGTTAGATAAGGTCTCGTCGTTTCTGTTAAATATCATTTACGGGGATAAAGAAATGGTGCCGTTAGTAATAAATTCTCGTCCTTTGTAATAAAATCATTAACGGAGCTAATGTTTATTGTCGTTTCAGGCAAAATTCTTGTCGTTTATGCCAAACTATATACGGGCCCACTATTTTATCGCCGTATAAGAATATTTTAAGCGAGGATAAGAACTATCGCCGTTTATGCAACAATAAACGGCAAAAAATGCTCTTGCCGCACGAATTTTAGCATAACTTCGCCATTTTTGTGTTCATTTCTAGTAGTGCTAAGGGCATCTCCAACCCCATGGGGGGAGGGGGAGGGGGAAGGGGAAAATCGTATAAAAATACGGTTCATGTCCAACCCCATGGGGGGAAGGGGAGGGGGAGGGGGTGCTATGGGAATAAATTTTGCCTTGGGTGAGGGATGGTTAGGGGGGATTTCCCCATGGACATCCCCTCCCCCTCCCCCTACATGGAATGATTAATTAATTGAATATTTGATAATTTTAATCACATATACTAATATTTTGTGATTATATTATGAATTTTATTATTATGATTTTTTTTAGAATTAATAATGTATTCACGATTGTTGGAAAGTATATTTACGAAAAGTCATCGTTATCTTATTTTTTGAAATTTAATCCTTTCAACTAACGAAAGAACTTGTAATCGTTGTTAGGTTGGTTTATTTCAATTTTTGTGTTTTATCGCCCTACTCGTTGCATTTTTATATTAGTGTTTAATTTTATTCTTTTAATAACGACTTTTTCGTACTTGTAATCGTTATTTTTCGAATAAAAGTTTTGTTTGTTAATATTATTTTAAGTATTATGAGTATTATTATCATTGTTATTATTATTAACATATTTTTTTGTGTGTATGTCTATATATATACACATTGGTAAACAAATTTTCATTTACTTTTTTTGGTATTAATAATTCATTTTTAAATCATTAAATATATATTACAAATTAATTTTTTGGGTGGGGGGAAAGAAATGGTTGGAGACGATTAGTAGTTTGGCGGAAGGGGAGGGGGAGGGGGAGGGGGAGAATGGTGGGCCCGTGGGGGGAGGAGGGGGAGGGGGAGGTGAGGGGAGGGGGAAAAAGCAATGGGTTGGAGATGCTCTAACAGGAGGACCAACATTAATCATAGTAGAATTTTCCCCATCGCTTCCACAAGAGTCATCATTGGAACAACAGCAGCCCCTAACAGACGCCACAACCGCCATAAACGGCAATTTTGACGCTCTTTAGGTGGTTCAGCACCAGCGCCAAACGCCTCAATCGCCCGTCGCAGCCGCCAAATCCAAAATTGCCCGACCCACCTGAACCCATCAGACCTCCAACCCCGATGTCAGAGTTCTTAGCAGAAGGACTGAAGTGCAATGCATCTCAAACTGTGGTCGTATAAGGTGGACTAAAGTGCAAAGTAGTATAAACCGTGGTCGTGTAATTTTGCAGTAGCAGTAGCCGTAGGATCTTTGTGTGATTTAATCTCCACCGTCGGATCACTTTTATACGTTAGATTCAAACGTTATAAGCTGAACGATGTCGTTCTGCTTAAGTAGGCCAGCACAGCTGCCTCGTCAGCTTCCTCCTGGGCGATGATTGGTTCATTCAAGTCACGGGAAGCTGACGTGGATGGCCGTTGCATAGTTTGGGAAATTACACTCGCCTACCCCTTGCTATATAAGCTGGGGTTGTAAGTGAAAGGTTATGTTTTTATGAATTTTCATTTGCCTCCTCTCCATTTTTGTTCTCTCTAAACCCTAGCTCATTTCTTCTGCAAATCGGAGGAATCTTCTCCGATTACTCTGTGTTTTTTATGTAATTCCGGCCGGCGAAGGAGTTGTGAGGTCCAGGACCTCACAAGTTGGTATCAGAGCCAGGTTTCGAAGACCAGAAGCTCAGAAAATGCCGAACACCAGAGGTCGAAATTCGGCAAATACAGACATGGAAGGGAAGGTATCGGTGTTGGAGGAACGGCTTAACAACTTCGAAGGTATGATTGATGATGTGCGAGTTCAATTTGTTAAGTTTGATGAAGGTATGAACACTCAACTGCATAAATTGAGTTCAGATCTGAAACATGACTTAGTTGATGGTTTGAACACTATGGAGAAGAACTTTGATGATCAATTTCGGAAAATTATGAATTGTTATAATCTGCTAGCTAATGATAGAGACAGGGAAAAGATGGCTAGCTATTCTGAGGTAACAAATGAAGAACAAAGAGCTTCTGTGTCAAGAGGAAAGAGACCTGAAGGAAGTAGTAATGGAACTAGAGAAACTCACACAGAAGACACTAATGTTTGTGTCAAAAATTTTTCTGGAGGACACATTCCTTTACCAAAGATAGAATTTCCTAAGTTTAATGGCTCAGATCCTGTTGGTTGGTTACAGAAAGCTGACAGGTATTTCCAGATATATGTGATGAATGACAATCAGAAATTGGTAATGGCCTCATTGCAGTTTGAAGGAGAAGCTGATTCATGGTTTGGATCAGAATTTGACTGTTTGGGCAATGTAACTTGGACACTTTTTAGTGAAATGTTATGTCTGGAGTTTGCTGAACCAAGGCATGAGAACATTTTGGGGGAATTCAACAAATTATTGCAGCACACAACTGTGAGTGAGTATCAAACTAGGTTTGAAGCTCTTAGACCTAGAATCAAGGCCTTGCAGCCATGGGCTGATGAAATGTATTTTGTGAGAAGCTTTTTAAGTGGATTAAGGGAAGATATACAGAAGGCTGTGCAGTTACAATTTCCAAAAACATTGTCACAAGCCAAGGCAATTGCCAGATTACAAGAAGGACATGTGGAGTCCTTAGAGAAGCACATAAATAGGAAGGGAGCCAACAAGACACATAACCTCCAGAATCACTGGGATAAGCACAAACCTACCAACAACACTCATTCTAAGGAAGAGAGTTCCACCAAGCAAGCTTCTACCATTTTCAAAAGACTTAGGGCAGCTGAGATGAAAGAGAAGAGAGACAAGAAGCTGTGTTTTTATTGTGATGAGAACTACAGTCCAGGTCAAAAATGCACTAAGAAATCTCTGTATCTACTCATTGGAAATGATGATGGAGAAGAGGAGGAGGTAGAAGAAGATAAGGAAGACATTTCTGAGCCAATAAGTACACTGCTGGAAGTCAAAGAAGAAGAAATTCCATTTGCATGCAATGTCTGGTTGTTCTAGTCCTGAAACTATCAGACTTAGTGGACATATAAATGGAAGAGATGTGCACATATTGATTGACACTGGAAGTACACACAATTTCATGGATAAGAACACTGCAAGGAGGGTGGGATGTGTGAGTCAATCTACTAAAGAGCTGCAAGTTTCAGTTGCTGATGGCAGCAGAATCAGCAGTACAACAGTCTGCAAGGGAGTGTCCCTTAAGCTTCATAAATGTGTGATAGCAACTGATTTGAGATTGCTGCCACTAGGAGGTTGTGATGTGGTGCTAGGGGCACAGTGGCTGAAGCAAGTAAGTCCTATCTCTTTAGATTTCAACAAGAGAACTTTTGGATTCCAAATGAATGGCAAAGAGATGGTGATACCAACTCACAACAGTGATGCCATTGTGCAAGAGGCTCACTTACAAGTGTTACAAGAGTACTACTGCAATAACAAACCATGTCTTGCAGCTCAGCTTTACTCCATTGGGACAGTGAGTAAAAGTACAGAAATACCCCTGGCATTGAAACCCCTACTGCAACAATACCAAGATTTGTTTGCAGAACCTACTCAATTACCACCACCTAGATCTCAGGATCATCAAATACCATTGACAGAAGGGTCAAAGCCTGTCTGTTTGAGGCCTTACAGGTATCCATTTTTACAGAAAAATGAGAATGAGAAGATGGTAAAGGAAATGTTGCAAAATGGCATCATCCAGCCTAGCACAAGCCCTTTTTCAGCTCCTGTATTGCTAGTCAAAAAGAAGGATGGAACCTGGAGATTCTGTGTTGATTACAGAGGCCTTAATGATATCACTATTAAGAACAAGTTTCCCATTCCTGTTATTGATGAGTTGATGGATGAGTTGAAAGGAGCAGCTGTGTTCTCTAAGTTGGATCTTAGGTCTGGATATCACCAAGTGAGAATGGCATAACAAGATGTGTACAAGACTGATTTCAGAACTCATGAGGGACTCTATGAATTTAGAGTAATGCCTTTTGGATTGACAAATGCTCCAGCCACCTTTCAATGTCTAATGAATGACATTTTCAGAGAGCAATTGAGAAGGATAGTTCTGGTGTTCTTTGATGATATTTTGATCTACAGCAAGAACATGGAGGACCATAAACAGCATTTGGAGATAGTATTTTCCATTATGAGAAGAAATCAACTATTTGCTAAAATGAGTAAATGCTCTTTTGGATTGGCAGAAGTGGAATATCTAGGTCATGTCATCAGCAAGGAAGGGGTGCAGACTGATCCTAAGAAGCTTTATGCAATGGAGGAGTGGCCAGTACCAAATAACATTAAAGAGCTTAGAGGATTTCTGGGGTTAATTGGTTATTACAGAAGGTTTGTTAGGGGTTATGGCACTTTAGCAAGACCATTAACTCAGCTGCTGAAGAAGGGAAACTTCAACTGGACCAATGAAGCCACAACAACTTTCAATAACTTGAAACAAGCTATGGTGAGTTCTCCTGTGCTGGCATTACCCAATTTTGATGACATATTCATTATTGAAGCAGATGCATGCTATGATGGGATAGGAGCAGTTCTGATGCAACAAAATAGGCCACTAGCTTATTTTAGCAAGGCTTTGTCATCTAGACACCTGGGTTTGTCTACTTATGAAAAGGAGCTCTTGGCTCTGGTACATGCCATTTCTAAGTGGAGATCATACCTAGAAGGGGGTAAATTCATTATCAAGACTGATCATCACAGTCTCAAATACCTACTTGAGCAGAAACTTACAACTGTCATTCAGCAAAAGTGGATTTCCAAATGATTAGGGTTGCACTATGAAATTCAGTACAAGAAAGGGCAAGAGAACAAGGTGGCTGATGCTCTGTCTAGAAGGAACACTGGTATTATGACAGAAGAAGCTCAATGCCTTGCTGTCTCTTCTGTTACTCCTAAGTGGCTACAAGAGGTGAAGGATAGTTATGAGGAGGATGGTTTTGCAAAAGAGAAACTAACTTCTCTGTCTGTGGATCCTCTTGCCATTGCATATTTCAAATTGCTAGATGGGGTGCTGAAGTATAAAGGAATGATATATGTGGGAAGCCATACTGCATTAAGAGAGCACATTATCCAGGAACTGCACAACACTGGTGTTGGTGGTCATTCTGGGATATTGGGTACCTATAAAAGAGTCAAAATGCTATTTTATTCGCCAGGCCTTAAGAAACAAGTTAAAGCTTGGGTGCAGAAATGTCACATCTGCCAAAGAATGAAGGCAGAACATCTTCCTTACCATGGGTTGCTTCAACCATTACCTATTCCTGATAAACCCTGGTCCCATATAGCCATGGACTTTGTGGAGGGGCTGCCAAAATCTGATAACAAGACAACCATTTTGGTTGTCATTGATAGACTCTCTAAGTATGGGCATTTTATTGCTCTAAGTCATCCCTATATAGCTGAAGATGTGGCTGATTCCTTCTTCCAAAATGTGTGCAAGCTGCATGGATTGCCTTCTTCAATTGTAAGTGACAGGGATCCCATCTTTCTGAGCCAGTTCTGGAACACTTTATTCAAGCTTATGGGAACTCAACTCAGGTATACAACAACTTACCACCCACAAACTGATGGACAGAGTGAAAGGTTGGACCAATGTTTGGAGGTGTATCTCAGGTGTTTGACTGGTGACAGACCCAAGAAATGAGCTAAGTGGCTAAGTCTTGCCGAATGGTGGTATAACACTAATTTTCACACAGCTTTGCAGCTTTCTCCTTTTGAAGCCTTGTATGGAGGCATGCAAATCAAGGTTAGGAAGATGGAGCACAAAGAATCGGAACTCAAGCGAAAAGATGAAGTACGGAGGAAACATGAGAAAATATGGTGCAGCGGGAAAGGAGAAGAGGCAAAAAGCCAATAGCAGCAGTTGTTACCGCGGAATCAACCTTTGATATCGGGGTATGATAGGCAAATGGTCAAGATCGCAGGTTGCAACATTTAATAGTGCGGTACACTAGACTTGATACCGTTGTATCACCAAGGAAAGAAGGCTGAATGATCTTGTATGGGAGAATTCATCGCAGTATTCGCCACTCAGTACCGCGGTATTACGAGCCCGGAAGCAACAATAATTGAATTCGGGATTCCTCACTGTAGTAACACCTCAACCGATACCACTTTATTGCCATCAGACCACCAACGCCCAGCGGGATCTTCGCGATGTTACCAGCAACTTGCGGGGGAGTTAAGTGTTGACCTAGCATACTTTGACCTATATTTTCCAATTATTTTACGTACATTCAAGACATAATAGAGTTTTTTGGAGGTTTTTGAGGATTAGGAAGAAGACCAAGGAGGAAGCCGCATAAATCATACCAAATATCAAAGAGAGCTCCTCAATTGCACCCAAGCAATCCCAGAGTGTTGCAGTTGAGCATTTCCACCGACCACCACCTTCCGGGTCTCGATCCACCCCATTTCTTGATCGTTTCTCTCCGTTCTTGGCTTTGGTGATCTCTAATTCTGATTCTATTACATTTTTAATCATCAAAATTATATTTTTATAACTAGAACTCATGCTTCGGATCAAACATATTGAGTGTGTATTGTGTCTACCGTGAGTGTTTATCGGGAGGGTATTTTTGTCTTTTCATGAATTTAGTAGGAGTTTAGCCATTACCAGAAAATGGTTAAATAATGATGGGGGAGTTTGTTGTAGTTTACTTTTTTTGTTTCATTTTATACAAGTAGTTTAGTCAATTGTTAACTACTAATTAGAGTTAGATAGTTTTATGTTTGGAAAATAACTTTCATTATTTTATAAGTTAATATAAAATAGTTTATAAATATAGATAGGCTATAATAAATATTAGTATACATTCTTATGAACAAATCTAGTTCATGAGTAGTATAAGGAGAAAAAATAATTTTTTTCAGTTACTAATCATAGGTTAATCCTATTTGAATATAAATAAATGATTTTTAGTATCTGATAAATAACAAAATATTTTATAATACAACTTTTTATTTAGCTAGTCCTTTTATTTAATAAAATTTATTTGTTAAATATTAATTATATTGTATTGAATAATAATAATATATTTTCTTCACTAAAAATGTGATCTTTATAAATATAAATAATTGTTATCCCCATTTCCCTATAAATTTAAAATTGTAATTTTCTATATTTAATCATAAGTGACTAGGAATCTGACGCGATTTCTTAACGCGTATGCGCAAGTGCACGGTCAAGTAATATAGGGGAGGTATTTCAACCCCGAGTTATTGATCCCACAAGGACAGACTTTAGATTATCTAATTAGTTATTTAATTTTGAGTACGGTGCAGGTCGAAAGATTTGATTGATTTAAAAATTGTAATACCATCTAAGCCAATATTTTGGTATTTTTTATTTTAATAAATAGATATGGAGAAACTAGGCAATCTCTAGATCAACTAGGGTTGTAGACGAATTTCGGTTCAGCTGTGTAACACGTTAATCATATTCTAGTTCAGCCGGGTAATAGGCTATGACAATATCCTCTCGGTCTCATGTCATTTTACGTCTCGGTTAACTACAATCTCTTCTCGGTCTCATGTTGTCTACCGGTCCGTTCTAGTAGGTTATCTACTGGTACGATAACGGGTCCTGTCAGTCCACCGTTTCACGGAACAGCTGAATAATCCTACCGAATCTACCCACACTAAGGCCAATCCTAAAACTTTTCCTTTAGGTCTCGGCGATTCGGTATTGTGTTCATACACTCTTCACAACTAGGTTAAGTCACTGTCATGCACTTTCTAGTAATTAACAAGTCCGAGTCGTGAATCCATTCTTGTTAAGGACTAAGCACAATGTAAGAACATGTAACAAGAACAAGTATTAACTTTAAGCAAGATTATAATGTACGAAGAACCCTAGTTTCATGATTATTAAATCTCAAACTAGTCGTGTCAATAGACTAGATTCATCAACAAGTTCATGAAATTAGCATTCAATCGATAGAAATAATCCAAAGCATGAGACAAAAGTCTAAAATACGGAAAATAACCGTCTACATAAACCCTAGGCTCTCGTAGAGAAGCCTAGTAAAACTTCTAGCTAATAAAGATCAACCAAACACGGTGCAATAGTTTCTCCATACGAAGATTGAGAGAGAAGAAGAAGAAATCAAAAACCTATCTCTAGTGGTGGCTTCGGTGTTCTCCCCGTCTCCCTCGTCGTGCTTCCAACGTGAGTCTCCTCCTTCTACTTTCTTTTCACGTTCCTCTTTTATTTTAGGTCTAGGTTATATTAATTAATCACCAAAGACTCTTAATTAATAACCCTAAACTCCCTCATTAAATTCCGTGAGTGCGTTTGTCTTTACTTCTGATCGCACGACCAGAAAAATCCTGGTCGTGTGATCAGCTTCTGAACTACTTCCTGATCGCACAACCACAAGCTCTGGTCGTGATATACAGTGAGTTTGGATATTTTCTGACGCACGACCACAATATTCAGGTCGTGCGATCACCTGGAGTCTTTTTTTTTTCTTTTTTTCTCTTCAATGGGGTGCTAAAATGTCATTACCCAAACTTCTAGAAATGACACTTGCCTCCCCTCTCCATGTATCTACACCATTTTCTTCACGATTTCTTCTCCACTTTAGCTCCCGATTAATCTCCCAAGCTTGTTTCTCCTCTCCGCTTCATCTCCCAAGCTCCGTTCCCTGTGAAAACAACACGAAACACAACCCGTGCGATCAAACGTGACAAAAATACATAAAATAATGCGAGAAACGCCTCGATTAACAATATAATGCCTAGAGCTAAGATTCTACGTTTTCTCTCTAATCATAGTGTAAAACTAAGATTATCAACCCGGAAGCACGCAAAACGATATAAAACGTGCAAGAAATATAACCCTAATAGAGAGTTATCAAATCCCTCACACTACCTTTTTGCGCATCCTAAGCAAGATCAATTCTCACACCACGTTTCAATCCACCGAATTGCATACACTCCACTAGCCATGTGACACAAACAACACACACACACAATGCAATCTACGTGACTATACAATGCAACTCAATTATAGAACAATGCTAAATTGAAACAACGTATTTTTTTTCTTTTTCATAAGAGACTGGCAATATCGCTATCACTAACCAAAATAATCGAGTTTTCACAAATCTCTTTTGCAATTCACACAACCGAAACAAGGAATTGAATATGCGATTACCCTGCGCACAAGAGCACTAAGGAGCCCCCAAACATCCACCAAAATCTATCCAAGATCCGAACACGCCCTTTAGCTCAGAGAGTCTAGGGACCCTTAGTCATGTTGTAGTCTTTCGTCGCCAAGTCATTTCAGGTTTTCAAACCCTCTTAGCCGTTATTGCATTGAATGCAAGTTATCCCAATGACGGGAGACACAACTCCGTGTAATACGGCTTGACTTTAATTTTCCTTAGACGCTCTAATTGGTTTGAAACCAAATTTCCCGCGTGAATAGGGGCACATTAGGATGTTCACCGTATCTAGTCCAAGAGAAGATTTTGATTTTTTTTTCATTCTCTTATTTTTATTTCATCCGTGCATTTAGAAAAACTAAGTGTGGGCTTTTTCGGTTAGCTCTTGAAACCGCCGTAAGGGATGATGGTGTACACTCCTTAACTTCACTTAGGCTAAGTCAGTGTACCACATGGAACCAACTCTACACGAAGGTCCAACCCAGATTTCAAGAAGCCACAAGTTTCCACTCGAAAACAGACTATTCAACTACCCCAAAGACCAAATCCTCCTAGCACACTATAGGAACTAAATGTATGTCCTCGTCTACTTTCCACTTTTCCCTGAATACCCGGGACATCCTTTCGTGAAACCGGTGCGCAAGAAACTAAAAATTAAGGTTTTCCCCACTGTGGTGCTTCCTATTCATTGGGACTCCTTTACTGAACTCTCTCTAGTTTCAAGCTTCATCAATTTCCCAACTCAAATTTTATTTTAATTTTTATTGATTTTCACTTTTCTATTTTTTTGATTTCTTTTTTTATATTTTCCTAGACTCTATATGCTTTTGGCCAACTCGATTAACCACAAGTTTTGGGTAGGGGACTCAATATTTAAACGTGCAAACAATGCAAAAATATTAAACTAGCACAGTACGACACTAAAACACCACTCTACACTAACCACATTAACACAATACTACACAAACTACATGTAACAAGGCTATGCAAGATAAAACATGGCTGGTGAAATTATACACAAACTCCCCCACACTTAAGCGTTTCGTTTTCCTCAGCGAATTTAGAGATCAAGTAGGAGGTGTCCTCGCTTAAATGTGTTGGCAGTTGATCTACACAACTATGGCTCAAAACGTAGAACATAGAGAGTTAGAGATACCTGTGGTGCCCGGACCTACATGGGCACCGTTGCTGCGAAACTGCAACAAGAAGTGGTCTTGTGGACCGTTGATTGTTTCCGGAAAATTCTCACCTCACGTCCGGATTCCGATGCGCCTACTCAACAGTCTATATCGCACACATCAAGAAGAGGAACCCGGGGCGTCTTCTTTATCTGTGTCCCTGCACACTGATTGGAAGAATTAACACAACTCTCTCTCTCTCTCTCTCTCTCACCCCTCAAAATTACATATGGAGAACTAAAAGAAAAAAAATAAATAAATAGCATCCTACTCTACATTGGGTGTAATACCCCGTATTGAAGTTAGGGTTATCTGGTCATTTACGAAATATATTTAAAAATTTTGAGAAAATTATATTTGAAAGTTATTAATGATTTTTATTGATTTTAAAGTATAAGCGTGTCATTTGACATCTATGATGGCATATATATTTTTTTTATTTTGGGGTTATTTCGTAGTTTTTGAAATTTGGGTAGTAATATATGAAACTTATTTGTATATTTTGGAGATTGTAGTTTTTTAAGGGTGGATTTTGACATCTGTATACAAAGTGGTTTATTTTAAATTTAGGAGATTTAACTTTTATGTATTAGATTTTAATTGGAATTATATTTTCACCCCTTAACTTTTAGCCTTCACATTTTAACCCCAACTAGCAATTCATATTTTGACTATTTATACACTAGTGTCCCTCAACTAGCTTTGGTCAACTCTACCATAGTATGGAGATGTTCTTTTTACAAGTATCTCCCATTTTTCTCTACTAATACATCAGACACACTACTCTCATCTCTATCAAATCCATCAACTCTCATACTACCTACCCTCATGTATGAACATCACCATGTGGGATTTTTTTCACCACCAACCTCCACCATCAACTTCATTTCTTCCACACTCATTTTATTTCATTTTTTCTCTTCAAGAAAACTAATACTGCCACTCTTCTCTCTCTCACAACTCCATTCCCAGTTTTGGGAGTTGACCTCCACAAAACACCATCAAAAGTTCAATTTATAGTCTCCCAAGCATGAAATACTTGATTCCAAGCTTGGTATAACCATGGAGGGGAGTTATTCCACCATTATACTCATGGATCGAAGACCAATTTCACTATTTTGCTTACAATCTTGTTGAATCTTGGGGTAAGCACTCTTCTAGACTTGAATTCATTCTTGCATGTCTATTTCCGACATTTATTTATGAAAAATCATCTTAAATTTCTTCATCCCCAAACTTGATTCTTCATTTTCTTGGCTTGGTCATGATTTTGACATTTGAATGTTCTCTATTCATGAAACTCAAACTAAAATACACATGCACTTTGTAAATTGCTTGGTAGTTGCACTTGCATGTCAAGAAAACTTTGATAATTTGTGTTAAGAGCATGTAAAAAATATTATTTCATGATTAGAATTGTGCTATTTGGGTGAAAATTAAGTCTCCATAGGTTGCATGTATCATTAGAACCATTCTTGTTGATTTGTGAAAAAATTGCATGTTTATACAATCTGACATGTTTGTGAAAAAACATGGATTATATCCAAACTTTGTCTCTGTGAAATTTTTAACTCTTGCATATTCTGTAACTAGACTCATAGAGGGTCATTTTAAGAAAACAATCAACTCCATAGCCATTTTGGTTCGGGATATATGCTCATTCTAAGTTGCATGTATTCTGAAACTCTGTTTTTGGACAATTCTTGCCATTTTTGTTAAAAATACCAGAAACTTATGCCACCCAATATTTCTTTTTATGAAACTAAACACATAAGCGATTAATTCTGGAAAATATGGGCATTTTTCCTATTCTCTAAGTAGTAGTAATTGTTCTTCAAATTTGAAACTTTCTGCCAAACTTGTCTCTGCATAGCAGAGTTTGTTATTTTTGTAACTAAAGTTTTAAAATAGCAATTTTCTTTGTGTTTCTGAAATTAAACACATGTAGGTTGATCTTAAATTAATTTAATATTTTTAAGAGATGTTTTCATATGGTAAATATGGCTCTAAAGTCAGAGCTACAATTTTGTCCAGAATTGTAGTTTCACCGTTTTTAGAAAACTTAAATTTTAAAATTCTAATTGTATTGTTTGATATTTTTGATAAGTGAACATCATAATATGTGCATTGGTGACATATATGACTACGTGGCATGTAGGTTTGCATTTTTATAATGCTTGTATAAATTAGCTGTAACGAGTACGCTATACGTGTCATTGTAGACCTCGAATTCGTAGGAGAGAGTGGTTCTCGTTAGAGTGCTCGGCTTACTTGGTTGCTTTGGCTTGTGATTAATATCAGTGGTAAGTACATATGTGCGATCATTACTTATCAAAATGTGAGTATTGATGTGATTCCTCGATTGAAAATTTTTTGATCGAAAAAGTATGAAAAACATGACTTATACTCGAATTTGTTTGGATATAAATTGAATCCTCTTTATAACTCTTGAAACTTTACTTGTGATAAGTTGATAATCTGATTTTATTCATGGGATATAGAAGAATTAAAACACTTCTAATTTTAGATTTTTGATCATGGATACGCAGCAGAAAAACATAATTTATCCATGCAATACCCTCCAAGGATCACAGGACAAGAGACATAACGATGGTAAGGGAAGAAATCAAGTTACACACCTCACGGTTTCTCCTGTGATGACTTGTCACGTGAATTGTGTCACGTCTCTACCGTTTATCCACGCCTAGAGGTGAGATCTAGATCCTCCAAATCCTTGTGCTAGATAGGAAGAATGGAAGAGGAAGACGGAATCGCGCAACAATGGAGCACCAAAGGTGGGCGGCTCTCCTTTTAGGCCGACGGGTAGGGGCGGTACCAATGGGGGGTTCGGCCCTCCTTGGGACTTGCTCTCTCTCCTTACTTTGTTCTCTCCTACTTTATCATATACATGTGTGTAGAGAAAATAAGCTAGGAGTGTTCTTTATATAGTCCAACAACTCCTTGTCCTGCTACATAAAGAACCCCTCTCCTAATCCTACTCAAATAAGGATTAGTCTCTTTTGCATACTAGTCCTAATCATGTCCATACATGGATTAGTTCTCTTTGAAAATTAATCCTAATCATGTCTCTTCATGAATTAGGCCACCTTGGCAAATCCTAATCATGTCTATACATGGATTAGTCCAACTTGCATATTAGTCCTACTAAGTTAGCAAGTTGTTGCGATTTGATCCTTCTAATTAATTAATCATATTAATTAATTAATTCCCAAGACTATTTCACCCATATATGACGTGTGACCCCATAGGTTCTATTAGTTGGTAGTAACTATTTACTAATATGGAGCGGCCTCTAGGAAAACATCCATTCTAGCCAACAAATAGAATAGTCATCATGACAAACCTTATGCAAGTAATTGTCTCATCCCTTTGTCCCAATATCCAGATTGGACACGAGAAATACAAGTCACACTCGTATATCCAATCCATAGTTTCTCGATCCATGGGAATAGCCTTATTCGTGCAAATAACATCAATATCCTATATTGATTTATTTGAGTCTGGCCAGACATTCTATAAGCACTATCCCTCGAGTGGCCGAGGATATTTACTCCCGTTATGTGGGAGGGACAAATTCTATCTACGTCCACTACGATTTCTAAGCTTGCTTCTTATTGTATCCAGTACACGCATTTATAGCTACCCAGTTACGGTGTAGCGACGCTATCAAAATCACAATAATCCACAACTAGACAATCTAGTGACTTCAAGTCTAAGGATGACAATACCATTTCACCACGAGAAGCGCTTGTGACTCAACATAACATGTATGTAGCCTTCTCGGAGATGGGGCAATCAGTGCGCCCTTACCCTTAATGCACACCCATGTGTTCGATCATGATATCTCTATATCAATCTAACCCCATACTAGTCTATAGATGATTGTCCTATTAGTCATTATAATCGACTAGGGATATTTAAGAATATACTTATATTCTAAGGACTTCATTCATGTTATCATATCTCTATATCGATAACATAATGAATCGTAAATCCGCATATTTGTCACAATAAATTGATTACCTCTAGGGCACATATCCAACAGTCTCCCACTTGCACTAGAGTCAATCTCCTGCATCATATGCCTATTGATCTAGCGCGGCCCTCCACGTTTACACTGCGTAGGGGCGAGACATCTTCTGGTACCTTGCAAATATTCACATCTCCTCCATCAACAATTTGATTGAGTTTGAATATTCTGAGTAAGTGCATCTCATTCAGTAATTTACTCAGTCCTCTATGTTAGAATCAGTGACTGAATCTTGCCTGGAACCTTTCCAGCTCACAGTCGCTCCCACTAGTGCGAAACATAAAACTTGATTATAATCTGAAATTTTATTTGTCATATTTGAAGTTCGCATCACTGTAACCCTTTACAACAAACTCTTCCTATCTTTTATTTATCAAGAATTCATCCTTAGTGATTCTCAAGTACTAAAGGATAATCTTGGTAATTTATCCAGTGACTCTCACCCGGATTTGACTGGTATCTTTGTGTCATGTCATACGACACAACTGGCCTAGTACATAACATGGCGTATCTCATGAATCGTATTCATACGGTCCCTTCCTAATCTAATTAGAAAGACAACTAGTTATCAAAAGACCAATTCCATGTGACATAGGTAGAATCCATATTCTTTTCATGTTGAACCATTTCAACACCTTTGTCAATTTATGTGCTATGACTTAAGCCGCACAACCATCTTGATCTATCTCCATATATTTTCATAGGTTGCTTCGCCTAAGTCTATCATTGAATATTAATTCCCTAGTCAATCTACGTAAGATTTCCAAGTAGGGACATTATTCCCAATGATTAGTATGTCTCCACATACAAGACCAGAAACATAATCATGCTCCCACTAACCTTCTTGTAAACACAAGTCTCATCTTATATTTTGATGGAACCAAACTCCTTTGATTGCATCTTCAATTTGAAGAATACAACTCCAAGAAGCTTGACTCAATCTATAGACAGATTGCTACAAGCAAGATACGAATGGATTTAAGCATCACAACTGGGAAAGATTTCGTCATAGTCTATACTATGAACTCACAGGAAATCCTTACCCAACCAATTTTCCCTTAAAGGTAATCATATTACCATCCATGTTGGTTTCCCCATAACCCACTTGCACCTTTTAGGTGATTCCACCAAAGTCCATACTTTGTTGGTATACATGGATTCCATTTTGTATCCCATGGCTCCTAGCCATTTCTGAGAGTATGGCCCATACGGGACCATCTCATAGGTTGTAGGCTCATCTCGATGAGCAATGTATCACGGGTTATGAGAAATCCTTATTTATCTAGTCCCTTGTCGTATCCTACCTGACCTATGAGGTTCTTGTGTTTTCTGAGTAGGTTGCTCCACAACACCTTGTGATCCTGCTCGTGTTCCATCAAAAGGATCAATGTTTTGTTGTGGTTCTTGAACTTCTTCAAGTTCTACTGTCCTCCCACTATTTCTTTTAGAGACAATCTCTACCTAGAAACACTGTGGTTCGAGAAACAAACAGTTTGTTCTCGATTAGGTTGTAGAAATAATATCATTTTCAGGATATCCCACAAAACATTTATCCGACTTGGGTCCAAGTTTATCTGTAAACTCTTTTACCAAAACTTCATAACCACAAATCTTTATGAATGACATACTATGACACTTCGTAGTCCATATCTCATATGGTGTTTTTCATAATCCGTTTTTGATGGAACAAGGTTAAGGGCAAAATTTGCTGTAATTAGAACATAGCCCACAAAAAGTAAACTGGAAGTTCTGTTTGACTCATCATGGACCGAACCATGTCCTAAAAGGTCCGAACTCTCCTCTTAGACACACCAAACCCATGTGGCATGCTAGGTAGGGCGAGTTTTCGGATCATATCCAACACTCCCATAGATTCTTGTCAAACTCTTGGCTCAAGTAATTTCTTCTACGATCGAATCGTAGAGCCATGATAATTTTGCCAAACTGGCTTTCTACTTCATTCCTGAATTCTTTGAACAATTCAAAGGATTCTGATTTGTTTCTTCATAAGATACACAAATCCATATTTCTCTGATCCCATCAGTAAATATGATGAAGTACTGAAAACCATCTTTAGCATTTGTGCATAGCGGCCTTCATACATCAATATGTATGATTCCCAAAAGATCATATATTTGCCTAATAAGTCTTACATGTCTCATATGATTCAATAATCAAATGAGTTCCAGAAATCCATCCTCATGGAGTTCTAGATATGTACCTCTTATTTATGAGGCCTAAACAATAATGCTAAAGATAAGTGAAGTTCATATCATTATATGCAAACCTCTTGGTATTAAATGTTATAGATGAAATTATCATGATCAAGGATATACAATCCACTTAGACAAAATTGCATTAAGGAGCTTTCTTGTCCAAACAAGAAACTATGATAATGGTCCTACTCATAGTAGGGACATGATCGCTTTTGTCTAATTGATGAACAATTTCTTAAAGGTATAAATAAATCCCTACGGCTAATTTAGCAACCCCTTGCTTCATTGCCCCACGTGTAGGTTTATTTCTTCCTTATCCAATTGTCTTCATCTCTTTGAGATCCTCCACATTTTTATAAATGTGAGATACTCATCTAGTATCATATACTCATGATGATGAGATAGACACAGTGATTTCTATAACAAAAATACCCAAATCGGAATTCATAATTCCTTTAATACTTACTTCCAGGTACTTTGAGTAGTCTCTCTTCCTCTACACCACTTATGGGACTTCGAGACAACTTGGTTTTAGCAACAAGCTTGCTTTATACCCATGGGGTCGGCGCGAACCATTTGCCCATACCCATACTGTTAACCATTAACAGTTTTGCCCATGACCATTATGAGTGTTTTGTTTTAGTGATTTTTAAATCATATTGAGTAAATCTCCTTTGAACAAAACTATAATTGCATCCAATGCAATTCTTGGTCCACTTGGGTGAATAACCGTTTATTCTTTATCTATCTCATATATAATGTTCATTCACTAATGTTTCAATCATATTAAATTAGCCTATTTGCATAATGCAAAGTGGAGCAACACTTTAAACCTTTCATGTCTAGCTCGCTCTTTTGAAAGAGCTTCTTTCAATGTATGATCATATCATACGCCTCCATGTTCTTATCTTGCTTCCAAAGCTCAGAGTTCATGGCAGCTAACATGAGGCAAGTCAAATGCAAATAACCATTCTTTGATGTTCCTTTCCATTAGGCTTTAGTGTGTTTTGGTAGTTGGTAGGAAGAGAAATTTATGTTCTACGATGTACAACAAATTCTCTTTTATGTGAGAACAATTCTACAATTTTATACCAGTCTAGAAAATAGACAAAGTCGTGTTTTGTTTGTTTAGTGCCATGGGCATTCAACATAATAGGATTATGCAAAGTTTGTGACGTTTAACTATATTTAACAAGGATTTAAATTGTTAAACATAGCTCCCACTATTTTACTGCGGATTAATAACTCTCAACATATTAATGCGGAAAATATCCTTATATTTTCTAGTGGGCCAAGATCCATGTTTCATCTCCTTATGAGCTTGCTTTGGCAAGTCACCCATAATTTGACTACTTTAGGTAGGAACAATTCCAATTGCATCCCTTATGAAACTCTTGGTTCAATTGGGCAAATAACTCCTTATTTATCCATCTTTATGGATAATCCCAGTTGATTGTCTCTAGGTTTTAATCCTATTAAACACCTAGTTGCGTCCAACCTCTTACTTAAACAATTTGCACACGAGGTGTGCCATCGCACCACATCATTATTAACCAAGTTTTCATGCTTTGGCACACACGATATTGGGAAAACATGATGATGACAAGTGTTTAAATAACGAGAAGACAAAAACGCAATATTTGAATTTTGAGGGATTTTTCAATTCAATTTCAATTGATTTTGTTGATCCATATCAACTATCTATCTATTTGAGTTTGGGCACAACTCCGAATAATAGATCCGGGTTGTCTAATTATCTTATTATCCTAATTGCATGCATCAACCATACACCAACCACAAAATAATAAGACAATAAAATAAACAACCACAAAACAAAATAAAACGTGATGTGAATATGGCCTTTTTTCTAGACTAAGATAATTCCAAGCCAATGGAATTATCTATGAACCCTAAAAGCAAACACATCTCCATGCTTCTTCATCTTTTGGTCCATCCTTCATAGTCTTGTGGGATACTCCATGCTCCATCTTTTGTGGCTTCCTTTGGCTTTGGGCTTCTTTTCTTTAATTTTGGCTAACAATCTATTCTATCTAGCACTAGCTAACCTATACTAAATAAAATAAATCTCACAAGTTGAGGAAAAATGGCTCGCAGACCATAAATCCCTAATTAATTATTACATTTAATTGATCAGCTCGCAGGTCGTAAACCAAAACACAAAAACTAAACAATCACACCAAACCACATCCTAAGGCCATATCCAATCACCATGCGATTTGCACATAAACAGTTAAAATCCAATTTTAACGTGCTTGGTCAATTTTAATTGATTTTAGGATTTTCTAGGGTTAAAACGGTCTATGGGGCCCAACGTCAAATTGCCCGGACCCCAAAAGAGGACTGTCAAGGCCTTGGGCCGGCCGGCCCCGAGCCCACACGGCTAGGCCGTGGGCTAGGGCTGCCCCGGCCCCTTGGCCGTCCCTTACTTGGGCGGCAAGCAAGGAGGGGCGGTCCCCTAGGGGGGCTGAACCTCCTTTGGGAGTTGTTTCCAAAACAACTCCCTTTCTTGGTGCCCAAATTTGGTTGTTTCCTTGTTTGAAAAGAACTCCTTCTTTTCATAGGATGCCCAAACCCTAGATCTAAGATCCTAAAATTTCTCAAACTCACTAATCATGCATCCAATGCAAAAACTAGGTCTTGTTATGATTGATTATTGACAAATTGCATCATATGCTTGATTTGTCTTGTTTTACGCGATAAACAATAAATTTAAAGTGTAAAAATGTCAAAACGTAACACATAAACCACGTTTATGCTCTACGACATGTGAATCTGATACCACTGTAGGGTTTTGATCATGGATACGCTGCGGAAAAACACAATTTATCCATGCAATACCCTCCAAGGATCACAGGACAAGAGACATAACGATGGTAAGGGAAGAAATCAAGTTACACACCTTAGGGTTTCTCCTGTGATGACTTGTCACGTGAATTGTGTCACGTCTCTACGGTTGATCCACGCCTAGAGGTGAGATCTAGATCCTCCAACTCCTTGTGCTAGCTAGGAATAATGGAAGAGGAAGAAGGAATCGCGCAACAATGGAGCACCAAAGGTGGGCGGCTCTCCTTTTAGGCCGACGGGTAGGGGCGGTCCCAATGGGGGGGGGGGGGGGGGGTTCGGCCCTCCTTGGGACTTGCTCTCTCTCTCTCCTTAATTTGTTCTCTCCCACTCGATCATATAGATGTGTGTAGAGAAAATAAGCTAGGAGTGTGCTTTATATATTCCAACAACTCTTTTTCCTACTACATAAAGAACCCCTCTCCTAATCCTACTCAAATAAGGATTAGTCACTTTTGCAAGATAGTCCTAATCATGTCCATACATGGATTAGTTCTCTTTGCAAATTAATTCTAATCATGTCTCTACATGAATTAGGCCACCTTGGAAAATCCTAATCATGTCTATACATGGATTAGTCCAACTTGCATATTAGTCCTACTAAGTTAGCAAGTTGTTGCAATTTGATCCTTCTAATTAATTAATCATATTAATTAATTCCCAAGTCTAGTTCACCCCTATATGGCGTGTGAACCCATAGATTCTATTTAGTTGGTAGTAACTATTTACTAATATGGAGCGGCCTCTAGCAAGACATCCATTCTAGCCAACAAATAGAATAGTCATCATGACAAACCTTATGCAAGTAATTGTCTCATCCCTTTGTCCCAATATCCGGATTGAACACGAGACATAGAAGCCACACTCGTATATCCAATCCATAGTTTCTTGATCCATGGGAATAGCCTTATTCGTGCAAATAACATCAATATCCTATATTGATTTATTTGAGTCTGGCCAGACATTCTATAAGCCCTATCCCTCGAGTCGCCTAAGATATGTTCTCCCGTTATGTGGGAGGGAAAAATTCTATCTACGTTCACTAAGATTTCTAAGCTTGCTTCTTATTGTATCCAGTACACGCCTTTATAGCTACCCAGTTACGGTGTAGCGTTTGACGCTACCAAAATCACAATAATCCACAACTAGACAATCTAGTGACTTCAAATCTAAGTATGACAATACCATTGCACCACGAGAAGCACTTGTGACTCAACATAACATGTATGTAGCCTTCTCGGAGATGGGTCAATCCAGTGCGCCATTACCCTTAATGCACACGCATGTGTTGGATCATGATATCTCTATATCAATCCAAACCCATACTAGTCTATAGATGATTGTCCTATTAATCATTATAATCGACTAGGGATAATTAAGAATATAACACTTATATTCTAAGGACTTCATTCATGTTATCATATCTCTATATCGATAACATAATGAATCGTAAATCCGCATATTTGTCACAATAAATTGATTGCCTCTAGGGCACATATCCAACACTAATATATCTAGAACGATGTACAGAGTTGTGTTATTAATAGGAGGCGCCAAGCGATCCTCCATTTTCTTATGGCTAAGACAATTGAAGCAATGCTTCTTATTATTGGATAGAACTTAATTGTTCACAAATTCGCCCCCGATGAGCCAAAATGTACCAAGATATTGCAGCCAAGGGTTTGTTAGAGCTATAGAGTGCTACTTATACTTGTAAGGGTCACTACGGTATAGGGGTGTCGACACTTAAGGCCTTTTAGCTATTGTTGTGAGCGGGGATTGACGTATGGGCTCCCTTAAAGCTCGGGTGAAATAGGGTTTGATATACCCTAGAAGGAACCCTTTGTTATTATTTCGTGATCCCTCTGTTTACATCGTTCCTGTTGGTGGCTCTGGACATGCCTCATCTAAACTTAGCGGTTAGATTGGACTTGAAAGAAAGTTGAATACTCTATTGATGTTGTTTGTGGCTATGGATATGCCCTAATCGATTGAAATGATTTGAAAAGCTTTGGATACTCATGAACTAATACCGTTATCAACTTAAATGGACTTGTTTACTCTGAATATATTATTTAATACTCGTGGTTTCTCAATGTTCTTAACTTGAGAGGTTTTTATTACTCGATTACTTTCAGTTGTTCCAAGTTCCCCAACCTGTTAGTTTTATTGTTTTAAATTTTCTCATTCGTTTCAACTCGTGCTTCTGTGCCACTCGCTGCGTTACATGTCGTAGTGTGTATTTACTCAGTTTTTACTGATCATTTTCTTCAAAACTGCGTCGGCTGTTGCCATTTTAAAATCGCAGGTCATCAATCAAGGTGGGGTGAATGGGAATGCGGATCAAGGCGAGAATTCCGAGTGTAGCTTAGATACTTTAGCAGATCACAAACACGTTTTGTTTTGAAATTGTACGTATTATCGGAATTTTGTTATGTACGTTAATCAAAATGTGATCTTAATAGTATATTTCTACTTTTGGTTATCGATTGTCTCTTTAACCCTGAACTGAGATCACGGGTTATTTCATTGGGTTGCCTCCCAAGCAGCGCTTGTAATTTAAGGTTGACAGCCCGACCCGGTTACCTCAACCGAAAAGGAAAATGGAGACTAGTTTATCCCTCCACTTCTTCTTCTTCCACCATCTCTTCTCCAGAACTTCAAGTGCACCACTCTGCTGTGCAGATGGTAGAAAGTTGTAGAAGCTGACTCTTTTCATCTTGCATTTTATCTTCTTTATCAACTTCCACAAAGTACCATTGGGCTCACATGAAACCTTTTCCATAAGTTCATCCCACTAGTACCTCCTTGGTGCTAGATGCTCTTCAAATGACCCATGTAATTCATCCACACCCCCACACTTGCTGACATCCAACTCCTTGAATATGGCATATGGATGATCAATTGAATCGCCCATAGAACAAGAGATTGGAAGTTGCTCATCACTTTCTTCCCCATAAGAATCTTCATACATTAATTTTTCCAGCTCGTCGCAAACTTGCGTGACATAGGATACAAAGAATTCATCCTTAATCAGAGTTGGGGCTTTTACCTCATATATCGCTGAGCACAAGTGTTCCACAAGCTTCATCATTGGCACACCACAAGCTTCTGATGCCGGTGTCTTCCCATTCATGCCAATGATGTGAGGGCGTCTGCGGTCTTGGCTCGCAATACGGCAGATCTTCCCATCTTGGGCACACAGGTCCACCCCAGTCTGAATCGGAGTCTGAGTCCTCATAAATGGAAGAGTCCACCAATGATTCCTGGACATTGCAGTCTTTGCTCGGCTCAGGTATCTCTTCTTCCACTTGTGGTGGTGATGATGAAGGTTCAATATGAGGCTCACTTCCATGTGGCAAGGGCTACTCTTGTGGCTCTTGAATACTAGATTCCCCTGCGGTTGACAGTTTTTCTACTCGTTTCTTTATCCTCTCCAACATCTCCCTCACGTATTACTTACCTGTGGCTGAACCCTCTTGTGGTAATTGTGCAGCTATGGAAAAAAAGTTGGAGCACACTTGGATGTCCTCCATAATACTACGCCGTTCTGCCATACTCGCTGCTGAGTATTCTTGGTGCCGATGAAGCTGGGGTGTATGAAATCGGCATGGGTCTCTACGGTCGTGCCAAACGCCGCATCGATAGCACAAAGTTATGCATGCGTCCTCCTCTTCATGGTTACCCCTGCAGTGGAAACAGTAGGGGGGACACGAATAATAGTCTTCGCTCCACATGGTTATATTGTCTCTTGCTTCATGCGTTCCTGAAAAACAGACTCACAAGACACCTGTGAAGCACATAGATATAGAATAAAAAGATTAAAACTAAAACTAAAATAAAAGTACTCTAAACTAACTCCTAACTAAATAATCTACCGTTGTCCCCTGCAATGACGCCAAAAACTTGACGCGATTCACTAACGCGTATGCGCAAGTGCACGGTCAAGTAATATAGGGATGGTATTTCAACCCTGAGTTATCGATCCCACGAGGACAGACTTTAGATTATCTAATTAGTTATTTAATTTAGAGTACGGTGCAGGAGGAAAGATTTGATTGATTTAAGAATTGAAATACCATCTAAGCTAATATTTTTGTATTTTTGTATTTTAATGAATAGATATGGAGAAACTAGGCAATCTCTAGATCACCTAGGGCTGTAGACGAATTCCGGTTCAGCTATGTAACACGTTAATCCTATTCTAGTTCAGCCGGATAATAGGTTATGACAATATCCTCTCGGTCTCATGTCATTTTACGTCTCGCTTAACTACAATCTCCTCTCGGTCTCATGTTGTCTACCGGTCCGTTCTAGTAGGTTATCTACTGGTACGATAACGGGTCCTGTCGGTCCACCGTTTCACGGCACAGCTGAATAATCCTACCGAGTCTACCCACACTAAGGCCAATCCTAACACTTCTCCTTTTAGGTCTCGGTGATTCAGGATTGTGACCATACACTCTTCACAACTAGTTTAACTCACCTTCGTGCACTTTCTAGTTAACTAACAAGTCTGAGTCGCGAATCCATTTTTGTTAAGGATTAAGCACAATGTAAGAACATGTAACAAGAACAGGTATTAACTTTAATCAAGATTATAATGTACGAAGAACCCTAGTTTCATGATTAATAAATATTAAACCAGTCGTGTTAATAGATTAGATTCATCAACAAGTTCATGAAATTAACATTTAATTGATAGAAATAATCCAAAGCATGAGACAAAAGTCTAAAATCCGGAAAATAACCGTCTACATAAACCCTAGGCTCTTGTAGAGAAGCCTAGCAAAACTTCTAGCTAATAAAGATCAACTAAACACGGTGCAATAGTTTCTCCATACGAAGATTGAGAGAGAAGAAGAAGAAATAAAAAACCTATCTCTCCAATGGTGGCTTCGGTGTTCTCCCGGTCTCCCTCGGCGTGCTTCCAACGTGAGTCTCCTCCTTCTCATTTGTTTTCACGGTCATCTTTTATTTAGGTCTACGGTATATTAATTAATAACCAAAGAATCTTAATAACCCTAAACTCCCCTATTAAATTCCGTGAGTGCGCTGGTCTTTACTTCTGATCGCACGACAAGAAAAATCTGGTCGTGTGATTAGCTTCTGGTCCTTTTTCTGATCACACGACTAAAAAAATCCTGGTCGTGGGATCAGCTTCTGAACTACTTCTGGATCGCACGACCACAATATTCTGGTCGTGCGATCACCTGGAGTTTTTTTTTTTTTTTCTCTTCAATGGTGTGCTAAAATGTCATTACCCAAATTTCTGAAAATGACACTTGCCTCCCCTCTCCATGTCTCTACACCATTTTCTTCACGATTTTTTCTCCACTTTTAGCTCCCGATTAATCTCCCAAGCTTGTTTCTCCTCTCCCCTTCATCTCCGAAGATCCGCGCCCTGCGAAAACAACACGAAACACAACCCGTGCGATCAAACGTGACAAAAATACATAAAATAATGCGAGAAACGTCTGGATTAACAATATAATGCCTAGAGCTAAGCTACTACGTTTTCTCTCTAATCATAGTGTAAAACTAAGATTATCAAGCCAGAAAGTACGCAAAACGATATAAAACGTGCAAGAAATATAACTCTAATAGAGAGTTATCAGAATTCCAATTCCAAAAGAAACAATTGTCAAATAATTTTGAGTATTATTAAATAGTTTAAGCTCATTAGATTTATTTCAGTGAAATACTTTTCCTAAATTATTATGGCTTATAAATATATTTAGACTTGGTATTAATAACTAAGTTCTTGTAAATTAATTATGATCCGATTTTTTTGGGAAATTAATTGGGGGCACAAATAGAAAGTCGGCACTTAAAGTCTCATAGTTGTGATTTGAGCAGGGTTGCGATGGGCTTCCCACAACGCTCAGAGTGAAGTGGGATTTTTGAGAGGCACCCCTACTGTGATTTATTCATCGTGACCCCTCTGTGGACATTAGTTACCCGCCGGGCATTTATACGCCTCAGCTAAATTAATAAATAAAATGTGGAATCAGTGACTGTTTACAATTCAAGTGAGATTTCTCCAACATATATTAATTATATAATTGTTAAGCCAAAACTTGTTTTACATGTTGTAGTATGTTCTTACTAAGTTTTTCTGACTTAAACTTTTCTGTGGTTTGACTTTTGATATTTCAAAACACCGCAGGTTACCAATAAGGTGGGGAACGATCACGTCACTGCTGGCTAGGGATGTGTGATGCTCAGTATTTCACTTAGTATTTCAATTTCACAGAATAATGTACTCTTATCTTTTCAAACACTATTGCTGGGTTATCTTGAATCTGTAATAAATTATATTTTGAATTATGAAGAGTTTCGCTATCTATGAACATAAGATCCTATCCGTTCCCAATGGGGTTCATCACCTCGGGCGGAGGCATCTCAAAAGTTGAGGGTGTTTTAGTAGGCGCAACCTCTTGTTGTTTCACTTTATGAGAACCAACCCATATAAAAGAAATATCAAATCTTAACTGGTTATTTATTTCATTACACACTCTATCTTCCATTCTCTCAAGTGTTATTGGTGTTATTCATCTCCTAGCAAGCTCAATTCCTCTATTCATCTCAAAAAAATCATAGAACTAGGTAAATCATCTCTCTAGCTTCATTTCAAGCACTCAATGCATATGGTTATCGTGTGTACCTCTGGTTTATGTCTCTGATGTCTTCTTAAATGACTTCACATGGTAGATTCATGGATTATACATGTTATTAAACGCTGCTTCCTGCACTTAACTCATGTTTGTGTTCCCAAGGTTCAAACTACATTCTGAGCAGTGAGTGTATGGATGGTGTTAAAAAAACTAATTGCTTACAGACCTCAAAGTTTATTTTTCAGGGAAACTAAACTCAAGTAGGAGCATTTCCCAAGTTGAATTAACATCTAACTCTTTCCAGTTATTTAATTATGATTTTCTAAGTTAACTGCTGTCGTTGATTCCGAATCTGGGCAGTTTGTGTACTTCGGGTAGTACCTCAAAGTTTATTTTTCAGGGAAACTAAATTCAAGTAGGAGCATTTCCCAAGTTGAATTAACATCTATATGATTTTCTAAGTTAACTGCTGTTGTCGATTCCGAATCTGGACAGTTTGTGTACTTCGGGTAGTACCACACTTTTAACCACTTTTACATGAATAAAGATCAACATATTTCTAAACTAGACTCAATACTTCCATTTCCAGAAAGTACCACCCTCATGCTTCTAAGCTAGACTCAATACTTCCATTTCCAGAAAGTACCACCCTCATGCCATTGTGGAGAGATAGATACAAGCTTTCAAATTTGACAATCCATATTTGACCTTTCTTTGGACCAGCCTGAGTAAATCCTTATTTTCTCTAGATTCTGGATATATGTTTGAATCTATTATATTTACCAATGAAACTAGATTTAAATATCATTCTCTCAACCAAAATTTATCCTGAAACAAGTTTGGGAAGTGAGAGTCTTGCCCCTTCAAAGTCAACTGTATTGTTATGAGTTTCTACCCTACTTGACAGTGGTTTTAGACTTGTTACTCTCAACCTGCTATAGCCATCCAGTCGAATTCTCTTTATTTTGAAACTAGATTCCTTTATTTTCATTCCATGCGAATTGTGGTCTAACTCAGTGAGTTAGTAGGTTTACCAAAATCAAGGCGTCAAGACAGAAAATCTGATGTTTCAAAGTTCCTAAGTGTTTTGACTCACTTTAATCAATCTAGTGTCTATGCCTCAAATGACTCTGTATTTTTGCTAACTGAATGTTAAAATACTATTTTTTAAGGTTTTAACCTTAGAGACTGTATTTCTCGAGTTGTTTGCATCTTGTTAAGACACACACATCATGTAGGACACATGCATTTTCATATTCTTGTGAATGTGAACTTGGTTGTGATTTAGACTATGTGTGTATGTCTCAAAGCATGAATACAACGAGCACGTAGATAAGGAAATGGTTTACGAGTAGTGGCATAGCTAGAATTTCCTCGGCTCTCACGGTTAGTACACATGCTTAACATAATATGTCTTATTCTTTCTTCGTGTGAGTATACATGTTTAGCCTAATATGTTTTATTCTTTCTTCGCGTGAGTATACATGCTTAACCTAATATGTCTTACTCTTTCTTCACGTGAGTTTACATGCTTAGCCTTTCATGTCAACTTTCTTGTTGCCGGTAAACATAACTATTGTTCTTTATTATATACTTGGTTTGACTTGAAACAACTATTTATTTCATTGCTCGTGTTCAAATTTAGAAATACCTCTTCGTTCAGATGTCACTAAGTGAGAATTCATTAATAATGTAAAGTGAAAGAATCGTAAGTATTGAAAATAGTTACGTCTATCAGGTTGTGATCTCTTGAGTTCCGGTCCCTAGAAATGTTACCATATTGTAAATCATTGGGCCCTGGTCCCTAAAAATGTTGGGAGTCCGTGTTCCCTAACTCCTTTCGCCGTAGGCTGGAGTCCAGAATCTAGTACGACTATTCTGACTTACGGTCTTATGGAGGTGTTGACACTTAAGGTCTAGTTGGGTGCATGTATTTATGACTAGCGGGACGGAGAATCCGATCCATAACGCTTCACAGAGAGATTGGGTTATTAGAACTCCCTATACGCCAGTATCATCTAATATTTACCATGAGCTCCCCTGGTCACTGCGAACTTATAGTATAACTTGTTTCATTTCGTGTTCGGAAGCTTATGAATATTTCGGTAAACAAATTGGCTATTCGTAATAACTCTCAGATTTAGAAACAACAACTTTTGAGAACTTTGATATTTATACTTATACTCTGAAATTATTTAAACTAATTTAGACAAGAAACCCCACAACCTTTCTTATCTATTTTGTTTTACTTTTTATTTTGTTTATTCACTCAGCTTTTACTGATACACTCACTGCAGTGTCAATGTTCCTTTTAGTTCCTCACTGCATGCTTGGGGTAACACCACTAGAAGCACGAACTCGTTCTCTCATGCAAACAATAGAGCGTAGTAATTAATAAGAGAGCAAGTTTTGTTGTAAAATATATTTTGTTAGGCTTGATGTCCAATTTGGAACCAATCACGAATGTTATTAACTCTTATCGTAATGAATCAATAGTTGATACTTATTTTCACTTATTTTTCGTAACCACTCCTTTTACAAAAGTATCAAATCCCCTGTACAAAGAGTACCTTCCGGTCTCCAGCTCCTATAGAAATCAGGAGTGTTATAATTACACTTTAAAATTTATACTATTTTGTTAAAACTATTTGTCAAAAACTACACTTAGAAAAAACATATATATTTTTGGATTGATTTTGGTGATAACTGGTTGGAGACCAAATCTCTACTCTCCCTAAATGGAGATTTTGAGCTGTGTGTTGTTTTGTGATTCGGAGAATGATTTGGTTATATTGGTTGGAGGCTAAAATTTGTACCACTTTTAAAAAAATGAGATATAGAGGTTGATCGGTTGAGATCGCTCCATCTTTTACCATAAAATATTGAAGAATGGAGAAAAAAATGAGATACCGATTGTAAATGCTTTTATTGTTGCACAGAGTTCTTTTAGAAGGTTTTTTAATTATTACATTTTGACCCTTTTACTTCTTACTCGCTACACACACTTGCTTACACAAACACTTCTTCACACACCCCTGTAATAAAATGCCGCTACTTCAATGCCATTTCTTCACAACTTTTTTTCAAAGAGAGGTTCTGCTACGTATTTCCAAATTTTGTAATGCCTAAACTAGAATAAGGATTCTAATTTTAAGCACCAATTCATCCTCTTTGGAAGGGGAACTACTAGTTATCCTACAACATCAGCAACATCTGGTGAGCCAACCGCGACTGTCCACTCAGTAGTTGGAGCTTGAAAAACTCACCTTTCCTATGCCCGGGCTACAAGTATTCTCATATTTTTTTTTTTACCGAAAATTGTAGCTTCCATTAAAAAAGGCTATCACAGCCAATACAATACCAGAAAATCTGGCAAACAAACAGAGTGGTACAGTCCACCAACTCTGAAGAGAAAGACATGCTCTAGAAAAGAGCAAAAGATAAAAAAGAAAAACAACAAAAGATCTCGAAAAAAGACTACCACCATACTTCCACATTTCCACGTGCTGACTTTTGACATTCCCAAGCAAGGAAGAGGAAGCAACCGGAGTAACCGGTTACACCTCCGACCACCGCAGCGCCACCGGGAACACAAAGCAGGATGACAAGAAAAGATTCAATCCATCTAAAACATTGTCCTGCAAACAAACCTCCTGCAGTAAACAATCAAACGCCACAAAAACGATTTCTTGCAGAGACTCCAGTGACAATACATGTAGAAAATCTTCCTTGAATAGATCTTTTCCATAACCTCATCTTTGAAAAGATAAAAACAGCCGGTTCAAGCAGAAGATGGGCGCCATGAAGAGATCAAAAAGAGAGCAATAGACCTAAAAGAGGAACACTAAAAAAAAAAAAAAAAAAACACTTAAAAACAAATCTGGCCGGAAAGAAAGTGGAGGGGCAACGCAGGTCGGGAGAAGCGGCGAAGGGACGAGATAGGCGGCAACAAGCTTCAACCCTTACAGCGATTGAGAAACAACACAAACCTCCGATAAAAGCCCTCACACAAAGCTTGACGCCCAGATCTGAGAAATAAAACCGCGAACAAGGAGACGGAGTGGGATGGCCGCCGCCAAGGGGAGCGGCGGCGGCGAGCCCGACGGCCATAACTAGCAGAGACTTCAGAGACTGGATTTGAAAGAAGAGAAGAAGATAGGGTTAAGGAAGAAGATTGAAGATTCTTGCCGGAGCAAGATCGATGAACTCACGGGGGATTACTTCTCTCTCTAACTTTCTCTCTCTAGAGAGAGAATGCAGAGAACTACAATAGTGTTACAATTTTACAAGTATTCTCATATTTGGATGATATTGTTTTCTGCTATTTGTTGTTTTATATAGCACCTGAACATGGAAAATAAAATAGAGCCAAGATCAATGAATTGTATCTACAGCTCCTTGCTGATTCCCAACGATTTATTTGAAATATTGAGGACGTGAATGTTATTATAAAAAAAAGGAAGTGAATGTTTCAGTTTATTTTAGATACATGCACAGAAACCAATGCAAGCAATTTGGGTGTTTGGTCTAGTGGTATGATTCTCGCTTCGGGTGCGAGAGGTCGTGAGTTCGATTCTCGCAACACCCCTAATACTATTATTTTAATGAACTTCATATTTGTAACTTCAATCTTCTAAACCTCTATAAATTAATACTCGATAAATTAATAACTTCGATAAAATTAATAATTTGTCCGGTCCAACTTAGGATCAATGCAAAATTGAACTGCAATCGATAAAATAATAAGATAATATTTTTTTTGAAATCTCAATGTACATATATTGATTCCAACCAAATTATAAATTAATAATTACTAAAAAAATTTCAAATTCTAAGATTGTCTAGTAAAAAATGAATTTATGGTCACTTGTTTTTTCTTGAACTTCAAATCAATACCGATTTTATCTTTAAATATCCTCATTTCCCTTTCTCCATGTCCGGGTAAATGGCTGGTTTATGACGCTTGGAAGATCAACTTTTGTGAAAGTCAGCTGCTAGGAACTCCGATGATCGCTTGAGAGTGTTTGATATTGATCCTTGACTAACTTTCAAATTGAAAGTTTTGTCAACTCACTTCACCAAATCTTGTTGAGTGCATCCTTGGTAATCTCTCTTATACTCGCATAACAATTTTCTTTGTTGATTGGTCATGGTTGATTTTTGAACACCTTGTAGTTTATGAGTCATAGTTGATAGTTGATGTAATTTTAAAGCTTTTCAATGAACATTTTTATATTGATTAATTTGTAACAATGTTTAATGTATTGAGTTAGTACCATGGACCAACTTTTTGGTATCATGAACTAACTTTTTTACTTATTAAAAAACAGTGAATTTGACAAATTCAATTAATTTGTAAATGTATATTCATAAAATGTGCCTTGAAACTTGTTTTGTAATTTTGTTTTCACCTCTAACTAATATACATTGTAACTAGTACATTTGACTTGAAAATTTAAAGGTCATACAAAAAACTTCTTTAAATTAATAAATTATTAATTTATCGATATAATAATATATCGCTAAGTTAATAAAATATTCGGGTGCCGACATTATTAATTTAAGGTTTTACTGTATTTTCTTGTTCAAATTGTGTGTTACAAACTTACTCAAAAAAGAAAAAAAAAATTGTTACGACTTTTTCTACTACAGCTTGAAATATGATTAACTAAATTTGTCATTCTTTCTACTAAACAACATGCTTCATGTTGATTCGAGTAGTTTCTGTCCACCAACATTTACATGCTGATATATATGTGCAGAAGTTATTAACCATGAAATTGAGAAGCGCATAGGTAGGAGAGCAGAACCGAACATCAGTTGCTCAAATTTGAGTTGGTCAAGTATGAATATTAAAATAAAGAAAATGAACTCAAATTGAACGTTGCAGTGATTTTCCGAGTGTTGTATTAGATTGTGTTGAACTTTAAGCTAAAAACGAGCTGATATTCTAGCATTATTTCAATTGCAAAAAATATGCATCAACTATGAGTTTTCATCTTTTTGCAGGGTACATTTTAGTATGTTTATTTATATTCTCCTTGAATTTACCATGGAGAATAAAATTCTCTTAAATAATGACTCATTTCAAATCAAACTTGAATTTATTTGTTCAATAAACAAACTAGCCCTTTTCTCATCAAATAAACAACATCCATATGATGTAATTCTAAAAAACTACAATTATTCCCGTTTGCATGGGTTTGTTTATTTTATGCAATGGAACAATGTTGAATAGATTTACCTAATAGATTTAAGTAGCGAGCCCATTACGAAACATGCGTTTTGGAGCTGGGCCCGGTTGCCTTCGGCATTCTATATAGGCCCATTGGAAAACACTAAACATTATCTTTTTGTCCGATGAAAGAAGACTCAAACTGTACTACGTATTTGCAGCTAGGGTGGTAACTCAAGTGGTAGAGCGTTGGAAGCCCCTGCATGAGGTCACGGGTTCAAGCCCCGACGACGACAAAATAATTTCTCAAAAAAAAAAAAAAAAAAAAAAAAGTACCAGTAGTTTCCAGACTATTTTAAGAGTGTGTGATTTCATGTTAAAATTTTAATAATCTGATGAAAATAATTCAGAGTAAATTAATTGACTGAAATTTTAATTTGAAAATAATTTGACCTTTTTTTTTCTAATTACATCAAGGGTTTTAATCCGATACTTCATGCAAGGGTTTCAAATGCTCTGACGAGAAAAAATTGGGTATCACCGTGATTCCTGATGTGGTATCACGGACTGATTAAATTGGCTGATTTTTTGCTTAGTTAGATTTTTGTACAACTAAGCAAGTTAACGGAAGTCTTGTCTGAGGGCTCTAACGGTGGTGGATGGGAGAAGATATTAAGAATCACGGGGATACGGGTGATGTGGTATCACAGGACACTCTAATTGGTTGATCAATGTTGATTATGTAATTATTTCCATACATTTATAGAATGAATGTGGAATAATTAAAATGATTATGTAATTATTTCCATACATTTATACAATGAATATGGTATACAATGAATATGGTATAAATGTATGGAAATAATTACATAATCAACATTGATCAACCAATTAGAGTGTCCCGTGATACCATATCACCTGTATCCCTGTGATTCCTAATATCTTCTCGGTGAATGGAGGGATTCAGATTTGAAATTTTAATGACAACATTAAATTCAAAGAAATCCATAAAAGAATAACTACCAAAAAATTGAAACCTAACGAAATCACGATATTCTATTCCTTGTTCTATTTTTATATGAAAAAGATATTGCATTAAAAGTATATAAAAAAGATACTACAATTTTTTTTATTAATTACGTTTACTTATATTCAACTACTCTGCTGTTTTTTTTTTTTGAAATGAAAAAGACTACTCTGCTGGGTTTTGATATTTTCTTCTTCTATTTCTTTTCCGTAAACAACTTTCATACTTCTACCTTGCGGTATGTCGCCATCCGATTCATCGAGAGATGATGTAGAAGTGAATCTCAGAGAAATAAAACATGATAACAACGGTATACATCCTAGAAACTAGAATGGAGGCGAGACGAGACGCCGAATTCAATCTATGTCAGGGCTGAAAACGTGAATGGAGGCGAGACGCCGAATTCAATCTAGATAGTCTATCATCACTACTTCACTTGTTCATTATTTTCAAAAAAACGCTTTGTAGTACTTGTTTTCGTTGTAATATATTTTATCGTAAGTTGTATTATACTTTTAGTTATCGTTTTGTCGTATTAATCCTAAACTGATATTCTCGGACAGAGGACACTTCTCAACTTGCGATTTTGCTGGCTGTGAAATTTGGGGTGTTACAAAATGATACGGGATAGCATATCAATATTATTTAGCTATTTAGCTACTTATTGAGTTATTTGTTATTTAATTATTATTTAGTGTTTATTTAGTTAGCCCGTACAGTAGTCCCGTTAAGTTAGGATTAGGAGTTTATTATTTAAGCGATGTAATATTTCAGTATTAATCAGTGAATGAAATATCAAGTCTCTTAGTCCTAAATCTCTCTCCCTAATCTCGTCTCAATTCTCATCTCCTGTTCAATTCGTCTATCAATTTCTCTAAATTCTCCTAAATCTCCTTCATTTCTCTATCTTCAGTACGTTTATCGTATCAACTGGTGCTTTCATTGATTACAACAGTGCCAACTCTTCTCTGCGTCGTTTTTGTTCTCAAACGTCATCAAACATGAGTTCACCGGTCACAATGGCAGATCTCGTTGCTGCCCCGAACGACTGCATCAACACGATGGGTCGCATAAACAAAGTTGTCGATCCGGACTATCATGAAGATCTGATCCATGACCCAGCCACCACGACCATCACCACATCATCACCGCAGCAACAAACCCAGCAGCCGCCGGTACAAACCCAGCCACCATCGCCAGATCTGCACCAGCAGCATCACCCGACAAAGACACCGCCGCCAAAGAAGCAGCATACCACACAATCATCGCCGCCGCTGCGTCCACCTACGCCCAAACCCACCTTCGTCGCCGAGATGTCCAACCCTCAGACCACCAAATTTTTGCCCCCAACACCCCACCGGACCAGACAGATCCGAAGCAGCCAACCACACAAACGCCATTGATTCCGGCGACCTTGCCGTCGGCCCAATCATCGGCCATGAACTTCCCTCTGCTGTTGTCAATCGCGACCGTGGCAGCCACTCCAGGCCACCCAATAGACCGACCAAACAGCGGCCGACAACGTCAAAACCCACCCAGTCGGATTTCTTGGTCGCCCGACCAACGGACCGCCGCCATCGTTTCCGTCGCTCCAGACCTTCGTCGAACCACCTGCTACCTCCGGCGAACCACTTACGGCCGGTGACGAACCCCAGTCTGCCGGCAAACCGCCCCTAGAGCCCCGTCAGCCATCGCGACTAAAACCCAGGCAAGAAGGAGGAGATCAGCTCGATTTAGCCGTGGTGATGAAGACGACTTCAATGCGACTCGATCCAGCCGGTACTTGGCGCACGTCTCGCTTTGAGCCACTGACTTGTAAATGGCTTCTCCCAGCGATCGACTTCCGCTCGGCTCCGCATGAGCCGCCGGCTCCACCCTGGCTCCAAGTGAGCCACATACCTATTCGTGGCTCATTTTTAGCCACAGACTACATTTTTTTGAGCAGCGGGTTTTTTTACAGGGTTTTTCGCCCTCCCGAGTCTGATTCCGGCATCTGTTTTTTCCAGACTTGGCCTCCAATTTTTGTTCTCAAGTTTGTTCGACGTCAATTTGATTTGGGCAAGTGTATTGATGCTTTTGCGACACCCACCTTGAGGGCAAGGTGGTTTTTAAGGGTGGGAGTGTGATACGGGATATCATATCAATATTATTTAGTTATTAGCTATTTATTGAGTTATTTGTTATTTAATTATTATTTAGTGTTTATTTAGTTAGCCCTAGAGTATGTCCGTTAGATTAGGGTTAGAAGTTTATTATTTAAGCGATGTAATATTTCAGTATTAATCAGTGAATGAAATATCAAGTCTCTTAACCCTAAATCTCTCTCCCTAATCTCGTCTCAATTCTCACCTCCTCTTTAATTCGTCTATCAATTTCTCTGAACTTTCCCTAAATCTCTTTAATTTCTCTATCTTCAATACGATTATCGTATCACAAAACTCCTAGAACTTTCGTAGGCGTAATCAATAGCTAAACTCCTACTATCTCCTTGAAGGGTGAGTTCCACTCCTAGCAACCTATGATTGATCCTTGACTTCTAAACCACATGAAAATCTTAACCCCGCAGCAGCATAGCACCGGAGGGATCAAGCAGTCGACAACATTACGAGCATGAGCATATAGTTTGCAGTGTTTGAATAGGCATATCATGAGTATATAGCTCACATCGTTTAAACCAACATAGCATGGCTGTTTGAATCAGCATAGCATGAGCTTATGCTATGTCTGAGCATAAAGCCACACTATGGGTGAACCAACAACATATAAGTAGCACTTGAGCAGGTACTGATAGAGTATGCTATATATTTGCAGCATTCTTGCAACATATGCCTCTTCAATGGGTTTCTCTCCCTCAACATCCATCTTCCTGTTTCAATTCGCATCTTGACTTAAACCATTAACTTGGTTTGTTAGAATATGATGTATCATATTCTAATAAATCATATTCCAACAAACTACTGTTTAGTGGAGGCTCGAACTCGAAACCTTAATGACTGTCTCAGGATTTAAACCACTTAGCTTACAACTAGCTCGAGTCACTTATATCGTTGTGCCACTATTTCGGTGCTGTTTCCTTTTCTAGACTCTCACTAGGCGCCTCCATCTTTTGCTATCGCACAACTTCCCCCGAAATTTTGAAAAACCTTTCAACAAACAACTTCCCCTGACATTTTGAAAACCTTCCAACAAAGACGTAAGAGTTTCATTCCGTTTCTTTAATTCTTATTCTGAGTTTTGGTTTTAATATACTCAGAAAATCAAAGCCAATGGTGACTCAGTTGATCAAGCCCCTACTTTGCGCTAAAAGACGGAGGAGCCCCAATAAAATACATTGAAATTTTTGTTTTTCACATATTATACTCTTTTTTATGTTAAGCATATCATTTAAAATAATACTACCTCCGTCTCTTCTCTTTCAACTTAGGTTGACTTTTTTTACCCGTAACTGGGTCATTTTGACTCGGTGATTTGGATAACAAAATCATAATTTTTTAGCAATTTTCTCGTAGTATTGTAGAGTACGTATTTTTGACTCACTAACTTGTAGTTGTAAGAAAGTTCATGGAATGGCCTCCATTCGCCTGCAGTTTGTATGATTTGCAAGTCATAGAACACGTAAGGAAAGCTTCTTCAAAGTTCAAACCTATTCCGAACCATTGGTTTGATTTAGCTCTACTATAAAGAAAAGAAACGTTCGCCGCCAAGTTTAATACACCATGCCACTTCCAAAATTGTTCTAACAAAATGATTTTTTTCAAGAATAACAGTCACTTACATTATACACTGTATATTTATATAACATAGTAAAAGAATAGGAAATAATAACTCAAAAATACATAACTGATGGTCGCCATAGAAAATATAAGGGTTTTATGTACTACCACTATGTACTTATCTTGGTCATGATTGGTGAACTCTAATAGATTATCATCGGTAGAACCACTGCCACTTCTTTAACAAATCAACGCTTCAGTGGCCCGTGTTCATACACTCCCGAGGCGACTTCTGTACTCCACCCTGACAGAACGAAAACCTTAGCGGGCACCGGTACAAACAGTTATCCCCTAACCGTACCGTGACCGTGTCTGCATCCCTCATCTTCATTAACGGGTCGGGTATGGCTCCATATAAATAGTTCCCTCCTAGAATCAGCCTCTGCAACTGCGACACTCCGCCACTTGGTGCCGCCGCTTTCATTGCATATTTGGTTGGAATCGTGCCCGATAACTTGTTATTTTCTAGTGACAGCGCGGATAGTTTTGGCAACAAGCACAAGAACTCGGGTAACGAACCGTGGAGCTGGTTGTTACTGAGGTCCAATGCGATGAGCTCGCTTTCTTGGACCGGACTAGCGGGTACTTGAACCGACCCGTATTGATTATACGAGAGAGTTAACTGTTGGAGTGACGGGTGGGTGAACAGACCCGACGGGACCGACCCGGTTAGCCTGTTACCGCTCAGGTCCAGCACCTGTAAAGCGACCAAACCCGTCACGCTCGCCGGAATATTCCCCGTAATCCGGTTGTTCCTTATTGTTAACCCGACGAGTGATGGCGGGAAAGCTGCCGGGAGTTCGCCGGAGATCGAATTGTCGCTGGCATCGATGAATTCGATGTTCCGGAGCCGACCCAGATCGGGGAATTTGCCGCCAATCCTGTTGCTTTGGATTTCGAGCCTTTTTAAATTGATCAGACCGTTGAGAGCTGTCGGAATTGTTCCCACCAGCTGGTTCCGGTCGAGGTAAACCTCTTCCAGGCTCACCAGAAGGCCAACCGTCGCCGGAATCGACCCGGTGAGCGAGTTCCCGGAAAGACTGAGTCTCTGCAGCCGAGTCAGACCGGAGACCGACTCCGGTATCGAACCGGCGAAGTTGTTGCCGGAGAGGTCGAGAGTCTGCAGATAAGGGAGGTTCCACGACACCAGCCCAATCGAGCCCGAATAACCCGCCTGGTCGACGGCGAGCTCCGTAACTCTCTTAACACCGGCGACGGCAACATCGCAGCGGAACCCACAAGTGAATTTCGCGGTGAGGAGGTTGTCGCAGGGGTCGAGGGAGAAGTCCCACGAGCTCAGACACGAACCGGGGGCGATCGATTTGGATTGGATACTGTTCTTGAATTGTTTCAATACGGATATGTCACCACCATGGGTTGTGGAGTGAGCTTTGAAGAAGAAGAGCTCTGTGATAGTGAAGAACAGAGCAAGTGAGTAGAAGGAACGGAGTGATGATGATTCAGCCATTTCTTCACTCACTGAAAGAAATTGATTGACTGTGATGAAGACTGAAACTGAGGGTGGTATAGATTATAACACGAAAAGCTTGCTTAGGGTTTATGCAAAGTGGAAAACAGAGAGAGAGAGAGAGAGAGAGAGAGAGAGAGATGTGTCTTTCCTTAGGCTACAACTTTAGGTACAAACAGAGAGCGCTTTTGGTGAGTGGTTTTCATGGCCAATTGTGAGCACTATCTGTTGGTTACTACTGTGATTGCGATTGTGCTATAGACGTGTTTGTTTGTGTATATATAGATACCGAAATATTATCTGTATGTACAAGAGCAGTGAGCTGGCTATATGAAATCTTTGTAGGCTTGTGGGCAGGTTTCCAGCTGTTTGAAGAGAACATATTCGACCAAGTTGGTAGCGACATCTTTTTTTTACTAATAAAAGTTTGGTGAGTTTCAGATAAGTTCTCCTTTTTCTATACTGATTCCTAGAATAACATCAATATCAAGAATTGTATACATTATGCAGTATTGCAAATGTTCTCCAAGAGATAAAGATTGTCATTTTTTATCTTCACTCCTCTAGTGCAATGGTCTCCCAAATACAGTAGATACTACTCTGAGTAGAGCCCTGACTTACAAGGGCATCGCAAAGCAAATCAACATGTAAAACCTCTCGTGTTAGATAAAGATTTTTACAATGCTTTCTATTTAAAAACCATGAGGACCGCACACTACTCGGTTATGTTTTAGAGGTAATATTTTGACAACTATAAACTGCACGGCGTGGTATTCCACAGAGCAACAATAGTCACAAAATTGCAATAGTCAGATTTATATCAATTTATTGCCTCATCTATCCCTATTATATACTCCACAAGATGCTGTGGGAATTCGACCTTACATCTTTCAGCACTGAGGGCAAGTGAATATAATCCACACAAATGCAAATGTGTACACGAAAGCAACTGTATTACTCTTCCGTACATGGATATATATATATATATATATATATATATATATATCACAGCAAATGACAACTATATCAATATATATGTGCATGTCATCGTCTTCCGGTCCCAGTTTCTGATGATGTCTATCCATGTAAAGATATAAGTTAAACTAGTGCTGGTTGTTACTGATTCGGAGGAGCTGGTGATTAGTTTTAATCATAACCCATCTGGTACTCACTCCATGTTCTACGGTTGGTGGCTAAATAATTATCACCATCATCGTTATCATCAATAATCACTAACTAACTTTGAATAACGCTTCCTGTAACTAACTGCTACACACCTTCATGGAAGTCCAGATTGGTATCTGGGTTTGTTGAGAGCAATCATGTAATTCTGACAGTGAATTCATAGTTGTAAACTATCTATATTCCACTTCTTTCCCAAATCTAATCTAGAAATGCGACTATACCAGTGTTACCATTCACTCGTACCCTGCGAATTAGATCACGCGTTCCGCAGCGTGGAACACCGGCGATACATATCACTTAATTTGGCGATCCCAATTTTTTACTATTTTCACCTAATGCATCTATGTAGAAGGGGGAATTACATTTGGGAAATGATAAACATCACCCCTTTTTCTTCACCCCTTAATTTCACCTCCTATGTGGATGTTTTTTATTGCTGATGTACTTATAGAAATATCTTAAAATAAATACACCCAACAATCATATCTTGACACATAGGAGGTGAACTTGAAGGGTGAAGAAAAAAGGGTGAAGCATAGCACCCCTCATTACATTTAGATCTCTGAGTTACAGCATTTTTTGGAGTATTGACTTTTAAATGTTGCATATATTGAGCAATTTTACACTTTATGAGTTGCGATAAATGGTACAACTCCTATAAAGGTATCCAAAGAAGCCTACCCTTCGCGTACCGAATTTCATAGGCATGGCGTTCTGTGAACGCGTTGCTAAGGACTATACTTTCTGGCTTCTATATTCTAACTCAAATCTAACCTAACAATGCGACTATACCTTCAAAATTGTCGACCTACAATTAAGAGTGGTGCATGTACGGAGGAGGGGGAGTTAACAGATTGGCACTATAACGTATACTGCTATACCAAATTCTACTTACCTAATTCAATATTTACATAGAGACAGGTAAAAGTAATAGCACTTGATGAAACATTGTCAACTTGGTAGTTCTACCCAACCCCCTAATAACCCTAAAAGATTGTTAGGTCAAGATGGCATGCCAAGAAAGATGTATTTTAATCAAGACGAAAGACGAACGAGATATAAACATATTGCATTTCCAATATTCATGAAAAGCTAAGTTACAGTTATAGGTAGTCTATGTGAGATAGATCCTGTACATTAATGCTGCTCAAAACCTAAACATGCTCCTGTAATAAGGGAAGTGCATAGAATTGACTGATCATTTACCAGACAACTAACTGGGCATGCATCCCAGGAACTTGTCCACCACCATTCTCGTCTGGCTACTCTGCAGGTAAATGTTCATGAGCACCAACTTCTCTTTTCTCGACACTGTTGTCCAAGTACTCTCTGATCATCTTGGGATTTGTTTCAAAGACCAAGCATATTCCTCTGACCTGCATGATGAATATACTTCAGTAAGTTGCTATATCAAGCAAAGATGAAACAATGCGAAATTTATAAGCAAGAGTAATGACAAGTTCCAGCTTACCGATCAGCTGAAGCCTATTTTCTATAATAACCATAGAGTACACCGCTTCTATATTTGAAGATATCTAAATTCTAAAGAATATGGTCTTTCAAGGTATATTAAGTGCAACAGGCAATGTTCAATTTTACGTAAGGAGAAATCTGACATAGTGCGACACACTCCCAAAGTACCTGTATAAGACAATCCGCACTGAGCCCCAGTGATTTTCCAGTTCCAACTGCTTTTTCATTTACGAAGATCGGAGCCTTCCCGAGATTTGTCAAAAAGAAGTTTCCGTCTTGTTTCATCTTGATGACCGCCTGAGCAGATAGCATCAAATTGTTAAGGTAAAACTAAGAGCATAGTGTGAACTGAATGTTAATTTCCACAATATCTCACTGAAAACTAACCACCAGTGACACCACTTAAGTTGCTAACTTTCTGTACCGTATCTAGCTAACTATCTGTACCATGAAAAGTCTGATATTGTTACCAAACAGATCACCAGGCTAACAGCATGATTGTACATGAGGTGCGGACATATATCTCTTGCCATAATTTAAGCTGTCATGCATTAACATTCGCTTACACACTCAGCCTAGCGGAGAAAGCTTGCCAACCCCAGAGGGTTTTATAGTTTATAGTTTATAACCTAAACAAGTTAACAACTAGCGATAGAACCCTAAACAAGAAAACAACTAGCTAGATTAGTAAAAAAGAAATTTGAATGTTTCCCGAGCAAGTAATACAGTCATAGTTATGCTTATGTAAATACTAAACATGTGAACATATCATGGAAATAAATGTAAAAGTAAATAAAAATAAAGGCTTTTTCAAAGCATGAAAGGTCATTTTCAGTTGTTGAACAAAATTTCCAGATATGACCACATCACTAACTCATAAAACTTAATAGAGGGTAACAAACCTGCTCTCTGGATATTTTGTTTGCAGGCCCTTCTTTCCCCAAATTAACATCTACATCTATTTCCTCAGTTGATCTTCCAAGAATGACCTACAAGCTCAAAGAGTCAGCAAGAAAAAAATAAAGAAAAAAGAAAAGGATAAAGAACTTCCAGAAATATTCTCCTTACAGTCCCATAGAAGCTAATCTTAACATAAGAACCTAGATGCCCTGTTTTATTTAATTGGTAAATGCTATTTACAATGAAAGCTCATAATAAAAGAAAAAAATAAAAGAAACCTTGATATGACTTGAAGTCTTGAAATATGTGGTTTATATTTCTACATATGTGGTTTAAACTAAACCTCCGAGATAAGAAAAATGCAGATAGATGATATACCAATCAATTACTGACTGAGGAGGATAGAGGGTCACCAATTGAGTAGAACAAGAGAACAAACAATGCAATAGGCATGAAACAAATTAATAGTCGCCAAGATGAAAATTCTTTGCGCGTTAAAATTTGCAAGAAACTATTTTGCGAAAAGCAAAGCCACACAGGGACACTACAAGGCCAACAATGTTGTTAAAGAGTAATAATTTTTAGAGAGTACCTCGGTCTTCGTGATGAAATGCTTGAGATGACGTCCATATAAAACAGCAAGTGCGCCATTACGCGACATGGTTCTCCGCACGGAAGACTGAGCGCATTGTTGCAGCTTTATAATTTTCCTCTTGGAGCTGTCATTTTGATACTTCGATACTGGAAACCAGAGACAACATTACCAGAGACAACATTAAGTAACTTAGAAGATACTGTATATACAATGTGCATGTTCCACTACTCATGCTTAACAAGAGAACATACGAAACCACAATACAAATTGATAATGAAATCTAGAAGACGATAGCAAGACTCCAGCTTGTTTTTGTCCTCCTTTCCTCAATTATCTTTCAAACCATAAATGTGGTCAGGAGATGATGGCCATCACCAAATTACTCTTTGTATTAACATCTCAGTTAAGCTCCTTCATTAGCAACATCCAAGAACAATATTTCCCCAGACCTCGCCTGACCCTCACCTGATTGGGTTCACTAATTTTGAACAATTAACATATCAGAGTTAAAGGGGTATATGAGCTCAAGCCTCTCTGATTAATAATAGTATATTTTGGGAGGAACTTGAACGGCTCGTGCAACTATCCACTAGACATTTTCATGATAAGCATCAATTTGTGTCCAGTATTCAGAAATGAAGTAAAAGAGAAATTACCAATGCGGCTGTAATGTAAATCCTGATCCTGAAAATCCAAGTCATTCTCCAGTATCTGCATGCACAATCCGAAAATCAGATAAGTGAACTAATAACTTAAACAACCAAAAATACGACACAAAAATTTTACTTACCATGGCTTCAACATCAGAGAAGTATGGAATGTCATCTTCACTATCGGAGAAGTAGGGATCCGACTTCTTGCGCTTGGCAATGCTAGAAGCTTGCTGTGCCGCTTTTCTTTGTCTCCTGCCTTCAATAGCCTTCTTCGCTCGTCTTCGAGCCAGGAGCTAAGAAGAAGGGTATAAAGATAATGTTGGACATATGAACTCAGGTACTGAGTTTGGGGATTAAAGTATAAGAAAAATGTACAATTTATCCTACTTGATCCCACTCTTCATTTTTTGCCTAAAAGCTTTTACCACCTTTGAGGTGGTACAAGCAAGGGGATAAACATTTGGTATACGCAGGGAGTGTGTGTGTGTGTGTGGGGGGGGGGGGGGGGGGGGAATTTCTATCCAAAAGAACAATTATACATATTATTTATTTAAATATGTACCATATTCTACCTCATATAGTACTAAACACCGAAAAAAATCATATCCTGCCTTATCCCAATCCAACCAAATCATATGCTCCGTCATATCCCAGTAAATGCCTTATGCCCCTTTGTCTTATAAGTTACCAAAGAATTGACATTCATATTAATAAGCCAAACGAGAACATTACATGTTTTTTAGATGTAACATATTAATAAGTAGAATGAATTACCATGAATACGTCATCATTGCATGGTATCTCTGTATCTTCAGTGTTCAACGTGCAGACAAGGCCAACATCAATGTCCATCAGCATGTTGATTACTTCATCGGGTATTGCTTCAGGTTGGTCACCATTATCCCCACTATCCTGAACACCTATATCCCCTTCCTGAAGCATACCACTCTCACCGGCGTGAAGAAGCTCATCTTCTTTTTCCTTTCGCGTTCTGTAATATTGTGTGCGAATGTTCTTTGCTTCCGTCTTTCCAGGTGCATTAGTTTTTGGTGAGGTGCCTTCAAGATTATGGATGTGTGCCGAAGCTTCAGTTGCAGCATTGGTATCATAGAGAATTGAGTGCCATCGCTCTTGAATTTCTGGAAGTGTGTACCTGCGAGAAAAATGCACTGCCCCTTTTGCAAGGGCCTCTAGAGATCCACCTATCTGCAGAAGTGAACAAAAAAACATGTAAGAGACTGGACAAAGTAGGCTTGGAATTTCTCTTTCATATCAAATTAGTGAATTGATTACAGTCACCTGAAAGTATAAACATGATAAGCACTTCTTAATCAACATGCCTATACATGGATACTTACCGTACTAAATAGGAAAAATAGTAACATTTTTGCTTGAGAAAGTAAGAAAATTAAAATTTCTCTTTAGAAGCTCCAACTTCACATGAAAAAATGTACTAATCAATATATGTAGATACGTCCACCATTTGCAGCTTTTTTTGTGCATATCTTATTTCTTTCTTAGATCTGAATTGCCTTCTATGATCACTTCTTAATCATCTTTGTTTTTCTTTTTTTCTATTAATTTCTATTCCATATACCAACCACCTCGCCCGATGAACACCAGATTACTAACCCGACCAAGGGGTGGAAACATAATTGTGGGACATCAAGACATATGTCTACATTTCTAACTTTTTCAACGGATTCCTGAATTAGTTATATACAGTTGACCCAAGTTCAACGGTCGAGTAAATTATTTCCCTCAAACCCCTTGCCGCCTATATCTAGTAATTTGACGGCGAAAAACAGCAAATTTTATCGCCAAAAACAGAAAATTTGCATGGTGATGGCGCGAAAAATCCTAGTCGCGCCATCACCATACCTACTAACACAACTTATAGTTTGAAGTAAACAAGTCAAAATCCAGTAAATTGATGCTTATATCTGACGCATAATGGATCCAAATGTAATTTTTTTGAACACGATGATCACTTACAGAACCAAATTTCGAATAACAAAACTAGTCAAGTAGTTATAGTGCAATTGAACTGATTAGAGAGGGAGTAGAATGAAGAAACGGAGTATACCTGGACAGAATTGATCAGAAGAAGGTCGTCCTGGGGAGTCCATTGCGTCATGGTGGAAGCAGTAGCAACATTTTCTAGTGAATTCTCCATTCAGGAAACCCTAGGTGCTTATCTGAGTATGCGATTGTAAAGAGTTTTCTCAACTGATTCAGAGATTGGTTTGATTCGCAGAGATTGGGAGGAGTTGTGGTTATATAGGAGGGACGAGAAGCGAAGAGAAGCGACTCCTCCTGTCGACGATAACCGTTCCCGGTCATTTTCCTTTTTCCGCCTTCTTCCTCCTTCGAACTCGTGTCGTTTTCCCAATAAAAAAACAGATTTCAAAACTTCCTTCAAAGTGGGTGTAATTGGAAGGAAAAAGCTTTAAATTGCAATTATGATCCCTGAACTTATCAACCCTTTCAATTAAACCACCCCCTTTCAATTGAATTATATTAATCCTTCATTAATTAACTGTATTTACTGTTTAAAAAAAACTATATTACTTTCTTCTAAACTAGGGAATTTACTCATTTCAAAAAAAAAAAAAAAAACTATGGAATTTACTCAAAAAGGTCTTGCTCTTAAAAATCTTAGTGTATGTTCACCAAAATGCATTAGGTGTCGAATGAAATATTACACAATTCATTATTTTTCAGTTTCAACTTGCCACAGAGAACAACACATGTGCCCATCATTATTCTGTTGTCTACATGGAAAACATTTGATAAATAACATATGTTTTGATTGAATAATAAATCTTCGCATTCAAATCTTTTCAATAGGTAATAATATGTGTATTAAGTGATTGTCATATATCAGTAATTTGGCGGCATAAATATTAAATGTAAAATTGTGATGATTTATTATTTATGTCTGCAAGATTCATGAACCATGACAGTCAATTAATACACATATTATTATTATTCAATTTAGTGAAAAGACGTGAATGCAAAGATTCATTGTTCAATCAATACAAATGTTATTTATCAAATGCTTACCATGTAGACTGTAATATAATAATAGACACATGTCTTATTCTTTATGGCACGCAGTCAACAACGTGTATGAACCGTGAAAGCTGGAAAATAATAAATGTGTGACACTTCATTCGACACCTAATGCACTTTGTTGAACATACACTCAGATTTTCAAGTGCAAGAGTTACTTAGAAAAATATGCTAGCCTTTCAAAATCCACCCCTGCTTTTTTGAGTGAATTCCTCATAGTTTAGAAGAAAGTAAATACAGTTAACTAATGAAGGATCAATATAATTTCAGATATATGAATAAAAAAGTAATCAGACATAGAATCAGAGAAATGATATGCAACATCATATATATATATATATATATATATATATATATATATATATATATATATATATATATATATATATATATATATATAAACACATATGTATATATACATATATATATAATCTTTAAAATGTACTTCTCAAAAAAAATGTTCAAAATATTTTTTTCTCAAAAAATGTATAAAATTTATAATTTCAAAAAAGATGTACAAAATGTATGAATTTTTTAAAAGAATGTACAAAATGTATGTGGATATGAGCCAAAAAATGGGATGGTTTAATTGATAGGGCCGATAAAGTTCCTGGATCATAACCGCCATTTAAGGTTTTTTCTTCTAATTACACCAACACTTGGAAGTTTTGATGATATTGCGAAACGACACGAATTCGAAGGAAGAAAAAGGAAAAATGGCCGGAAACGGTTATCCGAGGCAGTGTCGTCAACATGTAGAGTCGCTTCTCCCGTGTTCGTCGTCCTCCCCCCTTGTATATAACAACTCCTCCCACTCTCTCCGATTCAAACCATTCCTGTAAAACTCTAACTCAGTTGACCAAACTCTGCACACTCGCATACTTTGATAAACACCTAGGGATTCAGAATGGAGAATTCGGTTGAAAATGTTGCTACTGCTTCCACCATCACTCAATGAACGCCCCAGGACGACCTCGTTTTGATCAATTCCATCAAGGTATACTCTATTTCTCCACTCCACTCCACCCCCTCTTTAATCAGTTCAATTACAGAAGTAACTACTTGACTAGTTTTGTTCTTCGTAATTTGGTTCTATTCCGTGATCATCGTAATTAAAAAAAATGATATTTTGGTTCATCATACATCAACTTAAAAAGAATGATATTTTCGTAATCAAGATTCGACTTGATTGCTACAGACTAATGGTGGATTTCTGTTTGATTTGTGTAGGTATGATGATGGGGCGACTAGGATTTTTCGTGCCATCCGCATGCAAATTTGCTGTTTTTGGAGATAAAATTAAAACCTGATAGATGTACGCGCGACGAGACTTGAGGGAAACGATATTTGACCCTTAAACTTGTTGTCAACTGTTTACACGTAATTCAGGAAACCCTTAAAAAAGTTAGAAATTTAGACATATGTCTTCATGTCCCACAATTATGTTTCCACCCCTTGGTGTCCGTTGAGCGAGGTGGTTGATATATGGGATATAGATTGATAGTACAGCTTAAATTTTTGACACTTCTATTTGGCTATCACCACTTAGTGATCATAGAAGGCAATTCAGATCTAAGGTAGGAAGAAAAAAAAAATTGCAAATGAAGGGATGTATACGGATATAGATTAATACATTTTTCATGTGAAGTTGTAGCTTCTAAAGGGAAATGTTAAGTTTCTTACTTTCTCAACCAAAAAAATTACTACTTTTCCTATATAGTACAGTAAGTATATGTGTGTATCCATTTTGATTAAGAAGTGCCAATCATGTTTGTTCTTTCAGGTGACAATAATGTGATATGAAAGAGAAAGTTCAAGCTTACTTTGTGGAGTTTCTTACATGTTTTTTTCACTTCTGCAGGTAGGTGCATCTCTAGAAGCCCTTGCAAAAGGGGGAAGGGGGTGCAATTTTCTCGCAGGTATAAACTTCAAGAAATTCAAGAGCGATGGCACTCAATGCTTTAGAAAACTGATATTGCAACTGAAGCTTCGGTTCGCATCCACAATGTTGAAGGTACTTCTCTTAGTATTTCACCAAAAACGAATGCAACTGGAAAGATAGAAGCAGAGGACATTCAGACGCAATATTACAGAATGCGAAAGGTACAAGAAGATGAGCTTGTTCACAGCCGTGATAGTGGTATGCTTCAGGAAGGGATAGTGGTGTTCAGGATAGTGGGGATGATGGTGATCAACCTGAAGCAATACCCGTTGAAGAAATCAACATGCCGATGGACATTGATGTTGGCCTTGTGTGCACGTTGAAAACTGATGACACTGAAATACCATTCAATGATGACGTATTCATGGTAATTCATTCCGCTTATCAATATGGTAGATCTGATGGAAATGTAATGATTTCGTTCGGTTTATAAATATGAATGTCATTGCTTTGGTAACCTTAGAAAAAGGGGCACAAGGCATTTACTGGGATATGAGGGAGCATATGATTGGATTGTGATAAGGCAGGATATGATTGTTTTTCGGTGTTTGATCAGATCTAAATATGATACATATTTAAATAATAATATGTATAAAATGTTTTATTTTATTTGGAATAGACATTTTCTAAATTTTATATTTACATTAAAGGCAATTTAAGACCCAACTGCATACCCGGTATACTTATCCTTGCTTGTACCACCTCCAAGGTGGTATAAGCTTTCAGACGAAAAATGAGGAGTGTTGATAGAGTAGGATAAATTGTACACGTCTCTTAAACTTGACACCAAAACTCGGTACATGATACCACATGTCTAACGTATTCTTATACCCCTCTCCTTAGCTCCTGGCTCGAAGACAAGCTAATAAGGCTATTGAAGGAAGGAGACGAAGAAAAGCAGCACAGAGAGGTTCTAGCATTGCCGAGTGCAAGAAGTTGGATGCTTACTTCTTTGATTGTGAAAATGACATTCCCTACTTCTCTGATGTTGAAGCTATGGTAAATAATTTTTTTTGGTTGTTCGTTTAGTTATTAGTTCACTTCTCTGACTTTTGTTTTGTGCTTCAAATACAGAAGAAGGATTTGGATCTACAGGATCAGGATTTGCATTACTCTGATTGATAATTTTCCTTTTACTTAAAGATCAATTTTATTAAGTTTTAACACGTTTGGGCCGGTACGGTTTGTCTTTTAAACGGTTTGTGCTCGGTTCGGTTTATTTCGGTCTGATTTAGCTCGGTTCGATTCGGTTTGCGGTTTTTCTATTTTTTACTTGCACCCCTACCTAGAAGGGAAATAATTCACGAGAAAAAGGAACTTATTCGCACGAACAGGGATCTGCTCGCACGAACAGTTTTTTTTTCTTTTTTTTTCTTTTTTTTTTGGTTTCCTTGGTCGATTTGAAAGGTTTCTGGGTTGCTTTGGGAGCAAGTCAGGATCTCTAGATCTATAGAAGAGTCTAGGACCGTGTTAAAACTTGTGTGGTGTTTTCATGTTGTAATTATGGATATCTCTAACTAAAATATTAGGTTATGGCTGTGGAGGTAGCTTAGTAAATCCGTTTGTGAACCACGTTAAATTTTGTGTCGTTCTTGATTATTTATTCATCATTCTTGCTTGATACTTCTGTTATAACAATATATATTTTGTAAATTGAATCTATATATATATACACATATATCTATATCTTCATATATAAATAAACGATGTTACATATCATTTCTCTTATTTTATGTATCTCGTGATTTACCAGCTCATTCTTTAGCCTTATAATACAATTTGATTCTAAAAGAAAATCACTTTTGAAATCATATATCTGAAATTATATTAATCCATTTAATTAATTGTATTTACTTTCTAGTATGGGGGAATTCACTAAAAAATGAAGTAGGGTGGATTTTGAAATGTTTGCATAATGATAGTAATTAATCCTTGCACTTGAAAATCTAGCACATGTTCGAACAAAATGCATTCAGCATTTGTATTGATTGAACAATGAATCATTACAATCTTTTCAATAAATAATACGGGTATTTATTGACGATCATATTTCATGAAGTTGACGACATAATTAACGAAAATAAAATTGCGACTCGAAATTGGAACATGTTTACCATCAAGCCAATGATAGGGGGGAATGAAGCATTGAATTTATAAGTAATAAGAGCTCAAATATAAATTTACTTATATAAGTAAATTAGAAACATGTTATAAAAACTTAATCAATTTGACAATTGTTCTGTAAATGTCAACTTTTAGGGACAAATTTTCTCAAAAAATAACTCTTAGAGAAAAATATTAATGTTTGATTATTTGACAACTCCACATTCTTACTATTGCAGATATGACATACCTGTTCTATTTTATTTTCCAATGTTTGGTTTTAGCTAGAAATGAGTAACGCTTTTCTCCCGGAATAAAAATATCTCATTTAAAATAGAAATAATAGAAATAGTTATTCATGGATATATCCCAAGGTAGTTTACGTGTCGGTTGATAGGGATGGACTAGGATACCACATTCAACCTCCTATATGGATAATTAGGGTTACCATGGCCACCACATATGTGGTTAAAAATGTTACGACCTCCGCCCATTTGATTAAAAATATGACGGTCGCCACCCATGTTTTTAGAAAAATCTATCCGTCTAAAAAAATGAGTTTCATTTCTACCATATATACCAGGACCACAACCTCTTTGGTGAAGGCTACCTATTTGAGAATACCGATTGGGAGAGAACACCAAACCAAAATACACAGTAACAAAAGAAGCAGAAGAATTCAACTCAAGTGTTTGGGACTCCAACATACGTTCTTCACCTTTTAATAAAATATGCAACCCTTTTAGAGAAATATGCTCACATTTTGTGCAAAGAGAATATGAAATGAGTTATATTCAATTGGTGATCCATTTAGGGCATCGAGGAGCATTTTCTCGTCATCAATCAAAACAACTGAAGCATCAAATTTACCACTCATAGATTTTAACTTGTGTGCATGAAAGCATCTATTAAGTCAGGTCGTTTCTTGATAGATTGCAAATCAACTTTCAGTTCGAGAATATTAGATCTAATAAGAGATGCATACCGTAATTCCAGAGCTAACTACGTCGAACGAGAATTGGTCTGACCTGTGACAAGTGTCAGAGGGTAGCGTTGATAACAGTGAGATGAGTCTAATCATGAGTACACCAGGTAGAAAACGCCGGATTCACGAAGGTGGGGGCTCTGGATCGGGAATGAAATCTGGCAAAGCGGCAATGGATCCATCGAGATGAACAAAAGTGACCACGTTTTGAAGATCGCAGTGATTTGATTCTTCAACAAGACGTAGTTCGTATTTTCGAGTTCAAATGACAAAATATTGTGTATTTTGAAAGAAGAAAGAGAGAATTGGAGGTAGAAGGGGTGGCCATGACAGTGATTGAAGAAATATTTGAGAGTATCTACAGAGAAACTTTAGGCTCTGATACCACAAAAACCTAATTGAAGTCAATGAAGAGGCAAATATAGAGAGAGAAAGAGCCTGAAGAGGCAATTCATCAAGATGAAGACTGTATTGAATGTATGAACATATCGAAACCCTAACCGGTGATATATAGAATATATATAAGGAGGGTTAACTAGGGTAAACAACTAACTAGAGGTAGACAGCTGTATGATACAACTATCTTACACAAGTATGACAATGTTATAAGTACGTTGGACATAACAGAGATAATCCTTGCAGTTTAGATCTATAACAATTGAGTCCCTAAATTTGTGAAATATGTGTCTTAAGGACTGCAACTTTGTCTTTTCTTGCAAATTGGTCATTCTTCTCTCAATAATTTCCATAGGGGTCATAAAGATTACGCATTTTTGGGCAAGTAGCTTAATATTTCCATGTGAGGGGTTGACCATGGTTTCACAGGCCTGCAAATCTCGGTAGAACTACATGCACTGAGAAGTTGGGGTAATGCATTAAAGAGGTACTGCATCACTTCATCTTAAGACTACATGCACTGAGAAATTAAGATAATGCATCAAAGAGGTACTGCATCACTTCATCTTAAGAGTAACCGAATACTAGAAGAGTACTTTTTTCACTAGTGAATATGGTGTCTTCATGATTTCTCGAGAACATGAACTCCACAAATAGAAGAGAACTAGATATTCGATTCCTCCTAGAATATTTATACTCCGGACTTATGGGTTAGCGGCACGGTGTGACATATGCTAAGGATTGAATAGTGAATAGATCTCCGCAATAGACCTTGAAAGACTATATTCTTTAGATCATCTTCATCAAATATAGAAAAGGATTACTGTATGGTTATTAAGGAAAATAGGCTTTAGATGATGATATTTTGAGCTGGAATTTTCCAACACTTTTTCTTACAAATTTCTCACTATTTCATCTCTCATTGATATTGAAACTTCTGAAAATTATTTATCATGAAGGTGAGAGGAATATGCTTGGTCTTCGTTAAAACCCCAAGATGAACAGAGAGTACTTCAACAACATAGTCAGGAAACAAATCTCATGAACATTCACGTGCACAGAAGCTCGAGGAGAGCGTTGGTGCATAAGTTCCTCACATGCATTTCCAGTAGTCAGTCAAATACAGGACCATGTATTGGTTGCGAGAAGCATTTATTGTACATGAGCAATCTCACATAGGCTACCTATAACTGTTAGTTTTTTCATGCCTATATGGGAATGAATTTCATATTGACTAAAATTCATCTTTATTGGCATGTCATCACGACATACTAACCTTTTAGGGGGGGTTGGGTAGAAATATTATGTTGACCATGCTTAATTAACGAAATTGTATGTAAATATAGAATTAGGTAAGTAATTTTTATATATCAATAAAGGTCATAAAGCTAAGGAACCCTTCAGTCAACTCACACAACTTGTAAGTACGACACTTTTGGATGAGGCTTAAACGACATTGTTTGAAAATGTTGGTTGGATATGGGGAAGAAGAGTGAATGCAGAAGTTTACAACTATGCATTCACTATTGGGATCACAATATTGCTCTCAACATATCCAGATAGTAATCTAGACTTCCATGAAGAAGCTTAGCAGTTACACACATAAAGAATTGTCACTGAAAGTTAGCAATTGTAGATGATGATATCCTTCGTGCCTTCTTCCTGATACTGATTGGAGATTGTTCCTAGTCTTTTGCGCAATTTGCATCAATTTGAATGTATTATTTCATTTGAACCATAATATCCCGTCTCAAATCACATTGTCTCATTAACCCTTAAAAGTTGAATTAATAAGGTGAAAGTATAAACAACAATTATTGTAGAAACTATGGTGGCGTGAATTGTTACAAACATGCTATTTAGGGGAGTTCTGTACGGGTAAGTCTACAATTGTTTTTTCTTCTAATCCTTCCTCCGACGTGCTATGTTCGATACACCGAGAGTTTGATGACTTTTGTTTGAGTTTGAAGAAATTACCAAATTTGAGGAAAAACAAATAAAAAATATTTTTTTCACATAATTTATTTATCTGTAAGCGAATCTTGCATTGTTTGTATTGCATATCATCTTGTTGCATTGATGAGTCCAGTTTATTGAGTTAGTAAGTTGGCCTGGATCTGGTTTGATATACAAATGCAATGTGGTAACTCATGGAATTTGCTCGGGGTGAGAAACTGGTAAGTGTGGGGGGTATTTGATAACTCCAGGTTAGGAATTATTTCTTAGTGCTTAATTGGAGTAGGTGGCTTGAATTTTCATAGAATTTGAGTCCGGTTGAGCCTAAACAACCTTGGTAATGCGTGTATAAAGTATTTGTACTTTAAACTGGATTTCGAGTATTTTAGCATTTCTTCACTTATTCTTGGATATAATCTCAGGTAAGTTCCTGTTGTGTATGCAAGAACATGTTGTAGATAATGTTAGAAGGGTGAACCATAATCGAGAAACTATCTGACGAAGCCTATAAGAGGAAATAGGAAGAACAAGCCACTGTCTGCATCCAAACGCATGTTGTTGAAGTGTGGCTGCGTTCAAACGCAAAGAGAGTGGCCTCGAAAGTCTGGAAGGGAAACTGCCTACTTCGGAACTCAGAAATATGATGAAAAGGCTCGGAAATTGCCTAAGGCATGGAGGATTTAGGTATCAGTTCAGTTCAAACGCACGTTAGTTACATCAAGGGAAAAAAAAAGAAGAACAACTAACTCACTGTATGTGTTCAAACGTAGGCCCTCTGCGTTCACACGCAGACAACAAAGCCCATGCCCAAAGTAGAAAGAATAATAGCTCACTAAACGCAGCCCGGTGAGAAAATTTTCAGAATATGGCCCATTGGACTCAGGCTTGCTGCATCTAGGGTGGCCAAAAGTCAGAGCGTAATTATAATTTCAGCTAACCTCTATGGAAATTCGTGCACTATTTATATGAGACAACACAAATTCCATAAAGATACACTTTGAGGCGAGCTTTGGAGCATGGAGTAACACTTCAGACTCTAAGCATTTGCGCTATTATCTTATCTTCTTTTAGTTTTCTGAAATTTTTTTTGGTTATGAACTGTATTAGCTAAACACTTTACCTAAATTTCTCGTTGAACCTAGGAACTTATTTTTTTTTTATTATTTTTTTTTTGCAATATTGCTATGAATTCATGATCTGTAGATCGTCATGCAGTTTTTATTTATCTATTCAAACTTTTGTCTTGATTAAATTTTCAGTGTATGAACGGAGTGATCAACCGAAAATACCAAAACTCCAGACTCGTGCGAGAGAGACCACATTATGTTAGGAAAAAAGACATTTTATGCTCATATCACGATGGACAAAGAGGAGAATTTTTAGGAATATCCTGAGCGTATAAATCAACTATTTCCGAAATTGAGTGAGACTAGGAGGAGATCTCAAATATCGTAGAATCCTTAGAACATATCTGCAGGACTTGGTGGACCGAGAGGAACTGAACTCTGCAAAAACGTGACATAGTGTATGACACCAAGAGGAGATTACACGAACTGATCATGTTGCATAAGTAGACAATAAACTATGATTTTTCATAAATATTATGGAAATCTGAACAACCGTAGGGGAACTGGAAACCTAGTCTCCCAAATCAGAGTTTTTATAACTTCCAACCATTATCATTCTGCCCAAAAGATAGTTTATTTTAGTTTTTTACTTTCAGTTGATTAGATTAGTAATTCAATTCAAACAAACCCCTCATTTTTTTTTACTTTCTTCTTTAAATTAGTTCATGATTAAGCAATAACCCTCATTATGTTCTTGTGGGAACGATCTTCCGAGTTGAAGTACTAACACTTTATTACTTGAACCGTATACTTGAGACAACACATAAGTAAACGTGTCAACATTTTCAATGTCTAAGGTGATAGGTATGTTTTTAGTGATAGGTTAGATGAAATTAAATTCACTTGATATTCCTTGTGGAGAATGGAACACTTAGTCTTCATGAGCCACTTGAGCACCGCGGAAGCCCAACTCATCACTGGTGTGTCGAATACAAGTCAAAGAAATCTTTCACAGATTGAGATGTTGATTTATGTAGACTATGTAACTTGTACCACAGATTATACACATTGGTGGAGTTCAAACAGGTAAACTTATGTTCAAGAAACTTCCACAAATTAAATGCACTAGTGAGGTGTTTCACATGAATAATGAAACAAGGGGCAAGAGCAGCTAGTATACAACTTCTGATATAGTAATTTTCAATTAACCAAGATTGAATAGCGGATTAGGAGAACGGTTACCTTCAGCATCAAGAAGAACTAACTCTGGAGTTGAACTGACCTGAAGACAGTCGAGCTGAAGACTAGAAGAGAGTGCACTTTCGCACTGCAACTTCCACACCCCAGTATTTCAAGGAACCTAGAAAATTGGAATAAGATGATGGAAGTTTGTGATGAACAGTTGGAGATAAGGCGAGACCGACGCGCATAACAAACATTAAGAATCACCATCAACTAAATATCACCGGGTTCTGATACCATTAAGAAGATGAATATCTAGGGTGGAATGAGAGAGAGAATGAGGAGAAGAACGGGGAAAATAAAATAACTAAATTCCACATTAACTAATAACAACCTTTATTACAACTTTAATACCAAAGTTAGTTAGCATATTTGCTAAGTAGCCCCTACACTTCTATACTCATACCATTCAACTAACACCATATACTTTATTCAGAATCACAAAATACCACATCTCTTATATTTCAAAAAATTTCATACTTGTAGATTTGCTTGGCCGTCATTTAAATCACATTCTCTAAATTTATTACACATACATAAACTTTGTCAGATTTGTAGTGAATCTTTTCTTCTAGTGTTCTAAAGTTAATTGATTCTTGAAATATCCTATATTTTTATTTTTCCTCATCTTAAGTCTTGTACCGCTAAAATTGTATACACTTCACCCTAAGAAAATTAGGAAAGATGGACACCGGCCTTGCAACAACTTCATATCTCCAAAATAAAATCTAAAGGCCTCAACGCCTAGATTCTGGATGGGAGACCTACCTCCCGAGGCTTCAATACTCCAACTTAATAATGTTGTAAGGTCGAGAGACCGCCATTTTGACTTTCTCAGTAGAGACAGGTTCATAAAATTATGCATTACACACTAAGATACTAAATGGGATACATTGGACATAACCGACATAAAAGGTCCAATTTTAGTTTGAAAAAATCCAAAACCGACAAAACATAAACCAACCCTGAATTATTATACTGAACCAAACCGTTTAAACAAATATGCATAGATGTTCTGAACCCAAAATATATATAAAAAATAATTTTTTCATATAAAAAAAGTCTGCTTATTTTATTCATAATTTTCTAGCTCCTTCTTGAATTCTGCTTAAAAAAAATTTATAAAATAAAGCAGACAGTTGTAGATTTTATTGAGTCATTGCATTACTCTACTTCTATTTTTTTTTTCCACATATGTTTTACTTATTTTAGGTTAAGTATCTTAGTTCTAAAATGACTATATGTTTTATTTGGCAATTTGAGATTTTAACATATTTTCAAGTGAGAAAAATAAAACGGGATTATACAGTTTAGTACATAAATAGATTGTTTAGTTCCGGTTTGGGTCTACACCCTTTGTGAAAGTATCAAGGCTTAAATTGGGCTTGAGAAGTTCTTTAAAGTATGATTTCAGCACAATTGTCAAGTTATCCAGATCCCTAATTACGAATAGCAAATTCCCTACCTAAGCAAACCGAGGAAGAAGCTTGTTGTGCCTAATGAAGGATAGTTGCTCCCCTATTTTGGCTTAGTTGTGTATGAAGTACATTTTTCTATTTTGAGGGGAGATATCTTGTAAAAAACTATTTGTATAATTTTTATTTTAAATTATATATTTTTGTTCCCGGTGACAGAGAAAAGTGTTACTCATACCTACCGAAAACCAAACATTGGAAAATAAGATCTAACATGCATATTTCATCTTTGCATTCCGCTTTTTATGAAGTAGAAATCAATAAATGACATTTGTATTTGTGAGAAAATCAAACATTATATTTTTTTCCTAATATACATTTTTTTGATAAAGTTGTCCCTAATTGTTGACCGTAACAAAAAAAAAAATGTAAAATATATTTTTTGTGATATTTTTCTAGATTTTTAAAATACATTTATTTATAAATGTGAAAGTTATTCTTTGCACTCTTATTGCTAATAAATTAATGCTTCGGAACCCTTGGGTTGTTGTGGTCAATTTGGAATGTTTTTGGTATGATTATTATGTGACACATATCATTTGTTAAATAATAAAATTAAAATTGTGATGGAAATTAGAATATGTTTACCATCATGACAATGAGGTGGAATGAAGCATTAAACTTGTTAACAAAAAGAGTGCAAAGAATTACTTTCACATTTATAATTGTACTAGAGTATAACTCTGTGCCCTCAGGGCATCATCAAACTCAGCAAAAGAATTTGGAAGAAAAAGTTTCAAAAGTTTGCTTATTTTATAAATTTTTTGAGCTTCGAGCTTCTACTGTGATTAATTTTTTCTTAATATTTTTTCATTTTTAGCAACTAAATTGACAGCGACTTGAAATGAGTAAAATATCTCTTCCGTTTCTGGGGTTCAAAATTTAATATGGCTGGCGGTCTTTCGACCTTGCAACATTATTATTAAGTTGGAGAATGGAAGCCTCTGGAGATAGGTCTCCCATATCCACAATTTAAGCGTTGAGGCCTTTAGGGTCTATTTTGGAGATATAGGGATGTTCCAAGGCCGGTGTTCATCGTTCTTAAATTCTTTAGGGTGAACTGTAGAATATAGAAGGACGTGTATAGAATTTAAGTGGTACAAATAACACAAAAAACATTTTCAAACTAAATATTTTAGGGTAAAAGACATTTTCCACCCTTCGACCATGGAAAAAAATACATTTTGTCCCCTAATTTATAGAAAAATACCTTTAGGGTAAATTAAAATAGATGATATTCCAAAAATTAATTAACTTTAGACCACTAATATTTAGTAGAATAAAAAATATTGGGTGTGGCTATGGTGCGGGTGAATTTTTAGGGTTCCTGAGGGCCGAGGTTCATTTTATCGGTTTTGACAAAAAGGCAGCCAATTTCGCCTGTATTTACGAAAATACCTACAAACGACAAAGGACTACGCGGGTTGGGACAAAAACGATGCGACCGGATGGGTCCGACTCGGCCAGTAATATGAAACAAGTTACAAATGTCATGAAATATTCAACGGTTCCATTACCAATTTTTGAAATAGGAAGTAGCTTTCATGAAATAGATTGAAATTATTAAAAAAATGTTCTAGAATGTTTTAAAATGGATAATACAGCACATATTTGAAGTAAACCATCGACAGTGGTGATCAACGTTGGACATATTAGCACAAGTACTCGTCGAAATAGATGCGAAATATGTTAGAGACCAAAACAAATTGTTTACGAAAATGTTTGTCTCCATCTAAGCCGGATTATACATCATAACTGCATCCCTACATCAACTGGACTTTTATGAACTTAAAGTAATTCCAAACAGTACTCCATGGCCCTCACGGTGGCATGGACTTGACAATCACAAACTGCTAGGACATCGCAGGTGACACAGTAACTGTCCCACAAAACCCACAAACCACCACCGAATGCGTACGGGTCAGCAACGAATGCCCTGTCGAAACCAAGGCTGGCACACAAGTTCTTTGCCTTTTCCCCGGCGATCCTTGTTTCCGTGATGAAAACAATGTTGGGATTATGCAACGCCATCTTGTCTTCGAAAATCTTGCAGAACCCAATAGAGTCTGCTTCGACATGATTCCACAACAGAATTTTAATCGGATAGTTCATGGCGACCCTGCACGGCTCCATAGTTCCCCCAACCACTAGACAATTCTTTGGCAGTAGATTGTGTACATACTCACCTGTGCACATGAAGTCCACAATAACACTAGCCTTTGGTGCAGCAAGGCACAACACCGAGACCTATTCATCCTGTGATGGGAAACGTCCCACCCAACACGGCGTTGTTAGTTTTTCCTCTATCGGACTTTGCCTCCTCTTCTTGCTTCGTCCATGATCCTGTAAAGGTACCACTTCTTTCTTCGATTTGGCCTCCTCTTCGGCTACAATGGAGGTTAAAGCATCCCCCGTGAAACTAGTTTTCTTCACCCTGTTGCTCAGAATCCATCGGTCCATTGAGCGGACCTGTGGGGTTGTCATCTGAATCACAACAAAAGAGTTTTCTTTGTTTGGAGATGGAATGAACAGACCGTCTGACACCATGATTCTGCCACAGAGGCCCAATGAAGTTCGTGAGCCATGTTCAATCTGCGATATGATGAGGCTAGTATTGCACTAGGATTGAATACAACACACCCGCTCATTTATGTATATAATTAACGACTTTACAGGACGGTTAATCCCATTAACACCCACATTTTTTGGGTAGTGGAAGAGTTGGATTGTTACACGTTTTACATGCGTGTTTAGTGTTAGATATTAAACTTGATTTTTTTATGTCACATTTTCTAGTGTGGTAGTACTAGTCTCTAGAATATGGGTTTCCAAAGTGCCAGTTGTGGGACTTGAACCAAGTTAATGAGCTTGGTTGAAGTTGCACCAAGTAAAATAGGTTTGGCCAAGTTAATGTAAGTTGTTAGTGGGTAGAAGGTACCGACACTTGAGTCCTATAAATACCCATGTACACAAGTCTTTTTCAAGTCAAGTAATCAAACAAGTCTTATTCTCCTCTCCACCAAAATAGTTGACCTATCTTGAGTTCTAAGTAATCCTCTTTGATCCCATTGGGATCAAATAGGACCACATTTTCCAGTGTGGTAGTACTAGACTTGTGTACAAGGGTATTTATAGGACTCAAGCCAAGTTAATGTAAGTTGTTAGTGGGTAGAAGGTACTAGACACTTGAGTCCTATAAATACCCATGCACATAAGTATTTTTCAAGTCAAGTAATCAAACAAGTCTTCTTCTCCTCTCCACCAAAATAGTTGAGTTGTCTTGAGTTCTAAGTAGTCATCTTTGATCCCAAATTATCTCCGTTTAGTAGACTTTTAATCTGTATGTTTATGTTATTGTTTATATTGTTTATTTCACTTTCTGTTTTCTTCTTATCAGAACAAATCTGAGCCTAGTTTTTTAACAGTAGAAACACGGTGGGAGTTGGAACAACAAACAGGGGATTTGTTTGCTGAAATTCAGGCGTAGTTGGAGCATCGACAGGGTTCGATTGCAGGAACTTGACGGGATTGGAGCATCATTGAGGGCACTCGTTGCAGGAACTTGGCGAAGTTGAAGCAACTTGTGGAATTGGAGTGAAGCCGCTAATTCAAGCGCAAGAAGAAGAGGGAATTCAAGGAAATGTAGAGATTTTTTGGGAATATGCCTTGAATAGGATCGAGAAGCTTGGCGAGGAATTAGGCGACGAAGAGGGGCAAAGTAACAAGGCCAAAGGAGGATCAAAACGAAAAAAGAAGAAGAAAACAACAGCTATTGTCAAGGAGGGTTCGGAAAAAAATGACAGGGAGGTGGCAGGGCCTCAAATTAATATCGCAGGGTAGGGAGGTCGCATGGCCTATGATGTACGTCACACTACCTCTTATCCAACTCGCAGGGGAGGGAGATCGCAAGCCCTCTGAAGCAGGTCAAATGAACTTTGATCCAAGTCGCACGACCTACACAGGGCTGACAATTTTAGAATTGTTTTCTTGTGTCTTTTTGGTCATTTTTGGACGTTTCTTGAGGACCGAGCAAGCCTAGTTTTAGGGTTTACCTCAAGTGATAGTAATTGTAGACACTATCAAGTCTCCACACACATGAACACTGGGTTTTTAACTAAACACACAGCTTGATTTTTCTTCTTTGATTGATTGATGATAAAATAATGAAACTACATCTGTTTAAATAGAAGTACTAACCTTAGATAGTTCTACCAAACGGCTAGACCCGGTCTACTAACTAATTAAATAAAAGACTAATTGAGCTAATAAACTTGGAAAATTATGCCACATTTTCTAGTGTGGTAGTACTAGTCTCTAGAATTTGGCTTTCCGAAGTGCCATAGCTTATTTAGTTATGGCACTTGAACCAAGTAAATGTGTTTGTGGAAATAGCACCAAGTTAGTGTAGTACCGGTGGGTAGAATGTACTACACACATGAATCCTAAATACCCAAGTACACAAGTCTTTTTTTTAAGTCAAGTAATCAAACAAATCTTTCATCTCCTCACACAGATTAGTGTGAGTTGTCTTGAATTTCAAAAAATTCCTCTTTGATCGGAATACAAAACCCCCATTTTTTTTTTTAAATTCCGAGTTGGTGTGCCATTTCAAGTTCATCCAATTAATGTACATGTTTCATTCTTTCCTACTAAAAGATCTACGTTCTGCCCTGGGCCACGTACCCCCAAAAGCCAGTAAACAGCTTTGTCGTCGATCTTTAACGTACGACCGTGAGCTTCGACAGTGCTAGTGGCAGGGTTGAACAATCCCATACAATACGGTACTCGACAAATTAACACAGCAAGTATCCTCTTGAGAACAAGTGTGAGACAAGGCGGCCCGATGTCAACCTTTGAGACGAAACTGTTTAATCCATATATGAATATATTCACTACCGAAGGCCACACATGAGATTTATCTGTAACATACCAGTAGAGGTGTACAGATTAATGTGTCGACTGGTCACTCATAACTAATATTCGGTAATGTTTCTCAATAGAATTACAGTCTATTGAGAAACCTTTATATCATGATACTATCATGTTGTATCATGATATAAAGCTTTCTCAATAGACTGAAATTCTTCTTAATGAGGATTGGAATGGATCGTATCGACAATTCGGTTAAGTAATTGCTATTATGCTGTATCATGATATAAATGTTTCTCAATAGACTGAAATTCTTCTTAATGAGGATTGGAAAGGATCATATCGACAAATTGTTTCACCAATTAACATATTGCTGACAAGAGACAAGTACATATCAGCAGCAAACTAACATTACAAAAAGTGGAACTGAAATGACAATTTATTTCCTCCACCAAAAGCATGGCGAGATTTTGTGTACAGGTAAACCAAGAGCCACTGCCTCCACAAAAGTACTGGAATAAAAACAATTCGGAGTAAAATGTAACACCCACGATTTTAAGGCCAAAGTCGGAGACCGAACATGATTAATAATTCAAGCTTTACATAGTTCATGACCAACTCAACTAGACAACAATCCTAACAACAGAGAATTTACAACAAAAGATGACTCTCCAATTGATAACAAATCCCACTTCTTGGGTGAAGAAACGAGTATGTAATCCCATCACATTACCTTAAGCAATATACACCTGCGGGGGAATTAAATGAAGCAAAAGACCACAGTTTAGAAGTATCATAAAAAAAATGAGTGATAGAACAATTTGTCATTTAACAAAATGAAAAAGACGGGTGGATGGGGTTCCACGTTTAAATTATTTTGAACAATTTGGTGGGTAAAAGCGTCGAAAATTACGGCAACTACAATTCCCAGAAACAAAAGTACATTTGAAGAGTGATAGTTTCTGGTAGAAGATGTGATCTCCAAAATAACAAGTTCTCCTACCAAAGTATTCATGAAAATTACCCAACCATTGTTGCGGGAATAAAAATATTTGACAAGTTCAATCCATCCGCTACACGGTCAAAAAAATATATGTTTAAAATAAGGGATTTTAACAAATTTGCATGCCATACAGATCATAAACAAGATCATCAGAAATTGACTCGTTTACCTGAAGTAACTGATCCACAATCTATTTAACAGAATCAAGAAAAGCAGTCATAGATTGATATTGTAACACCCCCAAATGGCCCAAGCAGGAGGCCCGGGGATGTCACTCCGTACCCGAGATTAAACCCGGATACAAGGAGATTTTATAACATGGTTCTCAAGCAAAAACATCCACAATAATAATTAAAATTAAAGGAAGCTATCCATTATCGCAATCCAAAACATTCTAGCCTCAAACCAGGCATAAACAAACTAAAGTGTTTATAGTACTAAAGAGTTCAAATTTGAAATAAAACCACTAGTGATCCAAACGATACGCGTCCCCTTCTACGCCAGATAACCATCCTCTAATCCTGTGGTGCGGAATAAAAAAGAAACACCACAGTACAAAATCAGCATGAAATACTGGTAAATAAACACCCAAACATGTAAAATGATGATGGGATAGTTATTAAACAATGACTCATTTGTAAGTAAGAGTTTTTATAAAACACAGCGGTAATAAAGTTGACTCTTGTAATAAAACATAAGAGTTCCCAATTCCATAACATATCCAACCAATTCCATAATCATTAGAAAATCCAAAATCCACATTAACTCTTTTCCATTAACAAAAACCAAAATCCATCATTATTAATTCGTTGTGACGGGGGAAACCAAACCATCTCGCAAGCATCCAAGACCTGAAGTGTCGACACCCCCCAAAGACTCTAGCGGCCAGAGGAGTGAGTACAGGGAGCTATCCGGGGACTTGCAACCGGATTAAATAAAATAAATTGAAACGGAAGACCGAGATCAAACCGTCCAATGCCAATAGTAACCAATAATAAATTTCCCCGCACAACTATTCCACTTTACGTATTAATTCATTATTATTATCATGGTCATATTTTCAAAAAAAGCATTTAACATGTAAAAAATCACATATTGTATGTCACATCACATAAACACATTTTGAGACGTAAATAAATACAAGAATTCATTTGACACGAAGGAGTTAAGCACACTAGGCTTGGCATGTTTACTTAGCTCAAAGAAAAATCCAACTATAGAAATCAATCAATGTACTCTACGTACTCGTCGTCGACGAACTCGTCACCTACACGTAACAATATTCTAATTAAACAAAATATTCTAGCAATACACTTGCTATACTAGCTACATTCATATGATAGTCAATGGGTTAGGGTTCTAACACCGACCCAACATCCCACTAAATTCATACTTCAAAACCAAACCCAAAACCTTATTCCAAAATCCTATAACCTAAAGCATACATAACCTATCATAACTCCACCAACTTATTACTCCAGTTTCCCAAACAGATCATGGCTCAAAAACAGTTTCATTGGATTCAAAACATTCGAAATAATAAGTTTAGCCTCAAACGGATCTTAATTTCGATTCCTGAATCAAAAGATATGCTAGTTTCAAGTTTCCAATGTTACTCAAAATCCCCATACGGGAATTATCAATTTTCATGAAACTTTTCTCCCAAGCATCTAGTTGATCTTACATTCATACTAAACCTAATATAACATGACTCCCAACATAAATCAGATTGTTACCCACATACTATGATCATCCAATCACCCAAATTGCTTTATCAAACTTCTCCTCCAAACTAGGGTTTTCCCATCACCCATGAACATGATAAACCCTAAAAATTAATTACTAATCCTACGAATCCATGAACAATGATCCTAACAATATCAAAATGAAAATTAAAGATTAGATGAAACATACATGAATCAAGAACAAGTGATCACAAGAACAAGAGATCAACTAGAGAAAAGAAAAGAAGAAACAAAACTAGCTCTAACCCGCCGCCATGGAGGCCGGACGGGAAGAGAGAGAGACGGACGGACGGAGAGAGGGAAAGAAAGAGAGAACGAAAGAAAAGAAAGAGAGAAAAAGAAAAGAGAGAGAAAGAGAGATTACCTCAATGGGGGGAGAGAGAGACGGCGGCGGTGGCGGTGGCTGTTGCCGTCGGCCACAAGAGAGAGAAAGACGAGAGAGTGAGAGAGACAGAGGGTTCGGGTGAGAGAGGGAGAGACGTGAGAGAGATAGAGAGAAATAGGGAGAGTGAGGGTTTTATGAGAGTTGAAAAAAAAATTAACTTCATAAGTAGGAAACCCTCTTGAATTAGGAAACTTTACGTAGGAAGAAAAATTAGGTCAAAGGCACTTTTTCCCCCTTAGTTTTGTCAAAAGACAACTAACTCCCCAAAACTCAAGTAAAAGACACTAAAACCTTTAGATTAAATTCAAAAAGACCTCCAAACTCTCTTAACCATTATAATTAACTATCGACAATTAAATCAACTCTCCAACACTTATAATAATATCACAAAATACCCATAGTCAAAAAACAGGATATTTCATCCTTCCCTCCTTAAAGAGAACTTTGTCCTCTAAGTTTAAACTAAAACCTCCCTCCTTAAAGAGAACTGCGTCCTCGAAGTTTAAACTAAACCTTAACCACAGTAAGGTATGAACCTCCCCTCAATGGTAAAACTACTAAATGCAAACCTAAGGTCATGAATGATATGCAATATACTATAAGTAGTATTGTATTAAAAAAAAATTGATGTGTAATCCGTCGGTTTACATCCTCTCTCCCTTAGAGAAGTGACGTCCTTGGAACTCAAGGTACCTCGTCAAACAGGTGAGGGTACTTCTTCCTCATATCATCCTCCGCTTCCCAAGTTGCCTCTTCAGTGAGGTGATTTGTCCATAAGACCTTTACAATCTTGACACTCTTGTTGCGGGTGTTCCTTGTCTTGGTGTCTGAAATCTTGACAGGGTGTTCTTCATAACTCATGGGATGCATCAGGCACGTACTTCTTCAGCTGAGATACGGGGAATACATTGTGAACATGACCCAAATTCGATGGTAAATCCAATCGATAAGCCACTTCTCCGATCTTCTCTATAACATCATATGGTCCAATGAATTTTGGGCTCAACTTCCCTTTCTGATTGAACCTCATAACTCCTTTAGTAGGCGAAACCTTAAGAAATGCTTTTTCTCGAATCTGAAATTCCAATGGTCTCCTCTTCTGATCAGCGTATGACTTCTGTCTATCCTGGGCTGCTTTCATTCGCTGCTGGATAAGTCTCACCTGATCTGTCATCTCTTCAATTAATTGTGGACCAATTACTATCGTCTCGCCTATGTCGTTCCCACACAATGGTGTTCTACACTTTCTTCCATACAACGTCTCGTGCGGTGCCATTCCAATACTGGCATGGTAACTGTTGTTGTAGGAGAATTATATAAAATGTAATCTATCAACCCATGAACCTTGAAAATCCATAACACACGATCTTATCATATCTTCCAACGTTTGAATTTTCCTCTCGGTTTGTCCATCCGTAGCAGGGTGGAATGCCGTGTTAAATTTCAACTGAGTCCCCAACGCCTCCTGGTGTGCTTTCCAAAAGTGAGAAAGAAAGTTTGTATCTCTTTCAGAAACTATAGAGCTTGGTACTGGATGATACCTCACGATGTTCTTCATATACGCATCAGCTCTTTGTTGCATGTTCCATGTATCTTTCATCGGAATAAACCTTGCTGTGTTGGTTAATCTGTCATCTACGACTCAAATCTGATTCAGTCCATTCTTTGATGTCGGTAACGCAGTCACGAAATCCATTGAAATCGAATTCCACTTCCAAAATGGGACGTCCAATGATTGAACTAAACCTCCCATTCTCTTATGTTCAAACTTCACCTTTTGACAAGTTAGACATTTTGCCACAAATTCTGCTACTTCCTTTTTCATGTTTGGCCACCAAAACGTCTTTTTCAGATCCTTGTAGAGTTTATCACCCCCTGGATGTACAGAATAGGGTGTTTTTACGCCTCATGCATCAACTTCTTCTTAGTTTTCGTACACTTATGTGGTACACACCATCTTCCCTTGTAACGAATACTTCCATCTTCATGGATCTTGAAATCCTTTGCTTGACCTTCTGCAATCTTCTTCTTTATCCTTTCCAGCTTCACATCTCCTGGCTGGTTACTCCTTATTTCTTCTAAGACATCTGGTACTACTGACATATTCCCAAGGATACTCTTCACTCCACCTTGTTCCACTACTTCAATTCCAAACTTTCGGAACTCTCGGCATAGCCGATCTGGCAAAACTAGCATAGTATCCAAAGTATGGTCCGATTTTTGGCTTAACGCATCAGCTACTACGTTTTCCTTCCCTTCGTGGTATTGGATATGCAAATCATTATCCTTTATGACTTCTAACCAACGTCTTTGCCTGTTATTTAGCTCTTTCTGCGTGAAGATGTACTTGAGACTGCTGTGGTCCGTATACAATCTACACACATATCCATATGAATGATGTCTCCATATCTTCAGTGCGAAGACTATTGCTGCAAGCTCTAAATAATGCGTAGCATAGTTCTCTTCATGAGTTTTCAGTTGTCTTGAATCATAGGCAATAACCCTCCTTTCTTGCATAAGCACGCATCCTAAAACCTTTTTCGACGCATCACTGTAAACATCGAACTCGCCAGAATCATTGGGTAAAGCTAACACAGGTGCTGTAGTCAACTTTTCCTTCAATGTCTGGAATGCTTATTCACAATCTTCGTTCCACCGATACTTTACCGTCTTCTTGGTTAGCGTGGTCAGAGGTCTAGCGATCTTCGAGAAATATCTTACAAAAATCCTGTAATATCCTGCTTATCCCAGAAAACTTCTTACTTCGGACACATTCTTCGGAGTAGGCCAATCTTTAACTGCTGAAATCTTTCCTGGATCTACGGATATTCCTTCCTTGGAGATTATGTGACCCAAAAATGGAACATGTTTTATCCAAAACTCACACTTCGAGAGTTTAGCATACAACTTCTCATGTCTCAATGTCTCTAACACTTCCTTGAGATGTTCTTAGTGTTCTTCCCCGCTCTTTGAATAAACAAGGATGTCATCAATAAAGACGACCACGAAATGATCCAGAAACGTCCTCATAACACGATTCATGAGATCCATAAATACTACTGGTGCATTGGTTAGACCAAAAGGCATAACAGTAAACTCATAGTGTCCATACCTCGTTCTAAAGGCTGTCTTCGGGATGTCCTTCTCGGCTACCCGAAGCTGGTGATACCTTGATCTCAAGTCTATCTTTGAGAAAACGCTCGCCCCTTGCAACTGATCGAACAAGTCGTCAATTCGGGGTAAATGTATTTGTTCTTGATCGTTGCGCTATTCAACTCTCCATAGTCAATGCACAACCTCAAGCTTCCGTCTTTCTTCTTCACAAACAACACCAGTGCTCCCCAAGGGGAAACACTCGGCCTTATGTAACCCTTTTGAAGTAGCTCTTGCAACTGATCCTTTAGTTCTTTCAACTCTACTGGTGCGGTGCCTTTGAGATTGGAGCTGTTCCAGGTGCTAAGTCCATAGTGAATTCAATCTCCCTTCTAGGTGGCATTCCTGGAATTTTGTCCGGGAACACATCGGGAAAGTCTCTGACTATTGGTATCTCTTCTAGAACATTCTCCTTCTTAGACCCATCCTGAACATAACACAAATAGCACTATTCCCCTTCTTCACTTGGTCAACTATGGTCAAGGCTGACACTAGTCGGATACATAGTTCTTTCGTGATACCACGGTAAGAAACCTTTTCTTCTTTTGGACATTTGAGCCTTATTTATCTGATCGTGGCAGTCTATAACTGCTCGATATTTACCTAGCCAATCCATACCCAATATCACATCTATTCCTCCAAGATCAAACTGTATCAGGTTGGCTGGTAAGGTACTATCCGAAATCTTAACTTCTACTCCTTCGAAAATGGTGTCACATACTGTTACGTGACCGGTTGGGGTAGCTACGGGGATGGCATATTCTAGACGGATTATTGAGGCTCAACTTTTCCACAAATGTTGATGAAATAAATGAATACGATGCTCCGTATCAAATAGAGTAAATGCTGGTTGATCATGGACAAGAAATGTACCAGCGATCCTGCTCATGACAGCGATCCTTGCAACATTCCCATTATGTGCAGTAGTTCCTTCCGTACAAGTCCCATTGTTGTTGTTGGCATTAGCTGGAGCGTTGTTGTTCCTATTCTCGTTTTGAACTCCATTGTTCCTTCCATTACCCTGGTTGTTCGCCTGCTGCCTGCCATAATTGTTGCCTCCATTATTCTGGTTGTTGTAGTTCCCATAGTTTCGGTTTCCGCCCTGATTGTTGTTGTTGAACTGTCGGTTCCCTTGATAATTTCCTCCATGGTTCCCTTGCTGGTTTCCATTTGGTTTCAATTGGCACTCAAAAGCACGATGACCCTTCCTGCCGCAGTTGTGGCAGTTGACAAGGTTTCCTTGGCAGTCCTTTCCTGGATGATTCTGTTGACACTTCTTGCAGATATAACGGCGAGGTTAATCATCTCCATTATTATGCTTTTTACCACGGTACTGGCCCTGGTTACTTCTTCCTTGGTTAGACTTAGACCTCTTGTCCTGACTACCTTGGTTAATCCTACCCTGATTGTTTCCAAAACTCCAGCGTTCTCAATCTTGCGCTTTCCACGCTTCTCATCTTGTGCCTCTTGAATGCGCCATACGGCTGCGGCTCTATCATAAGCTTCTTGGAGAGTACTGTACGTTCATCACATCAAGTCTTTCTGCAGATGAAGTTCGAGACCAGACATGAACTTTCTAACCTTAGTCGCCTCGTCAGGCATCAGCTGACCTGCGAATCGGGATAGTTCCATGAACTTCTTGAAGTACTCGGTCATAGAACCGTTCCCTTGTGTCAGATTCACGAAGTCTATGTACTTTTGATCCTGGACATGGTCCGGATAAAAGAGAGTATGAAGTGCAGTATGAAGAGCCTCCCAATTGAAATTGGGTTGAGCCAAAAAGTTCTGACGTGTGCTCCTCCACCATATATTAGCTTTGTTCTTCAGGTAGAATGCCGTTCAAACAACTTTGCGGTTCTCGGGGCACTCAACTAGTTCTAGGATCTTATCCATCTCATCGATCCAGTTTTCGAGCTCGACAGGGTCCTCATTGCCTGTAAAGTTCCCTGGCTTCATGTCAACCAATTTCTTTGCCCAGTTAGCTGCATTCTGCTCTCCCTAGTTCACATGCTGAGCCATTTGAGCAAATTGAGCAAATAATTGCTTCATGTTGTTGTTATTGTTGTTGTTGTTGTTTGGTGCTGCCATTGGTACTTGGCGATTTCTCCTGGTGTAGTATTGATGTGGTCTATTAGTCATAATCTCTACACTATAGCCTATTTTATTACTTATAAAGTATCAATAAGTACAAACAATCATGCATATATGGCATGTAGTGCACAATTAAACAAGTAATGTCACACATTGATCATCATTTGAATCGATTACACATGTATTTCCACATAGGCTGATCACGTCTCAACTTTTCATCTTCTTCAAAATTTGAAAAAGAATCAATTGGACAAGCAAAAATTATTAATTTTGGTGTGCAAAAATCTCTCTGAGTCTACTTTCATAATCAAGAAGGATCAACTCAAAATCAATTGTAGAACTCAAGATGCACATGAAATACTACAGCTGCTGTCACAGCCCACCAGAATAGAAACTTTGACTTTGAAAAGCCTTAAACTGACATTAAAATTCTCAAAATGAGCTAGGATTTCTCCAAGAGTTATCCAAACGTTTCTAGTAGCTTCCATACAAATTTGAGATCAAAAAAAGGTCTGGAAGATAGGTAAACGTCAAAAATGCTACAGCTAGTGACTTTGCAATTCTCCTACTGAACTACCAACTTTGAAAATTCGTAACTAATTCTCCAGAACTCATATAGGGCTGAAATTTTTATGGGAGATACCTGGGTATGTCTTCTTTTCTGGAAAAAATTCAGGGAAAAAGAACTCCAACATTAAATACCTCTGCTACAACAAAAACTCACTGCTGGGCAGATTCAAGTATCACCAAAGATCATAGTTTTCGCGTTCCAACTCCATAAACACTTTCTATGCACTTAATTAATGATAACAAAACGTAACACAACCTTAATATATTAAATCATACTCCAAAATTCAGAAATCCAAGTTTATTAAAATCCCCAAATCGGGTCCTCAAAGCATAAACATTATTCATCCCCTAAAGCAGAACGCTAAAAATTTAACTCTAGCTCAAAGTGACTATCCAAAAATCGTTCTAAAAACTTCAAAGTATTGCTTGGCATCATAGCCTTATTCAAACCAATAATAAAACTCAAAATGCATCAAGTCTGGGAAATCTAAGGAATTATAACAAGCTCAATCCTCGTCTTCATCGCTTTCATCCAACTCTTCCTCTTCATCGGAATCATACTCGTGCTCTTCACCTTCACTCGGGTCTTCTTCGCTTTCTTCATACTCCATGGGATCTTCCTCAATTTTGGGGTATTCATCGACATCTTCCATTGGATCTTCTTTGACTTCCTCATCGTCACTAGAGTCTATAATGATCACCTCTTCGTCATCACTAGAGCTTATGTAGATCACGTCTTCTTCATCACTGGACTCTATTTCAATAACTACATAACTTTGCCACTTAAGATGAATCTCCATCAACAATTTGCATATAAAATCTGCACTTACCGTCCACTCACCTTGGCAGCGATAGTCCCTAGAGTTCATTCTGTTAAAATTGTCCATGACATCGCTATACTTTGCTATAATGTCTCCAAACATAGGTCCTGTAGGAAGTGCTTTCACCATGCATTTTGCTTGAAAAGCTGGATTACGGTACTGAGGAAACTCTAATGCAACGAACTTTTGCTCACAAATTTGAACGACGCGATCATGAAAAGTCGTGAGATCTTCACCCTCGACCCAAGGTGTCACAACCTGGTGCTTCTCAACGGGCAACACGCGTTTCCTAGCGGTGGTTTTGGTTACGACCATCTACAAAAGAAAGTAATTCCATATGTATCTTGCTCCACAAGTTTATGTCGCAAACAAAATGACTACTCTTCGCAAACCAATAATTATTTCCAAGACTCCAAATTGATAATCACAAGACTCTTGATACAATCCCCAACAAAACACTTCGAAAAGGTTGGGTAACATCAATCTGATATCACCCCATCTTTTAATCACTTAAACAGTAGGCTTCCAACCCGACTTCCAATGAAACGCCTCAAAAATCCGATCTCTTAGTATCTTAGATAGGCTAAGGCTCTTAGTAAGGAATGGGTGGTTGGAAATACTTGCTTTCTATCCTATTTTCTAAACACTTACACATAATAGTCCTATCCATACTACCCAAATTCCCACGGCTTGTCAAATTTTAGTTATTTTTCCTATATTCATTTTAGTTACCCTAACAAGTTTCGATTTCCTTTTTGGAATGCCGTCTCTAATACCACCTGTAACACCCCCAAATGGCCCAAGCTAGAGGCCCGGGGATGTCACTCCGTACCCGAGATTATACCCGGATACAAGGAGATTTTATAACATGGTTCTCAAGCAAAAACATCCACAATAATAATTAAAATTAATTGAAACTATCCATTATTACACTCTAAAACATTCTAGCCTCAAACCGGGCATAAACAAACTAAAGTGTTTAAAGTACTAAAGAGTTCAAATTTGAAATAAAACCACTAGTGATCCAAATGATACGCGTCCCCTTCTACGCCAGATAACCATCATCTAAACCTGTGGTGCGGAATCAAAAAGAAACACCACAGTACAAAATCAGCATGAATTACTGGTAAATAAACACCCAAACATGTAAAATGATGATGAGATAGTTATAAAACAATGATTCATTTGTAAGTAAGAGTTTTTCTCAAACGCAGCGGTAATAAAGTTGACTCTTGTAATAAAACATATGAGTTCCCAATTCCATAATATATCCAACCGATTCGATAATCATTAGGAAATCCAAAATCCACATTAACTCTTTTCCATTAACAAAAACCAAAATCCATCATTATCAATTCGTTGTGACGGGAGAAACCAAACCATCTCGCAAGCATCCAAGACCTTAAGTGTCGACACCCCCAAAGACTCTAGCGGCCAGAGGAGTGAGTACAGGGAGCTATCCGGGGACTTGCAACCGGATTAAATAAAATAAATTGAAACGGAAGACCGAGATCAAATCGTCCAATGCCAATAGTAACCAATAATAAATGTTCCCGCACAACTATTCCACTTTACGTATTAATTCATTATTATTATCATGGTGATATTTTCAAGAAAAGCATTTAACATGTAAAAATCACATATTGCATGTCACATCACATAAACACATTTTGAGACGTAAAGAAATACAAGAATTCATTTGACACAAAAGAGTTAAGCACACTAGGCTTGGCATGTTTACTTACCTCAAAGCAAAATCCAACTATAGAAATCAATCAATGTACTTTACGTACTCGTCGTCGACGAACTCGTCACCTACACGTAACATATTCTAATTAAACAAAATATTATTGCATACACTTGCTATACTAGCTACATGCATATGATAGTCAATGGGTTAGGGTTCTAACACCGACCCAACATCCCACTAAATTCATACTTCAAAACCAAACCCAAAACCTTATTCCAAAATCCTATAACCTAAAGCATACATACCCTATCATAACTCAACCAACTTATTACTCCAGTTTCCCAAATAGATCATGGATCAAAAAAAGTTTCATTTGATTCAAAACATTCGAAATAATAAGTTTAGCCTCAAACGGATTTTAATTTCGATTCCTGAATCAAAAGATATGCTAGTTTCAAGTTTCCAATTCACTCAAAATACCCATACGGGAATTATCAATTTCCACGAAACTTTTATCCCAAGCATCTAGTTCATCTTACATTCATACTAAACCTAATATAACATGACTCCCAACATCAAATCAGATTGTTACCCACATACTATGATCATCCAATCACCCAAATTGCTTAATCAAACTTCTCCTCCAAACTACGGTTTTCCCCATCACCCATGAACATGATAAACCCTAAAACTTAATTACTAATCCTACGAATCCATGAACAATGATCCTAACTACATCAAACTGAAAATTAAAGATTACATGCAACATACATGAATCATGAACAAGTGATCACAAGAACAAGAGATCAACAAGAGAAAAGAAAAGAAGAAACAAAACTAGCTCTAACCCGCCGCGATGGAGGCCGAACGGGAAGAGAGAGAGAGACGGACAGAGAGAGGGAAAGAAAGAGAGAAAGAAAGAAAAGAAAGAGAGAAAAAAAAAGAGAGTGAGAAAGAGAGATTACCTCAACAAGGAGAGAGAGAGAGACGGCGGGGGTGGCGGTGGTTGTTGTCGTCGGCCACAAGAGAGAGAGACGAGAGAGTGAGAGAGAGAGAGAGAGGGTTCGGGTGAGAGAGGGAGAGACGTGAGAGAGATAGAGAGAAATAGGGAGAGTGAGGGTTTTATGAGAGTTGGAAAAACAATCAACTTCATAAGTAGGAAACCCTCTTGAATTATGAAACTTTACGTAGGAAGAAAAATTAGGTCAAAGACACTTTTTCCCCCTTAGTTTTGTCAAAAGACAACTACCTCTCCCAAACTCAAGTAAAAGACACTAAAATCTTTAGATTAAAGTCACAAAGACCCCCAAAATCTCGTAACCATTATAATTAACTCTCGACAATTAAATCAACTCCCCAACACTTATAATAATATCACAAAATACCCAGTCACAAAACGGGAAATTTCAGATATCCTTTATCAAGCGACCATGACCTGGACTTTAATTGGGGGACATGAGAGCGAGAGAGAGATGTAAAACGTTGTTGCAGACAACTCCAGATTTCAACTGCAGATTGAAGATGAAGAACAATCGGTAGAATCGCTGGAGTAATTGAAGCAATTAGGCAAGGAAAGAGGTGTTGATCAACACATTTCCATGCCGGATATGAAGATTTGAGAAGAGAAACACCAGAACGATCAAGAATCGTCGGAGTAGGAAGGGGACCTTGAATATGCTCCAGAACGTCATTTCCAGCAAACACTGCTTGCATCTGAGCAAGCCATTCAAGATAATTGGCACTGTCGGCTTGATTTTAAGTAAGGATCAAATTTGAGAGAAGAAACTTCAATCTAGAAGGCAAATTTGCCATGACTGTAGACGAAGAGGAAAAACCTTAGAAAGGGGAAATAGGAGCGTTGCAGTTACGCGAGTGGCTCTGATACCATAATGACTTCTGTAATTTTCATTAATTGCAAATGTAGCTGAAGAATTACACTTATAGAAATGCAAAACAAACTCTAACAAACATTATAGTGTAAGGACATAACTGCCCTTATATTTATAGAGGACTTCAACATAGTCCTTAACATGTGGTGGGTAATTGTTGGGGCGACAACACTTTTGGCCAACGGAGTTGGTAGCTTTGGAAACATTGGATCAATTTCACAACACATATTCTGTAGGGAAATTTGTGGTTGTGTATACGAGAATCAATAGAACTTTGAAAATCTCTGAGTCGTGGGATCACTTTCACATTAGAGTATTTCGGGTGGTATACACAAAATCAGTAATCGAATAAAACATAGACCGTATCAAGAACAAGTAAGGTTTTGATATAGCATTCCAAACTCAGTGGAGACATACCCCCAAATTAATCTCAATCTATTTGGAGCTCCCAGGGTCAATTTCAATAACAGATGGCGTAGTTTACTACGCCATCTGTTATTGAAATTGACCATGGGAGCTCCAAATAGGTTGCGATTAATTTGGGGGTATGTCTGCCCTGGCGGCAATAGAAATCCATTCTTCCGGCTTCCTCCGTCTTAACTTGGACATTGCTCTGCAAAATATCCAGATTTTTGTTTTTAAATTCCTGACGATGCTCGGACCGGTAACCCTTACGGTTCAACTTGTGAAGAGCTTTGCGAAGCTTAACAAGCTTCTCACACTCAATTTTCATCTCCATCATCGGAGATGTCCAGCCCGTCGCTATATGCGACACCCTCAACCGTAGACAATCTATCTGTGATTTTAGCCATTTTCCACACACATACGTTTGAATCCCTCTAAATTGTCTGGATATTCTCCGACATACCGGTCCGAGCATCGTCAGGAATAGAATAGCACAAGTATATATCTCACATCGTTTGAATCAGCGTAGCATGAGCTTATGCTATGTCTGAGCATAAAGCCACACTATGGGTGAACCAACAGCATATAAGTAGCACTTGAGCAGATACTGATAGAGTATGCTATATATTTGCATCATTCTGCCTGTCTGTCTTCCCAATGTGGGTGAAGCCTCAGGGATTGCTGCTAATTTCTCTGCTAGTCAAGGCTTTGTTGCCTTTTGCCCCTGAAGACAATGGATTTCCTCCTCTGTCAGAATGTTCAGTCAATGTCGATGCCATTATCCCGTACATTATGGATTAATCTAGCTACCTTAATTAGTATTGCCTGTGTTTATTCCTAGCTTCTATTGGGTTGTCAGTTACGTCCCCTGGAAAATAGTTGGTTTTGTTGTTTTTTGTTCAAGCTCGTTGGATGTTTGTGTAGTGTTCGCTAAATGGTTGTGTTGGTTTGCTAGGTTGGTTTGATGTCTAGTTCTAGCTTGGGATGTATGTGAATATCATCTAATGAAGTTCTTCATTTCCCGTAAAAAGATATTTGCAGCATCCTTGCAATCAGATGCCTCTTCAATGAGCTTCTCTCCCCCCAACATCTTCCGTTTCAATTTGAATCTTGGTTTAAACCATTAACATGGTCTTTAGGTCTAGTACATGGAACATCATATTCTAATAAATCATATTCCAACAAACTACTGATTAGTGGAGGTTCGAACTCGAAACCTCAATGAACTGCCTCACGACCTAAACCACTTAGCTTACAGCTAGCTCGAGTCACTTATATTGTTGTGCCACTAATTTGGCGTTCTTTCCTTTTCTAGAATCTCACTAGGCGCCCTCATCTTTTGCTATCGCACAACTCCCCTAAAATTTTGAAAAACCTTTCAACAAACAACTTCCCCTGAAATTTCGAAACATTCTAACAAAGACGGAAGAGTTTCATTCCCGTTTCTTTAATTCTTAGTCTGAGTTTTGGTTAAGATATACTCACTAAATCAAAGCCAATGGTGACTAAGTTGATCAATCCCCTACTTTTCGCTAAAATACGGAGGAGCCCCAATAAAATACATTGAAATGTTCAGTTTTTCACATATTAGACTCTTTTTTTATGTTAAGCATATTATTTAAAATAATAATATGCACTTACTAGTCTCAGGGGGGGGGGGGGGGGGGCGTTTAACTGAACCAAACTAATCACGAAGAAAACGAACTAAACAAACTGACTATATGCTTTGGTTTGATTTTGAAATTTTTACCACTTAACCAAATCGAACTGTTTCACTCATTAACTTTTAGTTATAAGAAAGTTCATGAAATAGCCTCCATTCGCCTATAGTTTGTATGATTTGCAAGTCATAGAACACGTAAGAGCATCTCCAACCATAAGTGGGAGGGGGAGGGGCAAAACCGTATAAAAATACGGACCATGTCCAACCATGACGGGGGAGGGGGAAGGTGGGGGGAGAATTTAGGCATGGGTGGGGATGGTTAGGCTTCATTTCCCCCCTAACATCCCCCTCCCCCTCCCCCTTCCATTATAGCTAATTAATTCAATTTCGGGTATGTTAATTACACTTAATACTATTTTATTATTATAATATGTGTTTTTAATTACGGTTCATATATTTTAATTATTATTTTTATTATAAAAATAAATAATATTTTTTCGATAAATGAACCAAATATTTTAAAAATATTATCGTTATTTTATTTTGTTGGCAATTTGATATCTCTTATTCTAATTTTTATTATTAGCAATTATATTTCTTAAATATTTTGAAAACACAGTTAAAAATATGCCAAATTTATTGAATCATAACTAGAATAAAAAAAATAATTATAGTAATATTATTTCATATTTATTTGTATCAATAAATAATTTATTTTAAATCATTAAATATATTTTAAAAATAAACCTAATTAGGTGGGGGGGAGGGGAATGGTTGAAGATGAGTAGTAGTTTGGGGGAAGGGGAGATTGGTGGGCCCGGTTAGCAAGTTTAGTGACCCGAACAAATTGTGTATAATCTAAACAGTACCCGAAAGTAACAAAACACATAACGAACTTACTGGTGGTGAGATTCCGTACGCTTGTATAGTTTGGAAGACAGTTTCGTATAGAATACGAGGCTCCTTAAAGCAGATTCATCCCCCACACTTCGTGCTTGCCGTGGAGAATATGGACGTCTACTTCCCAGGATAAAAGCTTCCACGTGCGGTGTTGAAAGCATGGTATGACACTCGCACATGACGAACTAAGACTATGAAAAAGAGAGTTTCTGATGGAAGGTAGTGGGAGAGATATTTGTGTGTTTCAGAGATGTCTCTTAATGATGAGGATGGCAGTCCTTTTATAGGACAAGAAGTGACTGTTGGGAACGGTTGCGTCTGTTCAGTTTGAACTGATCAGTTGCAACTGTTGGAACAGATGCATCAGTTAACAATCCGTTTAAATAATTAACATACAAATATTTAGTTAGTATTTGGTCGCAAATGTTAAAGCACCCAACATCACACCACGTCACAACATTATCCACGCCGACTGTGGTGGTTTGACCTTTGCACGAGTCTTCTTCCACAATAAAATTATTGCGCCCAAAGTGATTGCCCTATAAGTCCAAACTTGGAGTAGATACGCTACCAAGTTTCTTCCTCATCAACAATGTGATATACTCTCTCTCTCAACCCAAAGATCAACGACTCATTTTGAGAGCTTAATTTGATCATTCATTTCTTAATGGTTTTCGACGAGTGAGTTACTGAAATGACCACCAAGTTGCCCTCTATATGATGATGCAATTGGCTTTGTTATATCACAAGTGAGTCGGGTTCAAACCGATCTCAAAGTCGGGTATTAAATGACGTCGTCTAACCATGTCTTCCAACAATCCCCCACATGAATGGAAAATTAGCATTTTAAGCTCAAAATGTCTTAATGTGGTTGAAACTCCCTTGGCGGCAGTTAATTGCTTAAAGAAAGTTTGTAATAGACTTTGAACCTTCCCCTTAGTGAGATACTACAGGGTATACTGGCTTAACATTGAGCGAGACGCCTTGAACTGCTTACCGCGTTGTATATCTAGTCGGTAGAACGCACACAATTAACAACCTGAACGTAGTCCGTTCTCACGGTTGTGTTCATTTCGGCCTTGAAACACTTTTCCTGGTTTCATGAGTAGACTTAGAAGAGTGTAGCCACGTCATCCTCCTAGAACCGGCCCGTTTCTACTCACATAGGTGAGACACACAATGAGTATCCTACCATACTCTTCTCAAAGAACCTTAAGATGTGGTCTCATTAAAAGCCTTTAGCTTACCCTGTCCCATCACTCGGTGTTCGCCCTAGGAATGAGTTTGGAAACTTTATTTCCGGGTGAGTGATTTGTTTATTTGCACTGGTAGTTACGTTGTCACTTTTGAACCTAGTTCTTGGGATCTCCAGTCACCTAGGTTGGGTTTGCCGCTACGTGCAACTCTTACGAGATTGGCTTTAATCCCATTCCCCTTGACGAACTTGCAACTAATTCTCTCTATAAACCTTTAGTCAACGGATCCGCTATATTTTCTTTTGACTTTACATAATCGATCGATATTATTCCTCTTGAGAGAAGTTGCCTAATGGTTTTATGTCTCCGACGTATATGTCTAGACTTACCATTATACATGCTACTTTGTGCTCTACCTATTGCCGATTGGCTGTCGCAATGAATGCAGATAGGAGGCACTGGTTTTGGCCATGTTGGAATATCTTCGAGGAAATGACGAAGCCAATCTTCTTCTTCCCCTGCCTTGGCTAACGCTATGAATTTTGCTTCTATAGTTGGCCTTTCAATGCACGTCTGCTTTGAATATTTCCAACATATTGCCACTCCACCGATAGTGAAAACATATCCACTTGTGGACTTGGAGTCTCTTGAGTCAGAGATCCAATTGGCATCGCAATATCCTTCCAAGACAGCTAGATATTTAGAGTATTGTAGACTCATATCCTTGGTATAACGAAGATACCTCAGCACTCGAATCAAGGCTGTCCAATGATCCTTTCCAGGGTTACTGGTAAAGCGACTCAATTTCCCGACAGCTTGTGCGATGTCCAGCCTTGTACACTTCATGACGTACATGAGGCTTCCAATTATTTGAGCATATTCCAATTGCCTAACACATTCGCCCCGATTCTTAGCGAGATGTAAACTCACGTCTACTGGTGTTGTAATCGGTTTATTATTATTCCCTTTGTCAAACTTTTCGATCACCTTTTCTATGTAGTGAGTTTGAGAAAGTGCGTAACCATCTGAAGTTTCTGTAATTTTAATCCTTAAAATCACATCAGCCACTCCTAGGTCTTTCATGTCAAACTTTGTAGACAATAATTTCTTGGTGTCAAGAATTATTGTCTTGCTGCTCCCCATAATTAGAATGTCATCGACATACAAGAATATTATGAAACATTCCTTTCCTATTTTCTTATAATATACGCACTTGTCACATTCATTAGTTCAAAAACCATGACTGCTCATGACTTTGTCGAACTTCTCGTGCGATTGCTTGGTGGCCTGTTTTAGTCCATAAAGGGACTTCTTTAGACGACAGTATTTGTTGTCGCTTCCGGGAACTTTAAACCCTTCCGGTTGTTCCATATTGATTTGTTCCTCTAATTCTCCTTTCAAGAAAGCCGTTTTAACGTCCATTTGGTGAATTTGAAAATTGAATATTGCTGCAATTGCGATAAGAATTCGAATAGACGTTATTCTGGTCACAGGAGAATATGTGTCAAAGAAATCTAGTACTTCTTTCTGCCTATACCATTTCGTGACAAGTCTTGCCTTGTACTTGTCGATCGTACCATCGGGTTGAAGCTTTTTCTTAAAAATCCACTTACAACCTAGGGGCTTGGAGCCTTGTGGAATATCTACTAATTCCAAGTATTATTTTGTAATATGGATTCGATCTCGCTATTTATAGCTTCTTTCCAATATGGAAAATCAACACTGGACATGGCCTCTTTATAACTTGTTGGATCTTTTTCCGTTAAATATGTTAGGAAATCAGGTCCAAAAGTTATTGCCGTTTTGGCTCGTTTACTCCGCCTTACCTCTTCTTCCTGGTCGTCGTCAATGGCGGCATCATGCGACCATTTTCCGGACGTTTCTACTTCCTTTATCTTGCAGAAAAATATATCTTCGAAGAAGGAGGCATTGGCTGATTCAATAATAGTGTTCTCGTGAATATCCGGTATTTCTGATTTGTGAACCAGAAATATGTGAGCACTACTATTAGCCGCATATCCAATGAAGATTCAATCTATCGTTTTAGGTCCTAACTTGACCTTTTTCGGTAGTGGGGTTGCTACTTTAGCAAGACACCCCCATACCCTCAAATTTTTGTATGAGGGTTTTCGGCCTCTCCACATTTCATATGGGGTTTTGTCCAATTTCCATTTTGGAATTCTGTTTAGAATATAGTTAGCCCTTAATAAAGCTTCCCCCACATGTTTTGTGGTAGCCCTGAACTTAAAAGTAATGCGTTAAGCATTTCTTTTAATGTTCAATTTTTCCTTTCCGCAACCCCATTTTATTGGGGTGTGTAGGGTGCCGAGGTATGATGGATGATTCCACTTTGCGAACAAATTTCCGCAAATGGAGAATCATATTCTCCTCCTCGATCGCTTCGAAGAATCTTAATCCTTTTATTCAATTGATTTTCCACCTCGGCCTTGTATATCTTGAATGCGTCTAACGCTTCTTCTCGACTATGCAATAAAAAAACATGACAGTATTTAGTGCAGTCGTCGATAAATGTTATACAATACTTCTTTCCACTTCTTGTCTGCACAAATTTCAGATCACATATGTCGGTGTGAATTAATTCGAGAGGAGTCGTTGGTTTCGAACCGATAGGTTGCAATGACTTACTTGTCAATTTTGCCTCTACGCATATTTCATACTTGTGATCGGAATTAATCGCGCTTTTGGGAAGATGGTCCAATTTCATTAATTTACGAATTGACTTCTAATTAACATGACCTAATCGTGCATGCCATAAACAAGAAGTAGAAGACTCCAAAAAATAATTAACTTCCGCTTTCTTATTCATAGTCGGAAACACAGTCTTTACATTGAGCTTAAAGAGCCCATCTTAGAGATACCCCCTACCTAGATATTCCCCATTTTTTGTCAGAACGAATTAGTCCGACTCAAATACAAGCTTAAACCCTTTCTTGCTAAGAACTGATCCCGAAACTAGGTTCTTCCTAATATCGGGAACATAGAGAACATCATTGAGGGTAAGCGTTTTTCCGGAAGTCATTTTCAGCGTTATTTTCCCTTTCCATTTTATGGCTGAATTTCCCGTGTACAACGGTTCTTCATTTTTAGTCGGCTCGAACGATGAGAACATAGCCTTGTCGGAACGTATGTGCCTTGTGGAGCCGTTGTTTCGATCCACCACTCCTTGGGATTGTCTCAGGCGAGGTTCACTTCCGACACTACGGCTGCAAAGTCGTTTCCGTCTTCTCCATCCTCGGCCATGTTGGCTTCGAGTGTCTTCCCTTTGGAGGTATTCTTCTTTTTCCGACAATCTTTTATCTTGTGCCCGGTCTTGCCACAATTGTGACATTTACCCGTGAACTTCTTCTTCTCATTCGTAGCCTTCCTCTTCAGATTTTTCTTCGGCTTTTCCTCTACCACGTTTGCCTTAGACTGATAGCTTCTCGACGGCTTGTCTTTGGCTAGTCGATTGTCTTCTTCAATCCGAAGTCGAATGATGAGCTCCTCCATCGTCATTTCTTTATGCTTGTGCTTCAAGTAGCTCTTGTAGGTCTTCCAAGCGGGAGGCAAGTTGTGAATCATCACGGCTACAAGGAATTCCTCAGGAAGACTCATTTTCTCCTCTATTACATCATGTATTAAACATTGAAATTCCTCAACTTGTTGCATGATCCCCTTAGAATCTACTATCCTATATTCCATGAAATTCTCGACTACGAACTTTTTAGCACCGACATCCTCTACTTTATATTTATTTTTGAGGGATTGCCAGAGTTCCTCAGTCGTTTTCACAGCACAATAGACATTATACAGTTGTTTGTCTAAACTATTTAAAATATAGTTTCCCGCAAGGAAGTCCGAATGATTCCAAGCCTCAACAAAAGCAGCTCTTTGTCTATCGGCATCTTCAGGACATGGAGGAGCATCTTCGTTGAGAAATTTTGCAACACTTAAAGTCGTTAGGTAAAACATCATCTTTTGTGGCCAACGCTTGAAGTCCTTGCCCGTAAATTTCTCCGGATTTTCCACAAGATGAGAACCCACTGGTACAATGGGATTGGCGGTAGCGGATGTCTAACTTGACGTTTCATCCGCCTCTTTTTCGAAATTGGCTCCCATTTTTACAAATAGAAATGTTTCTATTACTATCGAAAGATTTAACAGTAAACTAATTATCTGAATCGAAATTGCAGTACTATAAAATTTGATGAAAAATAGTACTGGACAGAGAATTTAAAACTTGCTGAATTTATAGATGCAAGTCCAAAAACTAAACAATTTAAATAGTTAGTAACTGAAATAAATTAAAGACATAAACGATTATAGAGTATAACTGTTAATAACTAATAACAGAACATTATAAGCAATCTATATGAAATCAACAACAGAGCAAAGATGGTTTTGAAATGAATGTACTGGTCGTTGTGAGATTAACAAATGGTAGATGTGTTTCAGAGATGTCTCTTAAATGATGAGGATGGCAGTCCTTTCATAGGACAAGAAGTGACTGTTGGGAACGGTTGTGTCTGTTCCGTTTGAACTAATCAGTTGCAACTGTTGGAACAGATGCATCTGTTAACAATCCGTTTAAATAATTGACATACTAATATTTAGTTAGTATTTGGTCGAAAACGTTAAAGCACCCAACATCACACCACGTCACAACATTATCCACGCCGACTGTGGTGGTTTGACCTTTGCACGGGTCTTCTTCCACAATAAAATTGTTGCGCCCAAAGTGATTGCCCTATAAGTCCAAATTTGGAGTAGATACGCTACCAATTTTCTTCCTCAACAACAATGTGATATACTCTCTCTCAACCCAAAGATCAATGACTCATTTTGAGAGCTTAATTTGATCATTCATTTCTTAATGGTTTTCGACGAGTGAGTTACTGAAACGACCACCAACTTTTTCTCTATATGATGACACAACTGGCTTTGTTAACTCAAAAGTGAGTCGGGTTCAAACCGATCTCAAAGTCGGGTATTAAATGACGTCGTCTAACCATGTCTTCCAACAATCCCCCACATGAATGGCAACTTAGCATTTTAAGCTCAAAATGTCTTAATGTGGTTGAAACTCCCTTGGCGGCAGTTAATTGGTTAAAGAAAGGTAGTCATAGACTCTGAACCTTCCCCTTAGTGAGATACTACCGGGTATACTGGCTTGACAGTGAGCGAGACGCCTTGAACTGCTTACCGCATTGTATACCTAGTCGGTAGATCGCACACAATTAACAACCTGGACGTAGTCCGTTCTCACGGTTGTGTTTATTTCGGCCTAGAAACACTTTTCCTGGTTTCATGAGTAGACTTAGAGGAGTTTAGCCACGTCATCCTCCTAGAACCGGCCCGTTCCTACTCACATAGGTGAGACACACAATGAGTATCCTACCATACTCTTCTCAAAGAACCTTAAGATGTGGTCTCATTAAAAGCCTTTAGCTTGCCCTGTCCCATCACTCGGTGTTCGCCCTAGTAATGAGTTTGGAAACTTTATTTCCGGGTGAGTTATTTGTTTATTTGCACTAGTAGTTGGGTTGTCCCTTTTGAAACTAGTTCTTGGGATCTCCAGTCACCTAGGTTGGGTTTGCCGCTACGTGCAACTCTTACGAGATTGGCTTTAATCCCATTCCTCTTGACGAACTTGCAACTAATTCTCTCGATAAACCTTTAGTCAACAGATCCGCTATATTTTATTTTGACTTTACATAATAGATTGATATTATTCCTCTTGAGACAAGTTGCCTAATGGTATTATGTCTCCGACGTATATGTCTAGACTTACCATTATACATGCTACTTTGTGCTCTACCTGTTGTCGATTGGCTGTCGCATTGAATGCAGATAGGAGGCACTGGTTTTGGCCATGTTGGAATATCTTCGAGGAAATGACGAAGCCATTCTGCTTCTTCCCCTGCCTTGTCTAACTCTATGAATTCTGCTTCTATAGTTGACCTTGCAATGCACGTCTGCTTTGAAGATTTCCAACATATTGCCGCTCCGCCGAGAGTGAAAACATATCCACTTGTGGACTTGGAGTCTCTTGAGTCAGAGATCCAATTGGCATCGCAATATCCTTCCAAGACAGCTGGATAGTTCGAGTATTGTAGACACATATCCTTGGTATAACGAAGATACCTCAACACTCGAATCAAGGCTGTCCAATGATCCTTTCCAGGGTTACTGGTAAAGCGACTCAATTTCCCGACAGCTTGTGCGATGTCCAGCCTTGTACACTTCATGACGTACATGAGGCTTCCAATTATTTGAGCATATTCCAATTGCCTAACACATTCGCCCCGATTCTTAGCGAGATGTAAACTCACGTCTACTGGTGTGGTAATCGGTTTATTATTATTCCCTTTGTCAAACTTTTCGATCACCTTTTCTATGTAGTGAGTTTGAGAAAGTGCGTAACCATCTGGAGTTTTTGTAATTTTAATCCCTAAAATCACATCATCCACTCCTAGGTCTTTCATGTCAAACTTTGTAGACAATAATTTCGTGGTGTCAAGAATTATTTCCTTGCTGCTCCCCATAATTAGAATGTCATCGACATACAAGCATATTATGGAACATTCATTTCCTATTTTCTTATAATATACGCACTTGTCACATTCATTAGTTCGAAAAACCATGACTGCTCATGATTTTGTCGAACTTCTCGTGCGATTGCTTGGTGGCCTGTTTTAGTCCATAAAGGGACTTCTTTAGCCGACAGTATTTGTTGTCGCTCCGAGGTACTTTAAACTCTTCCGGTTGTTGCATATAGATTTCTTCCTCTAATTCTCCTTTCAAGAAAGCCGTTTTAACGTCCATTTGGTGAATTTCAAAATTGAATATTGCAGCAATTGCGATAAGAATTAGAATAAACGTTATTCAGGTCACAGTAGAATATGTGTCAAAGAAATCTAGTCCTTCTTTCTGCTTATACCCTTTCGCGACAAGTCTTGCCTTGTACTTGTCGATCGTACCATCGGGTTTAAGCTTTTTCTTAAAAATCCACTTACAACCTAGGGGCTTGGAGCCTTGTGGAATATCTACTAATTTCCAAGTATTAATTTGTAAGATGGATTCGATCTCGCTATTTATAGCTTCTTTCCAATATGGAGCATCAACACTGGACATCGCCTCTTTATAACTTGTTGGATCATTTTCCGTTAAATATGTTATGAAATCAGGTCCAATAGTTGTTGCCGTTTTGGCTCGTTTACTCCGCCTTTTCTTCCTGGTCGTCGCCAATGGCGGTATCATGCGACCATTTTCCGGACGCTTCTACTTCCTTTATCTTGCAGAAAAATATATCTTCGAAGAAGGAGGCATTGGCTGATTCAATAATAGTGTTCTCGTGAATATCCGGTATTTCTGATTTGTGAACCAGAAATATGTCAGTACTACTATTAGCCGCATATCCAATGAAGATGCAATCTATCGTTTTAGGTCCTAACTTAACCTTTTTCGGTAGTGGGGTTGCTACTTTAGCAAGACACCCCCATACCCTCAAATATTTGTATGAGGGTTTTCGGCCTCTCCACATTTCATATGGGGTTTTGTCCAATTTCCATTTAGGAATTCTGTTTAGAATATAGTTAGCGCTTAATAAAGCTTCCCCCACATGTTTTGTGGTATCCCTGAACTTAAAAAATGCGTTAAGCATTTCTTTTAATGTTCAATTTTTCCTTTCCGCAACCCCATTTTGTTGGGGTGTGTAGGGTGCCGAGGTATGATGGATGATTCCACTTTGCGAACAAATTTCCGCAAATGGAGAATCATATTCTCCTCCTCGATCGCTTCGAAGAATCTTAATCCTTTTATTCAATCGATTTTCCACCTCGGCCTTGTATTTCTTGAATGCGTCTAACGCTTCTTCTCGACTATGCAATAAATAAACATGACAGTATTTAGTGCAGTAGTCGATAAATGTTATACAATACTTCTTTCCACTTCTTGTCTGCACAAATTTCAGATCACATATGTCGGTGTGAATTAATTCGAGAGGACTCGTTGGTTTCGAACCGATAGGTTGCAATGACTTACTTGTCAATTTTGCCTCTACGCATATTTCATACTTGTGATCGGAACTAATCGCGCTTTTGGGAAGATGGTCAATTTTCATTAATTTACGAATTGACTTGTAATTAACATGACCTAATCGTGCATGCCATAAACAAGAAGTAGAAGACTCCGAAAAATAATTAACTTGCGCTTTCTTATTCATAGTCGGAAACACAGTCTTTACATTGAGCTTAAATAGCCCATCTTAGGGATACCCCCTACCTAGATATTCCCCATTTTTTGTCAGAACGAATTAGTCCGACTCAAATACAAGCTTAAACCCTTTCTTGCTAAGTACTGATCCTGAAACTAGGTTCTTCCTAATATCGGGAACATAGAGAACATCATTGAGGGTAAGCGTTTTTCCGGAAGTCATTTTCAGCGTTATTTTCCCTTTCCCTTTTATGGCTGAATTTCCCATGTACAACGGTTCTTCATTTTTAGTCGGCTCGAACGATGAGAACATAGCCTTGTCGGAACATATGTGCCTTGTGGAACCGTTGTTTCGATCCACCACTCCTTGGGATTGTCTCAGGCGAGGTTCACTTCCGAGACTACGGCTGCAAAGTCGTTTCCGTCTTCTCCATCCTCGGCCATGTTGGCTTCGAGTGTCTTCCCTTTGGAGGTATTCTTCTTTTCCGACAATCTTTTATCTTGTGCCCGGTCTTGCCACAATTGTGACATTTAACCGTGAACTTCTTCTTCTCATTCGTAGCCTTCCTCTTCAGATTTTTCTTCGGCTTTTCCTCTACCACGTTTGCCTTAGACTGATAGCTTGTCGACGGCTTGTCTTTGGCTAGTCGATTGTCTTCTTCAATCCGAAGTCGAATGATGAGCTCCTCCATCGTCATTTCTTTATGCTTGTGCTTCAAGTAGCTCTTGTAGGTCTTCCAAGCGGGAGGCAAGTTGTGAATCATCACGGCTACAAGGAATTCCTCAGGAAGAATCATTTTCTCCTCTATTACATCATGTATTAAACATTGAAATTCCTCAACTTGTTGCATGATCCCCTTAGAATCTACTATCCTATATTCCATGAAATTCTCGACTACGAACTTTTTAGCACCGACATCCTCTACTTTATATTTATTTTTGAGGGATTGCCAGAGTTCCTCAGTCGTTTTCACAGCACAATAGACATTATACAGTTGTTTGTCTAAACTATTTAAAATATAGTTTCCCGCAAGGAAGTCCGAACGATTCCAAGCCTCAACAGCTGCAGCTCTTTGTCTATCGGCATCTTCAGGACATGGAGGAGCATCTTCGTTGAGAAATTTTGCAACACTTAAAGTCGTTAGGTAAAACATCATCTTTTGTGGCCAACGCTTGAAGTCCTTGCCCGTAAATTTCTCCGGATTTTCCACAAGATGAGAACCCACTGGTACAATGGGATTGGCGGTAGCGGATGTCTAACTTGACGTTTCATCCGCCTCTTTTTCGAAATTGGCTCCCATTTTTACAAATAGAAATGTTTCTATTACTATCGAAAGATTTAACAGTAAACTAATTATCTGAATCGAAATTGCAGTACTATAAAATTTGATGAAAAATAGTACTGGACAGAGAATTTAAAACTTGCTGAATTTATAGATGCAAGTCCAAAAACTAAACAATTTAAATAGTTAGTAACTGAAATAAATTAAAGACATAAACGATTATAGAGTATAACTGTTAATAACTAATAACAGAACATTATAAGCAATCTATATGAAATCAACAACAGAGCAAAGATGGTTTTGAAATGAATGTACTGGTCGTTGTGAGATTAACAAATGGTAGATGTGAAAACCAACTTTATTAAAAACAAAATGGTGGTGTGAATTGAACCAACTACTGACCAACAAAATGGTGACGGTTACTTAGGAAAGTAACGACCGATCAAGACAGCAACAGCAGATATTTAATACAAATAACAAAAGGAATCTGTTGAAGAAAACGAAAGCCATCGGACCAAACAGAGACATATACTAATCTGAAACAATAAACTGTGATAAGAGAGATGATTACTGTAACAACTATTATAAAAGTTTCTAAGTAATAAATATACGTACTAACATGGATGTTTCAACACACTACCGAATGAAGAAGCAAATGAAAAGTACATAGAGTAATCAAACGTAAAGTAACAACTGATTATGAAAGGAATCAAGTAACAGAGCACTAGGATTAACAGATGCAAACAGAGACTACATTAACCACGTTGTGCAATCAGACTTCTCGAATAAATAATCTCAAAGATGTCCAATTAATTGAAAAAAGACGAAACAGTGAGTTAGAAGTAAAGAAAGTCCAGTTTCATGAAACAGGACTGATGATTTACGAATCAAAACAAAATTGGTTTACCGACACAAACTGTTGGGACACAGATTGATTAAAACACAAAAAACCGACTCTGCTTCAAGATTGTTAGCAAGTTTTATGACCCGAACAGATTGTGTATAATCTAAACAGTACCTGAAAGTAACAAAACAGAGAACAAACTTACTGGTGGTGAGATTCCGTACGCTTGTATAGTTTGGAAGACAGTTTCGTATAGAATACGAGGCTCCTTAAAGCAGATTCGTCCCCCACACTTCGTGCTTGCCGTGGAGAATTTGGACGTCTACTTCCCAGGATAAAAGCTTCCATGTGCGGTGTTGAAATCACGGTATGACACTCGCACAAGATGAACTAAGACTACGAAAAAGAGAGTTTCTGATGGAAGGTAGTGGGAGAGATATTTGTGTGTTTCAGAGATGTCTCTTAAATGATGAGGATGGCAGTCCTTTCATAGGACAAGAAGTGACTGTTGGGAACGGTTGTGTCTGTTCCGTTTGAACTAATCAGTTGCAACTGTTGGAACAGATGCATCTGTTAACAATCCGTTTAAATAATTAACATACTAATATTTAGTTAGTATTTGGTCGAAAACGTTAAAGCACCCAACATCACACCACGTCACAAAATTATCCACGCCGACTGTGGTGGTTTGACCTTTGCACGGGTCTTCTTCCATAATAAAATTGTTGCGCCCAAAGTGATTGCCCTATAAGTCCAAACTTGGAGTAGATACGCTACCAAGTTTCTTCCTCATCAACAATGTGATATACTCTCTCTCAACCCAAAGATCAACGACTCATTTTGAGAGCTTAATTTGATCATTCATTTCTTAATGGTTTTCGACGAGTGAGTTACTGAAACGACCACCAAGTTGCCCTCTATATGATGACGCAATTGGCTTTGTTAACTCACAAGTGAGTCGGGTTCAAACCGATCTGAAAGTCGGGTATTAAATGACGTCGTCTAACCATGTCTTCCAACAATCCCCCACATGAATGGCAACTTAGCATTTTAAGCTCAAAATGTCTTAATGTGGTTGAAACTCCCTTGGCGGCAGTTAATTGGTTAAAGAAAGGTAGTCATAGACTCTGAACCTTCCCCTTAGTGAGATACTACCGGGTATACTGGCTTCACAGTGAGCGAGACGCCTTGAACTGCTTACCGCGTTGTATACCTAGTCGGTAGACCTCCTCCAGGCTCACCAGAAGCCGGGCAGTCGCGGGAATCGACCCGGTGAGCGAGTTCCCGGAGAGACTGAGTCTTTGCAGCCGAGTAAGACCGGAGATCGACTTCGGTATCGAACCGGCGAAGTTGTTTCCGGAGAGGTCGAGAGTCTGCAGATAAGGGAGGTTCCACGACACCAGCCTAATCGAGCCCGAATAACCCGCCTGGTCGACGGCGAGTTCCGTAACTCTCTTAACTCCGGCGACCACAACATCGCAGCGAAACCCACAAGCTCAGACACGAACCGGGGGTGATCGATTTGGCGTGAATACCGTTCTTGAATGCTTTCAATACGGATATGTCACCACCATGGGTTGTGGAGTGAGCTTTGAAGAAGAAGAGCTCTGTGATAGTGAAGAACAGAGCAAGTGAGTAGATAGAGAAGGAACAGAGTGATGATGTTTCAGCCATTTCTTCACTCACTGAAAGAAATTGATTGACTGTGATGAAGACTGAAACTGAGGGTGGTATAGATTATAACAAGAAAAGCTTGCTTAGGGTTTATGCAAGTGGAAAACAGAGAGAGAGAGAGAGAGAGAGAGAGAGAGAGAGAGAGAGAGAGATGTGTCTTTGCTTAGGCTACAACTTACGTACAGACAGAGAGCTTTTGGTGAGTGGTTTTCATGGCCAATTGTGAGCACTATCTGTTGGTTACTACTGTGATTGCGATTGTTCTATAGACGTGTGTGTTTGTGTATATGAAATCTGTGTAGGCTTGTGGGCAGGTTTCCAGCTGTTTGAAGAGAACATATTCGACCAAGTTGGTAGCGACATCTTTTTTTTACTAATAAAAGTTTGGTGAGTTTAAGATAAGTTCTCCTTTTTCTATACTGATTCCTAGAATAACATCAATATCAAGAATTGTATACATTATGCAGTATTGCAAATGTTCTCCAAGAGATCAAGATTGCCATTTTTTATCTTCACTCCTCTAGTGCAATGGTCTCCAAATCACAGTAGATATTTATATTAGTCTGAGTAGAGCCTTGACTTACAAGTTCATCGTAAAGCAAATCAACATGTAAAACCTCTCGTGTTAGATAAAGATTTTTACAATGCTTTCTATTTAAAAACCATGAGGACCGCACACTACTCGGTTATGTTTTAGAGGTAATATTTATACTAGTCTGAATAGATCCCTGACTTACAAGTTCATCGTAAAGCAAATCAACATGTAAAACCTCTCGTGTTTGATAAAGATTTTTACAATGCTTTCTATTTAAAAGCCATGAGGACCGCACACTACTCAGTTATGTTTTAGAGGTAACATTTTGACAACTATAGACCGCACAGCGTGGTGTTCCACAGAGCAACAATAGTCACAAAATTGCAATTGTCAGATTTATATCAATTTATTGCCTCATCTATCACTATCATATACTCCACAAGATGCTGTGGGAATTCGACCTCACAACTTTCAGCACTGAGGGCAAGTGAATATAATCCACACAAATGCAAATGTGTACACGAAAGCAACTGTATTACTCTTCCGTACATGGATATACATATATATGTATATATATCACGGCAAAGGACAACTATTTAAAAGATATGTGCATGTCATCGTCTTCCGGTCCCAGTTTCTGTTGATGTCTATCCATGTAAAGATATAAGTTAAACTAGTGTTGGTTGTTACTGATTCGGAGGAGCTGGTGATTAGTTTTAATCATAACCCATCTGGTACTCACTCCATGTTCTACGGTTGGTGGCTAAATAATTATCACCATCATCGTTATCATCAATAATCACTAACTAACTTTGAATAACGCTTCCTGTAACTAACTGCTACACACCTTCATGGAAGTCCAGATTAGTATCTGGGTTTGTTGAGAGCAATCATGTAATTCTGACAGTGAATTCATAGTTGTAAGCTATCTATATTCTCACTTCTTTCCCAAATCTAATCTAGAAATGCGACTATACCAGTGTTACCATTCACTCGTATCCCTGCGAATTGCGAATTAGATCACACGTTCCGCAGCGTGGTACACCGGCGATACATATCACTTAATTTGGCGATCCCAATTTTTTCACTATTTTCACCTAATGCATCTATGTAGAAGGGGACATTTAGATTTTGTAAGTTAAAGCATTTTTGGAGTATTGACTTTTAAATGTTGCATAGATTGAGCAATTTTACACTTTATGAGTTGCGATAAATGGTACAACTCCTATAAAAGTATCCAAAGAAGCCTACCCTTGGCGTACCGAATTTCATAGGCATGGTGTTCTGCGAACTCGTTGCTAAGGACTATACCTTCTGGCTACTATGTTCTAACTCAAATCTAACCTAACAATGCGACTATAACTTCAAAATTGTCGTCCTACAATTAAGAGTGGTGCATCTACAATTAAGAGTGGTGCATGTACGGATGAGTGGGAGTTAACAGATTGGCACTATAACATATACTGCTATACCAAATTCTACTTAGCTAATTCAGTATTTACATAGAGACAGGTAAAACTAATCGCACGTGATGAAACATTGTCAACTTGGTAGTTCTACCCAACCCCCTAATAACCCTAAAAGGTTGTTACGTCAAGATGGCATGCCAAGAAAGATGTATTTTAATCAAGACGAACGAGATATAAACATATTGCATTTCCAATATTCATGAAAAGCTAAGTTACAGTCATAGGTAGTCTATGTGAGATAGATCCTGTACATAAATGCTGCTCACAACCAAAACATGCTCCTGTAATAAGGGAAGTGCATAGAATTGACTGATCATTTACCAGCAACTAACTGGGCATGCTTCCCAGGAACTTGTCCACCACGATTCTCGTCTGGCTTCTCTGCAGGTAAATGTTCATGAGCACCAACTTCTCTTTTCTCGACACTGTTGTCCAAGTACTCTCTGATCAGCTTGGGATTTGTTTCAAAGACCAAGCATATTCCTCTCACCTGCATGAATATATTTCAGTAAGTTGCTATATCAAGCAAAGATGAAACAATGCGAAAGTTATAAGCAAGAGTAATGACAAAGCCCAGCTTATGGATCAGCTGAAGCCTATTTTCTATATTTGAAAATATCTAAACTTTTAAAGAATATGGTCTTTCAAGGTATATTAAGTGCAACAGGCAATGTTCAATTTTACGTAAGGAGAAATCTGACATAGTGCGACATACTCCCAAAGTACCTGTATAAGACAATCCGCACTGAGCCCCAGTGATTTTCCAGTTACAACTGGATTTTCATTTACGAAGATCAGAGCCTTCCCGAGATTTGTCAAAAAGAAGTTTCCGTCTTGTTTCATCTTGATGACCGCCTGAGCAGATAGCATCAAATTGTTAAGATAAAACTAAGAGCATAGCTGAATGTTAATTTCCATAATATCTCACTGCAAACTAACCACCAGTGACACCACTTAAGTTGCTAACTTTCTAGACAGTATCTAGCTAACTATCTGTACCATGAAAAGTCTGATATTGTTACCAAACAGATCACCAAGCTAACCTCCCAGTTTACAGCATGATTGTATGTGAGGTGCGAACATATATCTCTTGCCATAATTTAAGCTGTCATGCATTTACATTCTCTTACACACTCAGCCTAGCGGAGAAAGCTTGCCAACCCCAGAGGGTTTTATAGTTTAAAGTTTATAACCTAAACAAGTTAACAACTAGCGATAGAACCCTAAACAAGAAAACAACTAGCTAGATTAGTAAAAAAGAAATTTGAATGTTTCCCGAGCAAGTAATACAGTCATAGTTATGCTTATGTAAATACTAAACATGTGAACATATCATGGAAATAAATGTAAAAGTAAATAAAAATAAAGGCTTTTTCAAAGCATGAAAGGTCATTTTCAGTTGTTGAACAATATTTCCAGATATGACCACATCACTAACTCATAAAACTTAATAGAGGGTAACAAACCTGCTCTCTGGATATTTTGTTTGCAGGCCCTTCTTTCCCCAAATTAACATCTACATCTGTTTCCTCAGTTGATCTTCCAAGAATGACCTACAAGCTCAAAGAGTCAGCAAGAAAAAAATAAAGAAAAAAGAAAAGGATGAAGAACTTCCAGAAATATTCTCCTTACAGTCCCATAGAAGCTAATCTTAACATAAGAACTTAGATGCCCTGTTTTATTTAATTGGTAAATGTTATTTACAATGAAAGCTCATAATAAAAGAAAAAAATAAAAGAAACCTTGATATGACTTGAAGTCTTGAAATATGTGGTTCATATTTCTACATATGTGGTTTAAACTAAACCTCCGAGATAAGAAAAATGCAGATAGATGATATACCAATCAATTACTGACTGAGGATAGAGGGTCACCAATTGAGTAGGACAAGAGAACAAACAATGCAATAGGCATGAAACAAATTAATATTCGCCAAGAAGAAAACTCAATTGCGCGTTAAAATTTGCAAGAAACTATTTTGCGAAAAGCAAATCCACACAGGGACACTACAAGGCCAACAATGTTGTTAAAGAGAAATAATTTTCAGAGAGTACCTCGGTCTTCGTGATGAAATGCTTGAGATGACGTCCATATAAAACAGCAAGTGCGCCATTACGCGACATGGTTCTCCGCACGGAAGACTGAGCGCATTGTTGCAGCTTTATAATTTTCCTCTTGGAGCTGTCATTTTGATACTTTGATACTGGAAACCAGAGACAACATTAAGTAACTTAGAAGATACTGTATATACAATGTGCATGTTCCACTACTCATGCTTAACAAGAGAACATATGAAACCACAATACAAATTGATAATGAAATCTAGAAGACGATATCAAGACTCCAGCTTGTTTTTGTCCTCCTTTCCTCAATTATCTTTCAAACCATAAATGTGGTCAGGAGATGATGGCCATCACCAAATTACTCTTTGTATTAACATCTCAGTTAAGCTCCTTCATTAGCAACATCCAAGAACAATATTTCCCCAGACCTCGCCTGACCCTCACCTGATTGGGTTCACTACTTTGAACAATTAACATATCAGAGTAAAAGGGGTACATGAGCTCAAGCCTCTCTGATTAATAATAGTATACTTTGGGAGGAACTTGAACGGCTCGTGCAACTATCCACTAGACATTTTCATGATAAGCATAAATTTGTGTCCAGTATTCAGAAATTAAGTAAAAGAGAAATTACCAATGCGGCTGTAATGTAAATCCTGATCCTGAAAATCCAAGTCATTCTCCAGTATCTGCATGCACAATCCGAAAATCAGATAAGTAAACTAATAACTTAATCAACCAAAAATACGACACAAAAATTTTACTTACCATGGCTTCAACATCAGAGAAGTATGGAATGTCATCTTCACTATCGGAGAAGTAGGGATCCGACTTCTTGCGCTTGGCAATGCTAGAAGCTTGCTGTGCCGCTTTTCTTCGTCTCCTGCCTTCAATAGCCTTCTTCGCTCGTCTTCGAGACAGGAGCTAAGAAGAAGGGTATAAATATAATGTTGGACATATGAACTCAGGTACTGAGTTTGGGGATTAAAGTATAAGAAAAATGTACAATTTATCCTACTTTATCCCACTCTTCATTTTTTGCCTAAAAGCTTTTACCACCTTTGAGGTGGTACAAGCAAGGGGATAAACAATTGGTATACGCAGGGAGTGTGTGTTTGTGTGTGTGTGTGTGTGGGGGGGGGGGGGGGGTGGGATGAAAATGTCTATCCAAAAAGACAATTATACATATTATTTATTTAAATATGTACCATATTCTACCTCATATAGTACCGAACACCGAAAAAAAATCATATCCTGCCTTAACCCAATCTAACCAAATCATATCCTCCCTCGTATCCCAGTAAATGCCTTATGCCCCTTTGTCTTATAAGTTACCAAAGAATTGACATTCATATTAATAAGCCAAACGAGAACATTACATGTTTTTTAGATGTAACATATTAATAAGGAGAATGATTTACCATGAATACGTCATCATTGCATGGTATCTCTGTATCTTCAGTGTTCAACGTGCAGACAAGGCCAACATCAATCTCCATCAGCATGTTGATTAGTTCATCGGGTATTGCTTCAGGTTGGTCACCATTATCCCCACTATCCTGAACACCTATATCCCCTTCCTGAAGCATACCACTCTCACCGGCGTGAAGAAGCTCATCTTCTTTTTCCTTTCGCGTTCTGTAATATTGTGTGCGAATGTTCTTTGCTTCCGTCTTTCCAGGTGCATTAGTTTTTGGTGAGGTACCTTCAAGATTATGGATGTGTGCCGAAGCTTCAGTTGCAGCATTGGTATCATAGAGAATTGAGTGCCATCGCTCTTGAATTTCTGGAAGTGTGTACCTGCGAGAAAAATGCACTGCCCCTTTTGCAAGGGCCTCTAGAGATCCACCTATCTGCAGAAGTGAACAAAAAAACATGTAAGAGACTGGACAAAGTAGGCTTGGAATTTCTCTTTCATATCAAATTAGTGAATGATTACAGTCACGTGAAAGTATAAACATGATAAGCACTTCTTAATCAACATGCCTATACATGGATACTTACCGTACTAAATACGAAAAATAGTAACATTTTTGCTTGAGAAAGTAAGAAAATTAAAATTTCTCTTTAGAAGCTCCAACTTCACATGAAACAATGTACTAATCAATATATGTAGATATGAATTTCTTGTGGAGTCCGAATTCTGCTATCGTGATAGACGGATTATTTTCTTCACCCCTCACGTTGCTACGTATGATGAAGGAGAAAAAACACTTGAGCCAATTGGTGGTGATGTTGGAACATACAAAAATTGGAGAACCGTTTGAAGCGAGAGTTACAAATTTGTTCTTCTTAGAAATTGATAAATTGTGTAGACAGGATTATGAAATGTGTAATATTAACTTGTATTTCATCGCTTCATCCATTGTAATTGTGATTGTTTATGATGAATGAAAATGTTGAATGCATTTCAAAAAAAAAAATCAATATATGTAGATACGTCCACCATTTGCAACTTTTTTCGTACTTATTTCTTTCTTAGATCTGAATTGGCTTCTATGATCACTTCTTAATCATCTTTTTTTTTTCTTTTTTTCTATCAATTTATATTCCATATACCAACCACCTCGCCCGATGAACACCAGGTTACTAACCCGACCAAGGGGTGGAAACATAATTGTGGGACATCGAGACATACGTCTACATTTCTAACTTTTTTAACGGATTCCTGAATTAGTTATATACAGTTGACCCAAGTTCAACGGTCGAATATAATTTCCCTCAAACCCCTTGCCGCCTACATCTAGTAATTTGACGGCGAAAAACAGCAAACTTTATCGCCAAAAACAGAAAATTTGGATGCGGATGGCGCGAAAAATCCTAGTCGCGCAATCGTCATACCTACTAACAAAACTCAAACAGAAATCCACCATTTAGTTTTAAGTAAGCAAGTCGAAATGTAGTAATTCAATGCTTAAGTTTGATGTACAATGATCCAAATGTAATTTTTTGAACACGATGATCACTAAACAGAACCAAATTTCGAAGAACAAAACTAGTCAAGCAGTTATAGTGCAGATGATCACTTCATGAATAAACAGAGTATACCTGGACAGAATTGATCAGAAGAAGGTCGTCATGGGGAGTCCATTGCGTGATGGTGGAAGCAGAAGCAACATTTTCTAGTGAATTCTCCATTCTGGAAACCCTAGGTTCTTAGCAGAGTATGCGATTATGCAGAGTTTTCTCAACTGATTCAGAGATTGGTTTGAATCGGAGAGATTGGGAGTTCCTTCGAACTCGTGTCGTTTTCCCAGTAAAAAAACAGATTTCAAAACTTCCTTCAAAGTGTTTGTGTAATTGGAAGGAAAAAGCTTTAAATTGCAGTTATGATCCCTGAACTTATCAACCCTTTCAATTGAATTATATTAATCCTTCATTAATTAACTGTATTTACTGTTTAAAAAAAACTATATTACTTTCTTCTAAACTAGGGAATTTACTCATTTCAAAAAAAAAACTAGGGAGTTTACTCAAAAAGGTCTTGCTCTTGAAAATCTTAGTGTATGTTCACCAAAATGCATTAGGTGTCGAATGAAATATTACACAATTCATTATTTTTCAGTTTCAGCTTGCCACAGAGAGCAAGACATGTGTCCATCATTATTCTGTTGTCTAGATGGAAAACATTTGATAAATAACATATGATTTGATTGAATAATAAAACTTCGCATTCAAATCTTTTCAAAAGGTAATAATATGTGTATTAAGTGATTGTCATATATCATTAATTTGGCGGCATAAATAATAAAAGTAAGATTGTGATGATTTATTATTAATGTCTGCAAGATTCATGAACCATGACAGTCAATTAATACACATATTATTATTCAATTTAGTGAAAAGACGTGAATGCAAAGATTCATTGTTCGATCAATACAAATGTTATTTATCAAATGCTTACCATGTAGACTGTAATATAATAATAGACACATGTCTTATTCTTTATGGCACGCAGTCAACAACGTATATGAACCGTGAAAACTGAAAAATAATAAATGCGTGACACTTCATTCGACACCTAATGCATTTTGTTGAACATACACTAAGATTTTCAAGTGCAAGAATTACTTAGAAAAATATGCTAGCCTTTCAAAATCCACCCCTGCTTTTTTGAGTGAATTCCTCATAGTTTAGAAGAAAGTAAATACAGTTAACTAATGAAGGATCAATATAATTTCAGATATATGAATAAAAAATAATCAGACATAGAATCAGAGAAATGATATGCAACATCATATATATATATATATATACATATATATATACATATATATAATCTTCAAAATGTATTTCTCAAAAAAAAAAATGTTCAAAATGTTTTTGTTCTAAAAAAATGTATAAAATTTATAATTTCAAAAAAGATGTACAAAATGTATGAATTTTTTTAAAAGAATGTACAAAATGTATGTGGATATGAGCCAAAAAATGGGATGTTTAATTGATAGGGTCGATAAAGTTCCTGGATCATAACAGCCATTTAAGGTTTTTTCTTCTAATTACACCAACACTTGGAAGTTTTGATGATATTGCGAAAACGCCACGAATTCGAAGGAAGAAAAAGAAAAAATGGCCGGAAACGGTTATCCGAGGCAGTGTCGTCAACATGTAGAGTCTCTTCTCGCGTGTTCGTCACCCCCCCCCCCCCCCCCCCCCGCATATAACAACTCCTCCCAATCTCTCTGATTCAAACCATTCCTGTAAAACTCTGACTCAGTTGACCAAACTCTGCACACTCGCATACTCTGATAAACACATAGGGATTCAGAATGGAGAATTCAGTTGAAAATGTTGCTACTGCTTCCACCATCACTCAATGAACGCCCCAGGACGACCTCGTTTTGATCAATTCCATCCAGGTATACTCTATTTCTCCACTCCACTACACCCCCTCTCTAATCTGTTCAATTACAGAAGTAACTACTTGACTAGTTTTGTTCTTCGTAATTTGGTTCTATTCCGTGATCATCGTAATTAAAAAAAAAATGATATTTTGGTTCATCATACATCAACTTACAAGATTCAACTTGATTGCTTCAGACTAATGGTGGATTTCTGTTTGATTTGTGTAGGTATGATGATGTCGCGACTAGGATTTTTCGTGCCATCCGCATGCAAATTTACTTTTTTTGGAGATAAAATTAAAACCTGGTAGATGTACGCGCGACAAGACTTGAGGGAAACGATATTTGACCCTTAAACTTGTTGTCAACTGTTTACACCTAATTCAGGAAACCCTTAAAAAAGTTAGAAATTTAGACATATGTCTTCATGTCCCACAATTCTGTTTCCACCCTTGGTCTTCGTCGAGCGAGGTGGTTGATATATGGGATATAGATAGATAGTACAGCTTACATTTCTGACACTTCTATTTGGCTATCACCCCTTAGTGATCATAGAAGGCAATTCAGATCTAAGGTAGGAAGAAAAAAAAAATTGCAAACGAAGGGATCTATCGACGGATATAGATTAATAAATTTTTCATGTGAAGTTGTAGCTTCTAAAGGGAAATGTTAAGTTTCTTACTTTCTCAACCAAAAAAGTTACTACTTTTCCTATATAGTACAGTAAGTATACGTGTGTATCCATTTTGATTAAGAAGTGCCAATCATGTTTGTTCTTTCATGTGACAATAACGTGATATGAAAGAAAAATTTCAAGCTTACTTTGTGGAGATTCTTACATGTTTTTTTCACTTCTGCAGGTAGGTGCATCTCTAGAAGCCCTTGCAAAGGGGGGAAGGGGGGGGGGTGCAATTTTCTCGCAGGTATACACTTCAAGAAATTCAAGAGCGATGGCACTCAATGCTTTAGAAAACTGATATTGCAACTGAAGCTTCGATTCGCATCCACAATCTTGAAGGTACTTCTCTTAGTATTTCACCAAAAACGAATGCAACTGGAAAGATAGAAGCAGAGGACATTCGGACGCAATATTACAGAATGCGAAAGGTACAAGAAGATGAACTTGTTCACGGCCGTGATGGTGGTATGCTTCAGGAAGAGATAGTGGTGTTCAGGATAGTGGGGATGATGGTGATCAACCTGAAGAAATACCCGTTGAAGAAATCAACATGCCGATGGACATTGATGTTGGCCTTGTGTGCACGTTGAACACTGAAAACACTGAAATACCATGCAATGATGACGTATTCATGGTAATTCATTCCGCTTATCAATATGGTAGATCTGATAGAAATGTAATGATTTCGTTCGGTTTATAAATATGAATGTCATTGCTTTGGTAACCTTAGAAAAATGGGCACAACGCATTTACTGGGATATGAGGGAGCATATGATTGGATTGTAATAAGGCTAGATATGATTGTTTTTCGGTGTTTGGTCAGAGCAAAATATGATACATATTTAAATAAAAATATGTATAAAATATTTTATTTTATTTGGGATAGACATTTTCTAAATTTTATATTTACATTAAAGGCAATTTAAGACCCAACTGTATACTCAATATACTTATCCTTGCTTGTACCACCTCCAAGGTGATATAAGCTTTCAGGCGAAAAATGAGGAGTGTGGATAAAGTAGGATAAATTGTACACGTCTCTTAACATTGACACCAAAACTCGGTACATGAGACCACATGTTTAACGTATTCTTATACCCCTCTCCTCAGCTCCTGGCTCGAAGACAAGCTAATAAGGCTATTGAAGGAAGGAGACGAAGAAAAGCATCACAGAGAGGTTCTAGCATGGCCGAGTGCAAGAAGTTGGATGCTTACTTCTCTGATTGTGAAAATGACATTCATTACTTCTCTGATGTTGAAGCTATGGTAAATAATTTTTTTGGTTGTTCGTTAAGTTATTAGTTCACTTATCTGATTTTTGTTTTTTGCTTCAAATACAGAAGAAGGACTTGGATCTACAGGATCAGGATTTGCATTACTCGGATTGGTAATTTTCCTTTTACTTAAAGATCAAGTTTATTACGTTTTAACTGGTTTGGGCCGGTACGGTTTGTCTTTTGAACGGTTTGTGCTCGGTTCGGTTTATTTCGGTCCGATTTAGATCGGTTCGATTCGGTTTGAGGTTTTTCCGTTTTTTACTTGCACCCCTACTTAGAAGGGAAATAATTCACGAGAAAAAGGAACTTGTTCGCACGAACAGGGATATGCTCGCACGAACAGGTTCGGGGGCTGGAGCGGTTTGTTTTGTTTCCTTGGTTGATTTGAAAGGTTTCTGGGTTGCTTTGGGAGCAAGTCAGGATCTCTAGATATATAGAAGAGTCTAGGACCGTGGTAAAACTTGTGTGGTGTACTCATGTTGTAATTATGGATATCTCTCAATAAAATATTAGGTTATGGCTGTGGAGGTAGCTTAGTGAATCCGTTAGTGAACCACGTTAAACTTTGTGTCTCGTTCTAGATTATTTATTCATCGTTCTTGCTAGATACTTCTATTATAAAAATATACATTTTGTAAATTGAATCTATATATATATACATATATCTATAACTTCATATAAAAATAAACAATGTTACATATCATTTCTCTTATTTTATGTATCTCGTGATTTAGCAGCTCATTCTTTAGCCTTCTAATACAATTTGATTCTCAAAAAATCACATTTGAAATCATATATCTGAAATTATATTAATCCATTTAATTAATTGTATTTACTTTCTAGTATGGGGAATTCACTCAAAAATGAAGTAGGGTGGATTTTGAAATGTTTACATAATGGTAGTAATTAATCCTTGCACTTGAAAATCTTAGCACATGTTCGAACAAAATGCATTCAGCATTTGTATTGATTGAACAATGAACCATTACAATCTTTTCAATAAATAATATGGGTATTTATTGACGATCATAGTTCATGAAGTTGACGACATAATTAACGAAAATAAAATTGCGACACGAAATTGGAACATGCTTACCATCAAGCCAATGATAAGGGGGAACAAAGCATTGAATTTATAAGTAATAAGAGCTCAAATATAAATTTACTTATATAAGTAAATTAGACACATGTTATAAAAAATTAATCAGTTGAAAATTGTTCTGTAAATGCCAACTTTTAGGGAAAAATTTTCTCAAAAAAGAACTCTTAGAGAAAAATATTAATGTTTGATTATTTGAAAACTCCACATTCTTACTATTGCAGATGACTTACATGTTATATTTTATTTTCCAATATTTGGTTTTAGCTAGAAATGAGTAACGCTTTTCTCCCTCACCAGGAACAAAAATATCTCATTTAAAATAGAAATAGTATAAATAGTTATTCATGGATATATCACAAGGTAGTTTACGTGTCGGTTGATAGGGATGGACTAGGATACCACATTCAACCTCCTATATGGATAATTATGGTTACCATGGCCACCACATATGTGGTTAAAAATGTTATGACCTCCGCCCATTTGATTAAAAATATGACGGCCGCCACCCATGTTTTGAGAAAAATCTATCCGTCTAGAAAAATGAGTTTCATTTCTACTATATCTACCAGGACCACAACCTCTTTGGTGAAGGCTACCTATTTGAGAATACCGATTGGGAGAGAACACCAAACCAAAAGACACAGTAACAAAAGAAGCACAAGAATTCAACTCAAGTGTTTGGGACTCCAACATACGTTCTTCACCTTTTATTAAAATATGCAACCCTTTTTGAGAAATATGCTCAGATTTTGTGCGAAGAGAATATGAAATGAGTTATATTCAATTGGTGATCCACTTAAGACATAGAGGAGCATATCCTCGTCATCAATCAAAACAACTGAAGCATAAAATTTACCACTGATAGATTTTAACTTGTGTGCATGCAAGCATCTAATAAGTCAGATCGTTTCTTGATAGATTGCAAATCAACTTTCAGTTCGAGAATATTAGATCTAATAAGAGATGCATACCGTAATTCCAGAGCTAACTACGCCGAACGAGAATTGGTCTGACCTGTGACAAGTGTGAGCGCCTCTAATCAGAGGGTAGCGTTGATAACAGTGAGATGAGTCTAATCATGAGTACACCAGGTAGAAAATGTCGGATTCACGAAGGTGGGGGCTCTAGATCTGGCGAAGCGGCAATGGATCCATCGAGATGAACGAAAGTGACCACGTTTTGAAGATCGCATTGATTTGATTCTTCAACAAGACGTAGTTCGTATTTTCGAAAGAAGAAAGAGAGAATTGGAGGTAGAAGGGGTGGCCATGGCAGTGATTGGAGAAATATTTGAGAGTATCTACAGAGAAAATTTAGGCTCTGATACCACGAAAACCTAATTGAAGTCAATGAAGAGGCAAATATAGAGAGAGAAAGAGCCTGAAGAGGCGATTCATCGAGATGTAGACTGTATTGAATGTATGAACGTATCGAAACCCTAACCGGTGATATATAGAATATATATAAGGAGGGTTAACTAGGGTAAACAACTAACTAGAGGTAGACAGCTGTATGATACAACTATCTTACACAAGTATGAAAATGTTATAAGTACGTTGGACATAACAGAGATAGTCCTTTCAGTTTCGATCTATAACAATTGAGTCCCTAAATTTGTGAAATATGTGTCTTAAGGACTGCAGATCCCTAATTACGAATAGCAAATTTCCTACCTAAGCCAATCGAGGAAGAAGCTTGTTGTGCCTATTTGTATCATTTTTATTTTAAATTATATATGATTTCAGCACAATTGTCAAGTTATCTTGTAAAAAACTATTTGTATCATTTTTATTTTAAATTATATATTTTTGTTCCCGGTGACAGAGAAAAGTGTTACTCATACCTAGCGAAAACCAAACATTGGAAAATAAGATCTAACATGCATATTTCATCTTTGCATTCCGCTTTTTATGAAGTGGAAATCAATAAATGACATTTGTACTTGTGAGAAAATCAAACATTAAATTTTTTCCTAATAAATATTTTTTGATAAATTTGTCCCTAATTGTTGACCGTAACAAAAATAAATGTAAAATATATTTTTTGTGACATTTTTCTAGATTTTTAAAATACATTTATTTATAAATGTGAAAGTTATTCTTTGCACTCTTATTGCTAATAAATTTAATGCTTCCGAACCCTTGGGTTGTTGTGGTCAATTGGGATGTTTTTGGTATGATTATTATGTGAAACATATTATTTTTTAAATAATAAAATTAAAATTGTGATGGAAATTAGAATATGTTTACCATCATGACAATGAGGTGGAATGAAGCATTAAACTTGTTAACAATAAGAGTGCAAGGAATTACTTTCACATTTATAATTATACTAGAGTATAACTCTGTGCCCTCATGGCATCATCAAACTCAGCAAAGGAATTTGGAAGAAAAAGTTTCAAAAGTTCGCTTATTTTATAAATTTTTTGAGCTTCGAGCTTTTATTGTGATTATTTTTTTCTTAATATTCTTTCATTTTTAGCAACTAAATTGACAGCGACTTGAAATGAATAAAATATCTATTCCGTTTGTGGGGTTCAAAATTTAATCTGACTGGTGGTCTTTCGACCTTGCAACATTATTATTAAGTTGGAGAATGGAAGCCTCGGGAGATAGGTCTCCCATATCCACAATTTAAGCGTTGAGGCCTTTAGGGTCTATTTTGGAGATATAGGGATGTTCCAAGGCCGGTGTTCATCTTTCTTAAATTCTTTAGGGTGAATTTTAGAATATAGAAGGATGTGTATAGAATTTAAGTGGTACAAATAACACAAAAAACATTTTCAAACTAAACGTTTTAGGGTAAAAGACATTTTCCACCCTCCGACCATGGAAAAATACATTTTGTCCCCTAATTTATAGAAAAATACCTTTAGGTAAATTAAAATAGTTGACATTCCAAAAATTAATTAACTTTAGACCACTAATATTTAGTAGAATAAAAAATATTGGGTGTGGCTATGGTGCGGGTGAATTTTTCTGGTTCCTGGGGGCCCAGGTTCATTTTATCGATTTTGACAAAAAGGCAGCCGGTTTCGCCTGTATTTACGAAAATACCTGCAAAACGACAAAGGACTTCGCGGGTTGGGACAAAACCGGTGCGATCGGATGGGTCCGACTCGGCCAGTAATATGAAACAGGTTACAAATGTCATGAAATATTCAACGGTTCCATTACCAATTTTTGAAATAGGAAGTAGCTTTCATGAAATAGATTCAAATTATTAAAAAATGTTCTAGAATGTTTTAAAATGGATAATACAACACACATTTGAAGTAAACCATCGACATTGGTGATCAACGTTGGACATATTAGCACAAGTACTCGTCGAAATAGATGCAAAATATGTTAGAGACCAAAAACAAATTGTTTACGAGAATGTTTTTCTCCATCTAAGCCGGATTACACATCATAACTGCATCCCTACATAAAGCGATTCCAACTACGCCATCTGTTATTGAAATTGACCCTGGGAGCTCCAAATAAATTGCGATTAATTTGGGGGTATGTATACCTTCTCCTGGCTGCAATAGCAATCCATTCTTCCGGCTTCCTCCGTCTTAACGTGGACATTGCTCTGCAAAATATCCAGATTTTTTTTTTAAATTCCTGACGATGCTCAGACCGGTAACCCTTACGGTTCAACTTGCGAAGAGCTTTGCGAAGCTTAACAAGCTTCTCACACTCAATGTTCATCTCCAACATCGGAGATGTCGAGTCCGTCGCTATATGCGACACTCTCAACCGTAGACAATCTATCTGTGATGTTAGCCATTTTTCCACACACATACTTCTGACTCCCTCTAAATTGTCTGGATATTCCCCGACATACCGGTCCGAGCATCGTCAGGAATAGAATAGCACGAGTATATAGCTCACATCGTTTGAATCAGCGTAGCATGAGCTTATGCTATGTCTGAGCATAAAGCCACACTATGGGTGAACCAACATCATATAAGTAGCACTTGAGCAGATATATATTTGCATCATTCTGCCTGCCTTTCTTCCCGATGTGGGTGAAGCCTCATGGATTGCTGCTAATTTCTCTGCTAGCCAAGGCTCTGTTGCCTTTTGCCCCTGAAGACAATGGATTGCCTCCTCTGTCAGAATGTTCAGTCAATGTCGATGCCATTATCCCGTACATTATGGATTAATCTAGCTACCTTAATTAGTATTGCCTGTGTTTATTCCTAGCTTCTATTGGGTTGTCAGTTAGGTCTCTGGAAAATAGTTGGTTTTGTTGTTTTTTGTTCAAGCTCGTTGGATGTTTGTGTAGTGTTCGCTAAATGGTTGTGTTGGTTTGTTAGGTTGGTTTGATGTCTAGTTCTAGCTTGGAATGTATGTGAATATCATCTAATGAAGTTCTTCATTTCCCGTAAAAAGATATTTGCAGCATCTTTGCAATCAAATGCCCCTTCAATGAGCTTCTCTCCCCCCCCCCAACATCTTCCGTTTCAATTTGCCTCTTGTTTTAAACCATTAACTTGGTCTTTAGGTTTAGTACACCGAACATCATATTCTAATAAATCATATTCCAACAAACTACTGATTAGTGGAGGTTCGAACTCGAAACCTCAATGAACTGCCTCACGACCTAAACCACGTAGCTTACAGCTAGCTCGAGTCACTTATATTGTTGTGCCACTACTTCGGCGTTCTTTCCTTTTCTAGACTCTCACTAGGCGCCCTCATCTTTTGCTATCGCACAACTCCCCTAAAATTTTGAAAAACCTTTCAACAAACAACACCCCCGAAATTTCGAAACATTCTAACATAGACGGAAGAGTTTCATTCCCGTTTCTTTAATTCTTAGTCTGAGTTTTGGTTAAGATATACTCACAAAATCAAAGCCAATGGTGACTAAGTTGATCAAGCCCCTACTTTGCGCTAAAAGACGGAGGAGCCCCAATAAAATACATTTTTTTTATCCAACCAATAAAATACATTGAAATGTTCAGTTTTTCACATATTAGACTCTTTTTTATGTTAAGAGTCTAATATTATTTAAAATAATAATATGCACTTACAAATCTCTGGGGGGTTTTAACTGAACCAAACTAATCACGAAGAAAACGAACTAAACAAACTGACTATATGATTTGGTTTGATTTTGAAATTTTTACCACTTAAACCAAACCGAACTGTTTCACTCAGTAACTTTTAGTTATAAGAAAGTTCATGGAATTGTAATACCCCGTCTAGATAGAAAGGGGTAAAATAGTAATTTTCAAAGTTAAATAAGAAATTAATTGAGATAAAGTCGGGTGGATTATTTCAAATATTAGAGCTAAGAAATTATGTTGAGATTTTAGACAAACATTAGAAATAGTGAATTAATTTAAGAGGGCTAAAAAGAAATTTTGATTTCAAAATAATATTCGGGAAGTTTATCGAGTTATATTCGTGTAAAACTTTAGGAAAAATCATTAAGATAGTATTCGAGAATAAATAACGTTTCGTAAAATTTTAGTTGATTTTGTTTATAACGGGTGTCCGACCACCGCAAAACCGATAGGCTAACCACACCCAAACAAATCGCAATTTCCATTATCCAATAAAAACAAAAACCTTTTCTTTGTTTTCTAGCAATGTGGTACAACAAAACCACCCTATAATTTCTCCCTAACCTTCATCCTCTCCACGTAATCTTCGGGGGAAGTTTTCACCGCCCTTGGCTTACTTTGCCTTCACGGCAAATCTACCATCACCGCCTCCAACAAAGCCGCCCAACAACCGCTCAAGCTCCTCTATAAAACCCACTCTCCAGCCACCCCTCGCCACACAGCAGCCACCTCCAACACCATCATCACCACCGTCACTTTCACCAACGCCACCACCATTGTTGAAGAGTAAACCCACCACCGCCTCCATCTCCCTCAATTCTCTGCCTCTTTCTCACTCTATCTCCATCTGATCTTTGAAGCAAGTAGCAGCAACAACGGAGCAGAAGTGGCAGCAGCCGCTAGCGCCACTACAACCACCGTCTTCACCGGCGGCAAAAACCCGAGAGAGTAAACCCACCTCTCTCTCTCTCGTCCTCTGCCTTCCCCTACCTCTCTCTCTGCACTTCTTTTCATTCCTGCTCTGCCCAGAAACAGAGCTAAAGACCAGCAGAGGCAGCCACGAGCAGAGCACCTCCCACCGGTGAATCACCATCTTTTCCGGCGACCCAACTCGCCTAGCTTCACCGGCGTCCACCCACGTCCTCTCTCCGCATCCCCTCAGCAGCTAGGAGTCCCAAGAGAGCAGCTAAGGCCCTAGGCAGAGCCCAGAACCAGAGACGCTGTAGAAGCCACCCGTCGTCGCTGGAACTCCATTGAAACCGGCGAACAAGTTCGGGTGATCATCTCCAGCGCCACCCGCGACCTCGGATCGCCTCCAGTGTACTCCTAGGAGGCCGACCAGATCATTAGCAGGCTCAGACAGCCCTAAATCCCCTCTGTTCGCCGGCGTTGAAGCCATCTCCGACCACTCCGAAGTGAGGCTTCGACCCAACTCATACCTCAACGATTTACGGCCATTTTTGGCCTAGGTACGTCCTAATCTCTCTGTTTAGTTATTCTACGCAATCAAAATCAAGAATTGATAGCTAAAATCATGACTAGAGAAGCTAAATCAACTGTGTTGTTGAAAAGGGGGTTAAAGTGTATTTTTCCGAAATTATTATAACATGTCATGGGGGGGTTGTTTGGTATTTTCATAAACTAGAAGGTGGACTAGAGATTTTAACTCAAACTGTTTTGGGAGGAATTGGGGTATTGGTTGACTTTTAACATAACTTGGGGTTTATGTGTCTTTTAATTAAACTATACACTTTTCGTTAAATAAATAATAATAATAATAATTTTGGATCAACTATAATTTCTAAAAATAGTATTTTTCGTCCTCGTCTCGAAAAATTGATTCGACTAGAGAAATAGTAAACGGGTTGTTAGTTGAGATTAAAATAGAAGTGTTTTTGTTAAAACTTTTAATAAACGTTGTTTAATCATGTAGCTTATAAATTGGTTGTTTAAAACTTGCAAAATTGACTTTTCACTAGTTATAAACATCATGGTGTCGTATAGAGATTTTTCTAAAACATAGTAGTAGAAATTATCATTTTTACCGTTAAATTTCGAATTAGTTCTTAAATACAAATACTTGATAGTTATCATTTATTTCTTAAAATAATTTTCTAGTCAATTAACCACCTTTAGATAGTAATAATATTAATAGTGTCAATTAATAGTCATTTAAAATAGATGTGTTGTTTAACTTCGACGATACGCTAAAGTAGTAATAAATAATATTTATTTTCATAAAAATAAACTAGTTTTCGCTTTTACTATTATATCAAGTCTTTTAATTAGTTAACCACTGTTAATCAATAATAATATTCTTAATAATAACAGTGGTTTAAAAACAGACACGTTGTTTCTAAATAATAAAACGATAGAAATATAAATAGTGGGGTTTAAGTCTATATAAATATCTTTAAAGGCTTATAGCATTTTATCTGGATATTTGTTGACGTAGAAAACACGATTTGTAGGTGATGCTTTTGTAGGCCCGAGCCACTGCTAGGACGTGCTTTTGCTACGGAAAGTAAGGTAAGTGAACATGCCAAGCCTTGCGTGCCAAGCTCCTTTCGTGTCGCAAGTTGATTTTAATAATTGTCTCGAAAAGTGTTTGTTATTTATTTATTTGTTTATTTCAGTTTTCCTTACATTTTAAAGAAGTTGTTTTGCTTAAAATTGTCACACGAGAAATTATAATAATGCGTAATTAACTTAAAGTGGAAAGAGTTGTACGGGAGAAGCGTATTATTGCCGTGTTGACTTTGTTCACTCGGCCTGTGATTAGATTGGTCGTGTTGGCATCGTCCACTTGACCCGTTTTTATTTTAACCCGGTCGCAACCTGCCGGGTCGCTCCATGTACTCACCTCTCTGGCCGCGAGGAGTCTTGGGGGGGGTGCTGGCACTTAAGGTCATGGCTGCTAGTGATAGTATAGTAGATTCTTCCCCGTATCAACACAATTAAAAATACAGTTTTCTATGAGATTTGGATATTTAAGAAAGAGAAGAAGAAAGAGATTGGGACTAATTCTCCCCGTTTGAAAGTTGAGAAAGGAAGATCAAAAGAATGAGAATTTTACTGGATGCACCAGGTTCACTTCTTAGAGTTTTACAGTTTATGTTTGAGTACCTGGTTTACTCTGCAAGTTTATATTTTATTTCCTCTTTATATTTATTTTGAAAAGAAAGTTATGCTTCGTCTTCTGTTTTACGAGCTTGGGTGTCACTTACTCAGTATTTCCATGCTGAATTTGAAAACTGCGGTTCCTGTTTTCCTTCCCACCGCAGGTTTAGGAGCCGAAGAATAAGGGGTAGCCGGGTACGAGGCTCACGTAGACGGATGTCATCACGAGTAGAATCTAGTATAGTTTGCAAGAATAATGTAGTAGTTTTGGAAATTCTTGTGAAATATCTAGAGACTTATGTAAAGTTTAATATTATGTAATAAATAAATGAGTTGGGATGTCATGCTTTTGATTTCCGCCGTTACTTTTAGCATCGCCCTCCCGGTCTTGTCCGAGCCGGATAAGGGGGTTGTTGCAGGTGGTATCAGAGCGTTCGTTCCAGTATAAAACCTGTAGGGTAACTTAAAATGAATATAGGGCAAGATAATTAAAACTAGAAAAGCCGTTGGGGTTATGGGTAGCCTAGGTCCTGATTATCGGCATTCTCATCCTTTAGTATTATCTTACTTGATAGAAATTTATTGTTTGATTGTTGAATGTTATCACTGTGACAGAAATTCAAAAGTATGGATTAGAATCTGGATTATGGAAGAAGTATTGTGTTGTTTGATGAGATAAGTTATTAGCAAGGAATGGTACTCCTGTAATGAGGAAAAGAGATGAGAAAATTGAATTCTGAATTGTGTTTTAGAAGATAAGTTATGTGTATGACTGAGAATAGATATATGCTGCGTATTCTGATATGGATTGGTTTGTGTGTTTATTCCTGATTGATTGTGAGATAGATAATTGAGTATGAATTATTGAAGTTAGACTGTGAATGACGTGTTGTTTTAATTGAGATTGCCAAGCTATATGTAAGATTCCTATGTGACATACTATGTGATATTTGGTGGATTGATAGTTGTGCATTAGTAAGAAATTATAAACCCTTGAGACTATGATAGGATGAGAAACGATAAAGCATAGGGATACGACTGGTAAACCACTGCGTTGCTACGTGAGGACGAGTCGGCAAAAATGGATGGCTCAGGATAATTACAGTATGGTTCTTCGTTTGGACTACTCAGACAAGTGGGCCAAAGAAGTGGCAGACATGAGCCTAGTGGACTTCACGGGAAAGGAGGATCCCGTTGAACTAATAGACTGGATCATGGGAATGGAAAAGATTCAAAGGGACAATAGAATGTCCTGAAGACCGAAGGGTCAAACTGCGCAGTATTTTATTTGAGAAAGTGAAGTGAACCTCTGAAGGAGGAACTCACAAGGAACCCTGTTGGCAAGGACCAACTTTAACTGGGAAGCACTTCAGGCTGCTCTCAGATCTTGCTTTTGCCATGGCCAGGTGAAGGAAAGAAAATATCAAGAGTTCATGAACTCAAAACAAAGCAGAAGCTCGAAGGAAGATTTGGGTGATCAACAGATAAACCAAGGTGGGGCCACTTCAGCATAACAATCACAAGAATTATCAGCGGTATGGAAATTAGCTTCTCGGGGATCGACATAAAAGGGATATGCGTTCTAGACTGTGACCCTTAGTAACTAAATGAGACTATGACTACTTTAGTAGATAGACGTGACTACGACCTCATTTGATGTTATGTAGAGAAAATGGATATTTGCTATGAATTGCTGTGTGAAATTACTTGCCTGTTGCGTGATCTTGATTCTGATAGATAATTGCTTGATAAATTGTCTGAGCATCTTGATTAGTTGTGCGATTTTAGCTTCGAGGACGAAGCTCCGTTCAAGGGGGGAAGGATGTAATATCCCGTCTAGATAGAAAGGGGTCAAACAGTAATTTTCAAAGTTAAATAAGAAATTAATTGAGATAAAGTCGGGTGGATTATTTCAAATATTAGAGCTAAGAAATTATGTTGAGATTTTAGACAAACATTAGAAATAGTGAATTAATTTAAGAGGGCTAAAAAGAAATTTTGATTTCAAAATAATATTCGGGAAGTTTATCGAGTTATATTCGTGTAAAACTTTAGGAAAAATCATTAAGATAGTATTCGAGAATAAATAACGTTTCGTAAATTTTAGTTGATTTTGTTTATAACGGGTGTCCGACCACCGCAAAACCGATAGGCTAACCACACCCAAACAAATCGCAATTTCCATTATCCAATAAAAACAAAAACCTTTTCTTTGTTTTCTAGCAATGTGGTACAACGAAACCACCCTATAATTTCTCCCTAACCTTCATCCTCTCCACGTAATCTTCGGGGGAAGTTTTCACCGCCCTTGGCTTACTTTGCCTTCACGGAAAATCTACCATCACCGCCTCCAACAAAGCCGCCCAACAACCGCTCAAGCTCCTCTATAAAACCCACTCTCCAGCTACCCCTCGCCACACAGCAGCCACCTCCAACACCATCATCACCACCGTCACTTTCACCAACGCCACCACCATTGTTGAAGAGTAAACCCACCACCGCCTCCATCTCCCTCAATTCTCTGCCTCTTTCTCACTCTATCTCCCTCTGATCTTTGAAGCAAGTAGCAGCAACAACGGAGCAGAAGTGGCAGCAGCCGCTAGCGCCACTACAACCACCGTCTTCACCGGCGGCAAAAAACCCGAGAGAGTAAACCCACCTCTCTCTCTCGTCCTCTGCCTTCCCCTACCTATCTCTCTGCACTTCTTTTCATTCCTGCTCTGCCCAGAAACAGAGCTAAAGACCAGCAGAGGCAGCCACGAGCAGAGCACCTCCCACCGGTGAATCACCATCTTTTCCGGCGACCCAACTCGCCTAGCTTCACCGGCGTCCACCCACGTCCTCTCTCCGCATCCCCTCAGCAGCTAGGAGTCCCAAGAGAGCAGCTAAGGCCCTAGGCAGAGCCCAGAACCAGAGACGCTGTAGAAGCCACCCGTCGTCGCCGGAACTCCATTGAAACCGGCGAACAAGTTCGGGTGATCATCTCCAGCGCCACCCGCGACCTCGGATCGCCTCCAGTGTACTCCTAGGAGGCCGACCAGATCATTAGCAGGCTCAGACAGCCCTAAATCCCCTCTGTTCGCCGGCGTTGAAGCCATCTCCGACGACTCCGAAGTGAGGCTTCGACCCAACTCATACCTCAACGATTTCCGGCCATTTTTGGCCTAGGTACGTCCTAATCTCCCTGTTTAGTTATTCTACGCAATCAAAATCAAGAATTGATAGCTAAAATCATGACTAGAGAAGCTAAATCAACTGTGTTGTTGAAAAGGGGGTTAAAGTTTATTTTTCCGAAATTATTATAACATGTCATGGGGGGGTTGTTTGGTATTTTCATAAACTAGAAGGTGGACTAGAGATTTTAACTCAAACTGTTTTGGGAGGAATTGGGGTATTGGTTGACTTTTAACATAACTTGGGGTTTATGTGTCTTTTAATTAAACTATACACTTTTCGTTAAATAAATAATAATAATAATAATTTTGGATCAACAATAATTTCTAAAAATAGTAGTTTTCGTCCTCGTCTCGAAAAATTGATTCGACTAGAGAAATAATAAACGGGTTGTTAGTTGAGATTAAAATAGAAGTGTTTTTGTAAAAACTTTTAATAAACGTTGTTTAATCATGTAGCTTATTAATTGGTTGTTTAAAACTTGCAAAATCGACTTTTCACTAGTTATAAACATCATGGTGTCGTATAGAGATTTTTCTAAAACATAGTAGTCGAAATTATCATTTTTACCGTTAAATTTCGAATTAGTTCTTAAATACAAATACTTGATAGTTATCATTTATTTCTTAAAATAATTTTCTAGTCAATTAACCACCTTTAGATAGTAATAATATTAATAGTGTCAATTAATAGTCATTTAAAATAAATGTGTTGTTTAACTTCGACGATACGCTAAAGTAGTAATAATAATATTTATTTTCATAAAAATAAACTAGTTTTCGCTTTTACTATTATATCAAGTCTTTTAATTAGTTAACCACTGTTAATCAATAATAATATTAATAATAATAACAGTGGTTTAAAAACAGACACGTTATTTCTAAATAATAAAACGATAGAAATATAAATAGTGGGGTTTAAGTCTATATAAATATCTTTAAAGGCTTATAGCATTTTATCTGGATATTTGTTGACGTAGAAGACACGATTTGTAGGTGATGCTTTTGTAGGCCCGAGCCACTGCTAGGACGTGCTTTTGCTACGGAAAGTAAGGTAAGTGAACATGCCAAGCCTTGCGTGCCAAGCTCCTTTCGTGTCGCAAGTTGATTTTTATAATTGTCTCGAAAAGTGTTTGTTATTTATTTATTTATTTATTTATTTGTTTATCTCAGTTTTCCTTACATTTTAAAGAAGTTGTTTTGCTTAAAATTGTCACACGAGAAATTATAATAATGCGTAATTAACTTAAAGTGGAAAGAGTTGTACGGGAGAAGCGTATTATTGCCGTGTTGACTTTGTTCACTCGGCCTGTGATTAGATTGGTCGTGTTGGCATCGTCCACTTGACCCGTTTTTATTTTAACCCGGTCGCAACCTGCCGGGTCGCTACATGTACTCACCTCTCTGGCCGCGAGGAGTCTTAGGGGGGTGCCGGCACTTAAGGTCATGGCTGCTAGTGATAGTATAGTAGATTCTTCCCCGTATCAACACAATTAAAAATACAGTTTTCTATGAGATTTGGATATTTAAGAAAGAGAAGAAGAAAGAGATTGGGACTAATTCTCCCCGTTTGAAAGTTGAGAAAGGAAGATCAAAAGAATGAGAATTTTACTAGATGCACCAGGTTCACTTCTTACAGTTTTACAGTTTATGTTTGAGTACCTGGCTTACTCTGCAAGTTTATATTTTATTTCCTCTTTATATTTATTGTGAAAAGAAAGTTATGCTTCGTCTTCTGTTTTACGAGTTTGGGTGTCACTTACTCAGTATTTCCATGCTGACTTTGAAAACTGCGGTTCCTGTTTTCCTTCCCACCGCAGGTTTAGGAGCCGAAGACTAAGGGGTAACCGGGTACGAGGCTCACGTAGACGGATGTCATCACGAGTAGAATCTAGTATAGTTTGCAAGAATAATGTAGTAGTTTTGGAAATTCTTGTGAAATATCTAGAGACTTATGTAAAGTTTAATATTATGTAATAAATGAATGAGTTGGGATGTCATGCTTTTGATTTCCGCCGTTACTTTTAGCATCGCCCTCCCGGTCTTGTCCGAGCCGAATAAGGGGGTTGTTGCAGGAATAGCCTTCATTCGCCTGTAGTTTGTATGATTTGCAAGTCATAGAACACGTAAGAGCATCTCCAACCATAAGGCGGAGGGGCAAAACCGTATAAAAATACGGACCATGTCCAACCATGAGGGGGGAGGGGGAGGGGGAGGGGAAAGGTGGGGGAAGAATTTAGGCATGGGTGGGGATGGTTAGGCTTCATTTCCCCCCTAACATCCCCCTCCCCCCCTCCATTATAGCTAATTAATTCAATTTCGGGTATGTTAATTACACTTAATACTATTTTATTATTATAATATGTGTTTTTAATTGCGATTAATATATTTTAATTATTATTTTTATTATAAATATAAATAATATTTTTTCGATAAATGAACCAAATATTTACAAAAAATTATCGTTATTTTATTTTCGTTGTCAATTTGATATATCTTTTTCTAATTTTTATAATTAGCAATTATATTTCTTAAATATTTTGAAAACACAGTTAAAAATATGCCAAATTTATTGAATCATAACTAAAATAAGAAAAATAATTATATTAATATTATTTCAGATTTATTTGTATCAATAAATAATTTATTTTAAATCATTAAATATATTTTAAAAATAAACCTAATTAGGTGGAGGGTGGGGAATGGTTGGAAATAAGTAGTAGTTTAGGGGAGGGGGAAATTTGACATGGTTGGAGATGCTCTGAGGAAAGTTTCTTCCAAACCTATTCCAAACCATTGGATTGATTTAGCTCTACTATAAAGAAAAGAAACGTTTACCGCGAAGTTTAATACACCAGGCCACTACCAAAATTTTTCAAAAAAATGATTTTTTTCACCAACGAACTAATGAAATAACAATCATTTACATTACATCTTGTATATTTATATAACAAAGTAAAAGAATAGGAAATAATAACTCTAAAATACATAACTAATGGTCACGTTATAAATATAAGGGTTTTATGTACTACCACTATGTACTTATCTTGATCATGATTGGTGAACTCTAATACTACCTCTGTTTCGCTTGTTTTAGCTGAGAGAAAATGGACACAGGTTTTAATAAACCTCTGCCTTTTACATTTATACCCCTGCAACGTTTAATAATTATTGCCAGTCTCTCTCTCCTCTCATTGCAGACACTCATTTGGATCAAAAAGTTTACTCTTTCTAACTAATTTGTAGAACAAATTATTTCTAACTAATTTCTGGAAGAACACCGTCACCTCCACCGCCACTGCCAAGGCCACCTCCACCGCCAGGTCGCCATTTTACCACCGCCTCACCGCCGTCGGAGAGACTTAAAAATACAAATAAAATAGAGAGATTGGGAGAGATTGAGGAAGAATTGAGAATATCAGAGAGAGGGAGAAATCGTAACCTCACCACCATATATGAGACAGACCGAACGGAGAACGATGTCGGGGGGAACCACCGCCGCCTCGCCGCCCAAAATCTCCACTCAAACCCAGAACTGTTCCTTCAGCCGTTCTAACTGGGTTCTTTCAGCCTCCGCATTCAGCCCTCAAATCCTGGAATCGACGAACGATTCAGAACATATGCAAGTGTGGTCTTGATTTGAAGAGGACGAAGATCACATATAGAAAATCAACACCATAAGTCACAAAAATCCACGGAAGCGGATAGATCTGGGTTGGATGATTTGTACGGGTAGAGGGGCTGTTCACTTTTCTCTCTCTTTCTCTCTCTTTATATGTGTATAAAGAGGGGGGGGGGGGTACTTCGGGGTTAGGTATTGTGGAGGACAATTTAGTCTTTTCGAATCAAAACATTACTTAAAAAGGAAAGTAAGCTGAAACATATGGAATTTCCGTTTTAGAGAAGTAGGCTGAAACACGCGAAACAGAGGTAGTACATTGTCATGTTAAGTTATGTAGTGTACTGGACTTGTAAGGAGTTTTGATAACTCTACGTGATCGGTGATGTAATAAGATGTGACAAGCAATGTTTTCTATCCATTAACTATTGTGTGATTTTATCACCTCACCAAGAGTAACAGTCACAATAATTCACTACTCCATATGAGGAGGGGGGGGGGGGGGGGGGGGGCTAATACTCAAATTGGTGATAGAATTTGAGGATAACTACATATCTATAACTAATATCCTATTTCTAAGCAAAAACTTAGGGGGAGCCACTGCCCCTGCAAACATACTAGTAGTTCCGTCCCTAATGGCGTGGAACATGCACCGGGTGGTGGAAGGGACAGTTACAGAGGGGGAAAGGCCAGTAGGTGGATCAACGGACTGCTTCAAGTGTGGGCTTCCTGGTCATTTTGCACGGGAATGTCCTTCCGCTGGTCTAGGCGGTGATCGCTTCTCTTCACATCTTAGAACTGGCGGCGGCAGTGGCCACAGTGACCGATATGCACCGGATCGCTGTGACGGAGGACGGTACAGTGACAGGGAGCGTGTGGACCCAGAGAAAGCAAGTTTGGTACTCACGACCCGTTCGCCAATGACACGTCAGGTTGGGTTTCTCTAGCCAAACAAACCACAAAAATAACCGTATTGCATGGTTGACATAAATGACATAAATTCAGTGTAAACTTTTAATTATTGTTTATTGACAAAACAAAAAATATGTAATTTATTCACTCAAAAAAAAAATACAATTTTCGCTCGTATCTATCGACCTTTGGTATGAGTTCAAGCAATATATCACATTTTCTTTGAAAAAAAAAACAATATATATCACGGTTATTATGTTAAACCAATTTTTCAAACATTTAGATAATAACCAACATACCCTGAATAGTGAAAAAACAAATAGAAAATTGTTGCTAAATGGTGATTTGATTCATTGACAACACAAGATAAAATTACTAAATGATTATTTTTCAGGTAAAATTGCTAAAAGTATTGACTGGCAAACTAAAAATACTCTAGTCGGCTGGAGCGAGTGAGTTTTACAATTTGAAGATGTTGATCCAAACGCTATATATTCTCATTATATACCCCTTAAAAAAATTAAGGGTAAAAGACAAAAAGCCATCTTCCATTTATGGAGAAAATATATTTTGCCCTCTGATTTATGGGAAAAATACCTTTTGCACCCCTGTTAACGGAAGAAGGGTGGACAGATACCACCCTTCTGTTACAATCCGTTAGTGGAGGGGTGCAAACTGACTTTTTGTGACCATTTTACCCTTACAAATTGTGGACAAATAGCACCCTTTATCGATAAATACTTTTTGAATTCATCATATTCTTAGTGTTCTTGGTGTTCTTGAGCACCACCTCTACTACCACCAAATCACCACCACCACCACCACCACCAGACAATTTAGCTTTATTTGTCAAATGCACTTTCTCTTGCTCAAATTTTATATAAGTTGGCACATAATTTTGCAGATTTTATCATTTATATTCTTAAAAGCTACTTCATTTCGAGTTGCTTAACTAAAACATTTACCATTTATGAACCCTTAACCGATAAATACTTTTTGTAGTATTTTCCCACTGTCTTCCTCTCTCTCTCACTATATCTCTCTCCCTCTGTTTACAAACCAAATAAATAGAGGAGTAAGACAGACAATCCTCAAATAAAGCTTTTTTTTTCCTTCTCTTGGCCTAAAGGGTTCTGGAAATTCCTTTGGGGAACAAAAGCGCCACCAAAACTCAAATATTTTTGATGAAAACTTTGCTCAATTTCTGTGGCTACACAGGTAAACCTTTACAAAAGAAAGTGTGGTCATTCTAATTTGTGTCAAATATTCTATGAAGAGATTGAAACTGAAGAACATATTCTTTTTCACTATCCTTCGGTTGTGGCTTTTTGGTTTGGTCTTGGTACCCTCCATTGTGAGTCCAGCAAGTCTATTGGAAATTTCAAGACATACTTAGAGCTATGGCAACAATTTGAGGAAGGCAAAAGCATAGCTGCCTATACTGGGTTCCAGAATATGGCTTTGTGGACTGTTTGGAATCAAAGGAACAAAAGTATTTTTGTAAGTATTCAACCAATCCCACCCAAAGCTATCATTGCTCTCACTAGCTTTAACAATGAATTTCTCAAGGTAAATCTAACAAAAACACTCTCAGACCAAAAGACCATGGCTGCTGGACCGAACATTACAAAGATCCAAGCTTTAACATCAAATCCACTAAATCAAACAAAAACCTCAAGATCCAAGCTTTAAAGACCGTCGCCGCTCACCACCAGTTCCCCTCTCCGCCCCCTCTTCTTGATCTGCAATTGAAAGAGAGATTGATACGGGGACGACAACGAAAGATACGGGGATGACGACGATGGAGACAGTGGCGTCTTCGTTCTTCCCTTTACCCTTCTACTTCGATCTGGGTGATTTCCGAATGGGGGGCGACGTTGGAGTTCCGGCAAGTGGATCGACGGCTAGGGCTATTGAAATTGGGGGCGGAGGGATTGACTTATGGTGCTAGGTTCGATGGTTCGTCGGATCAGGGGAGTGTTGGTGGTGGTGGTTGTTCAACGGGGAGAGAGAAACAGAGGGATGGAGGTGAGTGAGAGATTGGGATGGAGAAGAAGAGAGGGGGAAGAGAGAGAGGAAGAGACGGTTAGGGTTTGGAAATGAGGAGAGGGAAGGATTGAAGGAAAGAGCATTTATAGTGAGGTAATTTCTCAACATTTTAGGGGTATTTTTGTCCTTTCACCCATCCGTTAGTCCACCATTAGTTTTTAACTCTGACAGAGGTGCAAAAGGTATTTTCTCCATAAATCAGGAGGCAAAATGTATTTTTTCTATAAATGGACGGGGGGAGGGGGGGTTGTCTTTTACCCAAGAATTAAATAATTAAAAGAAGGGTAAAGACACGTTGCTCCCTTCACTTTTGACGAAAAGACAAAATACTCCACGACAAATTAGCAATTAATTAAACACCCTTGTAACGGAAAAAATAAATGACACTTTGCCCCTCTCTGTTAAGTTTTGTCCATAAAGATTTTTTCCAATTTTTCGGGCTAATATACCTCTGTTTGTGTTTCTTGGTGTTCTTATTCTTGTGTACATGCTCTAGATGTGTTTTGTGTTCTTGGTGTTCACCAAAACCACCATTTCCAAACTAGTTCTTAATAGATATATTGTAGAGAGCTTTATAGTTTGTGCCCTGAGCAAGTTAACGACTAGCTATAGAACCCCTAAACAAGAAAACAACTAGCCAGATTAGTAAAAAGGAAAGTTGAATGTTTCCCTAGCAAGTAATGCTAGGGAAAGTTAGAGAGAGAAGTACATAACTCCCCCCGTGAGTTCTCGATCTTGCTCCGGCAAGTAATCTTCGATCTTCTTCCTTATCCCTCTCCTCTACTCTTCTTTCATACTCGATCTCTGAAGTCACTGCTGGTTCTGGCCATCGGGCTCGCCGCCGCCGCCCCCTTGGCGGCGGCGATCCCCCCCCTCCCCCTTTTGTTTTGGTTCTTTGTTTATCTGTTTTTTGCTTTTCCTATTCAGATCTGGGTACATAACTTCTTGTGAAGGGTGGTGCAGTGCTTTGTTCTTTTCAGATCGGAGGAAGCTGATATCTCAATCGGTGGTGGTGCGGTACTGGCGGACCGTGCCGCTACTTTTCAAGTTCCATGCCAACCATTCACCATCTTCGTCATCCGGTGTTCTGCCCATTCTTCATTTCCTCAAACCCAGATCTGTATATTTTTTGTGCTGTGTTTTAGGGTCTCTCTTTCGATCTTTTGTTATGTTGGGTTTGTTGTTGGTGTCAATCCCCAATTGAAATCAGATGTGTTAATCTTCTCGGGGGTGATACTACGGAGCTGATCTATTCATGATTGATTTTTACAAGAGATCAATTGAAGTTTCTGGTTGAAGTCTCAGCTTGGAGGTGCTTGGAATTGAATGTTTGCAGGAGGAGTTGGTGAATCCAGATGCTTCCTCTTCTCTGTTGGAAACTCAAGAGTCAGCTGTGGAACATGATAGTGTTCAATTTTCATGATGTATTGGAAATATCAGTGTATTTTTCTTTTTTTATCTTTTGCTCTTTTCTAGAGCATGGCTTTATCTTCAGAGTTGGTGGGTTGTACCACTCTGTTTGTTACCTGATATTTTCTGGTCTTGTTTGGGCTGTGATAGCCTTTTCTTTAATGAAAGCTACAATTTTCGGGAAAAAAAAAAAAGTAATGCGGTCATAGTTATGCTTATTAAATACTAAAAATGTGAAAATATGAGAGGTCATTTTTTCAGTTGTTGAACAAAATTTCCAGATATTATTACAACACTATCTCATATAACTTAATAGAGTCAGTAATGAGGTATATTATAACAAACCTGCTTTCTGGATATTTTGTTTGCATGCCCTTCTTTCCCCAAATCAATATCTACATCTGTTTCCTCAGTTGATCTTCCAAGAATGACCTACAAGCTCAAAGAGTCAGCAAGAAAAGAATAAAAGAAAGAAAAGGATATAGGACTTCCTGAAATATTCTCCTTACAGTCCCATAGAAGCTAATGTTGACATAAGAACCCAGATGCCCTATTTTATTTAATTGGTAAAAGCTATTTACAATGAAAGCCCTTAATAAAAGAAAAAAACAAAAGAAACCTTGATATGACTTGAAGTCTTGAAATATGTGGTTTATTTACTACATATGTGGTTTGAACTAAACCTCGGAGATACGAAAAATGCAGATAGATGATATACCAATTACTGACTGAGAAGGATAGAGGGTAACCAGTTGAGTAGGACAAGAGAATAAACAATGCAATAGGCATGAAACAAATTAAAAGTCGCCAAGATGAAAATTCAATTGTGCGTTAAAATTTGCGAGAAACTGTTTTGCAAAAAGCAAAGCCACAAAGGGACACTACAAATCCAACATTGTTGTTTAAGAGTAATTTTCAGAGAGTACCTCGGTCTTCGTGATGAAATGCTTGAGATGACGTCCATATAAAACAGCAAGTGCCCCATTACGCGACAAGGTTCTCCGCACAGAAGACTGAGCGCATTGTTGCAGCTTTATAATTTTCCTCTTGAAGCTGTCATTTTGATACTTTGATTCTGATAACCAGAGAATAACTTAGAAGATACTGTATAAACAATATGCACGTTCCACTACTCATGCTTAACAAGAGAACATGTGAAACCACAATATAAATTGATAATAAAATTTAGAAGACGATATCAAGACTCCAGCTTGTTTTTGTCCTCCTTTCCTCAATCATCTTTCAAACCATAAATGTTGTCAGGAGATGATGGCCATCACCAAGTTACTCTTTGTATTAACATCTCAGTTAAGCTCCTTCCTTAGCAACATCCAAGAACAATATTACCCCAGACCTCGCCTGACCCTCAAGCCTCTCTGATTAATAATAGTTTACTTTGGGAGGAACTGGAGCGGCTCCTGCAACTACCCACTAGACATTTTCATGATAAGCATAAATCTGTGGCCAGTATTTTGAAGTAAAAGATAAATTACCAATGCGGCTGTAATGTAAATCCTGATCCTGAAAATCCAAATCATTCTCCAGTATCCGCATGCACAAACCGAAAATCTGATAAGTGAACTAATAACTTAAAGAACAACCAAAAATACAACACAAAAATATTACTTACCATGGCTTCAACATCAGAGAAGTATGGAATGTCATTTTCACTATCAGAGAAGTAGACATCCGACTTCTTGCGCTTGGCAATACTAGAAGCTTTCTGTGCTGCTTTTCTTTGTCTCCTGCCTTCAATAGCCTTCTTAGCCCGTCTTCGAGCCAGGGGCTAAGGAGAAGGGTATAAAGATAATGTTAGACATGTCATCTCATGTACCGAGTTTGGGGATTAAAGTATAAGGGGAATGTACAATTTATCCTACTTTATCCCACTCATCATCTTTTGCCTAAAAGCTTTTGCCACTTTGGAGTTGGTACAAGCAAGGGCATAAGGACACTAGGTATTGAGGTGGGGGGGGGGGGTTGAATTGCTTTTACTTTATTCATAACATTTAGAAAATGTTTATCCCAAAAAATATTTATACATATTATTTATTTAAATATGTATCATATTATACCTCATACTAGTATATTTCTCTCACCAAACACTGAAAAAAAATCATATTCTATCTCATCCTCCAATCATATGCTCCCTCATATCCCTGTAAATGCCTTATGCCCCTTTGTCTTATAGGTTACCAAAGAATTGACATTCATATTAATAAGCGAACGAGATCAATACATGTCTTTTAGATGTACCATATTAATTAACAGAATGATTTACCATGAATACGTCGTCATTTCATGGTATCTCTGTATCTTCAGTGTTCAACGTACCGACAAGGCCAACATCAATGTCCATCACCATGTTGATTTCTTCAACAGGTATTGCTTCAAGTTGATCACCATTATCCCCACTATCTTGAACAACACTATCACTTTCATGAAGCATACCACTATCACCGCCGTGAAGAAGCTCATCTCCTTGTTCCTTTCGCATTATGTAATATTGCGTCTGAATGTTCTCTGCTTCTTTCTTTCCAGTTACATTCGTTTTTGGTGAAGTACTAATAGCAGTACCTTCAAGATTATGGATGCGAGCCGAAGCTTCAGTTGCAGTATCGCTATTATAGAGATGCATCTATGTGATATTGATACTGCAACTGAAACTTCCGCTAGCATCCACAATCTTGAAGGTACTGCTATTAATACTTCACCAAAAACGAATGCAACTGGAAAGATAGAAGCAGAGAACATTCGAACGCAATATTACAGAATGCGAAAGGAACAAGAAGATGGGCTTCTTCACGTTGGTGATAGTGGTATGCTTCATGAAAGTGATAGCGGTGTTCAGGATAGTGGGGATAATGGTGATCAAACTGAAGCAATACCTGATGAAGAAATCAACATGCTGATGGACATTGATGTTGGCCTTGTGTGCACGTTGAACACTGAAGACACTGAAATACCATGCAATGATGAAGTATTCTTGGTAATTCATTCCGCTTATCAATATGGTACATTTGATAGAAATGTAATGATCTCGTTCGGTTTATTAATATGAATGTCATTGCTTTGGTAACCTTAGAAAAAGGGGCATAAGCTGGGATACGAGGGAGCATATGATTGGATTGAGATAAGGCAGGATATGATTAATTTTCAGTGTTTGGTTAGAGCAAAGTATGATACATATATAAATAAATAATATGTATAAATTAAAAATTTTATTTGGGATAGACATTTTCTAAATTTTATATTTATATTAAAGGCAATTTAACACCCACGTGTATACCCAGTATCCTTATCCTTGCTTGTACCACCTCCAAGGTGGTATAAGCTTTCAGGCGAAAAATGAGGAGTGTTGATAAAGTATGATAAATTGTACATGTCTCTTAAACTTTACACCCAAACTCAGTACATGAGACCACATGTCTAACATATTATTATACCCCTCTCCTTAGCTACTGGCTCAAACACAAGCTAATAAGGCTATTGAAGGAAGGAAGGAGACGAAGAAAAGCAACACAGAGAGGTTCTAGCATTGCCAAGTGAAAGAAGTTGGATGCTTACTTCTCTGATAGTGAAAATGATATTCCTTACTTCTCTGATGTTGAAGCTCTGATAAATAATATTTTTGGTTTATCGTTAAGTTATTAGTTCACATACTGATTTTTCGCTTTGCGCATTCATATACTGAAGAAGGATTGGGATCAGCAGGATCAAGATTTGAATTACTCGGATTGGTAATTTCCCTTTTACTTCATACTGGCCACATATTTATAATTCTCCTATTAATTGCCTGAGATTCTTAAATTTTATCAAACCTTTCAATTACACCCTCCTATTCAAATGGCTCATATCATATATGTTGGAATAACTCAAAGTGACTAGCAAATCAGTCAAACCGACTAAGAAAAGAGAAGTGGAAGACAAAACCGCAGCAGATGGAAGGACATGAGTTCGTGCGAACAAGGAACCTATTTGCACAAACCGGGGGCTGGGCGGTATGTTTTGTTTCCTTTTCCATTTTAGAAGATTTCCCGGTTACTTTACGAGCAAGTTAGGGTCTTTAGGTCTATATAACAGTCTAGGACCATTCCTAAATATGTGTGGTGTATCCGGGTTGTGATTATGAGTTTCTCTCAATCAAATATCAGGTTGTGGCCATGGAGTTAGCTAACATATTCATTAGTGAATTAGTTAATGAATGCTTTTAAATTTTGTTTCTCTTTCTTCACTATTTGTTCATTTTTCTTGCTTGATACTTCTGTTATAGAAATCTGGTATCAAAACCTGGTTTCAAGATAAAGATGGAACTATTATCTTGGGTTTTAGAATTCGGTGGAACTCAGAAGTTAGGGTTTCGTGTTTCAGGTGGAGCATCTAGAAAATATTTTTCGAGTAAGGGTTTCGATATTCAACCAAGAATGATGTCTAGTTCAGCAATTAAGATTGCTATGTTCACGAGGAGAAACAGGTTTGTTGGCCTATCAAATAGGGGGCGCAAGTACACAGACCATCTGAGTCCCTCGGGGGCTATCAGGGCTCCTTGTATGGAGCATCCGACGCACATCTGATTCGGGCGTGAAATATGGTGTGCAGGTTGGAATCTAGCGCATCTGGCACACATTTGTTTCCGTCGCGCGTCTAGTATTCTGGCGATTGACATTTAAGGCGCAATCTGTTTCTCGCGTTAATCTGACTCTTGAAATGGAGCATCTGGCGAGTGAGTCTATTTCTGGCACGCAATCTGGTTTTGGCGAGCATTCTGCAAAGCTATTACTCTGGTGTGCATTTGTTTCAGTGTGTGTGTGGCATGCTTCGATCTCGCATCTGGGGAAAAATATGGCGAGCATCGGTTTCTGGCGCATATGGGGCAATTCAGGGCGCATCCTTCACGACACATAATCAGGAAATGGTTATGGTGCATTTGGACTCACATAACCCTGACACTTGTCGTGGTGCATCTGTCTGGCGCTTGTTTGTAGCGAATCAGGAATACATTCGTTCATGCCTAAGTGAATATCTTTAAGAATGGTTCTGAGTGGAGAACATGTTTCTCTTTATGGAGGTGTATCCGTTTATAAGGAGGTGCATATGGCTCATCCGCACATTCGTTGCAAGGACACATGGGAGTTGGAAAAAGGTTTGGTGCATATGGGGAGGCATGCTCATTTATGGTCCTTGGAGACGCATCGGATTTCAAGTTTTGGTTCGCTTCTGAAGCAGGTTGCTAGGTTGATTTGAGTTGAGATTTGTTGAAATAACGCAAAGCGACTAGCAAATTAGGTGAAGCAATGAAGCAGAGAGAAGAGGACGACAAAATTGCAGCAGCTAGAAGGGCAATAGTTTAAGCGAAAAAGGAACTTGTTCGCATGAACAGGGATCTCCTCGCACGAACACGTTCCGGAGGCTGGAGCAGTTTTTTAGTTTCCTTATTCGTTATGAAAGGTTTCTGGATTGATTTGGGAGAAAGTCAGGATCTCTAGACCTATATAAGAGTCTAAGACCGTGGCACTTGTGTGGTGTAATCAGGTTGTCATTCTGGATTTCTCTCAATAAAATATCAGGTTATGGCTGTGGAGGTACCTTAGTGAGTCCGTTACTGAACCACGTTAAATTGTGTGTCTCATTCTTGATTATTTATTCATCCTTCTTGCTTGATACTTCGGTTATAACAATATACATTCTGTAAGATTCAGTTTATAAATATACCTATATCTATTCAATGTATATATACCTATATCTATTAGTTTATATATAAATAAACCATGTTACATATCATTTCTCTTATTCTATGCATCTCATGATTTAGCAGCTAATTCTTGAGCCTTCTAATACAATTTGATTCTAAAAAAAAATCAATTTTTTAGTTCATATATCTGAAATTATATTAATCCTTTCAATTAATTGTATTTACTTTCTATATGGAGAATTCACTCATAATGAAGTAGGGTGGATTTTGAAATGTTAGCATAATGGTGATAATTAAATCTTGCCCTTAAAAATCTTAGCACATGTTCGAAAAAATGCATTCAGCATAAAAAAAATTATCACGCCTTTATTATTTTCAAATTTTCAAGATTCGTATACGTTGTGTACTGGCTGCCATAAAGAACAAAACATGTGTCTATCATTGTATTATGGTCTACAAATCAAACATTTGAAAATAGCATTTTTATTGATTGAACAATGAATCATCGCATTATTCCAATCTTTTCAATAAATAATACTATATTGATTGACGATCATAGTTCATGAAGTTGACAACATAAATAACGAAAATAAAACTGTGATAGGAAATTGGAAGATGTATGCCGTCATGACAATGATAAGGGGGAATGAAGCATTAAATTTATAAGTAATAAGAGCTCAAATATAAATTTACTTATATAAGTAAATTAGACACATGTCATAAAAAATTAATCAATTTGACAATTGTTCTATAATTGTCAGATTTTAGGGACAGATTTCCTCAAAAAGAACTATTAGAGAAAATATTAATGTTTGATTGTTTGAAAAATCCACATTCTTACTATTGCAGATATGACGTATAAATGTCGTATTTTATTCTAATGTTTGATTTTGGCTAAAAATGAGAAAGGCTTTTCTCTGTCATAAGGAACAAAAATATCTCATTTAAAACAGAAATAATGTAAATAGTTCTTCACGGATATATCCCAAGATAGTCTATGTGTCATTTTATAGGGATGGACTATGATACCACATTCAGCCTTCTATCTGGATAATTAGGGTTACCATGACTATCACATATGTGGTTAAAAATGTTACGACCTCCGCCCCATTGATGAAAAATATGACGGTCGTCACCCATGTTTTGAAAACTAAGTCCGTCCCGTAAAATAAGTTTCATTTCTACTAGATCTACCACGACCACAACCTCTTTGGTGAAAGCTACCCTTTTGAAGATAATGATTGGGAGAGAACACAAAACCAATAGACACGGTGACAAAAGAAGCGAAGAATTTAACTCAGGTGTTTGGGACTCCAACATACGTTGTTCACCTTTTAATAAAATTTGCAATCCTTCTAGACAAATAGGCTCTGATTTTGTGCGAAGAGAAGATGAAATGAGTTATATTCAATTGGTAATCCATTTAGGGTATGGAGGAGCATATCCTCATCATCAATCAAAACCAATGAAGCATCCAATTTACCACGGATTGATTTCAACTTGTGCATGTAAGCGTCTACTAAGTCAGATCGTTTCTTGATAGATTGCAAATGAGCTTTCAGTTCGAGAATATTAGATCTAGTAAGAGATGCATACGGTCATTCCAGAGCTAACCACGCCGAATGAGAATTGGTCTGACCTGTGACAAGTGTGAGCGCCTCCGGTGAGAGGGTAGCGTTGAGAACAACGAGATGAGTCTGATAATGAGTACACAAGGTAGAAAACATCGGATTCACAAAGGTAGTGGGGGAGCTGGATCTGGAATGAACTCTGGCAGAGCGACAATGGATCCATCGAGATGACCGAAAGTAACCGCGTTTTGAAGATCACAGTGATTTGATGCTTCCACAAGATGTAGTTCGTATTTTCGAGTTCTAATGGTAGAAGAGTGTGTATTTCAAAAGAAGAACGAGAGAACTGGGGGTGAAAGAGGTGGCCATGGGATTGAAGAAATATGTGAGAGTATCTACCGAGAAAATCGAGGCTCTGATACCTTGAAAACCTAATTGAAGTCAATGAAGAGGAAAATATAGAGAGACGGTGAGAAAGAGCCAGAAGAGGCGATTCATCGAGTAGAAGATTATATTCAATGTATGAATGTATCGAAACCCTAATCGGTGATACAATAGAATATATAAGGAGGGTTAACTAGGGTAAACAATTAACTAGAGGTAGACAGCTGTATGATACAACTATCTTACACAAGTATGGAGATGTTATACATACGTTGGACATAAAAGAGATAATCCTTGCAGTTTCGATCTATTACAATTGAGTCCCTAAACTTGTGAAATATTTGTCTTAAGGACTGATGCTTTGTCTTTTTTTGCAGATTGGTCCTTCTTCTCTGAATAGCTCCATAGGGGTCATAAAGATTACTCATTTTTGGGCAAGCAACAGATTGATATTTCCATGTGAGGGGTTGACCATAGTATTCACACACTTGTAAATCTCAGTAAAACTACATGCACTGAGAAAGTGGAGTAATGCATCTAAGAGGTACTACATTACTTAATCTTAAGAGTAACTGAACACTAGAAGAGTACATTCTTCACTAGTGAATATGGCGTCTTCTTGATTTCTCGAGAACATGAACTCCCCAAGGAGAAGACAACTAGATATTCGCTTCCTCCTAGAATATCTATACTCCATACTTATGGGTTAGCGGCACGATGTGACATGTGCTAAGGATCAAATTGTGGCAAGATCTTCGCGATAGACCTTGAAAGATTATAGTCTTTAGATCATCTTCATCAAATACAGAAAATGAGTAATATGTGGTTATTATTTTGAGCTGGAATTTGCAATTACTTTTTCAACCACCTCATTTTCCGGCTCGTACAAGACCGAGAGGGCGGTGCTAAAAGTAACGGTGGAAATCAAAAGCACAACATCCCGACATATATATTACATACTATTAAACATTACACTATGTTCTTAAATCTTACATAGGTCCTGACTAAAACATCATGCTTAATTAAACACACTGGAGTAGTAGTCGTAACAGTATCCTTCCTAGTGAGTCCCATAACCTGCTACACCATAATCCTCGGATTTTAGACCTGTGGTGGGATGGAAAACAAGGATCGCACTTTTCAAAGTCAGCAATGAAATACTGAGCAAGTAAACACCCAAGCTCGTAAACAGGTGAAGAAGAATGATTTCTTTTCAAAATAAATATAAAGAGGAACAAATCATAAAAGTGAAACTTGATGAGTAAATTAGGAACTCCAGTAAAATTCTTATCTTCTCAATTTTCACCTTGAACCTAAAACGGGGAGTATTATTCCCAATCTATTTATTATTTCCTTTCACATATATTCTTTTCTCTTAGAAAACTATATTATTAAGTCGTTGATACAGGAGAATATTTATCCTCTCTTTTAGCTACAATGACCTTAAGTGCCGGCACCCACTTCTTGCGGCCAGAGAGGTGAGTACATGGAGCGACACGGCAGGTTGCGACCGGATAAACTAAACAGGCCGAGTGACCGTAGTCAACATCGAAATAATAATCATAGGCCGAGTGACAGAAATCAACACGAAAATAATAAGCACAGGTCGAGTGAACAAAGCCAACACAACAATAATAAGCTTCTCCCGCACAACTATTTCAATTTTACGTTATTATGCATTATCATTTTCGTGAGACACTAACAAAACAACTTCTTTAAACTGTACAAAAACTAAAATAAAAAATGTACATCACAAACACGTTTTGAGCAAGTATTAAAAATCACAATTACGACACGGAATGAGCTAAGAACACAACGCTTGGCATGTTTACTTACCTTCATCCAACAGCAACAGAATTTCCTAGCCGCAGACCTTACCTACGTAACTGTCACCTACAAGTTGGAGCTTCTAATTCATCACAAATCCAAATATAATGCTATCAGTCATAAGAATCCTACTTAATATATTTAGACTAGACCGAAACACACTTGTTAAGTTCCTAACGTAACTCTCTTTAGTTACACCTCCTTAATAACAAACTTACATAAAACAAAACGTCTACTTTAAACAACTATTAAATTTTCTGTTTCAAAAAGTGGTTAGTTAATTAGATAAGTTCTTTTATAGTGAAAAAAAGGCTAGTTTATATTCATAAAATGAACTATTACGATTATAACGATGAAACGATATTTAAGAATATTAAATTTAAAGAAAATTTCTTCGAAATACAATGCAAAAAAGTTTATATATTATCAAATGTCTTTTTTACAAATATTGAGCAAACCAAAGTGAAAGCTAAATGATTAAGCAATGTTTATTTAGGGTTTTAGTAAAAACATCGTTTTAATTTTTAACGAACGATTCGTATACTATTACAATATGTGGATCACATGTATACGAAGAGAACACCAACTTGTATTTTCTGAAACTATTTTTATTCCAAAATATTTATTTTATTTTTATGTAAAGTGTAACGTTTAAGTAAATGACACATAGAACCCCTATGTTATATTAAAACCCAGCTTGTACCCCTACCCGCTCACAAGTCAGAATAATAAAAATACACTAATTACCCAACAAGTTCTTAAAAATAGAGAAATTCAAAGACACTTTAGCCGCCATAACATGAACTTTAAATTAATCAATCTAAACATGGATTCAAGCATGCAAGACACGATTTTGATTATTGTAATAAAATCAAGACGAGATTTAGAGCATACCTAAATCAAGAATCGCGAGAAATAGTCAAGATTTGGCCAGAGGTGCTTTTCGTCGCCGGTGATAGAGGGTCTCATAGCTCTGGTTCTCTCTGGAATAAATCACTGTGGACCTTGTGGAGGTTTTAGGATTGATTACCGGTGGTGGGTGGTGCTGAACTCGCTCCGGTGGAGCTCCTTGCCGGCAACATTGGTGAACGGCAGTGGTGGAGCATCGATAGCTTACTACTGCTGCCCCTTTCTCCTTTCTGACTCCGAACATACAGAGAGAGAGAGAGAGAGAGAGAGAGAGAGAGAGAGAGAGAGAGAGAGAGAGAGAGAGAGAGCTATTGAGGGAGATGGGTGGTGAAGCTTCGCCGAAGGTGTTGGTGGTTTTTTTTTTTTTTTTTTGTTTTTTTTTTCTTTTATTTTATTTTATGAGAGGTGTTGGTGGTATTTATGAGGGAGGGGTGAAACTGATGATAATAATGGTGATGAGTTGTTTATATTTGGTAGCTTTATCCGAAAAGTGAGCGGTGATGGAGATAGTGGTGGCAGTGGGCGGTGGTGAAAAATCTTCCGAGGAAGAAGAAGAACAAATGAAGATGTAGAGGAATTATAATGTGTTGACGAGGCACTATTAACTAGAGTGATTGAGTGTGGCGAACACATGATAAGTCGCGGTGGTTGTACATGCGTTTTTAATTAAATAAAACGACACATACTCTAATAATAACTTATAAGCATAATTTTCTGATATTCACACACGACTTCCTTTAATATAAAAACAAAGTAATTCACCCAAACATAATTTCACGATTAAATTTGCATAACGCTTCCTGAATTACTGATTAACCCCTAGTAATTAGACGGGGTATTACAACTTTTTCGTACAACTTTCTCAATATTTCATCTCAAATTGATATTGCAACTTCTGAAATTTTTTTTATCATGAAGGTGAGAGGAATATGCTGGGTCCGCGAAAAATTCCAAGATGCACAGAGAGTAGTTCAACAACATATTCAGGAAACAAATCTCATGAACATTCACTTGCACAGAAGCTCGAGGAGAGCGTTGGTGCAGAAGTTCCTCGCATGCATTTACAGTATTCAGTCTATTACAGGAGCATGTATTGGTCGCGAGAAGAATTTATTGTACAGGAGCAGTCTCGCATAGGCTACCTATAACTGTTAGTAGTTAGTATTTTCATGCTATGTGGGAATGAATTGTCTTTATATCTCGTTCATATTGACTAAAATGCATCTTCCTTGGCATGCCATCATGACCTACTAACCTTTTATCGGGTTTGGTAGAAATATCATGTTGATCAAGCTTAATGAAAGAAATTTTATGTAGATATGGATTTAGGTAAGTAATTTTATATATCAATAAATGTCATAGAGCTACGGAACCCGTCAACTCACACCACTTTTAAGAACGACACTTTTGAATGAGGATAAAACGGCATTGTTTGAAAATGTTGGTTGGATATGGGGAAGAAGAGGGAATGCAGAAGTTTACAGCTATGCATTCACTGTTGGGATCACATTATTGCTCTCAACATATCCAGATAGTAATCTAGACTTTCATGAAGATGCTTAGCAGTTACACACATAAAGAATCGTCACTAAAAGTTAGCGATTGTAGATGAGAAGATTCTTGATGCCTTCTTCCTGATACTGATTGGAAATTGTTCCTAGTATTTTTGCAGAACTTTTATCAGAATGTATTGTTTCTTTTGAACCATAACATCCCGTCTCAAATCACACTGTCTCATTAACCCTTAAAATTTGAATGAATAAGTAACTGTCTATTAGCTGATAGTTGTCTTGCATAGCCAGTTACATGTAGGATGTTAGATTGTATTGTGAGTTAGTGTCGTGGTTTTTGTTATGTTTTTACTTATATTCTCGTATTGTGTTGAGTACTTTATATATTTTTTGCACTTTTAAATAATTGAGTATACACACCAAAGAGTTGAGTTGTGTAGTGTCAAATGTTTTCGTGTCTAGCCTTGCATATAGAGTTAGGAGTTTATGAAAAATAAAAAAATGAGAAAATTAAAATTCATAAAAAAATAAAAATTGAAAATCTTGAGAAAAGGGCAATTGAAAGAAGCTTAGACCTGGTTGATTTAGTGAGATGTGAAAACTTTAGGCATTGGGCGTGAATTTTGACCAAGAGTCACATTTTTATTTCCCCCTAGTAAGTATAGCGAGAATCTCATTACGTGAATGCCTGTCTATTTTTAAACTAAAATGAAATATTAAAAGCTAAAGTGTGTGATGTTTTTCTCCTAAAAGATTTGAGCTTGGTGTGAGTTAAAAGAAGCCGAACGTTCATATTGTTCGTCTTAGCTAGTTTCCAGCCCGCCTTGTAGTGGCACACATAACAGCTGTGCGAGGATGTGTATTAGAGCACTCACTGCTTGTTAGATCTCACCTTGTAGGACGACTAGCAAACCCACTTTGAACCTTGGATTATTTTCTAACCGTTGGACCTAGGGTGACAATTCTTGGCTTTCATCATAGATCGTTTTGAATCACCACTTTAGTGCGTCACGAGGGAGTCGTAGTTGAGGGGGTTCGATGAGGGAGAGCTTATTTGCATATGTTTGTGAGTTCTACATGATCACATGTGCTTCATGTGATATTTTCGAGGGGGTGCGAGGGTGAGTGAGTAGGCTTGCGTACTACCGTGTGGCGGTGACCATGTCATTACACCATGGACACAGTTGTGGAGAGCCTGAGTGCATGACATCTAATCCGCACAAAATGGTTTGGTTGTACCTAATTGGTGAAACGTGCTAGCTACCGGATTTCTATCATCTTGGTGTAGGAGGTTCGGTTGAATTAGGCAAGTGACATATCTTATTTGGCTACTTGAGAGAGGGACGTGACTACATTCTAGTGTGGGGGTGTCGACATTTGATACGTACATCGAGATTACGCTTTTAAGGACTTCATCCCCACACGTGTGTTTTGAATGGTTTGCAGCTTTTGTTTGTGGCATCGTGCGCTTCATGGAGTTAGGGGGAGATAAATTATTATTGTGATACTTATTCATTATTTTGTTTATTTCCTTCCCCTAATACTGCTTCATTCTTAGAGGAGGACCACTCATACATTTTTATTTGTGTTATCGTTGTTTTATTGAGAGAGAAAAAAAGAAGAAAAAAAATAAGAAAGAAGAAAAGAGAGAGAAAAAAAAGGAGAGGAATAAAGAAATACAGTTGTGCTTATTATAAACCGGGCGGTGGATTTTTTTTGTTCCCTTTGAAGATTGATTCAATTTCGCATATTATTTGCTTTGATGGCCACGGGATTGACATGGTATTGGTGTTTGAGGGAATTGAGGGCTGGAGTCGGTGAGATTTAGGTTTTGGATTCCTATCATCAAGGTGAGGGTGTGTGAGATATGGGGTTTGGTGAGCTTATGTGACGCTTTAAGATTTTTCGCTTCATACAAGTTATGTCCTTTTTTTCCTTAAGCCCTATCATTTTTGACCATTAGCAGAATAGGAGCTCGCACTGGGAATGTGGCTTAGCCTTGGTTGGCCTCTTATTTTTATTAGCACACATGAAGAGGTAGGCTTTTCTTGATAGTAAAGTTAATCTTTCTATACTAACTATGGGGAATTACTTGTTGTCGAGTTTAGTGCGCTTCACACCTCTTGCCTAACTTTTTCATCACTCCAGGAGCACTGTTCTATTGTGGGGATTTAAATTGCATGATCTCACAAAAAGAATGTAATTTGTGTTTTATGTTTTAAGATCGAGGTTAGATTTGCATTTGCATCATATTGTTGCATTAGTAGTGTCTTGCGTCATGTTGAGTCGTTTAAGTCTTGTTGGCTAGTAGACAGTTAGATGCAGTAGATGAGACTTTGCTCGGGACGCACAAATGGAAAGTGTGGGGGTATTTGATAACTCCGTAGTAGGAGTTATAATCTATACTGATTCACTGCTAATTTGTGTCCGTTTCGGTGCAAAGTGATGCGTTTGAAGCCAAAATATGAGAAAAGGAGCATAAACGAGTTTTAGAGCTTAAATGTGAAGTCCGGGCATTTCTTGCATTATTTTACGAGTAATTTTATGTACTTTATCACATTTGATCTTCACGGGTGTGTTCGTGTTGTGATTTGCAGGAATAAGACACGCCAGGAGCATTTGGATAGAAGAAACGAGCTTCGGAAGTCAAGAAGAATGAAGAGAAGAGAAATTAGAGGAGCAAAAGTGACCAACCTTTAATATTTTTGATGATATCTTGAGTTGTACAAGACCTGATATAGTGAGACCGGTTCCAGATGAAAGTATACTCAAATATCTTTCCAACGGTAGGAGACGGAGCTCAATCAAAAGCCGGGCGAAAACGTTAAGGTCCGGCGAAGACGACCCAAAAATGAAGAAAAGCTGGAAAAGTTCGTTGGACCAGTGTGCACTCTTCGGGCTGTATCTGGAGTTACATATAAAATTTTGGAGTAAGGTCTACATCATTGGAAATTAGACATTCAGAGCTTTACAACGATATAAGATGGGCCCAAACTGAAGTCCGGATGATAGAGAAAAGGCACGCACAAGATCAGCTTAATAATTCTGTCCGAGAATTGCAAACTGGATGGGCTGAATTGCAAATTCGGAAAAAATACATTAAAAATCGTGCACAGGCCTTAAAAAACGTGTTCTTGGACCTAGAAGGCAGAGTAGGCTGCTGGAGAAAGTGAGGAGACACCTCCCAAGTCATTAGAGTGCTCGGATTCGCCGCCGGATCAAGGATTCATCGTTTGATCTCTCTAAAGCTCTCTTTATGTCTATTGTTTTGTATGAATAGTTTGAAATTCTTCGTTGTATTCAAAATCGTAAGTTCACAGGTTTCACAGGCTTGAAATACAGAGCTATTTCAAGGCATTGAACCAGTTTCAAATCCTTCAATCACAGGTTTCACAGGAGCTATTTCAAGCCCTTGAAACTGTAAGACCTGTATGCATTTTCTAAGGGGGAGTTTTTCTGAGTTCTTCTGATCTTATTCTTACTCTCTCACCCCTGTATTTGATCTGTTATTACTTTATGATGAAATACAAAATCTTTTGATTCACTTAGACTTCATCTATTTAACCTGTTTGACTTAGTTTTGCAGGGAAAATTTCATTTCCTATTTTGCAGGATTGATTTCCTAATCTTGACTTTGCAGGAAAGCAAACATTGAGAGAATGTAATTCTGTGATCAATCAGACACCCTTGAAAGCTTCTCAATCTATTTAAAGACAAGATTAGAACAATATCTTTGAAGATTATGATCAACTATCCGTTGGAGAAGGCTATTAAAAATTCAAAGCTGTAACCTACAAAACAAGAAGTTTGTTGCTGAAAATCAGGGAAGATTGCAGAGTATCTGAGCTGTATAAATAGAGATCATTTTGAAGCAACAACAACAACACTCAATGGGCAAAAAACTGAGACACATTTTAGGATTGACAAGCATAAAAAAAGCACGTCATTCTCACAATCCATCTCACAGAAGATCACTGCATTCTTCACTGCAGTTCCACTTCCATTGTTCTTCTATTCTGAGCTTAATTTGTATATCCTTTTTATACTACTTATAGCTCTCATTCTCAAGGATTGTTCAAAGTGAACAATAGAAAATTCTTAGTTAATCAATGAGCTAGAGTAGGTACTAGATAGGTTAGTGAGAACCACAAGCTGTAACAGAGTAAGGCGTATCACTGTGCTTGAGATATAGGGCTTAACTTTTGTTTAATAACTATTGTGTTGAAAATCCTGCAGGGAGAAGATCCCTGAGGTAGAGACGTAGGTCCAAGTGGACTGAACTCTATAAATCCTGTGTCCCTTGCATTTATCATTTCATTCTTTTACTTGTTTTACACATCATTCAAACTAGTTTGCTTTCAAGGGTTTGAAACTCTTTTCAAAGCCTAGAAAAAGACTTGTCTGTTTTTCATTCAAACTGTATTTCTCTCCAAAGGCATGAAACTGTTTTCAAGGCCTTGAACTTCACTCTCTTCACAGAAACTCTCAAATTTTCAAGTTTTACAAAAAAAATGGCATACTCTATTCAACCCCCCCCCTTCTAGAATATTTGTGCTGCATTTCTACCTGCTTACTCCCCTTTCAATTGGTATCGGAGCTTGTATCATTGTATAGATTTAACCATCTGGTGATCATGAGTACTGCAGGGGATGGTGGTTTCTCACAAGGAAGAGATTCTCACAGACCTCCTCTATTGTGTGGAGATAATTTTGCTCACTGGAAAACCTTGACGAAAATGTTTATCATTGACCAAGACATAGAGCTATGGACCATTATTCAGAATGGACCTCACACTTTCTACACAGATAAAGAAGGGGTTAAAACTCCCAAATCTGAAGACTCTCTCTCTTCATCTGAATTAGAACATTCTAAGAATTAAAAGCTATTAACATCTTGTATTGTGCTTTGAGTACAGATGAATTCAACAGGATTTCAGAATGTAAGACTACCAAGGAGATCTGGGATAAGCTTGTGGTGACATTTGAAGGAACCAGTCAAGTTAAGCAAACTGAGATCAACATCTATCTAAGACAATATAAGTTATTCAAGATTAATGCAGATGAGTCAATCAAATACATGTTCAAAAGGTTCACAGACATTGTCAATAACCTTGATTAACTGGGAAAGCATATTTCCAATGAAGAAAAGGTGAGGAAGATTCCGAGAATTCTTCCAAAGGAAAAATGGGAACCAAAGACTACTGCTATTGAGGAAGCTCAAGATCTCTTTTCACTCCAACTTGATGACCTACAAGGGAAGCTTCTGACACATGAAATATCCATGAACGAAGTAGATGGAGAGCTACCATAAGGTGTCAAGAACTAAGCACTCAAGGCCAAAGAGAATGAGAAAATTCAAAGCCTTGAAACTAAGGATAATGATGAATATCCATTTGCTTTGATTTCCAAAGCCTTGACCAAAATCCTTAAGATGAAGAAAAGCTTTGGAAACAAAGACTTCAACAGAGAAAAACACATATCATCCAGTAGCAAGGACTACATAGGTAAGTCTTCTTCACAAAATAGTAAATTAAAATTCATGAATTTCTTTGAGTGTGGTGATGAAGGACACTTGATTAGAGATTGTCCACACAAGAAAAGCAAGAACTTCCAGAAGAAAGATCATGACAGAAGAAAGAAAGCTATGATAGCCTCATGGAGTGATTCAGATACCTTAAGTGACTCTGAATCTGAAGAGGAACATGCCAACCTATGCTTCATGGCGAAGCATGAGGAATGTTCTGAAAAGAACATTGAGGTAATGGTAAACTGTTTGATTTCAAAACCAAAATAATCCATCTCAGATTATCTCAGAACAATGCTTTTAAATGAAGTTGACTATGTGAAAGATATTAGAGATTTGAAAAAAAGGTTCATGAGCAAGCAAAAGAGTTACATCTTGTTTGTCTGAATTAGAATCTTGAAATCTCTCAGAAGAAAACTGACAGTGATTTCAAGGCCTTGAAAACCAGTTTCAAAGCCTTGAAAACACAAGTCAAGGAATAGTCACTGAGAATTCTCTACTGAGTAATAGCCTTTTTAATCTAAGACATCAAGTTGTGAATTGGATAAACAAAAGACTACTCTTACGGAGAAACTTCAAGCATCTGAATTAGTCAAAGCCAAGCTTGCAGGCTCAGAACACATGTTGAACTTGATTCTTGCAGAGAGTTAAAATCTGTTCACAAAAATGGTATTGGATACAATCCAAATTTTCCAAGAAAGAACAATACCAGATTTGTGAAAGGTGGAAACAAAACTTCATCTAAGTGTCATTTCTGCAATAAAATTGGTCATGTTAAAATGACTTGTCCTTTCAGAAGAAGAGACCCTCACATAATGAGGAACACATTTACATTTCAACTCAAAGGACAAGTCAAATAGATTTGGGTTCCTAATGGGGTCAGACCACCAACATGGTTGATCCTGAATATGACGAAATTCCACACTTGGTCTAACAGCTGGGTAAGGCAGTTATTGGTGTTTGCAGGTTGTCACCAATGTCAAAGAACAAAAGTGGTTTATGGAAAGTGGTTGCTCAAGACACATGAGTGGACAGAGATCTCTATTCTCAGAATTGACAGAGCAATCAGAAGTTTCAATTACACTTGGTGACAAAGGCAAATGCAACATTCTTGTTATTGGTGAAGTTGAAGTGTGTGGTAAAGAATGAGAAATCAGGCAATTGCATTCTCAAAGCCTCTAGATCAACAATGTTTTACTTTTCAGACTAATAAAAGTTGGTAAAATTTGGAAGTGTCTCAAGGCCTTGAAAGAGGATTCAAAGCTTTGGCATAGAAAGCTTGGTCACATCAGCTTGCATACTTTGAACAAATTGATCTCCAACGATCTGGTAAGAGGATTACCTTCCATTAAGTTCAAAGATGATGAAGTATCTAAAGCGTGTGCTCAGGGTAAGCAGACCAGTAGCTCATTGAAGCCAAAGAAGTTTGTAAGTTCTACTAGACCTATTGAATTACTTCACATGGATCTATGTGGTCCTATGACGAATCCAACTCCAAAAGGTAAGAAGTATAAGATAGTTATTGTAGATGACTATTCTAGATTTACTTGGGTTATATTTTTGAAAGAAAAATCTGAATCCCTCTCTTAATTTTCAAAGCTTTGCAGAGAACTTCAAACCTTGAAAAACCTACCTGTTGCTTCAATTAAAAGTGACCATGATAGAGAGTTTGATCAATTAGAACTTGACTTATTCTGTGTTAAGCATGTTATTTCTCACAATTTCTCTGCTCCTAGAACTGCTCAAAGTAAGATACATATATAAATAATGAATATGTATAAATTAAAATTTTTATTTGGCATACACATTTTCTCAATTTTATATTTACATTAAAGACAATTTAACACCCACCTGTATACCCAGTATCCTTATTCTTGCTTGTACCACCGCCAAGGTGGTATAAGCTTTCAGGCGAAAAATGAGGAGTGTTGATAAAGTAGGATAAATTGTACATGTCTCTTAAACTTTACACCCAAACTCAGTACATGAGACCACATGTCTAACATATTCTTATACCCCCTTCTTAGCTCCTGGCTCAAACACAAGATAATAAGGCTATTGAATGAAGGAAGGAGACGAAGAAAAGCAGCACAGAGAGGTTCTAGCATTGCCAAGTGCAAGAAAATGGATGCTTACTTCTCTGATAGTGAAAATGACATTCCTTACTTCTCTGATGTTGAAGCCTTGGTAAATAATACTTTTGGTTTATCGTTAAGTTATTAGTTCACATACTGGTTTTCGGTTTGTGCATTCATATACTGAAGACGGATTGGGATCTGCAAGATCAAGATTTGAATTACTCGGATTTGTAATTTCTCTTTTACTTCAGTGCTGAATACTGTCCACATATTTATGATTCTCCTATTAATTGCATGACATTCCTAAAATTTATCAAACCTTTCAATTACACCTTCCTTTTCAAATGGCTCATATCATATATGTTGGAATAACTCAAAGTGACTAGCAAATCAGCCAAACCAACTAAGAAAAGAGAATTGGAAGACAAAAAATTAGCAGCTGGAAGGACATGAGTTCGTGCGAACAAGGAACCTATTTGCACAAACCGGGGGCTGGGCGATATGTTTTCTTTTCTTTTCTTTTCCAGTTTAGAAGATTTCCCGGTTGCTTTACGAGCAAGTTAGGGTCTCTAGGTCTTTATAACAGTCTAGGACCATTGCTAAATATGTGTGGTTTATATATTCATAGTTGTAAGCTATCTATATTCTCACTTCTTTCCCAAATCTAATCTAGAAATGCGACTATACCAGTGTTACCATTCACTCGTATCCCTGCGAATTGCGAATTAGATCACACGTTCCGCAGCGTGGTACACCGGCGATACATATCACTTAATTTGGCGATCCCAATTTTTTCACTATTTTCACCTAATGCATCTATGTAGAAGGGGGAATTACATTTAGATTTTCTAAGTTAAAGCATTTTTGGAGTATTGACTTTTAAATGTTGCATAGATTGAGCAATTTTACACTTTATGAGTTGCGATAAATGGTACAACTCCTATAAAAGTATCCAAAGAAGCCTACCCTTGGCGTACCGAATTTCATAGGCATGGTGTTCTGCGAACTCGTTGCTAAGGACTATACCTTCTGGCTACTATGTTCTAACTCAAATCTAACCTAACAATGCGACTATAACTTCAAAATTGTCGTCCTACAATTAAGAGTGGTGCATCTACAATTAAGAGTGGTGCATGTACGGATGAGTGGGAGTTAACAGATTGGCACTATAACATATACTGCTATACCAAATTCTACTTAGCTAATTCAGTATTTACATAGAGACAGGTAAAAGTAATCGCACGTGATGAAACATTGTCAACTTGGTAGTTCTACCCAACCCCCTAATAACCCTAAAAGGTTGTTACGTCAAGATGGCATGCCAAGAAAGATGTATTTTAATCAAGACGAACGAGATATAAACATATTGCATTTCCAATATTCATGAAAAGCTAAGTTACAGTCATAGGTAGTCTATGTGAGATAGATCCTGTACATAAATGCTGCTCACAACCAAAACATGCTCCTGTAATAAGAGAAGTGCATAGAATTGACTGATCATTTACCAGCAACTAACTGGGCATGCTTCCCAGGAACTTGTCCACCACGATTCTCGTCTGGCTTCTCTGCAGGTAAATGTTCATGAGCACCAACTTCTCTTTTCTCGACACTGTTGTCCAAGTACTCTCTGATCAGCTTGGGATTTGTTTCAAAGACCAAGCATATTCCTCTCACCTGCATGAATATATTTCAGTAAGTTGCTATATCAAGCAAAGATGAAACAATGCGAAAGTTATAAGCAAGAGTAATGACAAAGCCCAGCTTATGGATCAGCTGAAGCCTATTTTCTATATTTGAAAATATCTAAACTTTTAAAGAATATGGTCTTTCAAGGTATATTAAGTGCAACAGGCAATGTTCAATTTTACGTAAGGAGAAATCTGACATAGTGCGACATACTCCCAAAGTACCTGTATAAGACAATCCGCACTGAGCCATAGTGATTTTCCAGTTACAACTGGATTTTCATTTACGAAGATCAGAGCCTTCCCGAGATTTGTCAAAAAGAAGTTTCCGTCTTGTTTCATCTTGATGACCGCCTGAGCAGATAGCATCAAATTGTTAAGATAAAACTAAGAGCATAGCTGAATGTTAATTTCCACAATATCTCACTGCAAACTAACTTCAGTTGCTAACTTTCTAGACAGTATCTAGCTAACTATCTGTACCATGAAAAGTCTGATATTGTTACCAAACAGATCACCAAGCTAACCTCCCAGTTTACAGCATGATTGTATGTGAGGTGCGAACATATATCTCTTGCCATAATTTAAGCTGTCATGCATTTACATTCTCTTACACACTCAGCCTAGCGGAGAAAGCTTGCCAACCCCAGAGGGTTTTATAGTTTAAAGTTTATAACCTAAACAAGTTAACAACTAGCGATAGAACCCTAAACAAGAAAACAACTAGCTAGATTAGTAAAAAAGAAATTTGAATATTTCCCGAGCAAGTAATACAGTCATAGTTATGCTTATGTAAATACTAAACATGTGAACATATCATGGAAATAAATGTAAAAGTAAATAAAAATAAAGGCTTTTCAAAGCATGAAAGGTCATTTTCAGTTGTTGAACAATATTTCCAGATATGACCACATCACTAACTCATAAAACTTAATAGAGGGTAACAAACCTGCTCTCTGGATATTTTGTTTGCAGGCCCTTCTTTCCCCAAATTAACATCTACATCTGTTTCCTCAGTTGATCTTCCAAGAATGACCTACAAGCTCAAAGAGTCAGCAAGAAAAAAATAAAGAAAAAAGAAAAGGATGAAGAACTTCCAGAAATATTCTCCTTACAGTCCCATAGAAGCTAATCTTAACATAAGAACTTAGATGCCCTGTTTTATTTAATTGGTAAATGCTATTTACAATGAAAGCTCATAATAAAAGAAAAAAATAAAAGAAACCTTGATATGACTTGAAGTCTTGAAATATGTGGTTTATATTTCTACATATGTGGTTTCAACTAAACCTCCGAGATAAGAAAAATGCAGATAGATGATATACCAATCAATTACTGACTGAGGATAGAGGGTCACCAATTGAGTAGGACAAGAGAACAAACAATGCAATAGGCATGAAACAAATTAATATTCGCCAAGATGAAAATTCAATTGCGCGTTAAAATTTGCAAGAAACTATTTTGCGAAAAGCAAATCCACACAGGGACACTACAAGGCCAACAATGTTGTTAAAGAGAAATAATTTTCAGAGAGTACCTCGGTCTTCGTGATGAAATGCTTGAGATGACGTCCATATAAAACAGCAAGTGCGCCATTACGCGACATGGTTCTCCGCACGGAAGACTGAGCGCATTGTTGCAGCTTTATAATTTTCCTCTTGGAGCTGTCATTTTGATACTTTGATACTGGAAACCAGAGACAACATTAAGTAACTTAGAAGATACTGTATATACAATGTGCATGTTCCACTACTCATGCTTAACAAGAGAACATATGAAACCACAATACAAATTGATAATGAAATCTAGAAGACGATATCGAGACTCCAGCTTGTTTTTGTCCTCCTTTCCTCAATTATCTTTCAAACCATAAATGTGGTCAGGAGATGATGGCCATCACCAAATTACTCTTTGTATTAACATCTCAGTTAAGCTCCTTCATTAGCAACATCCAAGAACAATATTTCCCCAGACCTCGCCTGACCCTCACCTGATTGGGTTCACTACTTTGAACAATTAACATATCAGAGTAAAAGGGGTATATGAGCTCAAGCCTCTCTGATTAATAAAAGTATACTTTGGGAGGAACTTGAACGGCTCGTGCAACTATCCACTAGACATTTTCATGATAAGCATAAATTTGTGTCCAGTATTCAGAAATTAAGTAAAAGAGAAATTACCAATGCGGCTGTAATGTAAATCCTGATCCTGAAAATCCAAGTCATTCTCCAGTATCTGCATGCACAATCCGAAAATCAGATAAGTAAACTAATAACTTAATCAACCAAAAATACGACACAAAAATTTTACTTACCATGGCTTCAACATCAGAGAAGTATGGAATGTCATCTTCACTATCGGAGAAGTAGGGATCCGACTTCTTGCGCTTGGCAATGCTAGAAGCTTGCTGTGCCGCTTTTCTTCGTCTCCTGCCTTCAATAGCCTTCTTCGCTCGTCTTCGAGACAGGAGCTAAGAAGAAGGGTATAAATATAATGTTGGACATATGAACTCAGGTACTGAGTTTGGGGATTAAAGTATAAGAAAAATGTACAATTTATCCTACTTTATCCCACTCTTCATTTTTTGCCTAAAAGCTTTTACCACCTTTGAGGTGGTACAAGCAAGGGGATAAACAATTGGTATACGCAGGGAGTGTGTGTGTGTGTGTGTGGGGGGGGGGGGGGGGGTGGGATGAAAATGTCTATCCAAAAAAACAATTATACATATTATTTATTTAAATATGTACCATATTCTACCTCATATAGTACCAAACACCGAAAAAAAATCATATCCTGCCTTAACCCAATCTAACCAAATCATATCCTCCCTCGTATCCCAGTAAATGCCTTATGCCCCTTTGTCTTATAAGTTACCAAAGAATTGACATTCATATTAATAAGCCAAACGAGAACATTACATGTTTTTTAGATGTAACATATTAATAAGCAGAATGAATTACCATGAATACGTCATCATTGCATGGTATCTCTGTCTCTTCAGTGTTCAACGTGCAGACAAGGCCAACATCAATCTCCATCAGCATGTTGATTACTTCATCGGGTATTGCTTCAGGTTGGTCACCATTATCCCCACTATCCTGAACACCTATATCCCCTTCCTGAAGCATACCACTCTCACCGGCGTGAAGAAGCTCATCTTCTTTTTCCTTTCGCGTTCTGTAATATTGTGTGCGAATGTTCTTTGCTTCCGTCTTTCCAGGTGCATTAGTTTTTGGTGAGGTACCTTCAAGATTATGGATGTGTGCCGAAGCTTCAGTTGCAGCATTGGTATCATAGAGAATTGAGTGCCATCGCTCTTGAATTTCTGGAAGTGTGTACCTGCGAGAAAAATGCACTGCCCCTTTTGCAAGGGCCTCTAGAGATCCACCTATCTGCAGAAGTGAACAAAAAAACATGTAAGAGACTGGACAAAGTAGGCTTGGAATTTCTCTTTCATATCAAATTAGTGAATGATTACAGTCACGTGAAAGTATAAACATGATAAGCACTTCTTAATCAACATGCCTATACATTAATACTTACCGTACTAAATACGAAAAATAGTAACATTTTTGCTTGAGAAAGTAAGAAAATTAAAATTTCTCTTTAGAAGCTCCAACTTCACATGAAACAATGTACTAATCAATATATGTAGATACGTCCACCATTTGCAACTTTTTTCGTACTTATTTCTTTCTTAGATCTGAATTGCCTTCTATGATCACTTCTTAATCATCTTTTTTTTTTCTTTTTTTCTATCAATTTATATTCCATATACCAACCACCTCGCCCGATGAACACCAGGTTACTAACCCGACCAAGGGGTGGAAACATAATTGTGGGACATCGAGACATACGTCTACATTTCTAACTTTTTTAACGGATTCCTGAATTAGTTATATACAGTTGACCCAAGTTCAACGGTCGAATATAATTTCCCTCAAACCCCTTGCCGCCTACATCTAGTAATTTGACGGCGAAAAACAGCAAACTTTATCGCCAAAAACAGAAAATTTGGATGCGGATGGCGCGAAAAATCCTAGTCGCGCAATCGTCATACCTACTAACAAAACTCAAACAGAAATCCACCATTTAGTTTTAAGTAAGCAAGTCGAAATGTAGTAATTCAATGCTTAAGTTTGATGTACAATGATCCAAATGTAATTTTTTGAACACGATGATCACTAAACAGAACCAAATTTCGAAGAACAAAACTAGTCAAGCAGTTATAGTGCAGATGATCACTTCATGAATAAACAGAGTATACCTGGACAGAATTGATCAGAAGAAGGTCGTCATGGGGAGTCCATTGCGTGATGGTGGAAGCAGAAGCAACATTTTCTAGTGAATTCTCCATTCTGGAAACCCTAGGTTCTTAGCAGAGTATGCGATTATGCAGAGTTTTCTCAACTGATTCAGAGATTGGTTTGAATCGGAGAGATTGGGAGTTCCTTCGAACTCGTGTCGTTTTCCCAGTAAAAAAACAGATTTCAAAACTTCCTTCAAAGTGTTTGTGTAATTGGAAGGAAAAAGCTTTAAATTGCAGTTATGATCCCTGAACTTATCAACCCTTTCAATTGAATTATATTAATCCTTCATTAATTAACTGTATTTACTGTTTAAAAAAAAACCATATTACTTTCTTCTAAACTAGGGAATTTACTCATTTCAAAAAAAAAAAAAAAAAAAAAAAAAAACTAGGGAGTTTACTCAAAAAGGTCTTGCTCTTGAAAATCTTTAGTGTATGTTCACCAAAATGCATTAGGTGTCGAATGAAATATTACACAATTCATTATTTTTCAGTTTCAGCTTGCCACAGAGAGCAAGACATGTGTCCATCATTATTCTGTTGTCTAGATGGAAAACATTTGATAAATAACATATGATTTGATTGAATAATAAAACTTCGCATTCAAATCTTTTCAAAAGGTAATAATATGTGTATTAAGTGATTGTCATATATCATTAATTTGGCGGCATAAATAATAAAAGTAAGATTGTGATGATTTATTATTAATGTCTGCAAGATTCATGAACCATGACAGTCAATTAATACACATATTATTATTCAATTTAGTGAAAAGACGTGAATGCAAAGATTCATTGTTCGATCAATACAAATGTTATTTATCAAATGCTTACCATGTAGACTGTAATATAATAATAGACACATGTCTTATTCTTTATGGCACGCAGTCAACAACGTATATGAACCGTGAAAACTGAAAAATAATAAATGTGTGACACTTCATTCGACACCTAATGCATTTTGTTGAACATACACTAAGATTTTCAAGTGCAAGAATTACTTAGAAAAATATGCTAGCCTTTCAAAATCCACCCCTGCTTTTTTGAGTGAATTCCTCATAGTTTAGAAGAAAGTAAATACAGTTAACTAATGAAGGATCAATATAATTTCAGATATATGAATAAAAAATAATCAGACATAGAATCAGAGAAATGATATGCAACATCATATATATATATATATATATATATATACATATATATAATCTTCAAAATGTATTCCTCAAAAAAAAATGTTCAAAATGTTTTTGTTCTCAAAAAATGTATAAAATTTATAATTTCAAAAAAGATGTACAAAATGTATGAATTTTTTAAAAAGAATGTACAAAATGTATGTGGATATGAGCCAAAAAATGGGATGTTTAATTGATAAGGTCGATAAAGTTCCTGGATCATAACAGCCATTTAAGGTTTTTTCTTCTAATTACACCAACACTTGGAAGTTTTGATGATATTGCGAAAACGCCACGAATTCGAAGGAAGAAAAAGGAAAAATGGCCGGATACGGTTATCCGAGGCAGTGTCGTCAACATGTAGAGTCTCTTCTCGCGTGTTCGTCACCCCCCCCCCCCCCCCCCGATATAACAACTCCTCCCAATCTCTCTGATTCAAACCATTCCTGTAAAACTCTGACTCAGTTGACCAAACTCTACACACTCGCATACTCTGATAAACACATAGGGATTCAGAATGGAGAATTCAGTTGAAAATGTTGCTACTGCTTCCACCATCACTCAATGAACGCCCCAGGACGACCTCGTTTTGATCAATTCCATCCAGGTATACTCTATTTCTCCACTCCACTACACCCCCTCTCTAATCAGTTCAATTACAGAAGTAACTACTTGACTAGTTTTGTTCTTCGTAATTTGGTTCTGTTCCGTGATCATCGTAATTAAAAAAAAAAATGATATTTTGGTTCATCATACATCAACTTACAAGATTCAACTTGATTGCTTCAGACTAATGGTGGATTTCTGTTTGATTTGTGTAGGTATGATGATGTCGCGACTAGGATTTTTCGTGCCATCCGCATGCAAATTTACTGTTTTTGGAGATAAAATTAAAACCTGGTAGATGTACGCGCGACAAGACTTGAGGGAAACGGTATTTGACCCTTAAACTTGTTGTCAACTGTTTACACCTAATTCAGGAAACCCTTAAAAAAGTTAGAAATTTAGACATATGTCTTCATGTCCCACAATTCTGTTTCCACCCTTGGTCTTCGTCGAGCGAGATGGTTGATATATGGGATATAGATAGATAGTACAGCTTACATTTCTGACACTTCTATTTGGCTATCACCCCTTAGTGATCATAGAAGGCAATTCCGATCTAAGGTAGGAAGAAAAAAAAAATTGCAAACGAAGGGATCTATCAACGGATATAGATTAATACATTTTTCATGTGAAGTTGTAGCTTCTAAAGGGAAATGTTAAGTTTCTTACTTTCTCAACCAAAAAAGTTACTACTTTTCCTATATAGTACAGTAAGTATACGTGTGTATCCATTTTGATTAAGAAGTGCCAATCATGTTTGTTCTTTCAGGTGACAATAACGTGATATGAAAGAGAAATTTCAAGCTTACTTTGTGGAGATTCTTACATGTTTTTTTCACTTCTGCAGGTAGGTGCATCTCTAGAAGCCCTTGCAAAAGGGGGAAGGGGGTGCAATTTTCTCGCAGGTATACACTTCAAGAAATTCAAGAGCGATGGCACTCAATGCTTTAGAAAACTGATACTGCAACTGAAGCTTCGATTCGCATCCACAATCTTGAAGGTACTTCTCTTAGTATTTCACCGAAAACGACTGCAACTGGAAAGATAGAAGCAGAGGACATTCGGACGCAATATTACAGAATGCGAAAGGTACAAGAAGATGAACTTGTTCACGGCCGTGATAGTGGTATGCTTCAGGAAGAGATAGTGGTGTTCAGGATAGTGGGGATGATGGTGATCAACCTGAAGAAATACCCGTTGAAGAAATCAACATGCCGATGGACATTGATGTTGGCCTTGTGTGCACGTTGAACACTGAAAACACTGAAATACCATGCAATGATGACGTATTCATGGTAATTCATTCCGCTTATCAATATGGTAGATCTGATAGAAATGTAATGATTTCGTTCGGTTTATAAATATGAATGTCATTGCTTTGGTAACCTTAGAAAAAGGGGCACAAGGCATTTACTGGGATATGAGGGAGCATATGATTGGATTGTAATAAGGCCAGATATGATTGTTTTTCGGTGTTTGGTCAGAGCAAAATATGATACATATTTAAATAAAAATATGTATAAAATATTTTATTTTATTTGCGATAGACATTTTCTAAATTTTATATTTACATTAAAGGCAATTTAAGACCCAACTGTATACCCAATATACTTATCCTTGCTTGTACCCCCTCCAAGGTGATATAAGCTTTCAGGCAAAAAATGAGGAGTGTGGATAAAGTAGGATAAATTGTACACGTCTCTTAACATTGACACCAAAACTCGGTACATGAGACCACATGTTTAACGTATTCTTATACCCCTCTCCTCAGCTCCTGGCTCGAAGACAAGCTAATAAGTCTGTTGAAGGAAGGAGACGAAGAAAAGCATCACAGAGAGGTTCTAGCATGGCCGAGTGCAAGAAGTTGGATGCTTACTTCTCTGATTGTGAAAATGACATTCATTACTTCTCTGATGTTGAAGCTATGGTAAATAATTTTTTTGGTTGTTCGTTAAGTTATTAGTTCACTTATCTGATTTTTGTTTTTTGCTTCAAATACAGAAGAAGGACTTGGATCTACAGGATCAGGATTTGCATTACTCGGATTGGTAATTTTCCTTTTACTTAAAGATCAAGTTTATTACGTTTTAACTGGTTTGGGCCGGTACGGTTTGTCTTTTGAACGGTTTGTGCTCGGTTCGGTTTATTTCAGTCCGATTTAGCTCGGTTCGATTCGGTTTGAGGTTTTTCCGTTTTTTACTTGCACCCCTACTTAGAAGGGAAATAATTCACGAGAAAAAGGAACTTGTTCGCACGAACAGGGATATGCTCGCACGAACAGGTTCGGGGGCTGGAGCGGTTTGTTTTGTTTCCTTGGTTGATTTGAAAGGTTTCTGGGTTGCTTTGGGAGCAAGTCAGGATCTCTAGATATATAGAAGAGTCTAGGACCGTGGTAAAACTTGTGTGGTGTACTCATGTTGTAATTATGGATATCTCTCAATAAAATATTAGGTTATGGCTGTGGAGGTAGCTTAGTGAATCCGTTTGTGAACCACGTTAAACTTTGTGTCTCGTTCTAGATTATTTATTCATCGTTCTTGCTAGATACTTCTATTATAAAACTATACATTTTGTAAATTGAATCTATATATATATATATACATATATCTATAACTTCATATAAAAATAAACAATGTTACATATCATTTCTCTTATTTTATGTATCTCGTGATTTAGCAGCTCATTCTTTAGCCTTCTAATACAATTTGATTCTCAAAAAATCACATTTGAAATCATATATCTGAAATTATATTAATCCATTTAATTAATTGTATTTACTTTCTAGTATGGGGAATTCACTCAAAAATGAAGTAGGGTGGATTTTGAAATGTTTACATAATGGTAGTAATTAATCCTTGCACTTGAAAATCTTAGCACATGTTCGAACAAAATGCATTCAGCATTTGTATTGATTGAACAATGAACCATTACAATCTTTTCAATAAATAATACGGGTATTTATTGACGATCATAGTTCATGAAGTTGACGACATAATTAACGAAAATAAAATTGCGACACGAAATTGGAACATGCTTACCATCAAGCCAATGATAAGGGGGAACAAAGCATTGAATTTATAAGTAATAAGAGCTCAAATATAAATTTACTTATATAAGTAAATTAGACACATGTTATAAAAAATTAATCAGTTTGAAAATTGTTCTGTAAATGCCAACTTTTAGGGAAAAATTTTCTCAAAAAAGAACTCTTAGAGAAAAATATTAATGTTTGATTATTTGAAAACTCCACATTCTTACTATTGCAGATGACTTACATGTTATATTTTATTTTCCAATATTTGGTTTTAGCTAGAAATGAGTAACGCTTTTCTCCCTCACCAGGAACAAAAATATCTCATTTAAAATAGAAATAGTATAAATAGTTATTCATGGATATATCACAAGGTAGTTTACGTGTCGGTTGATAGGGATGGACTAGGATACCACATTCAACCTCCTATATGGATAATTATGGTTACCATGGCCACCACATATGTGGTTAAAAATGTTACGACCTCCGCCCATTTGATTAAAAATATGACGGCCGCCACCCATGTTTTGAGAAAAATCTATCCGTCTAGAAAAATGAGTTTCATTTCTACTATATCTACCAGGACCACAACCTCTTTGGTGAAGGCTACCTATTTGAGAATACCGATTGGGAGAGAACACCAAACCAAAAGACACAGTAACAAAAGAAGCACAAGAATTCAACTCAAGTGTTTGGGACTCCAACATACGTTCTTCACCATTTATTAAAATATGCAACCCTTTTTGAGAAATATGCTCAGATTTTGTGCGAAGAGAATATGAAATGAGTTATATTCAATTGGTGATCCACTTAAGACATAGAGGATCATATCCTCGTCATCAATCAAGACAACTGAAGCATAAAATTTACCACTGATAGATTTTAACTTGTGTGCATGCAAGCATCTATTAAGTCAGATCGTTTCTTGATAGATTGCAAATCAACTTTCAGTTCGAGAATATTAGATCTAATAAGAGATGCATACCGTAATTCCAGAGCTAACTACGCCGAACGAGAATTGGTCTGACCTGTGACAAGTGTGAGCGCCTCTAATCAGAGGGTAGCGTTGATAACAGTGAGATGACTCTAATCATGAGTACACCAGGTAGAAAACGCCGGATTCACGAAGGTGGGGGCTCTAGATCTGGAATGAAATCTGGCAAAGCGGCAATGGATCCATCGAGATGAACGAAAGTGACCACGTTTTGAAGATCGCATTGATTTAATTCTTCAACAAGACGTAGTTCCTATTTTCGAAAGAAGAAAGAGAGAATTGGAGGTAGAAGGGGTGGCCATGGCAGTGATTGGAGAAATATTTGAGAGTATCTACAGAGAAAATTTAGGCTCTGATACCACGAAAACCTAATTGAAGTCAATGAAGAGGCAAATATAGAGAGAGAAAGAGCCTGAAGAGGCGATTCATCGAGATGTAGACTGTATTGAATGTATGAACGTATCGAAACCCTAACCGGTGATATATAGAATATATATAAGGAGTGTTAACTAGGGTAAACAACTAACTAGAGGTAGACAGCTGTATGATACAACTATCTTACACAAGTATGAAAATGTTATAAGTACGTTGGACATAACAGAGATAGTCCTTGCAGTTTCGATCTATAACAATTGAGTCCCTAAATTTGTGAAATATGTGTCTTAAGGACTGCAGATCCCTAATTACGAATAGCAAATTTCCTACCTAAGCCAATCGAGGAAGAAGCTTGTTGTGCCTATTTGTATCATTTTTATTTTAAATTATATATGATTTCAGCACAATTGTCAAGTTATCTTGTAAAAAACTATTTGTATCATTTTTATTTTAAATTATATATTTTTGTTCCCGGTGACAGAGAAAAGTGTTACTCATACCTAGCGAAAACCAAACATTGGAAAATAAGATCTAACATGCATATTTCATCTTTGCATTCCGCTTTTTATGAAGTGGAAATCAATAAATGACATTTGTACTTGTGAGAAAATCAAACAGTTCCTAATAAATAATTTTTGATAAATTTGTCCCTAATTGTTGACCGTAACAAAAATAAATGTAAAATATATTTTTTGTGACATTTTTCTAGATTTTTAAAATACATTTATTTATAAATGTGAAAGTTATTCTTTGCACTCTTATTGCTAATAAATTTAATGCTTCCGAACCCTTGGGTTGTTGTGGTCAATTGGGATGTTTTTGGTATGATTATTATGTGAAACATATTATTGTTTAAATAATAAAATTAAAATTGTGATGGAAATTAGAATATGTTTAGCATCATGACAATGAGGTGGAATGAAGCATTAAACTTGTTAACAATAAGAGTGCAAGGAATTACTTTCACATTTATAATTATACTAGAGTATAACTCTGTGCCCTCATGGCATCATCAAACTCAGCAAAGGAATTTGGAAGAAAAAGTTTCAAAAGTTCGCTTATTTTATAAATTTTTTGAGCTTCGAGCTTCTATTGTGATTATTTTTTTCTTAATATTTTTTCATTTTTAGCAACTAAATTAACAGAGACTTGAAATGAATAAAATATCTCTTCCGTTTGTGGGGTTCAAAATTTAATCTGACTGGTGGTCTTTCGACCTTGCAACATTATTATTAAGTTGGAGAATGGAAGCCTCGGGAGATAGGTCTCCCATATCCACAATTTAAGCGTTGAGGCCTTTAGGGTCTATTTTGGAGATATAGGGATGTTCCAAGGCCGGTGTTCATCTTTCTTAAATTCTTTAGGGTGAATTTTAGAATATAGAAGGATGTGTATAGAATTTAAGTGGTACAAATAACACAAAAAACATTTTCAAACTAAACGTTTTAGGGTAAAAGACATTTTCCACCCTCCGACCATGGAAAAATACATTTTGTCCCCTAATTTATAGAAAAATACCTTTAGGTAAATTAAAATAGTTGACATTCCAAAAATTAATTAATTTAGACCACTAATATTTAGTAGAATAAAAAGTATTGGGTGTGGCTATGGTGCGGGTGAATTTTTCTGTTTCCTGGGGGCCCAGGTTCATTTTATCGATTTTGACAAAAAGGCAGCCGGTTTCGCCTGTATTTACGAAAATACCTGCAAAACGACAAAGGACTTCGCGGGTTGGGACAAAACCGGTGCGATCGGATGGGTCCGACTCGGCCAGTAATATGAAACAGGTTACAAATGTCATGAAATATTCAACGGTTCCATTACCAATTTTTGAAATAGGAAGTAGCTTTCATGAAATAGATTCAAATTATTAAAAAATGTTCTAGAATGTTTTAAAATGGATAATACAGCACACATTTGAAGTAAACCATCGACATTGGTGATCAACGTTGGACATATTAGCACAAGTACTCGTCGAAATAGATGCGAAATATGTTAGAGACCAAAAACAAATTGTTTACGAGAATGTTTTTCTCCATCTAAGCCGGATTACACATCATAACTGCATCCCTACATAAAGCGATTCCAACTACGCCATCTGTTATTGAAATTGACCCTGGGAGCTCCAAATAGATTGCGATTAATTTGGGGGTATGTATACCTTCTCCTGGCTGCAATAGCAATCCATTCTTCCGGCTTCCTCCGTCTTAACGTGGACATTGCTCTGCAAAATATCCAGATTTTTTTTTTAAATTCCTGACGATGCTCAGACCGGTAACCCTTACGGTTCAACTTGCGAAGAGCTTTGCGAAGCTTAACAAGCTTCTCACACTCAATGTTCATCTCCAACATCGGAGATGTCCAGTCCGTCGCTATATGCGACACTCTCAACCGTAGACAATCTATCTGTGATGTTAGCCATTTTTCCACACACATACTTCTGACTCCCTCTAAATTGTCTGGATATTCCCCGACATACCGGTCCGAGCATCGTCAGGAATAGAATAGCACGAGTATATAGCTCACATCGTTTGAATCAGCGTAGCATGAGCTTATGCTATGTCTGAGCATAAAGCCACACTATGGGTGAACCAACATCATATAAGTAGCACTTGAGCAGATATATATTTGCATCATTCTGCCTGCCTTTCTTCCCGATGTGGGTGAAGCCTCATGGATTGCTGCTAATTTCTCTGCTAGCCAAGGCTCTGTTGCCTTTTGCCCCTGAAGACAATGGATTGCCTCCTCTGTCAGAATGTTCAGTCAATGTCGATGCCATTATCCCGTACATTATGGATTAATCTAGCTACCTTAATTAGTATTGCCTGTGTTTATTCCTAGCTTCTATTGGGTTGTCAGTTAGGTCTCTGGAAAATAGTTGGTTTTGTTGTTTTTTGTTCAAGCTCGTTGGATGTTTGTGTAGTGTTCGCTAAATGGTTGTGTTGGTTTGTTAGGTTGGTTTGATGTCTAGTTCTAGCTTGGAATGTATGTGAATATCATCTAATGAAGTTCTTCATTTCCCGTAAAAAGATATTTGCAGCATCTTTGCAATCAAATGCCCCTTCAATGAGCTTCTCTCCCCCCCCCCCAACATCTTCCGTTTCAATTTGCCTCTTGTTTTAAACCATTAACTTGGTCTTTAGGTTTAGTACACCGAACATCATATTCTAATAAATCATATTCCAACAAACTACTGATTAGTGGAGGTTCGAACTCGAAACCTCAATGAACTGCCTCACGACCTAAACCACGTAGCTTACAGCTAGCTCGAGTCACTTATATTGTTGTGCCACTACTTCGGCGTTCTTTCCTTTTCTAGACTCTCACTAGGCGCCCTCATCTTTTGCTATCGCACAACTCCCCTAAAATTTTGAAAAACCTTTCAACAAACAACTCCCCCGAAATTTCGAAACATTCTAACATAGACGGAAGAGTTTCATTCCCGTTTCTTTAATTCTTAGTCTGTGTTTTGGTTAAGATATACTCACAAAATCAAAGCAAATGGTGACTAAGTTGATCAAGCCCCTACTTTGCGCTAAAAGACGGAGGAGCCCCAATAAAATACATTTTTTTTATCCAACCAATAAAATACATTGAAATGTTCAGTTTTTCACATATTAGACTCTTTTTTATGTTAAGAGTCTAATATTATTTAAAATAATAATATGCACTTACAAATCTCTGGGGGGTTTTAACTGAACCAAACTAATCACGAAGAAAACGAACTAAACAAACTGACTATATGATTTGGTTTGATTTTGAAATTTTCACCACTTGAACCAAACCGAACTGTTTCACTCAGTAACTTTTAGTTATAAGAAAGTTCATGGAATTGTAATACCCCGTCTAGATAGAAAGGGGTAAAATAGTAATTTTCAAATTTAAATAAGAAATTAATTGAGATAAAGTCGGGTGGATTATTTCAAATATTAGAGCTAAGAAATTATGTTGAGATTTTAGACAAACATTAGAAATAGTGAATTAATTTAAGAGGGCTAAAAAGAAATTTTGATTTCAAAATAATATTCGGGAAGTTTATCGAGTTATATTCGTGTAAAACTTTAGGAAAAATCATTAAGATAGTATTCGAGAATAAATAACGTTTCGTAAATTTTAGTTGATTTTGTTTATAACGGGTGTCCGACCACCGCAAAACCGATAGGCTAACCACACCCAAACAAATCGCAATTTCCATTATCCAATAAAAACAAAAACCTTTTCTTTGTTTTCTAGCAATGTGGTACAACAAAACCACCCTATAATTTCTCCCTAACCTTCATCCTCTCCACGTAATCTTCGGGGGAAGTTTTCACCGCCCTTGTCTTACTTTGCCTTCATGGCAAATCTACCATCACCGCCTCCAACAAAGCCGCCCAACAACCGCTCAAGCTCCTCTATAAAACCCACTCTCCAGCCACCCCTCGCCACACAGCAGCCACCTCCAACACCATCATCACCACCGTCACTTTCACCAACGCCACCACCATTGTTGAAGAGTAAACCCACCACCGCCTCCATCTCCCTCAATTCTCTGCCTCTTTCTCACTCTATCTCCCTCTGATCTTTGAAGAAAGTAGCAGCAACAACGGAGCAGAAGTGGCAGCAGCCGCTAGCGCCACTACAACCACCGTCTTCACCGGCGGCAAAAACCTGAGAGAGTAAACCCACCTCTCTCTCTCGTCCTCTGCCTTCCCCTACCTCTCTCTCTGCACTTCTTTTCATTCCTGCTCTGCCCAGAAACAGAGCTAAAGACCAGCAGAGGCAGCCACGAGCAGAGCACCTCCCACCGGTGAATCACCATCTTTTCCGGCGACCCAACTCGCCTAGCTTCACCCGGCGTCCACCCACGTCCTCTCTCCGCATCCCCTCAGCAGCTAGGAGTCCCAAGAGAGCAGCTAAGGCCCTAAGCAGAGCCCAGAACCAGAGACGCTGTAGAAGCCACCCGTCGTCGCCGGAACTCCATTGAAACCGGCGAACAAGTTCGGGTGATCATCTCCAGCGCCACCCGCGACCTCGGATCGCCTCCAGTGTACTCCTAGGAGGCCGACCAGATCATTAGCAGGCTCAGACAGCCCTAAATCCCCTCTGTTCGCCGGCGTTGAAGCCATCTCCGACGACTCCAAAGTGAGGCTTCGACCCAACTCATACCTCAACGATTTCCGGCCATTTTTGGCCTAGGTACGTCCTAATCTCCCTGTTTAGTTATTCTACGCAATCAAAATCAAGAATTGATAGCTAAAATCATGACTAGAGAAGCTAAATCAACTGTGTTGTTGAAAAGGGGGTTAAAGTGTATTTTTCCGAAATTATTATAACATGTCATGGGGGGGGGGGTTGTTTGGTATTTTCTGAAACAAGAAGGTGGACTAGAGATTTTAACTCAAACTGTTTTGGGAGGAATTGGGGTATTGGTTGACTTTTAACATAACTTGGGGTTTATGTGTCTTTTAATTAAACTATACACTTTTCGTTAAATGGATAAATAAATAATAATAATAATAATTTTGGATCAACAATAATTTCTAAAAATAGTAGTTTTCGTCCTCGTCTCGAAAAATCGATTCGACTAGAGAAATAGTAAACGGGTTGTTAGTTGAGATTAAAATAGAAGTGTTTTTGTTAAAACTTTTAATAAACGTTGTTTAATCATGTAGCTTATAAATTGGTTGTTTAAAACTTGCAAAATTGACTTTTCACTAGTTATAAACATCATGGTGTCGTATAGAGATTTTTCTAAAACATAGTAGTCAAAATTATCATTTTTACCGTTAAATTTCGAATTAGTTCTTAAATACAAATACTTGATAGTTATCATTTATTTCTTAAAATAATTTTCTAGTCAATTAACCACCTTTAGATAGTAATAATATTAATAGTGTCAATTAATAGTCATTTAAAATAGATGTGTTGTTTAACTTCGACGATACGCTAAAGTAGTAATAATAATATTTATTTTCATAAAAATAAACTAGTTTTCGCTTTTACTATTATATCAAGTCTTTTAATTAGTTAACCACTGTTAATCAATAATAATATTCTTAATAATAACAGTGGTTTAAAAACAGACACGTTGTTTCTAAATAATAAAACGACAGAAATATAAATAGTGGGGTTTAAGTCTATATAAATATCTTTCAAGGCTTATAGCATTTTATCTGGATATTTGTTGACGTAGAAAACACGATTTGTAGGTGATGCTTTTGTAGGCCCGAGCCACTGCTAGGACGTGCTTTTGCTACGGAAATTAAGGTAAGTGAACATGCCAAGCCTTGCGTGCCAAGCTCCTTTCGTGTCGCAAGTTGATTTTAATAATTGTCTCGAAAAGTGTTTGTTATTTATTTATTTGTTTATTTCAGTTTTCCTTACATTTTAAAGAAGTTGTTTTGCTTAAAATTGTCACACGAGAAATTATAATAATGCGTAATTAACTTAAAGTGGAAAGAGTTGTACGGGAGAAGCGTATTATTGCCGTGTTGACTTTGTTCACTCGGCCTGTGATTAGATTGGTCGTGTTGGCATCGTCCACTTGACCCGTTTTTATTTTAACCCGGTCGCAACCTGCCGGGTCGCTCCATGTACTCACCTCTCTGGCCGCGAGGAGTCTTAGGGGGGTGCTGGCACTTAAGGTCATGGCTGCTAGTGATAGTATAGTAGATTCTTCCCCGTATCAACACAATTAAAAATACAGTTTTCTATGAGATTTGGATATTTAAGAAAGAGAAGAAGAAAGAGATTGGGACTAATTCTCCCCGTTTGAAAGTTGAGAAAGGAAGATCAAAAGAATGAGAATTTTACTGGATGCACCAGGTTCACTTCTTACACTTTTACAGTTTATGTTTGAGTACCTGGTTTACTCTGCAAGTTTATATTTTATTTCCTCTTTATATTTATTGTGAAAAGAAAGTTATGCTTCGTCTTCTGTTTTACGAGCTTGGGTGTCACTTACTCAGTATTTCCATGCTGAATTTGAAAACTGCGGTTCCTGTTTTCCTTCCCACCGCAGGTTTAGGAGCCGAAGACTAAGGGGTAGCCGGGTACGAGGCTCACGTAGACGGATGTCATCACGAGTAGAATCTAGTATAGTTTGCAAGAATAATGTAGTAGTTTTGGAAATTCTTGTGAAATATCTAGAGACTTATGTAAAGTTTAATATTATGTAATAAATAAATGAGTTGGGATGTCATGCTTTTGATTTCCGCCGTTACTTTTAGCATCGCCCTCCCGGTCTTGTCCGAGCCGGATAAGGGGGTTGTTGCAGGTGGTATCAGAGCGTTCGTTCCAGTATAAAACCTGTAGGGTAACTTAAAATGAATATAGGGCAAGATAATTAAAACTAGAAAAGCCGTTGGGGTTATGGGTAGCCTAGGTCCTGATTATCGGCATTCTCATCCTTTGGTATTATCTTACTTGATAGAAATTTATTGTTTGATTGTTGAATGTTATCACTGTGACAGAAATTCAAAAGTATGGATTAGAATCTGGATTATGGAAGAAGTATTGTGTTGTTTGATGAGATAAGTTATTAGCAAGGAATGGTACTCCTGTAATGAGGAAAAGAGATGAGAAAATTGAATTCTGAATTGTGTTTGAGAAGATAAGTTATGTGTATGACTGAGAATAGATATATGCTGCGTATTCTGATATGGATTGGTTTGTGTGTTTATTCCTGATTGATTGTGAGATAGATAATTGAGTATGAATTATTGAAGTTAGACTGTGAATGACGTGTTGTTTTAATTGAGATTGCCAAGCTATATGTAAGATTCCTATGTGACATACTATGTGATATTTGGTGGATTGATAGTTGTGCATTAGTAAGAAATTATAAACCCTTGAGACTATGATAGGATGTGAAACGATAAAGCATAGGGATACGACTGGTAAACCACTGCGTTGCTACGTGAGGACGAGTCGGCAAAAATGGATGGCTCAGGATAATTACAGTATGGTTCTTCGTTTGGACTACTCAGACAAGTGGGCCAAAGAAGTGGCAGACATGAGCCTAGTGGACTTCACGGGAAAGGAGGATCCCGTTGAACTAATAGACTGGATCATGGGAATGGAGAAGATTCAAAGGGACAATAGAATGTCCTGAAGACCGAAGGGTCAAACTGCGCAGTATTTTATTTGAGAAAGTGAAGTGAACCTCTGAAGGAGGAACTCACAAGGAACCCTGTTGGCAAGGACCAACTTTAACTGGGAAGCACTTCAGGCTGCTCTCAGATCTTGCTTTTGCCATGGCCAGGTGAAAGAAAGAAAATATCAAGAGTTCATGAACTCAAAACAAAGCAGAAGCTCGAAGGAAGATTTGGGTGATCAACAGATAAACCAAGGTGGGGCCACTTCAGCATAACAATCACAAGAATTATCAGCGGTATGGAAATTAGCTTCTCGGGGATCGACAGAAAAGGGATATGCGTTCTAGACTGTGACCCTTAGTAACTAAATGAGACTATGACTACTTTAGTAGATAGACGTGACTACGACCTCATTTGATGTTATGTAGAGAAAATGGATATTTGCTATGAATTATTGTGTGAAATTACTTGCCTGTTGCGTGATCTTGATTCTGATAGATAATTGCTTGATAAATTGTCTGAGCATCTTGATTAGTTGTGCGATTTTAGCTTCGACGACGAAGCTCCGTTCAAGGGGGAAAGGATGTAATATCCCGTCTAGATAGAAAGGGGTAAAACAGTAATTTTCAAAGTTAAATAAGAAATTAATTGAGATAAAGTCGGGTGGATTATTTCAAATATTAGAGCTAAGAAATTATGTTGAGATTTTAGACAAACATTAGAAATAGTGAATTAATTTAAGAGGGCTAAAAAGAAATTTTGATTTCAAAATAATATTCGGGAAGTTTATCGAGTTATATTCGTGTAAAACTTTAGGAAAAATCATTAAGATAGTATTCGAGAATAAATAACGTTTCGTAAATTTTAGTTGATTTTGTTTATAACGGGTGTCCGACCACCGCAAAACCGATAGGCTAACCACACCCAAACAAATCGCAATTTCCATTATCCAATAAAACAAAAACCTTTTCTTTGTTTTCTAGCAATGTGGTACAACAAAACCACCCTATAATTTCTCCCTAACCTTCATCCTCTCCACGTAATCTTCGGGGGAAGTTTTCACCGCCCTTGGCTTACTTTGCCTTCACGGCAAATCTACCATCACCGCCTCCAACAAAGCCGCCCAACAACCGCTCAAGCTCCTCTATAAAACCCACTCTCCAGCCACCCCTCGCCACACAGCAGCCACCTCCAACACCATCATCACCACCGTCACTTTCACCAACGCCACCACCATTGTTGAAGAGTAAACCCACCACCGCCTCCATCTCCCTCAATTCTCTGCCTCTTTCTCACTCTATCTCCCTCTGATCTTTGAAGAAAGTAGCAGCAACAACGGAGCAGAAGTGGCAGCAGCCGCTAGCGCCACTACAACCACCGTCTTCACCGGCGGCAAAAACCCGAGAGAGCAAACCCACCTCTCTCTCTCGTCCTCTGCCTTCCCCTACCTCTCTCTCTGCACTTCTTTTCATTCCTGCTCTGCCCAGAAACAGAGCTAAAGACCAGCAGAGGCAGCCACGAGCAGAGCACCTCCCACCGGTGAATCACCATCTTTTCCGGCGACCCAACTCGCCTAGCTTCACCGGCGTCCACCCACGTCCTCTCTCCGCATCCCCTCAGCAGCTAGGAGTCCCAAGAGAGCAGCTAAGGCCCTAGGCAGAGCCCAGAACCAGAGACGCTGTAGAAGCCATCCGTCGTCGCCGGAACTCCATTGAAACCGGCGAACAAGTTCGGGTGATCATCTCCAGCGCCACCCGCGACCTCGGATCGCCTCCAGTGTACTCCTAGGAGGCCGACCAGATCATTAGCAGGCTCAGACAGCCCTAAATCCCCTCTGTTCGCCGGCGTTGAAGCCATCTCCGACGACTCCGAAGTGAGGCTTCGACCAAACTCATACCTCAACGATTTCCGGCCATTTTTGGCCTAGGTACGTCCTAATCTCCCTGTTTAGTTATTCTATGCAATCAAAATCAAGAATTGATAGCTAAAATCATGACTAGAGAAGCTAAATCAACTGTGTTGTTGAAAAGGGGGTTAAAGTGTATTTTTCCGAAATTATTATAACATGTCATGGGGGGGGGGGGTTGTTTGGTATTTTCTGAAACTAGAAGGTGGACTAGAGATTTTAACTCAAACTGTTTTGGGAGGAATTGGGGTATTGGTTGACTTTTAACATAACTTGGGGTTTATGTGTCTTTTAATTAAACTATACACTTTTCGTTAAATAAATAAATAAATAATAATAATAATAATTTTGGATCAACAATAATTTCTAAAAATAGTAGTTTTCGTCCTCGTCTCGAAAAATTGATTCGACTAGAGAAATAGTATACGGGTTGTTAGTTGAGATTAAAATAGAAGTGTTTTTGTTAAAACTTTTAATAAACGTTGTTTAATCATGTAGCTTATAAATTGGTTGTTTAAAACTTGCAAAATCGACTTTTCACTAGTTATAAACATCATGGTGTCGTATAGAGATTTTTCTAAAACATAGTAGTCGAAATTATCATTTTTACCGTTAAATTTCGAATCAGTTCTTAAATACAAATACTTGATAGTTGTAGATACTGCTTTATGACATGGCAGATCTAGGCCACGTGGCAACCATCCAGCACACCATATTGTGCTCCACACACACAGGATCACCAGCCGAGCTGATCCATGTGGGGGCTGCGAGACAGAGCCCTCGCATACCACTGCACGGGACTTGTAGGGACTTTGTGGTCTGGAGGCTAGAGTAAGCCCTGTCGCGTGCGAGCCAAGCCCGCGCGCGACCTTTAGTAACTGTTTTGAGAGATTTATGGCACGAGCTCCATAAACCCGGTCAATCCGGTCAAACCCGGTCAACCTCGTAACGGTTCCGGTACTCGCGCACCACGTGCTCTAACGGTTCCTATATACTCGGACGAACGTGCCGTTATGGTTAAGATAATTAAGCCGCCATTAATGGGCGCATTAACCACACTACAACGGTCATGTTCTCCAGTATATATACATCGTTAACCTTTCCATACAAAGGGGACACACTGCCATACGCGGAAGCTCTGCCAAACCTCTGTCTCTCTCTCAGACATTGCTACTGACTTGCTCTCTCCCTACACACACCCCTATTCTTCCTGTGCGATCCCTGATCCACTACGTACGGTGTACACGGAGGTCTCCCCGCCGGAATCTCTTGTGCACATTTTGGTGAACCCGACGTGAAACTTACCAGCAAAAGCAACCATGTCTCAGGAGGACGATGTCAGCAACCGATCTCCTTCCACTGAAACTCCCTCGGGAGACGAGGCTCGCCGTACTCCGACGACTCCCGGCGAGGCGCCAACTTTAGAGTCTTTGGACGCCACTGTCCAAAGTCAGGCAAAAGCTCTCAAGTCTCAGTCCGCGCAGTTAGAACGGATCTTGGCCGTTCTGGGCACTCTTGCGCCGAATCCTCCACCTGCCACCGCAATCCCCCAGGGAGGAGGAACCCCTTCCGCTCCAGGATTGGGAGTGTCGGCCACGCCTCCCAACCCTCATCTGCAAACTCCACCGTCGGCCGCGCAGCTGCCTTCGGTCCAAGGGTCGACGGCACAAATGCTGCCCCCTGCTGCTCACGCCTCTCAGCCCCCGGCTTTGGCGTCCAACCCAGCTCTGCAGTACACTCTGCCTCCACCAGCGACAATCTGGGGAAACGCGGGTAGCCAATACACCCCCAATCCTCCGGCCGCATATGTGTCGCCACCGCCTACGGCAACCCCTCCGTCAACTACCGAGGGAAGCATTCCAGAATGCATGACGTCTTTGCAGAAGCGCGTGGACTCCATCTTGGCTCATCAGTCGTTCGCGGATACCATCATCCCGAAGCTAGACAACGATCCACCCATCCCACGAGAGATCTATCTCATGCCTAACCCGGCGGGGTACAAGGCTCCCAAATGGGACAAGTTCGAGGACGTCAATGGAAACGCTCATGAGCATGTCATGCGTTTCATCGATGTCATGGGTCCATACGGAGCCGATCCCAAATTGTTGATGCGGGAATTCCCAAAAACTCTTGGGAATGTAGCATACAAATGGTACCGAACGTTGGAGGCCGGATCTGTGAAAACTTGGGACGACATGGTCCAGAAGTTCTATACCAAGTTCTTCCAGATGGAAGAAAAGGTGACGATGATCCATCTCTCACGGATGTATCAGAAACGCGAGGAAGATGGAATCACTTTCATCAAGAAATTCAGAGCGAAATCCTTGGAGTGCAAAGATCCAATGCTCGAAAGCCGGCTCGTAGAGATATGCCTGCAGTGCATGCGAGACGAATACAAAAGCATGCTGATCAATTTGCAAACGCCTACGTTTTCAAAGCTAATAGAATGCACGATGAACATCGAGCCCATTGTCGAGAGACAGAGAAAGAAGAGCGCTCCAGAACGACCTGCGAGCGGCACCACCTACAAGATCGGCAGATTTGGCTACAAGCGGGGACGCGAAGCTGAGGTCAATACAGTGTCGCCCCAGAAGCAAGCAAAGGCTGCAAACTTCGATGCACCGCCTCTGCCATGCTCGGTGGAGGAAGCAAGCGATCTCTGCAGACAGTGGCGTAAGGACGGCGTCCTACCACCGCTCGAGAAAGCACCCTCCAAGGAGATGACGAGGGACCCTAAGTGGTGCGAATACCACGGCAAGGTCATGCACCCCACAGCCGAGTGCAAGAAGCTTAGATTCACGCTCGATCAGAAGATGAAGAGCGGCGAACTCATCGTCAGCGACCATCGGAAGGATGTGCGCAACAACCCGCTGCCTGCCCATACGGATTCAGGCTCAAAAGGCAAAGAGGTCGCCATGATCTCGATAGTGGACTTGGAAGAAGTCGCAGAGGATGGTCTGCCCATCGTTGCTGAAGTCCATGAAGATGAAGACTACAGCATGGACACGGAAGATGAGCGTGCCGACCGCATGAAAGGGTCGCACGGCTTCGACAAATTCTTCAACGAGATGAACTTCTCCGAAAAATGTCGAGCAGACATGACAAAAGCAATCTTAAGGGTAGCAGAGGACTACGAGGAGGACCTCGTGGTCTCCAACGGGAAAGTCGTCAGGGCGTCCCGTTCCACAGAAAAGATTATGACCTTTTCTGCCAGCGACAAGAAGACGGATGCGAACCACCAGAGGCCCCTGTACGTGACCGCCATCATCAACGGCGTCGAATTCAAGCGAGCATTCGTCGATGGAGGAGCAGCGGTCAATGTTGTTCCACTCCACACACTGAAGCTAGCAGGGATCCCCGAGCACAAGGTAGTCAAGCGTCCATCCCCGCTGGTGGGATTCGGAAGCGATTCCAGAATGACGATCGGGTGGATCCGCCTGGGCGTTCAGATCGGCAAAATCAAGTGCTCGGCGAAGTTCTATGTCATAGACGCGAACACCACATACCACATGATCATAGGTCGAGCCTGGATTCATCGCTTTGACGCGATTCCTTCGACGGCTCACCAGGTGATGAAAGCTATCTGGAACGACAGGATTGTCGAGATACCGGCCTCAACTAACCCGTTCAACTTGGACGAAGCACATCTCAGCGAGGCGGTGTGGTTCACCGAGATGGCGGACGAGCAAACACCCGGACCATTCAACCCCACTCCTTTACCTCTCTGGGAGGACATCAAGGACCAGTCACCTGCAGGCGTGATGGTGACAAGGGGAGATACCAAGGAAACGCCGCCTACTCACGAAGAGGCGCCGCGCATCGCATATCACCGCAAGAGTGTGTACACTCTGAAGAGGATCACAAAGCATGACCCTGAAGGCAAGGAGATAGAGAGCTTCTACGCCAACGGGAAGAAATGCTATCGCATATGAAGGTGCGCGGGGACGTCCTCACACGGGCATGGGGATGTCCCTGGGCAAATCAATCAAATCGAGCAAGTTGCGCTGACAGAAGAGCCAACACAGGGTACTCCAGAGGAGAAACTCAAAGAAGCAAGTTGCATGGAAGACAGGCCAAGACCACAAAAGCAAGAGCTTAAGGAAGTGTTCCTCAGCCCGAACGAGGAAAAGAAAAGGCCAGTCTTCCTGAGTGCGGACCTCACAAGCGAAGAGGAACAAGGACTGCTGCAGCTCCTAACCGAATACAAGGACGTGTTCGCATGGGAATATGACGAGATGCCGGGTCTGGACACGAGCATCACCATGCACCGTTTAGACATCATCCCAGGGTCTAAACCGGTCAAGCAAAGCACCAGAAGTTTCAGGCCAGAACTCAACGTGAAGATCAAACAGGAGATTGTCAAACTCCTAGACGCCAAGTTCATACAGCCAAATCACCATCCCACATGGTTGGCCAACATCGTGCCAGTGGTGAAGAAGAACGGACAGCTCCGCATCTGCGTGGACTTCCGAGATCTCAATCGCTTCTGTCCTAAGGACGATTTCCCACTGCCTAATATCGACTTGCTCATTGATTCAACGGCAGGCCATCGCATGTTCAGTTTCATGGACGGCTTCAGCGGGTACAATCAAATCCAGATGGATCCCGAAGATGCAAGGAAAACTGCATTCATCACTCCCGTGGGGGTATTCAACTATACGGTAATGCCATTCGGTCTTAAGAATGCAGGCGCAACCTATCAGCGGGCCATGATGGCTCTATTCCACGACATGATGCACAAAGAAGTGGAATTCTATGTGGATGACTTGGTAGTCAAATCCAAGTATGAAGCAGATCACCTTGCAGACCTGCGAAAGGTGTTCAACAGATGCAGGAGCTTTCAACTGAAAATGAACCCCATGAAATGCGCATTCGGCGTGACTTCGGGGAAGTTTTTGGGATGTGTAGTTCATCGCCAAGGGATCGAGCCTGACCCTGCGAAAGTGTCAGCCATCACCAGCATGACGCCACCTCACGACCAAAGTACCTTGAAAACGTTCTTGGGAAAATTGTCATATCTGCGAAGATTCATCCCAGCAATCGCCGAAATCACATGCTGCTTCAGCACTCTCCTCAAGAAGGACGCCGCATACAACTGGGCTCCTGATCACGAAGCCGCATTCGAAAAGCTAAAGGAGCTACTCACATCCCCAAAGATAATGATCGCGCCTCAACTGGGATCGCCGCTTCTGCTATACCTTACGTCGACAAGGAAATCTATAGGAGCGCTCTTGGCTCAGGTCTATGAGGGACAAGAGAGGCCTATCTATTACATCTCTCGCATTGTGCAGCCTGCTGAATCAAGGTACACGGACATCGAACGTCATTGCCTTGCTTTATTCTTCGTAATAGAGAAGTTGAGACACTATTTTGCATCGCACAAAGTAGTGGTGGTCACCAAAAGCGACCCCATAAGATACCTGCTAACTCACACTACTCCGGGCGGAAGATTGGCGAAATGGTACATGACCATCTCTCAATACGATATCACATGCGTGAAACCAAGAGCGATCAAGTCGCAGGCGGTAGCAGATCTGTTGGCACAGTTCCCCGACAACAGTCACGAACCTGTGATCGAGGAAGAGCTCGAAGGTCCTGAAATCTACGCGATCGACGTGCCCTACTGGACCCTCCACTTCGACGGTTCGTCAACCAGAAAAGGCGGAGGCATTGGGATAGTCTTGACAAAGCCGGACGGGGAAGTCATACAGATGTCCGCAAAACTCAACTTCGCAGTAACGAACAACGAGGCGGAATACGAGGCTCTGATCGCGGGGCTCCGTGCGGCGAAAGCTTTGGAAGTGAGCAACTTAACAGTCATGGGAGATTCCAAGCTGATTGTTAAGCAGGCCTCGGGCGAATATGGTTTAAAGGAGATCAACCTCCTGCCATACCGTACCCTAGTGCAAAAGCTGATGCAGCAATTCTGCGACGTGAAATACGAGCACAAACCCCGAGCGGACAACAGGCATGCAGACGCCTTAGCAACTCTGGGATCTAAGGTCAGCATAGACAAATGCCCCGCAAGGATTTCTATCGAAGTGCGAACATCGTCGGCATTAACAGAAGATGCGTGCGACGATGAACACATGGATGACGCAGACTGGCGAAAAGCAATCTTGCAAGCTATTGCGAAAGGCACCAGTAGCGAAAGCTGGGTACTCACGACAGGATACTGCATCCACGACAACACCCTTTACTACAAGGGTCCTGGAGGAATACTCATGCGATGTGTCTCCGAGCAAGAGGGACAACAGCTGTTAGAAAAGATTCACCAACACGCTTGCGGAGAAAGCGAGGTGTCAATCTACAGGAAAGCTCAGAGATATGGCATTCATTGGCCAGGCATGTCAACATCTGCAGCCCTGATGCAAGGGAAGTGCGAAAGTTGCGCACTAATCAAAGATTCTCTACTCGTCGCTCTAATCGATGACGACACAGACTGGAGGAAGCCATTGTTTGAATTCCTCACCCAGGGCACCGTACCCGAATCGAGAAAAGAAGCCGACAAATTGAAGAGGAAAGCCTCTCGATACCTGGTTCAGGAAAACTTGCTTTGGCGAAAAGGTCACGAAGGTAACTTGCTGCGATGCCTAGACGGCAGGGAAGCACAAGAAGTCATGGACCTTTCTCATCAGGTGGAACACCAGGGAGGTGCGAAATTATGCAGACAACTCCTCTCAATCGGATACTTCTGGCCCACGATGGAAGTCGATTGCCGCACCAAGGTGCGACGCTGCCAAGAATGCCAATTCAAAGGAAACCTAGTGCACGCTCCTGCCGTGGATCTACATGCATTAGGGACGCCATGGCCATTTCATACATGGGCTCTGGACTTCATTGGCCCCATCCGACCAACGTCACATGGGAACCACTTCATTCTTACTGCAACCGAGCTGTTCACCAAATGGGTGGAAGCAGTACCACTAAAGACGGCAAACGCGCTGGCTGTGGTTAACTTCATCCAGGAAAACATCGTATGCAGGTTTGGAATCCCAAACACTATCCTTTCAGATAACGGTACTCCTTTTGTTAATCGTCAGGTAGCTACGAAACTCGCGGAGTACAATATCAGGCAGATATGCTCTACCCCCTATTATCCAAAGGGAAACGGACAAGCCGAAGCGACTAACAAAACGCTGTTGAGAATTCTGAGCAAGATGGTCGCAGATGACCACAAGAAGTGGGCCGACTCCCTTAACACAGCTCTGTGGGCCTACAGAACTTCTCCAAGAACGCCTACAGGGGCCTCGCCATTTCTACTATGTTATGGGGCCGAAGCTGTGGTACCTGCGGAGGTCAGAGTCAATTCGGCAAGGCTGGCCTTCCATGCACTCTATGAAAATCAACGCGATCATGATTTAGTCTTGCTGGAAGAAAAGCGAGAACAAGCCAAAAGGACTAACAAGCGGTACCAAGAGAGAATCGCTCGCGCCTATAACAAGACAGTCCAGCGACGGGATTTCGCAGTTGGCGACCTGGTCTTGCGCGCGTCTGATCACTGCATGCGAGAAGCAACTCACCCAAAGTTAGCAGCTAATTGGGAAGGACCCTTCGAAGTCACAGAAGTCTTCGATAGCGGCTACTGCAGCATACGAAGGTTGCACGGCACAACCTCAACTCCAAGCTCAGTCAACATGCGCTGGATCAAGAAGTACTATCCTTGACTTCTCTTATTTCATACGTTTTATGATAACGTTGCTTAATGTCTCATGTGGCCATGATTAACGCAATCTCCTCTCCCATATGAGAGGATTGTAATCCTATCTCTCACATATGAGAATGTCGTAATAAAAAGAATTCTCCCAAATGAGAAGTTCATATTTCTAGCTGTTTATATCGCTCTATTTAATTTGTTATCACTGTTAATAATGATTTATTTGCTGCAATAGCAGCAAATACAAATGCGATCTTAATCGATCATCAAAGCCTATCTCATACGATAGCGAACGCGATCTTAATTGATCATTTAAAAGCCCATCTCTTACGATGGCAACCAATGCAAATGCGATCTTAAATGATCATCCAAAGCCTATCTCTCACGATAGCAGTCAACATAAACGCGATCTTAATTGATCATCCAAAGCCCATCTCTTACGATGGCAACCAATGCAAATGCGATCTTAAATGATCATCAAAGCCTATCTCATACGATAGCGAACGCGATCTTAATTGATCATTTAAAAGCCCATCTCTTACGATGGCAACCAATGCAAATGCGATCTTAATCGATCATCAAAGCCTATCTCATACGATAGCGAACGCGATCTTAATTGATCATTTAAAAGCCCATCTCTTACGATGGCAACCAATGCAAATGCGATCTTAAATGATCATCCAAAGCCTATCTCTCACGATAGCAGTCAACATAAACGCGATCTTAATTGATCATCCAAAGCCCATCTCTTACGATGGCAACCAATGCAAATGCGATCTTAAATGATCATCCAAAGCCTATCTCTCACGATAGCAGTCAACATAAACGCGATCTTAATTGATCATCCAAAGCCCATCTCTTACGATGGCAACCAATGCAAATGCGATCTTAAATGATCATCAAAGCCTATCTCATATGATAGCAAACGCGATCTTAATTGATCATCTAAAAGCCCATCTCTTACGATGGCAACCAATGCAAATGCGATCTTAAATGATCATCCAAAGCCTATCCCTCGCGATAGCAGTCAACATAAACGCGATCTTAATTGATCATCTAAAGCCCATCCTTTATGATGGCAGCCGATGCAAATGCGAGCTTAAGTGATCATCCAAAGCCTATCTCCTATGATAGCAGCAAAAATACAAAAACGATCTCAATCGATTATCAAAATCCTATCTCTCACGATGGCGGTTTACACAAATACGATCTTATATGATCTTCTCAAGCCTATCTGTTACGGTAGCAATTTATACGCAAAGTGATTTTAGTTGATCACCCAAGTCCGTATGTTACGATGATAACGTAACTGCAGAATCATCTTGCTAGACCTTCTAAAGGTCCATCTGCTGCGATAGCAATTCATGCGAGAAACTATCTCAAGCAATCCTCTAATAAAGCCTATCTTCTATGATAGCAATTCGCACCGCTCAATGATCTCAATTGATCCGTGATCTCATACGATTTACAACGACCACCTGCAAGCCCATTCGTCAAGATGGTACAGCTGCGAAATTATGATCTCGAATGATCTAGCGAAACATCTGCGCATTGACGTCGCATATGTTAAATCATTACATGGCATTATGCAAGGCAAAACAAGCCGAAACGAATGCGAAATTGTATTTTGTTGCAAAGAGAGCAAATAGTACAAAAGCTATATATCATTATGAGTCAAATGACTTACAATTTATCTATCTAGATAGCAGCTTACAAGCGAAAAGCTCGAATCTAACTACACAGCCAACATGGCTTACAATACATTCGAAAAATGGCTGATAAGCCAGAGATGTGCCAAGGGAACTCTCGACTAAGAAAAGAGAGAATTCACCAGTCCTGATACCGGCAGCACAGTACGCAGATCCGCGGCCAAAGATCTATAGCAAAAGGGATGCTGCCGCGAAGAGATCAACTCGTCATTCGCCACATCCCTAGCAGCAAGGTCAGGGATACGATGCGCCCAAGACCCCAAGGAATGACAAAAGCCTCTGTCTGACCAAGATAGGCGCCGGAGGAGCTTCCTGTGCCGACAGAGGATACTCCGCACAACAGGCGAAGCAGTCATTCCTCTGGTGATGGATTCCTTGTCATGTTGGACAAGGGCATTGACGAGCACCCCGACCTCACAAATGTGAGGGCAACGGATTCTTCCCCGGAGATGCTGGAGGAGAATTCCGCCGTTCATTACGAGACGGTAGCACGGTCACTTCGGCGCTGCACCTCGCCACGAGGCGGCCGGAAACATGACCTGCACACATAATACACGAAGAAATTTCTTCGAACACACATGAGGTATTATCTGCATCCTCTTTATGACGGTTATAAACAGCAATAAGCCTCATAAAGTGGATCTTGGAAACTATTTCTATGGCACAAAGCGCAAACTCAGGATTCAAAACTTGAAGTTGCCATGAATCAACGAAAAACAAGCGTTGAAGCCAGCAGTCATAAGGACTCACGGCAAAGCACATGTTTGGGATGAAGAACCCAAATGGCAAAGACAGGGTTTATATAGACCCTGTGGAGACTCTTCGGTTGCCTAAGATGAGTCAGCAAAATTCAAAAAGAGGGTAAGTTCAATCACTTACGCCTTGAAAAGCGGTAACAATCAATTACCCTACTAAAGGCTACGACGATTCAGTTGCGTATCCTAATAAATGACGGATAGTCATGATTCGGATGGACTTCCGAACGGAAGCGTGCTTATCTGCCGAGAAATTAGCGCGAAAATCAAGCAGAAAATCAATTGCTGATGTCATAATTGGATATGCACAGAAATGTCCAATCAAATCCCGAAAAGGGCAAAACGGGCAAACTCAGTGTTTGTTGTTAAAAAAAAGGGGGGAGAAACCCTAGCAATATCACATTAATGTTTCAAAACATTACATTAATGTCTCAGCCATTTTCCTGTTTTCTTTTCAAAATTCGAAAAGTCAAAACAAATTCTTGACTAAGGAATCATGGGGCTCGAACTGCTCGCTCAGCTTCTCCACTTGTTTCACTTCTTGCTTCAGTTGCTCGCACTTGGCATTCATTTCCTGATACAGCTTTACAGCTTCATCAACCTTTTGCTTTTGCTGCTCCACCTTCTGCATCTCAGCTGCGAGATTCTGGTGACCGAGATTCAAAGTTACAGCTGCGCGAATTAGTGTAACTCTGTCCTTGAGGAATTTGAAACCAAGTCTGCCTTGGACTTTGAACAAGAGATTTTGGCACATGCCACACAGCAATTCAGCACTCTGGGCCGAAATGGTCGCAGGTGTAGCCGCAGCCAGCTGCTCCAGTATCCAGATGGCTTCAGTAAGGAATAGCCTCCTGTCAAAAGGTCCGATCTCCAGAGATCTCACAAACGATCGGGGGTATCTGAGACGCATTCGAACCACCCAGTCTACATCGGTTTGCTTCAAACCTGAGACATCAAAAATGGTTATAATGCCAGAACTCGCAAGCAAATAATGCGACGTGCGAACGGTAAATCTTCACTTACCAGTGCCTTCCAGAATTTCATGAAGAGAAGGGATGCGGGCCACCGGGTTGTTCGAAGACTGCCCTCGCTCCATGGCTCTCCTATCAGCTGCAAGCTCCAACCTCTCATAGTCAGGAGGAAGAGTGTAGGCCGCACCAGCTGCGACTACATTCCCAACCTGCGAGCCCCAAATGCTCCACGCAGGAATGGGTGCTTCTGGTTCAGTCATCGCCGGAGGCGAAGGGACAGCCGAAGTCGCTGGGCGGACACTCCCAGATGCGAAAATGATAGCATCACTTGTCCTTTCTTCCTCACCACCAGTACGGACACCTTCGTCCATCGGCACAGCATCAGCTTCGACATCATCGGAGAGTTCGATGACATCCTCGAGATGCTCACTTACGTGTCCAGCAGCTGCGACGGGCTTCTCAGTATGGGAGCTCGAGATTGGAACATGGGATGCAGAAGGCTGACTTCTCTGCTCCAGCTCAGGTTCCTCAGCATGACCTGCGATACCAAATGCGATAATATGAGGTAACTTGTGTTATAAGTTATTTCACTATCTTTACTAAAGCTAAGAATAAGCACCTCCACGCGAAGGTGGGATTGAGGTATCCTCATCGTACACTAGGGACGTGGAACCGTGCCCTATCAGTGTATCCTCACTTAGCAAATCTTTAAGAGAAGCGTGACCTGGGACGCGAGTAAACCAGTCATGATTTTGCCTCAAGTGGCTACAGCCTAGTATGCGCATATCACTCAAAATAATTACCTGAGGGTTCCCCGCATTTGCTTACCAACCAACGGCGAATGTCAGGCTTTGACACACCGTGCTTTAACGCACCCACAATTACATCTCTATAAGTAACTGCGAGATTGAAGATCTCACCTTTATCGCCACCTGCGATCTCTGCGAAGTCCGCTTGGACTTGCTCTAGCTCTGCTGCGTCCTCTCCAGGAACCTCATCTTCCTCCTCCACATGAGGAGCCACTTCTTCGGGAAGCTCGTCTTCCTCGCCAACTGGACGCACTAAGTCGTCAACATGCAGCTCCTCGAGGCTCCGCTGTTTCACAAGCTCGAGCTCCTCTTCCTCTCGCTGCCTTCTTCTTTCAGCAGCCTCCGCGGCTGTCTTCCGGGATTCAGCAAGAACATCCTCGCTTATAGGATCATCTGAAATGCCAGAATGGGCATCTTTCTTTTGCCTCTTGGCCACAAGGCCACCGACGGCTTCATCATCATCATCTGCAAATACATATTTGGTTCAAAGAAAAGAACTACAATGAAGTCAAGATAAAGGGCAAGGGGATGCGACGGAAGTACCTCCTGATTCTTCCTCGCACATCACAACTGTTGCTTCTTCTTCATCACTTGCTTGGGGCTCCTGTCTCTCTTCCTCCTCTTGGTTGAATGGAACGAAAGTCTCAACTGCGAGATCTTTTCGCACTTTGCTGGGCATACGACCCTTGCCTTTGTCCTTGATGGAAAGGGACCTCACTGGGGGAGAAGCTGGAGCACTCCTAGGGGAAGAAATCGTAATTCCCTTTTGCCTAGGTCTCTTCACTCTCGGCGCCGCAGTCGCTGGAGGGGACGGGTCATCTCTAGGAGGAGACGGAACCGGAGGGTTGTCTATCAGCGAGTCAGCAAAAGTGTTCATGACTCCGTGAACCTTTGTTTCGACCTCGGCATCCATCCTCCATGCTAGCCGGTACGACTCCCCCCTCCTTCTGGTGGCAACAATGGTGTCCACCAGCGATTTGGAGCGATCACCAGCTGCGAACCTCCGCACATGACACTAAACAATACAGAACGAAAAGCATCAGCGCGAGGAAATCAAAAGGCTCAAAGCACACAAGGAAATTGCTTACCTCAGCAAATGCCTTGCTATATTTGACGACCTGCGTGTCACCCTTCTTGATTGCGTCGACTTGCTCCTTCAGAATGAAATCGGGAGACAAATGATTCTCACGGTCCCACAGCGAGTAGCAACCATACTCAGACTCGCTCAAACTGCAATTGGGGCGAAAGGGAAAAGAGTTTCTCTTGATCAAGGGGGCCTTTCCTGGCTGCGCCGCCGCCTCCGTCTCAATCCTCGTTTGCTGGGCAACCCAGTATGCGATCCAGTTCTGGGAACAACCACCCTTGCGAGTTCCCGCAGGCTGCTCAAAGGGAAGATTGCTCATGAGGACTGTCTTGCACTCCTTTGTTAGCAAACGCTTGTAGCACCCTCTGATAATAGACTGGGGCCAGATCGATGGGGCCACCGCATCAAAACCAAACTGAGGAGAGACCCGAGTAGGGTCAACATCCACTGTAAGTCTTTCATACCGTGGCGCGAGCTCACGAATATGCTCTGCAAGGGCAGGAAGAGAACCTCGCAGACACCAACAGAAGAAGTCACGATAGCGTTCGTGGAAATGCGGCCCCTTTTCAAAGAGAAGGTCTTCTGACAAGACCATACCTCTGGAAGGGTATAGCTTTGGAAACCACCGCACATTCTCAACACGTGTGGCATAGGGCCTGGCGGTAAACTCCTTTCGTTTGTCGCATATTAAACTCCAAGTACACTTGGTGTTGCTTGCTCCAAACCATCTCGCAGCCCTTCCGCTGTTGCGCGCTTCTGTCTCGCCTGGGGGACACCACTTCTCAAGTGGGAGGGGATTTGGAGCATAAGACGGCCAGCGCTCGAAAACCCACATTGTCAAAAAGCTGATATTGACAAAGGTCAGGACGTCAAGGCGGCCACGCGATTCCCTCATCGCCAGAACCAGCTGATCAAGCCTGTAATATAGCGTCCCCAGGACCAAGGGTCCGAGTGCGACTCTCTGGCCAAGAGCGAGCCTCACAGCAAGTGGCAGCACATGGTAGAAGACCCCGTCATGGGGATGACCATCAATCAGATACCTCGACAGCCAAGCACAGAGGAAGGCACAAAGGGTTAAATGATAACCCTTGCCCTCTACATAATTCTCGGCCTCCGGGTTCTCGCTCAAAAGCTTCTTAGTGATGCTGCTGTTCGCATAGTCTCGGAAGAAGTACTGCAACCACTTGTTCCAGGTATTCTTCGCAGACGTATCCACTAGCTGCCAGTTCGGAAGAGGCTTCGTAGTGGTCCACCGAGTAGAGATTTTCTTTACCTCTGCTAGGCACTCCTCCATCTGCGCGTACAAGGCCATTTCAGCAGATGTCCTCAAGTGGCTCAAGGGGTCCACCTCGCCCATGGGGGAAAGCTCATACAGCATTTGAACGTCCTCGAGCGTGGGGGCAGCCTCGAACTCAGCAAAATGAAACGTGTGAGTCGCGGGCGAATAACGGGACAGAAGGTCTAGAAGCATGGACTGATCCAACTTCACAGCAGCACCCTTCATAGCACGGATAGCAAAGAAAATGCCGACTTTATCAAGAGTCTCGGCATGATGATCCAATACGTGATCAATCCACTCATCCATGTAGTCCAATTTCTGGACGAACGCTTGAGTAGAAATCGCAGTATACGGGAAGTGCCCGTTCTCGATCCCCAATCGGACTACATCCTCGGAACCAACCCACTCGAGCAGGGCTGAGTTAACTGGGCGAGTCAACGTCAGCAATTGCTCAGCAGGAACAGGATCAGGCATCCTCTTCGCCTTCACCCTCGCATGATAAAAATCCTTCCCACCCAGAAAGGGGGCTTTACGCCACAGAGCCTGCGGAAGCTCCGGCATCTCTTCGTCTTCCTTGACGGGTCTGGTTACTCTTGTCTTGGCCATTCCTGCGAAAGGGCAAGAAAAAAAGGGGGAGAAATACCACACCACACTTCAGTTTGAATTTTGGAATTTGAGATCTATGCAAACCAAAGCAAACAGTTCCGGTGCCGATTTCAGAAATTGGGGAGTTGATATTGTTGAAAGATTAAAACGAAGCGGGTTCAAAGATCAAAAGCCTCTTCACAAATTTCATGGATTTACAGATTCAATGTGATTCAAGGCAAACACTGGTATTTTTTAAATCAAAAGCAAACGAGGCCAACCTTGTTTCCTTGAAGCTTGCTTGGATATGCACAATTGGAGAATACGATTTGCAGTTCTGAACTGGTGATTGATTATCTGGATCTGCTCTCGAAGATCTCCGGGTACCATTCACTTTAAGAGAAAGAAGTAATGCTTTGCAATGATGGGATACAAGGTATTTATCCAGAAGAATGAAGGGTTGCGTCCCTTCAGTAATCGAATCGCAACCGTCACCGTCGTGTCGCGCAATCACAGGACGGGCTGACGTCACGCCTAAAACCCTAAAGGACAGACGGCACGACTCTAGGGGTTTTAGGTCATAATGACACGCACGGGGGCTGAACCTACCCGTATTTGAATTGGTGCATGGCGATGACGCGCATGTTGGTTTCCGCGCATGGAAGCCTATACAGCTATGAGCCTTCACACGCAGAAAGGGGGCTAATGTAGATACTGCTTTATGACATGGCAGATCTAGGCCACGTGGCAACCATCCAGCACACCATATTGTGCTCCACACACACAGGATCACCAGCCGAGCTGATCCATGTGGGGGCTGCGAGACAGAGCCCTCGCATACCACTGCACGGGACTTGTAGGGACTTTGTGGTCTGGAGGCTAGAGTAAGCCCTGTCGCGTGCGAGCCAAGCCCGCGCGCGACCTTTAGTAACTGTTTTGAGAGATTTATGGCACGAGCTCCATAAACCCGGTCAATCCGGTCAAACCCGGTCAACCTCGTAACGGTTCCGGTACTCGCGCACCACGTGCTCTAACGGTTCCTATATACTCGGACGAACGTGCCGTTATGGTTAAGCTAATTAAGCCGCCATTAATGGGCGCATTAACCACACTACAACGGTCATGTTCTCCAGTATATATACATCGTTAACCTTTCCATACAAAGGGGACACACTGCCATACGCGGAAGCTCTGCCAAACCTCTGTCTCTCTCTCAGACATTGCTACTGACTTGCTCTCTCCCTACACACACCCCTATTCTTCCTGTGCGATCCCTGATCCACTACGTACGGTGTACACGGAGGTCTCCCCGCCGGAATCTCTTGTGCACAATAGTTATCATTTATTTCTTAAAATAATTTTCTAGTCAATTAACCACCTTTAGATAGTAATAATATTAATAGTGTCAATTAATAGTCATTTAAAATAGATGTGTTGTTTAACTTCGACGATACGCTAAAGTAGTAATAATAATATTTATTTTCATAAAAATAAACTAGTTTTCGCTTTTACTATTATATCAAGTCTTTTAATTAGTTAACCACTGTTAATCAATAATAATATTAATAATAATAACAGTGGTTCAAAAACAGACACGTTGTTTCTAAATAATAAAACGGTAGAAATATAAATAGTGGGGTTTAAGTCTATATAAATATCTTTAAAGGCTTATAGCATTTTATCTGGATATTTGTTGACGTAGAAGACACGATTTGTAGGTGATGCTTTTGTAGGCCCGAGCCACTGCTAGGACGTGCTTTTGCTACGGAAAGTAAGGTAAGTGAACATGCCAAGCCTTGCGTGCCAAGCTCCTTTCGTGTCGCAAGTTGATTTTTATAATTGTCTCGAAAAGTGTTTGTTATTTATTTATTTGTTTATCTCAGTTTTCCTTACATTTTAAAGAAGTTGTTTTGCTTAAAATTGTCACACGAGAAATTATAATAATGCGTAATTAACTTAAAGTGGAAAGAGTTGTACGGGAGAAGCGTATTATTGCCGTGTTGACTTTGTTCACTCGGCCTGTGATTAGATTGGTCGTGTTGGCATCGTCCACTTGACTCGTTTTTATTTTAACCCGGTCGCAACCTGCCGGGTCGCTACATGTACTCACCTCTCTGGCTGCGAGGAGTCTTAGGGGGGTGCCGGCACTTAAGGTCATGGCTTCTAGTGATAGTATAGTAGATTCTTCCCCGTATGAACACAATTAAAAATACAGTTTTCTATGAGATTTGGATATTTAAGAAAGAGAAGAAGAAAGAGATTGGGACTAATTCTCCCCCTTTGAAAGTTGAGAAAGGAAGATCAAAAGAATGAGAATTTTACTAGATGCACCAGGTTCACTTCTTACAGTTTTACAGTTTATGTTTGAGTACCTGGCTTACTCTGCAAGTTTATATTTTATTTCCTCTTTATATTTATTGTGAAAAGAAAGTTATGCTTCGTCTTCTGTTTTACGAGCTTGGGTGTCACTTACTCAGTATTTCCATGCTGACTTTGAAAACTGCGGTTCCTGTTTTCCTTCCCACCGCAGGTTTAGGAGCCGAAGACTAAGGGGTAGCCGGGTACGAGGCTCATGTAGACGGATGTCATCACGAGTAGAATCTAGTATAGTTTGCAAGAATAATGTAGTAGTTTTGGAAATTCTTGTGAATATCTAGAGACTTATGTAAAGTTTAATATTATGTAATAAATAAATGAGTTGGGATGTCATGCTTTTGATTTCCGCCGTTACTTTTAGCATCGCCCTCCCGGTCTTGTCCGAGCCGGATAAGGGGGCTGTTGCAGGAATAGCCTTCATTCGCCTGTAATTTGTATGATTTGCAAGTCATAGAACACGTAAGAGCATCTCCAACCATAAGGGGGAGGGGCAAAACCGTATAAAAATACGGACCATGTCCAACCATGAGGGGGGAGGGGGAGGGGGAGGGGAAAGGTGGGGGAAGAATTTAGGCATGGGTGGGGATGGTTAGGCTTCATTTCCCCCCTAACATCCCCCTCCCCCCCTCCATTATAGCTAATTAATTCAATTTCGGGTATGTTAATTACACTTAATACTATTTTATTATTATAATATGTGTTTTTAATTACGATTAATATATTTTAATTATTATTTTTATTATAAATATAAATAATATTTTTTCGATAAATGAACCAAATATTTACAAAAAATTATCGTTATTTTATTTTTGTTGTCAATTTGATATATCTTTTTCTAATTTTTATAATTAGCAATTATATTTCTTAAATATTTTGAAAACACAGTTAAAAATATGCCAAATTTATTGAATCATAACTAAAATAAGAAAAATAATTATATTAATATTATTTCAGATTTATTTGTATCAATAAATAATTTATTTTAAATCATTAAATATATTTTAAAAATAAACCTAATTAGGTGGAGGGTGGGGAATGGTTGGAAATAAGTAGTAGTTTAGGGGAGGGAGAAATTTGACATGGTTGGAGATGCTCTGAGGAAAGCTTCTTCCAAACCTATTCCAAACCATTGGATTGATTTAGCTCTACTATAAAGAAAAGAAACGTTTACCGCGAAGTTTAATACACCAGGCCACTACAAAAAATTTTCAAAAAAATGATTTTTTTCACCAACGAACTAATGAAATAACAGTCATTTACATTACATCTTGTATATTTATATAACAAAGTAAAAGAATAGGAAATAATAACTCTAAAATACATAACTAATGGTCACGATATAAATATAAGGGTTTTATGTACTACCACTATGTACTTATCTTGATCATGATTGGTGAACTCTAATACTACCTCAGTTTCGCTTGTTTTAGCTGAGAGAAAATGGACACAGGTTTTAATAAACCTCTGCCTTTTACATTTATACCCCTGCAACGTTTAATAATTATTGCCAGTCTCTCTCTCCTCTCATTGCAGACACTCATTTGGATCAAAAAGTTTACTCTTTCTAACTAATTTGTAGAACAAATTATTTCTAACTAATTTCTGGAAGAACACCGTCACCTCCACCGCCACTGCCAAGGCCACCTCCACCGCCAGGTCGCCATTTTACCACCGCCTCACCGCCGCCGGAGAGACTTAAAAATACAAATAAAATAGAGAGATTGGGAGAGATTGAGGAAGAATTGAGAATATCAGAGAGAGGGAGAAATCGTAACCTCACCACCATATATGAGACAGACCGAACGGAGAACGATGTCGGGGGGAACCACCGCCGCCTCGCCGCCCAAAATCTCCACTCAAACCCAGAACTGTTCCTTCAGCCGTTCTAACTGGGTTCTTTCAGCCTCCGCATTCAGCCCTCAAATCCTGGAATCGACGAACGATTCAGAACATATGCAAGTGTGGTCTTGATTTGAAGAGGACGAAGATCACATATAGAAAATCAACACCATAAGTCACAAAAATCCACGGAAGCGGATAGATCTGGGTTGGATGATTTGTACGGGTAGAGGGGCTGTTCACTTTTCTCTCTCTTTCTCTCTCTTTATATGTGTGTAGTTGTATACCGTGTAAAGAGGGGGGGGGGGGGGGGGTACTTCGGGGTTAGGTAGTGTGGAGGACAATTTAGTCTTTTCGAATCAAAACATTACTTAAAAAGGAAAGTAAGCTGAAACATATGAAATTTCCGTTTTAGAGAAGTAGGCTGAAACACGCGAAACAGAGGTAGTACATTGTCATGTTAAGTTATGTAGTGTACTGGACTTGTAAGGAGTTTTGATAACTCTACGTGATCGGTGATGTAATAAGATGTGACAAGCAATGTTTTCTATCCATTAACTATTGTGTGATTTTATCACCTCACCAAGAGTAACAGTCACAATAATTCACTACTCCATATGAGGAGGGGGGGGGGGGCTAATACTCAAATTGGTGATAGAATTTGAGGATAACTACATATCTATAACTAATATCCTATTTCTAAGCAAAAACTTAGGGGGAGCCACTGCCCCTGCAAACATACTAGTAGTTCCGTCCCTAATGGCGTGGAACATGCACCGGGTGGTGGAAGGGACAGTTACAGAGGGGGAAAGGCCAGTAGGTGGATCAACGGACTGCTTCAAGTGTGGGCTTCCTGGTCATTTTGCACGGGAATGTCCTTCCGCTGGTCTAGGCGGTGATCGCTTCTCTTCACATCTTAGAACTGGCGGCGGCAGTGGCCACAGTGACCGATATGCACCGGATCGCTGTGACGGAGGACGGTACAGTGACAGGGAGCGTGTGGACCCAGAGAAAGCAAGTTTGGTACTCACGACCGGTTCGCCAATGACACGTCACGTTGGGTTTCTCTAGCCAAACATACCACAAAAATAACCGTATTGCATGGTTGACATAAATGACATAAATTCAGTGTAAACTTTTAATTATTGTTTATTGACAAAAAAAAATATGTAATTTATTCACTCAAAAAAAAAATACAATTTTCGCTCGTATCTATCGACCTTTGGTATGAGTTCAAGCAATATATCACATTTTCTTGAAAAAAAAACAATATATATCACAGTTATTATGTTAAACCAATTTTTCAAACATTTAGATAATAACCAACATACCCTGAATAGTGAAAAAACAAATAGAAAATTGTTGCTCAATGGTGATTTGATTCATTGACAACACAAGATAAAATTACTAAATGATTATTTTTCAGGTAAAATTGCTAAAAGTATTGACTGGCAAACTAAAAATACTCTAGTCGGCTGGAGCGAGTGAGTTTTACAATTTGAAGATGTTGATCCAAACGCTATATATTCTCATTATATACCCCTTAAAAAAATTAAGGGTAAAAGACAAAAAGCCACCTTCCATTTATGGAGAAAATATATTTTGCCCCTGATTTATGGGAAAAATACCTTTTGCACCCCTGTTAACGGAAGAAGGGTGGACAGATACCACCCTTCTGTTACAATCCGTTAGTGGAGGGGTGCAAACTGACTTTTTGTGACCATTTTACCCTTACAAATTGTGGACAAATAGCACCCTTTATCGATAAATACTTTTTGAATTCATCATATTCTTAGTGTTCTTGGTGTTCTTGAGCACCACCTCTACTACCACCAAATCACCACCACCACCACCACCACCACCAGACAATTTAGCTTTATTTGTCAAATGCGCTTTCTCTTGCTCAAATTTTATATAAGTTGGCACATAATTTTGCAGATTTTATCATTTATATTCTTAAAAGCTACTTCATTTCGAGTTGCTTAACTAAAACATTTACCATTTATGAACCCTTAATCGATAAATACTTTTTGTAGTATTTTCCCACTGTCTTCCTCTCTCTCTCACTATATCTCTCTCCCTCTGTTTACAAACCAAATAAATAGAGGAGTAAGACAGACAATCCTCAAATAAAGCTTTTTTTTCCTTCTCTTGGCCTAAAGGGTTCTGGAAATTCCTTTGGGGAACAAAAGCGCCACCAAAACTCAAATATTTTTGATGAAAACTTTGCTCAATTTCTGTGGCTACACAGGTAAACCTTTACAAAAGAAAGTGTGGTCATTCTAATTTGTGTCAAATATTCTATGAAGAAATTGAAACTGAAGAACATATTCTTTTTCACTATCCTTCGGTTGTGGCTTTTTGGTTTGGTCTTGGTACCCTCCATTGTGAGTCCAGCAAGTCTATTGGAAATTTCAAGACATACTTAGAGCTATGGCAACAATTTGAGGAAGGCAAAAGCATAGCTGCCTATACTGGGTTCCAGAATATGGCTTTGTGGACTGTTTGGAATCAAAGGAACAAAAGTATTTTTGTAAGTATTCAACCAATCCCACCCAAAGCTATCATTGCTCTCACTAGCTTTAACAATGAATTTCTCAAGGTAAATCTAACAAAAACACTCTCAGACCAAAAGACCATGGCTGCTGGACCGAACATTACAAAGATCCAAGCTTTAACATCAAATCCACTAAATCAAACAAAAACCTCAAGATCCAAGCTTTAAAGACCGTCGCCGCTCACCACCAGTTCCCCTCTCCGCCCCCTCTTCTTGATCTGCAATTGAAAGAGAGATTGATACGGGGACGACAACGAAAGATACGGGGATGACGACGATGGAGACAGTGGCGTCCTCGTTCTTCCCTTTACCCTTCTACTTCGATCTAAGTGATTTCCGAATGGGGGGCGACGTTGGAGTTCCGGCAAGTGGATCGACGGCTAGGGCTATTGAAATTGGGGGCGGAGGGATTGACTTATGGTGCTAGGTTCGATGGTTCGTCGGATCAGGGGAGTGTTGGTGGTGGTGGTTGTTCAACGGGGAGAGAGAGACAGAGGGATGGAGGTGAGTGAGAGATTGGGATGGAGAAGAAGAGAGGGGGAAGAGAGAGAGGAAGAGACGGTTAGGGTTTGGAAATGAGGAGAGGGAAGGATTGAAGGAAAGAGCATTTATAGTGAGGTAATTTCTCAATATTTTAGGGGTATTTTTGTCCTTTCACCCATCCGTTAGTCCACCATTAGTTTTTAACTCTGACAGAGGTGCAAAAGGTATTTTCCCCATAAATCAGGAGGCAAAATGTATTTTTTCTATAAATGGACGGGGGGAGGGGGGGTTGTCTTTTACCCAAGAGTTAAATAATTAAAAGAAGGGTAAAGACACATTGCTCCCTTCACTTTTGACGAAAAGACAAAATACTCCATGACAAATTAGCAATTCATTAAACACCCTTGTAACGGAAAAAATAAATGACACTTTGCCCCTCTCTGTTAAGTTTTGTCCATAAAATTTTTTTTCCAATTTTTTGGGCTAATATACCTCTGTTTGTGTTTCTTGGTGTTCTTATTCTTGTGTACATGCTCTCGATGTGTTTTGTGTTATTGGTGTTCACCAAAACCACCATTTCCAAACTAGTTCTTAATAGATATATTGTAGAGAACTTTATAGTTTGTGCCCTGAACAAGTTAACGACTAGCTATAGAACCCCTAAACAAGAAAACAACTAGCCAGATTAGTAAAAAGGAAAGCTGAATGTTTCCCTAGCAAGTAATGCTAGGGAAAGTTAGAGAGAGAAGTACATAACTCCCCCTGTGAGTTCTCGATCTTGCTCCGGCAAGTAATCTTCGATCTTCTTCCTTATCCCTCTCCTCTACTCTTCTTTCATACTCGATCTCTGAAGTCACTGCTGGTTCTGGCCGTCGGGCTCGCCGCCACCGCCCCCTTGGCGGCGGCGATCCCCCCCTCCCCCTTTTGTTTTGGTTCTTTGTTTATCTGTTTTTTGCTTTTCCTATTCAGATCTGGGTACATAACTTCTTGTGAAGGGTGGTGCAGTGCTTTGTTCTTTTCAGATCGGAGGAAGCTGATATCTCAATCGGTGGTGGTGCGGTACTGGCGGACCGTGCCGCTACTTTTCAAGTTCCATGCCAACCATTCACCATCTTCGTCATCCGGTGTTCTGCCCATTCTTCATTTCCTCAAACCCAGATCTGTTTTTTTTTTTTTTTTTTTGTGCTGTGTTTTAGGGTCTCTCTTTCGATCTTTTGTTATGTTGGGTTTGTTGTTGGTGTCAATCCCCAATTGAAATCAGATGTGTTAATCTTCTCGGGGGTGATACTACGGAGCTGATCTATTCATGGTTGATTTTTACAAGAGATCAATTGAAGTTTCTGGTTGAAGTCTCAGCTTGGAGGTGCTTGGAATTGAATGTTTGCAGGAGGAGTTGGTGAATCCAGATGCTTCCTCTTCTCTGTTGGAAACTCAAGAGTCAGCTGTGGAACATGATAGTGTTCAATTTTCATGATGTATTGGAAATATCAGTGTATTTTTCTTTTTTTATCTTTTGCTCTTTTCTAGAGCATGGCTTTATCTTCAGAGTTGGTGGGTTGTACCACTCTGTTTGTTACCTGATATTTTCTGGTCTTGTTTGGGCTGTGATAGCCTTTTCTTTAATGAAAGCTACAATTTTCGGGCAAAAAAAAAAAAAAAGTAATGCGGTCATAGTTATGCTTATTAAATACTAAAAATGTGAAAATATGAGAGGTCATCTTTTCAGTTGTTGAACAAAATTTCCAGATATTATTACAACACTATCTCATATAACTTAATAGAGTCAGTAATGAGGTATATTATAACAAACCTGCTTTCTGGATATTTTGTTTGCATGCCCTTCTTTCCCCAAATCAATATCTACATCTGTTTCCTCAGTTGATCTTCCAAGAATGACCTACAAGCTCAAAGAGTCAGCAAGAAAAGAATAAAAGAAAGAAAAGGATATAGGACTTCCTGAAATATTCTCCTTACAGTCCCATAGAAGCTAATGTTGACATAAGAACCCAGATGCCCTATTTTATTTAATTGGTAAAAGCTATTTACAATGAAAGCCCTTAATAAAAGAAAAAAACAAAAGAAACCTTGATATGACTTGAAGTCTTGAAATATGTGGTTTATTTACTACATATGTGGTTTGAACTAAACCTCGGAGATACGAAAAATGCAGATAGATGATATACCAATTACTGACTGAGAAGGATAGAGGGTAACCAGTTGAGTAGGACAAGAGAATAAACAATGCAATAGGCATGAAACAAATTAAAAGTCGCCAAGATGAAAATTCAATTGTGCGTTAAAATTTGCGAGAAACTGTTTTGCAAAAAGCAAAGCCACAAAGGGACATTACAAATCCAACAATGTTGTTTAAGAGTAATTTTCAGAGAGTACCTCGGTCTTCGTGATGAAATGCTTGAGATGACGTCCATATAAAACAGCAAGTGCCCCATTACGCGACAAGGTTCTCCGCACAGAAGACTGAGCGCATTGTTGCAGCTTTATAATTTTCCTCTTGAAGCTGTCATTTTGATACTTTGATTCTGATAACCAGAGAATAACTTAGAAGATACTGTATAAACAATATGCACGTTCCACTACTCATGCTTAACAAGAGAACATATGAAACCACAATATAAATTGATAATAAAATTTAGAAGACGATATCAAGACTCCAGCTTGTTTTTGTCCTCCTTTCCTCAATCATCTTTCAAACCATAAATGTTGTCAGGAGATTATGGCCATCACCAAGTTACTCTTTGTATTAACATCTCAGTTAAGCTCCTTCCTTAGCAACATCCAAGAACAATATTACCCCAGACCTCGCCTGACCCTCACCTGATTAGGTTCACTAATTTTGAACAATTAACATATCAGACAGAGTAAACGGGGAATATGAGCTCAAGCCTCTCTGATTAATAATAGTTTACTTTGGGAGGAACTGGAGCGGCTCCTGCAACTACCCACTAGACATTTTCATGATAAGCATAAATCTGTAATGTAAATCCTGATCCTGAAAATCCAAATCATTCTCCAGTATCCGCATGCACAAACCGAAAATCTGATAAGTGAACTAATAACTTAAAGAACAACCAAAAATACAACACAAAAATATTACTTACCATGGCTTCAACATCAGAGAAGTATGGAATGTCATTTTCACTATCAGAGAAGTAGACATCCGACTTCTTGCGCTTGGCAATACTAGAAGCTTTCTGTGCTGCTTTTCTTTGTCTCCTGCCTTCAATAGCCTTCTTAGCCCGTCTTCGAGCCAGGGGCTAAGGAGAAGGGTATAAAGATAATGTTAGACATGTCATCTCATGTACCGAGTTTGGGGATTAAAGTATAAGGGGAATGTACAATTTATCCTACTTTATCCCACTCATCGTCTTTTGCCACTTTGGAGGTGGTACAAGCAAGGGCATAAGGACACTAGGTATTGAGGTGGGGGGGGGGGGGGGGTTGAATTGCTTTTACTTTATTCATAACATTTAGAAAATGTTTATCCCAAAAAATATTTATACATATTATTTATTTAAATATGTATCATATTACACCTCATACTAGTATATTTCTCTCACCAAACACTGAAAAAAAATCATATTCTATCTCATCCTCCAATCATATGCTCCCTCATATCCCTGTAAATGCCTTATGCCCCTTTGTCTTATAGGTTACCAAAGAATTGACATTCATATTAATAAGCGAACGAGATCAATACATGTCTTTTAGATGTACCATATTAATTAACAGAATGATTTACCATGAATACGTCGTCATTGCATGGTATCTCTGTATCTTCAGTGTTCAACGTACCGACAAGGCCAACATCAATGTCCATCACCATGTTGATTTCTTCAACGGGTATTGCTTCAAGTTGATCACCATTATCCCCACTATCCTGAACAACACTATCACTTTCATGAAGCATACCACTATCACCGCCGTGAAGAAGCTCATCTCCTTGTTCCTTTCGCATTATGTAATATTGCGTCTGAATGTTCTCTGCTTCTGTCTTTCCAGTTACATTCGTTTTTGGTGAAGTACTAATAGCAGTACCTTCAAGATTATGGATGCGAGCCGAAGCTTCAGTTGCAGTATCGCTATTATAGAGATGCATCTACGTGATATTGATACTGCAACTGAAACTTCAGCTAGCATCCACAATCTTGAAGGTACTGCTATTAATACTTCACCAAAAACGAATGCAACTGGAAAGATAGAAGCAGAGAACATTCGAACGCAATATTAAAGAATGCGAAAGGAACAAGAAGATGGGCTTCTTCACGGTGGTGATAGTGGTATGCTTCATGAAAGTGATAGCGGTGTTCAGGATAGTGGGGATAATGGTGATCAAACTGAAGCAATACCTGATGAAGAAATCAACATGCTGATGGACATTGATGTTGGCCTTGTGTGCACGTTGAACACTGAAGACACTGAAATACCATGCAATGATGAAGTATTCTTGGTAATTCATTCCGCTTATCAATATGGTACATTTGATAGAAATGTAATGATCTCGTTCGGTTTATTAATATGAATGTCATTGCTTTGGTAACCTTAGAAAAAGGGGCATAAGCTGGGATACGAGGGAGCATATGATTGGATTGAGATAAGGCAGGATATGATTAATTTTCAGTGTTTGGTTAGAGCAAAGTATGATACATATATAAATAAATAATATGTATAAATTAAAAATTTTATTTGAGATAGACATTTTCTAAATTTTATATTTATATTAAACGCAATTTAACACCCACGTGTATACCCAGTATCCTTATCCTTGCTTGTACCACCTCCAAGGTGGTATAAGCTTTCAGGCGAAAAATGAGGAGTGTTGATAAAGTATGATAAATTGTACATGTCTCTTAAACTTTACACCCAAACTCAGTACATGAGACCACATGTCTAACATATTATTATACCCCTCTCCTTAGCTACTGGCTCAAACACAAGCTAATAAGGCTATTGAAGGAAGGAAGGAGACGAAGAAAAGCAACACAGAGAGGTTCTAGCATTGCCAAGTGAAAGAAGTTGGATGCTTACTTCTCTGATAGTGAAAATGATATTCCTTAATTCTCTGATGTTGAAGCTCTGATAAATAATATTTTTGGTTTATCGTTAAGTTATTAGTTCACATACTGATTTTCGCTTTGCGCATTCATATACTGAAGAAGGATTGGGATCTGCAGGATCAAGATTTGAATTACTCGGATTGGTAATTTCCCTTTTACTTCATACTGGCCACATATTTATAATTCTCCTATTAATTGCCTGAGATTCTTAAAATTTATCAAACCTTTCAATTACACCCTCCTATTCAAATGGCTCATATCATATATGTTGGAATAACTCAAAGTGACTAGCAAATCAGTCAAACCAACTAAGAAAAGAGAAGTGGAAGACAAAACCGCAGCAGATGGAAGGACATGAGTTCGTGCGAACAAGGAACCTATTTGCACAAACCGGGGGCTGGGCGGTATGTTTTGTTTCCTTTTCCATTTTAGAAGATTTCCCGGTTACTTTACGAGCAAGTTAGGGTCTTTAGGTCTATATAACAGTCTAGGACCATTCCTAAATATGTGTGGTGTATCCGGGTTGTGATTATGAGTTTCTCTCAATCAAATATCAGGTTGTGGCCATGGAGTTAGCTAACATATTCATTAGTGAATTAGTTAATGAATGCTTTTAAATTTTGTTTCTCTTTCTTCACTATTTGTTCATTTTTCTTGCTTGATACTTCTGTTATAGAAATCTGGTATCAAAACCTGGTTTCAAGATAAATATGGAACTATTATCTTGGGTTTTAGAATTCGGTGGAACTCAGAAGTTAGGGTTTTGTGTTTCAGGTGGAGCATCTAGAAAATATTTTTCGAGTAAGGGTTTCGATATTCAACCAAGAATGATGTCTAGTTCAGCAATTAATATTGCTATGTTCACGAGGAGAAACAGGTTTGTTGGCCTATCAAATAGGGGGCGCAAGTACACAGACCATCTGAGTCCCTCGGGGGCTATCAGGGCTCCTTGTATGGAGCATCCGATGCACATCTGATTCGGGCGTGAAATATGGTGTGCAGGTTGGAATCTAGCGCATCTGGCACACATTTGTTTCCGTCGCGCGTCTAGTATTCTGGCGATTGACATTTAAGGCGCAATCTGTTTCTCGCGTTAATCTGACTCTTGAAATGGAGCATCTGGCGAGTGAGTCTATTTCTGGCACGCAATCTGGTTTTGGCGAGCATTCTGCACAGCTATTACTCTGGTGTGCATTTGTTTCAGTGTGTGTGTGGCATGCTTCGATCTCGCATCTGGGGAAAAATATGGCGAGCATCGGTTTCTGGCGCATATGGGGCAATTCAGGGCACATCCGTCACGACACATAATCAGGAAATGGTTATGGTGCATTTGGACTCACATAACCCTGACACTTGTCGTGGTGCATCTGTCTGGCGCTTGTTTGTAGCGAATCAGGAATACATTCGTTCATGCCTAAGTGAATATCTTTGAGAATGGTTCTGAGTGGAGAACATGTTTCTCTTTATGGAGGTGTATCCGTTTATAAGTAGGTGCATATGGCTCATCCGCACATTCGTTGCAAGGACACATGGGAGTTGGAAAAAGGTTTGGTGCATATGAGGAGGCATGCTCATTTATGGTCCTTGGAGACGCATCGGATTTCAAGTTTTGGTTCGCTTCTGAAGCAGGTTGCTAGGTTGATTTGAGTTGAGATTTGTTGAAATAACGCAAAGCGACTAGAAAATTAGGTGAAGCAATGAAGCAGAGAGAAGAGGACGACAAAATTGCAGCAGCTAGAAGGGCAATAGTTTAAGCGAAAAAGGAACTTGTTCGCATGAACAAAGATCTCCTCGCACGAACACGTTCCGGAGGCTGGAGCAGTTTGTTTAGTTTCCTTATTCGTTATGAAAGGTTTCTGGATTGATTTGGGAGAAAGTCAGGATCTCTAGACCTATATAAGAGTCTAAGACCGTGGCACTTGTGTGGTGTAATCAGGTTGTCATTCTGGATTTCTCTCAATAAAATATCAGGTTATGGCTGTGGAGGTACCTTAGTGAGTCCGTTACTGAACCACGTTAAATTGTGTGTCTCATTCTTGATTATTTATTCATCCTTCTTGCTTGATACTTCGGTTATAACAATATACATTCTGTAAATTGAATATATATAGATTCAGTTTATAAATATACCTATATCTATTCAATGTATATATACCTATATCTATTAGTTTATATATAAATAAACCATGTTACATATCATTTCTCTTATTCTATGCATCTCATGATTTAGCAGCTAATTCTTGAGCCTTCTAATACAATTTGATTCTAAAAAAAATCAATTTTTGAGTTCATATATCTGAAATTATATTAATCTTTTCAATTAATTGTATTTACTTTCTATATGGAGAATTCACTCATAATGAAGTAGGGTGGATTTTGAAATGTTAGCATAATGGTGATAATTAAATCTTGCCCTTAAAAATCTTAGCACATGTTCGAAAAAATGCATTCAGCATAAAAAAGTTATCACGCCTTTATTATTTTCAAATTTTCAAGATTCGTATACGTTGTGTACTGGCTGCCATAAAGAACAAAACATGTGTCTATCATTGTATTATGGTCTACAAATCAAACATTTGAAAATAGCATTTTTATTGATTGAACAATGAATCATCGCATTATTACAATCTTTTCAATAAATAATACTATATTGATTGACGATCATAGTTCATGAAGTTGACAACATAAATAACGAAAATAAAACTGTGATAGGAAATTAGAAGATGTATGCCATCATGACAATGATAAGGGGGAATGAAGCATTAAATTTATAAGTAATAAGAGCTCAAATATAAATTTACTTATATAAGTAAATTAGACACATGTCATAAAAAATTAATCAATTTGACAATTGTTCTATAATTGTCAGATTTTAGGGACAGATTTCCTCAAAAAGATCTATCAGAGAAAATATTAATGTTTGATTGTTTGAAAAATCCACATTCTTTCTATTGCAGATATGACGTATAAATGTCGTATTTTATTCTAATGTTTGATTTTGGCTAAAAATGAGAAAGGCTTTTCTCTGTCATAAGGAACAAAAATATCTCATTTAAAATAGAAATAATGTAAATAGTTCTTCACGGATATATCCCAAGATAGTCTATGTGTGAGTTTATAGGGATGGACTATGATACCACATTCAGCCTTCTATCTGGATAATTAGGGTTACCATGACTATCACATATGTGGTTAAAAATGTTACGACCTCCGCCCCATTGATGAAAAATATGACGGTCGTCACCCATGTTTTGAAAACTAAGTCCGTCCCGTAAAATAAGTTTCATTTCTACTAGATCTACCACGACCACAACCTCTTTGGTGAAAGCTACCCTTTTGAAGATAATGATTGGGAGAGAACACAAAACCAATAGACACGGTGACAAAAGAAGCAGAAGAATTTAACTCAGGTGTTTGGGACTCCAACATACGTTGTTCACCTTTTAATAAAATTTGCAATCCTTCTAGACAAATAGGCTCTGATTTTGTGCGAAGAGAAGATGAAATGAGTTATATTCAATTGGTAATCCATTTAGGGTATGGAGGAGCATATCCTCATCATCAATCAAAACCAATGAAGCATCCAATTTACCACGGATTGATTTCAACTTGTGCATGTAAGCGTCTACTAAGTCAGATCGTTTCTTGATAGATTGCAAATGAGCTTTCAGTTCGAGAATATTAGATCTAGTAAGAGATGCATACGGTCATTCCAGAGCTAACCACGCCGAATGAGAATTGGTCTGACCTGTGACAAGTGTGAGCGCCTCCGGTGAGAGGGTAGCGTTGAGAACAACGAGATGAGTCTGATAATGAGTACACAAGGTAGAAAACGTCGGATTCACAAAGGTAGTGGGGGATCTGGATCTGGAATGAACTCTGGCAGAGCGACAATGGATCCATCGAGATGACCGAAAGTAACCGCGTTTTGAAGATCACAGTGATTTGATGCTTCCACAAGATGTAGTTCGTATTTTCGAGTTCTAATGGTAGAAGAGTGTGTATTTCAAAAGAAGAACGAGAGAACTGGGGGTGAAAGAGGTGGCCATGGGATTGAAGAAATATGTGAGAGTATCTACCGAGAAAATCGAGGCTCTGATACCTTGAAAAACCTAATTGAAGTCAATGAAGAGGCAAATATAGAGAGACGGTGAGAAAGAGCCAGAAGAGGCGATTCATCGAGTAGAAGATTATATTCAATGTATGAATGTATCGAAACCCTAATCGGTGATACAATAGAATATATAAGGAGGGTTAACTAGGGTAAACAATTAACTAGAGGTAGACAGCTGTATGATACAACTATCTTACACAAGTATGGAGATATTATACATACGTTGGACATAAAAGAGATAATCCTTGCAGTTTCGATCTATTACAATTGAGTCCCTAAACTTGTGAAATATTTGTCTTAAGGACTGATGCTTTGTCTTTTTTTGCAGATTGGTCCTTCTTCTCTGAATAGCTCCATAGGGGTCATAAAGATTACTCATTTTTGGGCAAGCAACAGATTGATATTTCCATGTGAGGGGTTGACCATAGTATTCACACACTTGTAAATCTCAGTAAAACTACATGCACTGAGAAAGTGGAGTAATGCATCTAAGAGGTACTACATCACTTAATCTTAAGAGTAACTGAACACTAGAAGAGTACATTCTTCACTAGTGAATATGGTGTCTTCTTGATTTCTCGAGAACATGAACTCCCCAAGGAGAAGACAACTAGATATTCGCTTCCTCCTAGAATATCTATACTCCATACTTATGGGTTAGCGGCACGATGTGACATATGCTAAGGATCAAATTGTGGCAAGATCTTCGCGATAGACCTTGAAAGATTATAGTCTTTAGATCATCTTCATCAAATACAGAAAATGAGTAATATGTGGTTATTATTTTGAGCTGGAATTTGCAATTACTTTTTCAACCACCTCATTTTCCGGCTCGTACAAGACCGAGAGGGCGATGCTAAAAGTAACGGTGGAAATCAAAAGCACAACATCCCGACATATATATTACATACTATTAAACATTACACTATGTTCTTAAATCTTACATAGGTCCTGACTAAAATATTATGCTTAATTAAACACACTGGAGTAGTAGTCGTAACAGTATCCTTCCTAGTGAGTCCCATACCCTGCTACACCATAATCCTCGGATTTTAGACCTGTGGTGGGAAGGAAAACAAGGATCGCACTTTTCAAAGTCAGCAATGAAATACTGAGCAAGTAAACACCCAAGCTCGTAAACAGGTGAAGAAGCATGATTTCTTTTCAAAATAAATATAAAGAGGAACAAATCATAAAAGTGAAACTTGATGAGTAAATTAGGAACTCCAGTAAAATTCTTATCTTCTCAATTTTCACCTTGAACCTAAAACGGGGAGTATTATTCCCAATCTATTTATTATTTCCTTTCACATATATTCTTTTCTCTTAGAAAACTATATTATTAAGTCGTTGATACAGGGGAATATTTATCCTCTCTTTTAGCTACAATGACCTTAAGTGCCGGCACCCACTTCTTGCGGCCAGAGAGGTGAGTACATGGAGCGACACGGCAGGTTGCGACCGGATAAACTAAACAGGTCGAGTGACCGTAGTCAACATCGTAATAATAATCATAGGCCGAGTGACAGAAATCAACACGAAAATAATAAGCACAGGTCGAGTGAACAAAGCCAACACAACAATAATAAGCTTCTCCCGCACAACTATTTCAATTTTACGTTATTATGCATTATCATTTTCGTGAGACACTAACAAAACAACTTCTTTAAACTGTACGAAAACTAAAATAAAAAATGTACATCACAAACACGTTTTGAGCAAGTATTAAAAATCACAATTACGACACGGAATGAGCTAAGAACACAACGCTTGGCATTTTACTTACCTTCATCCAACAGCAACAGAATTTCCTAGCCGCAGACCTTACCTACGTAACTGTCACCTACAAGTTGGAGCTTCTAATTCATCACAAATCCAAATATAATGCTATCAGTCATAAGAATCCTACTTAATATATTTAGACTAGCCCGAAACACACTTGTTAAGTTCCTAACGTAACTCTCTTTAGTTACACCTCCTTAATAACAAACTTACATAAAACAACACGTCTACTTTTAAACAACTATTAAATTTTCTGTTTCAAAAAGTGGTTAGTTAATTAGATAAGTTCTTTTATAGTGAAAAAAAGGCTAGTTTATATTCATAAAATGAACTATTACGATTATAACGATGAAACGATATTTAAGAATATTAAATTTAAAGAAAATTTCTTCGAAATACAATGCAAAAAAGTTTATATATTATCAAATGTCATTTTTACAAATATTGAGCAAACCAAAGTGAAAGCTAAATGATTAAGCAATGTTTATTTAGGGTTTTAGTAAAAACATCGTTTTAATTTTTAACGAACGATTCGTATACTATTACAATATGTGGATCACATGTATACGAAGAGAACACCAACTTGTATTTTCTGAAACTATTTTTATTCCAAAATATTTATTTTATTTTTATGTAAAGTGTAACGTTTAAGTAAATGACACATAGAACCCCTACGTTATATTAAAACCCAGCTTGTACCCCTACCCGCTCACAAGTCAGAATAATAAAAATACACTAATTACCCAACAAGTTCTTAAAAATACAGAAATTCAAAGACACTTTAGCCGCCATAACATGAACTTTAAATTAATCAATCTAAACATGGATTCAAGCATGCAAGACACGATTTTGATTATTGTAATAAAATCAAGACGAGATTTAGAGCATACCTAAATCAAGAATCGCGAGAAATAGTCAAGATTTGGCCAGAGGTGCTTTTCGTCGCCGGTGATAGAGGGTCTCATAGCTCTGGTTCTCTCTGGAATAAATCACTGTGGACCTTGTGGAGGTTTTAGGATTGATTACCGGTGGTGGGTGGTGCTGAACTCGCTCCGGTGGAGCTCCTTGCCGGCAACATTGGTGAACGGCAGTGGTGGAGCATCGATAGCTTACTACTGCTGCCCCTTTCTCCTTTCTGACCCCGAACATACAGAGAGAGAGAGAGAGAGAGAGAGAGAGAGAGAGAGAGAGAGAGAGAGAGAGAGAGAGAGAGCACAGAGAGCTATTGAGGGAGATGGGTGGTGAAGCTTCGCCGAAGGTGTTGGTGGTTTTTTTTTTTTTTTTTTTTTTTATTTTATGAGAGGTGTTGGTGGTATTTATGAGGGAGGGGTGAAACTGATGATAATAATGGTGATGAGTTGTTTATATTTGGTAGCTTTATCCGAAAAGTGAGCGGTGATGGAGATAGTGGTGGCAGTGGGCGGTGGTGAAAAATCTTCCGAGGAAGAAGAAGAACAAATGAAGATGTAGAGGAATTATAATGTGTTGACGAGGCACTATTAACTAGAGTGATTGAGTGTGGCGAACACATGATAAGTCGCGGTGGTTGTACATGCGTTTTTAATTAAATAAAACGACACATACTCTAATAATAACTTATAAGCATAATTTTCTGATATTCACACACGACTTCCTTTAATATAAAAACAAAGTAATTCACCCAAACATAATTTCACGATTAAATTTGCATAACGCTTCCTGAATTACTGATTAACCCCTAGTAATTAGACGGGGTATTACAACTTTTTCGTACAACTTTCTCAATATTTCATCTCAAATTGATATTGCAACTTCTGAAATTTTTTTTATCATGAAGGTGAGAGGAATATGCTGGGTCCGCGAAAAATTCCAAGATGCACAGAGAGTAGTTCAACAACATATTCAGGAAACAAATCTCATGAACATTCACTTGCACAGAAGCTCGAGGAGAGCGTTGGTGCAGAAGTTCCTCGCATGCATTTACAGTATTCAGTCTATTACAGGAGCATGTATTGGTCGCGAGAAGCATTTATTGTACAGGAGCAGTCTCGCATAGGCTACCTATAACTGTTAGTAGTTAGTATTTTCATTCCTATGTGGGAATGAATTGTCTTTATATCTCGTTCATATTGACTAAAATGCATCTTCCTTGGCATGCCATCATGACCTACTAACCTTTTATCGGGTTTGGTAGAAATATCATGTTGATCAAGCTTAATGAAAGAAATTTTATGTAGATATAGATTTAGGTAAGTAATTTTATATATCAATAAATGTCATAGAGCTACGGAACTCGTCAACTCACACCACTTTTAAGAACGACACTTTTGAATGAGGATAAAACGGCATTGTTTGAAAATGTTGGTTGGATATGGGGAAGAAGAGGGAATGCAGAAGTTTACAGCTATGCATTCACTGTTGGGATAACATTATTTCTCTCAACATATCCAGATAGTTATCTAGACTTTCATGAAGATGCTTAGCAGTTACACACATAAAGAATCGTCACTAAAATTTAGCGATTGTAGATGAGAAGATTCTTGATGCCTTCTTCCTGATACTGATTGGAAATTGTTCCTAGTATTTTTGGAGAACTTTATCAGAATGTATTGTTTCTTTTGAACCATAACATCCCGTCTCAAATCACACTGTCTCATTAACCCTTAAAATTTGAATGAATAAGTAACTGTCTATTAGCTGATAGTTGTCTTGCATAGCCAGTTACATGTAGGATGTTAGATTGTATTGTGAGTTAGTGTCGTGGTTTTTGTTATGTTTTTACTTATATTCTCGTATTGTGTAGAGTACTTTATATATTTTTTGCACTTTTAAATAATTGAGTATACACACCAAAGAGTTGAGTTGTGTAGTGTCAAATGTTTTCGTGTCTAGCCTTGCATATAGAGTTAGGAGTTTATGAAAAATAAAAAAATGAGAAAATTAAAATTCATAAAAAAATAAAAATTGAAAATCTTGAGAAAGGGCAATTGAAAGAAGCTTAGACCTGGTTGATTTAGTGAGATGTGAAAACTTTAGGCATTGGGCGTGAATTTTGACCAAGAGTCACATTTTTATTTCCCCCTAGTAAGTATAGCGAGAATCTCATTACGTGAATGCCTGTCTATTTTTAAACTAAAATGAAATTTTAAAAGCTAAAGTGTGTGATGTTTTTCTCCTAAAAGATTTGAGCTTGGTGTGAGTTAAAAGAAGCCGAACGTTCATATTGTCCGTCTTAGCTAGTTTCCAGCCCGCCTTGTAGTGGCACACATAACAGCTGTGCGAGGATGTGTATTAGAGCACTCACTGCTTGTTAGATCTCACCTTGTAGGACGACTAGCAAACCCACTTTGAACCTTGGATTATTTTCTAACCGTTGGACCCAGGGTGACAATTCTTGGCTTTCATCATAGATCGTTTTGAATCACCACTTTAGTGCGTCACGAGGGAGTCGTAGTTGAGGGGGTTCGATGAGGGAGAGCTTATGTGCATATGTTTGTGAGTTCTACATGATCACATGTGCTTCATGTGATATTTTCGAGGGGGTGCGAGGGTGAGTGAGTAGGCTTGCGTACTACCGTGTGGCGGTGACCATGTCATTACACCATGGACACAGTTGTGGAGAGCCTGAGTGCATGACATCTAATCCGCACAAAATGGTTTGGTTGTACCTAATTGGTGAAACGTGCTAGCTACCGGATTTCTATCATCTTGGTGTAGGAGGTTCGGTTGAATTAGGCAAGTGACATATCTTATTTGGCTACTTGAGAGAGGGACGTGACTACATTCTAGTGTGGGGGTGTCGACATTCGATACGTACATCGAGATTACGCTTTTAAGGACTTCATCCCCACACGTGTGTTTTTAATGGTTTGCAGCTTTTGTTTGTGGCATCGTGCGCTTCATGGAGTTAGGGGGAGATAAATTATTATTGTGATACTTATTCATTATTTTGTTTATTTCCTTCCCCTGACATTAATAATACTGCTTGATTCTTAGAGGAGGGCCACTCATACATTTTTATTTGTATTATCGTTGTTTTATTGAGAGAGAAAAAAAGAAGAAAAAAAATAAGAAAGAAGAAAAGAGAGAGAAAAAAAAAAGAGAGGAATAAAGAAATACAGTTGTGCTTATTAGAAACCGGGCGGTGGATTTTTTTTTGTTCCCTTTGAAGATTGATTCAATTTCGCACATTATTTGCTTTGATGGCCACGGGATTGACATGGTATTGGTGTTTGAGGGAATTGAGGGCTGGAGTCGGTGAGATTCAGGTTTTGGATTCCTATCATCAAGGTGAGGGTGTGTGAGATATGGGGTTTGGTGAGCTTATGTGACGCTTTAAGATTTTTCACTTCATACAAGTTATGTCCTTTTTTTCCTTAAGCCCTATCATTTTTGACCATTAGCAGAATAGGAGCTCGCACTGGGAATGTGGCTTAGACTTGGTTGGCCTCTTATTTTTATTAGCACACATGAAGAGGTAGGCTGTTCTTGATAGTAAAGTTAATCTTTCTATACTAACTATGGGGAATTACTTGTTGTCGAGTTTAGTGCGCTTCACACCTCTTGCCTAACTTTTTCATCACTCCAAGAGCACTGTTCTATTGTGGGGATTTAAATTGCATGATCTCACAAAAAGAATGTAATTTGTGTTTTATGTTTTAAGATCGAGGTTAGATTTGCATTTGCATCATATTGTTGCATTAGTAGTGTCTTGCGTCATGTTGAGTCGTTTAAGTCTTGTTGGCTAGTAGACAGTTAGATGCAGTAGATGAGACTTTGCTCGGGACGCACAAATGGAAAGTGTGGGGGTATTTGATAACTCCGTAGTAGGAGTTATAATCTATATTGATTCACTGCTAATTTGTGTCCGTTTCGGTGCAAAGTGATGCGTTTGAAGCCAAAATATGAGAAAAGGAGCATAAACGAGTTTTAGAGCTTAAATGTGAAGTCCGGGCATTTCTTGCATTATTTTACGAGTAATTTTATGTACTTTATCACATTTGATCTTCACGGGTGTGTTCGTGTTGTGATTTGCAGGAATAAGACACGCCAGGAGCATTTGGATAGAAGAAACGAGCTTCGGAAGTCAAGAAGAATGAAGAGAAGAGAAATTAGAGGAGCAAAAGTGACCAACCTTTAATATTTTGATGATATCTTGAGTTGTACAAGACCTGATATAGTGAGACCGGTTCCAGATGAAAGTACACTCAAATATCTTTCCAACGGTAGGAGGCGGAGCTCAATCAAAAGCCGGGCGAAAAATTTAAGGTCCGGCGAAGACGACCCAATAATGAAGAAAAGCTGGAAAAGTTCGTTGGACCAGTATGCACTCTTCGGGCTGTATCTGGAGTTACATATAAAATTTTGGAGTAAGGTCTACATCATTAGAAATTAGACATTCAGAGCTTTACAACGATATAAGATGGGCCCAAACTGAAGTCCAGATGATAGAGAAAAGGCACGCACAAGATCAGCTTAATAATTCTGTCCGAGAATTGCAAACTGGATGGGCTGAATTGCAAATTCGGAAAAAATACATTAAAAATCGTGCACAGGCCTTAAAAAACGTGTTCTTGGACCTAGAAGGCAGAGTAGGCTGCTGGAGAAAGTGAGGAGACACCTCCCAAGTCATTAGAGTGCTCGGATTCGCCGCCGGATCAAGGATTCATCGTTTGATCTCTCTAAAGCTCTCTTTATGTCTATTGTTTTGTATGAATAGTTTGAAATTCTTCGTTGTATTCAAAATCGTAAGTTCACAGGTTTCACAGGCTTGAAATACAGAGCTATTTCAAGGCATTGAACCAGTTTCAAATCCTTCAATCACAGGTTTCACAGGAGCTATTTCAAGCCCTTGGAACTGTAAGACCTGTATGCATTTTCTAAGGGGGAGTTTTTCTGAGTTCTTCTGATCTTATTCTTACTCTCTCACCCCTGTATTTGATCTGTTATTACTTTATGATGAAATACAAAATCTTTTGATTCACTTAGACTTCATCTATTTAACCTGTTTGACTTAGTTTTGCAGGGAAAATTTCATTTCCTATTTTGCAGGATTGATTTCCTAATCTTGACTTTGCAGGAAAGCAAACATTGAGAGAATGTAATTCTGTGATCAATCAGACACCCTTGACAGCTTCTCAATCTATTTAAAGACAAGATTAGAAAAATATCTTTGAAGATTCTGATCAACTATCCGTTGGAGAAGGCTATTAAAAATTCAAAGCTGTAACCTACAAAACAAGAAGTTTGTTGCTGAAAATCAGGGAAGATTGCAGAGTATCTGAGCTGTATAAATAGAGATCATTTTGAAGCAACAACAACAACACTCAATGGGCAAAAAACTGAGACACATTTTAGGATTGACAAGCATAAAAAAAGCACGTCATTCTCACAATCCATCTCACAGAAGATCACTGCATTCTTCACTGCAGTTCCACTTCCAGTGTTCTTCTATTCTGAGCTTAATTTGTATATCCTTTTTATACTACTTATAGCTCTCATTCTCAAGGATTGTTCAAAGTGAACAATAGAAAATTCTTAGTTAATCAATGAGCTAGAGTAGGTACTAGATAGGTTAGTGAGAACCACGAGCTGTAACAGAGTAAGGCGTATCACTGTGCTTGAGATATAGGGCTTAGCTTTTGTTTAATAACAATTGTGTTGAAAATCCTGCAGGGAGAAGATCCCTGAGGTAGAGACGTAGGTCCAAGTGGACTGAACTCTATAAATCCTGTGTCCCTTGCATTTATCATTTCATTCTTTTACTTGTTTTACACATCATTCAAACTAGTTTGCTTTCAAGGGTTTGAAACTCTTTTCAAAGCCTAGAAAAAGACTTGTCTGTTTTCCATTCAAACTGTATTTCTCTCCAAAGGCATGAAACTGTTTTCAAGGCCTTGAACTTCACTCTCTTCACAGAAACTCTCATATTTTCAAGTTTTACAAAAAAAATGGCATACTCTATTCAACCCCCCCCCCCCTTCTAGAATATTTGTGCTGCATTTCTACCTGCTTACTCCCCTTTCAATTGGTATCGGAGCTTGTATCATTGTATAGATTTAACCATCTGGTGATCATGAGTACTGCAGGGGATGGTGGTTTCTCACAAGGAAGAGATTCTCACAGACCTCCTCTATTGTGTGGAGATAATTTTGCTCACTGGAAAACCTTGACGAAAATGTTTATCATTGACCAAGACATAGAGCTATGGACCATTATTCAGAATGGACCTCACACTTTCTACACAGATAAAGAAGGGGTTAAAACTCCCAAATCTGAAGACTCTCTCTCTTCATCTGAATTAGAACAATTTTCTAAGAATTAAAAGCTATTAACATCTTGTATTGTGCTTTGAGTACAGATGAATTCAACAGGATTTCAGAATGTAAGACTACCAAGGAGATCTGGGATAAGCTTGTGGTGTTATTTGAAGGAACCAGTCAAGTTAAGCAAACTGAGATCAACATCTATCTAAGACAATATAAGTTATTCAAGATTAATGCAGATGAGTCAATCAAATACATGTTCAAAAGGTTCACAGACATTGTCAATAACCTTGATTAACTGGGAAAGCATATTTCCAATGAAGAAAAGGTGAGGAAGATTCCGATAATTCTTCCAAAGGAAAAATGGGAACCAAAGACTACTGCTATTGAGGAAGCTCAAGATCTCTCATCACTCCAACTTGATGACCTACAAGGGAAGCTTCTGACACATGAAATATCCATGAACGAAGTAGATGGAGAGCTACCATAAGGTGTCAAGAACTAAGCACTCAAGGCCAAAGAGAATGAGAAAATTCAAAGCCTTGAAACTAAGGATAATGATGAATATCCATTTTCTTTGATTTCCAAAGCCTTGACCAAAATCCTTAAGATGAAGAAAAGCTTTGGAAACAAAGACTTCAACCGAGAAAAACACAGATCATCCAGTAGCAAGGACTACAAAGGTAAGTCTTCTTCACAAAATAGTAAATTAAAATTCATGAATTTCTTTGAGTGTGGTGATGAAGGACACTTGATTAGAGATTGTCCACACAAGAAAAGCAAGAACTTCCAGAAGAAAGATCATGACAGAAGAAAGAAAGCTATGATAGCCTCATGGAGTGATTCAGATACCTTAAGTGACTCTGAATCTGAAGAAGAACATGCCAACCTATGCTTCATGGCGAAGCATGAGGAAAGTTCTGAAAAGAACATTGAGGTAATGGTAAACTGTTTGATTTCAACACCAAAATAATCCATCTCAGATTATCTCAGAACAATGCTTTTAAATGAAGTTGACTATGTGAAAGAGATTAGAGATTTTAAAAAAAGGTTCATGAGCAAGCAAAAGAGTTACATCTTGTTTGTCTGAATCAGAATCTTGAAATCTCTCAGAACAAAACTGACAGTGATTTCAAGGCCTTGAAAACCAGTTTCAAAGCCTTGAAAACACAAGTCAAGGAATAGTCACTGAGAATTCTCTACTGAGTAATAGCCTTTTTAATCTAAGACATCAAGTTGTGAATTGGATAAACAAAAGACTACTCTTACGGAGAAACTTCAAGCATCTGAATTAGTCAAAGCCAAGCTTGCAGGCTCAGAACACAAGTTGAACTTGATTCTTGCAGAGAGTTAAAAGTCTGTTCACAAAAATGGTATTGGATACAATCCAAATTTTCCAAGAAAGAACAATACCAGATTTGTGAAAGGTGGAAACAAAACTTCATCTAAGTGTCATTTCTGCAATAAAATTGGTCATGTTAAAATGACTTGTCCTTTCAGAAGAAGAGACCCTCACATAATGAGGAACACATTTCCATTTCAACTCAAAGGACAAGTCAAATAGATTTGGGTTCCTAATGGGGTCAGACCACCAACATGGTTGATCCTGAATATGACGAAATTCCACACTTGGTCTAACAGCTGGGTAAGGCAGTTATTGGTGTTTGCAGGTTGTCACCAATGTCAAAGAACAAAAGTGGTTTATGGAAAGTGGTTGCTCAAGACACATGAGTGGACAGAGATCTCTATTCTCAGAATTGACAGAGCAATCAGAAGTTTCAATTACACTTGGTGACAAAGGCAAATGCAACATTCTTGGTATTGGTGAAGTTGAAGTGTGTGGTAAAGAATGAGAAATCAGGCAATTGCATTCTCAAAGCCTCTAGATCAACAATGTTTTACTTTTCAGACTAATAAAAGTTGGTAAAATTTGGAAGTGTCTCAAGGCCTTGAAAGAGGATTCAAAGCTTTGGCATAGAAAGCTTGGTCACATCAGCTTGCATACTTTGAACAAATTGATCTCCAACGATCTGGTAAGAGGATTACCTTTCATTAAGTTCAAAGATGATGAAGTATCCAAAGCGTGTGCTCAGGGTAAGCAGACCAGTAGCTCATTGAAGCCAAAGAAGTTTGTAAGTTCAACTAGACCTATTGAATTACTTCACATGGATCTATGTGGTCCTATGACGAATCCAACTCCAAAAGGTAAGAAGTATAAGATAGTTATTGTAGATGACTATTCTAGATTTACTTGGGTTATATTTCTGAAAGAAAAATCTGAATCCCTCTCTTAATTTTCAAAGCTTTGCAGAGAACTTCAAACCTTGAAAAACCTACCTGTTGCTTCAATTAAAAGTGACCATGATAGAGAGTTTGATCAATTAGACCTTGACTTATTCTGTGTTAAGCATGTTATTTCTCACAATTTCTCTGCTCCTAGAACTGCTCAAAGTAAGATACATATATAAATAATGAATATGTATAAATTAAAATTTTTATTTGGCATAGACATTTTCTCAATTTTATATTTACATTAAAGACAATTTAACACCCACATGTATACCCAGTATCCTTATCCTTGCTTGTACCACCGCCAAGGTGGTATAAGCTTTCAGGCGAAAAATGAGGAGTGTTGATAAAGTAGGATAAATTGTACATGTCTCTTAAACTTTACACCCAAACTCAGTACATGAGACCACATGTCTAACATATTCTTATACCCCCTTCTTAGCTCCTGGCTCAAACACAAGATAATAAGGCTATTGAATGAAGGAAGGAGACGAAGAAAAGCAGCACAGAGAGGTTCTAGCATTGCCAAGTGCAAGAAAATGGATGCTTATTTCTCTGATAGTGAAAATGACATTCCTTACTTCTCTGATGTTGAAGCCTTGGTAAATAATACTTTTGGTTTATCGTTAAGTTATTAGTTCACATACTGGTTTTCGGTTTGTGCATTCATATACTGAAGACGGATTGGGATCTGCAAGATCAAGATTTGAATTACTCGGATTTGTAATTTCTCTTTTACTTCAGTGCTGAATACTGTCCACATATTTATGATTCTCCTATTAATTGCATGACATTCCTAAAATTTATCAAACCTTTCAATTACACCTTCCTTTTCAAATGGCTCATATCATATATGTTGGAATAACTCAAAGTGACTAGCAAATCAGCCAAACCAACTAAGAAAAGAGAATTGGAAGACAAAAAATTAGCAACTGGAAGGACATGAGTTCGTGCGAACAAGGAACCTATTTGCACAAACCGGGGGCTGGGCGATATGTTTTCTTTTCTTTTCCAGTTTAGAAGATTTCCCGGTTGCTTTACGAGCAAGTTAGGGTCTCTAGGTCTTTATAACAGTCTAGGACCATTGCTAAATATGTGTGGTTTATATATTCATAGTTGTAAGCTATCTATATTCTCACTTCTTTCCCAAATCTAATCTAGAAATGCGACTATACCAGTGTTACCATTCACTCGTATCCCTGCGAATTGCGAATTAGATCACACGTTCCGCAGCGTGGTACACCGGCGATACATATCACTTAATTTGGCGATCCCAATTTTTTCACTATTTTCACCTAATGCATCTATGTAGAAGGGGGAATTACATTTAGATTTTCTAAGTTAAAACATTTTTGGAGTATTGACTTTTAAATGTTGCATAGATTGAGCAATTTTACACTTTATGAGTTGCGATAAATGGTACAACTCCTATAAAAGTATCCAAAGAAGCCTACCCTTGGCGTACCGAATTTCATAGGCATGGTGTTCTGCGAACTCGTTGCTAAGGACTATACCTTCTGGCTACTATGTTCTAACTCAAATCTAACCTAACAATGCGACTATAACTTCAAAATTGTCGTCCTACAATTAAGAGTGGTGCATCTACAATTAAGAGTGGTGCATGTACGGATGAGTGGGAGTTAACAGATTGGCACTATAACATATACTGCTATACCAAATTCTACTTAGCTAATCCAGTATTTACATAGAGACAGGTAAAAGTAATCGCACGTGATGAAACATTGTCAACTTGGTAGTTCTACCCAACCCCCTAATAACCCTAAAAGGTTGTTACATCAAGATGGCATGCCAAGAAAGATGTATTTTAATCAAGACGAACGAGATATAAACATATTGCATTTCCAATATTCATGAAAAGCTAAGTTACAGTCATAGGTAGTCTATGTGAGATAGATCCTGTACATAAATGCTGCTCACAACCAAAACATGCTCCTGTAATAAGGGAAGTGCATAGAATTGACTGATCATTTACCAGCAACTAACTGGGCATGCTTCCCAGGAAGGGAAGTGCATAGAATTGACTGATCATTTACCAGCAACTAACTGGGCATGCTTCCCAGGAACTTGTCCACCACGATTCTCGTCTGGCTTCTCTGCAGGTAAATGTTCATGAGCACCAACTTCTCTTTTCTCGACACTGTTGTCCAAGTACTCTCTGATCAGCTTGGGATTTGTTTCAAAGACCAAGCATATTCCTCTCACCTGCATGAATATATTTCAGTAAGTTGCTATATCAAGCAAAGATGAAACAATGCGAAAGTTATAAGCAAGAGTAATGACAAAGCCCAGCTTATGGATCAGCTGAAGCCTATTTTCTATATTTGAAAATATCTAAACTTTTAAAGAATATGGTCTTTCAAGGTATATTAAGTGCAACAGGCAATGTTCAATTTTACGTAAGGAGAAATCTGACATAGTGCGACATACTCCCAAAGTACCTGTATAAGACAATCCGCACTGAGCCCCAGTGATTTTCCAGTTACAACTGGATTTTCATTTACGAAGATCAGAGCCTTCCCGAGATTTGTCAAAAAGAAGTTTCCGTCTTGTTTCATCTTGATGACCGCCTGAGCAGATAGCATCAAATTGTTAAGATAAAACTAAGAGCATAGCTGAATGTTAATTTCCACAATATCTCACTGCAAACTAACCACCAGTGACACCACTTAAGTTGCTAACTTTCTAGACAGTATCTAGCTAACTATCTGTACCATGAAAAGTCTGATATTGTTACCAAACAGATCACCAAGCTAACCTCCCAGTTTACAGCATGATTGTATGTGAGGTGCGAACATATATCTCTTGCCATAATTTAAGCTGTCATGCATTTACATTCTCTTACACACTCAGCCTAGCGGAGAAAGCTTGCCAACCCCAGAGGGTTTTATAGTTTAAAGTTTATAACCTAAACAAGTTAACAACTAGCGATAGAACCCTAAACAAGAAAACAACTAGCTAGATTAGTAAAAAAGAAATTTGAATGTTTCCCGAGCAAGTAATACAGTCATAGTTATGCTTATGTAAATACTAAACATGTGAACATATCATGGAAATAAATGTAAAAGTAAATAAAAATAAAGGCTTTTCAAAGCATGAAAGGTCATTTTCAGTTGTTGAACAATATTTCCAGATATGACCACATCACTAACTCATAAAACTTAATAGAGGGTAACAAACCTGCTCTCTGGATATTTTGTTTGCAGGCCCTTCTTTCCCCAAATTAACATCTACATCTGTTTCCTCAGTTGATCTTCCAAGAATGACCTACAAGCTCAAAGAGTCAGCAAGAAAAAAACAAAGAAAAAAGAAAAGGATGAAGAACTTCCAGAAATATTCTCCTTACAGTCCCATAGAAGCTAATCTTAACATAAGAACTTAGATGCCCTGTTTTATTTAATTGGTAAATGCTATTTACAATGAAAGCTCATAATAAAAGAAAAAAATAAAAGAAACCTTGATATGACTTGAAGTTTTGAAATATGTGGTTTATATTTCCACATATGTGGTTTAAACTAAACCTCCGAGATAAGAAAAATGCAGATAGATGATATACCAATCAATTACTGACTGAGGATAGAGGGTCACCAATTGAGTAGGACAAGAGAACAAACAATGCAATAGGCATGAAACAAATTAATATTCGCCAAGATGAAAATTCAATTGCGCGTTAAAATTTGCAAGAAACTATTTTGCGAAAAGCAAATCCACACAGGGACACTACAAGGCCAACAATGTTGTTAAAGAGAAATAATTTTCAGAGAGTACCTCGGTCTTCGTGATGAAATGCTTGAGATGACGTCCATATAAAACAGCAAGTGCGCCATTACGCGACATGGTTCTCCGCACGGAAGACTGAGCGCATTGTTGCAGCTTTATAATTTTCCTCTTGGAGCTGTCATTTTGATACTTTGATACTGGAAACCAGAGACAACATTAAGTAACTTAGAAGATACTGTATATACAATGTGCATGTTCCACTACTCATGCTTAACAAGAGAACATATGAAACCACAATACAAATTGATTATGAAATCTAGAAGACGATATCAAGACTCCAGCTTGTTTTTGTCCTCCTTTCCTCAATTATCTTTCAAACCATAAATGTGGTCAGGAGATGATGGCCATCACCAAATTACTCTTTGTATTAACATCTCAGTTAAGCTCCTTCATTAGCAACATCCAAGAACAATATTTCCCCAGACCTCGCCTGACCCTCACCTGATTGGGTTCACTACTTTGAACAATTAACATATCAGAGTAAAAGGGGTACATGAGCTCAAGCCTCTCTGATTAATAATAGTATACTTTGGGAGGAACTTGAACGGCTCGTGCAACTATCCACTAGACATTTTCATGATAAGCATAAATTTGTGTCCAGTATTCAGAAATTAAGTAAAAGAGAAATTACCAATGCGGCTGTAATGTAAATCCTGATCCTGAAAATCCAAGTCATTCTCCAGTATCTGCATGCACAATCCGAAAATCAGATAAGTAAACTAATAACTTAATCAACCAAAAATACGACACAAAAATTTTACTTACCATGGCTTCAACATCAGAGAAGTATGGAATGTCATCTTCACTATCGGAGAAGTAGGGATCCGACTTCTTGCGCTTGGCAATGCTAGAAGCTTGCTGTGCCGCTTTTCTTTGTCTCCTGCCTTCAATAGCCTTCTTCACTCGTCATCGAGACAGGAGCTAAGAAGAAGGGTATAAATATAATGTTGGACATATGAACTCAGGTACTGAGTTTGGGGATTAAAGTATAAGAAAAATGTACAATTTATCCTACTTTATCCCACTCTTCATTTTTTGCCTAAAAGCTTTTACCACCTTTGAGGTGGTACAAGCAAGGGGATAAACAATTGGTATACGCAGGGAGTGTGTGTGTGTGTGTGTGGGGGGGGGGGGGGGGGGTGGGATGAAAATGTCTATCCAAAAAAACAATTATACATATTATTTATTTAAATATGTACCATATTCTACCTCATATAGTACCAAACACCGAAAAAAAATCATATCCTGCCTTAACCCAATCTAACCAAATCATATCCTCCCTCGTATCCCAGTAAATGCCTTATGCCCCTTTGTCTTATAAGTTACCAAAGAATTGACATTCATATTAATAAGCCAAACGAGAACATTACATGTTTTTTAGATGTAACATATTAATAAGCAGAATGAATTACCATGAATACGTCATCATTGCATGGTATCTCTGTATCTTCAGTGTTCAACGTGCAGACAAGGCCAACATCAATCTCCATCAGCATGTTGATTACTTCATCGGGTATTGCTTCAGGTTGGTCACCATTATCCCCACTATCCTGAACACCTATATCCCCTTCCTGAAGCATACCACTCTCACCGGCGTGAAGAAGCTCATCTTCTTTTTCCTTTCGCGTTCTGTAATATTGTGTGCGAATGTTCTTTGCTTCCGTCTTTCCAGGTGCATTAGTTTTTGGTGAGGTACCTTCAAGATTATGGATGTGTGCCGAAGCTTCAGTTGTAGCATTGGTATCATAGAGAATTGAGTGCCATCGCTCTTGAATTTCTGGAAGTGTGTACCTGCGAGAAAAATGCACTGCCCCTTTTGCAAGGGCCTCTAGAGATCCACCTATCTGCAGAAGTGAACAAAAAAACATGTAAGAGACTGGACAAAGTAGGCTTGGAATTTCTCTTTCATATCAAATTAGTGAATGATTACAGTCACGTGAAAGTATAAACATGATAAGCACTTCTTAATCAACATGCCTATACATGGATTGAAGGGCAGGAAGGATCTAACATGTTCAGATCTACAACATGAATTAAAGCGGAATATTCATGTGTTTACCTTGTCTTCCTAAGCTCCTTAATGCAGCGGATGATCGATGTGTTGCTTGCTTTCACGCGCCTCCTCTTTGATCTTGCTCCCACCAATCTAGTGTGAATCTCGAGGACGAACACTGATTTCCACACCACGTTCCACCTCCTTGGATGAAGTTGGAAAGAGACTAGGGTTCTCTACAACTAGTATGTATCTAGACAGAATAACTGTGTAGAATAGCATTATAATATGTAGGAGGCTGCCTCCTTATATAGGCAAAACTTCTCCTAAGTTTGCACATAAACCCCTAGGGTTTGAGTCTTAGCTACTAACCCCTCTAGTTTGTGCATTAGTGCAACTAACCCCATAAGGTTATGATAATTGCATTGGGCACCCCACATGGGCGCACCAATTGCTAACATCTCCCACTCGCACAGTGGGGTTGCACAATTCATCTAGTCTCCATCAATCTCCAACTTTCTATCATCTACAAAAGAGTATTGTGTGGCCGTGGCGTGTGACCGGTGAGAGTACCTGCATTTCGGGAGATCCGTACACCAAACTCGTATAGCCAGCATGGGAAGGCACCCTCTCGGGAGATCCACATACCAAGCTCGTATAGCCAGCGCAGGAAGGCACCCTTAAAACATAAAACAGTAATAATGCTCTCCGTAACTCTCGTATTCCCCAGATTCCTCCGATTGTCATCTCGTGGATCATGAGCACCTGCCATGTCCCGAAGGCCATGCTCCAATGAGTCCACATCTCCTTTATATTTTCATATCCTACACGATCCCATAAGATCTTGTAGGTGGGCCCAATGAAGATAATAAAGAGCGATGCAACGAGAATCTTTCCTTACATACATGTGTCACTCAGATTCGGCTCAGCTGCTTTCCCAGCAGTGTCCGGAAGGCCGAATCATCCATAGCCGTAAGGTGTCACGCCAAAGTAGCACCACCGACCCGTCTCCTCATGACACAGACGTAAGTACAAAGGGTATACAGTGTCAATCATCTTTCTATGATCGACGAGGCTCACACGATGAGGAATCCCAGGGACTAATTCTACTCATCACCTCATGGTCACTCATAAGCGCGCGTTATTCAGGGGAGAATATGCGCCATAGTGTTTAGACTCTGATCAGAGCGCATGTCTTATCCTTGCGAAGGACCACTATGCAGATGTCTATCCGGTAGCCCTTATGGCCACCAGCCCGAGTGCTGCGGCGTCACACTATTGTGAACAATTATCAGCTCTCGCATCTGGCTTCTCTTCTACACAGACTATACATGGTTCGGGGTAATAACCATGTTCGATTGGCCATAACCAACCTCACCTTGGAACTTATTTCCAATGCGACAATTAAATCCGTCTGACAGGCTCCTAGCTCTACTGATAGACATCTTGCTCTTATCATAGGCCATATGCTCATATGAAGAAGGCATTTCTTATCCTATCGCAGGCTTTCAGCGCTTATCGGGATTCTGTCTCATCTTCCGCCACACCCAGACATATCCAGGATATTGCGAAGGCGGTTGCTCGTGTGAGTGAGCCAACCTAGTGTCTGCGTGACATGCTCTATGCTAGTATGGAAATGTAACATATCATACATGTATCAAACAACATGCAGCTTAAAACAAATCCAATTAAAATCCAGTCAATCAATGTCTCGTGTGCTCATCAATCATATTGCTAGTTATCGACAACCAAGTCCCAATTCTCTAAAGAGATCCACAAGGACGACTCTCATGTGGTTTAGGAATGGGATGAGCCAACATCTTGGCCCATAGTCGATCCACTCCAGGATTACTCTCTAGGTAGCCATTTCACCTTTTGTGAAATAGTACCCTTGACTATGTGTTTGTCTTTACCGCAGTGTTGTAGCCGTATGCTAGCACTACTCATGGTAATAGGTTTGTTGATAGCTCATAAGCTTACAAGAAACCTCCTCAGTTAAACACATTTCTGCCCTATGGAAGAACAGGCAATCGTGCTTCGCTTCCATGGTCAATGGAGCGGTCTAATACGATCATGCAACACTTATATTGCATTTGTTCCATGCGAGTCTATCATCGAGCATGGACGATAGCCTGAGTCGGATCCAAGTGCATCTAGGTCCCCACCCTAGTTAGCATATATGGCTAACTAGTCGAAGCATCATCTTCGATAGTCATAGCACATGATCCATCATATAGAGTATCCTAGTTACAATCTTGTGTCTCAAATTGGAATATCCTGAAATCCAATTCTTCCGATTGCATAGCGTTCGCTAGGTCTGAGTACACACCATAGTGCATATGAGACTCCTTCTGCATCAGGCACTCTGGTTATCTGGTCATTCTTATATGGTGTCTTTTAGGGCACATGCCTAGGCTCGTAAAGTCTTGCGCTGAGCTACAGGAGTACATATACTCCTTAGGGGACTCGAACAATCCTTAAGCTCCACTAGCAAATAGTGTGTCATCGATATTAAGTGACGTGATCTTTAACTCTCTACTAGTAAGAGTGGTACACAGTGGTTTCCATTTGTTATCGTAAACATATAGTAAACGATCCCTGATGAAATACCACTGTCCAGAGGACTAGCTAAGATCCCGTATGGACTTAGTTAGCTTGCACACATTCTGTGCATTTGACCTTAGTCACCTCTAGGATTTCTCCATTGAGAAATTCAGTCGTCACGTCTATCGAGAATGGAACCACAACTATTGATGCTACCAAGCGAATCAACGTAATCCTTATCACCCAAAGCCTTGGGAAGGATACCTCATTGAACCAACGCAAATTCGTCGGATCGACCCAAATTCGTCGATGTCTATCCTCAGAATGAGTGTAGACTTATTCACTTCTACGCAAGTCATATCCTTACCATGCTTCCGTCTGGGTCTCTGATTGACCTTGGAAATCCATTAATCTCCAATAGTCTTCCATCCAGTTGGAAATCCAACCTAGCCTTAAACTCGGTTGGCCCTTTATAGACTCTAATTCATCCTGTAAAGCTTACTATTCATTCTTCATAATTAGGGAACGATAAGGTCTAGGATTCTATCCTATCGCATATGCAAGGTGATCCTTAAGATCATCCCTTCGATCTCAAGTAGTCGATGGGGTATGCTCCTATGAGCAATTCCTTTGCATAGGAAGATCATCATTTGCTCTCATCCCTTATGGATGGGGCACCCAGCTTGGAAAGTCACTCCCACTGTTCAAAAGATCCTTGAGGGACCAATTCCTCATAATCGATTTAATGAACGGGTATCTTCCAGCGGTATCCTCCATGCTCGCGGAGATCATCATCTCTACGAACATATCCCTTAATTATGGACATCTCCCATGAGAGATCACATATCTCGTGAATCCATTTATGTTACACTACTTATCGGCTATTGCGTTTCAAATACACAACCCCTAGAGTGCTCCGAATAGCATTAGAAGATACGTTACTCCATGGAGATACGTTGTTTCCATCTAGGGTCTAACTTCCAATTCCTTCTTGTCAGGTGATGAAAGATCCTGGGGCAAACATCCTAGGTTCATCATTGTCTTGCGTGATGACCCTTATGGTCTTCCTTTCGATGTCAATTCATCGACGGGGTACACTCCAAAGAACGTTCCTACGCAAAGAGGGTTCCTCCACATAGTCATAATCTATGATGGGCTGCTCACTAGGCATGTTACTCCCACTGTCCTGAAGATCCGTAGGAACTATTTCCTGTTGATCATTCAGGGATGGGGTGTCATCCAGTGAAACCTTTGTTTCGTAGAGACTTATTTCTCAACGATCCTCTTCCTGACTTGAAATTTAGTTAGTTCATAAGCTGCCGATCCCCATGGCCTAAGGTGACCTCATTTAGGTTGCCTTTTGGTCCACATCTTGTAGGGTGTAGTGGCTACAGACTTGGTGGGCTTATGGTTGCGTATGTTGATAGTCGTTTAGCAAAGTGTCTCCTCCGAATAGGGAACTTGTACTTTGCACACTCTATCATACATCAGACCATCTCTTACAGTAACCTATTCCCCTTATTCTCTACAGCCTTTTGCTGGAGCGTGGGAATAGCCAACTGCCTTACTATTTCTCTCCATCACATAGCTCTTGCTAAGATAGATACTTCCAGTCTCATTCTGGCCAAGGACATATCCTTTTATCCAGACGGTTTTCTACCTTTTGTAGAGACCTGTCTGAAGCACTCTTGTGCCTCAGACTTATGTGGCCCAAGCACACATAGTTGAGACGTGGACAATGATCTACGAATGTGATGGAACAGTAAGCACCATGTCTTAGCTTTAACAAATAATGGAACACAACAACAGAATGAATAATGTATAAAGACTCATTAGTCCTTAATGCTCTACTGGACAATTTTGCGTTTTTGCCTTTCTTGTCTGGCAAGAACCACACACAGGTAAGGGTACCTTGGGCATAATCCAAGCAGGCCTGCACTAGCTAGCCTGAACATCCTTTCCTGTCATCGTGTGTCTTTATCTAGCGCGCCACTTATCAGAATTTTAAGTCATACTCTTAAGTTGACGTCCAAGAATTCTGAGGCGTTACACATGCTAGAATATTAAGAACGCAAACACCATGATATAACCATATCCAAAGTTAGAACTGTGACCAAAACAAATTTTGGTGGCTACTCCCTCAAAGATAATCCTTTGGATCCTTAGACGAGAAGTTAGTGCCAGGTCTGGCCATTTCTCTTGTCTTAGGAAAACTCCTTTGCTCCTTTTGCGTTTGTCAGTCTTGGGGTTGTTTGGTCTTATACCAATATTTCCCCTAAATTCCTTTATCCTTGCCCCACCTGTTGCCTTGGTCCTAATACCGGGCTAGGGACTATATCTGCCTATCATACTTCACTAAGTATGATCATACTTCTCCAATAGCCTTTAGCAATCATATATTGCTTAGACATCCGAAGTATGCTGGACTAGTATTCTTAGCAAACTCTTTTTGCTTAGATCCTAGAACAGAGTGATGTTTTGGTCTTATCCAAACATCCTGACACGTGCAAGGTGTGTCATGTGATGTTCCATGAAACGTGGCAGAGATTGCAGCAAATTGCAAATCGGATAGCTTACCTGACAACCCTTAACTCTCTTATCATACATGGCATCAATCTCAGACTTTAAAGTCGAGTGCTCAATATTATGACATGAGCCATAACTCATGGTAGAGGTAGGATTATTATGAGCCAATGCTCAGAATTTATGTACGCAAACGGCTAAGATGGATCGAAGATTCTTCTTTGGCTTCCTACAATTTTAAAAGTGGTCATGAACATGCTGATGAGGTCATTTCCCCACCTTTTCATAGCATGCTCCATGACATTATCTTGACTGCTGCCTCCCACTATTGGTGAGCCTAAAGATAATGTCTATGTGCTGCTGTGACAACTTATTCATCACAGGTTCGACCATGTTTGTAGGTGGTTGACAACGTATGTCCAACAGATGGTTACATAGTACGACGGCTTATCATGTCATTGTTGTCACCATTTAGCCTTTACAGTTTATATTTAGACACGATTGATTGAGACATTGTGGAAGTTAATCACTAGCATTTACTTAGCTCCAAAATAACATGTGACATCGATTAATCTCAATAGTTCCTCACAAGAACTCCACCAAAACCTAGCGTATATCCTAGGAATCAAATCTCATCACTTGTGATTTCCTATCAATTTTAATCATGTCATCATGCGAGCTCTTTTGTTCAGGCCCGTCTCTACCTATTTAGGGGCCTAAGGCGTATATAAATTTTAAGGCCCTCTTAATAAAACACACAATATGATTGTAATTTTGTTAGTGTATAATGTTACTCAAAATTAATACAGTTAATTATATTCTCTCAAAAAATAGTAAGATATTTTAGTTGCGGTGGAATGCATTGCAGCTCTTGATAACAATTTGTTTTTTTCTTGCTTTTACTTTATTATTTCTTTTCTTAAACCGGTACTTTGTGTTAACATTCACACTACTAATTTTATTGTAAAAAAGACGTTGATTTTAATAGTATGTGAATGTAGTCGTGGATATCAAACAAGGAAGTTCCTCAAAAAAAAGATATCAAACGAGGAATGATTTCTTTTTTTTAGATAGATCTTATCAACTATCAACCATAGTTTATCCTCAAAATACATTGTAAACTATTAATTTTCTAAATAAAATTAAAATTGCAAAATAACCCATCAACTTCTTAAAATTAAGAGGCCCTCCCCATATGGGGGCCCTAGGCAAAGGCAAAGTTTGCCTTATGCAAGGGACGGCCCTGCTTTTGTTTTAGTTCTTTAGCATGCGAGGTTAAACATGTATAGCCAATCACACGCAGTTATAACATAAAACAAGCATAAGCATAAATAAATATGCAATGGATGTGGCCCCTAAGGTGCACTCCCACTATTGAGAGCACTTCTTGAGCAAGTCCTGAACTCCATCTCACGCCATCTCGCCTACTTGAGGACTCCAAGCTTGAGGCTCCATTAGACCGTCTAATTGCTCCATGCACCTTGCGCCATAGCTTTTGGTTTGGCCACCTCTCTTGAAGCTTCAATCTTCAATCTCTACTAACTATCTTATTTCTAATAAGAAGTAACCTCATAGAGGCGAGTGGATGAGGAGAGAAGACACTAGAGTATAGAGAGGCACGACACGCAGGCCGTATTTTGATTACATATTCAAAAACAAAAACTAAAACCAAAATATAAAACATCTATGCCACATCCATGCACCAAACACATCCATTCAACCCACAACAGCATGTATAACAATATAATAAACATACTGAAATTTTCTGGAAATTTCCGGAATTAAGCAATAATTACTGGAAATTAATAAGCAATAATCTAATCAACTAAAAAGATCGAAAATTGCTCCCTACCACTTAGGGTCTCACCACCTATGGCAAAACGTAGGGAAAATTGACCTAAGTCTCCAGAAAAAATTTGGGCTCAAAACAGTGTGTTTAAGGTCGTCAAACTGCCTCGGGAAGTGTGCTAAACACTAATTAATTAATCTGGAAATTACTAAAATTTTCCGTCGCTCCAAAAATTATGAAAAAATATCCACAAAATAGGAAATTTAATTTGGAGTCCCTAGGAAAAAACCGGACGAAAAATGACGGCGGGAGGAGGCCGCACGCGCCCTCACACGCCGCCGCGCGTGGGCGCGTCCGCCTCCGCCACGCGCCGACGTCGGCCATGTGCCACGTCAGCATGCCACGTGACATGCCACATCAGCACCTATGCTGACGTCAGCTGCCGCGTCAGCCCGCCACGTCATCGCCACGTCAACTGTCACGTGGCTGCCACGTCATCGCCACGTCAGCTGTCACGTCAACAGCCACGTGGCTGCCACGTCATCGCCACGTCAGCCACTTGCTGACGTGGCACTGCCACGTCATCTGCCACGTCAGCCCTAGGGCCACGTCAACAGCCGCCGCCAGCCCTTGGGCGCGTGCGGCGCGTGGGGGCGGCGTCGGTGGCGCGTGAAGCCCACGCGCCGCCTTCCTGTGCTCCGATCGCGACGAAAATAATTTTGCCGTGATCGTCTCTTCGTCCTGATCCCGATTATGTGGTCAAAATCCAATTTTAACAAGTTTTTGAAAAACGTGTTCTAATTATTGGATCTAGCAGTCCAGATTAATACAGTTCCGAAACTTTGAAAATTCATAACTAATTCACCGTAAATCCAAAAAATATAAAATTTATATATCTGGAATCCTCGTGAAAACCCCTACCTAACCATATAGGTTTCGTCTACTGGTTATGAAATTTCAGAAACGCGATTTTTAAATCAGGTTCGGGAACGCTTATCGAGGCACGAAAAACAAGCCTATGGCTCTGATACCAATGAAGGGCAGGAAGGATCTAACATGTTCAGATATACAACATGAATTAAAGCGGAATATTCATGTGTTTACCTTGTCTTCCTAAGCTCCTTAATGCAGCGGATGATCGATGTGTTGCTTGCTTTCACGCGCCTCCTCTTTGATCTTGCTCCCACCAATCTAGTGTGAATCTCGAGGACGAACACTGATTTCCACACCACGTTCCACCTCCTTGGATGAAGTTGGAGAGAGACTAGGGTTCTCTACAACTAGTATGTATCTAGACAGAATAACTGTGTAGAATAGCATTATAATATGTAGGAGGCTGCCTCCTTATATAGGCAAAACTTCTCCTAAGTTTGCACATAAACCCCTAGGGTTTGAGCCTTAGCTACTAACCCCTCTAGTTTGTGCATTAGTGCAACTAATCCCATAAGGTTATGATAATTGCATTGGGCACCCCACATGGGCGCACCAATTGCTAACATGGATACTTACCGTACTAAATACGAAAAATAGTAACATTTTTGCTTGAGAAAGTAAGAAAATTAAAATTTCTCTTTAGAAGATCCAACTTCACATGAAACAATGTACTAATCAATATATGTAGATACGTCCACCATTTGCAACTTTTTTCGTACTTATTTCTTTCTTAGATCTGAATTGCCTTCTATGATCACTTCTTAATCATCTTTTTTTTTCTTTTTTTCTATCAATTTATATTCCATATACCAACCACCTCGCCCGATGAACACCAGGTTACTAACCCGACCAAGGGGTGGAAACATAATTGTGGGACATCGAGACATACGTCTACATTTCTAACTTTTTTAACGGATTCCTGAATTAGTTATATACAGTTGACCCAAGTTCAACGGTCGAATATAATTTCACTCAAACCCCTTGCTGCCTACATCTAGTAATTTGACGGCGAAAAACAGCAAACTTTATCGCCAAAAACAGAAAATTTGGATGCGGATGGCGCGAAAAATCCTAGTCGCGCAATCGTCATACCTACTAACAAAACTCAAACATAAATCCACCATTTAGTTTTAAGTAAGCAAGTCGAAATGTAGTAATTCAATGCTTAAGTTTGATGTACAATGATCCAAATGTAATTTTTTGAACACGATGATCACTAAACAGAACCAAATTTCGAAGAACAAAACTAGTCAAGCAGTTATAGTGCAGATGATCACTTCATGAATAAACAGAGTATACCTGGACAGAATTGATCAGAAGAAGGTCGTCATGGGGAGTCCATTGCGTGATGGTGGAAGCAGAAGCAACATTTTCTAGTGAATTCTCCATTCTGGAAACCCTAGGTGCTTAGCAGAGTATGCGATTATGCAGAGTTTTCTCAACTGATTCAGAGATTGGTTTGAATCGGAGAGATTGGGAGTTCCTTCGAACTCGTGTCGTTTTCCCAGTAAAAAAACAGATTTCAAAACTTCCTTGAAAGTGTTTGTGTAATTGGAAGGAAAAAGCTTTAAATTGCAGTTATGATCCCTGAACTTATCAACCCTTTCAATTGAATTATATTAATCCTTCATTAATTAACTGTATTTACTGTTTAAAAAAAACTATATTACTTTCTTCTAAACTAGGGAATTTACTCATTTCAAAAAAAAAAAAAAAAAAACTAGGGAGTTTACTCAAAAAGGTCTTGCTCTTGAAAATCTTAGTGTATGTTCACCAAAATGCATTAGGTGTCGAATGAAATATTACACAATTCATTATTTTTCAGTTTCAGCTTGCCACAGAGAGCAAGACATGTGTCCATCATTATTCTGTTGTCTAGATGGAAAACATTTGATAAATAACATATGATTTGATTGAATAATAAAACTTCGCATTCAAATCTTTTCAAAAGGTAATAATATGTGTATTAAGTGATTGTCATATATCATTAATTTGGCGGCATAAATAATAAAAGTAAGATTGTGATGATTTATTATTAATGTCTGCAAGATTCATGAACCATGACAGTCAATTAATACACATATTATTATTCAATTTAGTGAAAAGACGTGAATGCAAAGATTCATTGTTCGATCAATACAAATGTTATTTATCAAATGCTTACCATGTAGACTGTAATATAATAATAGACACATGTCTTATTCTTTATGGGACGCAGTCAACAACGTATATGAACCGTGAAAACTGAAAAATAATAAATGTGTGACACTTCATTCGACACCTAATGCATTTTGTTGAACATACACTAAGATTTTCAAGTGCAAGAATTACTTAGAAAAATATGCTAGCCTTTCAAAATCCACCCCTGCTTTTTTGAGTGAATTCCTCATAGTTTAGAAGAAAGTAAATACAGTTAACTAATGAAGGATCAATATAATTTCAGATATATGAATAAAAAATAATCAGACATAGAATCAGAGAAATGATATGCAACATCATATATATATATATACATATATATAATCTTCAAAATGTATTTCTCAAAAAAAAATGTTCAAAATGTTTTTGTTCTCAAAAAATGTATAAAATTTATAATTTCAAAAAAGATGTACAAAATGTATGAATTTTTTAAAAAGAATGTACAAAATGTATGTGGATATGAGCCAAAAAATGGGATGTTTAATTGATAGGGTCGATAAAGTTCCTGGATCATAACAGCCATTTAAGGTTTCTTCTTCTAATTACACCAACACTTGGAAGTTTTGATGATATTGCGAAAACGCCACGAATTCGAAGGAAGAAAAAGGAAAAATGGCCGGATACGGTTATCCGAGGCAGTGTCGTCAACATGTAGAGTCTCTTCTCGCGTGTTCGTCACCCCTCCCCCCCCGTATATAACAACTCCTCCCAATCTCTCTGATTCAAACCATTCCTGTAAAACTCTGACTCAGTTGACCAAACTCTACACACTCGCATACTCTGATAAACACATAGGGATTCAGAATGGAGAATTCAGTTGAAAATGTTGCTACTGCTTCCACCATCACTCAATGAACGCCCCAGGACGACCTCGTTTTGATCAATTCCATCCAGGTATACTCTATTTCTCCACTCCACTACACCCCCTCTCTAATCAGTTCAATTACAGAAGTAACTACTTGACTAGTTTTGTTCTTCGTAATTTGGTTCTGTTCCGTGATCATCGTAATTAAAAAAAAATGATATTTTGGTTCATCATACATCAACTTACAAGATTCAACTTGATTGCTTCAGACTAATGGTGGATTTCTGTTTGATTTGTGTAGGTATGATGATGTCGCGACTAGGATTTTTCGTGCCATCCGCATGCAAATTTACTGTTTTTGGAGATAAAATTAAAACCTGGTAGATGTACGCGCGACAAGACTTGAGGGAAACGATATTTGACCCTTAAACTTGTTGTCAACTGTTTACACCTAATTCAGGAAACCCTTAAAAAAGTTAGAAATTTAGACATATGTCTTCATGTCCCACAATTCTGTTTCCACCCTTGGTCTTCGTCGAGCGAGGTGGTTGATATATGGGATATAGATAGATAGTACAGCTTACATTTCTGACACTTCTATTTGGCTATCACCCCTTAGTGATCATAGAAGGCAATTCCGATCTAAGGTAGGAAGAAAAAAGAAATTGCAAACGAAGGGATCTATCGACGGATATAGATTAATACATTTTTCATGTGAAGTTGTAGCTTCTAAAGGGAAATGTTAAGTTTCTTACTTTCTCAACCAAAAAAGTTACTACTTTTCCTATATAGTACAGTAAGTTTACGTGTGTATCCATTTTGATTAAGAAGTGCCAATCATGTTTTTTCTTTCAGGTGACAATAACGTGATATGAAAGAGAAATTTCAAGCTTACTTTGTGGAGATTCTTACATGTTTTTTTCACTTCTGCAGGTAGGTGCATCTCTAGAAGCCCTTGCAAAAGGGGGAAGGGGGTGCAATTTTCTCGTAGGTATACACTTCAAGAAATTCAAGAGCGATGGCACTCAATGCTTTAGAAAACTGATACTGCAACTGAAGCTTCGATTCGCATCCACAATCTTGAAGGTACTTCTCTTAGTATTTCACCAAAAACGAATGCAACTGGAAAGATAGAAGCAGAGGACATTCAGACGCAATATTACAGAATGCGAAAGGTACAAGAAGATGAACTTGTTCACGGCCGTGATAGTGGTATGCTTCAGGAAGAGATAGTGGTGTTCAGGATAGTGGGGATGATGGTGATCAACTTGAAGAAATACCCGTTGAAGAAATCAACATGCCGATGGACATTGATGTTGGCCTTGTGTGCACGTTGAACACTGAAAACACTGAAATACCATGCAATGATGACGTATTCATGGTAATTCATTCCGCTTATCAATATGGTAGATCTGATAGAAATGTAATGATTTCGTTCGGTTTATAAATATGAATGTCATTGCTTTGGTAACCTTAGAAAAAGGGGCACAAGGTATTTACTGGGATATGAGGGAGCATATGATTGGATTGTAATAAGGCCAGATATGATTGTTTTTCGGTGTTTGGTCAGAGCAAAATATGATAAATATTTAAATTAAAATATGTATAAAATATTTTATTTTATTTGCGATAGACATTTTCTAAATTTTATATTTACATTAAAGGCAATTTAAGACCCAACTGTATACCCAATATACTTATCCTTGCTTGTACCACCTCCAAGGTGATATAAGCTTTCAGGCAAAAAATGAGGAGTGTGGATAAAGTAGGATAAATTGTACACGTCTCTTAACATTGACACCAAAACTCGGTACATGAGACCACATGTTTAACGTATTCTTATACCCCTCTCCTCAGCTCCTGGCTCGAAGACAAGCTAATAAGGCTATTGAAGGAAGGAGACGAAGAAAAGCATCACAGAGAGGTTCTAGCATGGCCGAGTGCAAGAAGTTGGATGCTTACTTCTCTGATTGTGAAAATGACATTCGTTACTTCTCTGATGTTGAAGCTATGGTAAATAATTTTTTTGGTTGTTCGTTAAGTTATTAGTTCACTTATCTGATTTTTGTTTTTTGCTTCAAATACAGAAGAAGGACTTGGATCTACAGGATCAGGATTTGCATTACTCGGATTGGTAATTTTCCTTTTACTTAAAGATCAAGTTTATTACGTTTTAACTGGTTTGGGCCGGTACGGTTTGTCTTTTGAACGGTTTGTGCTCGGTTCGGTTTATTTCGGTCCGATTTAGCTCGGTTCGATTCGGTTTGAGGTTTTTCCGTTTTTTACTTGCACCCCTACTTAGAAGGGAAATAATTCACGAGAAAAAGGAACTTGTTCGCACGAACAGGGATATGCTCGCACGAACAGGTTTGGGGGCTGGAGCGGTTTGTTTTGTTTCCTTAGTTGATTTGAAAGGTTTCTGGGTTGCTTTGGGAGCAAGTCAGGATCTCTAGATATATAGAAGAGTCTAGGACCGTGGTAAAACTTGTGTGGTGTACTCATGTTGTAATTATGAATATCTCTCAATAAAATATTAGGTTATGGCTGTGGAGGTAGCTTTGTGAATTCGTTTGTGAACCACGTTAAACTTTGTGTCTCGTTCTAGATTATTTATTCATCGTTCTTGCTAGATACTTCTATTATAAAAATATACATTTTGTAAATTGAATCTATATATATATATATATATACATATATCTATAACTTCATATAAAAATAAACAATGTTACATATCATTTCTCTTATTTTATGTATCTCGTGATTTAGCAGCTCATTCTTTAGCCTTCTAATACAATTTGATTCTCAAAAAATCACATTTCAAATCATATATCTGAAATTATATTAATCCATTTAATTAATTGTATTTACTTTCTAGTATGGGGAATTCACTCAAAAATGAAGTAGGGTGGATTTTGAAATGTTTACATAATGGTAGTAATTAATCCTTGCACTTGAAAATCTTAGCACATGTTCGAAAAAAATGCATTCAGCATTTGTATTGATTGAACAATGAACCATTACAATCTTTTCAATAAATAATACGGGTATTTATTGACGATCATAGTTCATGAAGTTGACGACATAATTAACGAAAATAAAATTGCGACACGAAATTGGAACATGCTTACCATCAAGCCAATGATAAGGGGGAACAAAGCATTGAATTTATAAGTAATAAGAGCTCAAATATAAATTTACTTATATAAGTAAATTAGACACATGTTATAAAAAATTAATCAGTTTGACAATTGTTCTGTAAATGCCAACTTTTAGGGAAAAATTTTCTCAAAAAAGAACTCTTAGAGAAAAATATTAATGTTTGATTATTTGAAAACTCCACATTCTTACTATTGCAGATGACATACATGTTATATTTTATTTTCCAATATTTGGTTTTAGCTAGAAATGAGTAACGCTTTTCTCCCTCACCAGGAACAAAAATATCTCATTTAAAATAGAAAATAGTATAAATAGTTATTCATGGATATATCACAAGGTAGTTTACGTGTCGGTTGATAGGGATGGACTAGGATACCACATTCAACCTCCTATATGGATAATTATGGTTACCATGGCCACCACATATGTGGTTAAAAATGTTACGACCTCCGCCCATTTGATTAAAAATATGACGGCCGCCACCCATGTTTTGAGGAAAATCTATCCGTCTAGAAAAATGAGTTTCATTTATACTATATCTACCAGGACCACAACCTCTTTGGTGAAGGCTACCTATTTGAGAATACCGATTGGGAGAGAACACCAAACCAAAAGACACAGTAACAAAAGAAGCACAAGAATTCAACTCAAGTGTTTGGGACTCCAACATACGTTCTTCACCTTTTATTAAAATATGCAACCCTTTTTGAGAAATATGTTCAGATTTTGTGCGAAGAGAATATGAAATGAGTTATATTCAATTGGTGATCCACTTAAGACATAGAGGAGCATATCCTCGTCATCAATCAAAACAACTGAAGCATAAAATTTACCACTGATAGATTTTAACTTGTGTGCATGCAAGCATCTATTAAGTCAGATCGTTTCTTGATAGATTGCAAATCAACTTTCAGTTCGAGAATATTAGATCTAATAAGAGATGCATACCGTAATTCCAGAGCTAACTACGCCGAACGAGAATTGGTCTGACCTGTGACAAGTGTGAGCGCCTCTAATCAGAGGGTAGCGTTGATAACAGTGAGATGAGTCTAATCATGAGTACACCAGGTAGAAAACGCCGGATTCACGAAGGTGGGGGCTCTAGATCTGGAATGAAATCTGGCGAAGCGGCAATGGATCCATCGAGATGAACGAAAGTGACCACGTTTTGAAGATCGCATTGATTTGATTCTTCAACAAGACGTAGTTCGTATTTTCGAAAGAAGAAAGATAGAATTGGAGGTAGAAGGGGTGGTCGTGGCAGTGATTGGAGAAATATTTGAGAGTATCTACAGAGAAAATTTAGGCTTTGATACCACGAAAACCTAATTGAAGTCAATGAAGAGGCAAATATAGAGAGAGAAAGAGCCTGAAGAGGCGATTCATCGAGATGTAGACTGTATTGAATGTATGAATGTATCGAAACCCTAACGGGTGATATATAGAATATATATAAGGAGGGTTAACTAGGGTAAACAATTAACTAGAGGTAGACAGCTGTATGATACAACTATCTTACACAAGTATGAAAATGTTATAAGTACGTTGGACATAACAGAGATAGTCCTTGCAGTTTCGATCTATAACAATTGAGTCCCTAAATTTGTGAAATATGTGTCTTAAGGACTGCAGATCCCTAATTACGAATAGCAAATTTCCTACCTAAGCCAATCGAGGAAGAAGCTTGTTGTGCCTATTTGTATCATTTTTATTTTAAATTATATATGATTTCAGCACAATTGTCAAGTTATCTTGTAAAAAACTATTTGTATCATTTTTATTTTAAATTATATATTTTTGTTCCCGGTGACAGAGAAAAGTGTTACTCATACCTAGCGAAAACCAAACATTGGAAAATAAGATCTAACATGCATATTTCATCTTTGCATTCCGCTTTTTATGAAGTGGAAATCAATAAATGACATTTGTACTTGTGAGAAAATCAAACATTAAATTTTTTTCCTAATAAATATTTTTTGATAAATTTGTCCCTAATTGTTGACCGTAACAAAAATAAATGTAAAATATATTTTTTGTGACATTTTTCTAGATTTTTAAAATACATTTATTTATAAATGTGAAAGTTATTCTTTGCACTCTTATTGCTAATAAATTTAATGCTTCCGAACCCTTGGGTTGTTGTGGTCAATTGGGATGTTTTTGGTATGATTATTATGTTAAACATATCATTTTTTAAATAATAAAATTAAAATTGTGATGGAAATTAGAATATGTTTACCATCATGACAATGAGGTGGAATGAAGCATTAAACTTGTTAACAATAAGAGTGCAAGGAATTACTTTCACATTTATAATTATACTAGAGTATAACACTGTGCCCTCATGGCATCATCAAACTCAGCAAAGGAATTTGGAAGAAAAAGTTTCAAAAGTTCGCTTATTTTATAAATTTTTTGAGCTTCGAGTTTCTATTGTGATTATTTTTTTCTTAATATTTTTTCATTTTTAGCAACTAAATTGACAGCGACTTGAAATGAATAAAATATCTCTTCCGTTTGTGGGGTTCAAAATTTAATCTGACTGGTGGTCTTTCGACCTTGCAACATTATTATTAAGTTGGAGAATGGAAGCCTCGAGAGATAGGTCTCCCATATCCACAATTTAAGCGTTGAGGCCTTTAGGGTCTATTTTGGAGATATAGGGATGTTCCAAGGCCGGTTTTCATCTTTCTTAAATTCTTTAGGGTGAATTTTAGAATATAGAAGGATGTGTATAGAATTTAAGTGGTACAAATAACACAAAAAACATTTTCAAACTAAACGTTTTAGGGTAAAAGACATTTTCCACCCTCCGACCATGGAAAAATACATTTTGTCCCCTAATTTATAGAAAAATACCTTTAGGTAAATAACAATAGTTGACATTCCAAAAATTAATTAACTTTAGACCACTAATATTTAGTAGAATAAAAAATATTGGGTGTGGCTATGGTGCGGGTGAATTTTTCTGGTTCCTGGGGCCCAGGTTCATTTTATCGATTTTGACAAAAAGGCAGCCGGTTTCACCTGTATTTACGAAAATACCTGCAAAACGACAAAGGACTTCGCGGGTTGGGACAAAACGGGTGCGATCGGATGGGTCCGACTCGGCCAGTAATATGAAACAGGTTACAAATGTCATGAAATATTCAACGGTTCCATTACCAATTTTTGAAATAGGAAGTAGCTTTCATGAAATAGATTCAAATTATTAAAAAATGTTCTAGAATGTTTTAAAATGGATAATACAACACACATTTGGAGTAAACCATCGACATTGGTGATCAATGTTGGACATATTAGCACAAGTACTCGTCGAAATAGATGCGAAATATGTTAGAGACCAAAAACAAATTGTTTACGAGAATGTTTTTCTCCATCTAAGCCGGATTACACATCATAACTGCATCCCTACATAAAGCGATTCCAACTACGCCATCTGTTATTGAAATTGACCCTGGGAGCTCCAAATAGATTGCGATTAATTTGGGGGTATGTATACCTTCTCCTGGCTGCAATAGCAATCCATTCTTCCGGCTTCCTCCGTCTTAACGTGGACATTGCTCTGCAAAATATCCAGATTTTTTTTTTAAATTCCTGACGATGCTCAGACCGGTAACCCTTACGGTTCAACTTGCGAAGAGCTTTGCGAAGCTTAACAAGCTTCTCACACTCAATGTTCATCTCCAACATCGGAGATGTCCAGTCCGTCGCTATATGCGACACTCTCAACCGTAGACAATCTATCTGTGATGTTAGCCATTTTTCCACACACATACTTCTGACTCCCTCTAAATTGTCTGGATATTCCCCGACATACCGGTCCGAGCATCGTCAGGAATAGAATAGCACGAGTATATAGCTCACATCGTTTGAATCAGCGTAGCATGAGCTTATGCTATGTCTGAGCATAAAGCCACACTATGGGTGAACCAACATCATATAAGTAGCACTTGAGCAGATATATATTTGCATCATTCTGTCTGCCTTTCTTCCCGATGTGGGTGAAGCCTCATGGATTGCTGCTAATTTCTCTGCTAGCCAAGGCTCTGTTGCCTTTTGCCCCTGTAGACAATGGATTGCCT